>OX387918.1:24328309-25679976 GCA_947578465.1 Thera obeliscata | reverse complement strand
ACCTAACCTAACCTAACCTAACCTAACCTAACCTAACCTAACCTAACCTAACCTAACCTAACCTAACCTAACCTAACCTAACCTAACCTAACCTAACCTAACCTAACCTAACCTAACCTAACCTAACCTAACCTAACCTAACCTAACCTAACCTAACCTAACCTAACCTAACCTAACCTAACCTAACCTAACCTAACCTAACCTAACCTAACCTAACCTAACCTAACCTAACCTAACCTAACCTAACCTAACCTAACCTAACCTAACCTAACCTAACCTAACCTAACCTAACCTAACCTAACCTAACCTAACCTAACCTAACCTAACCTAACCTAACCTAACCTAACCTAACCTAACCTAACCTAACCTAACCTAACCTAACCTAACCTAACCTAACCTAACCTAACCTAACCTAACCTAACCTAACCTAACCTAACCTAACCTAACCTAACCTAACCTAACCTAACCTAACCTAACCTAACCTAACCTAACCTAACCTAACCTAACCTAACCTAACCTAACCTAACCTAACCTAACCTAACCTAACCTAACCTAACCTAACCTAACCTAACCTAACCTAACCTAACCTAACCTAACCTAACCTAACCTAACCTAACCTAACCTAACCTAACCTAACCTAACCTAACCTAACCTAACCTAACCTAACCTAACCTAACCTAACCTAACCTAACCTAACCTAACCTAACCTAACCTAACCTAACCTAACCTAACCTAACCTAACCTAACCTAACCTAACCTAACCTAACCTAACCTAACCTAACCTAACCTAACCTAACCTAACCTAACCTAACCTAACCTAACCTAACCTAACCTAACCTAACCTAACCTAACCTAACCTAACCTAACCTAACCTAACCTAACCTAACCTAACCTAACCTAACCTAACCTAACCTAACCTAACCTAACCTAACCTAACCTAACCTAACCTAACCTAACCTAACCTAACCTAACCTAACCTAACCTAACCTAACCTAACCTAACCTAACCTAACCTAACCTAACCTAACCTAACCTAACCTAACCTAACCTAACCTAACCTAACCTAACCTAACCTAACCTAACCTAACCTAACCTAACCTAACCTAACCTAACCTAACCTAACCTAACCTAACCTAACCTAACCTAACCTAACCTAACCTAACCTAACCTAACCTAACCTAACCTAACCTAACCTAACCTAACCTAACCTAACCTAACCTAACCTAACCTAACCTAACCTAACCTAACCTAACCTAACCTAACCTAACCTAACCTAACCTAACCTAACCTAACCTAACCTAACCTAACCTAACCTAACCTAACCTAACCTAACCTAACCTAACCTAACCTAACCTAACCTAACCTAACCTAACCTAACCTAACCTAACCTAACCTAACCTAACCTAACCTAACCTAACCTAACCTAACCTAACCTAACCTAACCTAACCTAACCTAACCTAACCTAACCTAACCTAACCTAACCTAACCTAACCTAACCTAACCTAACCTAACCTAACCTAACCTAACCTAACCTAACCTAACCTAACCTAACCTAACCTAACCTAACCTAACCTAACCTAACCTAACCTAACCTAACCTAACCTAACCTAACCTAACCTTTTTTTTTTTTTTTTTTTTTTTTTTTTTTTTTGACCCAGGAAAATCTTTTATAGATACCACCGGCCCGGGGGGACCGATGGTTATGTGGGACTCCCCGCCTTGACAAAGGCGGTATACCCGAACTAAAAACCTGGGGGTGTTCTCCTTATCGCCTTTGTGCCGGGGCTGTGGGTGCTTGTTTAAATTCGTCCATGGCCCCAGCGGCGTTGCTTTTTAGGCACCTTCTTGTGTTGTGTAAATCTTCTCATCTCTTGCGAGAGGCGCGCGGAACACCCGCGCGCGCCACCTCGAGGCTTGTCAGAAGGCGACGGACATCCCCCGATGCCCGCCGCCTAAGCCTTATGGGGGTCGGATTCTGGGGAGATCCCTCCGACGACGCCCAGCTCTTCTGCTGCGAATCGGGTTGAGGGTTGATATTTCCCTCTCCCGTTCTGCAGCTTCCTTCTGCGAGAGAACCTCTTCGCAGAAGGTTAAACAGGCTTTCCACTTTATATCACTCTCGACCATTGCCTTGACAAAAGCCGAGAGTGATAAGTCACATCCGATTTTGTGCACTAGTACTTGCCGGGGGCTCGCCCAAGCTGGGCATTCGGCAAGCGTGTGTTGTGCATTATCAACTGTGCATGAACAATGATGACATGCCTCAGTAGGTTCTCTTCCAATTTGACACAGGTACTTCGAGAAGCACCCGTGTCCCGATAGTACCTGCGTCAGCCGGTACGTTAGTGCACCATGCTCTCTGCTCATCCACTCCTTCAGGACTGGCCGGATCGCCTCGATGGTTCTTAGGCCAGCGCTTGGCTGTGCCAGCCGCCTGTTCCACTCTTGTACAAGAAGCTCATAGATTTGACTTCTACGAAACTCCACCTCTCTTGGCGCTGGCCTTTGGCCCTGCGCTTTTTGCTGCTCGCGCCAAAAATAAATTGACGAGAGGCCTTTTGCTTCCAAATCCCATGGCAGTGAACCTGCCAGGGCACATGCCGCCTCGTTGGATACTGTGCGGTATCCCCGAATGACTCTTACTGCCATCGCTCGCTGTGGCTTTCGCAGAATGGCAACGTTCTGGTTGTTCAGAGCTTCGGCCCATACAGGAGCTCCATACATGGCCATTGACCGGACCACACCCATGTACAGCTTCCGACAACTAACTTTAGCTCCTTTAATGTTGGGCAGTAACCCTCCAAGTGCGGCTGCCGTTCCCATGAGCTTAGGAGCGAGGCTCGCAAAATGAGCATTAAAGTCCCATCGGCTGTCAAGGACAAGTCCAAGGTATTTCATCGTCGACTTGACACCGATGCGGACACCACTAACCACAATATGGGAATCACTAGGAGGCTTATTCCGAGGACCGTGGAAACATAAAGCCTCCGACTTGGCCAATGCCACCTGAAGACCCAGACTTCTTATTCGACCTACCACCTGGGCTACGCCAGCTGTGGCAAGGAGTGCAGCATCTCTGTACGTTTTACCCCTCGCTGTGACAAGAGTGTCATCTGCATAGCAGGTTACACCAATGCCCCAGAGAGTGGCACCTCGCAGAACCCAGTCATAACCGATGTTCCACAAGAGTGGCCCAAGGACCGACCCCTGCGGAACACCGCACCACATCCTATGCTGACTCCATCCCTCTTGCCCCTCAAACGACACAAATCGACTCGAGAGGTAATCTCTGATTATTCCCCGAAGGTATTGGGGTACCTGGTGGTACCTTAAGGCTTCATGTATGCAGTTCCATGGTAAAGTGTTAAAGGCGTTGGCAATGTCCAGAGACACCGCCAAGACAACCTCGCCCCTAGACACTGCCTCCTCTGCAATAGTCTTAACCCGGAGGATTGCACTGACTGTTGAAAGTCCTCTACGAAAACCGAACTGGTTATCAGCCAAGTCCGGACCAACACAAGATAGATGAGCCACCAGTCGTGTCGCAATTACCCGCTCAAACAGCTTACCCACCTCATCCAAAAGAACAATAGGGCGGTAAGCTGATGGTGACTCTACGGGGCGACCATCCTTCCTTAGCAACACCAGTCTGCCAGTTTTCCACTGTGTGGGAAAGCTCCCCTGTTCAAGACAGGCACCAAAAAGGCATTGGAGCCGAGGTCCCAGGACCTTAAGTGCTAGCACCCAAGCTTTCCCCGGAATGCCGTCAGGACCAGGTGCCGTATTTTTCACCCCAAGTTTCCTAACAGCCTCTCTTAACTCAACTTCATTAACTTCTGGCACATCGTCATTTCCAGTCCTCTCCTCGTCAGGCGGAGCCATGTTTGGCGGCGTGTGTTCCTCCACTCTCGGAAACAGAGCTGCCACCACTACCTGCAAAAGCTGTGGCTCAAGACTTTGAGTTAAGGGCGGAGCCCACGGGCGAAGTTTCCCTCTCACCATCCTGTAGGGTCGCCCCCACGGGTCCTGGTTCAAAGTCTCCAGCAATTCGTCTCGGGCTTGGGTTTTTGCCTGAGCGATGGCCAACTGAAAAGCCGCCTTGGCTTCTCTATAGAGGCCATATAGTTGTGCCTCTAGGCCCTCATCACGACGTCTTTTCCTGCGCTGCCTCGTGTATTGACGTCTAGCCGCCACGCAAGCAACACGCAGGTCAGCCAGTTCAGATGACCACCAGTAAACTTGCCGTTTTGCAGATTGCGGACCAACTCTTGGCATAGCCGCATCACAAACGTGCGTCATCGCCTCGCGGAACCATTCAGCTTCGCCCACAACTTGAAGCTCAGCCGCTGAATTTGGTTGCGATACCCACGCTTTAACCAGAGCGGCTTCCTCCAATAAGCCTTTGTCTAGGCATTTTAGAGCCCATCGAGGACTGTTCCTGCTTGTGTTAGATTCGCTCGGCCTATTGTTTACCGGCAGAATATGGGCGACCTCAAACCGAATATATCTGTGATCCGATAGGGTCTCTACATCCTCCAAGACCTGCCAACTGTTGACACGGGTTGCCAGATTTACGCTTGCAAAAGTGACATCTACTATGGACTCACCATTCTGCCTGACACATGTAGAGACTGATCCCCTATTAAGGAGTGTGAGACCAGAAGTTAAAGCCCACTCCTCTAATGCGTCTCCTCGCGGATTAGTGACAGGAGACCCCCACGCTGCAGATTTCGCGTTAAGATCCCCGAGAACGAGCACTGGATCCGGATGACTCTGCCCGACCAAGGCCCCCACCTCCACGAGAAAGCTCTCAAACTCAGTGAGGGTTCTATTCGGAGAAAAGTACGCCCCAATTACCATTATCCCCTTTACACGACCTGCTACGCATCCTCTACCTCTAATAATCTTTTCAAAAGAGTTACCTTTCACTATAATTGTGACCAAACCTTCATTGTCTGCGGCCCAGTTGTCCCTAGGGGAGACAAAGTAAGGTTCAGTCACAACCGCTATGTCTGTTAACCACTCCGCCATGCTCTGGGTCAAGAGATCCTGAGCTCTGGCGGAGTGGTTAACATTCGCTTGCAGGAAACGTAAAGCCATAACTATACGGTTTCCATGTGCTCCCTCTCTTCCCGCGCTTGAGACGGGGGACAGCTAGAAGCTGACGCCGCTGCACCTGGAGTGCCTGCAGCCTTGTTCCTTTTCGCCTTAGGAGGGGCACACCCCTTGCTACCCAGGCGATGCGCCGCTGGCTTGTTTGCCGCTGCACAAAGAGAGCACTTTGCCTGTGCAGTGCACCCTGCTGATTTATGGCCGAGACCACCGCAACGGTAGCACTCTTCACTACGGTCGACCTCTGCGGTACACTGAGCGCGAACATGCCCACTCTGGTGGCACCGGAAGCACCTCATTGGCCATGGCTGAATCAGCTCTACCCTGGCTGATACCCAGCCAATAAGCAGGCGTCCCTCTACTCCCAATTTCTTGGCAGCTGCCACTGGGCATCTCACCAGTGCAACTCCAGTGCCTTGGTAGGTGCTCTTTATGTCTCCTACTTTAACGGAGTCCTCCGAACACTCTCCTCGCTGCGCCACAGCAGCGACCAGGTCCTCCTTAGTGACGGAATCATCCAGACCTAGGATCCGGAATTCAGCGCACTTTATGGGCCTGGAGACTTTTACAACATCGTTCCCCAGGACCGCTCTCAACTTCTCTGCGAATGTATCCGCCCTCTCCGCACTTAGGTCGCCCTCCGACACCTGTAGGATACGGGCACCAGTAGCGGCTTGGCGGAACCGTATGCTCGCTATTCCGCAACTAGCCAGATCTACCTTATCCTTTGCCTCTTTAATGACCTGGCTATACGTCATTCCCCTTTCCTCAGCTCCCGGTTGCAGCGTAATGACCACTGCTGCAGACCGTGGAGTGCGGAGTTTTGCCGCAGAAGGCCGACGTTCAGCTTTAGCCTTAGCTGCAGGCTTTGGCTTAGCACTTTGGGCTTGAGGTACCCCTTTAACTTTTTTGCCGCGCTTGGTTACCGTATTCCATCCGTCATTTGCGGTCTCGCGAGTTGATGCAGACTCTTGAGGCTGCGTTTCCTGGGAACCTTGGGTATCCACTACTTTCTTCTTTTGTATCTTCTTCTTGTTCCCCGCTTGGGGTGGCGGAACCTGTTGTTCGGCCTCATTCGTCTTATCCGGTTGTGACGGGGCGGCTGAGCGCTTGTCCGCTGCTAGAGGTGGGCGGTTACGCTTTTCCGGAAGCAACCTGTCTTCCATACCCTCAAAACGCGCATTTATCATGTTGCCCACCTGCATCATCATTGCTCGCGCCATTTCCTCATAATTGTTGTCTCCGTGAGGTGTCGATTGAGTGGATCCCATGTCAGCATGGTTCACTCTCACGGAGGGTAATTCTTCTGGGTCCCGTACAAGCATCGCTCGTATCTCGGCCAGCTCTTTGCGGAGCTGCACCACTTCAGCTCGCAAGCTAGCATTATCCGCTTGTAACTTTGTTGTCTCCTCAGATGCTGTGGTAGCGGCGAGTGCTTCTACCGCAGCCTTTATAGATGCAGCCGAGTCTTTAAGGGCCCTTGTGAAGGTTCCCTTAAGGTTGCCAGACTTCGTGGCAACGGTCAAGATTACATCTGCCGCATCAGCGACTTGCTTGACCATGTCAGAAGCAAGCCCCCTGTTCTCCACCGGTGTAGGTGGAATCACCGTTTGCCTGGTCTTCAGGTATTCCACTTTGGAAGACACCTCCTGTTCGGCGCTTCGTTGAGCCTCTTCACGAATCGCCTCTTGCTTGAGAGCGTTTAACTCTGCTTGCGCCTTGCCTAGGCCGACATATTTGCCTGTTGTAGGCGGGCGCCCTCTACCTCGCTTGGCCACCAGCACACTAGGTGACTGGGCTGGTGACGCGTCGTCACTCGACACAGCAGACTCTGGTCTGGATGTAATACGCCTCTTTATTCGAACGCTCTTTTTCCAGAACTTGTCCGGAATTGGTTCGACGACCACACTACATTCGCTGAGTCTTGCGGAGCCTACCTCTGACTCAAAACTCGCCACCGAAATGTCATCACAGGAGCCGTAAACCTCGTTTACGCTCCTTGTCCTCTCTCCTAGGGCAACTACCATACCCATGTTCTCCCTCTCAGTATCGCTCTCCAAGAGTGCGAAAGAATTCTCTCCGCTTACGCGGCTACCACTAACGTCAAGTTTTTGTTTTTGTTTGTTATGTTCCATATTTGTTCCCACGATTATAGGCCGATCTAAAAATAACTCCCAGGTTACGCCCATCCTGAAAGCTAGGGTACATACTGCGAAGGTCCCCTGTTATCCGCAGGTTTTAACGTGTTTTCTCACGGGTTATTTGTTTCAAGGTTTTCCTTCCTCTGGGCCCGGCCAATTAAGGCAACGCCCCTTCGGACCATGCCGCTATTAACATACCCTCGTGCGCCTGACGGAGGGTCTTTGAAAATAACGACATTGGTACCGGCTGGAGAGGCGGCTAACCCTCTCCGACGAACCGGTCAATAGGATTAGTATTGAGCAGTCCGCCATGTCCTCTTAGCTGAAATCATCAGCTTCCTTGCTATATACAAATATATAGGTCGGAACATGCTTATGTACATAAAACACACAGTGTTTTTATTTACAGCTCTTAGTTCTATTATAATATTTACAAAATAAACAAAACAAAACACCTCTTATAGAACCTCCTAATGCTTCGTCCACTGCGCCCTTTGCTACTCAAAGGGACGCGCGGAGAAGACCCTATTCCCTCCCACCCCCGTGGCCCAAAAGGACCACGAAGGCGCCTGGTGGTTTCAGTTACGTCTATTTCAGAAGGAAATAGACCAATAACAGGCAGCAACCACGTGAAGGATTACCACCAGACTTGCCTTGAGGATCTTCACGACTGATGCGCTCTCCCTCAAGACCATTCGCCTCCATACCCACACCCCCGGGTATGGAAGGCCTGCACTTATCCAATTAAATGGATAAACCCAGACCCGCCCAACCTAACCTAACCTAACCTAACCTAACCTAACCTAACCTAACCTAACCTAACCTAACCTAACCTAACCTAACCTAACCTAACCTAACCTAACCTAACCTAACCTAACCTAACCTAACCTAACCTAACCTAACCTAACCTAACCTAACCTAACCTAACCTAACCTAACCTAACCTAACCTAACCTAACCTAACCTAACCTAACCTAACCTAACCTAACCTAACCTAACCTAACCTAACCTAACCTAACCTAACCTAACCTAACCAACCTGACTGTGCGAGAGGCATACAAGCGAGAACTGGAATAAAAGAGTTGCGTTGACAATGTGCCTGGTTACGCCAGGGGATAAGAAAAAAAAAAAAAAAAAAAAAAAAAAAAAAAAAAAAAAAACCTAACCTAACCTAACCTAACCTAACCTAACCTAACCTAACCCACACACCGCTCCCACCCGCGGTCGAGAGCGCCACGATTTAGAGTGTCTCCGCGCCGAAAAAATCACGAAAAATAGTAAAAGTTGTGCAAAGTGCCAGTGCGATACACCAAAAGTTGCGGAAAGTTGAGGCGCACGCGCCAGTGAAAATCTTATTGTTCTAAGTGAAGTGCACGCGAAGTTCTGAGTGAAGAACTGGTTTTTTCTTCAATTTTGAAGTTAAAAGGCGAGATATCTCGAAATCTACAGCGGCGACCTACGATTTTTATTACGCCCCCAAAAGGGCCTCTTGGAGTACTACACATTTGCTGCCTTTGCCGATTTTTTCCGTGCAGGAGCACGGAAATAAAGGCAAAAAAACAAAAACCACGTGGCGACAAGGTCAGGGATCCAGGGCTGTTGGAGGAAGACTGACGTTGGAGCCTAGAAGACATCTACGTGGACACCCCGGAGGCACTTCAAGATTTTAGAAAAGTTAAGTTTTGACTAAGTTATTAGGTTTTCAAAATTTTCAATTTTTCCAAATTTTTTATCTCTTCCAAATTATCGACAACATATATTTTTTAAATTCATTTTAAATAGATTTTAGGGTCTTCTACCATATATAAAAAATTTGGCATAGGTTTATCAACTGGTTTTTAAGTTATAGATTTTTAAAATTCCCA
The DNA here is from genome assembly GCA_947578465.1 of Thera obeliscata. Classification (NCBI taxonomy): domain Eukaryota; kingdom Metazoa; phylum Arthropoda; class Insecta; order Lepidoptera; family Geometridae; genus Thera; species Thera obeliscata. The sequence goes on along the minus strand of OX387918.1, from coordinate 25,670,859 downwards.
CGTGTCCACGAGGTACCCTTGTTTTTAGTGGTAGAAACTAATTTGTTTTAGGGTCACCTGGTGGATATTTATTGTAAACTGTTTGTAAATTTTTGTATGTTTTTGGCGAAAACTCGCGAAGTTAGGGCATTTTTAGCGTAATAAATTGTGTTTTTAGGGATTATTAAATTAGGGGGGGGTTTTATCAATTCGTTGTTAAGCTCAATTTACTGTGTGAGTCTAGCTCTTTTAAACAAGCCCAAACACGACTCGATTCGGACGAAAGGGGCCGAAGTTAGACTTTTGGCGGCCATATTGGACGCCATCTTGGATTGTTTAAAGGGGCTGTAACTCTGCGACGGATAGTCCGATTGAAGTGGGGTTTTCTGTATTGGTATAGCCGCCAGCCCCGTCGTTTAACAAATGCGGCTAGAACTCTATGTAGAGTCCTACTTTTTTAGGCTTAGCTAGACAGCTGAGGTTGTAGACTGTGCCGAGTCAAATACCTTGTTCGAAACCGCGACGCTCTAAGACCAAAACTCGCGAAGTTGTGGGAGGTTTTGTTGAGTGGCGGCCATCTTGTCCGCCATCTTGGAAAGTTTAGAGTGGGCATAACTCCGGCTAGGGTGGTCCGATTGGGTCGCGGTTTCCAGAGCTGATACCGTCATTGCCCCCTCTCTTTTTTGACCTAGGTAGTGACTCTGGGTAGAGCCAACATTTTTTGACTCTACCTTAGGTGGTGAGGACGTAGACAGTAACGAGACAGGTACTCCTGTCAAAAACTCGACGCTCTGGGAGCTATTTTGACGGAGATACGGTGGTTATAGACTTTGGCGGCCATTTTGTCCGCCATCTTGGAAAAACTGAAAAGCTTCATATCTCGCGAACCGTACCTCCGATTTGATCGCGGTTTTCTGTATGTTATAGGTCATTTACAGGCCTTTACATTAGTTTATGTAGACCGACTCTAGGTAGAGTCATAATCTTTTTTCTTGACAAAAATTGTTTTCAACGCCCAGGTTGGCAGAGGGTTATTGGAGTAGTAACCCCAGTGCTTGGTAGAGTTTGACGAATTGATATTGTAGGTATATTGATAGTAATTTTGCTTTTGGAGTTAGTGTTTGGTTGAAGACCGCCCAAGTTAGACCATATCAACCGTTCTATTAGAAACTGAGGCAGCAGTTAGCAATAACAATCGCTTGAACACCAGCAACACTCACGAGCTCTACATTTGTAGAGTTAAAAATAAATTAGATAGTTAATTAAAGTAAACACTTACCAACTGGTCGACTGGACCCGGACGATCGGTTTCTGGTAATCGAAGACAGCATCTGAAACAAAAAGATAAAAATTAGTTAGGTTACACATAATACACATTTTATTTTATATACAACTTTTACAAACATTTATTTTATTACCTGTATAATTTGACGCGTTCCACTGACTAACCAGAAGATGTTTGGCTTTCGTACCCCTGTAAAAGGAGCCAGGAGCGTAGACGAGATCTCCCCAAACCCTAAAATGACACAGGACTTACCCATCGACCCAAAACCCGGCCCGAGTGTAAGAAGGAGCATAGGGGAATGGGAATCAGGGAAGTCCGACGCAATCCCCAAGACCCAGAACTCTACGAAGAGCACTACACCCGTGGAAACCCAGAGACCCAAACCGAAAGGGACACTCTCGCAAGAGAGTAGGGCACCAGCCCAAAGAACATCGACGGAGACCACGGGTGGCTCCCCACGACTGGAGTCAAAACAAGGCGACCGGATGGTGGAAGCTAGAGCCTGCGTCACAAGAGCCAAACTATACCTAGGGAACTCGAGAAACATCAAAACCGAGATAAAAAACGTAGTAACGCAGGAAATAGACAGGCTTTACCAGCTTGTCAAAGAGGCGGTAAGTGTCAAGGGAAAGGGACAGAAGAAAGCGAGCGACCCTGGAAAACAACAAGAGAACGAGCCACCTAAGGCAGAAGAAAGAACGAACGAAAGGGACAGGGAAGGAGAGGAAAGGAGGACAGAAAGGATAGAGAAAGAGGATGAAATAATTAGAAAGATAGTAGAGCATGGAAAGTTACTTGAGGATCACAGGAAGGAAATGGAGAAGCTGACAGAAGTGATGAAGACGCAGCAAGAGACCCACACGAACAGAGGCTCCTACGCAAGTGTAACTGCGGGCTCCCCAAAACAGCCTCTAGAAAATACTGCCATGCACTCCATCATTATATCCTCGAAGGATGAGCAGGAGACAGGGGACCAGGTGTTTGAAAGGATAAGGAAGGTTGTGAACGCAGCGGAAGAGGGAACGAAGATTGACAAAATTAGGAAAGCAAAAGATAGGAAGATAATTGTAGGATGCCAAAACGAGGAAGAACTGAAAAAGGTCAAGGAAAGGATAGCAGAAAGGGAAGGGCAGCTCAACATAGAGGATATCAAGAATAAAGATCCGCTTGTTATCCTCTACGGAGTTCTGCAGTGCCATACGGATGAAGACATCATTAAAGCCATCCGCACACAGAACGGACACCTGCTGAGGGGCGTGAGTGGCGAGGACGACCGCATGGAAGTACGCTTCCGCCGCAAAGCGAGGAACCCGCTCATCTCCCACGTCGTCATTAAGGTCTCGCCCCGGCTGTGGCAATGCCTCGCAAGCGCGGGGACTGTATACATCGACATGCAGAGGATCAGAGTCGCCGACCAGTCCCCCCTAGTACAGTGCTCGCGCTGTCTAGGGTACGGACACGGGCGGCGGTTCTGCACCGAGGCAGTCGATGTATGCAGCCACTGCGGTGGAGCACACCTCAAGCCGGAGTGCCCTGACTGGCTGAGCGACGCCACCCCCTGCTGCGTTAACTGTGTGAAGACCAAGGCCGCTAAGACTGACCACGGCGCCTTTAGCAATGAATGCCCGGTGAGGCGCAAGTGGGAGGCACTGGCGAGATCCACCGTGGCGTATTGCTGAGGGCGTCCTTTACAAAGTCATTCAAGCAAACCTCAGAAAGGATCAGTTAGCGACAGACGAGGCCTTCATTGAGGCCGCAAAATGTAAGGCAGCAGTCCTCCTCCTACAGGAACCATATGTGGGGTCACAAAAATTATTAAAGGGTTATCCAGGCGCCAGGATCTACCAGAACCTAGAACAGGGCGGGATGGTGAAGGCGGCGATAGCTGTTCTAGACTCTACCTTAGACGTCATCCAATACCCGCAATTCACCACCAAAAACATTGCCGTACTGGGAATCCGAACAACCGCCTGGAAGATCAACCTGGTCTCCATATACCTGGAAGGCGATCAGCCCTTGGAACCTTACCTAGAGCACCTGGGCAAGGTACTCAACGAGTTAGGCCCAAACAGGCTGATCATTGGAGGTGACGCAAACTCCTGGAACATCTGGTGGGGAAGCGTCAGGACCAACTCCAGAGGGGAGGACCTCATGAAGTTCCTCGACGAACACGGGCTACAGGTGCTCAACGACGGCTCAAAGCCTACTTTTGACACGATCAGAGGCGACCGGCGATACACCAGCCACGTAGATATAACAGTCTGCTCGGAGGACATGCTCACCCTGGTGGAGGGATGGACCGTCGTTGAGAGCATGACGAGCTCGGACCACAACGGCATGACATTCAACATACAGCTACACAAAGCACACGGGACACAGATCACGCGCACAACAAGACTCTACAATACAAAGAAAGCAAATTGGGCCCAATTCCATGAGGAATTGGACCAATTTAAAGCAGACCACCAACTCACACTCAGAGAAGTAGAGCACACACACAACACACAACAAATAGAAGCAGTCATACACACATACACACAAGCAATCACACACGCATGCACACACACCATACCAGCTAAAAAACACACACAAATACTTACAATCCCGTGGTGGTCCGAAGAGCTCGCGCAGCTGAAGAGGGAAGTCGCCACCAGGAAGCGAAGAATAAAGGGTACAGCACCAGTCCGAAGAGCAAGAGTCGTTGAAGAGTACCTGAAAAAGAAAGAAGAATATGAGTCGGAGGTAGATAAGGCAAAAGTGCAGAGCTGGAGGAATTTTTGTAGCAGGCAGGACAGGGAAGGAGTCTGGGAGGGTATATACAGAGTAATAGGAAGGACTAGGAAAAGGGTAGAAGATGAGCCACTCAGGATTGAGGGCAAAGTGTTGGACGCCAAAGGCTCCGTGAAAGCTCTAGCGGACGCATTTTATCCAGAAGACCTCACGGAAAGCGACAACACGGAGCATCGCAGAATAAGAGCTGAAGCGGAGATGGTGAACAGTGGACAACAAGCTGAGCCCTGCGACCCACCGTTCACGGCGACCGAGCTAAAAGCTGCGATAAATGCCTTCAACCCTAAGAAAGCCCCTGGAGCAGATGGCTTCACCGTCGACATATGTGCAGAAGCCATCAAGAACGACCCGGCAATGTTTCTGGCCATTTTAAATAAATGCCTTGAGCAAGCGCATTTCCCGGATCCCTGGAAGGAGGCCACAGTGATAGTGTTGCGAAAACCCGGAAAAGACTCCTACACCACCCCAAAGTCGTACAGGCCTATCGGACTCCTCCCAGTGTTGGGGAAAATCTTCGAAAAGATGCTGGTCAACCGGATCAAGTTCTACTTAGTGCCAAGGCTGAGCTTTCGACAGTACGGATTCATGCCCCAGAAGAGCACCGAAGACGCCCTCTATAACCTAATGCGACACATCAACACAAAGCTCGAGCAAAAGAGGATGCTGACACTCGTGTCGTTGGATATAGAGGGGGCCTTCGACAGCGCATGGTGGCCAGCCATCAGAGTCCGACTGGCGGAGGAGAAGTGTCCGGTCAACTTAAGACGTGTAATAGACAGCTATCTCCGGAACCGAAGAGTTAAGGTCCGATACGCTGGAGAGGAGTACGCCAAGCGTACAGAGAAAGGGTGCGTGCAGGGGTCAATCGGTGGCCCCATCCTGTGGAACCTGCTCCTGGACCCCCTCCTGAAGAACCTGGAACAAAGAGGTGATTACGTGCAGGCTTTCGCGGACGACGTGGTGCTTCTCTTCGATGGTGAGACGTCGTTAGAGATCGAAAGACAGGCCAATGCCGCGCTCGAACATGTTCGGGCGTGGGGAGTCCGTAACAAACTGAGATTTGCGCCACACAAGACCATGGCTATGGTGATTACGCGCAAACTCAGGTACGACTCTCCGCGCCTTAGCATGGGCGGGATCGACATTGGCCTGTCAAAAGAGATCAAACTGCTTGGTCTCACCATCGACGAGAAGCTGACTTTTAACTCGCATGCCGCGAACGTCTGCCGTAAAGCGCTAAGGTTTTACAACCACCTGTCCCGAGCGGCCAAAGTGAGCTGGGGCCTACAGCCCGAAGTCATCAGGACGCTGTACACTGCTGTGGTAGAGCCCACGATCATGTACGCGGCCAGCGTGTGGGCACCCGCCACAGAGAAGATATGCGTGAGGAAGGAGCTGGACACGGTGCAGCGTGGTTTTGCGCAGAAGATCGTTAAGGCGTACAGGACGGTCTCACTCAACTCGGCGCTATTGCTTGCTGGGTTGCTTCCGCTGGACATGAGAGTCAGGGAAGCAGCCTCGCTTTATAAAGTAAAGAAAGGTCACACCCAGCAAGTAATAGGAGATCGAGAGATTGAGACACCAGTGCCATACGCAGCCATGCCGCACCCTGCACTGCAGAAGGAGCTGAAATTCACCTGCGTGGAGGACGGTGCAGCATTGGACCAGAACCTCGACACCCACCTTAACATCTTTACGGACGGGAGTAAGATTCAGGGTAGAGTTGGCGCAGCGCTATCTATTAGAATCGGCGCCACAGAGATCAGTTCCCGTAAACTGAGGCTGGATGAATGCTGCACCGTCTACCAGGCAGAGCTGCTTGCTCTGTCGGCAGCCACGGGCGAGGCGCTGAAAAGGCTGCAACCAAGTTGCAGCATTTTCAGCGATTCACGCTCAGCTCTTGAGAGCATAACCAACCTGACTTCCCCCCATCCCCTCGCAGTACAGATTAGAGAAGAAATAACTCAACTGAATAATCTGGACAAAATAGTGAAGTTATTTTGGATCAAGGCTCACGCGGGGATGGAGGGAAATGAGAGAGCCGATGAGTTGGCAAAAAGTGCAGCGCTGCACCTGAAGGTGAAGCCAAAATTCGACAGCTGCCCGGTTTCATTCGCAAAGCGAGAAATCAGACGAGACTCGCTTTGCGAATGGAACAATCGTTATGGTAGAGCCCAACAGGGAGCGGTCACAAGGGTCTTCTTCCCAAATGCAGTAAAGGCGTATCGACTGGTGAAATCGTTAACTCTATGCCCCACCACTGTCCAACTCTTCACAGGACACGGCGGGTTCTCCTCATACTTGCATCGTTTCAAGTGTAGGGATAGTCCGTCGTGTCCTTGCGACCCTAATGTAGAAGAGAGCGTGTTGCACCTAATAACCTGCTGCCCCAGATTCGGGATAGAACGGCTGAACTTGGAAATAGAAATAGGTAAATGTTTAGAAATAGAAAATTTGGCAACAATAATAGAGGATAAAAAGATAAGAGAGAAGTTTCTAAAGTATTGTATAAAGATAGTTAAGATAGTAGCAAATAAAAATAAGTAGTAATAAGGTAGCACAATTATGTAATTTTAGTTATATAATATTGTGTCCATTTATAATGTAGTAGATAAGAAAGAAACGTAGTTATAGTAAGATAAATAAAGTAAACCCCTGTTTTTCATCCCATAATAAAGATTAAAACAAGAAAAGTAGAGTAAATGTAAAATAGGAAAGAAAGCGGATGGATGAAAAAAGATATAGTATGAAGAATGACTGTGCGAGAGGCATACAAGCGAGAACTGGAATAAAAGAGTTGCGTTGACAATGTGCCTGGTTACGCCAGGGGATAAGAAATAAAAAAAAAAAAAAAAAAAAAAAAAAAAAAAAAAAAACCTAACCTAACCTAACCTAACCTAACCTAACCTAACCTAACCACCAACAATCCAAGTCCCAGGCTTCTAGGAGCTAATTTGAGGGAGCTACGGGGGTTTTTGGAATCGGCGGCCATTTTGTCCGCCATCTTGGAAAACTTCAATTGCCCGTATCTCCTTAACCAAGCTTCCAAATTGGACGCGGTTTTTTGCTTACGCCTGTACTTTGACTGGACTATACTGGACAATATAGAGACCGACTCTAGGTAGAGTCAAAAATATTTTTTGTTAGAATTAATTAAAGACTTTACTGACAAAGGGTAGGGCCTCTTAAACTACTCATTGACTCTACATTAGGTAATATTTGCCTTGTTTATACCACTTTTGACTCTGTGGTAGAGAATTATTTACACCTACCATAATTATTTACACTAAATTAAGCTATTTACAACTTTTACAATTTTATATTTTACATTTTATTTGACGTGTTCCTTTGACAAGTTCCACGAGAATGTTTGGATTTCGCACACCAGCGAAAATAACGAAAGAGCAAGAAGGAGACCCCAAAGAAGTGATGATGCCGAAGCAGAAAGAAGACGAAAACAACCAAATGCCGTGTGTTGACCTGACTGAAACACACAAAAATGACAAGACCTTCAGTGTCCACACCAGCCCGGTCCCAAGCGTGAGGAGAAGTATTGGCGAGTGGGAATCCGGGAAACCGGATCCACAGGCCAGCACTTCAGTGACCCCCAAAAAGACAGGGAAGGTGGAGCCGGTGAAGCTGAAAATAAAAGCGTCAACCTCCCAAGTGGAGAGTAAAGTAGCAACCCGCAGACTTACAGCAGAACCGGCGAAAACCCCACCTAGCCAGAAAACGAACATCAAGCAAAGGGACCGGAACGAATTGGCAAGACAATGCGTTGTCAAAGTGAAGACCTGCCTGGGGAACTCCAGAAACCTTAAAACAGAGATAAAGACGGAAGTGTTGAGTGCTGTAGACCAACTTTACCAGCTGTACAAAGAAGGAGAAAGCGTAAAAGGAAGGACGCTAACCAAAAGACCCGAACTGGAAAAAGAGACAGAACCTGAAAGGGAAAAAGAAAAAGGTGAACCGGAAAAAGAACAGAGAGAAGAAGAAAAAGAGCTTATGAGGAAAATAGAAGAACACACAAGACTCATACAAGAAAGCAACGAGAGAATGGATAGGTTGAAGGAAACAATTGAGAAACACCATGAAATGCAAGAGAAGCTGACATACGCGAATGTAGCAGCGGCGCACCCCCGGAGACAGCCCCTGGAACAGACCGCGCTACATTCAGTCGTAGTCACAGCAAAGAACGAGAAAGAGACAGGGGACGAAATACTGACCAGGATAAGGGAAGTAGTCAAAGCTAAAGAAGGAGGAATAGAAGTTGAGAGAATACGGAAAGGAAAGGACAGGAAGGTTATTGTAGGTTGTAGAACGGAAAAAGACAGAGACCAGGTAAAAGAACGGCTCAAAAGAGCGGAAGAGCACCTAAACGTACAAGAAGTGAAAAACAAAGATCCGCTAGTGATACTGAGAGACGTCCTTCAATACAACAGTGACCAGGACATCATTGGAGCACTGTGGACTCAGAATAAAAGGGTCTTGAAGGACCTCAGGGAACAGGACAACAAGGTGGAAGTGATGTACAGGAAGCGATCGCGAAACCCCCAAGCAAACAGTGTGATTATGAGAGTGCCCCCCAAAGTGTGGCAGCGGTTAGTCGATGCGGAGTCGATCATGATTGACCTACAGCGAGTGAAGGTGGCAGACCAGTCGCCACTAGTACAATGCTCACTGTGCTTGGGCTACGGTCATGGTCGTCGATTCTGCAAAGACACCATTGAGAAATGCAGCCACTGTGGGGGGCCGCATATGAAAACGGACTGTGCAGATTGGCTTGCAGGAGCAGCCCCCACGTGTTGCAACTGCATGCGCGCCAAGCACGATAAAGTCGACCACAATGCATTCAGCGGTGAATGCCCAATCAGGCAGAGGTGGGAGACTATAGCACGGGCCACCATAGCATACCAGTGTTAAGGTGGCCCCGGGCGTAAAATCTTCCTCAGCCAGCGCAAAGGCCTACCTCATAGCACAAGCCAACTTACAGCGTAAAGAACTAGCGACACACGAGATGATGCTAATGGCTAGCGAAAAGAAAATGGCCTTTGCGCTACTTCAAGAACCGTACACTGGATCTATTGCCAGAATGAAAACCTATGGGGGAGCCAGGATTTTCCAGAACACTAACCAAGGGGATGGCATCATAAAGGCGGCAATAGCCGTCTTTGATGACGATATGGATGTGATCCAACTACCAAATCTCACCACAAACAACATCGTTGTGGTGAAGTTGAAAACAAGTGCCTGGGAAATCGTGGCTGCCTCGCTCTATTTCGAACCCGACTTGACGAGCATAGAACCGTACTTGGAGCAGCTGAGGAAGATAGAAGAGCAGGAAAAACCGAGACACCTGATTGTTGGGGGAGATGCGAACGCGAAAAGCACCTGGTGGGGAAGTAGTGTCATAGATCAAAAGGGTGAGGAACTAGCGGGATTTCTAGAAGAAACAGGCTTGCAGATACTCAACGACGGCGACACTCCGACCTTCGATACCATTAGAGGCAACAAGAGGTACTCCAGCTTTGTGGACATCACGGCCTGCACGGTGGACATGTTAAGCCTGGTTGAAGACTGGAAAGTTAACGAGGGAGTGATAAGTTCGGACCACAACGCGATAACATTTAAAATTAGGCTAACCAAATCAAAAGGGACTAGTATTAATAGAACCACTAGAATTTTCAATAGCAAGAAAGCTAATTGGAGCGAATTTCATGAGAAATTCGCCCAATTGCGAGAGGAAAATAAAATTAATAATGAGGACATAGGGAAAATAGATTGCAAAATAGAACTAGATAAAAAAGTAGAAACATACATAAAAACAATAGTAGATACATGCAATGATTGTATACCAAAACTAAAAACAGTTACAAAACTTACCTTGCCGTGGTGGTCCGATCATCTCGAGAAGCTGAAGAAGGAAGTCAAAACCAGGAAACGTCGAATCCGATGTGCAGCGCCGGTCCGAAGGAGTATGGTCGTCGATGCGTACCTGCAAGCAAAAGAAAGATATGAGACAGAAGCTAAGAAGGCACAAACAGAAAGCTGGAAGGAGTTCTGCAGCAAACAGGATAGGGAGGGATTGTGGGAGGGGATATATCGAGTTATAGGTAGGACGACCAAGAGGCAGGAGGATATCCCCCTGGTGAAAGACAAAAAGGTGCTCTGTGTCAAGGAGTCGGCGGAGTTATTGGCTAACACATTCTACCCGGAGGACTTGGAAAGTCAGGATAACGAAGACCACCGCCGTACACGAGCAGAAGCGAACCGAGTAAACGACTGGGTTCATGATGAACACCATGACCCACCATTTACTATGGAAGAGCTGAAAACCGCGGTGGAAAGTTTCAATCCTAAGAAAGCCCCGGGAATGGACGGCCTTACGGCAGACATCTGCAGTAAGGTGATAGCACAAAACCCAGAAATCTACCTCACTCTTGCCAACAAATGCCTGACGTTGCATCACTTCCCGACCATATGGAAGGAGGCAACAGTCATTGTACTGAGGAAACCGGGGAAAAAGGACTATACAGACCCCAAAGCATACAGACCCATCGGCCTTCTACCGGTCATGGGAAAAATTCTTGAAAAGATGTTGGTTGGACGCATAAAGTGGCATATTATTCCAAAGTTGACCACCTGCCAGTATGGATTCATGCCCCAGAAAAGCACGGAGGACTCCCTCTATGACCTAATGCAGTACATACGAGCCAAACTAAGTCAGAAAAAGCTGATCACCATGGTTTCATTGGACATAGAGGGAGCCTTCGATAGCGCGTGGTGGCCAGCCATAAGAACCAGACTGGCGGAAGAAAAATGTCCCGTGAACGTTAGAAGGCTCCTGGACAGCTATCTACAAGATCGCAAGGTAAGAGTGAGGTACGCTGGACAAGAACACATAAAGAGAACCAACAAGGGATGTGTCCAGGGATCTATAGGTGGGCCCATACTATGGAACCTGCTCCTGGACTCTCTTCTTAAGGGTCTTGAACGTAGGGGAGACTACTGCCAGGCGTTTGCCGATGATGTGGTTCTAGTCTTTGATGGAAAAACGGCACAGGAAGTTCAGGAACAGGCCAATGCCGCCCTTGCCTATGTTCAGTGGTGGGGTGTCGAAAATAAGCTTAGATTTGCACCACATAAAACTAACGCTATGGTCATTACAAGAAAGCTGAAGTTCGACACACCACTGCTGAGGATGGGCGGGGTCGGCATTGAAATGTCTCGAGAAATAAAAATACTGGGTGTAACGATAGATGACAAACTGACCTTCAACAACCATGCGGCGAATGTGTGTAAGAAAGCTCTCAACATCTACAAGAAGCTAGCCACAGCCGCCAGGGTCAGTTGGGGGCTTCACCCTGAAGTCGTTCGGACCATTTACGTAGCAGCAGTTGAGCCTACAATAATGTACGCTGCGAGTGTCTGGGCACAGGAAACCAAGAAAATAGGCATACAAAAGCAGTTGAACGCGGTGCAACGAGGATTCGCTCAAAAGTTGACGAGGGCGTACCGGACCGTATCCTTAAACTCTGCTCTAGTGCTGGCGGGGATACTCCCGCTTGATTTGAGAATACAAGAGGCAGCCGCTTTGTACCAGGCCAAGCGAGGGGTGCCCCTGCCAGTACTGGCAGACAGAGAGGTGGAAAGAATGGTACGCTACGCAGAGTCTCCTCATCCAGCAGATCGTATGAACCTAGAGTTCGTGAACCTGATCGACCAGGAGGCTGTGGATAGTCGCAACCACCACGATGTCAGAATGTTTACAGATGGCAGCAAAATTGAGGGAAAAGTCGGAGCTGCTTTGTCCTTATGGAACGAAGAAGCCGAGACAAAAACCCTCAAGCTGAAGCTGCCAGCATTCTGCACAGTATATCAGGCCGAACTCCTGGCTATCTGCAAAGCCACGAACGAAATACTCAAACGTCCGGAGAGGAGTTTCGGAATATTCAGCGACTCAAGAGCAGCACTTCAGACAGTAAGCAACGCAGGCTCCACACATCCTCTAGCCGTGGAAACTCGTACCAACCTCCGAGGGGCTTTGACCCAGAATAAGGTTGTTTCCTTGTTCTGGATCAAGGCCCACGCCGGCTTGGAAGGGAATGAACGGGCGGATCAGCTTGCCAAGGATGCAGCACTGAAAAGTAAAAGGATCCCAGATTACGAATATTGCCCAGTCTCCTACGTCAAGAGACAGATAAGACTGGAAACTCTTGTCAAATGGAATGATCGTTACAAAACAGGTGAAACAGCAAATATTACCAAAATGTTTTTCCCAGACGCAAACCACGCTTTTAAGACTGTAAGACAACTTGACTTGACTAGTACTATGACGCAAATAATGACAGGACATGGTGGGTTCTCCGAATATTTGACCCGTTTCAAATGTAAGGAGAACCCATCATGCGTCTGCGAACTAGGCGTGAGTGAATCAGTGCCGCACATTCTATTTGAATGCCCTGTAGACGGATTAAGGAGGTATGAGGCAGAACAAAAGCTTGAGTGTAAATTAGAGGCTAAAAATGTAAGCGCACTGATGGCAGATAAAAAGAAAAGGAATGTATTAATGGAATACTGTACAAAAATAGCAGAAAGTGTAATAAAAAGAAATAAAGATACATAAAATATGGTGAATATATATTATGTAATATATATAAACAGCATATGAGGGGTGTAGTATCATAACCCGCTATAATGCTTTTTACCAAATTATGGTTAGTACCATCGATAGAAAGATCTTAAAAATTGCTTCAAAATGGTTGGCGGGTTTTGTAGCAAAATCCACTAAAACATAGAGAAATCGGACAGTAAAGAACGATCTCAGGATCAAAAGCCCCTAAAACATCGTATGTCAGTATCAAAATCCTCTATAACTCAATCGACCAATGACAGCACCGCATTTGCGTCACCTGATCGTGAAAACAGTATGGCGGTTGTTGAGTGTCTGCAAAAAAAGAGTGTTGGTTTTTTATCAAATCTAATGCGAAAAAATGGATGAATTAGCCCAATTTGTACAAAAATCTGACCCTAAACATGCAAGGAAACGACCACGCGATAAATCTGCATGGAAATGTGAAGTGGCGCGCAAAAAACGGTGAGTGAAAATTTGACAAAAATCACTTCGAAAGTAAACAAAAAAGTTTTATGCAAGATGTATCCAGCTAATAGTCGTGTACTTAGGTACCCGAAGTGAAGTTCAATAAGTTTTGTTAACAAATATTTCCAAAGGCTAACAATCGTGCGATGAGCATTTTAGTTTGTTGTTTTGTAGAATTCAAATTCAAAATTTATTTATTCCATTAAATCACAGGGATCACTTGTACACACTTAAACTGCGGCGAAGCAAAAAAGGAGGGTTATGTTTTGTGTTAATGTATGCACCTATGTATGTATGTCCGTCTCTATGTTTCTTCGTAACTACAAAACGGTTCAACCGATATTGATGAATTTTGATTTTTTTAAATTATTTTTTATACTTGGTTAAGAGTTCCCTGAGTGTTCCGCATCTATGTGTGTATGTAGGTACCTATACCATTTTTTTAATGTTTTTTATTCAGGTACGAAGCCAAGAAACTGCCAGAATTTCCACAATGTGGGCACAGCCAGAAAGCTTTTTGCTGTACCAGGTTGACATGCCAAGACATAAGAAGGTTCCACAAATTTTTTTATAAATGCACGACGAAGCTTCAACAAGACAATTTTATTCTGAGATACTGCATTATAAAACAAGCGCGCAAATCCAAGCAAAACAGCAAAAGGAACTTTACTATAAAGTATATTATATGCACGAGAGACGGATCACTAGTGTCCGTATGCCAAAAAACATTTCTGAATGCGTTGCAAATAAAGAAAGATCGGGTCCAAGGGGTGATGAACCGATTTTACAAAAGCGATGGCTCTCCTCTTAAAGAAAACAGAGGCGGCGATCGGAAAACTACTGTGTTCGAAGCAAAAAGACTGTCAGTGCAGTGGTTCATAGAAAAGTTTAAAGGCCAAGAAAGCCATTACTGTAGGTCGCAAACAAACAGGCTATACCTGCCAGCCGGATTGAACATTCGAAAAATGTGGCGAATGTACAATAACGCAAGAGACGCTGAACTAAAAGTAAAACAAAGTTTTTTTCGAAAGATATTTAATACCTACTACAACATCGGGTTCGGCTCACCAAGAACAGATGTCTGCTCTACTTGTATCTCGTTGCAAGAACAACTGAAAGTTGAAAAAGATCCGACAAAAAGAAATGAGCTTATGATACAGAAAAGAATACACTCTCTTAAATACAAGGCTTTTTACAGCATACTAAAGGAAGAGAGTGAAACGACTAAAACAATCAGCTTTGACTGCCAAAAAAATCAGCCACTTCCAAAACTGCCGGATCAATCTGCATATTTCAGTAGACAATTTAATTTTTATCACTTTGCCATAGTTGAAGGCAACTCAAAGGCTAAACTCGGAAAAGAAAACGTGCATTCTTATTATTGGAATGAGACGACTCACGCCAAAGGGGGCAATGAAATAATAAGTGCCGTATACCACTTTCTTCAGAATTTCTCGATCCCAGAACATGTAAAAGTTCTACGTATAGTGTGTGATGGTTGTTCGGGCCAAAATAAAAATACGGGCATGATCAGCATGCTAGGAAAATGGCTGTATATCGAAGCTCCAAGACATATAAAGAAAGTTGAATTGATTTTTCCAGTTGTAGGGCACTCGTTCATACCACCCGATCGTGTCTTCGCTAAAATTGAAAACACATTGAAGACAAAAGAAGTCGTAACTTCTCCATCAGAATATGTAGCTGTGTTGGAAGAAAATGCATCATGCGTAGACCTTGCATCTATTCCGGTTTATGATTGGAAGACAGCTTACGCTACCATTATTAAACCGACGTCATCCTGGCACTTCGCATTTATGAAAGCTAAGCGGTTTTTTATAACTCGCACTAAAACAGAAAATGTTTTAGTTCAGGGAGAAGAGGCGTATCGAATGGAGACAAATTTAAAAAAAATTGTGACTAAAAAGAACAAAAAAATCACAAATATTTCACCGCAAATAATTCAGCCTCACACAATTTTGCCAAAGGCAACGAAACTAAAAGATGTTTTTGATCTACTTCAAAAACATTTTGGTAAGGAGTGGAAAAAATTAGAATGTTTGGCATATTACAAAAATTTAGAAGCGAATGTAAATAATGATCATGAACCTGAAGACAATCATCAAGATCAGGAGTGTGACGGTTTATGTGAGCCAGGCTTTGGAGAAGTTCCGTTTAATATATAAAAGGCTAGCGGTCCGCCCCGGTTTCGCACGGGCACATAATATAAAGGTATCTAGCAAAACTTAGCATGCTTAGAACAACTTTAAATAAACATTAAGTATAAAAATAGTCTTTGTATTTTTATTTCATTTAAGTACCCACGCAGCCCAGGTAAATATAATGTTTAATGTTTAAAATATACTATAACATACCTGCGATAATATACCTCGTAATAAATTGACTTACCTGCCCCAATTAATGTTGCATAACGCCATCCACCCACCATTTTTTTGTTGTTTTTGTTGGTTGCAAAACCCCCCGAAATATGACTGCTCATTTTCAAAACCCGCTATTACTTAAGGTTAGTTTCAAATTCCTCTTAATTGGATTTTAATTTGCTTCTTATTCAGTTTTTTATCTATGTTTTCTGTTTGTCAAGCTCAAATTAGTGTCGCGATGCCATAGAGCAAACGTTATGACCAAAAACTATGAGTTTCGTTTTATTGGTCAAGTTTAAACAGTATTATTAAGCCTGTGAAAATTCGGGAGAAAATGTTTTAGTGAGTTTTGATACTACACCCCTCATATATAAACTCATAGCATAAGAAATATTTGAAATTAAAAGTGTATTACAGTAGAAATTAAAAGTTAAAAGATAATGTATAGAAATTAAGCAAGATTGTGTATAAAATAGATATAAACAATAAGATAACATGTAACTAGAATTAAGAACCCCCCCTAGACCCCAAGTGGGTACGATAAGACTGTAGCCCCAAGTCCCGTAGATAGAAATAAACGATAAAAATGTCTTTGATTTCGTCAAAGGAACGAGAAAAAAAAAAAAAAAAAAAAAAAAAAAAAAAAAAAAAACCTAACCTAACCTAACCTAACCTAACCTAACCTAACCTAACCTAACCTAACCTAACCTAACCTAACCTAACCTAACCTAACCTAACCTTTTTTTTTTTTTTTTTTTTTTTTTTTTTTTTTTTTTTTTTGACCCAGGAAAATCTTTTATAGATACCACCGGCCCGGGGGGACCGATGGTTATGTGGGACTCCCCGCCTTGACAAAGGCGGTATACCCAAACTAAAAACCTGGGGTGTTCCTCTTCTCCGCAAGAGTGGGGAGCCGTGGGATCGCTCAGCGCCTCCATAGCTTCCCCAGCGGTTGTCCGTTTGGACCCTTCTCTGGGGGGGCTTTATGTGTGCCCCCTTATCTCCGCTTAAGGCACCTCGGAACACGACGAGGTGCCTTACAGCTCGGGACCTCTCAGGTCGGGCAATAGATCCCCCGATCCATTACCCGAAGGTCCCCATTTAAGGATGCATGCGGCTGGCGAATGCCAACCGCGTGCGGCCTACTCTCCTTCGGCGTATAGGATCCGAGAGGATGTCGTCCTCTCGGTCCCTCTCCGCCACCTCTTTCTCTTGCATCACCAGCTCCGCGAAGCTGGCAACTGCCCTCCAGTTTCTCTCACTCTCAGCCATTGCTCTTATTATGGCTAAGAGTGAGAGATCTCTTCCGATCACCGAGACCATTTCGGCTCGTGGCACTTCCCAGGCTGGACACTCGGCACGGGTGTGCTGCGCCGTGTCCTCCAACGCCCCGCAGTGGTGGCATTCCATCGTCGGCTCACGACGCGCAACACGGCACAGATACCTCCCGAAGCAGCCATGCCCCGAGAGGATCTGCGCCAAGCGGAACGTTGGAGCACCGTGCCGACGGTCGACCCATTCTTGAAGAAAAGGCCGAAAGGCGGCCACCACATCCCGGCTAGCAGCCGGTGACTCCATTCTTTCGGTCCAATGCCTGAACAGATCCTCGCGGCCCTGCTCTCTCCAGTGCTGTATTTCTTCGGGCATTGGCCATCCACCATCCTTTTTAACTTCCACGCTGCGCCAGTAGACCGCCGCTAGAACCCCAGCTTCGAGGTCCCACGGCGGCGTACTAGCCAGCAGGCACGCCGCCTCGAAAGAGACGGTGTGATACGCTCGGGCTGCCCTATTTGCTATGACCCGCTGCGGACGTCGCAGCAGGGTCTGGTTTCGGGCGTTAAGGGCACTCGCCCATATGGGTGCTCCATAAAGCGCCTTGGAGCGTACCACCCCGGCAAAAAGGCGACGGCACGCCACACTTGGCCCTCCTACATTAGGGAGCAGGCTCCCGAGCACTCCGGCGAAGGCGATGAGCTTTGGAGCCAATCGCTTGAAGTGCTCTTCGAACCTCCATCGACCGTCGAGGACAAGGCCTAGGTACCGCATCGTCGGCTCGACGGCGATGGACACTCCACTTACCACCACAGTTTGCCCTATCGGAGGAGCCTTACGAGGCCCATGAAAAACGAGGGCCTCCGACTTCTCCAGAGCTACTTCCAGCCCAAGCATCTTTATTCTTCGGACTACTTGGGCAACTCCAGCAGTGGCCAAGATGGCCGCCTCTCTATAGGTGCTGCCACGGGCTGTTACGAGGGTGTCATCGGCGTAACAGACCACGCCGATCCCCCATAAGTTTTGCCCGCGGAGCACATAGTCATAGCCGATGTTCCACAGGAGGGGCCCTAGAACGGACCCCTGTGGAACACCGCACGACATCTTCTTTTCCTTCCATGCGCCGTCCCGGGCTGGATACATCACAGCCCGGTCGGCGAAGTAACTCACCACAGAGTTCCTCAGGTATCGAGGCACCCTATGGTATCTGAGGGCCTCCAGTACGGTCTCCCAGGGAAGGGTATTAAAGGCATTTTTTATGTCTAGCGACACTGCCAACAATACCCCGCCCCCGGATATCGCCTCCTCTGTGAGTTCTTGCACTCTTGCGATAGCGTCCACGGTAGAGCGCCCGTGGCGGAACCCATACTGTCCGTCATTTAGGTTTGGACCCACATCAACCAAGTGCCGGACGAGACGATCCGCAAGCACTCGCTCAAAGAGCTTGCTCGTCTCGCCGAGCAACACTATGGGGCGGTACGCCGATGGGGAGTCAGCTGGGCGCCCATTCTTCTTAAGCAGGACCAGTTTTCCACGTTTCCAGCATTGTGGAAAACTGCCCTGCGTTAGGCACGCTGAAAAGAGTGCTCTTATTTCAGCCCCGAGCTCCCTTGCCGCGTGGACTAACACTCGACCCGGCACGCCGTCCGGTCCGGGGGCCGCATTCTTTGACCGGAGCCGTAACACGGCCGCTCCGAACTCAGTCTCACTGACTGGCGGGACCTCCTCTTCCACCTCGTCAGGCAACGCTGGTGCCATGGGAGGCGGGTGCCACGCATCCCTTTGAGGGAAGAGTGCAGACACCACCCGTTCGAGAAGTTCTGGTTCGAGCGTGGTGGTGAGTGGGGGAGCCCATGGACGAAGCTTTCCCGTTACCGACTTGTAAGGGCGCCCCCAGGGATCTCGATCGAGAGACTCCAGCCACTCTCGCCAAGCCGCCTCCTTTGCTTCTTTAATGGCCACCTGCAGATCTTTGCAGGCGGCTCTGTAGCTAGCGTACCGCTCAAGCTCTTCCTCCTCATTTCTAACCCTTCGGCGACGGCAGCGCGTATAAAGCCGCCGCGAAGCGACGCAGGCACTTCGTAATTGCCGGAGCTCCGGCTTCCACCAATACATGCGCCGTGGAGGCAGCGTCGCCTTGACTCGTGGCATGGAGGCGTCACAGACACGCGTTAGTGCCTCTCCCAGCCGCTCCGCTGCGACGTTTACGTCCTCCGTGACTGGGCCTGCCATCCATGCCTCCACGATGGCAGCTTCGACAGCAATCTCTTTATTGAGCCCCTTTAATGACCACCGCGGCCCAGCATTAGGTGGTGGAGATGGAACCGGCCCTGCGGACGTAGAGACGCTGAACCGAATGTACCGATGGTCAGACAGCGTCTCTACGTCCGTTTCTACACTCCAATCTAGAACACGGCGCGCAACGGCGGGGGAAGCAAACGTTAGGTCCACTATGGACCCACCCTGTTGTCGCACGCACGTGTTCTCGGAGCCCCTGTTGAGGATCAAGAGACCCAGGGACGCCGCCCACTCTTCCAAAACCCTGCCTCTTATGTCGGTTGCTGGGGATCCCCACGCCGTTGACTTAGCATTGAAATCCCCAGCAACTATTGTCGGACTGGGATGCACTGCTCCCGCCAGAACTCCGACTTCAGCGAGAAGTCGCTCAAAATCAACTATAGGCCGGTTTGGGGAACAATACACCCCAATTACCGCCACACCACCATCGCCACCCAGTACAGCCAGCACGCATCCCTGTCCTTTCGCTACTTTTTCGAATGGGAGGGAGCTAGCCGATGACTGCGTGACAATGGCCACCGATTCCTCTCTGTCTGCCACCCAATTGTCCCGAGAAGGAACTAAGTAGGGCTCGGCAACTACTGCTATTTGTGTTGACCACTCCGCCAGGCTCTGGAGCAAGAGATCCTGAGCCCTGGCGGAGTGGTTGATGTTCGCCTGCAGGAATCGGATGGCCATCCTAACTGGCGTCCATCCGATCCTCTTCCCGCGCATCTGGGCGCGCAGATGGCTGCGAGGGGGCTGAAGAGCCTACGCTAGCCGTCTTTTTTCCTTCGTTTTTGGCCGAGCCTTTGCAGGTCTTAGCCCCGACGCGGTGGTCAGCCTTCTGACCGGCAGCTTCACAAACTGGGCAGTGCTGCTCAGCAACACATTCTGCCATCTTGTGCCCAGCCTTGCCGCAGCGGAAACAGAGTGCACTGCGGTCCTCAGCATTTGGGCATTTTGCCCCTACGTGTCCAGCTTCAAAGCATCGGTAGCACCGTAGGGGTCTTTCCTCCAGTATTTTCACCGAGACTGAGGACCAGTTCACCAGCAATCTTCCAGCTGCAACTTTTTTGGCTGCTGCAATGGGGCAGCGCAGCCAAACAGTTCCTTCGCGCCCAGGGGGCCGCACAATGTCACCAACCTTGACAGATTCTAAAGTGCAACCCCCTACTTTTGAAACGGCCGCTGCGACATCCTCTTTGTTTGTAGAGTCGTCCAGTCCCGAGAGACGCAACTCCGCGCTTTTCTCGGGACGTGACACCTTTACCAGAGCTCCATCTAGGGATTCTCTAAGCTTGTTAGCTAGAGAATCAGCCTTCTCCGTGCTTGTAGCTCCGGGCAACTCAAACACTCGTCCTCCAGTAGCGGCCGTCCGAAACTTGACACCATCTATGCCAAGTGCCGTCAAGTCGATGCGCTCTCTGGCATCGGTTAGCATCTGGGCATAGGTGATGCCATTTGCCAGTGCCTCCGGTTGAAGCGTCAGGACGACCACTGCAGAGCGAGGAGACTTTAGCTTCTGCTTCTTCTTTTTCTTCTGAGGCCGTGGCCCTGGCACCTTTGTAGCCTTGGGGGCTGCTTCTTTGGAGGCATTTGCGGCTCCGGCACGCGTACGCTTGCCTTTGCCTTTGCCTTTCCGCGTTACTTCTTGCCATTCCTCCTCCATCGGTTTGGAAGTAGGACTTGGCGGGCGCTGTTCTTTGGGCACTGATTCCTTCTTCTTTTTCCCCAAAGGGGGAGCTATGGCAGCTCCGCTGGTACTGGCTTCCGGAGAAGGGGAGGCTGCCCGAGCAGTGGCCCCTACAGATGCAGCAGCCGCACTGTACTTCTTTTTGTCTGCGGCCAGAGGCGGCCGAAGCCGCTTTTCAGGCAGCAGACGGTCCTCCAAACCATCAATCCGCGCGTTGACCATTGACCCACACTGCGACATAACAGCGCGCACAATGTCATCTAATGCTGGAGCCGGAGTTGATACTGGCTGAAATGCGTGCTGGCGCATTTGAGCCAACTCTTGTCGGACTACTTCTAGCTCGCAAGCAAGCTTGGAGTTTGCTGCCTCCAGTCGGGCGACTTCCTCCGTCATCGAGCGTGAACGGAGCTCTGCGAAGGAAACTTTAATAGTCTCTGCCGCATCCTTCAGGGCTTTAATATACGTCCCTCTTAAATGGCCGGACGTCTTCGCAACCTTGAGAATCGTGTTCACCGAATCAGACACCAGCCTGGCCAAATCCGGTGATTCACGACTCTCATTGTCGCTCATTACCATGACGTCTGGGGACTTGCGGAAGGTGGCGGCCCTTGCCTCCCTTTTTAACCTAGCCTCCTCTGCCATCTCCATTTCAGCGTTAAGTTCGAGTTCCTCGGCCTTTGCTGCATTAAGTGCGGCCTTTGCCTGAGCCAGACCGACATACTTCCCCGTCGTAGGAGGACGTCCACGTCCTCTCAATGCCGTTGACGCTTTGGGCGGAACCCCCACCTTGTCATCATCGTCATCAATGGCCCGACGCTTCCGCCAAAAACGGCTTCCATCGGGAGATGAGGCCCCGGATGCCAACGTCGCTACTGATCGGAAGCTCCCGTCGGAGTCCGTATCAGATAGGTTTGCCAAAGACGCCGAAGCGATTGGCAACTCTTCGTCACTCATATTTGAGGCCGCGCTGCGGGTCAGAACCACGCGCGCCTCTCTCATCAAGCTCAATGAGCTCTGGTTTGAGCCAGATGGCAGTACACTGGGGGACTCCCCAGTCGCCATCTCAGCAGCTCCAAGTGCCAAAACACCTACACTTTCCTTCTCCTCACGACCAGAACGGTCACTTCTAGTTTTAGATTTTTGTTTTTTATTTATTTCCATAATGAATCCCACGAGTATGGGGGAAATAAAGTGTCACCACCGAAGTGCCACCGACCAGTGCCCCCTGTGGCCGGGGAAGGGTATATACTGCGGAGGTCCCCTGGTATCCGCAGGTTTTTACGTGTTTTCTCACGGGTTTTTGTTTCAAGGTTTTCCTTCCTCTGGGCCCGACCAATTAAGGCAACGCCCCTTCGGGTCATACTGAATCAAACGTACCCCCGTGAGCCTGACGGGGGGTCTTTGAATGAAACAGTACGGATCCCGGTTGGAGAGACGGCGAACTCTCTCCGACGAACTGGTCGATAGGGTTAGTACCGAACAGTCCGTAACAACACCTCAACCAATGCAACAAGGATTGCATCGAAAACTTCTTATGTATAGTTAAAACTACACATCCACATGCCTATTTACAAAACACACACGACACAAAATTTAATATACAACACAATTATTTTATTATATACAATGTACAATATTATACATAATTACACCATGAGCCTATTCGCACTGCAGTGGGAACTCCTTCCCTCTGCCTGCCTCCGCTAACTGCGTCCTCTGGTACGCATCCAGAGACGCCCACCTTGTGTCGGGTATTGGCCACCATGAAAAACTTCCCCAGTACTCTGCGGAAGTGTTTCATGGTGTTACCAGGGTGCACCACGTGGAGGTTACCCGACCTTGCACCCCAACCTAACCTTTTTTTTTTTTTTTTTTTTTTTTTTTTTTACGCTGGGAAAAATGCACTACGCATCCCCCACCAATGGAGGAGTGGCGGGGGTATGTGGGACTCCCCGGCCAAGAGTGAAGGCCGGTATACCCACTAAACGACCCAGCGGCGCTCCGGCATCGTCTACGCGGAGGGGAACTGGGAAACCGGCAGAGCCTTTACGTCCAGTCCCCCGCCGACGACTGCCCACCTTACGGTGGGCCCGCACAACTCCCTCTCAGGGGAGGAGCGACTGTCCAACCAGCCATCCAGCGGAGTTGGTGAGTGCGTGCAATGCGGGAGAAGGTGCCTCCACACCTTACTCCCGCCACTCACCAACACTTGAGGAGAAGGGAGGCGGTCGCCTTCTTCTTCCTCTTCTCTTTCTACATAGCGGGGCGAGGGGGTCTTCCTCCCGCGCGCGCTCTGCCGCTTCCTTTAAGGACATCACCCCCTCACAAAAAGAGGCGACCGCTGCCCAGGCCCCCTCGCCTCCCAACATGGAGTTCACCACGCTGGGAAGCGATAGGTCCGGCCCAACAACACCTATTAATTCTTGGCGCAGCTCAGACCACGACGGGCACACCTCAAGGGTGTGCTGCGCCGTGTCTTCCGCCGCACCACAATCATGGCACATCGGGCCCCGCTCTCTTCCGATCCGGTGCAGGTATGTGCCGAAGCACCCGTGGCCGGATAATACCTGCACCAGACGGAACGACAAAAATCCGTGTGGCCGCTCGATCCAGTCCTGCAGGACCGGCCCAATTGCGTCCAGTGTTCGGCGGCCAAACTCGGCGGAGGCGAGGTCCTCCGTCCAATGGTGGATGATTGCGTCCCTCGCCTCTTTCCGAACGGCCTCCCGCTCTATAGGGGCGGGGTTCTCCCCGAGCGCCCTTTTTCCCGCCGTCCACTCGTATACTTTGGCGAGCACCCATGCCTCGAGCTCCCACGGAGGGGTGCTCGCCAGAGTGCATGCTACCGCAAAACCTACCGAGCGGTAGGCCCTTGCCACACGCTGCGCAATGGCCCTTTGGGGCTTGCGGATTGCAGCTGTATTCTCCCTTCTATGAAGGGAGTCCGCCCAGATAGGAGCCCCGTAAAGGGCCATACTCTTCAGGATGCCAGCATACAGTTGCCGGCATCGCGCTTTTGGCCCTCCAACGTTTGGGAGGAGCCACGACAGCGAATTTGCGGCCTTCAACAGCCGCGTCGACAGCCCACTGAAATGTGGGGTGAAGCGCCACTTACTATCGAGTATCAGGCCCAAATATTTCATCTGGGCCTTCACTTCGACTCTTACGCCGTCCACAAAAATGTGCGCATCTGTAGGGACGCGCTGCCGAGGCCCGTAGAAGAAAACGGCCTCGGTCTTATGCAGTGCCACCTGCAATCCTAGTCGCCGGATCCTATCCGCCACCAGCGATCCACCGGCAGAGGCCAGGCTCGCCCCCTCTCTGAAATTCCTCCCCCGGGCAGTAAGGAGAGTGTCATCTGCGTAGCAAATGACACTCGTGCCCTGGAGGAGAGTTCCCCGCAAGAGCCAATCGAAGCCGATGTTCCACAGGAGTGGTCCTAGGACGGACCCCTGTGGAACACCGGACTCTGCACTGTACCGCCTCAACTGGCCAGTCTTATCCACAAGGAGGACTGCACGGTCCTCCAAGTGACTTATCAGGAGCCTCCGCAGGTATTGAGGCACTCCATGATAACGGAGCGCCTCTTGGATTGTTGCATGGGGGACGGAGTTAAAAGCGTTGGCTATGTCAAATGACACTGCCAGAACCCCGTCCCCCGCCTCCACGGCCTCTTTCGCTTGGCTCTTCAGCCTGGCCAGCGCGTCCACTGTCGAACGCCTCCTTCGGAAGCCGAATTGGGCGTCCGACAGGTTAGGGCCCACCTCCCGCAGGTGACAATTTAATCGGTTAGCGACAATCCCCTCGAACAACTTACCGACCTCATCCAGAAGGACGATGGGTCGATAAGCCGAGGGGGAGTCCGCCGGGCGTCCTTCTTTGCGGAGGAGGCATAACTGCCCCTCCTTCCAAGGTTTCGGGAACCTCCCTGCCGTGAAGCACGCGTTGAAGAGGTCCCGAAATCTTTCTTCCATCTGGGTGGTAGCAATAGCTACCACTCGCGCAGGTACGCCATCCGGCCCTGGGGCAGTCTTTTTGGCCCGGAGGTGGAGGGTCTCCATGGCAAGTTCGTCTGCCGTTATCGGAGGGATCTCTTCCTCCGGTTCGACTGCTCCTCGCGGGGGGTCCATTACTGGTGGGGTAAAACTGGTCCGGCACGGAAACAAGGTCCGGACTACCCCATCCAGAAACGCCGGCTCGAGAGTCTCCGTAGGCGGGGGAGCGAAGGGGCGCAATTTGTTCCGCGCCGCCTTGTATGGTCTGCCGTACGGATCTCGATCGAGGCTCTCCAGCATCTCTGCTCGCGCTGCGTCGTCAGCGGCGCCCATTTCTGACTTGAGGACCTTCTTTGCTTCTAAGTAAGAGGCGTACAGAAGGTCCTCGTTAACGGGGTCTCTCTGAGAGCGCCGCCGACTCCGCGTGAATTCTCTCCGTTCTGCCACGCAGGCGGCCCGGAGACCCGCTAGTCTCTCTGACCACCAATATACGGCGCGGCGAGGAGGTGGGCGGCGAGACCGGGGCATGCTTGAGTTGCATACCTCGGTCAAGGACTTTCTAAGTTGGGCCGCTGCGGTGTCCACGTCCTGGACGTCAGAGGGCGTGAGCCAGTCCTGGACGAACGCCGCCTCCTTTGCCGCCTCACGGTCAAGGCGTGTAAGGGCCCACCGTGGAAAGGGAGTTCGGCCCGAGAGGGCTGTTCTCCTGGGGCTCTGGGTGGAGACAATGTCGAACCGCACATATCGGTGGTCCGACATTGTCTCCGTAAACTCAACCCGCCAGTTTTCAACGCGGGCAGCCAGGGTGGGGGAGGCGAACGAGACGTCCACCACTGACCCTCCTGTTTGCCGCACACACGTCTGGACCGTTCCTCTGTTTAGGAGGGACACACCGGCCGAAATCGCCCAAAGTTCGAGAACGGGCCCCCGGGGATTGCAGGAACGGGCCGGGTTGCCCCAAGTTGCAGATTTGGCGTTCAGGTCACCCAACAAGAGGACCTGGCGTGGTGCCGCCCTGCCAACTACTGCCGTGAGGATTCCGAGAAAGTTTTCGAAATCTGGCAGAGGGCGGTTTGGGGAGAAATAGACGCCCACCAGGGCTATATCCCCCCACGCAGCGGCTACGTATCCCGATCCTCGCTCTAGGAGCGAGAGGGGAGGGGAGTCTGTCGAAGACCGTGCCATTAATGCCACCAAGCCGTCTCGATCACCCAGCCATCGAGGGGAAACCGAGTACGGCTCGGTGACTACCGTCACGTCTACCAACCACTCAGCTATGGTCTGCATCAGCAGGCCCTGAGCAGCTTTGCAGCAGTTGGTGTTCGCCAATAGGATGCGATGGTCGACTCTATCCATCAATCGTCCATCGCATCACCCTCATCGGCCGCCGAAGGCCCCGCTTCGGGGGTGGCGGTCGCAGCTACGGGCGGAGTCGGTGCCACCTGCGCTTTTCCTTTCTTAGGGGGAGGATTGCAATTCCTCCCCTTCATTATGTGACCCGCCGGGCGGCCACTAGCTGCGCACACTGCACAGCGTGGCGTAGGGGCCTTGCAAGAGACGGACTTGTGCCCATCCTCGCCACAACGGTAGCAGCTGTCCGTCCTATCAACTTTGGACGGACAATAAGGCCGCGTGTGCCCAAGTCCGAAGCACTTGAAGCAGCGCAAAGGCTGTTCTTCGAGTACCCGGACTCTGCAGGAACCGAACCCGAGAAGGAGCCGTCCCTTGTCAACGACGGCTTTAGCTGCGGTGATGGGGCACTCAAGGCGAAGAGCGCCCATGCCGCCGCGGCCGGGCCTGATGTCGCGACTTTGCACCGCTGCGACGTCACAGCCTCCTATTGATGCGATCGCCGCCATTACCTCCTCTTTGGTGACCGAGTCATCCAGATCGGTCACCTCTAAGGCAGCAGACCTGACAGGCCTGGCTACCTTAGCCACGTCTGCGATGACCTCTCGCAATTTGCTCGCGAAGAGGTCCGCGTTGGCGCCACCTTGGGCCCCCGGAAACTCGAAGAGTCGAGCCCCAGCTTGGGTCCGACGGCATGCGACTGCTCCGATCCCCAGCTGGGTGGGGTCGGCATTGGTACGAGCCCGCTTGAGGATGGACTCGTATGTCTCACCCCGCTCCGCTGCTTCCGCAGTGAGCGTCACCACGACGGCTGCAGTTTTAGGAGGCACCAGCCGCTTCCTAGCACGAGCGGGAGCCCTTTTGGCTGCGGAGGCAGCTGTGGTGGGCTTGGGGGCGGACTTCTTCCCTTTCCCCTTCTTCTTCTTCCTGCCGGTTGCCTGAGACGGGCCGGAAGTGGGCACGGAGCCCTCTCCATGCCTATCTCCGTCAGGGGCAGGGGCAGGGGCAGTGGCCGTTGTCGTCTTTTTCTTGGCCTTGCCCTTCTTCTTATTCACCACTTCCGTCCACGGCTGATTTGACGGAGTGGTAGACGGCAGTTGGGCGTCCTCCCTTTGGGAAGATGGCCCTGGCTTGGGCAGCCTCTTGTCCGCCGCTAGTGGCGGTCGGACACGTTCCTCCGGTAGGAGCCTGTCCTCAATACCAGCGAGACAGGCTCTCGTAAATGCCCTCTCCTCCATAACCACCTTGCGGATGATATCCTCAAGGTTGGAGGGAGGGCTTTCGGCTGCTGGTCTGGGGCTGGCCCGAGAAGGCTGTGGTGCCGTGACTTCGGCCAGCTTTTTGTGCAGCTGGCTGACCTCTGACTGCAGGCGGTCTACTTTCGCCTGCAGGTGCTGCGTCTCGTCCGTGCCGGTGCGCTGCACTAGTTCCGCGATGATGCCGCGCATGCTTGCGGCCCTGCACTTCAGGGACTTTTGGAAAGTCCCCTTTAGGTTGGAGGACTTTGAAGCGACCTCCACTATCTCTTCCGCGTCCTCAAGCGCCATGCGCTCCAATTCGGCCAGGGAGTGGTCCGCGTACAAAACAACAGACTCCCCGTATCTGGACTTGGCCCTCGCAGCGCGTGCTTGGCGCTCTTTGGCGGCAACCTGTTCTTCCAAGTCCTGCTGGCGCCATTCCCGCTGGGCCAGGCTCAGCTGACGCTGTGCGTCTGACAGACCCACATCGTGGGTATCGGTGACGGCGTAAGGCGCTATCGCCTTTTTCTTGCTCTGACGCTTGGGGTTGTTCTCCGGCGCGTCAGAGCCAGATCCACCTTTCAGAAAGGCCCTCTTCCGTTTCTGCCGGGCTGCCGTCGATCCAGCATCCGACTCAAGTGTAGCGGATTCGCTGTCGGAGAAATCCGAAAACTCGTCCATCCTCTTGTATCGACCAACTGTGGTTTCTGCGTTTCCGCTTACCACCAGCTCGTCGTTAATCACTTCCTCGTTAGTTTGGCCCTGAGAAGGGCCTTTAACAAAACGCCCGGAGACGTCCCGCGCTAAAATCTTAGGCGTAGGCTTCACCTGTCTCTTCGACTTCCGGACGGAAGATCGAACCGTGTCCACGCTTGCGTCCGAATTGGACCCAATCGTGGCCACGGTCTCGTCCATACTCCCTATCTCTCTCTCTCTCTCTTCGTCTTGGGTCACACCCAAAAAGCGGTAGTTGCCCCCCCCAGAATACGAGGGGCTGGATGTCCGGAGAACCGGCACACCGGAGGACTCTCCAACTTGGTTGGTACCTCCCTGGGGTATATGTTTCTTACTAGTCGCTTTCATGTTTGTGGTTTCCTGTTTCGAGGGATGAGGTTCCCTATGTTTTGACGCCCTAGCGGCCGGGTTCCCCCCGACCATGCATCCCCTCGGCGGGCGTCAGACCAACTGACCAAAGTCTATTTTGGGATTCGGTATCCTCCTTCGTACATAACCAAATAAATACATACATAAGTGAATAAATAGATAAATAAACAACTAAATATAACTAAATAATTAAATAAATAAGTAGATATGTAAAAAAATAAGACAAATTAAGAGATAAATAAATATATAACAATATGTTATGTACAAGAGAGACCATAACAATGGTCTCTCACTCCGCTTATCGTCCGGGCAGCAAACCGCCCGGACCCCAACCTAACCTAACCTTTTTTTTTTTTTTTTTTTTTTTTTTTTTTTTTTTGACGCTGGGAAAATGCATTACGCATACCAATCGCACCATCGGGGAATGGGCGGGTGATGTGGGACTCACCGGCTGCGACAAAACCGGCATACCCACTAAAAACCCAGCGGCGATCCGGCGTCGTCATAATGGAGGGGAACTGGGAAACCGGCAGAGCCATAACAACCAGTTCCCCGCCGACGAATGCCCCGAAGGGCCCCGCTCGCCCCCCCAACCTGCAGATGAGGGGGCCCAGGAACGATTACGCACATCGTTCCTGCCCGGCGGAGGTGGCAAATGAGAGATCGCAGAAGAGGTGCCCCATGTCCCTTCCGCCATTCGCCACCCTTGCAGAGGGCGCAGGAGAGTTCCGCGTCCTCCCACGCTCGCTCTACCGCCTCGTCTCGTCCGGGCAGTAAACCACCCAGACCCACCAAGGCAGACCGAAGTCTCATAAATAGGCAATT
This sequence comes from Thera obeliscata, assembly GCA_947578465.1. NCBI lineage: Eukaryota > Metazoa > Arthropoda > Insecta > Lepidoptera > Geometridae > Thera > Thera obeliscata. The sequence continues at coordinate 25,641,570 of OX387918.1, read as the reverse complement.
AAATAAATAAATATTATATAATAAATAGATTAAATAAAATTATATTATTTACAAGAGAGACCATAGACAGTCTCTCACTCCGCTGAATATGTACATAAATAAAATTTAATTACAATATGTACAAGAGAGACCGTTGGCTGTCTCTCACACCGCTGATTGCCCGGGCAACAAAATGCCCAGACCCGCCTGGGTAGACCGAAGTCCGCCCTGCGGTGTAGAGGGCTTGGGACAAGGGTAGGCCTCCCGTGCTCACTCTACGACCGCCTCATCCTCGTCCGGGCAGCAAACCGCCCAGACCCACCTGGGTAGACCGAAGTCTCATAAATAGTCATATAATTATTTACAAGAGAGACCATAGACAGCCTCTCACTCCGCTGAATATGTACATAAATAAATAAACATATAAATATATTATTTAATTACAATATGTACAAGAGAGACCATAACAATGGTCTCTCACCGCTTATCGTCCGGGCAGCAAACCACCCGGACCCACCATGGGTAGAACGAAGCCTACCCTGCCTCATCACGCTGTGCCCTAAGCTGAACATAGGGACACGCGGAGAGGCCGCCGTGTCGGGTTATTGGCCACCATGAAACACTACCCCAGTACTCTGCGGCAGTGTTTCATCAACCTTTTTTTTTTTTTTTTTTTTTGACCCAGGAAAATCTTTTATAGATACCACCGGCCCGGGGGGACCGATGGTTATGTGGGACTCCCCGCCTTGACAAAGGCGGTATACCCAAACTAAAAACCTGGGGTGTTCCTCTTCTCCGCAAGAGTGGGGAGCCGTGGGATCGCTCAGCGCCTCCATAGCTTCCCCAGCGGTTGTCCGTTTGGACCCTTCTCTGGGGGGGCTTTATGTGTGCCCCCTTATCTCCGCTTAAGGCACCTCGGAACACGACGAGGTGCCTTACAGCTCGGGACCTCTCAGGTCGGGCAATAGATCCCCCGATCCATTACCCGAAGGTCCCCATTATGGATGCATGCGGCTGGCGAATGCCAACCGCGTGCGGCCTACTCTCCTTCGGCGTATAGGATCCGAGAGGATGTCGTCCTCTCGGTCCCTCTCCGCCACCTCTTTCTCTTGCATCACCAGCTCCGCGAAGCTGGCAACTGCCCTCCAGTTTCTCTCACTCTCAGCCATTGCTCTTATTATGGCTAAGAGTGAGAGATCTCTTCCGATCACCGAGACCATTTCGGCTCGTGGCACTTCCCAGGCTGGACACTCGGCACGGGTGTGCTGCGCCGTGTCCTCCAACGCCCCGCAGTGGTGGCATTCCATCGTCGGCTCACGACGCGCAACACGGCACAGATACCTCCCGAAGCAGCCATGCCCCGAGAGGATCTGCGCCAAGCGGAACGTTGGAGCACCGTGCCGACGGTCGACCCATTCTTGAAGAACAGGCCGAAAGGCGGCCACCACATCCCGGCTAGCAGCCGGTGACTCCATTCTTTCGGTCCAATGCCTGAACAGATCCTCGCGGCCCTGCTCTCTCCAGTGCTGTATTTCTTCGGGCATTGGCCATCCACCATCCTTTTTAACTTCCACGCTGCGCCAGTAGACCGCCGCTAGAACCCCAGCTTCGAGGTCCCACGGCGGCGTACTAGCCAGCAGGCACGCCGCCTCGAAAGAGACGGTGTGATACGCTCGGGCTGCCCTATTTGCTATGACCCGCTGCGGACGTCGCAGCAGGGTCTGGTTTCGGGCGTTAAGGGCACTCGCCCATATGGGTGCTCCATAAAGCGCCTTGGAGCGTACCACCCCGGCAAAAAGGCGACGGCACGCCACACTTGGCCCTCCTACATTAGGGAGCAGGCTCCCGAGCACTCCGGCGAAGGCGATGAGCTTTGGAGCCAATCGCTTGAAGTGCTCTTCGAACCTCCATCGACCGTCGAGGACAAGGCCTAGGTACCGCATCGTCGGCTCGACGGCGATGGACACTCCACCTACCACCACAGTTTGCCCTATCGGAGGAGCCTTACGAGGCCCATGAAAAACGAGGGCCTCCGACTTCTCCAGAGCTACTTCCAGCCCAAGCATCTTTATTCTTCGGACTACTTGGGCAACTCCAGCAGTGGCCAAGATGGCCGCCTCTCTATAGGTGCTGCCGCGGGCTGTTACGAGGGTGTCATCGGCGTAACAGACCACGCCGATCCCCCATAAGTTTTGCCCGCGGAGCACATAGTCATAGCCGATGTTCCACAGGAGGGGCCCTAGAACGGACCCCTGTGGAACACCGCACGACATCTTCTTTTCCTTCCATGCGCCGTCCCGGGCTGGATACATCACAGCCCGGTCGGCGAAGTAACTCACCACAGAGTTCCTCAGGTATCGAGGCACCCTATGGTATCTGAGGGCCTCCAGTACGGTCTCCCAGGGAAGGGTATTAAAAGCATTTTTTATGTCTAGCGACACTGCCAACAATACCCCGCCCCCGGATATCGCCTCCTCTGTGAGTTCTTGCACTCTTGCGATAGCGTCCACGGTAGAGCGCCCGTGGCGGAACCCATACTGTCCGTCATTTAGGTTTGGACCCACATCAACCAAGTGCCGGACGAGACGATCCGCAAGCACTCGCTCATAGAGCTTGCACGTCTCGCCGAGCAACACTATGGGGCGGTACGCCGATGGGGAGTCAGCTGGGCGCCCATTCTTCTTAAGCAGGACCAGTTTTCCACGTTTCCAGCATTGTGGAAAACTGCCCTGCGTTAGGCACGCTGAAAAGAGTGCTCTTATTTCAGCCCCGAGCTCCCTCGCCGCGTGGACTAACACTCGACCCGGCACGCCGTCCGGTCCGGGGGCCGCATTCTTTGACCGGAGCCGTAACACGGCCGCTCCGAACTCAGTCTCACTGACTGGCGGGACCTCCTCTTCCACCTCGTCAGGCAACGCTGGTGCCATGGGAGGCGGGTGCCACGCATCCCTTTGAGGGAAGAGTGCAGACACCACCCGTTCGAGAAGTTCTGGTTCGAGCGTGGTGGTGAGTGAGGGAGCCCATGGACGAAGCTTTCCCGTTACCGACTTGTAAGGGCGCCCCCAGGGATCTCGATCGAGAGACTCCAGCCACTCTCGCCAAGCCGCCTCCTTTGCTTCTTTAATGGCCACCTGCAGATCTTTGCAGGCGGCTCTGTAGCTAGCGTACCGCTCAAGCTCTTCCTCCTCATTTCTAACCCTTCGACGACGACAGCGCGTATAAAGCCGCCGCGAAGCGACGCAGGCACTTCGTAATTGCCGGAGCTCCGGCTTCCACCAATACATGCGCCGTGGAGGCAGCGTCGCCTTGACTCGTGGCATGGAGGCGTCACAGACACGCGTTAGTGCCTCTCCCAGCCGCTCCGCTGCGACGTTTACGTCCTCCGTGACTGGGCCTGCCATCCATGCCTCCACGATGGCAGCTTCGACAGCAATCTCTTTATTGAGCCCCTTTAATGACCACCGCGGCCCAGCATTAGGTGGTGGAGATGGAACCGGCCCTGCGGACGTAGAGACGCTGAACCGAATGTACCGATGGTCAGACAGCGTCTCTACGTCCGTTTCTACACTCCAATCTAGAACACGGCGCGCAACGGCGGGGGAAGCAAACGTTAGGTCCACTATGGACCCACCCTGTTGTCGCACGCACGTGTTCTCGGAGCCCCTGTTGAGGATCAAGAGACCCAGGGACGCCGCCCACTCTTCCAAAACCCTGCCTCTTATGTCGGTTGCTGGGGATCCCCACGCCGTTGACTTAGCATTGAAATCCCCAGCAACTATTATCGGACTGGGATGCACTGCTCCCGCCAGAACTCCGACTTCAGCGAGAAGTCGCTCAAAATCAACTATAGGCCGGTTTGGGGAACAATACACCCCAATTACCGCCACACCACCATCGCCACCCAGTACAGCCAGCACGCATCCCTGTCCTTTCGCTACTTTTTCGAATGGGAGGGAGCTAGCCGATGACTGCGTGACAATGGCCACCGATTCCTCTCTGTCTGCCACCCAATTGTCCCGAGAAGGAACTAAGTAGGGCTCGGCAACTACTGCTATTTGTGTTGACCACTCCGCCAGGCTCTGGAGCAAGAGATCCTGAGCCCTGGCGGAGTGGTTGATGTTCGCCTGCAGGAATCGGATGGCCATCCTAACTGGCGTCCATCCGATCCTCTTCCCGCGCATCTGGGCACGCAGATGGCTGCGAGGGGGCTGAAGAGCCTACGCTAGCCGTCTTTTTTCCTTTGTTTTTGGCCGAGCCTTTGCAGGTCTTAGCCCCAACGCGGTGGTCAGCCTTCTGACCGGCAGCTTCACAAACTGGGCAGTGCTGCTCAGCAACACATTCTGCCATCTTGTGCCCAGCCTTGCCGCAGCGGAAACAGAGTGCACTGCGGTCCTCAGCATTTGGGCATTTTGCCCCTACGTGTCCAGCTTCAAAGCATCGGTAGCACCGTAGGGGTCTTTCCTCCAGTATTTTCACCGAGACTGAGGACCAGTTCACCAGCAATCTTCCAGCTGCAACTTTTTTGGCTGCTGCAATGGGGCAGCGCAGCCAAACAGCTCCTTCGCGCCCAGGGGGCCGCACAATGTCACCAACCTTGACAGATTCTAAAGTGCAACCCCCTACTTTTGAAACGGCCGCTGCGACATCCTCTTTGTTTGTAGAGTCGTCCAGTCCCGTGAGACGCAACTCCGCGCTTTTCTCGGGACGTGAAACCTTTACAAGAGCTCCATCTAGAGATTCTCTGAGCTTGTTAGCTAGAGAATCAGCCTTCTCCGTGCTTGTAGCTCCGGGCAACTCAAACACTCGTCCTCCAGTAGCGGCCGTCCGAAACTTGACACCATCTATGCCAAGTGCCGTCAAGTCGATGCGCTCTCTGGCATCGGTTAGCATCTGGGCATAGGTGATGCCATTCGCCAGTGCCTCCGGTTGAAGCGTCAGGACGACCACTGCAGAGCGAGGAGACTTTAGCTTCTGCTTCTTCTTTTTCTGCTGAGGCCGTGGCCCTGGCACCTTTGTAGCCTTGGGGGCTGCTTCTTTGGAGGCATTTGCGGCTCCAGCACGCGTACGCTTGCCTTTGCCTTTGCCTTTCCGCGTTACTTCTTGCCATTCCTCCTCCATCGGTATGGAAGTAGGACTTGGCGGGCGCGGAGCCTTGGGCACCGCTTCCTTCTTCTTTTTTCCCAAAGGGGGAGCTCTGGCAGCTCCGCTGGTACTGGCTTCCGGAGGAGGGGAGGCTGCGCGAGCAGTGGCCCCTACAGATGCAGCCGCCGCACTGTACTTCTTTTTGTCTGCGGCCAGAGGCGGCCGAAGCCGCTTTTCAGGCAGCAGACGGTCCTCCAAACCATCAATCCGCGCGTTGACCATTGACCCACACTGCGACATAACAGCGCGCACAATGTCATCTAATCCTGGAGCCGGAGTTGATACTGGCTGATATGCGAGCTGGCGCACTTGAGCCAACTCTTGTCGGACTACTTCTAACTCGCAAGCAAGCTTGGAGTTTGCTGCCTCCAGTCGGGCGACTTCCTCCGTCATCGAGCGTGAACGGAGCTCTGCGAAGGAAACTTTAATAGTCTCTGCCGCATCCTTCAGGGCTTTAATATACGTCCCCCTTAAATGGCCGGACGTCTTCGCGACCTTGAGAATCGTGTTCACCGAATCAGACACCAGCCTGGCCAAATCCGGTGATTCACGACTCTCATTGTCGCTCGTTACCATAACGTCTGGGGACTTGCGGAAGGTGGCGGCCCTTGCCTCCCTTTTTAACCTAGCCTCCTCTGCCATCTCCAATTCAGCGTTAAGCTCGAGTTCCTCGGCCTTTGCTGCATTAAGTGCGGCCTTTGCCTGAGCCAGACCGACATATTTCCCCGTCGTAGGAGGACGTCCACGTCCTCTCAATGCCGTTGATGCTTTGGGCGGAACCCCCACCTTGTCATCATCGTCATCAATGGCCCGACGCTTCCGCCAAAAACGGCTTCCATCGGGAGATGAGGCCCCGGATGCCAACGTCGCTACTGATCGGAAGCTCCCGTCAGAGTCCGTATCAGATAGGTTTGCCAAAGACGCCGAAGCGATTGGCAACTCTTCGTCACTCATATTTGAGGCCGCGCTGCGGGTCAGAACCACGCGCGCCTCTCTCATCAAGCTCAATGAGCTCTGGTTTGAGCCAGATGGCAGTACACTGGGGGACTCCCCAGTCGCCATCTCAGCAGCTCCAAGTGCCAAAACACCTACACTTTCCTTCTCCTCACGACCAGAACGGTCACTTCTAGTTTTAGATTTTTGTTTTTTATTTATTTCCATAATGAATCCCACGAGTATGGGGGAAATAAAGTGTCACCACCGAAGTGCCACCGACCAGTGCCCCCTGTGGCCGGGGAAGGGTATATACTGCGGAGGTCCCCTGGTATCCGCAGGTTTTTACGTGTTTTCTCACGGGTTTTTGTTTCAAGGTTTTCCTTCCTCTGGGCCCGACCAATTAAGGCAACGCCCCTTCGGGTCATACTGAATCAAACGTACCCCCGTGAGCCTGACGGGGGGTCTTTGAATGAAACGGCATGGATCCCGGTTGGAGAGACGGCGAACTCTCTCCGACGAAACTGGTCGATAGGGTAAGTACCGAACAGCCCGTAACAACACCTCAACCAATGCAACAAAGATTGCATCGGAAACTTCTTATGTACAATTAAAACTGTACATACACATGCTTATTTACAAAAAACACACACGACACAAAATTTTATATACAACACAATTATTTAATTATATACAATGTACAACATTATACATAATTACACCATGAGCCTATTCGCACTGCAGTGGGAACTCCTTCCCTCTGCCTGCCTCCGCTAACTGCGTCCTCTGGTACGCATCCAGAGACGCCCACCTTGTGTCGGGTATTGGCCACCATGAAAAACTTCCCCAGTACTCTGCGGAAGTGTTTCATGGTGTTACCAGGGTGCACCACGTGGAGGTTACCCGACCTTGCACCCCGTGTTTCATCAACCTAACCTAACCTAACCTAACCTAACCTAACCTAACCTAACCTAACCTAACCTAACCTAACCTAACCTAACCTAACCTAACCTTTTTTTTTTTTTTTTTTTTTGTTTTTTTTTTTTTTTGACGCTGGGAAAATGCATTACGCATACCAATCGCACCATCGGGGAATGGGCGGGTGATGTGGGACTCACCGGCTGCGACAAAACCGGCATACCCACTAAAAACCCAGCGGCGATCCGGCGTCGTCATCATGGAGGGGAACTGGGAAACCGGCAGAGCCATAACAACCAGTTCCCCGCCGACGAATGCCCCGAAGGGCCCCGCTCGCCCCCCCAACCTGCAGATGAGGGGGCCCAGGAACGATTACGCACATCGTTCCTGCCCGGCGGAGGTGGCAAATGAGAGATCGCAGAAGAGGTGCCCCATGTCCCTTCCGCCATTCGCCACCCTTGCAGAGGGCGCAGGAGAGTTCCGCGTCCTCCCACGCTCGCTCTACCGCCTCGTCTCGTCCGGGCAGTAAACCACCCAGACCCACCAAGGCAGACCGAAGTCTCATAAATAGGCAATTAAATAAATAAATATTATATAATAAATAGATTAAATAAAATTATATTATTTACAAGAGAGACCATAGACAGTCTCTCACTCCGCTGAATATGTACATAAATAAAATTTAATTACAATATGTACAAGAGAGACCGTTGGCTGTCTCTCACACCGCTGATTGCCCGGGCAACAAAATGCCCAGACCCGCCTGGGTAGACCGAAGTCCGCCCTGCGGTGTAGAGGGCTTGGGACAAGGGTAGGCCTCCCGTGCTCACTCTACGACCGCCTCATCCTCGTCCGGGCAGCAAACCGCCCAGACCCACCTGGGTAGACCGAAGTCTCATAAATAGGCATATAATTATTTACAAGAGAGACCATAGACAGCCTCTCACTCCGCTGAATATGTACATAAATAAATAAACATATAAATATATTATTTAATTACAGTATGTACAAGAGAGACCATAACAATGGTCTCTCACCGCTTATCGTCCGGGCAGCAAACCACCCGGACCCACCATGGGTAGAACGAAGCCTACCCTGCCTCGTCACGCTGTGCCCTAAGCTGACCATAGGGACACGCGGAGAGGCCACCGTGTCGGGTTATTGGCCACCATGAAACACTACCCCAGTACTCTGCGGCAGTGTTTCATGTTGTTACCAGGGTGCACCACGTGGAGGTTACCCGACCTCGCACCCCAAAACCTAACCTAACCTAACCTAACCTAACCTAACCAGGACATGGTGGGTTTTCCTCATATTTAAATCGCTTCAAATGTAAGGAAAACCCATCATGCATCTGCGAGCCGGGAACACCTGAAACTGTAGAGCACATTATAACAGAGTGTCCTGTCTTTGGTAGGGAACGGTTCGATATGGAATGCGTAATAGATTGTAAGATAAAAGTAGAAAACATTTGGCAAATCGTAGAAAATAAGTACACTAGAGATAAGTTTTTTGAATATTGTAATTGTATAGCAAGTAAGGTGATAAAAAGAAACAGATAGATAACTTAAGTTAAGATATATATTGTTGACATATATATTAGTAACTTAGTTTCAAAGTAAGATGTATAAGAACTAGCAAAATAGGTAACCATATATTTTAGGAAACAAATCTGAAAACTCGTTAAATTTAAATTTAATCTTAAAATGATTAAAATAAGCCCAAACCTTCGTTATTTATCCCATTAAAACATATTTGGTCATAAAGATTAATAAAAGGATAGAAAAAGTCTCTGGCATCGTCAGAGGGACGCCGCGATGTCGTCTCTAGAACGACATAAAAAAAAAAAAAAAAAAAAAAAACCTAACCTAACCTAACCTAACCTAACCTAACCTAACCTAACCTAACCTAACCTAACCTAACCGACCACACCGCTCCCACCCGCGGTCGAGAGCGCCACGTTTTTGAGTGTCTCCACGCCAAAAAATCCACTAAAAATAGCAAAAAGTGTGCAAATAGCAAGTGCGATACGTCGAAAGTTGCGGAAAGTTGAGGCGCACGTGCCAGTGAAAACCGCAGTGTTGCAAGTGAAGTGTACGCAAAGTTCTGAGTGAAGAACTGATTTTTTCAATATTTTTGAAGTTTAAAAGTGAGATTACTCAAATTCTGCAGCGACGACCTATTGATTTTATTACGCCCCCAAAAGGGCCTCCAGGAGTACTACATATTTGCTGCTTTTGCCGATTTTTTCCGTGCAGGAGCACGGAATTAAAGGCAAAAAAACAAAAACCACGTGGCCGCGAGGTCACCGATCCAGTGCTGCCAGAACATTACTGAAGACGGGCCCTGAAGAGGATTCTGGAGAGCAGCCGGGAGGCACTTCAAGATTTAAATTCGGATAAGTTTTGACTGAATTATTAGCTTTTTAAAATTTTCAATTTTTCAAAATTTTCTATCTCTTCCAAATTATCTACAACATATATTTTTTAAATTCATTTTAAATAGATTTTAGGGTCTTCTACCATATATAAAAAATTTGGTATAGGTTTATCAACTGGTTTTTAAGTTATAGATTTTTAAAAATTCCACGTGTCCACGAGGTACCCTTATTGTTAGTGTTAGAAACTAATTTGTTTTAGGGTCACCTGGTGGATAGTTATTGTAAACTATTTGTAAATTTTTGTATCTTTTTGGCGAAAACTCGCGAAGTTAGGGCATTTTTAGCGTAATAATTTGTGTTTTTAGGGATTATTAAATCAGGGGGGGGTCTTATCAATTCGCTTTAAAGCTCAGGTTACTGTGTGAGTCTAGCTCTTTTAAACAAGCCCAAACACGACTCGATTCGGACAAAAGGGGCCGAAGTTAGACTTTTGGCGGCCATCTTGGCAGCCATCTTGAAAATTTAAATTTGACTGTAACTCTGTTAGTTGTCGGCGTATTGAGGTGGGATTTTTTGTGGTGGCACCGTTGTGACCGGTTCTACCAGAAACCACCCTAAAATACCCTTTTTTGGGTCGGAACTTTATTTCCAAATTTGACACCGGGAGACCATAGGTTACGACGGAGACATCACGAGGATCCAAACCCCAGCTTTCTACGACCAAAATTGAGCCACAGGCGGGCACTCAAAGTTCCATCCGCCATCTTGGACGCCATCTTGTTTTTTAGTGAAATAGCCGTAACTTGGCCCCCATTGGACGTAGAAGGCTGGGATTTTCTGTGCCATCGTAGGCAACACCCTCTCTTTGCTTCGACGGTGGTCTGCACTCAATCACGATCAGTCAGATTTTTGGACAAAACTAGTGCTAGGAGAGTGCTGGCTGTGCCAAGGGATTACCAATAATCCAAGTCCCAGGCTTCTAGGAGCTAATTTGAGGGAGCTACGGGGGTTTTTGAAATCGGCGGCCATTTTGTCCGCCATCTTGGAAAACTTCAATTGCCCGTATCTCCTTAACCAAGCTTCCAAATTGGACGCGGTTTTTTGCTTACGCCTGTACTCTTACTGGACTATACTGGACAATATAGAGACTGACTCTAGGTAGAGTCAAAAATATTTTTTGTTAGAATTAATTAAAGACTTTTCTGACAAAGGAGTAGGGCTCTTTAAACTACTCATTGACTCTACATTAGGTAATATTTGCCTTGTTTATACCACTTTTGACTCTGTGGTAGAGAATTATTTACACCTACCATAATTATTTACACTAAATTAAGCTATTTACAACTTATACAAATTTATAATTTACATTTTATTTGACGTGTTCCTTTGACAAGTCCCACGAGAATGTTTGGATTTCGCACACCAGCGAAAATAACGAAAGAGCAAGAAGGAGACCCCAAGAAAGTGATGATGCCGAAGCAGAAAGAAGACACAAACAACCAAATGCCGTGTGTCGACCTGACCGAGACACACAAAAATGATGAGACCTTCAGCGTCCACACTAGCCCGGTCCCAAGCGTGAGGAGAAGTATTGGCGAGCGGGAATCCGGGAAACCGGATCCACAGGCCAGCACTTCAGTGACCCCCAAAAAGGCAGGGAAGGTGGAGCCGGTGAAGCTGAAAATAAAAGCGTCTACCTCCCAAGTGGAGAGTAAAGTAGCGACCCGCAGACTTTCAGCAGAACCGGCGAAAACCCCACCTAGCCAGAAAACGAACATCAAGCAAAGGGACCGGAACGAATTGGCCAGACAATGCGTTGTCAAAGTGAAGACCTGCCTGGGGAACTCACGCAACCTAAAGACAGAAATTAAAACGGAAGTGTTGAGTGCTGTAGACCAACTCTACCAGCTGTACAAAGAAGGAGAAAGCGTAAAAGGAAGGACGCTAACCAAAAGACCCGAACTGGAAAAAGAGACAGAACCTGAAAGGGAAAAAGAAAAAGGTGAACCGGAAAAAGAACAGAGAGAAGAAGAAAAAGAGCTTATGAGGAAAATAGACGAACACACAAGACTCATACAAGAAAGCAACGAGAGAATGGACAGGTTGAAGGAAACAATTGAGAAACACCATGAAATGCAAGAAAAGCTGACATACGCGAATGTAGCAGCGGCGCACCCCCGGAGACAGCCCCTGGAACAGACCGCGCTACATTCAGTCGTAGTCACAGCAAAGAACGAGAAAGAGACAGGGGACGAAATACTGACCAGGATAAGGGAAGTAGTCAAAGCTAAAGAAGGAGGAATAGAAGTTGAGAGAATACGGAAAGGAAAGGACAGGAAGGTTATTGTAGGTTGTAGAACGGAAAAAGACAGAGACCAGGTTAAAGAACGGCTCAAAAGAGCGGAAGAGCACCTAAACGTACAAGAAGTGAAGAACAAAGATCCGCTAGTGATACTGAGAGACGTCCTTCAATACAACAGTGACCAGGACATCATTGGAGCACTGTGGACCCAGAATAAAAGGGTCTTGAAGGACCTCAGGGAACAAGACAACAAGGTGGAAGTAATGTACAGGAAGCGATCGCGAAACCCCCAAGCAAGCAGTGTGATTATGAGAGTGCCCCCCAAAGTGTGGCAGCGGCTAGTCGATGCAGAGTCGATCATGATTGACCTACAGCGAGTGAAGGTGGCAGACCAGTCGCCACTAGTACAATGCTCACTGTGCTTGGGCTACGGTCATGGTCGTCGATTCTGCAAAGACACCATTGAGAAATGCAGCCATTGCGGGGGCCCGCATATGAAAACGGACTGTGCAGATTGGCTTGCAGGAGCAGCCCCCACGTGCTGCAACTGCATGCGCGCCAAGCACGATAAAGTCGACCACAATGCATTCAGCGGTGAATGCCCAATCAGGCAGAGGTGGGAGACCATAGCACGGGCCACCATAGCATACCAGTGTTAAGGTGGCCCCGGGCGTAAAATCTTCCTCAGCTAGCGCAAAGGCCTACCTCATAGCACAAGCCAACTTACAGCGTAAAGAACTAGCGACACACGAGATGATGCTAATGGCTAGCGAAAAGAAAATGGCCTTTGCGCTACTTCAAGAACCGTACACTGGATCTATTGCCAGAATGAAAACCTATGGGGGAGCCAGGATTTTCCAGAACACTAACCAAGGGGATGGCACCATAAAGGCGGCAATAGCCGTCTTTGATGACGATATGGATGTGATCCAACTACCAAATCTCACCACAAACAACATCGTTGTGGTGAAGTTGAAAACAAGTGCCTGGGAAATCGTGGCTGCCTCGCTCTATTTCGAACCCGACATGACGAGCATAGAACCGTACTTGGAGCAGCTGAGGAAGATAGAAGAGCAGGAAAAACCAAGACATCTGATTGTTGGGGGAGATGCGAACGCAAAAAGCACCTGGTGGGGAAGTAGTATCATAGACCAGAAAGGTGAGGAACTGGCGGGATTCTTAGAAGAAACAGGCTTGCAGATACTCAACGACGGCGACACCCCTACTTTCGATACCATTAGAGGCAACAAGAGGTATACCAGCTTTGTGGACATCACGGCCTGCACGGAGGACATGTTAAGCCTGGTTGAAGACTGGAAAGTTAACGAAGGAGTGATAAGTTCGGACCACAACGCAATAACATTTAAAATTAGACTAACTAAATCAAAAGGGACTAGTATTAATAGAACCACTAGAATTTTCAATAGTAAGAAAGCTAATTGGAGCGAATTTCATGAGAAATTCGCCCAATTGCGAGAGGAAAGTAAAATTAATAAAGAAGACATAGGGAAAATAGATTGTAAAATAGAACTAGATAAAAAAGTAGAAACATACATAAAATCAATAGTAGATACATGCAATGATTGTATACCAAAATTAAAAACAGTCACAAAACTTACCCTGCCGTGGTGGTCCGATCATCTCGAGAAGCTGAAGAAAGAAGTCAAAACCAGGAAACGTCGAATCCGATGTGCAGCGCCGGTCCGGAGGAGTATGGTCGTCGATGCGTACCTGCAAGCAAAAGAAAGATATGAGACAGAAGCTAAGAAGGCACAAACAGAAAGCTGGAAGGAGTTCTGCAGCAAACAGGATAGGGAGGGATTATGGGAGGGGATATATAGAGTTATAGGAAGGACGACTAAGAGACAGGAGGACATCCCCCTGATGAAAGATGGGAAGGTGAAATTTAAATTTAAATAACATAAAGATAGTATTAAATAAAATAAATATCTTCTAAATTACTTGATTAATATATAGCTTCAACTATTTATTTAAAATAATATAGATTTGAGCAAACAATTTACCATTTTTTAAATTATGAGAATGAAAATAATGGCTGAATAATGCTGGCGAGCCGAAGCCGAAGGCCTGCCAGAGAAAAAGAATAAAAAAAACCGGGAAGGCAGCAATTCAATCTTCATTTTCACTAATTTTTCTTTCATGTTTTTATTTTTACTTTCCTTGTATTCGTAATGAAAAGCACAGTGTTTACCTCGGGTGAAAGTCTTTTAAGTCCCTCAAGCTCCATTGGCGCCCTCGCTACGCTCTGGCGCCAAACCCGTCTCGGGACTCAAAAAACGTGACTTTCAACACTCAGGTAACAATGTACTATTGTGTGATATTTTGTATGTCGGTTTCCGACGTATGCTAGCCACATTTTTGTACCTACATACGTAATTGTGCCATAATTCTTGCAAATAAATTATATTTCATTTCAAGAAGTAAGTAAAAAAAAACAATAAAACAGGATTGAACCAAAACAAAAATCATGACCTTATGCAGTGAAACTTTTAAATATTTGTAGCTCCACTAATTTTCCACTAGTCGACCGTATTGTTAGATAATCATTTGGAACAAATGATTTTATTACTTAAGTTTAAATAATGATTGAATATTGATGATCAAAAACAATAAAGAAACAAATAACATGCGCCATTTTATTAAAAAAAAAACTATTTTTAAATGGGGAAAAAAATGCTGCTGAAACATTTTCTTCCCCATTGGGGACGAAAAGTGAGGACGAGTGGGAATAACCCACGCAACTCACGCTTGACTATTCAAAATGGCGGCTATTTAGTCAATTATGCATGTCGTCGGTGCAGCGCCCACCGTGCGCCCAACCAGCGGGCGCCGGCATGTGGCGGCCGCTCGGCTCACAGCGCCACTGCCGACCACCCCGCGCGCCCAACCAGCGGGCGCCGGCATGTGGCGGCCGCTCGGCTCACAGCGCCACTGCCGACCACCCCGCGCGCCCAACCAGCGGGCGCCGGCATGTGGCGGCCGCTCGGCTCACAGCGCCACTGCCGACCACCCCGCGCGCCCAACCAGCGGGCGCCGGCATGTGGCGGCCGCTCGGCTCACAGCGCCACTGCCGACCACCCCGCGCGCCCAACCAGCGGGCGCCGGCATGTGGCGGCCGCTCGGCTCACAGCGCCACTGCCGACCACCCCGCGCGCCCAACCAGCGGGCGCCGGCATGTGGCGGCCGCTCGGCTCACAGCGCCACTGCCGACCACCCCGCGCGCCCAACCAGCGGGCGCCGGCATGTGGCGGCCGCTCGGCTCACAGCGCCACTGCCGACCACCCCGCGCGCCCAACCAGCGGGCGCCGGCATGTGGCGGCCGCTCGGCTCACAGCGCCACTGCCGACCACCCCGCGCGCCCAACCAGCGGGCGCCGGCATGTGGCGGCCGCTCGGCTCACAGCGCCACTGCCGATCACCCCGCGTGCCCAACCAGCGGGCGCCGGCATGTGGCGGCCGCTCGGCTCACAGCGCCACTGCCGACCACCCCGCGCGCCCAACCAGCGGGCGCCGGCATGTGGCGGCCGCTCGGCTCACAGCGCCACTGCCGATCACCCCGCGCGCCCAACCAGCGGGCGCCAGCATGTGGCGGCCGCTCGGCTCACAGCGCCACTGCCGACCACCCCGCGCGCCCAACCAGCGGGCGCCGGCATGTGGCGGCCGCTCGGCTCACAGCGCCACTGCCGATCACCCCGCGCGCCCAACCAGCGGGCGCCAGCATGTGGCGGCCGCTCGGCTCACAGCGCCACTGCCGACCACCCCGCGCGCCCAACCAGCGGGCGCCGGCATGTGGCGGCCGCTCGGCCGACCGAAGACCCTTCAACGAGAATATACTGCGCCTCTTTCAATAAAAACGGGCAACGAAAGTCAAAGATAATTAACGAACTAAAATCGGAGAACGAAGTACTCCGTTCCCAGATTTGCGTCATCAATACTCAGCTCAATAATATCGAGCAGCAATCCAGGGGATGTAATATTGAGATTCAGTGCGTCCCGGAGAACAAAACGGAAAATCTGTTGTCTACAATTAAGCAACTGGGTAAAGCCGTCTCTAGAGAAATAAATGAGAGCGAAATTATCGATTTTCATCGAGTGGCTAAGATTAACCAACAATCAGACAGGCCTCGGTCGATTATTGCAAAGCTAGCTAGCCCTCGCGTTCGCGACGAAGTACTAGCGGCGGTTAAGAAGTTCAATAGAACTAACAGTGGAGATAAGTTGAGTTCGGGGCACTTGGGCCTCGCGGGAGCCAAACAGCCGGTCTACGTCACTGAGCACTTATCGCCGATCAACAAGCAGCTGCATGCGGCCGCGCGGGTGGCCGCCAAGGAGAAGCACTACGAGTTCTTGTGGGTTAGGAACGGCAGGATCTTTGTTCGCAAGAACGCTACCTCCAAATCGCTGTTGATAACTAGCGAGGACACTCTTTTGAGTCTGTAGTTTTCTCTTGCCCTGTTTGTGTAGCCTTTAGTTGTATAGGTTGTTTGTTTTTAGTTTTTCTTTTCTGTGTTGTAATTGCTTTACTGAGTTGAATATGCTAACTATTTACTATCAAAATGTAAGAGGCCTAAGAACCAAAACCGAAGAATTTTACATGCAGGCATTACAAAGTCAATACGATATTATAATAATAACGGAGACCTGGTTAAACTCGTCTATCTTTGATCATGAGATACTGGATGATAGGTATAACATTTTCAGGAGAGATCGTAGCTCTACAATTTCGTCTCTAACAAAAAAGGAAGGAGGGGGTGTAAGTATCGCAGTGCACAAGCGGTTCGAAGTCATTAGACGGCCCACTTGGGAATCAGAATACGAAAATTTATGGGTGAGTATCACAGTTAAAGATGGTAGTCGTCATCATATTCTAAACCTATGCACAGCTTACATTCCACCCTCGGTTAGTCAAGAATACATAGAATCGTTTTTCAGTAGTTTCACTAGCGTGTTCAATAATAAAATAAAAAAATCATCCACTATTCTCGTAGGTGACTTTAACATGCCAAATATTACTTGGAAATATAATCAAAGTCTGTTAGCTTGCTCTCCCTCAAATATAAGCTGTAATAAAGTGGAAAACACATTCATTGACGAAATCGTTTTTAACAATTTAAGCCAGTGTAACTTCATAACAAATGAAAAAAACCGCATTCTAGATTTAGTACTAACCAACGCACCTAAAACTATTACAATCACTGAGTGCACTTCGCCGCTTACGGGTTTAGACTCCCATCACCCTGCTCTTGAAATTAGAGTTACTCACCCCCAAGAATTTAAAAAAAAAAAAAACCTAACCTAACCTAACCTAACCTTTTTTTTTTTTTTTTTTTTTTTTTGACGGGTGGAAAATCTGCAAACAGACCATCCAACTACGCTTGAGGGAGCGCAGTTGGGGTGTGTGGGGATGTCGGAACTCCGACGACCCACTAAAAACCACCCGGTGGCCAGCCTCCATGCATGTCAAGGGGTTCCGGGATCTCCATACGGAACGCACCGGTACCCCTCTCGCATTTTGCCAAAGCACTGTCCCGGTAATGGCACCCATAGCCACGCCCGGCACCCTCGCGGTGCTTACGACGACACTCGCCACAAGTGACGCCGCCTTCCCGGGATCCGCATCCTGGACAGCCGGAGCCCTCACTCCAACCACCCGCGGACCCGAAAAGTCCCCTGTTTGGCAGGGGATACCACTCTGCCCCCTCACGGGGCGGGCGGGGCGGGGCGGCCGTTAGCGCCACGCCTCCGCCTCCTCCTCCGAGCGGGATCGGCCCTCTCGCGATCCCGCTCGGCAGCCTCTTTCTGGACCATTACGGTCTCACAGAAAGAGGCCGCGGCTCTCCAGGCCGCATCGTCTGCCAGCATAGCTGCTACTACGCTTGGCAGACAGAGATCCTGCCCGATCCTGTTGACCAGGATTCCGCGCTCCGTGCTCCACGCCGGACATGATTCCAGCGTGTGCTGCGCGGAATCCGAGTCCCTCCCACAATGGTGGCATTGTGGTGTCGGTTCGCGTCCGATCCTACTCAGGTACTCACCGAAACACCCGTGTCCAGTGAGCACCTGGGTTAGTCTATAGGTGACGTACCCATGTTCCCTCCCCAGCCAGGCTTCGAAGTTTGGCGCAATAGCGCCGACGACGCGTTGGCGCGAACTGCGCGGCTCATCGAGCCGCTCGCGCCACGTCCCGAGCGCACGTCGGCGCTCCTGCACCCGCACTTCAGCAGGTGCGGTTCCGCTCCCGTCATCCTGTCGGAGACGAACGTACACACGTGCGTCCATCTCCGCCAAGATGTCGAGGGGCGGGAACCGCGCCAGAAGGGTAGCCGCCTCGAACGATATGGTCCGGTATCCTCGCGCGATTCGGATGGCCATAGGACGCTGCAGGCTGTTATACAACATCCTGTAGCGCCTAACACCCGCTAGTCTCCCCGACCAGACGAACCTAACCTAACCTAACCTAACCTAACCTAACCCTAACCTTACCCTCACCTTACCCTTACCTAACACTAACCTAATCCTAACCTCACCCGGTTAAAAAAAAAAAAAAACTCAATCTAACCTAAGACACCTCTAGGTTAGGTTGGGGTTTTTTTTTCTCGTTCCCTAACATACCCTAACACTTTAAAAAAAGTCACAATTATATACGACATTGTTGAGTTGTCAACAATTTGTACTTATTGTTTCTTCCTCCATACCGTGCCGAATTTATTCATGCAAGCTCTTTTAACAATGTAAAAGAAAAAAAAAAAACCGACTATTACTTTTTACATTTGGTTTGCGCGTGGCGTTTTCTTTTCATTTACCATTTAGTCATTCATTTTTCATTTACTTTTCAGTAATTCTCTCGCTGAATTTGGATAAAAAGTTTCATATTGCACTCGAGTGCGCTCACTCACTCACTGTGCTCGTGATTCAATTTTAGAACCGTTTGCTTGCTCGTGAGCACGCGTTTAAAAAGAAACTTATATAAAGAAATTAATAAAAAAAGTTAGAGTGCCAGTAGAACGAGTAGGGACGTATTAGTAAAAAAATGCTTTTACAACATTTAAATTCATCATTTCATTATACAAAACTAACAGCTAGCTTTTTAGGGTTCCGTAGCCAAATGGCAAAAACAGAACCCTTATAGATCTCGGGACTTGCGCCGCGAGTCGGGACGCACGCTGTGACTCGGGACTTGCGCCGCAAGTCGGGACGCACGCTGTGACTCGGGACTTGCGCCGCGAGTCGGGACGCACGCTGTGACTCGGGACTTGCGCCGCGAGTCGGGACGCACGCTGTGACTCGGGACTTGCGCCGCGAGTCGGGACGCACGCTGTGACTCGGGACTTGCGCCGCGAGTCGGGACGCACGCTGTGACTCGGGACTTGCGCCGCGAGTCGGGACGTGCGCGGGATGTCATTATATCGGGCTCCGGCACTTCTTTTGAGACACTTTTTTTGTGAAAATCTTATTGGAGAGATAAGGTGGCGAGCGCTTTTGTCTCCGTAATGAATAACGCCGCTACTATTCAGTTCGCTGTATTTTTGTTTAATTATTCCGCATTGCGCCCGTTCATTTAAGAATTTTTGAAAAGGATTCACTTCGAGGAACAATATTTACTTTAGCCTTCAGGGTCCGGCTCTTTGTTTGTCGTACTTCTCGCATTCTATTCGGTACCTCGTGCTGCGGAACTTATTAAACGTAACCTCTCGTAATAAGAAAGATAATTATTATTATGAAACTTTGAAAGATCATAAAATTTGAATCAAAAAGTGTAAAACAGTTATGCGAGAAAATACATAATAAACTATCTTAAGATTATAATTTTCTTCATAAATACTTAAAAAAATAAAATTAGCCTTATTAAAATATAAACAGATAGCCACCGATTGGCATCCTGACCCAGCGAGAAGGCGACGCGGCAGACCAAAACGGAGATGGCGAGCCGAGCTTGATGGTTTCCTGACGGATTGGGCAGGCGTAGCCCAGGATCGCGATGTCTGGAAGGAATGGGGGGAGGCCTTTGCCCAGCAGTGGGACCCGGAGGGCACATAATAATAATAATAAAATATAAAATCTACAATGATTTTTATAATGTCCCTAAAGTTACGAGCCAAGCGGGATTTCAACCCGCGACCTTCCTCTTGGTACGGGGCTGCGCTGACCGCTGGCGCTGCGCCATCGGATCCTATTCACATTCGACGAATAACTCTTAGGGACTGTTCGGCACTAATTATGATGACGTGATTTCCTTAAGTGTAGTAAACACTATAAAATCTATAAAAAAAGCAGCCAAGTGCGAGTCGGACTCGCCCATGAAGGGTTCCGTAGCACGACGAACTACAAGAACCTTTATATAATGTTACTTGATGTAACATAATAAGGTTCCTGTAGTTCGTTGAAAGGTAAATTGCGGTTTACGGTTTATGACGTATAAAAAAAAAACTACTGACTAGATCTCGTTCAAACCAAATATCGTTGAAAGTTTACATAATAATGTACAACGTATATTTTTTTTAGTATTATCATTCTCTTACTTTAGAAGTTAGAGGGGGGGGGGACCAACTTTTTTCCACTTTGGAAGTGTCTCTCGCGCAAACTATTCAGTTTAGAAAAAAACTATATTAGAAACCTCAACATCATTTTTGAAGACCTATTCATAGATACCCCACACGTATGGGTTCAATGAAAAAAAAAATTTTGAGTTTCCGTTTATGACGTATAAAAAAAAACTACTGACTAGGTCTCGTTCAAACCAAATATCGTTGAAAGTTTACATAGTAATGTACAACATATATTTTTTTTAGTATTATCATTCTCTTACTTTAGAAGTTAGAGGGGGGGGGACCAACTTTTTTCCACTTTGGAAGTGTCTCTCGCGCAAACTATTCAGTTTAGAAAAAAACTATATTAGAAACCTCAACATCATTTTTGAAGACCTATCCATAGATACCCCACACGTATGGGTACAATGAAAAAAAATTTTTTGAGTTTCAGTTTCAAGTATGGGGCCCCCAAAATTTATAGTTTTTTTTATATTTTTGTGTAAAAACCTTAATGCGGTTCACAGAATACATCTACTCACCAACTTTCATCAGTCTAGCTTTTATGGTTTCGGAGAAAAATGGCTGTGACACGGCCGGACAGACAGACAGACAGACATGACGAATCTATAAGGGTTCCGTTTTTGCCATTTGGCTACGGAACCCTGAAAAGATATAAAATCCACTTCTAAAGCGCAACATTCTAACTTATTTTGGAGTCTGGAACAAATATATTTTTTTTATTTTTGAATGCTGGGAATTTCGTGGTGGCTTCCGGCCGAGCGCTAGGCTCGCTCTCTCGCACTAGCGGCGCCACCGACATTCCGTTTCGATAGAAGATACGCAGAGATGCACTCCGCGCACTCCGCGCACTCCGCGCACTCCGCGCACTCCGCACGGCGTGCCGGCTGCTCCAGCCTAGCGGCGGCGCGGCGGGCTCCGCTGCTAACGACCAAACTTCCGGCCGGCTCGCCCTCTCGGGCGGCTCATCTCCACCGCGGATCAAATTTAATTCCCGATCTACATTTAAAACATGAAAACTTTTGTTCAGTGGCTTCGTTCGAAATGAATAAGTGCGAAAGTTTTGGTGGAAGATAATAAACCGCGCTGTAAGTTTTAATTGTAAAACTGAAATCCCCGTTTTATCCGCGTCGGCCGCTAATTGCGACCACTTATCGAGTTACCGGATGTTCTCCGAGAGAGTGACCCCCCCCCGCCCCGCCCCGCGTGACGCCGCGTCACGTCACGTCACGTCACCCGCCGCCCCTCCGGGTATCATTGTGCCGCCGCCGCCGCCGACTCACAAAGCCATCTTGCGCCTCCTTTATTATATTCACCATCCATCTTTTTAACGGTGACGTCACATTAAAGCGTAAATAAAACGACGGAATAATGCCCTCAATCTCCTCGCCTTTATTTTCCTTTCATCCCACTGAGCGGCGGCGTCGCGTCGCGTCGGGGAAAACGCTTATGGCCTGAGCCGTCGGATAAAGCAAGGATTCGGGTAATTCTATTGAAAATAAGGCCCGAAGGAGCCGCTCCACCTACCTTCTGTTTACCGCCTGTCTTGTTTACCACTTACTTGACGTCCCACTAAACCACCGGCGATTCACACAGTACCAGAAGTACCGATGGTGTAATGCTTTGTAATTCTTGGTTTTAGTTATGAAACAAAACACTCACCTAAGAATAGTGTTTTCTTAAACATGCGCGGAAATATTGTCATTACTTTTGAATATAGAACACGCGAAGTATCATATTTACGTAGACTGAAAAACCAAAATCACTTCCCGGCGCGTTCTCGCTCCGGCAATGTTGTATGAAACGGTGTGCTGTTTGAATTTAGAACTCTTTCATCTATCGTACACATTGCGTTCTCGTGGCTGTATAGCCACAGAAGCGTTTACCTTTCGGCACAAACTGTAAAAAAAAAAAAAATTGGCGGTAAAGCGGAGTTCGTTGTTATTTGGTTAATAAAAATTAACCTCTTACACCACCACCTGTGATTATTTCCTTGCATTTTTTTGAGAAAAGCACTATATTTGCCTCGGCCGAAATGGCAATTGCCTGTCTCGTATCATTGAAGTCCTCGCCTGCGGCTCGGCCTTCAAACTCATACTCGACCTGCAATTGCCTATTTCGCTGCCTTTGCAATAATGTACTATTATCTTATTTATTATATTAAAAAAAATCTCGGTCTAGCGTCTGTGGCGACACCTAGTTATCGTAATCGTAAGAACTCTATTTTGAACTGACTTTTGTTTTTTTAATGAAATTTTTCATTCTCAATAAATTGTGATCCAGAAAAAACCAAGTATCGTTAGATTTTTCATTTGCCGAAATTTATCGAGTCTTTTAGGCTGAACCAGATAAAGGAACGAACACACAGCATACATACATACACTCAAAAACATTACCCTCCTTCATCGTGCTGTGCAGTCGGATAAGAACATGATTTACTTTAGTGTCTAACCAATTATCAACTATTCTCTAAAACTATTCTGTCCAGTGAATTTAATAATTTCAAAGCAGTCTAACCGAGGTGAACAGATTCAAAAACATCTCTGTAAGTTTCATGGACCTTAAAAATATTCAGTAGTTGCATAAAGTTGCGGGACTGGGTTATTCCCGCTCGTCCCGTTCGTGCCTTTCCACCTTTGTCGGTTTTTTTGCCGCTGACCAATTTTTGCAGCCTCTTTAACGGTCGACTAGTTGGCGGTATTGTAGAGTATCATTAGCAAAGAATACAAAATGAATAAGCCTGACATATAGGTACCGATTTCTTTTGTACTTTTTCCACAATCCACAATATATATAATTACTCATACTCTGAAAGTAGGTCTGAAGTTGCCTGAGGGGCCTAATTGAAAGTAAAACTTTCAGCCCTAGGGAGAATCGCTTTCTACTGACAGCTGTCAAATTATAAAAAAAAACAATTCTATTTCTTTCTAAAGTCTTTCTAACTGCAAGGAGGTCGTTGAACCAAATTCCAACTTTTTATTCAGCAAGTAGGTTGGAAACCCATCACAACGGTAAGAAGTTTATAAAGTCTAATTAGAGCGCAATGTAAAATTTAAATTTAAATAACATAAAGATAGTATTAAATAAAATAAATATCTTCTAAATTACTTGATTAATATATAGCTTCAACTATTTATTTAAAATAATATAGATTTGAGCAAACAATTTACCATTTTTTAAATTATGAGAATGAAAATAATGGCTGAATAATGCTGGCGAGCCGAAGCCGAAGGCCTGCCAGAGAAAAAGAATAAAAAAAACCGGGAAGGCAGCAATTCAATCTTCATTTTCACTAATTTTTCTTTCATGTTTTTATTTTTACTTTCCTTGTATTCGTAATGAAAAGCACAGTGTTTACCTCGGGTGAAAGTCTTTTAAGTCCCTCAAGCTCCATTGGCGCCCTCGCTACGCTCTGGCGCCAAACCCGTCTCGGGACTCAAAAAACGTGACTTTCAACACTCAGGTAACAATGTACTATTGTGTGATATTTTGTATGTCGGTTTCCGACGTATGCTAGCCACATTTTTGTACCTACATACGTAATTGTGCCATAATTCTTGCAAATAAATTATATTTCATTTCAAGAAGTAAGTAAAAAAAAACAATAAAACAGGATTGAACCAAAACAAAAATCATGACCTTATGCAGTGAAACTTTTAAATATTTGTAGCTCCACTAATTTTCCACTAGTCGACCGTATTGTTAGATAATCATTTGGAACAAATGATTTTATTACTTAAGTTTAAATAATGATTGAATATTGATGATCAAAAACAATAAAGAAACAAATAACATGCGCCATTTTATTAAAAAAAAAACTATTTTTAAATGGGGAAAAAAATGCTGCTGAAACATTTTCTTCCCCATTGGGGACGAAAAGTGAGGACGAGTGGGAATAACCCACGCAACTCACGCTTGACTATTCAAAATGGCGGCTATTTAGTCAATTATGCATGTCGTCGGTGCAGCGCCCACCGTGCGCCCAACCAGCGGGCGCCGGCATGTGGCGGCCGCTCGGCTCACAGCGCCACTGCCGACCACCCCGCGCGCCCAACCAGCGGGCGCCGGCATGTGGCGGCCGCTCGGCTCACAGCGCCACTGCCGACCACCCCGCGCGCCCAACCAGCGGGCGCCGGCATGTGGCGGCCGCTCGGCTCACAGCGCCACTGCCGACCACCCCGCGCGCCCAACCAGCGGGCGCCGGCATGTGGCGGCCGCTCGGCTCACAGCGCCACTGCCGACCACCCCGCGCGCCCAACCAGCGGGCGCCGGCATGTGGCGGCCGCTCGGCTCACAGCGCCACTGCCGACCACCCCGCGCGCCCAACCAGCGGGCGCCGGCATGTGGCGGCCGCTCGGCTCACAGCGCCACTGCCGACCACCCCGCGCGCCCAACCAGCGGGCGCCGGCATGTGGTGGCCGCTCGGCTCACAGCGCCACTGCCGACCACCCCGCGCGCCCAACCAGCGGGCGCCGGCATGTGGCGGCCGCTCGGCTCACAGCGCCACTGCCGATCACCCCGCGCGCCCAACCAGCGGGCGCCGGCATGTGGCGGCCGCTCGGCTCACAGCGCCACTGCCGATCACCCCGCGCGCCCAACCAGCGGGCGCCAGCATGTGGCGGCCGCTCGGCTCACAGCGCCACTGCCGACCACCCCGCGCGCCCAACCAGCGGGCGCCGGCATGTGGCGGCCGCTCGGCCGACCGAAGACCCTTCAACGAGAATATACTGCGCCTCTTTCAATAAAAACGGGCAACGAAAGTCAAAGATAATTAACGAACTAAAATCGGAGAACGAAGTACTCCGTTCCCAGATTTGCGTCATCAATACTCAGCTCAATAATATCGAGCAGCAATCCAGGGGATGTAATATTGAGATTCAGTGCGTCCCGGAGAACAAAACGGAAAATCTGTTGTCTACAATTAAGCAACTGGGTAAAGCCGTCTCTAGAGAAATAAATGAGAGCGAAATTATCGATTTTCATCGAGTGGCTAAGATTAACCAACAATCAGACAGGCCTCGGTCGATTATTGCAAAGCTAGCTAGCCCTCGCGTTCGCGACGAAGTACTAGCGGCGGTTAAGAAGTTCAATAGAACTAACAGTGGAGATAAGTTGAGTTCGGGGCACTTGGGCCTCGCGGGAGCCAAACAGCCGGTCTACGTCACTGAGCACTTATCGCCGATCAACAAGCAGCTGCATGCGGCCGCGCGGGTGGCCGCCAAGGAGAAGCACTACGAGTTCTTGTGGGTTAGGAACGGCAGGATCTTTGTTCGCAAGAACGCTACCTCCAAATCGCTGTTGATAACTAGCGAGGACACTCTTTTGAGTCTGTAGTTTTCTCTTGCCCTGTTTGTGTAGCCTTTAGTTGTATAGGTTGTTTGTTTTTAGTTTTTCTTTTCTGTGTTGTAATTGCTTTACTGAGTTGAATATGCTAACTATTTACTATCAAAATGTAAGAGGCCTAAGAACCAAAACCGAAGAATTTTACATGCAGGCATTACAAAGTCAATACGATATTATAATAATAACGGAGACCTGGTTAAACTCGTCTATCTTTGATCATGAGATACTGGATGATAGGTATAACATTTTCAGGAGAGATCGTAGCTCTACAATTTCGTCTCTAACAAAAAAGGAAGGAGGGGGTGTAAGTATCGCAGTGCACAAGCGGTTCGAAGTCATTAGACGGCCCACTTGGGAATCAGAATACGAAAATTTATGGGTGAGTATCACAGTTAAAGATGGTAGTCGTCATCATATTCTAAACCTATGCACAGCTTACATTCCACCCTCGGTTAGTCAAGAATACATAGAATCGTTTTTCAGTAGTTTCACTAGCGTGTTCAATAATAAAATAAAAAAATCATCCACTATTCTCGTAGGTGACTTTAACATGCCAAATATTACTTGGAAATATAATCAAAGTCTGTTAGTTTGCTCTCCCTCAAATATAAGCTGTAATAAAGTGGAAAACACATTCATTGACGAAATCGTTTTTAACAATTTAAGCCAGTGTAACTTCATAACAAATGAAAAAAACCGCATTCTAGATTTAGTACTAACCAACGCACCTAAAACTATTACAATCACTGAGTGCACTTCGCCGCTTACGGGTTTAGACTCCCATCACCCTGCTCTTGAAATTAGAGTTACTCACCCCCAAGAATTTAAGACTCTACGGCGAAATAAGATTGCGGTTCTCAATTTTCGCAAGACGAATTATAGTGATTTAAATGAGGAACTATCCAAAATACAGTGGCCAAAATTGTGGGAGAATATTGATAGCATAGATCAAATGGTGGACATTTTTTACGCGACACTTAAGCCCATAATAGAAAAGTATACGCCACTTTGTAAGCCCAAAAATGAACACTATCCCGTTTGGTTTAGTTCTCCTTTAATTAAATGTTCTAAAGAGAAGCTAAAGTATCATAAGAGATATATTTTGTATGGAAACCCCCGGGACAAAGAGTCTTTTGACATTCTCAGAGATCGATACGACAAAATGATAAAATATTGTTTCAAAAAGTTTAAAGAGAGTGCTGCCTCTACGATTAAAACAAACCCTAAGCATATCTGGTCTTACGTTAATGATTTGAAACGTAACAGTGGTACTATTCCTAATCAACTGGCATTAGGTGGTGAAACCGCTAGCGGCGGCCAAGCAATCTGTGAACTCTTTTCTGATTATTTTCAATCGGTCTATAGTACAGTAAAAAACACACCGGGTCAATTTTCAATAAATGACACCGAAAATGATTTGTCAACCTTCAGTAATCTTGGCCTGACAGAGTCTGAGGTTTCTACTGCCCTCAAAAGATTAGATCCCCAGAAGGGTGCAGGTTTAGATGGAATACCGAATGTTTTTCTAAGAAATAGTGCAGACAACTTATCGAAGCCATTGTTAACGTTATTTAATCAATCACTTAGAAATGGGTACTTTCCTTCTGAGTGGAAAAAAGCACGACTAACACCAATACATAAGAATGGCGATGCAAATGTTGTATCAAATTACCGACCAGTGTCAATTCTTCCAGCGTTTGGTAAAGTTTTCGAATCATTGGTACAACAGAAAATTTATTGGCACGTTAAGGAGAAAATTGATACGGAA
Source organism: Thera obeliscata (assembly GCA_947578465.1). Lineage (NCBI taxonomy): Eukaryota > Metazoa > Arthropoda > Insecta > Lepidoptera > Geometridae > Thera > Thera obeliscata. Next base: position 25,614,239 of record OX387918.1, on the reverse strand, counting down.
CAGCATGGTTTTCTTCCAAAAAGATCTACCACTACCAATCTAATCGGTTTTGTTCACGATATTTCACAAGCCATAGATGGAGGAGAAGAAGTTCACGCTATATATACAGACTTTAGCAAAGCTTTTGATCTGATAGATCACATACTGTTGCTAGAAAAGCTCTCAAAAATGGGAATTCATGGCTCATTGTTGCGTTGGTGCTCATCGTACCTTGAAAATCGGTCGCAACTAGTGAGTATTCGTGGGTATTCATCCAGACCTAAAATCGTGCCCACGGGAGTTCCGCAGGGATCGCATATTGGCCCTCTATTTTTTTTAATATTCGTAAACGACCTTGCTAAAAAACTAAAATGTAAATTTAAGATGTATGCCGACGACCTTAAATTATACGCACGTATTAAAAGTGACAGAGACACAGAGCTTTTACAGCAGGAATTGTTAGAAGTTGACGCATGGTGCTCTGTCAACAAAATGTCTTTAAACGTCAATAAATGCTATTACATAAAATTTACTAAAAAGAAACAATCCTCAACTGCCAAGTACTACCTTGGAAACAGCGAATTGAATGAAGTAACGAATATTAGAGATTTAGGAGTAATCATGGATAAGTCACTTCATTTCAGAGATCATATAGACAAAACCGTTAAAAAAGCGTCTCAACTTTCCGGTTTTCTCTCTCGGCAGATAAAGTCATTTAAAGATCCAAGTGTTATTATACCTATTTACAATTGTATAGTTCGCAGTGTTTTGGAGTTTAACAGTAGTGTTTGGTCTCCTGGTTACGAGGTTCATTCTAGCAGATTAGAACGAATACAAAGGCGTTTTTTGTACCAACTGTCATACGCAAATAATATGTGCAAGAAATTACCTTCCTATGAAGCAAGACTTACCCATTTTAAAATGAAATCCCTCAGTTTTCGCCGCAAGGCATCAGATATAATATTTTTGTATAAACTTATACATGGCTTAGTAGACTGTCCAGATGTCCTACAACATGTTAATTTAGATGTCCCTAGATCGGGTAGCCGTCTAATAAATAGAAAGTCTTTTAAGCCGCCTCATTGTAGAACGAACGTTGGGCTGCATTCTCCACTGAATAGAATGTTCAAGTTTTATAATGGAATCCGGTCAAACTTTGATATTTTTAGTGGTTCTTTGGCCTCCGCAAAGAAAAGCATCTTTCGAGATGCTGTTCTAGTTTAATTTCAACTCTATTTTTTGTTAGATAATTTACCTTTATATATATATATTTTTTTCTTATTTCATTTATATATTATATTTTTTATTGTATACACTTAATGTTAAATTCAAAACTCATAAACCTTCTAATTCCACTTTTAAAATAGTTTCGCACGTTTCAAATATGCATGTTGTGTTCACTGTTTTTAGTAACTGTGCCGAATTATATTGTCAGTGTATTATTTAGATGTAAGTCATGCGCATGTTGCAATTTGTGGACCTTATAATAAAAAAAAAAAAAAAAAAAAAAAAAAACTCAGTTTACGTCTTTTACATTGGGGTAGCTAGCTACTGCTAATAAATGAATAAAGTTTTCTTAAAGTTTGCAAATACATTGCTGTTTTGTTTGCAGCATGGACCGGCTCTCCTATATACATTGTCAGCAATGTGCCCACTGCGTAGGACAGCTATCGCTATGGCATGGTAGTAAGGCACGGGGCGGCGCTAAGACGGAATATTTTTTTCATGTCGGTCATTTGTCTGACGTACGTAGCTTTTTGTACGCATTAAGGGCTTAAAAAGAGAATCGACGTACCTGTGGAGGAAGGGCCCGAAAGGGGGGGGGGGGGTTAATGTTCACATTCATTATTCAGGTAGATTATACGGATGGTGTGTCCGGTTATCTTATACCTTTAAACGAGAAAATCTTGTATATATATATAAATATTCAGGATCTCGGAAATGGCACCAACGATTTTCATGAAATTTAGTATACAGGGGTTTTCGGGGATGATAAATCGATCTAGCTAGGATTCATTTTAAGAAAATGATTATTTCTTTCCGAGTGCAATAATTAAACATAAACTGAATATGTGACTGCTCCTGCCATCTATTGACGATTGTGAGCAACTAACTGCAAGCATGTCCAGCAGATGGCGTTGTTCAGTAAGAATAAACCAGTAAAGATAATAACAATTATGACTCTTATGATTTCTTAAAAATACAAATTAACGAAAAAAATTCCGAGCGAAGCTCGGTTACCAACTGCTAGTGTATAATAATACAGCTACATGCTACATCGCAAGCTCCATTGAAATTGTAACAAAATCAAAAGAAAATTAGATTTCAGATTTTCAGACTCCGATTAAACCAGAGAATTAAGAAACTCAGAAATAAAATGTTCACAGATAATTTTATTTGAAAGGCTAGTTTCGTATCATAAACACAGATTGAGTGTCCCTGTACCTAGCTGATGGTTCAAGGATGCACTGGATGTGTCCCTGTGGATGTGTCGTCAACTTGTTTTTTTTAAGCTGCCATCTTCTATGTTTTTATATTTGGATAGGTACCTAATACTTTCAAAATTTATAGCCCTTATGTTAGCAATTAAACATAAAACATTGCAAGCAGTTTCTAAACGCAAGTATAGCATGTATATACAATTCTTGGGCCGTACCTTGAGGACGCGCGACCGGACTGACGCCGGACTGACGCCGGACTGACGCCGGACTGACGCCGGACTGACGCCGGACTGACGCCGCACCGGCCCCGGCCCTCAGCCGGCCGGCAGGTGGCAGCGGCCGGAAGCCGGCGTGGCGGGTGGAAGGATGCCAAATCGGCCTTTTCTGCCTTTTTGGGATTCAATCGTATTAGGCTTCGATGCATACATCCATCGCAGCCGCCGGGACGAGCACGTGACACACACGTGACGTCACCATCACGGACCGTGACGTCACGCCGCACCAAGTCTCTCTCTCAAAGGGCTTTATTCATTTGAACGAGAAGTTCCCAACTTTGTTGAAAAACAATTTTATCTAAAATGAAAATCTTTTGTCGGTGCAACTAAGTTTTTAACTGTTTCCATCATGAGAGATCTTATTCAATCTCAGAAATAAAATTCGCAGAGCTGATTAATCTTCCTTTCTGAAAAAATATTTTCAAATCATATTTTAGAAGATGATTATAAAGATTGTTTAGGTGACGTATCGCAGCAGCTAGGTATGTGCCCACACTTGTTGACAATGAGGCGCGCCCTCATTACAACATGCATGCGGAGGCCGTCTCTCCATAGTTAGCGAATTTAATCTGTTCGTATTCGTACAGTACTGTTAATACGTCGAAGGCATACGACACAGTTCAATCCTTTTAACAAAATTGCAAGACTAAAGGGCTAGCACATAACTGGTTTGAGTCCTACATAGATAAACGAGTGCAATATGCAGAGATTAAACATTTTGGCTATGACGTAGGTGTTATAAAAACACAAGGTCCGATGCTCTCCACGTGACCAGCTCAATAGCACAGGGTAGAGTCCTCGGATGCCTATGTTCTAGACATATCGCGAGCGTCCTCTCGCGGACGATATGTTAGTGCGGCATGCAGCATTACTCGGCGTGTGATGCCATCACTGCGCCGGCCGGTGCCGGTGCTATAGAGAACGCTCTCACGGAACTCTAACGGCCTGTTGGATCACTATTAAGAGATGAACTTTGCAAATAAAAGATATATTTCATTTCATTTCAAAAACTAAAGTAATGCTGTTTAGACTCAGTCAAAAGCGTGTCCTAAACATGCAAGGCAGTTCATCTGTTTATGAAATGGTCATATATTTTGTATGGCATAGTACTGTATCACAGTCCGCTCTATTGAATAAAGACAAATGGTCTCGTGACGTCAGCAAGCACGCCTTATTCATTATAATAACAACAGATTGCGCAAATCTGAGCAATATCTCGAGTCCGCGATACAAAACGTCTTATTTAGGGATGATTTATAAAACCCTTAAAAAGATATACGATTTAAGTACATTTATTAGAGCAATAACGAGCAGTTGCCGAGAGTTATGGCACCTCGGTACTATACGCACACCTTGGAGCTCTGTGCTGTGCTGTGCTGTGCTGTATACTGCTGAAGAGGTATTCCACATGCTTATAGGTTGACAGTTGGTAGTAGCTCTGCCTTCTGTGCTGTAGGTCGTGGGTTCGATTCCCCCCGAGAATAAATAATGAAAACGCGCGCTCAAAACAACTTCATCAATAACATACACTTTATAAAGTTTGGGAGAAAGGAATCTCTCGTGTCTCGCCTTGTTTCAGTGCTATCTGATTTTTTTTTTATATCAATAGTAATCACATTTTTAATACAGTTGCTCAAAAAGTGGCGTATTGCAGGGACGTATAGCGTTCGGGATGTGGGCTATTACACACTCGTGCTTTTTTTTACCTTTCCCGCACTAGTGCTTTTTCTTTCCCAACTGTCAAAATAATGTCTAAAAAAAAAAACCAACCATGAAGTTTTTACTAAAAAAATTCATCAAAGTTTTTTTGATTCATGCAAATACGTATTATTTCTAAAAAGAAGCTACTAATTTGTTTCATTAACAGATTTAATGATTTGATTGAATGAGTTATGTTAGGTTTCATTTCATTTCATCTCATTAAATTTCATTTTCAATTCATATCAATAAAAAAGATCTACTGAAGACTTGGCTGTATGGGTATAGTTGCCAGTATAATTACACAAAATGCTTCGGAGAACATTTTACCGGAAAAGTGAAAAAGTCGCTACATACATACGACGAACTTATTGCGTGGAGAGAAGAGAAAAAAGCAAATGGTTTTTTTATTATTTTATTAAATTGCTTCATTTTTTCGCAACTGTATTAAAAATAGTCGTTCAGTACACGTGCGGAACCGTCATTGCAACTTGTTCCGACTGTCAACCCTCGCCTTCGGCTCGGGTAGACATTTGTCGGAACTCTGTGCAATGACAGCCTTCCCGCACTTGTAATGAAATATACTATTTTTGTAGTTTGTCCTCCCGCGGTACAGGCTTGTCCTAGTGCGGGAACCTTCAGTAATTTGTGTAAACCTTAATGTTCTTTTGGTAAATATGTAAATTTGTTTGTGTTTGGGACATATTGAGCATTACTCAAGCATCTCGTTGAAGGGGAGTGAACCCCGCTTGAGTCCTCACTGGACGCCCCTTCCTATCAGAACACGGCTCATACAAGTCAAGCAACAAGTCCATTAGGTACCTATGTACATGCTTGTATACTTTTTTACATTTTTTTTCTGAAAATATATCATACGTCCTAATCGGCATCTAGACCGTACTGGCATCTAGTTGTTGGCCCTGCCAGGTGCCACCTAGTGATGGAGGTCGTAGAGCGACTGACGTCACGTGCATGTAACATACGGGAACACAAGTCTATGTAACTCCAGTCCAGTAGTGCACGCGGTGCCAGTCATTAGGAAACGCATAGAGTGAGTTCGTGATAGTGAGACGGCCCCCCCTATGCTCCAAGATAGATCCTCCTCCTGCTACATGCTGATGATGATGAATGATGATTCATTTGGCAAACGAATGATAACTCATACTTACGACTCAACAGTATCCTGTGTCTAAAGACCTAGGCTGCTCTTTAGTAATAATGTCCTAGTCTATCAGAGTGATACTAAATGTAAAAGATTATAGATTTTGTTTGTTTCCTGCCTAGTTGGGTGAGCTTAGGAATTATTAAGAATAATGAATGAAATTCGTTATTTGACTCAGTAATGGTTTGTTTAATGAACAAAACAAATGCACATGGAATTCTTTATACAAACTATAAATCAAGCACATGAAATCAATATAGGTTATAAGTAATTGTTTATAGTCAAGCATGACACATAATGACAAGTTTGTTTTACTGAATAAAACTAGATATTTACTCTAAAGGTTGGAAAAAATATATTTTGTCGGTATTGGACCGCCGCTTTCGACTGAGCAGGGAAGATATTTACAGGTCACCGAAGTTCACGGCAAATAACTTACTTGTCATAGGTCTTCCCTCATCACAACCAATATAATTGTTGTTCCTCAGGAGGGTGAGAGGTCAGAAGGAACACTCTTACCCTCCCTACACCCAATACCAGATAAAACAACGATTTACTGTGATAACACTGATCACAAGCCAAGAAAATCGGCTTATCAAAGTTTAATGGGACTCGGCTCTAATGGAGCGGGATGATATTATAATTATATATAACTAGCAGTTGGTGCCCGAGCTTCGCTCGGTATTTTTTTTTTTGGTAAACTGTTGTTGTGAATTATATTTAAATACGAATTACTTACTTATTTATTTATTTATTTATTTATTGGAAAACCAACAGCAAGAAATAACTAGTTACATACATAGTATAGAAACGAGAGAGCCAATTAAAGGTTTTCACGGATACAAAACATATTAAAAACAAAAACTGTGAACGCCGTAAGTCGACATTAACATCAAAGAGCTTAGATAATACATAATACAGTGCATGCATATACGCTTTACTCGTTACCAAAGAACTCCCCGTTCAGCCGCTGCCTGGCTGAACCGACACTCGTACAAAATAGGTCAAAATCATGATGTTTGCTCAGCTTATTGTAATTCGCGCTTGCTCGCCACATAAATGTGTTCTGTCTATAGTTGGTGCCAACTACAGGAACATGAATAGAGGGATTATATCTTTTAGGTTTAGAAGGGACATATAATTTGATTTTATTTAATAAGTCAGGACAATTTATATCATTAGAGGTAATTTTTAATAAGAAACATAGATCAGCGATTTCACGCCGCTTAGTTAAAGGAAGAAAATGAATTTTTTTACACAAATTAAGGTAATCAGAGGAGCTATAGGGAATGCTTAAACGAAAACAAAGATATTTGATAAATTTAATTTGGATGCGCTCGATTCTATGTATGTATTTCTCATAGCGAGGATTCCAGATTTGAGACGCATATTCAAGGATGCTTCTTACGAAGGTACAGTAATTAAATATTAATATTTTTCGATCTTACCGACATAATAATAAACTCCACTACTCGTCAATAGATGGCGTTCTCTGTCCCACTAACTCATGACTTAATCAACAGATGGCGCTAGGAGTTATGATTTTAGGATAAAGTTGATTATTTACTTTACGATTAGGGGGACATTTCTAAAAATGAAACCTAGCTAGATCGTTTTATCGTCCCCAAGAACCCCTGTATACTTAATTTCATGAAAATTGTTGGCTCAGTTTCCGAGATCCTAAATATACATATATATATACAAGATTTTCTCGTTTAAAGGTATAAGATAATCACAGATAATTTATACAGTGGTTATTGCGTCCAATTGGTTTGAGGAGAATCTTTATATGTTAAATGAGTCCGTATTTAGGACAATTTATGTATGTGGTATGATTATTTATATCATCTCAAACCAATAGTCCAGATTTTGTTATCGACTTAGCTCTTTTACAAACTCGAAGCAGCTCGTCAGACACTATTGTCACTGATTCTATAAATTAACTTTACATATTAAGTAACTCTACTATTCTTTTCAAAATTAGCAATAAAACACTGCTTCTATCAAAACTGTATCATAGTAGATACGTGGTATTAAACCCCAACCCTTCTTTATCTCAACACCTTAGGCTCACGCCCGACTCTCACCCCGCCATATCCTGAACTATCCCCGCCGTCCGTCTCTGCGTCCTATTTACGCGTTTCGCACGCGCAGCTCGCGGTCCCGTTATGCCTTCTAACAGATAGAGATAGCATGTGGGTATGCATCTATTTCTGTCTATGTCTCTAATCTGAAATTAGGAGAATTATTTAAGTACTTGCTCATCCTTTGTTTACGTGTGTCAAACGCCATAGATAATGACTTTGTACTCTATATTAGCGGGAACTCACTGGAACACCTATAAAGTCGCTGTATAGATAAAACAGTGTATATTAAATAGTAAGATTAATAATGTTGATAATATTACACCTTACAATAACATGCTCTATCTTAAGGGCCCTTAATTTAAACATTCGTATTAAGCATTTATATTCAGCCTTTAATAATCATAACATTTCATAGCATTATATTTTTGACCCATCGATCTACAAGATGCTCGAAGCCACCATCGCGTTTCAGGTACCAAGACCCTTTTTTTGTTATGTTTGCTTTCTCGGAAACCATGCACTCGTAAAGATGCGCATTCTGTAGCAATAAATTAGAGCATCTTTCCCGAAGTTTTTATTTGAGTTTTGAACGTCTGTGAGAAATTGAAATTCAACCTACCTAAGTATTACAGATAAAAAATATTTGTTTAAGATAAACCTATGCTTAAATAGCTTTCAAGTAGGTAGGTAGGTATCTCAAATACCGTACCATCACAATAGTATTTCGACAAACTGAATAAAATAATACAACTTCATAATATAAAGTTAACTAGTTTTGGCTATACAATACTTTCGTAAATCAAATTTATTTCTGTTTTAAAAGCAATATCGTTGGAATGCTCAGCACGACACGGAATAAAACTCCAAGATTTGGGACCACTAAATCACAACACAATCCCGATACGCACACACGCACACGAGTGACGTGTCCACACGCACGCACACACGCGCGCTCGCCTCGCGCTACATACATCAGCGACTTTGATACAATTTGCCGTAGAAAGTCGCCACTTTGATGTATTACCGGAAAAATAACAGTGCCAGATTAAACGGCGAGACATCTAGCCGATCCCGATCGCACGCCAATAACGACTCTATCTCCGGCCGGTATGTCTCAATTCTCCGCGGCGAGATTTTGATTTTGCAGATTGCGGTCTTTCGGAACTAGCGGTCTAATCTCGCGGCCTGTAAGGTTCATTTTCGATTGCGGAGTCGAGAGTCGATCAGAAAATTCAGCCATTACTCCGGCGGATGACTCGGTGAAATTTACTATTGCGAGGTTTTGTTCGTGCGATTGTTTATAGCAGATTAGGACGAGAGCGATACCTTATGGTCGCGCGGACGCGGACACGGAAGCGGACGCGGAGGCGGGAGCTTACGGATTACAACAACAAGCGGATAATAAAGATATGTTAGAGCAGTTTCATGTGCATAATATAATTTTGATCTAATAATAATTTTGTAAAATAATCTGGATCCTCCCTGACATGACAGTTTACAAGGATTTTGGCTTTGATAATTAAACATTATAAATATTATAATTACGGGGTACTTTGCATACATATTTTCTTAGTATACGTTAAAGAGAATCCTTTTGTGCACTTGACACATAATGTTTCCAAACTTTTTAGGTTTTACGGCATGCTCATTTCCTCACGATGTTAAGTAGTCAGGGGTGCAATTCTAGCAACACAAATCACTCAAGCGATCGCTGAATTCGATATGAGTTTTCAATTTTAGTTTGAAAAATTGGAAAATGGATCGTGGATTCAGCGATCACTCAGTAGAGCCGTGTTGTCGGAATAGCAGGGCTGTACGTTTTAAAGTAGCATTGCGGCGAGCGCGGTCCTACTTACATTGTTCCTTCAATTTATGAAACTACCAGCAGTTTAGTGAAGCCGTAGTTTAGCTGTAGTCGGAAAAAAGAACAAAGTAAGCAGTTGTTTGTTTACAATGCACGGACAATGTTGTGGCGCCACAGGATGGCGCACCGAGCGCCGAGCGTCCCACGGAGAGATCTCACGTCACACTCACGCCGTGCGTCCCACGGAGAGATCTCACGTCACACTCACGCCGTGCGTCCCACGGAGAGGTCTCACGTCACACTCACGCCGTGCGTCCCACGGAGAGATCTCACGTCACACTCACGCCGTGCGTCCCACGGAGAGATCTCACGTCACACTCACGCCGAGCGTCCCACGGAGAGATCTCACGTCACACTCACGCCGTGCGTCCCACGGAGAGATCTCACGTCACACTCACGCCGAGCGTCCCACGGAGAGATCTCACGTCACACTCACGCCGTGCGTCCCACGGAGAGATCTCACGTCACACTCACGCCGTGCGTCCCACGGAGAGATCTCACGTCACACTCACGCCGTGCGTCCCACGGAGAGATCTCACGTCACACTCACGCCGTGCGTCCCACGGAGAGATCTCACGTCACACTCACGCCGTGCGTCCCACGGAGAGATCTCACGTCACACTCACGCCGTGCGTCCCACGGAGAGGTCTCACGTCACACTCACGCCGTGCGTCCCACGGAGAGATCTCACGTCACACTCACGCCGTGCGTCCCACGGAGAGATCTCACGTCACACTCACGCCGAGCGTCCCACGGAGAGATCTCACGTCACACTCACGCCGTGCGTCCCACGGAGAGATCTCACGTCACACTCACGCCGAGCGTCCCACGGAGAGATCTCACGTCACACTCACGCCGTGCGTCCCACGGAGAGATCTCACGTCACACTCACGCCGTGCGTCCCACGGAGAGATCTCACGTCACACTCACGCCGTGCGTCCCACGGAGAGATCTCACGTCACACTCACGCCGTGCGTCCCACGGAGAGATCTCACGTCACACTCACGCCGTGCGTCCCACGGAGAGATCTCACGTCACACTCACGCCGTGCGTCCCACGGAGAGATCTCACGTCACACTCACGCCGTGCGTCCCACGGAGAGATCTCACGTCACACTCACGCCGTGCGTCCCACGGAGAGGTCTCACGTCACACTCACGCCGTGCCTGCTCGTGCCCTACTTGTGACGCCGTGCTCTATACTCGATGGACTTACCTTACTTAGTGCCGACTCACACGCACTAAGTGGACAAAATACGTCACTATGTACAAGCTGCCGCCCGTGAGAGATGTTATCCCGTTCTTCTTATTTTTTCAGGATAGAAAGTAACTTATAAATTAATTCAAACTATATTTGTTCATAGTTACATATATCCAAATCGGTCCTGTAGTTAGGGCGTGATTGAGGCAAACCATTCAAACATCTAAACATTACTTTTGCATTTATAATACTAACATGGTTTTATATGTAATATTAAATAATAATCTACGTTGGGAGAGAAGCTGTGTGGGTGTCGGTAGTGTAGTGGTGTGCACAGCAGTTCTGTGGCAGCCACAGAACTGGTGTGCTAGCCTTGTGGCGAGCGAGTGTGTGAGTGCCGTGGCTGAACACTACTGTCCAGTGGCTGCGCTGACCGCTCGACGCGAGTTTCTTAATATTTTTAAAGCTGCTTTTACGAGTTTGGAATAGGTTTAGCTGTTTTTACAGTTCGCAGTAAATTCACTAACCGCTGCAGAGCCGGCTCCCAAGTTTTCCTTTGTTTGTTTGCCTTGTGGCCGTGCCATGCTGCCAACTACCTAAATAAGAGAGCTTTTTGTCGATCTATGAAATGAAATGAAATGAAATATTTATTTATTGACACAAAAGAAGTAGGTACATTACAGGTATCAGCACGGTTACTTAATATTAATAATATCTTAGAGTAATGCACCTAGATTATTAATGTGGTGACGCACTACGAGCCAGACTAGAATATCTGTATCCCGGCTCGTAGCGCCCGCCGTCGGTTAAAGTACGAGTGAAAGTAGTGTGTGTGTGGGTGTATGTAAGTATGTGTGTGTATTTGTGTTTGTGTTTGTTTTGTCTATACAAATAACGTAACAGAAATTAGGATACAACTTAAATTTAACAAGAGACAAGAAATAAAACCGGCTATGGGAAAGGCGTACTTGTGTACTAGCAACGTTTTGTTACTAATTGTTGTGCAAGCGCTATCACTTCAGTGCTACGAGAGGTATGAGCGCTACGAGCTACAGTAGCACCGTGCTACGCGAGGGTGCTACGCGAGGGTGCTACGCGAGGGTGCTACGCGAGGGTGCTACGGGAGGGTGCTACGAATGGTACAAATGTACTACAAGCGCTACAAGTGTTACGAAGGCGACTTTCGATAAAATATGTATAATGTTGGTTTAAAAATTTGAGAGACCAACTTCATGGCCAAACTGAACCGATTTAGATGAAATTTTTATAAGGCCCTATATAAATTCTAGGTACTTTGCAGATATATTTTTTCCAATCTGCTCATTAATTACGAAGTTATAAAATACTAATAAAATTTATTTTACCACAATATAATCTCGTATCAGCGATTCTTCACGCAAACATCGTGGATCGTGCTACATACCGAGTTTGATGTAAATTTGATCTGCGAGGTGGTATTTTGTTTCTCAAAAGGCGGTGGTGGTATCGTGGTTTCGGAATCTTTATTATTAGCCTCATTTTGGACCTAGTGCATTTATATAAAATAATATATCATTTTATAATAAATAAATAAATAATTTATTTAAAAAATATTTATTTATTGAAAATATAAATTTAACATAAGTATGGATTTGTAACAAAGCAAAATAGTAGTGAGTGGAAGGAAGGCAATATAAGGTAATAAGATATCTTGGGTGCGTGTGGGTGTGTGTGCGTGTGAGGTCCTGTCCCCACACTGGTACCTACAGGCACGCTTGGCATTGGGCGCGCGGGCGCGGTTTGCGTTGTTGCGCTCCGCAACAAATGTACGAAAATCCCCACAAACGAGAAAACGTGAACAGTAATTGACAACGTGAAATACATATTTCCCGGTTAGCGCGTCTCGCGTCGGATCACAACGAAACATTTAATGAAAAATCCCGACTTATGACGTTATTTCCCGCGGCTTAAAATCTGATGGTTTTCCGTTTGTACCGTTTGTACCGGTCGGTTGAAACAGCTCGTTCACTCCATTCCAGACTAATATACACACTCGTGACATACTTCTATCCAATAAAGTGAAACGCGCCAGATGCACTCACTACTATTTTGTATTTGTATTTATTTAATTTATTGATTTATTACTTTAATTATGCCAGTTGACATCAATTACAATAATTAAGAATATAATGGTAATGGACAGAACGCAAAATAAAAATAAATATAGCATAATCATGATTGTTTGGTCAAATTTAGGTAAATACAATGTCAATAGTAAAAATATATGAAATATATGACTATGAACTGCTAATAATAATAATAATGTTTGAGTGGTCCGGCTGGTGGGTGACGTCAGCTTGATGGCTTGCACGTTCAGGATGATGATGAGTAGAGGAATTATTGTAATCAGCGTGAGGTAGCGTGAGGTGGCGTGAGGTAGCGTGAGGTGGCGTGAGGTGGCGTGAGGTGGCGTGAGGTGGCGTGAGGTGGCGTGAGGTGGCGTGAGGTGGCGTGAGGTGGCGTTAGGTGGCGTGAGGTGGCGTGAGGTGGCGTGAGGTGGCGTGAGGTGGCGTGAGGTGGCGTGAGGTGGCGTGAGGTGGCGTGAGGTGGCGTGAGGTGGCGTGAGGTGGCGTGAGGTGGCGTGAGGTGGCGTTAGGTGGCGTGAGGTGGCGTGAGGTGGCGTGAGGTGGCGTGAGGTGGCGTTAGGTGGCGTGAGGTGGCGTGAGGTGGCGTGAGGTGGCGTTAGGTGGCGTGAGGTGGCGTGAGGTGGCGTGAGGTGGCGTGAGGTGGCGTGAGGTGGCGTGAGGTGGCGTGAGGTGGCGTGAGGTGGCGTTAGGTGGCGTGAGGTGGCGTGAGGTGGCGTGAGGTGGCGTGAGGTGGCGTGAGGTGGCGTTAGGTGGCGTGAGGTGGCGTGAGGTGGCGTGAGGTGGCGTGAGGTGGCGTGAGGTGGCGTGAGGTGGCGTTAGGTGGCGTGAGGTGGCGTGAGGTGGCGTGAGGTGGCGTTAGGTGGCGTGAGGTGGCGTGAGGTGGCGTGAGGTGGCGTGAGGTGGCGTGAGGTGGCGTGAGGTGGCGTGAGGTGGCGTGAGGTGGCGTTAGGTGGCGTGAGGTGGCGTGAGGTGGCGTGAGGTGGCGTGAGGTGGCGTTAGGTGGCGTGAGGTAGCGTGAGGTGGCGTGCTGCGTGAGGGCTTGCGCCGACGAGCTAACATCACCATTAGCTGTAGAATTAGCAAATCGTTCCGCAGAACGTTCCCTGAGTAAATGGCACATTTATCAGATTTTTACAAAAACCTTGGATAAATGAGAACATTTTAATTTAAAAATTGTATTGCTTGTCTTGCTTTCATAACGATTGTTTTGGTGATCCCGTGACGCAGGTGGGGAGCGAGAGACGCGGCGGGTTCCGCCGACACACGAACATGTTCGCATCTTTATATTCATCATAGCAATGAGTAGCGAAAGTAGTGGGATATAGCACATCCAGCGATGTAGCGAGTGCAGTGCGCGGTGTCCCCGCGACGGGAGACGAGCGAGTGGTGACGTCACGAGCTCACTATTAGAGCAGAGAGTGAGGTCCCGCCTGACTGTCAGACGGCGCGGCGCGGGGGGGGGGGCGGCGCGTGGGGGGGGGGCGGTAGCGGCGGTCACTATGTGGGTCTCCGCCCCGCACGGCACGGCGGGCGGATGCATGTTTTATCAGCATTCATAATTCAACAAATTTTGCGCTCATTCTTTCAATCTCAGTAGAATAAAATGAAATAGTTTCTATTTAATTATTTACACAATTGAACACTCCAGCTAGGCAAGGCTAAGCTAGGTATCTTTGACTTTGGGGTACCGGTGCGTTCCGTATGGAGATCCCGGAACCCCTTGACATGCTTGGAGGCTGGCCACCGGGTAATTTTAGTGGGTCGTCGGAGTTCCGGCATCCCCACACACCCCGACTGCGCTCCCTCAAGCGTAGTTGGATGGTCTGTTTGCAGACTTTCCAGCCACGAAAAAAAAAGGTATCTTTGACTAACTTTATCCCACAAGTTAGTACTTGTAAAATAATAGTAGTTTATGTAAAAAACTACGTAGTAAGCAGATAGTTTGATTGTAAATAAAACTCTCATAACAATGCACTAACTCAAAAATGTATCCAAAACCTTTGAATATTTACAAAATGTGCATACAATTTTTAAGGTGCTGGATCGTAATAATTGTATTACAAGCTTCTCATAAATAAGGCGCGGAAGCAGCTAATATTTGACACTTGCAAAAGCTCAGTGCCACCTCAGTCTAACAAGACTTGGAAATATTACGAAAACCCCCGTTATATAAACTCTCTGTTCTGAAATGAAACCGGGCCTTCACTACTTCCTTATGCAACGAACAAAACAAAAACAATCTTCAATAACATACAAAATATCGTGGTTATAACTCAGCGCGCGCAAAAAGAGCATTTATTCATAATGTGCTCTCGCTGGAGCTCGCCCGTCGATATGCGATCCGACGACTTCACAAATCCCTGCCATTCCTCCAGAGCCTCGCTCCCTCGCTCCCTCGCAGCCTCCGCTTGCTGCGCTCGGCTAGGGCGGGCCGCGACCCTGGTCTTGTTTTTAGGGGAAATGTGATCATTTTCTAAACACAAAGACAGCACAAAACATCGTGCTTCATTTTAATTATAGTAAAACTGGAGCAAGTACCAAAATAACTTATCAATTCATTTTTTTAAATTAAATAACACGAACTGGTCGAGCTGGAACGAATTCATTTCTAGTAACCTAGCCTATTAGCCGGTTCGATTCCCGGGTGTGGGAGAAGAGAATTTTCGAAAATCTTTGAATGCAGTTTGCTTTCTATTCAAAAATAAAGGAATGTTTCGTTTGAGTAAAATTTTCTATCTGCAGTATTAAGAGTACTTTCCCTCCAGGTGGCATTACAAAATTCCTCCCTGTATATATATAATATATACAAGATTTTCTCGTTTAAAGGTATAAGATAAAATTAACGCACAAAATCAGTACAGTGTTATTTGAGAGTTCATGATTTCCTTAATCCACGTGACCACGTTTAAACTAAAACCGAATCAAGACCGAGGCTAGGTTCAGGCGCGAGTATGTAGGGACCTCCCTTCCCTAGAGGTAGAACTATTCAATAAGTGATGTCTGAGCAGCAGTACCTACATATTATTATAGGAATATTAGCGAATGGCCCGCGGCACGGCGCCGGGACATGCCACGCCAGGTATTACGATCCTCATTACTATAAGATACGGAGAAAAATATTATAGACAATACACACACCACTATCTAGCCCCAAACTAAGCAGCACTTGTACTATGGGAACCAACCAGAGAACTTTACATGAGTTTTTTAGTCTTGGGACTAGTGATCATTCAATTATTGTAAATGATAAGCTAGTAATTTTTTATGAAGAAACCTAACGGAACACATCGAGTACCAGCAAGGTGTGGGCCTTGGGCCCTGGGCAGTGGGCACGGGGCAGTGGGCACTGGGCACGGGGCAGTGGGCACTTGGCTACGACCAAGTGGCGTGCTTACGGCTGGTTGACGGGGGACAGGAGCATGGTCTCTGTGCGCCGTTACCAACGCCTCGGCACGGACAGTACTAGCAGTACATCCACTGTGTTCACATTAGTTCGTAGCTACCCGTACCTAAGTGCTTCCACTTCCCACGACGCGACACGACGGCACTTGGAGCGCTAGAGCACGGTGAACATTTTTCCTCTCGATTATGTATTCATGCTGTTCTTGTGTATTATATTTTTCGTGGATAATTTAAATTAATTTACAAATGTAAAAGCGGTTCAATGCAATTTTGATTAATCGTTCAATGAAACTTGTTGATTCAACGCAGCTCGTTAATAGCATCGGATGCATCCAGTGCTGTTTCTTGTTTTGACAATAATTAAAAAGGGATTTTGGATGTCCATTTCCCTGATCAGAGCTGCCACTGCGGCCCGAGCGCCGAGAGCTGAGAGCTAACAGCTGAGAGCTGAGCACTAATATATTTATGATATAATTATTATTTCAATTCTTTGATTGCAAACGAAAAAATAACAAAACACCAACAGATAAAGTTGCGCTTTCGACTGATTCCCACGATTACTAAATACGAGCCTTCGAATTTTTAAATTAAAGTGTGCTCAATGAAGCCACGATTTTGTTTTTGTACTATTTTGTTACCACACAATTCAAAACGACTTCAAAATAAATTATCTCGTGTACCATTTCCCACAGCGTTGACTCCAGTTCAACAGTACACAAATATATTGCATCACTCGTACATAAAATAAATCATCTAAAACTATGAAGCATAATCTGAATTGTCTCTGTGCATTATTTTAAAGTACATTCCGAGTTCCGGCAACAGAAGCGTGATTTACGATCGCGAAATCTTAAAATGTTTTCCACAATTTTAACTGAATGCGATAATTCAACGCGTTTCCTTTCAAAAGAAGGAAGTCACAATCCTGTCGCAGTGACGTCACGGCGCGGTGTCGCGGCGAGTGTCGTGTCGAGCGCACGACAAAACATTATGCCGTGCGACATTTATAACTGCAACAATAAGTGTTTTATTATTACATCTGTTTACAGCTCCGACTAGTTGCCCTATTTTTTACGACTTCGAATGAGTTTACGAATTAGTTTATCGGTAGAGATTCTGTGACACTAGAGTCACATGGCAGCGCGTGACCTAAGGCCTGGCGCCACACAAGGGGTACTAGTCACCGCTTCACAATAAGAGCTCACCACAGCGTATGAAGAGGAGTAGAAGAGTCACAGTGTATGTATTGTGTTTGTTTGCTTGTTACCAACAATCTGAAGCTATGAAGTTGCGGAAAAAAACCAGCAAACACATCAGCTATGCTCGAGGCGTGTGGGTAAGGTGACCATGCATATACTCATAGCATGAACATGATGGGGATATCGTGGTTCCCGTAGGTAAGCACCTATACGGGGTTCTTGCCTCTCAAGCCTTGCACTCATAATCTAAGCGTTCTGCGGTGGCAATCAGTGAAACGCTGTCAAATAATAATAAGACACCGCAGAACGCTTAGCATTGCGTCCATTCCTTGTGGCTTCACTCGGCCACGTGCTCAAACGAAGCAAGCTGGTACCTACCACGATAATCATGAGCAGCCGGTAGCACCAATACGAACGGTTTCATCATCAAGCTACATTAGTCCACCGCTGGGCGTGGGCCACGGGGCTCTCCTCATCGAGGGTTGTCAACGAACAGTTAGTCATCGTAACTGGCGTATTGTAGAAATCCCGAAGGAGCCCTAACTTTTTTTAGTAACGCCTAGAACTGTTATGTATTCTTGAGTTCAAAAAAATATTGTCTATCTTTCCAAGTCTGCTAATTATGTAAAGCAAAAAAGAAAAATCTTTTTACAGAATTGTATTTTTTGTTCAATGTGAAATTCTTTCGCAAAAATTCAGCAAAACCAACATGGCGTACCCGGTGACCACTATTTCAAGTATTGTCGCCTATAAAAGAACAGTCGGAAGTTTATCCCGCTCGCAAATATTTCTAGAACACACATCGCACACATACACACACCCACACACACACACGTGCGCGTCGGCTATAATCGTTTCATAAAATATTAGTGCTCGCAGCAAAGTAGTGCACACTAGGTACAGTCAGCTAGAAAACATGATTTAAGAAAAAAATATAGTGTACTGATTTTCATCAAAAACTCTTTTAGCTGGAATCTCGATTTATGAGCCTGCTCGAATTTGTTGTACTCAAGTTTATTCAACAGTTTTTTTGGAGTGGAGTTCAAGTAACTTATGAAATCGAAATGGAAAAGTCTTTCAGATTTTATTATACACTAGTTGGTAACCGAGCTTCGCTCTGAATTTTTTTCGTTAATTTGTATTTTTAAGAAATCATAAGAAGCATTTTATTATCTTTACTGGTTTATTCTTACTGAACAACGCCATCTACAGGACATGCTTGCAGTTAGTTGCTCACAATCGTCAATAGATGGCAGGAGCAGTCACATATTCAGTTTATGTTTTTAGTTTTTTTTTAACGAACAGACTCATTTTCTGAAAATGAATCCTAGCTAGATCGTTTTATCGTCCCCGAAGACCCCTGTATACTTAATTTCATGAAAATTGTTGGCTCAGTTTCCGAGATCCTAAATATATTATATATATATATATATATACAAGATTTTCTCGTTTAAAGGTATAAGATTTATCGGTTAAGTTGCCATAGAGTTGTTTTGACGAGACAACGTCTTATAATTCGATGGAGCCGGCTGCACGCACGAAAAATCATGACTCATGTGGCGTTACCTCGCTCGGAGGCGTTCCATTTAAGTCTTGAAGCAAGCGAGAGCGCGGAACGAGCGACAGAGAGGCACGCACGGCCTCCGCGTTTGGCAGCGTTTGATATCCGTCTCTCTCCTACTTGAGTGAGCGATGCGTCCGCGTGGACAGCTGGATGATTTAGTCACGTTCAACTATCGTCAGTAAACAGACTTTACAGACAACCGATTTTTTTTTGCAAAAACTACGATTGTTGTAGTCGAGTGTACTTGGGCGTTAAAAAACTGTCCGTCCCCCGAGCCAGTGCCAGCGCGCCGCGGGACACTCCACACAGAATATTCAACTATTATTGATGTGACAGATGGGACATTTGATGGCACATTCATTGAATCTAATAATCATGTCATCACCTACAACGTTGTAATAAGATTATTTATAATAATAGCCTGAAGCCGTATTTGAGAGGTGCAATGTGGGAGTAACTCACTAACAGAGGAGCACTGTCCCATACCATACATGATTTTTTTTTTGTTAATAAAATTTGTATTTTGTAAAAGATCCTGCAGAGAGGTGGGAGTCCCTCGCGTGTTGAGCATCAGTAGGTACTCCTCCATGCTGATATTGAACCGATATTACTATGAGAGGATGCCGCGCGGATGCTGTGCGCTAGCACACACACGCGCCCCGCACCTCGTGCCTCGCACCACGCACCACGCGCCCCGCACCACGCGCCACGCGCCCCGCGCCACGCGCCACGCGCCCCGCGCCACGCGCCACGCGCCCCGCGCCACGCGCCACGCGCCACACGCCACGCGCCACACGCCACGCGCCACGCGCCCCGCGCCCCGCGCCACGCGCCACGCGCCACACGCCACGCGCCACACGCCACGCGCCACGCACCACGCGCCACGCGCCACGTGCCCCGCGCCACGCGCCATGCGCCCCGCACCTCGTGCCACGCGCCACGCGCCCCGCGCCACGCGCCACGCGCCCCGCGCCACGCGCCACGCGACCCGCGCCCTGCGCCACGCGCCCCGCACCTCGTGTCTCGCGCCACGCGCCCCGCGCCCCGCGCCACGCGCCACGCGCCCCGCGCCCCGCGCCACGCGCCCCGCACCTCGTGTCTCGCGCCACGCGCCTCTCGCCCCGGGCCACGCGCCACGCGCCCCGCGCCACGCGCCACGCGCCCCGCGCCACGCGCCCCGCGCCACGCGCCACGCGCCCCGCGCCACGCGCCACGCGACCCGCCCCTCGCCCCTCGCCCCTCGCCCCTCGCCGGACCAGGACTAGATCACTGGTTCACTGGCTCAGTGCTCTATCAGATCACACGCACAAGCATTGTAGGTAACTAGGTTTAGTTATATCGGTTGTTGATGCCGACACTTTGCCTGCGCTTACCAATTAATAAACCTCCATGATTGAATCCGGAACTACTTTCCTCATGAAACAAAGAAGGAACCGGCGCTCCTAATATCGTGCTTGCTTACCTACGGCTTATTTATCGGCCAATAACATAGCTTATATATTATTGCTACGAGAAGTTATTTGAGGTAATATTAGTGTAACATGATGATGGTGCACGAGCTGCGCTCTCCGCGCTGTGGCCGCGCCCGCTGCCCGCTAGGTCCCACAAAAACAAAATGAGTTGGTTTCCATTATCATAAGCTTAATTAATTCGCGGACTTCGAGTACAATTATAATAAAACGCTAAATACATTTATTTATTATTTTAGCTCTTTTAGCGAGAAATGATGAAGTGAGCGGAATAATAGAGCGAAACAAGGTTAACATAATAGACGAAAGTACTTCAGGACGGCACATGCATGAAATTCTGTAGCAGGTTATTACTACTTATTTTGATGAGTAGTAACTAGTCAGTACGTCGTGGAGTATCTGATACAGTGACGTCACATACACGCACAGCGTCCATTTTGTACAGGTCTTGTTACAGATGGAAGCGACAACAGATGTGCTAGCTCACCGCCAGCTCACTGCAAGCTCACCACCAGCTCACCACCAGCTCGCCGCCAGCTCACCGTCTCACAACAGTAGCACATGTCTTGTGATATCAAGCGGCGGTGCAAGAGCGTGCCTGCTAACTATATACTAAATTGTTTTATTACAAAAATTACTTATCTTGTTAGCTAGATGTTCGCAAGTTAACATTGAAATGTTAATCAATTTTCATGTTATGATAGTAATCATCTACATACTTACCGACTAGTTGGCTGTACCTACAGCATGGTAAACCTACTTATTTACGATTTCTACGAATCGAAGCCTTTCAAATAAAACGCGTAGAAAAATCTCCAAAACATGCTCCTCGTATTGGATTACAAACACTGAGAGAAAAATACGTACAGGTTGGTTCTTAGAAAGCACTCTCCTGACAACAGTACTTATTGGAATAAAATATGCGTGACGGGTTACAAGCCTATTGCCGCTAGAGCATAATGCATGATCAATAAGGCTCTAAAGTCGAAGCGAACCCACTGATAACCGAACCACGTGGAGTTCACTAGTTGGATACGAGGAGGTTGACTCCTGGAGGTTCAACTGCATATAATGCTGTTATCCAAAATAAGAACAGGAAACTAACAGTACATTACAGCATCGACTAGTGACAAACCAACAACACAATTTTTCCCGCGTTGAAGATGTTCCGAACGACTGAATTTATTAGAGACCTTAAGATAGTTATAAGAAATAATAAATTAAATAGATGTTAATCATAGTTAGGAATAGTAGTAATAAAAATGAATAGACTGGTTTATAACCAAAAATAGTATGTAAGAATAGTATATAGCTCCTTATTAAACGTACCCAAAGGTATTGTGTTTTAATATAGGCAGGTAAATGAATAAACGACCCTCGAGTCGTTAAGGTAACATAATAGAAAGCCCTGCGTAATGCAGGCAGGTAAAGCCGAGCGCAGCACTCTGTCTGCGTTCGAGCTAGGTGCCCTAGGTATATAGGTTTCAAAGCGAACGCTAGACCGTTACGCGCATGCCTAGGGCACCCAATCCAAACGTACGGAGAACTGTATACGTACGTTTTAATATAATACAGAACACGCTAGTGTTAGAGATAGGCACCTTTCAAATGTACGAAGGCTGTATACGTACATTTTATAGCATTATATAGTTAACAGGACACGCATAGTGTTAGTACCTAGGACCTATAGGTTTTAGAGCGAAATCACGTATCGCACAGGCTCCTAGGTACATCCCTTTTTGGTAAAGCCTTAAAGAAGAAGAAGTATGGAAGTATATACATACAACTTTAATATTATATACCTAATAGGACCGTAGGGTAGGTATCCTGAGAAAGTTGACAGTAATAGTTCCTGAAACATGGAAAAATACAGGTACTTACCTTACACGTGTCACGTTCAAGGCCAACTTTGGGACAAGTCTCGACTTGACCAGGAAATTAGATAGAGATAGAAACATTGTAAGAGTAGAGTCAGTAATTTAAGAGTTTTTAATTGAATAAAGAAGAGTTTGCGCTTCGCGGGACTAGCACCTCTGGGCGGACTTGAGTTGGTATAGATATTTGACAGACATTGGTAACTTCGGGTTCATACAGTTTTTTATATTAGCACTAAATAATCGTCAAGTACATTTTGGACGGACGCCAATAGACCTGCCTGCTCAAGTTCGGACCTAACACCCGGATGCTGATCCCGACCTAGCGTACCTCGTCACACCTTATAGCCACGTCTTAGTCTTTCAACCCGATAGAATCCCGGCGAAAATTAGGTGCATTGCTTAGCCAAGTCACGAGAGGAGACAGAGAGGCTGTGAGCGATCATAGCTTTAAAAACAGATTACAGTCCACACAGAAGCTCGCCTTTCTTTCTCCTTTCATAAGGCGGTCGTGCACAAAGTGGTAATTTGTTTTTTTTTATTAAACAGCATTTAAATTTGCAAGCTAGTTTGGAATTTAAATAAAACCTTTGATAAGTAACCTCCTTGTGTGCAATGCATCAAAGTAAAAGAGTGTTCCATTTTTAAGTTACTTTACTGATTGATTTAGTCTTACCTACTTTACTACATTAGTTATCCGAGTGCTCGCATGTATTTGGCATATAGTACAGCAATTTTGATTTATCTCGAAGAATTTTGGTTATTGCAACATAGCCCAAACGTCGGGAAAATAAATAAAATAAGGTAATATACGCGATAAATACCCGTGTAAAGTATAAATATGTCTTATGATCGCGAAAGTTTAAAAAGTACTATCTCGAAGAAGCTTGTCAAAATAATGCTCAAATTTCCGAACATGTTTGAAAAAACAACATTCAGATATTTCCTTCAAAATAAATGATTAAACCAAACTCAATTTATGGGATAAACATTGCGGCTTAAAAACAATTTCTCGAAATAAGCGAGAGATGAATATCGATAATATAATACGCAACAACAGCACCACTGTACGAAGAACCATTCCTTGGACGAGCCAGTTCGGAAGTAGGTGTCTGCATGAGCTGGGTGTGTAAGAGCCATGGTAAAGAGCCATTATGAGTAAGAGGTGTGATGATGGCGGCGCGAGGCGGGCGCGAGGCCCGAGTGCGGCGCCTCCCGGGCCCCGGGTCCGTAGCGGCGCGGCAGGAAGGCTCGCGCGCGTCCTGAGCCGCCGGAACATTCGATGTTACCGCACCTTTCTTCGTACCGTACTAAACATTTCCAAGCTATTCATTATTAATTAATGACAATGATTGTCAACGGAAATAAACAGCTCGATTGATTGCATATTGCATTTGAAGCATGTACAATGAACTGTAAAGTGAACGTTCATCTTAGTTTTAATCTGAAATTACTGGCACGTGAAACTGAATATCTATAAGCCTCCAGTTGATGAACGCAGGGCAGTGCATCGTAGGGCACGTTCCTGACGTTCGTGACCTACGAGGCATTGCTTTGTTATAGGCGATGGGTACCACTTAACATCAGGTGGGCCATATGCTTGTTCTATCAGCTCATTGTGTCACTGGTTCTTTCAAACCAATGTGATGAAAGTAAAGTAAAGTAACTAGATTTGTATGGAAATGTACGCAGAGTGGGATGTTCATTTATACGATGACTGAAGATAACTAAAGAGCTTTCTTCGGAAATACGCTGAGATGATAATATATTGTGCTGCTTATGAGTGCGGACCGATTGCCGACAAAATTACACTGACTAGGGAAGGCCAAAACGACTGCCCTAAGCTATTGTGTTCAATAAGTATTAAAGAAAGTTACATTAAAAATTAGATTTAACATAACGTAATGTACCAGGTTATATCAATAAACTGGTTCCTATAGTACAAACTCTGCTTAGTTTGGGGCTAGGTAGTGTTATGTGGATTGTCCACAATATATTTATAGCTTTTTACGATACAAAATAAGAGTACTCATTTCTATATCAACTCGCTAAACTTAATAAAGTTTATGATTTTCTGAAATCTACATCTCAATCTCAGACAAATTTAATAAACAAATTTCCATTTGCAAATAATATATCCACCTCCGCGCATGCTTTGTGATCATATTTAATGAAGTGTACTCGTCGTATGCGAAGGTACTTGTGTATTTGGTTGCGTCCCATCGACCCTTTATCATAATGAGCTATTCTTTATTTATGAGTTGTACTACATCCTCGAGCGAGTGTCTCCTTGCTGCTCATCCATCGCGCTCCATCGCCGAGTCGCGCTATGAACCAGCAATGTATTATACATGTATTGATGGAGTAGAGTTTCAGGATGTGGTGGTGAAGGGGTTGAAATGAATTCAGTTATGTAGGGTCACGTATACGATGTAAAAAGCGTTGTTTATACGGAACCCGCCGCCGCGGCCTGATGTATCGCAAACAAATTATGCTGAATTGTTTTATGGCATCACTTATTATAAGTTGGTAACAATAACCGATAGGCGGCTACATACTCATTGATAATCTTATATTGTTTGAAGTCTCAGACAATCATTGTTTCGTTATGTAGAGCTTCTTTCTTCCAATTACTTGCAGTTTTTTTACCATTCACTTTTGTTTTCAGTAATTGTTTGTAACAGCTAAACGAAACATTATTATGTACAGTATTAGCATATGGATAATCTAGTTTTGTATGACACTTCGTACAGAAGGCCGTATCTTTATTACATCATAATCCTATAGAGCTTGGAGTGACTGATATACAACGCACAGCCTAAACCGTTAATCGTAGCGACAAAAATTTGGAGGTTGTATTATTTTTTATCAAAAGTGTGAGTACACTAAGAAATATTTTTTTATAATTCAACCCCTAAGAGCCTGTCCAGATGGAGCGTTTTACGCGCGCTCCTACCAAATAGTTGCTCGCGTTTTACGCGCGATTGAGGAATCGCACGGCAGCGTCTGGACGGGATGTATAGCGCTCTAGTATCTGGAGAACGCGCGAATGTTTACGCCCTTAAAACGCCCCATCTGGACAGGCTCTTAAGGGGTGCAGCGCGTTTTGAAGTTTGTATGAAAGAAGCTTAACGTTAAAGAGGTCACACGGGATTCCACTAGCAGATATTATAATTATTAAGATAAAATCATGAATCCCAATGGTTTCCACACACTCACACCCAACGCTTGCATCACAATTCCCTCTAATCCTATCTACAAAGCTTGGTGTCGTAAGCTTTCAGAAGGCACCACCATCGCCCGTTACGATTCCGTTACGTAAACGCATCTGCATACATGAGGCTTTATTAACGAAATAATGTACCAAACTCAGCGCCCGACGTAATGAGCAATCTCGTAGACCCTCTACGCCACCGAGCCGCTACGCCGCTACGCCGTAGCCGGCAGTAGTGACGGGACCGCGCGCCGGGCGCACGCTACGATGCTTGCTACGAGTCTCCCGCGAAATAAATAAACCGCAAACAAATGTAATAAAAATTATCCAATTATTCATCAAATCAAGTTTAATTACAATATAATTGGCAAAGTGAATTAATTGTGAACCGAAACTGGCGGTGTTTATGTTCGTTCCGTAAAGTTGACAAGTGTTGCAAATGTTGAAGATGAAAAGGATTTGTCATCTGATCTTCAGGTTGCTGTTCCTGCTTGACGGTTAGTTTTATTTTTAATTTACCGAATAAACACTTATTTTATATTGCATAAGTACTTGACTTTTTTCAACCATGGTAAACAAAAGTCCTTGACAAAATATTAAAATGAAAGTAAGTACTTATTTACTACAAATAAAGATACAATTTTGCAATGTGATATTAAGAGAATGTAATTTCCGTTCAGCGATGGGCTGTTGTCGCCTCAGTGGCCAACACAGCCGCGACCCGCGACCCGCGACCCGCGACCCGCGACCGCGACCCGTGACGCGGCTTCTTATGCCTTGACTCTAAAATCGTACATTGTTGGCGTCGTTTTGTTATACAAGTATATGGCTGAGTCGTGTGACTGTATCGTCTGCACTCATCACAGATTACTTCTATACTTACTGTCTATGTTATATAAAACTTAGTTTAAACAAATAATAACCATAAGCATTAATAATTCAGGATATTTATTTATTATATAATAGATTTATACTTTAACACTAAACTCTAAACTCGTTTTTGAGAGTTAAGCGTTAAAATTCGTCGGCTGGAGTATCTGCGCTGATCGACAGTGCTTTAAACTAGAATCGGTCGTGTTTCCTTGCTGCTTGACAATTATATTTACATTTATTTTTCCTTTCCTTTTAAATTGTATATACTGGATATTGTATTTTTTAATATACAATTAAGGATAAAGGAGAATTAAATAAAATATTTTTTCAGACATCTACCATAACAATATTTTGGGTGTAGCTAACGTGAAAACTGAATTAAAGTGTCGACAGCTGACATCTCACAGTAATTATTTAGGACAGAAATTTTGCGAAATACATGCTCCAGCAACACAGACTAAGGGCCCGAACCACTGCATTGTGGACCTTAACCGCCACGGAATAGAACACATCGAATCTATTCAAACAAAAGATGTTCAATGAGACGCGGTGGTTGGTGCTTTTCATCCTCGTATTAAAGACGTCTTCAATTTTTTCAAGGTTTTTCAACTCAAAAATTGATTTGTAGTTTTTTTTAAAGTGATCTATTATTTCCTTTGGTCACGCTCTCACGCGTTAAAAGCTGGGCCGATTTGGCTTCAAATTGGTGGAGCAACAGCTTTTTTATACCGAAAAAGTAACGGGAACGGGGCAAACAAAGCCACACGCAGACGCTAGTCAATAATAAAAATAAATTATTCAAAAATAAGCTCCTCTAATTATCTAATTCCTCTAGGCTTGGTCGCGTGGAACTGGCACCTAGACTCACCTAGCTATAAGACGTTTCAAAGTGATTCTTGCATCGTACTGAATAAAAAACTATTGACTTTGACTTTGACTTTGCTCACTTTATATAAGGTGTGAGGTTTTACTAGTTGGTAATCCCGCTATCTAGATCTCTGCATACATGTTCAGAACTAAATGCTTTATTTACCTAAATTATGAATGTTCTCAAAGTGATCATTGTGACTGTACTAAATAAAGTCAGTTTTTATCAAATAGCTCTAGTAGTTTGATAAGTTAGAACAAGCATATTGGCTGACCTGATCTGAACAGATATTTATAAATTTCGTTCATAACTGATAACATAATTGACATAAGGTACTGGTATATTATAGGTAACGTACTCTATCAAGATCACTGATACCTAACTTATGAATACATCCGGTCTGCTTCGTAAAGGTTCAAAACAATACAAAATGTGAGTCTCCCATATTATTATGTGGAATGTGGATTATGGACAGTCTAGCTTCACTCTAGACATTCATACCTTGTATATTGTCTTTTGACACCAAATATCAACTGCTTCACCGATATTACTTTGAGAGGTAATTGCATTTAGTAATTATAAAGTAAGTTAATCGGCATTGGCGGTGAATAAAGAAATAAAATTGAACAACTAGTGCGTTCGTGTCCTTATTTCACTTCAAAAAGGCGAGCCCTTGTGACATTAAACGGTGTCGACTTACACAGCGACAGGAACCAGAACAGATGTTGAATCCACATCCGCATTATAAGCGCAAATCATCAAGAAGTAGGTCTGCTAACTAACACTACTCAATCAAGTGCATTGCAATGATTTTGACTAAGCGTATTGAGACAGCCATAATAGCGGTACATAATATTACTGTATTAAGTAATAGTTAGGTAGTATAGTAATTATGATAATGCCAGTAAGTTAGTTATAATAATGTTATGAACAAGCCAGCCCCTGTTAATCTCCGGCCCACTCGGGGCACTCGGGGCACTCGGGGCACTCGGGGCCGCGGAGTTGTATCACAAGTTCACAACTCGACAGAACTTTCATTAGGGCGGGAGTCCCGGGCGCGTCATGCAGGGTCACACTACATCCCATCCCGCTGTAGCTTGCACACGCACGGCACGCACGGCACGCACGGCACGCACGGCACGCACTCACGTCATACCGGCCGGTGTGGAGTCGCCGTAAAGCTTTGCGCACATCTAGTATCTAGATCATCAGTGTATCGCTGTCAAATATCAACATTCTAAAGTGTATCTACAAGTATGCATATCACTGCGGATGTATAAAAACCCTATGCTGAAACTGATTGCCATCGCAGATCGCAGTTGATCGCCTACATGTGCGCAAGGCTTAAGACGTGCTAACGCTCAACTTCATACTCGGGGGTTGAACGATTCCTCTTTCACACTAAAACCTGAACAACTAGTAATGAGGGCTCCTTGGGGAGACGCATGTGAAAAACTTTTTTTTAGCAAGTAAAGCACCGTAAACGTCATCTTTGCAGCCCCTACTATTTAAACGGAGGCTGCTATTTTTCTCTGAAACAAGTTTGCTGAAACATACAAGGTATGTGATTTGGCCCAAAGTTTCCCGTGAAGTATTCTCAACGAAGTGTTACATCCTTATTATTAATATTATAAATGCGTTTGTAACTATGTCTGTCTGTCTGTCTTCCTGTCTGGCTTTCACGCCAAAACTGCTAAACCGATTGAAATGAAATTTGGTACACAGATAGTTGAGGGCCTGGGGAAGGACATAGGCTACTTTTTATTGCGAAAAAAGGGTTGTAAGGGGTTGAAAATAGGGGTTGAAAGTTGTATGGAAGTATCGTCATTATTAGAGCTAGAAAATTAAAACTTATTTTTTAGTCTGTTGATTTGATATAAAAAAATAGACATTCAAAGTTTGTGCTGGGGGGGTAGAGGGAGGGAGTACAGGGGGGAGTGTGGAGGGGAGTACAGGGGGGAGTGTGGAGGGGAGTACAGGGGGAGTGTGGAGGGGAGGTGTGGGGGGAGTGTGGAGGGGAGTACAGGGGGGAGTACAGGGGGGAGTTGGAGGGGAGGTGCAGAGGGAGTGTGGAGGGGAGTACAGGGGGAGTGTGGAGGGGAGGTGCGGGGGGAGTGTGGAGAGGAGTACAGGGGGGAGTGTGGAGGGGTGGTGCGGGGGGAGTGTGGAGGGAAGGTGCGGGGGGAGTGTGGAGGGGAGTACAGGGGGGAGTGTGGAGGGGAGGAGAGAGGGGGGATGCAGGGGGAGTACAGGAGGAGTGTGGAGGGGAGGTGCGGGGGGAGTGTGGAGGGGAGTACAGGGGGGAGTGTGGAGGGGAGGTGCGGGGGGAGTACAGGGGGATTGTGGAGGGGAGTCTGGTGGGAGTGCGGGGGGAATGTGGGGGGGTGTTGAGGAGAGTGGGGGGAGGGTGGGGGGAGTTTGGAGAGGAATGCGGGGGGGATGAAAGTGTGGCGTAGTACGACGCCATAATTTCTAAGTTTAGTAAGAGGGCAGACGACTGTGTCACGTGCACGCGAATATGACGTTGTTATTTAATTGCTGTTTTCTTCCGCTGCAAATTAAAAATGCTACCCATAGACACTATACCACGCGGACGAAGTCGCGGGCACAACTAGTACGAAATAAACTAAAATATAATATTTTATCTGATATCCGTTGCTCAGGTGATAAGCAGCGTGAGTGTAGAGGGAACATGCAGCAGCACAACCTTCGTTTATGTGTTGACTACTGGGGCTCAATTCTAGACCAGTGACTTTTTTGTCACGGTAGATACATATATCACAAGAACTGTCAGTTCTGCACGTCGCCGCGCCGCGCCGGCGCCGACCTAGAGAAGAGACCTACTGGAAACTCGGGATACTATAAAAAGACAGACTTACACGATTTCTAAAAAGCATTTTCGAAGAACTTAGGAGATTAGAGTAATCCGGCGCGGGCCCGGACGGTATCATTGAATGATGTAAAGGATTTAGGTAGTGAGCGATGACGGCAGGTTGTGGCTTGCCATCCGTCACGCACAGGCTCACACAACTGAATACACTCGTGCCAGTACTTCTTCTAGTGAACTTATTCATCATTTATTGATCGGGTGAGCGAAGCGAACGAATATCTTCCAAACAACTTGGGCAATTTGGCATTTTATGTGCGTATGTTTGTATGTATTTGTGTATGTTTGTCCGACGATAACTTTCGAACAGTTGATCCGATCTGCCGAAATTTAACAAGTCGATGGCTTGTAATTGAGTCGACTGTCATAAAATGGTGAAAGCGGCCCGGTCTGATGATGGAGCCAAGGTCTGTCCAACGGAACTCTTCAATCAATTGGCCAATTGAGTTAAAACTTGTTTACCATACAAAGTTAGTGAGGGATAGCCAGATGCTAGGCTTAACAGTAAATCTGGACAGAAATCCTTCTCAAAGTAGATAATAATAATGCGTGATGGTGGCACATTTTTTCTGATTAGATAATTATATATTTAGGTACTTAACTTTTCGGAGCATTTGGATCGCATCACGAGATCTCAGTTCGGGGCGAACTACTAGTTATTATGCAAAAACTTAGATGAGGACATTCCTCGTAATATTGTGAGCTTGAGCCGTCCTTACAACTACACTGGTATCACCATCAGGCGGCTCTGGACGTTACCAACTACTTTTGAAACCCATATGATCTAAAAAAAGTAAATAATTATGCTCCTTGGTAGCGCAGACCTCGCTTTATTTACATTCATGTTTATAATTTTTGAAGGCTGTGACTTAAAAATAAGTAGGTGCTTTAGCTGATTTTCATTAACGATGATGTAACTAATTGAAACTGCTCATCCACACATTGCAAGTTGCAAGTCACGTCACTATACATTCTCATAGTGGAAGGTGCCTCCTCCACACCATGCAAGTGAGAACAGTAACTGTAACGTCTATACTAAGCGTGCAATGTATGGCACATTCACAGCATGCGAGTAGATGGGTCCCGCGGCAAGGGCCCCCCGCCGGGCCCGGGGCCCGTGAGTTACGACTGGATCAGCGTCGGGGGCCTCTTTACGGCTCTATAATGTTACAAGGCCCTTTAGGGCGCGCTGTTCTCAAGATTTAACGTTTGGGGAAACGCGTGGTTTTTTGTTAGAATCAGTTTGGATGATGGTCAAGTGCTGATGTGAACTTTTACGAGGGTTTGGCACCAAATTTTCGATTTTTCAAACGTAAAACTTGAAACAAAATGATTTCTGTGACTGTGGACAGCCTTTAATAGGAGGATAAGGGTTCACTTTGCACCCACAAATGTCCAATGTGAAAATCAAAATCAAAAGTGTATTTATTCAATAAGATTGCCAGGATTATTAGTGCCAATTCCACGCGACCGAGCCTAGAAGAACAGGCAACAAACTACGGCTTGGTTTCTACCGTTTTTAGGGTTCCGTAGCCAATTGGCAAAACGGAAAAAAGAATGAGTTCAATTTTTGATTTTTGGTGTTTGTGTACTATCGATGACATTCGTCACTCCAGACCCACCACACAAAACTCTATTGCTTCTAACTCTAAAGTAAAGAGTGGAGACAGTTCAAGTCAATCATTTCATGGTGATTCCTCAGTTTTATAATGATTACAATTGAAATGTTAATGAGATAATCGTGAAAATGAACCCGAAGAAGAACTATCGAAAAGCAATTTTAAATAGTCGTATTAAAATGTGTTGCGTCCCACAGGAGCCACACTATCTATCGTGGAGGGACGCGTCACGTCGTGGTGACGTCACAAAGCCCTCCTATTCAAGCGCGGCAGGAGCTGCCGCCATAGCGCGCTCTAATTCAACGATAAATTGAACATTTTTGTACGAGAGCGCATGAATGAGGACGTTATTTTCACAAAATGAAGGCATCTTAAATATTGTTGGATGTAAGTTTAACAGCTGCTGTAGTTCAGCGAGTGATTCAGCAACCAGGAGGAGGGAAGGTGCGAGGCGGGTTTCGCGGCACAAAGATTTGCATTTGCATGGGTCAATACTAGCGGGAGTCTGGAGTGCTGGCACTGCCGCGCGGGCTCGCTGCATGCTGCTGCTGCTGCTGCTGCTGCTGCTGCTGCTGCTGCTGCTGCTGCTGCTGCTGCTGCTGCTGCTGCTGCTGCTGCTGCTGCTGCTGCTGCTGCTGCTGCTGCTGCTGCTGCTGCTGCTGCTGCTGCTGCTGCTGCTGCTGCTGCTGCTGCTGCTGCTGCGGCGGCAACTACTCGGCACAGTACTGCGGCTGGCGAGCAGCACAGCAATACATCCTGCTCACAAACAACTACTACTTTTTATAACGAAAAATTAATCTTACCAGTAAAGGGAGTCAAGCAAGCAGTTGTCGTCATGATCACGGAATGTATTATACAACTTTATCTTGCATTAGTTTACGACACAGAATATAGAACAGAAGTTTAAATCATTCACCCTTTGTTATTGAAAAGTAGTAATCTATAATGTAAAGAATTGAATAGTGTCATGTTGAGTTGTATTGCTGGTACAACAAACTATTTTTAAGCTTACATCTATGTCTAAATCTAAACACTTGCTATTCTTACTACTACTAACTATTCTGCGTAGTTGTTAGGTTGGTAGTAGGTACTACCTACTCAAAATCTGTTTTCTATCTTTAGGAAGAACATTCAGTATATCTTCAACTACGTTCTGATTAGAATATTTTGAAGTATTTCTGCAGGTAGACCCTTCACCTCGGAGTTTGTGGAACGCTTAACCTAAGGGACGAGTTTAATTTATTTGTCGGCAAAACACCAGCCCGGCCCTGGCCCTGGCCCTGGCACCGGAGGGACAGATGTTGGCAAGAGGCATGTTTGATGTGTCCCCTCCCCGCCTCTCCTGTTTGAAGTCCTCCTGGAGTGGCCTCTGAGTATTTTTAACAAAGACTTTCGTAGAAATACAAATCCATCTATTTTTAAAAGGTTGTATTACATTTATAATAATACTAGCGGCCGCCCGCGGCTTAGCTCGCCCCTTTCTCGCTGCTTACATACGTTCCCCGTTACAATATCTTTATAAGTACATTGCAGACTATGTGTTATTCTGATTACATAAATAAACTATATTATTGAAAAGTTTCATTAAACTCCATTCAGTAGTTTTTACGCGAAATATTAACAAACATTCATCCACCCATACATACCATCCATCCATACTTACAAACTTTCACGTTTATAATATTAGTAGGAAAGATCAATCCTCATACTCGAAAAGCAGGTCTGAAGTTGGGCTGGGTTGACAATAATACTTTTCAGCCATAAGGAGAATTGTTTTCAACTGACTGCTGTCAAATCATAAAAAAAACAAGCTGGGTTTGACAGTTCTTTTGAACCATGTTCCAATTTTCTATAGAACCACTCAATTACAGCGACGCCAAATTGAAATAACAACAAGTATTTATTATTCAGCTATTTTTTAAAACAACATAGTTTGGGAAAAAACATTAACCATTTTGTTCATGATGAAAATATAGGAAAAATAAAAGGTTTTGGTTTTCTAAGTATGCATCCTGAAGGAAGCAAGTAGTGCTGATGAATGCGAAGCTGTTAAAGAAATAATTACAATAAAACTATACATTTGTTGCTATATAAAATAGTTTAATAGTTTGTAATAATAAAATATGAAATTAAACATTTAGTTTGATCATTATAAGAGGCCTCCACTAGTGGCTCCGTGGCACCGCTTACATTCGCGCCGACTATTGTACGATCTAATTAATAACTCCAACTTGTTTTCTAGTGTTTGGTGAGAGCCGCTAAATTGACCACTACCTCATCTAGTACAGTCAGCGTCAATAGTTACACAAATGCTTTAACATTATCAAAGTTAAAAGGAGTATTCAGTATAATCAAAAGGTTTACAGGAAATGCTTAAATACAAAATAAGAATAATAACTGCGTTGTCCTGGCGGCACGCGAGCGCGACCGAGCTACAAGCAAGGGCAATAATCGAAGGGCTTCTCAACGTTTTCTTGCATGATTATATTTTCATACAAAACATCTCCCTTCCTACTATCCAGGCAACATATCGAACATACATAATTCGGAGGTCTAGAAACAATTCCTATAGGCCGACTTTCTTGACGGGTAACTTCAACTGTGTACTTGAATGTGCCCTGAAATAATGTTGAATGAATGCGACTGTACTTGTTTAGTTTGGGTCGATCTCTGAACTCAGTTATAGAGCAAATTAATTTATCTGAAAAGCGCCCGCGGGAGCCGCGCGCCTACCTACCACCTACCTATACATATACAATGTTACCTATACCTACAGCTAGATATACTTGTAGGTATGTATATACATGTTGATTACAAGTTCATTCGAATTTAACGCTAAATAGCACGCGGTGGCGAGCACAGCTAGCGGGACGCAAGAGGTGCTGGTTGGATTACCACACCGAGACATTACATATTTACTGGATCTATAAGTATTATAACTAATAGTACAGGAACACTATTTAATTCAATACATTTATTTCAGAAAAGATCCAATTTGTTAGTAGCACACAGAAATCAAATCTTAAAAAACAAATGTTAGTAAATAGCGACTATGTTAGCGTCAGCCGGTGTGGTGTGGTGGTATGAGTGCTTATTATGGTGATAACGGTAAAATCGCCAATACTCTAGCCACTTTACTGTTGGTACAACAGTTGTTCTAACCAAGACTCAAAACTACAAATTCAATAACAAAATCAAAGCACCCTGTACACCGTCCACCTTACAACAAACCTGTCCTAACTATATTTGCTTAGTCCTTTTCCCTCGACTCTGAAAGAAAAACATAATATTCTCTTTTCCATTTATAGAAGAAATCGGAATGACTCCCAGAAGTTTTAGTGAAGTGGTCGGATACATTTAGCTAAAGATTACGATTCAATAACATTATGGTGAAAACGACGTTGGAAGTCGTATTCGGAATGAGGATGGCGAACATGATGAAGCGCTGAACCCGCACCCGCTCGGAAGGCACCCTCACTCCTCGGCGTCCGCTTTACGACGACGTAACGACGCCGACTCAACTTGCTTCTTCCATGTGGCATCATAGTGGCCACATTTACATTAAACCTATAGTTTTAAAAACATTTATTTACATTTGGAAGTTATGTACGTTAGTTCTTATTTATTGAGACAGCTTTAAAGTAGTAGGTACCTATTTATAGTCCTATAACAACAATTTTGTCAATTTTAATTAGACAATGCAAACATAATTTGGTCAAGCTGCGGGGACCGAGCACACACTTCCACACACGTCCAGCCATCAGCCTGTAGCAATCCTCTTGATACAATCAGGAGGCGGTCATAACTAACCGAATGGCTTCTTTACGAGTGCGCACATCATCGGCGCGGACGATAGCGTTCTAAACATCGCTCAACTACATTAGCTATGTGGCACAATGGCGGCCACATCCATTGTGCCAACGAGTCTCGACACGAAAGTCATACCTGACCACGTTGTTACTGAAACATTAAATTGTTTATTTGGTGCGATGTTTGTGAGTTTTTACTTCTATATTTTGGTCAAATTACTTTAAACATCAGTAATAGTTATTTGTTATACAAGAGTGCAAAGTCTCTATTTTAACAGCGTGCTCAATTTTGATGACCGAACATGGGACGAAGTCTAAAATTAAATCACGAACTCAGTGAGTGGTTTAAAAGAGCTCGAGGGGAAAAATCTTTGCACTCGAGTGCAACACGTAACTTTTCATCCCACCTCAGCGAGGAAATGACTAAATGCAAAAAAAAATTGAGTGCGTAAAGCAAATTAAAATAAAAACAACATGATAAAAAGGTTTCAAGTCTGCATTTTTAAAAAATTAAAAAAACTACACTTTTTGAGATGGAAAAGACTTCGCTGACGCTCAAGATTCAATTTTTTTCTAATTAATCACTTCATGTTAGAATCCTTCGCTTGCTCGCCTATCAAAATTGATCACGAGCTACGCGGTTAAAAAGCAACTTTGCACTCTTTTATAACAAATAACTACTAATATTAGGTACTTACGTTTTTGACCTCTCTCATGTCAAAACGTAGGTTTGATGCACGGACTTGGATGCGACCTTATTATGCAACAAGAGTTCATGGGAAACGACATTTATTTAAAAGACGCCTCCCACAACTGACAGTTGAACAAGCAACACTTGTATTATTGAGCGAACCATTAGGGTATAATAAAGATTGTATAACCTAACCTAGTCTGAATGGAGGAACCTTTGGTATCGTACATCGTATGAATAATCATTACATCATGTACGATGGCAATAGTGCATACAATATGTGGCAGGTATATGGCCACATTGTGCGAGTTAACAATCTTGGCTCCCGTATGAATGCGCAGCTCATTATCGATGAATATATATTGTATATACATGATGACTCCAGTCAGGGTGCTGCCTTCGGTACACGAAATATATTCTTATCAAATGGTATACATGATAAAAGGCATCGTGTATGGGCTATTCAAAGGCGTTGAGTACATACTTACCTTACCTGCTAAAAATCGTGTTCCTTCTTGCAATGCGTTCTCAAATGTTCCCGACCAGCTTTAGTAACGTTTGTGGTTGTATTACATTATTATTATAACAACCGACACGACACGACACGACACGACACGACACGGCGGCGTCAGTAAGGTCGCGCGCTGAAATAGACTTTACTGTGGAATCGCATTCCACACGCGCTCTGATAGCTTTTAGCGGAGCTGGTGGCACCACGCGCTACGTGTAAGCTCCATTATGTCAAAGTCAATAGTTTTTAACAGCTAACTTACAGCCGGGAATTTGTTTACACGAAAAAAAAGGTGCTTTTTACGTTGAGTACTGCGTCAGGGGCTTTTTCACTCGCGTCCCTGTTCTCGTTAACAGGCTGTAGCGCCCTGTAGGTTCCTGGACAGTTCTCTATAAGAAATCCTGATGCACACAGTTTGTGATATGCATTCGTACATTAACCTTCAGCTTGAAATAGAGGTCAAAATACAACAAATCTTTCCAGAAAATGGTTGTTGGCTATATAACCTAGAACTATTAGGAAATTATTATAAACTCTCCAATACTTTTATCATCATCTGTTATCATGGTAGGTACCTGAGCGAAAAGTGCCGGATTAATATTATCGTAGCTTTATTTGTGTTGTTACAATATATCTATTAATTTATCTAATATTAGATATCTTGCTTTTTCTATTTATCATCATTCGAAATAAACTCTTTTCGAATAAAAACAAGGAGAACTAGCAAGTCAGGTAGTGAGGCCGATTAGAATAAGAACATAGGGGCTGGACGTTTCCTACATTTCAATAATGAGAGCTCCGCAGCGCTCTGTCAATAGGGGCCGGCGCGGCGGGGGAAAGTTCAGATCTATACGACTACTATTATTATCTAGATTAGATTACAAGTCTTATTTAAATAAAACTTTATTAATAATGTTTGTAGGTAGGTATCAGTTATTTTATCAATTCTATCTATGCCTATGTTGACGTAGCAAAAAAGCAATCATTCACAATCTGTCTTCGTTTCACAGAGATTATCCGACTTTCTTCAGTTTTGTAAAAATAGTATTATTTCCTACAAGATCCCATAAATTACGGCGCAACGGCACTACAATGGCTACCTTTCATTCCGGCGAAAGAAGTTTCAAAGAAAGTCCCTCCCTCTACCCCCTCAACCCCCCCCCCCTCCCCCCGAGCCCCCTCGACCCCCCTCGACCCCCCGCGGGACCAACAATAATTAATTCCGCGCGAGTGAAGCCGCGTGAGGACTCAGCTTCATTCAGTACGTGTTGGGGTCGGTGCTACTAATAGAAGACTTTTTGTTTGACCAACTTTTTTGAAATGATTCACTAAAAGCACACTATTTACATGATAATGTAGTGCTGAGTGCTGAGTCCTGAACGATTTATATGGGGCGAATTCACGAAACAATAGCTAATTAATATGTAGCAGCCCTAGACAATCTATATAGGCACTCTGTGACGGCTGTAGGCTCCCCAAGGCCCCAAGAACAGCTAGAGCTGGAACCAGTAGCTCAAATGCTCAGCGAAGCTCAAAAAGCTAAGATGTAAATGCCGTCAGTGGTGAGCGGTCACCCATCCGAGTGGTGATCTCGTGCAACTAATATCCGTAACGACTAAACGGATTTGTATTAAACTTGGAATGTACAGTCCTGTCTTGAATAACAATGGCTGCTTTTTATCCGGGTGGGCACGGGGGCAGATGCTAAGCTTTCCACTGCTACCAGAGCCTTCAACATTTGCCAGTGGCTTCTAGCACTTACAGCACTTGGATATCATTTCAGTCTAAACGTTCTTTTCAGGGCCCTCTATCTCATGAAGTGCTTTGAACTATAGATACAAACATACATCAGGGATTAGATGATAGGTAAATGCAAATACAAAATTATTTATTCGAGAATTCAGTTATACAAAAAAAATATGTGTCAAGGCTTATGGAGGAGGAAAATTATCCTTTTATGTTGTTATATTCTAATATTAGATTATACAGAAATAGATGAAAATAATATTGTTAACAATATTTATTTCTGTACCATAACATATATTTGATAAAAATATGAACACATAGCTGGCGCTGCAAAATCGACTAATACAATATAAGCAATCGTAACTTATACGAGTATTGTATTGAAAAGCAGGTAAGCCCATCAAGGAGTTGTTGCTCTTGTAAACACCCGGAGGCTTCTAACTCAACTGAGGACGAAGTTACCAAGTTCCTGCCTTGCCAAACTAGATCATTGCTAACCGTATCCGTACAACTAGAGTAAAATTGGCTTTAATTGTCTTACACTACCATTATGTTTCTAGTTAATTAAGCTGTTTGTTTTCCAAGAAAATAAAATAAAATACTTGAGGTCACCATCGAATGGGTGGGTACCGCGCGGGTACTATATTGTTGCAAAGCGATGGTGCCCACTTAGATGTACTCTTGAAATAGGTAGGAGTCCTACCTGATCAGAATAATTTTTACTAAACATTAGGCATTAAAATATGCGCGACATCGCTGAGTACAGCGTCAAAGGATCTAGTTCGAAGTAATCAGTAAGAGTGAAGTTATTCCGCGGAGCCTTAAGCTTCTAAACAGGAGTTTGCAACGTTTTGCAGCAATTACGTTGATTCGACGGATTCGAGGAGCGGCGCGACTGCACGCGGCGGGCGGAGGTGCGAGACCATTCATCAAGGTCATACATTTTATCTTTCTTTCGTAGCACGGTAGCACTGAGCTAAAACTGCTACGCGCTCTCGTAGACGCGCGTAGCAGTTTTATTTCAGTTCGTTGCTACGAAGGGGCACTGAGATAAAAACTGTTATGCGCGTAAGCACCGCCTTAATACAGAGCTACGAGTAAATTTGCTATCAGCCTTATTAAAGTTTTCAAAGTTCATTTTATCACAGATTTTTTCGCTGAACAAAAAAACCAAGGAAACTTTAATGTTAAAAGGTACTCCAACGTACGCATACGTGTTTGCCAGTCATAAATACTAAGTATGATAGATCGCGTACAGTGTGACCGGCTCTTACCGACTTCGTCTCCCTGATTTTGTCGCGACTTTGTTAATCCGCTAAATAACGTCGTAATCCCTCGAACGACGTTACTCGAAGCTCGGTACTTCAGGTCGTGTAGCACTTTACATTATTTGAAATGGATGTTTCACCGTTACATCGAGTAACGGTGAAACATCCATTTCAAATAATGTAATGTGGTCACCAATTGCTATCTATCCTCAAGGTTGGAACTCTGGTACTTTTTTTTAGTTTGTGTACTAGAAAAATAACACATAAAAATTGAATTTATCACACTCCTTCAGTATTTTTTAATTATTTTTTTTAAAGTAAAGTTAATGATTTTAAACATTTGTACTGCTGTCAAACCATGATGAAAAACATTATTTGAAAACCAATTAGTATGTGAGCAGTCACGATGAGCTGGCACCCTGTCGCGTACCGAACTAAATACAAATTGCTGCTAAATGAAGGCGCGTGCAATGTTGTTACATACCTACCCCCTTTAGCACAGGGTCTCGAGTAGAGAACAATTAAAAGAATGTCTACCGTGCCTGATATAAACCAGTATCAGTATGATAAGCTTCATAGTAGGATTTAACGGGATCGCGCTTCAAACCAAAAAGTCAAAAAGTACTTACCTAATAGTGTAACAATACATTTATTGTGAACAATTTAATTGCGGTCAGCTCATTAGCACAGCGCATAAATACCTACACGCCATAAATACCTGCACTTCAAGCCATAAGTACTAGCTTTATAGTCTGTGGCATAAGTGGTTGGTGTTAACACATTTTATCGTCCGGAATAGTTAATGGATCGCTTAATGAATTGTTCAGTTAATTTAACTGACTCATTTGTGAATATAATTAATGAGTTTTGCTAATGACTTCCCTAAGCCCCGTCAGGCGTCACTCACCTCATACATAATGTGTACACATTCATTACTATCGTTTTGATTTCAAATTTATTGCTGTTATTTTATTTAAATATGAAATTACAGGCGATGCGCAGTGACGATTCATGAATAGAACAACTCTCATAACAGTTGTTACAATTACATACATACATGTATTAGATCAGGGTAACTTTATATTAAAAAGAAAATATAGAATAGTAAGTAAATGATTTAATTACATCAACGTCTTTACAATTTACACTTTATTTAACTAAATTATAGCTTTAGACACGTTATTCAACACAAAACTACCTAACAGTAAAAATATATCAACTACAAAGAGAACTAGGTACTTATCTTAACAATCAAGGGGTGTACTCAGAGCCGAATCACATCGACAGTACACAGAACGAAACGATAACCTTCTCCTTCGAGTCCCAAGCCCAGAAAAATCCACCGCCCCGCCTCGCCTCAGTCAGGCAACCCACATGACAGTTGATAGACAGCGCCCTCTATCGACCATATCGTCATCCGTTCTGCGTAGCTTCTGACTACCATTAACAATTTATTGATATAATAAATTGTTATTAATTTCGAACAAATAATAATAAAATATAATATTATTTATCAAATGGTTTTAAAGCAACTACAATGTTCCTAAATTAAATAAAGTAAAATAGCTTTTTATTTTAAACATTAAAGACTATCCTTCTTTCTTACTT
This sequence comes from Thera obeliscata, assembly GCA_947578465.1. Taxonomy (NCBI): domain Eukaryota; kingdom Metazoa; phylum Arthropoda; class Insecta; order Lepidoptera; family Geometridae; genus Thera; species Thera obeliscata. Next base: position 25,572,806 of record OX387918.1, on the reverse strand, counting down.
CAATAATCATTATTATTTTAATACAGATTTCTAAAAGCATTTAAATATCAAATTAAACTATTTATAAAAACCAATTTCTTATCAATCATTTCAAAACTTATAAAGATTATTACTCATTTCTAAAAATATACATAGAGAATAAAATAAATCTATTATTTTGAATAAATTTTAGCCCCCATTATCTACTAGATACGACACATGCATATTATTTAATTGAAAACAGTAATGTAATAAAACAAACTACGTATACTCTCTGCACTAGTATACTTACTGCAGATTATTGTCCTGCTCCAAACCTCAAACCTGCAACTAATCCGCGCCCACTGGCCGCCCACTGGCTGTGTGTTGACCGTTTTGGAATTGGTCGTCCAAATAATAATAAACTCGCAATATTATTAACATAAAATCAAAATGATCATTAGTCGGATCTTGTCTCTGTCGGATACAACAACAAAAGGCACTAAAATATATATTTTAGTATCCCACAATAAAGTACAAGACAGTGGAACATGGAACTACAGAAATGTAGAAAATGGTTATAATTTACTTGAATGCAAAGTTGTACCAGCATTGTTCTCGAATTGCCACGCGAATTACGACTTTACGCCGTCGAGATTAGAACGGTTACGGTGCGCGCGTTCGTTATTATGTTAATAGCTCTATTATGACAGATATCATTATCTCGCCGCGATCTTGGAAAGGGTTAATTTATAAATTGTAAGGCAAGGGAGATATTATTTTCAATTTCGGCTGGAATTTGTTGGAACCGAGCTTCATTTGAGGATTTCTTTATTCGGTTATAATATTGTCTTTGATACCATCATTATTATTTCCTGTGACGAGTATTGTGAGGGCTTTACTACTTTCAAAGGTATTATTATTACAAATTGTTTGAATTCTTGCCTCATATTTTTTATCAGATTCTGGTAGAATTTTAATATCTATATTTTGCCAGCATTTACGTAATCATTGTTGAGCCAGTGTACCTCGGAAATACTAATTAAATTCCTAAACATGACCCCGCATATTCCATCCTTGGATCTATTTTAATATTAACATAATACTTTTTTAATAATTCGGTGGCATATTGACCTCAATATGCCATTGTTAGGGCCAATGCTCATCATCAAGCACAGAGTTCTACACAGCCATATTCACCGTCCAAGCAGTCGGCATCAAGCAGCGGCCATCATCCATTGTGCTTGAGTTGTTTCCATCCCAATTTTATTGAAAGATAATCTTATTTTCCCATTATGTATGAAAGAGACTTAGAGCCTAGACATGATCCCACGCCTACAATCAACGAATTATTCGTATCTCTACGGGTTATAATTTGATAACTAGCAACTAGCTTGTTGCCTCATGGGTACTCATTGAGAACCTATCTCAAACAACTTATGAGCTTGTAATAATAATTAAATTAGTTTCGACTCGGTTGATGCCACAGTATTTTTAGTTTATTTTTACTCACTTAACTCAGAGCAGAGCAGATTGTTCGGAATGATGTTAGCCATTATTAGAAATAGAAGAAGCTTCAAGTTGTAATACGTCACACATCACACGTCACATCAACAAAGTGTGTCATAGTTGTGAGGTTGCGTGCACGTACTTGCGGGCCCCTGACTAGGACCCTCTTCAACAGTTCCATTGTACTGTACCGGGACCGTTTTGAGCTTTTGAGTTATGTTAAGGGATGAATTAAACTTTTTGGTACCTCAGCTCGGTTATTTTGTGTTGTTTGGTATTCACGTTCCCAGTATGTATGTACGATTGAGTTGTTAGTTGTGTAGTATCAAGTATCGCGCCGCTCGCCGCTCGGTGCTCAGCCAGCCTTAGCACCAGTCAGTATTCTATGCACGGCGAGTTACCACCATAATATCATTATAATGCCAAGTCAAATAACTCCCTACTTAACCTTGTAAACCTCGCTTCCCCTCGCTTCCCCCGCACTCTGTATTCCATTGTCCCCGGCTATTGTTAGAGCTCGAGGGAATTTAAAGGTTAAACAGAAAGCCATAAAAATACCTCAGCGGGTCCAAATATTCAACAATTACGAAGCAATTATAACTTTGTTAAATGATTCCAGTTCGCAGTCGTCGACTAATTGACTAAAGGGTTCTAAGAAAACATCCACTGAAGGGGAGCGGACCTGCCACCACACTCAATGGAATTATTTTCAAAGCGTTTTGTTAGAGCTCTTTCTTTGTAAACCTGTTAAAGAGTCAAGGCCACCGACACAGCGACATTGCTGTTCACTCAAAGTCAAAAGATTCAAGAGATTGGTTCAAAAGAATTATCTGTAAATCGACCTATTTACAGATAATTCTTTTGAACCAATCTCTACTAGTTGATTGTAGGCCAGTTCTACTACTAACTAAGTCTAAAAGAGGCTCCGTTTTGTCGTCGTGAGGTACGGAACCCTGAACATGAACACTGGTATACGAGTTGTTGGCATTTTGGTTATTTGTGGCTTTCCATTGAAACACGCATACATTTATTTTGTTATTTAATAGGTATGTGAAACATGTCATTGTGTCTCAAAGTAAAAGTGTAAAAGATGCATTGTTTGTACGTTAGGACAATTCCTAGACCTCCATACCAAATATGGCTGCTTTTAGGCCCGTACCAACCACACAGCAAAACAGCAAAACATTGGTTCGTTGGACGTATTATCACTAAGCCTAGTCGATCAAAATCTTTTTTTTATACGTAGGCGGCTTAATGCATCACGTGATACTAGACCTTACACTTCTTATCTTGTTTGTTTCTTTACATACCAAGAAATAGCAACACGACAGCGCTTTACTGAAGTTTAACATAACAAGTACAAGTACAAGAGTTTAAAGATTATCTATCGCCCCTTTGTACCCCATAAAGAAGGATACTCTTTAAGGGGCTATTAAAAGGCGGAACACCCGAAAACCTTAATAAAATGATCCACAAAACCTTCCAACTTTTACACTCTATCAAACAAAGTCGATTCGTGTCCGTCTCGGGCCCAGAATAACTAACATTCACTACAACACAGAGTATTCTATGAAAGCGGATGGATCCGAAACTCTTGAGAACGCGGCGTTTTGATAGCGGAACGTTTCTACAACGTCCTTTTATAAACGGAACACTCGGAGCTTGGCCTTGGGAAATGATTGACACGTATTGGGAACCAGGCAACGTTCTAATTTAATAATATATTTATTTATTTCAGATTATACAAATCCATAACGTAGGTTTTAATGCGGTTTTTTTTGTGTAACAAAATAACAGTGTCGATCAGTAAACCGTCGACAAAAGGAGTGCTGTTTAATTGTTTTGTATCAGAAACATTCAACATTCAAAAACCGGTGTGTCGATTGCATTAGGAGACACCCAATCCGCAATCAAATTTACACGAGAAAGTGTTTGCACATCAGTTTTAAGCTTGTTGCAAGATTATCGAATAACATGCAAGCTTTATATAGTTCCAACACAAGAATGGAACCCTCACAACGTCGTCGTTCACCACCGGACTACAGATTGTGGTCATTGAACCACTCTTACTATTTTTGCCTAGTGTAGAGGAGTTTCACTTCTATTAGTTACCGAGTGTGTGCGGGGCATAACTACTGGCATGTTACAGTGTAAGTAATAGTTAGTCCCTGTCAGACCGTCGTCACACACGCGTGTACTATGACTCAGTGGGGAGATGTGATGACACTCCGAATTTTAGTCCGAAATAGGCATATTTTGGCGTAAACAGGATTCCTGTAACCTTTTAAACTTTTAGCAATCAAGGTTCCTGAGAATGTCTACTGATAACCGTGAGAGGACGTCTAAATTGAAAAAGAAGGAGTTCAATTTTAATTAAGCTTTACAAAAAAGTTGCCGGGTGATGTGAACACTAATAAAAGTTCTACTGTTTTGTGAAATAATGGCTGAATAAACGTGGGAATAACCAGTTGTGCGCTCTTCAATAGTTATTTTATTCAGTTCATTAAAGTAGTTCCGAATTGTCGGATTGTCTTCGAGCCCCTCCCCATAGGCATACAGCTCCCAGTAGTGTGCCGTGTACTGGGAGGTATTCCATAACAATGTGTGCGTGTTGATTGGAGTCGATGTGGTCCGTGCCGACGCCGACGCCGACTGATGCGCCTCGGATATGACATGAAGCGAAGCCTTCACTACCACATTCTGTTTGAGGGAATGTGCTGTGGAATGTGCTCTAGATACTGAAATGAAATGAAATGATTTATTGTTTGCTTGAAGAATGGTTGTGTACAGGTCTTATAACTAATTGAGTTCACACACTTCACCGCTTAACTCGGCATGCAAAAAGAAAGAGCATAATTTGGTAAGTACATAACAAAATTAAAAAATAAATAATTGGATGGCAATGTCAATAAATAATTAAGTTTGGTATTCGTATGTAATAGAGGTCATGCAGAGTTTCACTAATAAACTAATATTAGTCTGTGTCGGCCATTAAGCTGCCTATAACTTAAATAATACTTATACTATTGCAATCTCATAAAGGCTAAAACATACAATATCAGTTTACTACAATCATAATTTAAAAAGCAACCTAAATAAAGTAAGGTAGCTTATGTTTATATAAACCTAGGGTAAGTTTTTCCATTAAACATTTTTGGTATCCAACACGTCGCTCGTAAATCAGTACGGAAGACGACGGAGTATCATCTCTACAATCAACATTATAGGCTTTTTTCCGTGAAGTATTTTATTACATTGATAGCTATCCTACTCGCCTATATTAATAAATGCAAAAGTTTTGATGTTTCGTTGTTTTTGTAAATGTATCTCTCCCGAGCTCTATGATTGTAATATTCAGTCGTGTATGGTTATTTCATTACATATTATGTATTCGGTCTTGTTAGCCACGAACGGAAGCGTTCCTTTATTGACTGATGTCATTTGCAATCAATGAAAAAGGCCAATGATGATAGACTGTCTTAAAAGTCCTTGAAAAACTAGGGATATGGTAGCCCAGCACCCATACAAAGAACAATCATTCATATAGACTTTTGTCCTGCCGCGGGAACTGTACCTACACCTCTCGCGTCCACCACGACACTTAGGTCATTGCTATAAAAAAGGAATAGACTTACGACTGGAATCCCAGATGCACACGTGGGTATCTCTTAATCCATCTTGCTCCTGGCACGCGGAGTGGAAGGCAGTAACAAGAGAGTACAGTGCAACAGTAGTGTAGTTAGTTCTAGCGCGACAAGCTTGTGTCGCCGACTGTCCGCACTATAGGTACATTCACGATAAAGGCCGTGACAAGGGTCAGGGCTGCCACCAAACGTTCCGGAAAACGATGTTTCGCAGATTTCTTTGTTCCAGCACATTACACATCACACAGCCCTGTACAGTACATAACGCGACGCGCATGTAAAGTGTGGAGTATTTTGATAAGTTTCATGTTTTCGATTGAAATTTTTGAACAAATAATTTGCTGGTGAAAATCAAGCAGATGGATTTTATGTTCTTATGAGAATAAAACGAACTTTTGTGAATTGGACCCGTGCTTGGCGAAATTATTATCACCATTATTTTGGTTTTAAAAAAAACTCCAGCTCATGTTCATATCGCAAATCCTCACATTAATCAGCCAACAGCCTATATATTGTTCTCCACAGTCCGACCTAAGCCTCTGGAATAGATTTTTAGAACAAACAACTTTGAGCCTTCCTTATCCCGCGCCCTTCAAATACACTAATTGCATTTTCGTCTGAGCGCGTCCGTGCTAGAGGGATGTTAACCCTTAATTCGACGGATAATTTTTTCAATTAAATTTGTTAAATCGCTACAGTTTTTGGATGTTAGCTGGTAGGAGACTCTATAAAAAATACCTAAAAAAATCCACCTGTTTCAGTTTCCTGAAAAACCTACGTTCATTATACTGGGCATTATCAAGTATCTAAAAAACTGATGTTCTCAAACTATGTGCAGTATAGTTCCCCTTATCGAGGAGAAAGAATAAAAACAACAAGTGGTTCTGTAGGAAATTATTTATAGAATTTGACTCATAATAACATTGGCTTAGGGCTAGCGCATATATACAATTTTTAGTTGAACAACTATTTAGTTGTGTTTCCTATGTACACAGCAATATATGAACGTGCGCATATTATCAACTCGATAGTTGATCGACAAAAAAATCAAAAAGCCACATCGATCTGCTTTTGATTAAAAAGTTGTACAACTATCGATCTCACGCTCATTTTGTATTGCAATGTATTGAAGTGCGCATACCATCGACTAAACAGTCGATCCGCGACTGTTCAGTCTCGCATTTGCATTGGAAGCGGCACAACGTTTGTTTTGTTCTCACAATGGCGGGAACCTCCGTCGACTCAACAGTTTAGTTGTGTTATGCGCACCTCCGTCGACTCAACAGTTTAGTTGTGTAGAAATCACGACAAGTACACAACTCGACGAAACAGTTTAGTCGATTTAAAAGTTGTATATATGCGCTAGCCCTAATAGGAACTCCAAAACTTACAACTAAAAAGAACTCACTTATATTATGAACAAATGTATAAAGCATCTATAAAATTCTCATAATAATCAATATTTAGCTTATGCAAATCACAGTCATAATTACAATAATTAACGTTTCAATGGCATGACGTCAGCTACTTGGCCATACCTGAATTCTGAACGCCAATAGTCTAGATAGGAAGGCATGACCACTATAATACACATGATGAGAAGAATCATGAGAAAATCTTTAAACTCATCAATGGTCAACTGTATACATTTGCCAGTTCTTTGAGTTGGGTACAAGTTCGTGTTGTTAACGATGTCATCGATTATATCCGGGGTAAGATAAAAAAAGTCCAACGGGGAGTCAGTATCTGGTAATTCAAACACAAAATCATCTGATGGAACATATGCCTTATGTCGGAATTGCCCTTTCTTCCATTTGTAGCTTATAATGAGTGTTTTCTTTGTCTTTTTTGCCCAGACGTTTTGCACAAGTCGTACTGGTAGATTTTTCTTACGCCTGGTCGTTTTTGATGTTGATGGGCTAACAAGGGACGAAGCATTTGTTGACGGAATCGACAATAATGAGCTACACTTGGTATAGCATTATAATTTACTTCACCAGTTGGTGGTAGCGTGTGTTGTCTTTGAACCTTATGCTTTTGTATTATTGCATTGCATACGTCTGACTAAGTGAAGTGGCACCACACTGGAACTTCACTGTTATTATTTTAGACTATTTTTGATTTGTAAAAGGATCATATAAAAAAACGGTAGGAACCGAGCCGTAGTTTGTTGCCTGTTCTTCTAGGCTTGGTCGCGTGGAACTGGCACCTAGACTCACCTAGCTTTAAGACGTTTCAAGGAGATTCTTGTATCGTATTGAATATTTTTTTATTGATTGATTGATTGTTAAAAGTAGGGGTCAACGGAGGTCGATCATGGTTTAATTTTTTTCTACTTCTAATACAGGGTTGTTCTCACTATCATTGATGCTAGGGCAGACCTCTGTATCAAGATTTTCTTTGACCACCTCCAATACAGTATCAACGTCAACATAAGTCTCATCACTGTCGATTAAAGAATGGACTTTTGTGTCATTTTTGGAGCTATCTAATAAATTCATGCGCTCTAAAGATGAATCTATTGAAGGGCACGGTGAAGAGGACAATTCTTCAGTTCTATGTGCAATTTCCTCTTCATTGTCAGGTTCAGAACCACTAGTATCTATATTCAAAAGAGCATGTTCAGGCGGCACCAATGCTACTAAGCGATGTCCTCTGATTTGAAGTTCTGAAAAACAAAAATTAATCAGTTAGTAGTAAGCAACGAAACATAAGATTCTTGGATCCCTAAAATATTATTAAAAGAAACTACAAAAGTTTATTTTCTAAATATACGGCAACGGGAAATATACTAGACGCATGATTTTTTATTTAGTTCTCTACTATTACGACAAGGGGAAGAATACTAGACATAGCATTTAGCTGTTTCTTTACTAACAATTCGACGACGGGAAGTATGCTGGACAAACATATTGTGGGCTTCACAAAAACTAAACCAAACACAATAAAACAATCACAGCATTACCAGTAGCTTACCGGGTATTTTATTTTAAGAGTTCAATGATATCACAAAGAAATAAGCAGTAAAACAAGGAATAAAATGCAACTTACCGAACTCCCGCGCAGTGCGTCCTTCCTTCCCGCCATATCGCCGGCGACTACTCACGTATCATTGATGTGCACGCGTTGCTGTTTTTTTGCAAGGTACTTGGATAGTTTAGGAAGCAATATAGCACGTAAAACTCTAGTTATACGGTCTTTTTTTGTATGTAGATTTTTTTTCATTCAACGTGAAGTATACTGCACGGCGTCGAATTAAGGGTTAAGATAACCTAAGAACTGATAAAACGATGGTAAGACCCACAACTCCGTCAGCAGAGTCGACGGGATCGCGCCCATCCGAACTACCGCTATTTTACGGCAGTCGCTTCTTAGAAAGCCTCTTATCTTTAACCCAAAACCCATTCGAGTTTAATCTCACACGGAGTTTTATCTCGAAGAGTTCACATAAATTTCCTCCGCACATTTAATTTGAAGTCGGGCCAGCGTCTGATCGCGCCAAATATACGCCCCCCCCCCTACACCCCTTCACCCCCCACCCCCCCCCGATGCTGTTTGTTGTTCGTATTATATGAAGCTGGATAGATGAATGACAGGATTGTTAATAGTGCTAATGATGTTTACGAACGAGCACGTCATTTCCGTGTCGATTATTGACGGGTGGAAATTATCAAATGGACAATTTAATTCGATTCTCACGCATGAAAATTAGGGAGCCTAGTTACGTCTCCCCTATTACCAATTGCTAAAAACCAGAGCTGAATAGTGAGGTTTAGCCTTTACCAACTAGCTGTCCGATCCAACTCAGCATCACCATTTTTATCGGAAATCCAATTCCTGGTACCAGGGCGCCACTCACCCTTTACTTTAAAAAGTATTTTATTATTTTTCTCGCGAAGAGCAGACGAGATTCGCAAGGAACGAATCTCACCTTCACTACAAATTGTGTTTGTATTTGCTAAGCAATACCAGGGGTATTGACGACATTTGACATGGTGACGATGGCGGGAACCATGCTGGATGGAGAGCGGTGGATTTCTTCAGGGTTATGATGAGTTTCATCTTTACTATTCACAATAACTTGACTTTAATCTGTCAATACGAATGTCGAAGTCAAAACGCATTTGTTCATTAAAATATCTAGAAATAGGTTCCATCAAGCACTAGTGCCGTGTGCAAGGTGGCTGAGTACCTCCTGTGATGTTCCTGCCGATGGATGCGGTACACTTCCCTTTGCAGAAGTTTTCTAATGAAATCCCAGATGATGATGATTGTGCTCGATGTTCATCGTCCGCAGACACGCCGAGCACCGGTCTCTCTCTCTCTCTCTCTCTCTCTCTCTCTCTCTCTCTCTCTCTCTCTCTCTCTCTCTCTCTCTCTCTCTCTCTCTCTCTCTCTCTCCGACGTGATCGAGGCCAGAACCCAGATCCATGAACAATCCATACAACACTATCTAAAAAGCTTGTGGTATGGCAACCAGGTAGCTGATATAGTACTTAAATGAATTTTTGTAAATACTTACTTAGAGTGCAATTTAACACCCAGACAAAGAACAGACATGATCAGAGATGAGACAGATCAGTTCACCACACAAATATTTGTTCTCGGCGGGAATCGAACCCACGACCTACAGCGCAGAAGGCAGAGCTACTACCAACTGAGCTGAGAGGCCAGTCATTATGATCCTGATTTAAATCATTCTGCATACATGCTCGTGGGCGTATGGTATAGATCCTATTACTAATACTCGATCGATTGAATGACAGACTCGGTACGATAGCGCAAGGAACTAGTACTAAGAGCACAGCAATTAATTTGATTGTGGTGTTAAGGCTCCCGACGGTCGGTTTATGTTTAAAGTTATTTTATAAACTTTCGCTATTGTATGAGCTATTTCTATTCGATCGAAACTAATGTTAAGTAACCGTTAAACATAAGAAACGTAACTATCTCTACCTCAAAGTTTTTTCATGGCTCAGCTGAAACCAGTTCATGACGTATAGATTTTAAGAGTATGCAAAAAATTGTGAAAACACAATGTATTAAAGTATGTAGTATAATTATAATAACAAAAAAGTCTTATGATTATTGTAAAAAGAAATGGAATGAAAAAATTTAATTGAAACAGAATAAAGAAAAATGCAAAACGAATCGGCCCTCGCTCATAGCCGAATGATACTTCGAGCCGAGGAACGAAGCTCCGTCGTTAGGGCGCGTCCAATACTATTATATCCAATTTATCATTATATTTTAGATAAAATCACAAACTTTTAGTGTAGCTCCTTGTGTGTTTTTTCAGGGACGTATACCTAAATTATTAGGTTTTTATACTGCTAGTAATAATACTACTATGTACTATTTTTGTTGCTCCGGGTATGGACACACCTTAAGTTAAGCATATTTATTTTTAATCTATAACGTTCAAATTAAAAACGCTGCTTCCTCTTGGACACATTTTTATTGGATTTCATAGCAATTGGACCGAAAAAGCAATATCCGTAATTTGGTGAAGTGAATAATATTTTACAAAATTAATATTATTTTGGCAAATCAATGAGCGGATTCGCAAATTGATGATAATTTGGGCGGACGATGATAATGGACTATTCCAATGATTTCCATTCCCTTGTTATTGAATGTGACAAGCGACCAAAATGATTATTAATAAGTAGTTCTGTACGCACTATGCATTATGAAATGTACCGTGCGTCAGAGAACTGGTACCACACTCGTATTCTACGCCTTTTGTGAAGTCGTTGATTGTTGTTGTGGTAGTGCACGAGCGGCGTGCCCCCCCTCCCTCCCTCCCCACGTGCGGCGGAGAGACCAGCGGCCAGCATGGCTCAGCATCGTCGATACACTACGGCGGCGGCGGACACCTCGGGTGCCCTAAAAAGCATCGCTACCAAAATTGGCCTCTAACCCCATACGAGCTTACTTACTTACTACAAATTTAGAACCACTTGTACCTGAGTGCACCGGGTTCAGCTAATTTGTCGCATAACAAAAGAGGAGCGAGCTCTAACAGTCATTTAGAGTACAATACACGGGGGTCAAAAAGACCACACTAAAGCAAAAATTCGAAATGCATGGAAGGGTTTATTCCTCTGACAATTGAAACCTTTTTGTGACCACGAGCGCTCCCTTTGAGGCATGTTGTAACGTGCGCCGGAAGTACGTCATGTTCCGGAAAACAATACAACGACTTTTTATTTGAAAGATAGATGGGGGGGGGGGCTGTGTTAGTTTTTGAAGCGCTTTGACTTTTTTCCCAAGTTAGCTTAATCCGGTTGGTAGGTGCACTGCTAATAATTTTGTCAAATGACTTAAAAAAAATCAATCAATTTATCTGTTTTCGTGAGTTGGCTCCAGATCGAAGACCTCTCAGTAGTTTTAGCGTCAAACCGTCCCTCGTTCAATGTCAATCAGTAGGCTTACCATGAGCTCTGTCTGGCTCTGTCTCTGGTTCTGATTTTGAGTCTCTGTGAGTGCTCACCAGTGCATTATACTGTGTGTGTGACGTAGGATTTATTCGTCAACACTCACACAGACTCAAAACCAGAGCCAGACAGAGCTCATGGTAGGCCTGGCCTACAGGTAAACACTTCGCGCTTTGTCACATAAAATAATGTATTCTCCGGCAAATGTCTCGAGAGGTCGACCTCTCAAATCGAATTAAGTACTGACGTCCTGCGATAGAATGTCTGCATTTCTCATAAATATTAAGCAGCCACGGGATGTCGGAAATCTATTAAGATGAAAAAGTTTTTCGATACAAGTGTACGAAACACGATGTCTATTAAAGTAATCCAGCAAATCTTGCATATTGTGTTACCTTGGTCTTCATTCACGTGCAGCTGACTTCATTATATTGCTTACTCACTAACGTAAAATGAAAAATAGCGAAAATAATATTTACGCGTTATAATTACTCGTAGTAGTAAGAGAGTTGAATTATAAAGTTGAACGATTGCAACCGTAAAAATAACAGTATAAAAACAAATGAGGATGAAACGAATACGTCCATCACTTAAGAAAACACTGTTTACTTATCCAAAGGTTTTCATTAAAAAAAAATGCTCCAAAGTATCAAAATGCGCTGGTAGCGAATGATAGTACGTACCGTATTGCTACACTATAAGCTCCCCACTAATTAAATAACTAGATAGCTGGCACCGAAGGAGAAACAAAAACTATAACATCCCCCTCCGCCCCGCGGTCATTATACGAGACACAAATCGAGTTTTTCTCGTGACAGAGTGAACTCGCGCGCGCTGGCACGCGACCAAATCCACCGGATTTGTTTGGTCTAAGAGACGCTGATTTGGAAATTTATTCCGAGGATGCCATGTTAGTTAAGTCATTCTATATTAGAACTGAGACCAGATGCAGATCTCTTCCTTCTTGTCTTTTGGCTCTATCTTGAACTATTCTCAGCAGGGCGTCGATTCCAGCAACACGGCTCAATTGCGTGATCGCTGAATGAGCATTCCATTTTCAAATTTATCAAACAAAAATTGACAACTCATATCAATTTACGCGATCGCTTGAGTGTTTTGTGTTGCTGGAATCGACGTCCAGTTCCTATCAAACGCGTTAAAAATTTCACATCTGCTGTAAAATAGATTCCAATATCCCCAAACCTTTCATCAGTAATGCGTGTACCAAACTTTCTACAACAAATGGGGATGGCTCCAATAATTAGGCATCTAAGCATAAAATAATAAAAACAAATAGCATGAATTCTGAAGTACCTAATACTATAAAGTTTGATAGCTAACACTTTTGTAAAATGAAAGGTAGGTAAAGATTTTTGTGTTTTGGATCAGACCTTATTAAGAGCACCAAATACGGTACCTAACCACACATTGAAAGAAACACAATCTCTTTCTATTTTCCGGTTCTGTCCGCTAGTCCCTTGCACCACGGAACAGACAAAGAATTTATTATGAAGTGTTCCAACAGTGGTGGTTCCGTTTTGTATTAACGCGCGCACTAATATCTGGCAGCGCTCCTAACAGTCCCCCGAGCCAGCCCAGCCCTAACCTCGGTTGACATCGGGACTGTACCTATTCACAACTACACCCAGAGCTGTGCATCTAACTACATGCACACGTAAATTGACCTTAAATTTAAGTAATTCGGAGCAAATGGCTATACAGGGTTATTCATTATTAGCTACACAAACTGACAGGGCCTAATTTTTGGGTCGTGAATATTTTAATTTCTAAACTGATTTAAGTTTTTGTATCAAAATTTTATTTTTATTAATTTATTTACGACATATTGCATAATAACAAGATGAACACGGAAAACAAGATGATGACCTATCGTTACCACCCAGGCAGTGACTGAACGCAGAATGTCGCTCGCGGCGCGCGGGCGCGGATCAAAGGTCAAAAGGTCAGGCGAATCGCCCTTAATTAGAAATGGTCTTTTAGATGTAACAACGCGCTAATGATTCGAAAGAATAATCTTCATCGATTTTCTCGGGATTTTCGTAAGAAAACTTTAAAAAATAATTTCATAAATATTTTTTATTTTATTTGTTAAACCTAATTCCTGGGTATTTGTAGCTAATAATGAATAATCCTGTATATATATAGAAAGTTGACGCAAAAAATCACCATAAAACGAGCCCCCTTGAACCAAAGCTCGCTCTCCCCTCCACTCCGGTGCGAATGGGAGTGAATACTTCGCTTGGTATCGCGTTCCCTCACAGATAACGGATATCGTCGCTCCAAACTTCAATAAACCAATTCAACTCGTATGGGGCTAAGTTTTTAGGAGTTCAGTTCATAATGATGTTTGAGAGGAGCCTGAATTTTCGTATCTGCAACTTTCGCAATGTTTTTTGCGTAGATATGGACTTTGAGGTTGTCTCTAGAGGCTACTGCTGTGCTGTAACGGCTCGACTGTGTATAGCTATAGTACAGTACGCTACGTATAACTAGTTTTTAAGTTTTTTAAAATGATATGTTTTTTTTTTATGTAGGTATTTGTAAAAAACTTAGAAAATAGAAAGACTAACAATAATTCTTTATTGCAGACACTTTGTCCATAATATTTATGCATACCTAAACGTGTTTTCAGAATAATTGTCGTCGCACGTTGCAAATATTATAAGCCTAGGAATCAGAGAGCAATCTGCCAATCAGGAAATCAAATGAGCGTCACGTGACCGCACCTCCTAATTACTTGACCGCTGTTTCGGGTCACTCGCTCCGACTCGCTAGGCGCGCACACCCGACACCGCCTACCGCGGCGATGCACGATCAAAACGGTGAAAATCATGACGGATTTAATATTACATTCGTTATATCTATATACCTACTGCTGTTTAGCTACAGCCGAAATGTGTTACATTTTTTTATCGCAATCAGCCGTTTAGTGCATTTATCAAATGAAATGAAATAAATTTAATTTTCATCCCACCAGCTCTGAAAGTGTGTTTTTGCTGTTCAATTTCTGACTGGAAAAGCCGTTTTTATCCGCTAGAGGATAAAGTAAATTTGAATTTAGAATATCGTGTTCAATAAGTTTGTGAATACACAACCTATTTACTTTTACCTCCATGGTGCCGAACTTATCATACAACCTTTTTTATTTTGTTAAAAACTCGCACTCATAACCTTCTTGGTGTATTTGTGAATTCAAAACACCATTAAACCTATTTACTTCTACCTGCATGGTGCCGAATTTATCATACAACCTTTTTAAATTTGTTAATAACTCATACTCGGAACCTTCTTGGTGTGTTACTTTTAGTCGCGCCGTGTTCTTTTTTGCATTAGTCATTTCCTCGCTGAGGTGGGATGACAAGTTACGTGTTGCACTCGAGTGCAAAGATTTTTCATCTTGTGCTCTTTTGATTCCTTCGCCAACGCTTAGGATTCTAACATTTAAACCACTCGCTACGCTCGTGCATAAACTTTAGAATCCTGCGCTTGCTCAGTCATCAAAATTGAGCACGCGGTTAAAAAGCAGCTTTGCACTCTTGTATAACAAATAACTAATTATTATGGTCAATGTAATAAAATTAAGAAGATTTTCAGCTTCTTATTAATAATAGTGTTATTAACACATACGTATACTTCCTCGGAGACTGACATGAAAATTGTTAAATAACTAATTTAATTGTTAAATAACTAACATAAAGCATAAGGGCTAGAAATTAAGGCCAGTTTATGTATTCACTATAAAAGCATAGAACATTTATAGAACAAAAATAAATAAATTACATGCAGAATGTAAATAGAACCGAACTGGGGTTCCTTTGATACATTTTGAGGTGAAACCTTTATACAAATAGGTAATCCTCCACGAGCAATCGAGTATAGACGTAAGGGTTCATAATAATAATAATCATTTATTCGCAGGAATGTTTGTACAATAGTTATTAAATTAAAATATAAATATTTGAGGTCCATTACATTCTGCCTCATAAAGGCGTGCAAAATACATATTATAATAAAAGGAAAAGATAATCACATACAAAAAAAAATAATTAAAATTCATTCTAAAAATAATAAAATCAAAAACATGTCAACAAATAAAATTCAAATAAATTAATTACATTTTACAATTTAAATATTCTTTAATGTCATAGAAGCATGCTTCTTGCAACCATTTTCTTATTTTAAATTTAAACACATTTAATGGTAGATCCTTCAGGTCAGTTGGTAATTTATTATAAATCGTAATGGCATGATAATAGGCATTGCGCTTGACGAGTTTTAACCGGCAAGGAGGAACATATAGTCGGTTTTTGTGCCTCGTATTTCTCGTGACAACATCTGAATGTTTCCGAAAGTATTCAGGATATTGTTTGACAAAAATGCACACATCCTTTATATACATACACGCCAGTGGAAGGATACGAAACCTCTTAAATAATGGTTCGCAACTATCCATACTCCATGCACCACAAATGGCTCTTACGCACTTTTTCTGTACCTTAAAGGATTTATCTACATCTACCGAATTGCCCCATAAGATTAGCCCATACGCTAGAACCGCTGAAACATATCCATGATAAGCGCTAAGTGCTGCTTCCATGGATACATTGAGCCTAAGCCTTTTTATGGCATAAACAAATTTATCTATTTTGTCACATACTAGTTGTATGTGCGCTTTCCAATTGCAGTGCTGGTCAAGGTAAATTCCTAAAAACTTTGCCGTGTCAACCTCTGTAATTTGCGAATTATTATATTTTATCGTAAGATTTTCTTTAATGTGACAATAAGTTCCGAATTGGATTATGTTAGTTTTGTTAGTATTTATTTGCAAATTATTTTTTCTTAGCCATTCAATTGTATCGTGAAGTGCCATATTTATTTCCCTTTCAAATGTCAATTTATTTTCTCCCCGAACAATTATTGTAGTGTCATCTGCGAATAAAATTGTTTTATGTTTGGTAATATTTGGTAGGTCATTTATGTACATTAGAAATAAAAAAGGACCAAGAACACTGCCCTGCGGGACTCCAAATTTGTTAACTCTAAAGTCTGACCGTGCTGTAATTTTCTTGTTACCCATAACTTTAGTCACCTCGACACATTGTTTACGATTTGTCAGGTAGCTTCTTAGCCAGTCGTTTGCTTTCCCTCTAATACCATATCTTTCAAGCTTATACAGCAGCAAATCATGGTCCACAAAGTCAAAAGCCTTAGACATGTCGAGCAGTAGTGCCACTACAGGGACTTTATTATTTATTGCTTCTGTGATCAGTTTCAAAACGTTAAAGCATGCTAGCGAAGTAGTGCTGTTTTTTCTAAATCCGAACTGTTCTTTTTTTAGAATATCATGCTTACTTACATAGCTTTGTAGTCTTGCTAACATAATTTTCTCAAATATTTTCGAAATTACTGGTATTAGTGTTACCGGCCTATAATTATCCAAGACTGTTTTTTCACCTTTTTTAAAGAGTGGTTTAACTATTGATTGTTTCAAGTAGTTAGGAAATGTACCTTCCTCAAAGGATTTGTTTATAATGTGACTCAGAGGTTCACAAATATATTTGGCACTCAGTTTAATTATATTTGTACTCAAACCATCTATTCCTACTGAGTTTGTGTTTCTCAAACTTTTTATAACTTTAGAGACCTCTGCTGGATCGGTCGGATGAAGAAAGACTGAAAATGTAATATTTAAGTCAAATTTCTTATTAATGTCAGATGATTTAAAGCTAAAATTAGTATTATTAGTTATGCCTATAAAATATCGATTAAATACTTCACTTATGTCGTGTGGCTCCGTATGTGTCTGTTGGTTATCAACAATGCTATCTATTTGTTTAATTTGCTCAATTTCACCGATATTTTCATTAATAATATGCCATACGGTTTTACAAGTATTGTTACTATTTTTTATGTATTTAAGATTTTGAAGTTGCTGAGATTTACAAATGCATTTTTTCAAGATTTTACTGTATTTTTTGTATTTTGATTCCTGTGTTTTTTTATTTGCTCCAGTATATTTTAATTTAAGATATAAGTACCTTTTCCGGATGCTTGCCCTTTTAATGCCTTTTGTCAACCATCCGCATTTTTTCTTTTTGTTTGTCTTTTTTGTTACGTACACAGGAAAGCACAAGTCATAAAATAGCGTGTAAAGATCATGAAAGCTAGTGAACGTGTCATTTAAAGTAGAGTCTTCATAGACTTCACAGAACGACATTGCGGCTATACAGTTCAGGAATTTTGTCTTATTTTCCTCACAAAAATCTCTTCTACTTTCATACCAATGAATGGTTTCACAATTTTTTTTTATGGGAACCTTTATAGTTTGCCCCATCTCGTGGTCAGACAGAGCTAGATGATGAACCTGACCACCCACTTTTTTCATATTACTTGCGAAAAGGTCCAAGCACGACAACCCTCGGGTGGGGGTTTTAATATGGATATCCATATTAAAATTTTTCAAAATACTCTTTAGTTCATTACTATATTTATTTGATTTTAAAATATTAATATTCCAATCTCCACACAGAATAATATTTTTATATTTCATAGTCAGTTTATTTAATAAATCATTCATTTTATCTAAAAATACCGAGGCGCTACTATCTGGCGTTCTATAAATGCAAATTAGTATTATATTATATGTCAAAATTTCAATTCCAGTACATTCAAAACAGTATTTACAGGCTAAATTATTTATTAATTGTATTACTTTGAATTCCAAATTTATTTTCAGCAAAATACATGCTCCCCCACGTCTCTTATCAGAACGTGAGTATGATGAAGCAACAGTAAAACCTGGAATTTTCAGAAACCTTTCTGACCCCTTTAGGATGAACGTTTCAGTGAGGCATATAACGTCCACATTAATACCACTTTCTTGTAGCTCTGTCAGAGCCACATAAATTTCTTCTGATTTATTAACCCTCTGCAACTGAGGTGGTAGTATGTCAGACACCGTCAATCATAAAATTCGTTGTCATTTCGCAATATCGCGTGATGTAGCTCTGTTTCGCTCGGTACCTTCCTGTATTGGTCCGCGGCATCGGGCAGTAAGGCGGGTGCGGTCGCGCGATCT
Organism: Thera obeliscata; assembly: GCA_947578465.1. NCBI lineage: Eukaryota > Metazoa > Arthropoda > Insecta > Lepidoptera > Geometridae > Thera > Thera obeliscata. Next base: position 25,554,156 of record OX387918.1, on the reverse strand, counting down.
ACACTTTTGGTGCTACGAGCATTTGGTGTCTCTCAGACGTAAGAACAGCAATAAGATCTGATTCTGATAGACGTTACCTCATAAAGATTGACTGTAGTTCCATAGTGTCCAACATTCGTAACCTCAGTAAAAATATGTAAACTGCCATAGTGTGTCTCCTACGTAACCTCATTTTATAATTTTTCTTGCAATTATATTTATTCTTCAAATATGTTTTTTACTTTCAGATGTCGAATCCAGGGAATATAGATAACAGACCCTCCAAATGAAGTTTGAGTTGTTTTTGTTATGACAAAAGTCATACACATCAATCAAAAGCCGACAGTATATCGGGAACAGTTTCGAAACACAGATAGACCTGAGCTCAAAGATACTGATGATAGAGAAATTAGAGTACGTTCATAATGACAGACTGCCAAAAGAGCTTCGATTGACAATCAGAAGGGTTTTAGGTAATAATTTGCCTCTTCCTCCTCAACCTCCTCCACAACCTGGATCATCAGCAACTACGGGAATAAGCTACAAACATACATACATGCTAGTAGCATGTATGTATGTTTGTAGCTTATTCCCCAGCAGATTGAAAAGGCAGACAAGATTCAGCTGCTGTGCTTGCAAAAAAGCTATTTGCTTGCAATGCTCGGCTCAAATTTGCAAAGACTGTAAGTTCTAGAGATTAAAAATAGGGTTGACTTTGAGACTGATTTGTGCCTAAACCTATCATAAGATATGGTTGATTTTATTTTTCATAGCTTTTGATTGTAATGTTAAAAATAATTATGTTTGCTCAAAGATAGAATAAGCACTAAGTTTTTTAATAAATAATATTTTGTACCTGTATGTCACCAAATGTGTAAAATGTTGATCTCAATAAAAATGATTCGTATTAGTCAGTGCATTGTTTTATTAATATTGATATTTATTTAAATTTATAGTATAAGAACAACTACTATATTTAAAATAGGCATATATATGATAAATCGCCAAAATATAAGCAAATAAGGCTAGTATAGCTGACGTCTGATAGACAACACGTCAGTCAAATGTTAACAATAAAGTCACCTCAGTTGCAGAGGGTTAATAGCACCAGAAATATTCTGGTGTAGGATTGTCACCTTATCCGAGTTCCTAACCTTAAGCTTGTAAGCTCACGCCACATGCTAAGCACGTTCAAGAGCATTTGCCGACCAAATGCAGCGCCTAAGAAATTATACTTATGTGTGGTTGAAGGCATCATGCACCGCTATTCAATAGTGCCACTGAGGAAACCGGCATGTCATAGAACCCTAAAAAGTTCGAAAACATGTGTCAGAAATCCTTTCACCACGCTTGGTTCGAAAGAACCAGTGAAACGAGAAGAAGAAGTGGTGCCAGTTTCAGCAGAGTCCGCCTTCAGTACCTTAACCCTCTTGCGAGTGAAGGGCTCGCTAAAGTATTAGATCGGGAAGCGCGGGTGAAGGGCACCGGACCCTCGCTAGAGCTCCAAGCACATTGTACGGTAACTCGTTATCTTCTCAGTACAAGTAATTAAACACGGTGTTGAATATAGTAAACTACTAGTAGCTCCGCCCTTTTGTATTTTTTTTTTAAATATTTTTTCACACCACCTGCTCGACAATGTCAAATTAAATGTCATGCAAAACTAACCTAAAGTGAGTCATTAGAGGCTTGAGGTCTAGCAGGGCTTTAATATTGTACTGAATTTCATTATGTCATTATGTTCATCACGCACTAGTCAATAATGTGATTTGAATTTGGAATATACGAACATTTACTATAGGTACTAGACTAGTATTATCTTATCTGTGCTCTAAGTAACATACTAATTGTTCGAAAACCAAACTAGCCACTACGAGAGTAGAATATAAATAAAAAAAAACACAAAAATTAAAAAAAAAGGCGCGAATCGAATACTGATTTTTTTTTGGTTTTTTATAAATAACTTTCCTAATAAACTACAAATTCTCACAAAAATGTCAAGTGACGATAGTGATTTGACTCCGGAGAACATTAAATTAAATCGGAAGCCATTGGCATTACCAACAATCTACTTCCAGAAAAGTCCAAGGAATCGTACATGATTTTTTTTAATGGTTAACTACAAAGAGCGTCAAGTCTGAATCTGAATCAGTGCTTTTAGTCTACTTCCAGCATTTATCATGCACAAAGAAGCCAAGTAGCCTATGGTGCATCTATTCGGTGCTCAGATCAACAATAAGCATTAAAAATAATATACAAATTAATACATACACCAAATTATTTGCATTTTTAAAAAGGAAATCAGAAGGACATCGTCCTAAGAAATCTAAAGTTTTCACAGCTCAAAATGTGGAAACGTGTCTAAATTAAGCCCCTGACCACAGCTTTCTTGCCACAAAAGTAAGTACCTACCTACTCATTGATTAAATATTTAGTAACTAAAATAGCTACATGCTTACAATAGGTAAGTAAGTAGTAGGTAGTAAGTAGGTAGGATATACTGATGTGATGTTCTGAGCTTATGTTAAATACTCGTAATAGTTATTATTGTAAACCTAAAACGTAAGGTCATGATTGCTTTGTTAATAAAAATAATAAACTTTTATATTTTAACTGACACACACATGACTGTGTCAGTCAAATCTAAGAAAGTTTATAACATGTAATAGGTAATACATACATACTTATTAGTCCCATGGGAACTACATAAAAAACTATATTTTACGTAAGATACCTTCCTACTTAAATACTTAATGAATAAATGAATATGAATATGAATACTTATCTAGCTACCTATTTTTGTTACAGGTAGCACTGATTTTTGGAGTGAACGGTGCTTGTCGTGGAAATGAACTCATAAACATTAAAATCCAAGATATTGAAAAACATTCAAATTTGTTGCTTTACACAACAGTAATACTCCAATAAATTCAATAAATGTACCGAATAAAAACATACTTAACTTTGTCTTTCCACAACTGGTCTAATGTATCAAACATTATCTTTAACTTTTAATGGTTTTGAATAAGTCTAATAACTGTTAATGTAATTTTAATAAATTCTTTGATTCTAGTACTATTGCATTTTGTTGTCTCGTAGATGGTGTGAAAAGTAGAGTATTCACCTCGGGGATAAAGGTGCCTTCGTCTTGGGCGACCTTGAATCTCTCGCTGCACTCAGGATTCTGTCTTAACTCCCTCGCTTTGCTCGGGAGTTAACCCTAAACTCCCTCGCTCTGCTCGGGAGTTAACGCTAGAATCCTTCGTTTCGCTCAGGATTCAATACGGCGCCCGCTACATAAGACACTACTTTATCCCCTTGCTGCATAATCTACTATTAATTTAATTTAAGTTTTTACTAGGTTATAATGTAGGTATTAGATAAGCATAGTAAATTAAGTTATACCTAGCTGTTAGTGATAATAAAAAATAAAAAAAAATTGTGGGTTCACATAGTCTTTGTGGAGTAGAACAACAACCGAATGGTGGCCAAGAACCGGCTACAGAAGCGTAGGGCGCCCTGCAGCAAGATGGATGGATGACATTAGGCAGGGTCGCAGGGCGGCAATGGTTTAGACTGGCACAGGATCATTTCATTTCATTTCATTTATTTATTCAGTCACAATTAATTAATCGTATTTGAAATTTACAAACTTAAACTAACACAGAAAAGAAATATCAAATAGAATGTCACAAGAAAAATAAAAAAGAGTAACAATATTAAATAATGGCATGTCAAATCTTAGAAACTAATGTGAGTTATGGTTCAAAAACTCATCTATCGAGTAGAAGCACCCTTTCAACAAAAGTGAAACAAGTTCCGATTTAAATTTACGGGGACTGTCCATGACTTTCATGTCAGTGGGCAGCGAGTTGAAAAATCTCACAGCCTGATAGCGAGAACAATGTTTTGCTACATTTAACCTAGGCTGTAGAGATGACCCAAGGTCTTTACGTCTAGTATTTACTCTAACTGCTCTCTGTTCCTAATTTTCATATTTGTAAGGATTTTTTATGATGTCCAGAAGTAGCACTAAAATATATAAACTAGGGACAGTCAATATATTTAAACATCGAAAGTATTCTTTACAAGATATCCAGGGGGGTATGCGCACTATGGTTCTAATAGCTCTTTTTTGCATAATGAACGCTCTTTTCATGTTGTATGCATAGCTATTTCCCCAAAATTTCACGCTATATCTAATTTTGGATTCAACAAGAGCATAATACACTGTTTTAAGCTGTGATATAGCCACCTCATCTCTAAGGCTTCTAAGTGCATGGCAAGCTGAGCTGATTGAATTTTCAATGTGCTCTAACTCACTCTTCCAATTCAACAGCTGATCAATGTGAACGCCCAGAAACTTGATATTTTCGGATAAGATCGATCGAGGTAGATGGCACAAACTAAGGGAGGCCTATACCCAGCAGTGGGTGAAGTTGGGCTGTGGATGATGATGATGATGATAGTCTTTGAAACTACTGCGAATATATCTCACTTAATTCAAATGTATTTTTGTAAAGGATCAAAACAGAGGTAGTGGCTTCTGCGAAGTTTGTGTATCCTGCACGAAGATGTTGTAATTCTCCAAAAGACTTATTAATTGGACCCCACGAGTCCCTGTAACAACATCCCCTCCCCTCTCCCCCTTCCCCCGGGCAGCACTCCAGGTAAACACGTTAAAGGGTCATTAATTATTATGTGTATGAATTTTTAACTTTTGGGCTTTGTGTGTTCTGCTCTGATGTGGAGTCTTTTACATCTACTCCTTGTTCCATGACATTCTTCCATTTCCATGACATGCCCATACCACGTAAATATTGCTCCTCATCTTTTCAGTGACTGGCATCAATTTAAATCTGCCCCATGATGGATTCATTCCTTATCTAATTCATTATTATGTCAGTATTGTAATGAGACAAAAGTCGTAATCACTTGAAGTCCAGTTCGCATTAGAGAGAGCTTATTAGAGAGTTAGTAGTATTCGAAGTACCGCTCTTCAAGTTCGTTCACCAAGTAGTAGGTGAGTACCTGCAGCAGTGCTATATCAATAATTTTTCCTTTTCTTTCCAAACTGAAAACTTTCTAGCAGTAGGTACTTTAAATCAGAAGTTTAGTAAAAATCCAGATAAATGGTGAGTTATTGCGGAGAGTGGTATCGCGGCCGACGTTCTAGGTACCTGTTTTAAGCTTTCAACTTCGGAGTTTAAGCTGCTTTTATCATTTACCGTCCATCCGTTTGTTCTGCTTCTTTATGATTGCCTCCGTCCACCCTTTTCAAACGCTTTACAAATGCGTGAAATTGGAATGCATTGTGTTGTGTGTTGGTTGACGCCGATGTGATGGCTCCGGTCTGAGCTGGCTGAATGGAATAAGCGCTGAGTATTTTAGCTTCATAGAGTCTATTTGTCTGTGTCTTTATTCAATATGCATTATTTATAATTGCAGATTGAGTGATCGCTGAATTCGCGTTCCATTTTCAATTTTTTCAAACAAAAATTGACAACTCTCGTCGATTTACGCGATCGCTTGAGTGATTTGTGTTGCTAGAATTGCACCCCTGTACTGCACCGAGCATGGACAGCTCCTGATTCCAAAAAAATTGAAGGTTCATTTATCGATCGTTCGATTCGTTGAAATCTGAAGTTATCTGTGCTCGGTGAACTTGACCAAACTTCGCGATAAGGCTGCTGTTCGCCAGCGGGCGCGGGCGCGGGCGCGGGCGCGGACCTACGAGACAGCCGGCATGGCGGCAGCGCGGTACTGAGTCAAATTATTACAGTTTTCTTAGTAGGTAGGTACATTCACAAACAAAAGTGATTTTTATTTAGGCCAAAATTCAATTTGTTCCTTATATATTTTGATTGTGTGACATTTTCTCTTTATAATAAGATTTATGGTAAAAAAGTAAACAGGCCTTTGCATCTATTGTAGATGATTTATATATTTATAGGTATAGCGTCTGTGTCATCTGTATTTCTCACCCACATTCGCAATAAAAATATTATGAACAAATCGTGAAGTATTATAGTAAAGGAGAAGGAAAGTATGCATGTCACAATATATTTGTTTTTATTTGACTTAGTTCACCTCAAAACGATTTACAACATTCAATCAGTTACGCGAACGCTTACCTGCGAAACTAACTCAATACAGGCTCAGATAAAGCAAACTTTTCTAGCAAAATAACCGCGCCCTGCCAGCCCGAAAGGCACCCTAAACTCCACCAGTTTGGGTTGACAATCGAGTGAGCAGTATCATTGCTCTCATGAATATCCAAAATCGGTAGATAAGCCAATCGGTGAGCTACAGTATTGTACCAAGTAGTGCAAGAACACCCTGCTATGTTCTTACATTGATATCCGTAGTAAGTGAATAAATAACTGAGTCGCAATGCGCGCTAGTTCCTCGCAAATCTCCAGGTAGTTAGGATGGTATGTCTAAAAGGGTGGTTAGAAGCGTGTACCATCACTCTGTACCAATGTACTCTAATTACTTGCAATAGTTAGTATTTCGGTACACTTCATCGCCATGGCTAGAATACTAACTATTTTCCATACTATCTTTTACTGTTTGTAGTCCTTATCAATATCACTTTACTATCATTTTATTCCCCGATGTTAAAAATAAAGTCTGCTAGACGATGACCACGTGACGATGACTTCGCAACTAACAAGAAATTCCTTAGTCTTGTAGTGAGTTTGAAGGGAACTTGGTTTACTGACGCCAACTATACAATAGTACATTGTTACTTGAGTGTTGAAAGTCACGTTTTTTGAGTCCCGAGACGGGTTTGGCGCCAGAGCGTAGCGAGGGCGCCAATGGAGCTTGAGGGGCTTAAAAGACTTTCACCCGAGGTAAACACTGTGCTTTTCATTACGAATACAAGGAAAGTAAAAATAAAAACATGAAAGAAAAATTAGTGAAAATGAAGATTGAATTGCCGCCTTCCCGGTTTTTTTCTTCTTTTTCTCTGGCGGGCCTTCGGCTTCGGCTCGCCAGCATTATTCAGCCATTATTTTCAAGTTTCGCCAGCATTATTCAGCCATAATTTAAAAAATGGTAAATTGTTTGCTCAAATCTATGTTATTTTAAATAAATAGTTGAAGCTATATATTAATAAAGTAATTTAGAAGATATATTATTTATTTAATACTATCTTTCTTTTATTTAAATTTTACATTGCGCTCTAATTAGACTTTTTAAACTTCTTACCGTTGTAATGGGTTTCCAACCTACTTGCTGAATAAAAAGTTGGAATTTGGTTCAACAACCTCCTTGCAGTTAGAAAGACTTTAGAAAGTTGGAACATGGTTGAATAAAATAGAACTTGTTTTTTTTTATAATTTGACAGCTGTCAGTAGAAAGCGATTCTCCCTAGGGCTGAAAGTATTACTTTCAATAAGACCCCTCAGGCAACTTCAGACCTACTTTAAGAGTATGAGCAATGAAAAGATATTTTGCAAAAAAAGGAACACTTGAGCAGTCAGGTAGACATGTTGCAGTAGGCTCTCGCGCTACAATAGAGAGTGTAATCTGAAGTTTGTAATGGAATCTACTCGGATATCCAATTTGTTATCAGCGAGTGTACCTGCCTTGCCCGGCCGCGTTTCGTCTTTTCGCGGTTGACATTCGAGAATTCTTATTCTCAGTTCAACGAGCTTTATGACCTGCGCATTGCCATTTCAACTTACTAGTTCTACGAGCTATGTCTGTGAGCTTGTTCTTTTACGGATTTCCTCATTTGTGGCAGCTACTTAAGTCACTACATTTCAGCCATGATTTTTTAACACGACGTAATGATGTAACAAGCCCATGGTAGGTATGCTCGCGAAGGTAAATTAACAATGTAATTAGTTTAAAGTCAGTGGCTTGGGTCAAGTTAATTCGATTAACTTTAATTAGCGCCATGGCGAGGAACAACAACCATGAAATACGTTTCAATAAATTAAACATTATAATCTTATTGCAGTACGACAGCCAACGGACGGATTTAAATGAAACTTATAACGATGCGTTCCCCCTCTAGTACCGAGAGGGAGAAGGTTCGGGACTCCAAGAATCGCGCAAAACACCACGTTAACAGTTTGTAATCAGGTTTAATAATAAAAGAAACAGTTACAGACACAAACAGTGAAACTGACACAATACAAAAGAATTAAAACGAGACAATAAACAATAGGGCGGGAGCGGATAGCGGAGGAAGCATGAACGCTCAAGTTAGCATTGCGTGCGTTCCTCTGACCGACTGCCTGCGTCCGCGGCGAAAGCTTGGCTTGTCCGGCTACGGGTCCCTACGTGAAACCACGGGATTGGCCCATAGCCGCTACCTGCCGACGCGCACTGCATCCCATCTGGCTGCCACATGCGAAACCTTAGGCGAGCTCGTCGTCTACGCATTGCGAACGCGCGAAAGATGGAAAACGCGGGCTAATATATTCAAACTAATTAACCCGCGTTACATCCTCCCCCTATAGCCCTACTTAGCGCCCTCGCAGTAGGAGCTATGAAAACCTATACCTACGAAGTTTCCTATGCCTACGCTTCCCCATGATAGGTGCTCCCAATAACGGGTCAGTAACAAGTGAGAAAGGCGACCGATACCGTTCTACCTTACCGTTCACTGTTACACCGCAATCCTCTACCTGGTCTGAGCGCAGCGCTACCATTGCGGGTGTGCCGGCGCGTGGGATATAACACACTACGCGCTGCTGGACACGGCCTCTCCATGGCGAGCTATGGGACAGGGGTCTCTCCCTAAAAGGTTCGTCAGGCTGCTCATCGACGACGCTCTTCTGCATCTCGGTCGGATTCTCGCTGAAGAGAACAGCACCGAGCGAGATCTCCTTCGCCATACACACCTTAAGGCCCTTCTCATCCGGTGACAGCTTGAAGTCTGCAAATCTTGACTCCGAGTCAGCCGATGAGATCAACGAACCCTCAGGCACGAAGTCGAACTCTCGTGTGGGGTCGTTATCAAATTTATACTTACTTCGTCTGAGGTCAATTACCATCCCCACCTTCGCCACAAAACTGACGCCTAGCAGCGTTCTGGTTTCGGCGCCGGGAACCACCATGAAGTCTGTGACCACCTCACGACCTCCAACGGTGACGGGTACCTCTGCCGTCATGACGGTCTTAGACAGCTCAGAGCCGTCGGCGAGACGAATGTTTACAGGGAACGGGGTGAACATTACCCCACCCTCAGATAAAACCTTATACAGCGCTGGGCTGGCTATGCTGTGTGTAGCGCCGGTATCCACTAACGCTACACCGTGCCTACCCAGGATACCTACACGAACCAGAGGAAGTGAGCACCTCGTCACCCGACTGTGTACATCAAAGCCGTGAAACTCTGCCCCCTCTGGTTTCGTACCCCTCTCCCCCTTGCACGTATCGCACCTCGACTTTACTACCCCCCGCTTGCCGCACCCGTAACAACGAACGCTATTATTAGAGCTAGCTAGCCTATCGTTACCTACCAAATCATCCGTACTACCGGCATTCGGTTTCGGTACAGACTCGAACTTAGCTAACTTGCGGCTACGACACTCGCCGGCTACGTGACCGTAGTTTCTACAGAAGCTACACCTACTTCTACTAAGGCTACGTTCCGCTTTATTATGCGTAGACGACGACGAAGACGGAGCGGGCGCGATCAAACTCGATCGAACGGCGGCAGTCGGACTCGCGCAAATTGTAGGAGACGTCGATCTCTTCTTAGATTCGACAGTCGAGCACTCTTTCATCGAATAGAAATAGAATTCACGCTGCTGCGCACGCCGCGCCACCATAGGGCAGCGTCTCTGGTCAGCAGCATCGGGAGGCCGCGCAGCGCGTGGGCATCTGACACGCTGGCACACTCCGCGTAGACATCCACGGCGTCAAGGAAGGCCTCTAGCGCTTCCGGGTCCTGCGATGTACCGTCAAACCGCGCCGTACATTGCGAAAAGTTACCGGCCGATGATGATAATGTAGCTTCGCCGTTCGTAAACGGCGGGATCGTGCCCTTTGCTGGCACGGATGGAGAGGGCACCCCGGAGTTATGATCTCCACGGGGTGCCACCGACACGAACGCGGCGATTAGGGCCTTGTTGGCCTCTGCCTGCGCCTTGGTGATGGTCTCCATAAGCGTTGCAATAAATTGCTCTGTGACTAGTGGGAGCGCGTACGGCTGTGCTGGCACATCGCCTACAGCGGCCGTCGTCCGCTCAACGACGGAACCTCCGTCAGAGCGGGTCTCCTCCTCAGTCAGTGTGTTGTCACTCTCGTTGTGTTCTGGTACCTCGAGGCGTTGTTGCCGGAGCGCTTCCTGTCTTGTCAATGGCATTTTCACGCACGACAAAAGAACGTCCTTGCTCTTCAACGTAGGTATCACTGTTCTTCTTCCGACCCACGTATAGAGCCCGTGGTTCGGCCACTTAGTTGGGCGCCAGTATAACTATGCCTTCCCTCTCTAGTACCGAGAGGGAAGGTTCGTGACTCCAAGAATCGCGCAAAACACCACGTTAACAGTTTGTAATCAGGTTTAATAATAAAAGAAACAGTTACAGACACAAACAGTGAAACTGACACAACACAAAAGAATTAAAACGAGACAATAAACAATAGGGCGGGAGCGGATAGCGGAGGAAGCATGAACGCTCAAGTTAGCATTGCGTGCGTTCCTCTGACCGACTGCCTGCGTCCGCGGCGAAAGCTTGGCTTGTCCGGCTACGGGTCCCTACGTGAAACCACGGGATTGGCCCATAGCCGCTACCTGCCGACGCGCACTGCATCCCATCTGGCTGCCACATGCGAAACCTTAGGCGAGCTCGTCGTCTACGCATTGCGAACGCGCGAAAGATGGAAAACGCGGGCTAATATATTCAAACTAATTAACCCGCGTTACAAACTTTATATACAGGGTGGAATTTTGTAATGCCACCTGGAGGAAAAGTACTCTTAATACTGCGGATAGAAAATTTTACTCAAAGGAAACATTCCTTTATTTTTGAATAGAAAGCAAACTGCATTCAAAGATTTTCGAAAATTCTCTTCTCCCACACCCGGGAATCGAACCGGCTAAAATCTGAATAAATTATACCCTGTACTTTTATTGCATCGATCGTTAGTGTCAATTATAAGAATGAAATCTCTCTAACAAACATGATAAATAAATGAAAGAAAAACCAAGAATTCTCAGGAATTAAGATGGATGTCTTGACTCATTGAATTTGTAACTTCCGATTTCCTGGTTTTCCTTTCATTTAATTTATCATGTTTGATAGAGAGATTGCATCCGTTTAATTGACCCTAACGATCGATGCAATAAAAGTACAGGGTATAATTTTTTCTGATTTAAGCCGGTTCGATTCCCGGGTGTGGGAGAAGAATTTCCGAAAATCTTTGAATGCAGTTTGGTTTTTATTCAAAAATAAAGAAATATTTCCTTTGAGTAAAATTTTCTATCTGCAGTATTAAGGGCCTACATCAGGTGAAACCGAAAATGTAAAGTAGCATTTTTTTTCGTTGTATGGACGAATCCATTTAATTTTTTTGTAAAATATAACAATTAAATGGTGTAAAAAAATTATGTTCCGGCTAGAAATTCTCTTAAACTCACTGGGTTCGATAAAATTGAACGCAAAGTTTGCCAAAAACTCTCAATTTTTTTTGGATTTGAAATGGTTTTTTTCCGTTGCTGTTAGAGCCATTGCAATGAAAGTTTTGTTCCCGTATACCTAAATAAATACGTAAAAACCTGATGTTATTGCACTTTTCTTAGTTGCCGTAGTTTTTATAAAAAAATGAAATTTTCAAAAATATATATAGGTAGGATTTCCTAGCTACTTCTCTCAGTACAGCCCGCGCGGCCGACGAGGTGAGGTCTATGTCAAATTTCGCGACATGACATTTCATCTCTGACTACGTAAAATATACCCTAGATTAAATCATAGCTACTACTGGTACTATAAATTTGCCACAGTGTAACATAAAACAAATTGTCACAGTATAACGAAATGACATAATACCATCTTCATCATACATTATGATACCTGTATTCACATCATCATCAGCCTGTAGAAGTATATATTTTATGTAGCATATAACTTATCTAGTACATTCTAGGGCACGTTCCTATCGTGCGTGACCAGCGAAGCGCAATGCTTTTGTTAAATACCTCCATTTTTGTAGTTGCATAAGTAGCTATCTTCCTATCTACCCAGTGCTTTCCGTCATCATCATCAGTAAGTAGAAGTCCACTGCTAGATATAGACCTCCTTTATACATTTCCATGAAAAAACAATTTGCCGATTTCCCACGATCTTTAGAATGTCATCGGTCCATTAGGTGGAGGGGCGCTCTGGTTGCTTAGCACCGGTTATATTGTCGTAGCGACCCGCTTTTTGATTCTAAAGGCGTGTGTTCAAACCCCGTCATGCACAAATTAGTTTATCTGCCAAAAAACCTATGTGCACTATGTCAGTACACTCTAACGGTGAAGGAAAACAATAAATGAAACCAACGTGAAGTAGCAAAACTTTTGAGGCACATTCATAATCCACCACACCAGCTTTAATTTTCTATTGACATGACAAGAAGAAGACTCATAAACTAGTAGCCGATTTTAGGCCTTTATAAAAATAGTGTCGATTTTGCAAAGAGTTTGGGAGCCCATTACAATGAAAAGGAAGTATATATATATATATATTATGGACAATCTACACTACACTATCTAGCCCTAAACTAAGCAGAGTTAGTATTATGGGAACCAGATAGCTGATGTAATACTTAAATACATTTTGTTTGTAAATACATAGATACTTGGAAAACAATATAACATCCAGATGGAGAACAAATATCTATGATCACCACACAAATATTTGTTCTCGGTGGGGATCGAACCCACGACCTATGGCGCAGAAGGCAGAGCTACTAATAAATGAGCTGAGAGCCCAGTCATAACAATAATATCATGGGTTTTGAGTATTTTTGATTGCCGTCTTTTAAATCTGGAGGTGTCTGTAATGTCCCGAATTCTGGAACTTTCTGTCAAAGGCTTCATGCACGGTGCGCTCAAATACCCAAATACCAAAATACATGTGCCTATTTCTATACACGCAGCAAGGAGTTTCCCAAGATTTTGCGTTTGACAGAACTTTGAAGAGTCAGTTGGGGTTGTCGAAACTCTTTGGTATACCTAATATTTTTAAATGCCGATAAAATACAATAATATAAGTCGAATAGACAGTGTTATTTCACAATGCTTCACTGATCTCCACCGCAATGAGCACCGAAGGCCTAAATGAGTGCAAAGCTTAAAGCCACCCATAAATAATTTCCATTTCAATTCATTTATGAATTGAAATGAAAATTATCTATGCATGTAATGTATTGTATTATGTATATCAGTTATCTAGCACCCATAACACAAGCTTTGCTTAGCTTGGGGCTAGATCATGTTGTGTGAATTGTCCAGCATTATTATTATTATTATTTATTTCCATAGGCATGAATTCTATGCACTAAGTTATACTTACTAGATTTACATACAGATCTGGAAGTATAACCTTTTAGATAAAAGAAAAAATTACTAAATTGGATCATAAAATTAAATGACGAAGGTATGCAGTAACAAACAATAAAACAAAACGGCTAAGCCGATTTTGATGAAATATTACTTTTCAGAAAAAAAAAGATTAAAAGGGAGAAGACGAAAGAGAAGAAAAAAGATAAGAATGTTATTGTACAAAAAAAATTGCCCCCCTTGCCCCCCAGGACCCCCCCTTTTGTGAGTGCTACCGGATGCCGTCGAGATAGGGGGTTTTCGATTGGGGTTTCGTATAGAGGGTTTCTTCCTGAATTGAAAAAACAAAAAAAACACCCCCCTCTTGCCCCTTTTTTCACCCCCCCCTTTCGTATCTTCCAAGCAAAATAAATTTTGCCCCCCTCCCCCCTCTAGACCCCTTTATTATTTTTTACCCTTTTTTTCGAGTGGAGCATTGCGGCGAGCGAAGCGAGCCGCCATGCAACCATGGGGAACAGTGCGGCGAGCAAAGCGAGCCTGCTGTGACCCCCCCCCCCCCCCTAAGCCCCCCAGAACCCCCTCCTCCTGAACCCGGGGGGAGGGTCGCGGCGAGCGAAGTGAGCCGTGCTGTGACCCCCCCCTCAAGCCCCCAGAACCCCCTCCTCCTGAACGGGGGGGGAACGTTGCGGCGAGCGAAGCGAGCCGCCACGCGACCACGCCCACCCTACTGAAATTTAGGGAAATTTAGAACCCCCTCCTACTGAAATTTAGGGTGTCTTAGGGGTGTGAAAAAATGTTCACTAGACTGACAGTTCAAAATTCAAAATGGCGGCTGTGCCACTTCCGGTTTTGCAAAAATCGTCCGATTAAGGTCGTTCAAACGGTTCATTCGACTGAGGACTATGATTGGAGATTGAATTTTAGGTTTTTTAAGGTGTTTGATTGGATCTTCACTTGGTTTAGGGTTCCGCCCCTGTGGGAACGCATTGAGGACGCGAGCTGCTTGCAGCTCGCGATGCACGCGACCCGGTAGTCAACGTTTGGGTTCCTTCCAGCGGTTTCGACCCGTTAAGGGTTTTGGCTTGACGTACAATTTAGGGTTCCGTATAAGGTTTTGATTGGGGTCTTACTACATTGAGCAATTTGATTAAGTGTTCGACTTTTAGGGTTCCTTAGGACTTTGATTGGAGTTTCAACTACACTTAGGAGCTTGATAATGTTAACATTTTTAGGGTTCCTTAGGACTTTGATTGGGGTTTTACTACATTGAGGAACTTGATAAAATAAACAACTTTTAGGGTTCCTTAGGCCTTTAATTGGAATTTTACTTCACTTAGGACCTTGATTATGTAAACAATTTTAGGGTTCTTTAGGACTTTGATTGGGGTTTTACTACACTGAGGAACTTGATTCACTGATCGACTTTTAGGGTTACTTAGGACTTTCTTTACTACTTTTTGGGGTTTTACAAGTGCAAGTGTAATGTAAAACTGGGAGTAGCACACCGACACGCACACGAAAAAACTAGTTAAGGGGCTGACGTATGGAAAATTTTCATACAAACGGAATACCAAAATGATTTCTAATTTAGACAGATTTACACTATATTATTGTAATAATTGTATTTAAATAGTATTTATCTAGGTTCCTCAACAGTTTTTATTTCAAATTACTTACCTAATAAATAATAATAAATACTTACCTAAAATGAAATAAACACCAATCGCATTTTGCACATTTTTATGCTAAACTTATCAAGTTTTCTACCTATTGGTTTCGTACTAAAAACAACAATATCTTACGTGTTTTTTGTTAAGGAACCTAGTTTATATTGTCTAGTTACAGAATAACAATACTATGTGAAGAATACAAAAAGTTTTCAGTCATCATTTTTGGTATTACGGAACACGATCAAATTCATGGCATTTTCGAACGGCTACTATTGCTATCGCGCACGCACGGTGCGGGTGGCGGGGTGCAGGGGGAGGAAACGCTTGAAGCACACGGGACACTTCGGTTGTGTGTGTGAATCGCTCGGACTTCGGACTAGTTAAATACCTACACTGGCATAAAACATAATGCTTAGATATTTGATAATTGTTAGTTTAGGAAGGGTACTAAGTGAAGATGGGAAATACTAAGTACCTAGGTAGGTTGTAGGTTGGGTAAACGAAATCAAGGTGCAGCACTAGGTCAAAAAGTCTGCCGAAATTTCGAAAAAAGCCAACATTTCGACTAAAACAAATTATGAACCATTAATTTCTATACAGGGTGGAATTTTGTAATGCCACCTGGAGGGAAAGTACTCTTAATACTGCAGATAGAAAATTTTACTCAAAGGAAACATTCCTTTATTTTTGGATAGAAAGCAATTTCTAAAATTAAAAATAAAATAATTTTTAAATTAATTTTTTTTTTTGAAAGGAATAAATTTATTCTTTTAAAGAAATGAATTCTTTAAAAGAATAAATTTGTGTATCCAAGAGAATGGAGCCCATTTCAAGCAACTAATTTCAAGTAACTAGTTAGTTAACCATTTTTTGTAAATAATTAAATTAATTTATGATTTCCTGGTTTTTCTTTCATTTAATTTATCATGTTTGTTAGAGAGATTTCATCCTTATAATAATTGACTAACGATCGATGCAATAAAAGTACAAGGTATAATTTTTCTGATTTTAGCCGGTTCAATTCCCGGGTGTGAGAGAATTTTCGAAAAACTTTGAATGCAGTTTGCTTTCTATTCAAAAATAAAGGAATGTTTCCTGTGAGTAAAATTTTCTATCTGCAGTATTAAGAGTACTTTCCCTCCAGGTGGCATTACAAAATTCCACCCTGTATATGAAGTATTGATAAAAGGTCTAAGAAAAATTACAACAAATTATTTTTTTTCTTTATTTATTTGTAGTTCAAAAAACTGCTACCACTCAACGTCCGGTGGAAATATTGATAAAAGGACTGAGAAATACTTGAACAAAATAGTTTTTTTTTTATATAACTGGAGCTCAATAAACAGAGTACCGCTCAACGTCTGGTGGAAATATTGATAAAAAGACTTGGAAAAATTTCAGCAAAATATTTTTTTTCTTTATTTATCTGGATCTCAAAAAACCGACTACCGCTCAACGTCAGGTGGAAAGATTGATGAAAGGACTAAAAAAAATTGCCACAAAATATTTTTAGTCTTTATTTATCTGGGGCTTAAAAAAACTGCTACCACTCAACGTCAGGTGGAAATATTGATAAAAAGACTTGGAAAAATTTCAGCAAAATATTTTTTTTCTTTATTTATCTGAATCTCAAACAACCGACTACCGCTCAACGTCAGGTGGAAATATTGATAAAAGGACTAAGAAAAATGGCTACAAAATATTTTTATTCTTTATTTATCTGGGGCTTAAAAAAACTGATACCACTCAACGTCAGGTAGAAATATTGATAAAAAGACTTGTAAAAATTTGAACAACATATTTCTGTTTTATTTTTCTGGAGCTCAAGAAATAAACTACAGCTCAACGTCAGGTGGAAATATTGATAAAACGACTAAGAAATTTAAAAAAAAACTTTTTTTATTTGGAGCTCAAAAAACTGCTACCACTCAACGTCCGGTGGAAATATTGATAAAAAGACTGAGAAATACTTTAACAAAATAGTTTTTCTTTATATAACTGGAGCTCAATAAACAGAGTACTGCTCAACGTCTGGTGGAAATATTGATAAAAAAAATTGGAAAAAATTCTGTAACGTTCACTAGAAGTTGCTTCATGCAATCAAAATTGAGTTCTATAGTAATTGTGATAAGACATAAATATTTTTTTCTCAGTTTGTTTATAATCATATTATTATATTATAAGTATCCACCTATAGTAGGTTAGCTTGGTACACTTTTTTCGCGAGTTTTGTGCGAAAGCCGAGGTCCATGTAATTGTAGGTCGATGTTCGCAATCGTTGGTTTTGCGAATGTAAATAAGCAGAATAAAAGCAACCTAATTGCTCAACGAATAAAGTATATTTTTAAATGCAGTCACATTATTAGACTTTCTGTACTTTGGTAAGTGAGCCGCTTTGCGTGTTTTTTATTGCTGTGTGTGTGTGATCGATGAGGTCTGGCGAACCACACCCCACCTGATGTTGAGCGGACCTCCACCCATGATCTTTAACTGTAACGTCATGACTGGTTTTGAACCCACGCCCCCCAACCGCTAGGTCGATGAGGTCTGGCGAACCACACCCCACCTGACGTAGAGCGGACCCCACCCATCATCTATTACTGTAACGTTATCACTGATTTTGAACCCGCACCCTCCAACCACTAGGCCAATGAGGTCAAGCAAACCACACCATACCTGATGTTGAGCGGACTCCCACCCATCATCCTCTACTGGAACGTCATCAACCACAACTCCATCGCTCCGCGCCGGGGTCAATGGCTCTCTCAACTCAACTCGGAGTCAATGGTTCTCTTTACTCTTCTTCAATTTGGTCCAGAACCCGCACAAACCCTACCTGATGAATAAAATCACTCGTATCATGTTAGAGAATTTCCTGGTGTCTTTTCTAAGTGCGTAAATAGCTACTCTGAAGGTTCTTTATCGGTTCAGGAATGTTTTTTTTTTTTACTTTATTCTTGCATTCAGAGCATGACCAATCCTTGCTTATTGAATACTAGAAAAGCGAAACAAGCAAGCAATAAGCTTAGAGGGTTAGTCTTACCTGACTAACCCCACAAAAAATAAAAACATAAAATTGTAGGGTGCAAAAAGTCAACTCTCTTTGACCAGATTTGAACTCCCGCCCACCTCGTCCTCTCAGTGTGAATCCGCACGCCCTAGCCACTAGCCTATCTGACGCTTAGTAACGTTGACGAAATTAGGCAATGCATAAAAATCGTTATCAGTGGCTGACGCACACGCACAAGCGCGGCACTATGGTTGGATTCACGTATAGAAGTAGCGCGTCACACGAGCGCCTGTGTGTGTATACTACTATTATATATTCCGTGGCGCCCGCATCAAATGAATAGAGATAGCTATATTCGGAGCAGTTTTTGCTCACGCCTCGAATTGAAGTTGCGAGCTGTGTACGTCGGCCCGTTAATATTTAGGCATCCGATTTAGGCGTCGCCTAGGTTTAGTGAAAACGGGTGTTAGTAACGTTGACGAAATTAGGCAATGCATAAAAATCGTTATCAGTGGCTGACGCACACGCACAAGCGCGGCACTATGGTTGGATTCACGTATAGAAGTAGCGCGTCACACGAGCGCCTGTGTGTGTATACTACTATTATATATTCCGTGGCGCCCGCATCAAATGAATAGAGATAGCTATATTCGGAGCAATTTTTGCCCGCGCCTCGAATTGAAGTTGCGAGCTGCGTCCGTCACCCTCTTAATATCTAAACTTAAACATTACGGTATTCTAAATCGCTCCATTGACTTATTACAATCGTACTTGACTGATAGAATCCTTAAAGTTGATGTGGGCGGTGAGAGATCTTTTGGGTCAGTTATTGACATAGGGGTGCCACAAGGTTCGATAAATAAATAAATAATAAATAACCTTCCTTTTTTGGTTAAAAAACTATGTGAAACAGTACTATTTGCTGACGATACCTCATTAATTTTTAAAGTCGATAGATAGAAGGCTAATTACGATGACGTTAACGCATCTCTGTCGTAAATACTTAACTGGTTTAATAATCTTTTACTTAATGTTAAGAAAACTCATAAGTTTTATGAAAAAATATTTTTTGAGTGTCAGTTCTAAGTATAAAAATCTTAATGCGGTTTACAGAATACATCTATTTACCAAGTTTCATCAGTACATATAGCTTTTACAGTTTTGTAAGTACCATACTTCAAGCAAATAAATTATTTCTTTTCATTTCATTTCATTTTTTTGAAAAAAAGTGACTGTGACATACGGATGGACAGACAGACAGACATGACGAATTTATAAGGGTTCCGTTTTTTACCTTTAAAAAATACAAGTGTTAATTCACCGACTACCGACATTTATGAACTTGCAACTCACTCTGGTTTTGCATAATATGAGGAAAATCTCTTCTTGGTGGAAGGTTTCTTTTATTAAATCTGGGGCTATTTGCTTGTTATACTATATAAATTAGACTACTACTACTACACTACTATATAAGTTAGATTTAAAATGTAGCGTTCGTGGTAGTTTAAAAAATCCGCACAGCTTGCCATTGTTATCACCAATCCTGGATGAAAAATATGCAATGGAAACTCTGCGACGGGAATCAGCTAACATAACAATTGGGTTATATTTATTTACTGAATATCTGTCTGTGTTTTTGTCTAACGAAGCGTATTCTAGTCAACACATTGTAATGTCGTGACAAATGTCAGACCCAAGCACAGAATAAGTAATAGTTGGTATCAAATACATGAATTCACAGCTCAGGTCAGGCAACGCCATCTTTATTTTAAATTTTTCCAACTTTCCGGTCGTGTTTTGTTTTTAGACCAGAGTATAGCGGAGGCTTAAGAGTACTTTCCCTCCAAGTGGCATTACAAAATTCCACCCTGTATACACACTGAATACTCCCACATAACATATTATTATATGTATTTAATCTTTAGTGATATTATTTATTTCATAATTTTTAATCTTGTAGACCACTGTTGTCTAGTGGTAACTATGTGTTTCATAATTGTTAGTGTCGAGTGTACCGAGCACCCAGCACCTACTCGCAGTACACGCTGTACTTTATTGAGTGACGTCAGCTTCGGAAATGGATTTAGGAGACAACTTCAAGCTCTCAACTCTAAAGGAAGATACATCGCCTCGATGGATTACTACTTCTTCCACGAGAGGGTCGCGTACACAGCTGAAACACTCAGATCATCGCACTCCTACCACTAGTCACCTGCTGAGGTATGCGAGCGACGAGGGGGGATGATTCTCTAGTTGGCACCGCAGCTGTCAATGGCAGATCGAGCGGATGTTTCGCTCCTTCCTCTCACTCGCCACTCGCATACCGCAGGAGGTGAATAGCAGTTGTTTGTACACTACAGCTTCAACTATTTACTTGATACTGAGGAAAAGATTTAGGTAGTAGGTGATGATATTAGTGATAAAAAAAAGCAGCCAAGTGCGAGTCGGACTCGCCCATGAAGGGTTCCGTAGCATCAATTAACAATATAAAGGTTTTTGTAGTTCGTCGAAAGGTAAATTGCGGTTTACGATTTATGACGTATAAAAAAAAAACTGCTGACTAGATCTCGTTCAAACCAAATATCGTTGGAAGTTTACATAATAATGTACAACATATATTTTTTTTGGATTTATTATTCTCTTATTTTAGAAGTTAGAGGGGGGGGGACCAACTTTTTTCTACTTTGGAAGTGTCTCTCGCGCAAACTATTCAGTTTAAAAAAAAACGATATTAGAAACCTCAACATCATTTTTGAAGACCTATCCATAGATACCCCACACGTATGGGTTTGATGAAAAAAAAAATTTTGAGTTTCAGTTTCAAGTATGGGGACCCCCAAATTTATAGTTTTAGAAAAAAACTATATTAGAAACCTCAACATAATTTTTGAAGACCTATCCATAGATACCCCACACTTATGGGTTCGATGAAAAAAAATTTTTTGAGTTTCAGTTTCAAGTATGGGGACCCCCAAAATTTATAGATTTTTTTCTATTTTTGTGTAAAAACCTTAATGCGGTTCACAGAATACATCTACTCACCAAGTTTCATCAGTCCAGCTTTTATGGTTTCGGAGAAAAATGGCTGTGACACGGCCGGACAGACAGACAGACAGACAGACAGACAGACAGACATGACGAATCTATAAGGGTTCCGTTTTTGCCATTTGGCTACGGAACCCTAAAAAGGGTTTGATGATTTTTAAATCGGATATTTCGAGTAAGAAATATATACTGGAGTTAAAAACATAAGTGTCCCAGTCCCAAGACGAGAGCCCAGTCCAGTCCTGTATCCCGGCGCAGCTCAACTAGCATTTACTTATAGATTCATTTTCTTTTAAGCTAGATTAAGACGACACTTTAGTTTTTAAAGTTGTGGGAAGTTGGTCAGAGACTAGCGGTGATCGTGCTCTAAGTTTTATTGCTTGGCACTTGTTAGATATACTCATAGAGGGATATTTTGTGATACATAAGACAAATACTGATACTCATCCATTGATTCTTTGCGGCTCACAGCTAGAAATAACCGATTAATCAATCACTCAATGTTTATCTATAATTACCGAAGCAAACGACAGGCATTATGCCACTGCATACTACATAGTTTGTGTCGCGTAACAAATTTTTTTTTTTTTTTTTTTTTTTATGTAACTTGCTGATGGAACAAGCATATGGCCCACCTGGTGTTAAGTGGTAACCATCGCCTATAACAAAGCCATGCCTCGTAGAATATAATATATACTATAATATATACTAATATACTGAAGGGCCTCGTAGAACATCTGTGATCATAGATCTTGGAGCTAAAAGTATGTCGATCATACATCATGGGTACAGCCGTAATGGCACCGTTTGATAGTCGCATCCGTCAGCCGCACCTTAACCCCAGACAATAGCAAGTCGTAGATAAACGTGCGCATTCATTCCGTCCACTTGGTTACCACTCGCTCACTCACACAATACATTGCGCTCGCTCAATGAGCATTGATTACACGCGGTCGGATGTACCCTTTGAGCGAGGCCGTAAGCGATACGATACTCTCTGCCACCTCCTTTGTGCGGATGCGGACCTATCTAATGTTTACATTCATTTGCTTATTCCGTGCATGTGTCGCGGCGGATGAACATCAGGTAAGACGAGCTAACTCAATAGAAATTGACACAAAACTGACATTGATTCAGGCCAGAAGACTCTTCAATATAAGACTACTTTTTGAACACAGTGCGACGTGACAGGTGGCAAGCCCATAGCTACTGCTATATTGATCGCATCTTCGATGTTCTATGTGCGTCGTGCTGGTTGCCTTCGCTGCATGTCTGACTGAAAATAATTGAAAACTACGACCGAAGCCAGCCCCAGTAGGAATGCTGGTTCTAAGCAATAAGCAAGTGGCACCATGTGGCTCGCAGCGGCTACTAAACAATGCATGCGTTCTCGCTGTAACGCTAGTTTCATCGCTCGCCGCGCGCCGCTGTTTATTGTCTGGATAATGCAGGTTTTATGGCACTCCTGCATGCTCTTCAACGGGATGCAATTCTAAAATATTAGCTTGAAATTACGATGTCTAAGCTTGCCTTTAAAAAGCATGTTACTTATGCGCCGGGTTCCCAGCAAAATATCCAGGACGTCCGAAAGAGCGACGATATGATCGTAAATGTATACGAAAACACCTGGACTAGAGACGCACAAGGTAGAAGAGGGTGACATAAAATAAAGGGCCTGATTTCCAACTGCTTATGGGCGAGTGGTGTAGGCGAGCTGGAATTGTTTTGATTAAAAAAAAACGAGGAGCGTGGGGTACCCTGTATGGTTCACTCTGCTTCTGTGTTCGCCAACGATTTATACAGCCTCAAAGGCAACTTGTCACATACCTACTTACTGACAAAATGCATGGTATTTGGGATCAAGGAGTAAGCTTTTGATGGAGTTAACTTACCCAGAACGTGCACCACCCACGTGGAGTATTTAAAAAAAAAATGTTCGTTAACTAAGCTAATGTCCGCAATAAAATGGAAATTCAAATTAAAACTATCTCGAAACCAAGAAGATGAATTAAAAGTGCCATCTTCAATGCTAAATACTTCTATGCATTGCAAAATTTTTCTTTAAAACTTTAAACTAGAAAGTCGAGAAACTTTAAAAGACGCTAGAAATTTTTATAAAATATGAAAATGAAATTCAAGTTGTCCCTCGACGGCTGAAACGCCACCACGCCGCCACCGCGCCGCCACCACGCCGCCAACGCGCCGCCAACGCGCCGCCAACGCGCCGCCAACGCGCCGCCACGGCGCTGATAATCAACATTATCATTAGCCTGAAAGAGCTCATTGCTGAACCTACGTGTTCTTCATAAAACATCAGAAAAAATGATTTCAAAATGTCACTTTCAGTTCATTTACTTCCCACCACCGCCACCGGATCCATAACTTGATGTTCATTTCAGACGAAATCGCTCCTGTAAATGCCACTGACAAAAGAATAAAACAGATTTAAAATGATAAATGTTTGTGTTAGGTGTTAAATCGTGTTTTAGTATGTTTGGCGTGTAATAAAATATCTACAACCCGTCATAATGTAGAACAAATGCAGCAATAACTCAGCGAATAAGCCCGTCGTAAAAACGCTGTGGCGTCGTCGCGCTGCCGCTGCGGGAACGCTGCTGAAACGTCACAGAATCGCGGCGTAAATTAAACTTTTATCGCGCGCACACTCCATAAAGCAGTGGACTATTCGCTTTGTTTTTGCAATGGTCACATTGTTGGTGGTTGGATTACGGATGTTTTGTTGTTGTCGACTGTTGCTTTTGAGGGCTGTATTGTTTGCCCACTAGAACGACAATGACTCCGGGCATCATGCAAAGTCACAGATACTGGGGCTTTCTAAAATTAAAGTTCATTCAAGTTTATTATATTATCTGCGTGCAGCGTTTTAAAGGCTGTAAACCCCTTAGCAGCAGAGGAGAGGACCTCCTCTTTTTTTATTTGAAGTCGGGTAAAAATGCTGAGGATGCTTTTCATTTTAACCAACTTTATAAAATATTGAATCTCAAAACTATGGCTATTTGGCTTCAAAACTCTGCAAAACTTTTATTTAATATTAAAAGCCAAATATTACTAAGCCCAGTGGACTGATAGAAATGTGCTCGTGTGTAAGCAGCCTGTAAACTGTATGGTTTGGTAGCGGGCGGCGCCGTGTGTTCGTGGCTTTATCGGCCTGTTTCTATGTAAGGCGCAATATATTGAACGGAAAGATAAAATGAGTTTCTAGAACATTTCTGAGAATATAAGTAGGTTTTTTGTGAATATCTGTTTAAAACGCCTGCACTAAAAGCTATAATATTTTGATAGGCTAAGACATTTTCTGCGTGAAGTACTTTATTGATCGGAGACCATTGACCTAAGCTTATACTCGTTACTGGGACCTCTACATTAAAACACTGAACTAGAGCCTCTACGCTGTAGATTACTGGTTTGCCACCTGTGTTTGTCAACTAGAATACTTTTTGTATAAAGCAAATTCCAAATAAGTACTTTTTGTTTATATAAAATTATCAACAAACCAGGAACAAAGGGCAGCATTAAGTATAAAAAGTCCTAAAAGAGCTCGACGTAACTGAGAGAATGCATTAGCTTCGAGAGATTTCCGTCGCATTAGTAAGTTTGAAGTACAACTATTATTTACAACTCATTACTACTGGTAGTGCCTCACACAACCTTCTGACAATAACAGAGTAGTCCGCCTCCCCCCTCCCCTCTCCTGTGATGCTGGACTACAGATATGGAGCACTACACTGGAGCTATACGTTATTGTGTAGGTACATCTCATTTAGATAGACCATACAAAAAGACGTTGGGAACCAAGTCATAACTTTGAGTTCTGACCCGGTACCTTCCTTTATTGTAATGGAAAAATCAAAAAGTTCGAAAATATGTGTCAAGTGCACGAAAGGAGCCTCGTTGAGGCGCACTTACAATCCTTTCACCACACTTGGTTCGAAAGAATCAGTGACACGATAAGAAGAAGAATAGAAAAATGAGTTATACATCCCCTCCAGCTCAGAGAAAGTTGGAAGGCCCACCATGCCAATGGCAAGTGATACAGATGTGTCAGAACAAAGTAGAGTCTTGATTCCCAAGCAAGGTAGACAATCCATAGTTATCCTCGTAAAAGCTACTCAACCCCACCAGCAGGCGTGGAACCCGCAGCTAGAACAACTAACATATTACCATAACATCCGCGAGTAGGTGCAAGTAGCTCGAACGGAGACAACAGAAACTATTCCGCACAAGGAGCGCAAACACTCCCCAATAATATGGGGCGGCGCGCTGCCGAGATTTGCTAACTCTACTTTTTCCGTTTATGAGACGCTACGTCATATCGTGCACTGATTTTCAGAAAATTTCTTTGTGTAAAAAGTTATTCTAGTACCTAACGGGCTAGAAAGTGCATTACAGGTGAGATTAGTGAGACACGAGTTGGTTAAATAACAGTTTTTAGGCACAATCTTTTGTAAAGTCACAAAGTAAGAGGCAGACTGCCATCGATGACCTTATCACTCGCACCCTTTGATCTTTAGAAAGATATAAAATATCAAAATAACTTGTGTGCAATCGAGACGCTTGGCGCCGCGCCGCGCCGGCTTCGCGTCTCAAATAGAGGATCTGTTATCGCGCTTCGCCGTTAAAAAGTTTCTTGCAGCTTTCTGTTTATTTGTTTGTTTGTATCGCTATTCATGAGGCTTACTCCCTGCTTTTACAGGCTGTTTAATGTCTGTACGATTATGTATCGTATTCTCTTGTTTTTGCCGGGTTTGTTAGAAATTTCATGTCTGTTCTTCTAGAGATCGTTACGTGAAACAAAAGTCTACATTCAGTTGATAGCACGTGCCGAAGTGATTTTTGCTATTTTAGTTACTTATTGATTTCAGTACTCGACGAGACAGTAAACAAGTTGGATTCAGTAAATGCCCAACAACCTTTAGACCACCGCAGACAATGATTTGTGAAATTGACGTTAAAAGCTCTATAGAAATACTATGTGTCATAATAAATGATTTATATTTAAGCTCGACACTTGGACCTAACATAGATTAATAACAACCGATGAAGGAGCCCTCATTAATCAAGCTTTCGAAAATTCCCCATTACAAGGTTATGTTTGTTGTTCCGTCACGTCTGTTACTTAGTTTTATTTCAGTAGGTTGTACGTACACTCCGCTTGACATTTACAACATCATTTCCCTGCCTTTATTCCACTTCATGCGAAGTTGATATTAAGGTTTATTCTGCTTTATGAAATTGTTAGTTTATGAAATTCTACTCGAATAATATTTATAACGTTTCAGAATTATTAAAAGATAATTTGTTTTAGACGTAATTCTATAAGGTTCAGTTATGTGAAGGTACTGGTTGAAGTAGGTAGGTATAGCTCTTGGAATATTGCGAGGTGCACTTTAAGTTGTTGAACCGATAAATCCATCAGGAGAGTAAAACTATAGCTCTAGGGATGAGACGCTATCGATGTTTCACTTATTGAATTCACATTGAAACGGTCTGCCTGTACCTGTCTGTATAAAATAATAATTATATAGGATCAATTTCTGAATACTTGAACCAATACTTATTTTGGCTCATATTCATAATGATCCTATAGCAGCAGCTTAGGATCGCTGAGTTTGTTGCCATCTCTATTTGTTGTCATTAAAGTGACAGTGGCTTTTAACGAGCCGCTAAAAAGTGGCAGGCTTCATAAGTTCTCATTCAAAACCACCATGCCCACTTGTGCTAATCTGTAGAAAAATCCTAAATAAATATGGAGCATGAACACCATAAAATTGGGAAAAGGTAGCAAAGCTTTACACATCTAAGCAATGTTTACAAGTCTTGATACATTAAAGACCTGCGCACATCTAGGCGATGGCGATAGCGATCAGTGAAACGCTGTCAAAAATCTCTGTCATATTTGACAGCGTTTCACTGACCGCCATCGCAGATCTCACAAATGTGCGCAAGACTTAAATTTCGATATTTTTCCACGCATTTCCACGTTTAAGTGCATGTGCTAATTATTTATATCGATTAGCTAAAGTGACATCTCTAGTTAGATGTGTTGCTGTACTAAAATCAGTGATTGTGCATCGAGCAGCAATCTATCGATATTCCAGCATTAATAATGCGTTCAGCTAAGTCTAACTTTGATCCATCGCCATTTAATAGTACGCGGCGCCTTAATTAGGTAAGTTTTTATTAGTGCATAGTTGAAGTAGATAGTTTGAGGGGAGAGAGAGTTACCGCGAAGAATGTTGAGAAAGCACTTTCTAGGTGTAGTATGCCCTTGTAGTTCTGCCAATTAATAAGGTCGCGCAAGGTGTAGGTTCGTTCCCGCAGTGTGACCAATTTTGTATGATCAGGTAAGATTACGTCACAACCATCAGGCAGTAGAAGTTCATTATTGGCTAAAAGTGACGTCATCAGTTATACATAAATATACATTTCCAAAGTTCAATGATATGCGTGCGATAGATGGTCTTGAAGTTCTAGAAGACACGGATGGCTTAAAAATCGATGGTTGGATATTTATTCTGTTAAAAAATATTATGATATACTACCTACTTAGCAAATGTCTTAAAAGTTTGTCCTATCGAAGGTCTGTCCGTCACTCAAGTAATATAATCTAGCTTCAATACTGACTTATCATTAAGCCACATTGATAAATTCGACTACAACTGTCCATTTAAGTTGGTCTAAAAAGCCCCTTCAAAATTCTAAATAACCCAGTGTCTTTAGACAAATTACAAATTCATGCTAACGAATGAAGGCGTGGTTAACGCCAGATAGAAAATAACGTTGCAACTGATTGAATGTTAACTGTTAACGTACGTACGTAAGAAACAAGTAAAATGAAATAAAATATTTTTTAGATAATTGGTGTTAGCAGAATAAAT
The DNA here is from genome assembly GCA_947578465.1 of Thera obeliscata. Classification (NCBI taxonomy): domain Eukaryota; kingdom Metazoa; phylum Arthropoda; class Insecta; order Lepidoptera; family Geometridae; genus Thera; species Thera obeliscata. The sequence goes on along the minus strand of OX387918.1, from coordinate 25,526,043 downwards.
AAGAAATAAATATTTAAATGATAACAATAATAGCTAAATACAAAATTATCCTACTATCAAAGATGTTGAATAATGTCAAAGCAAGTAGGTACTTATTCACCCTGTTTATTGTTATTTTAGTTGAGCACTAACGACCGGATGTACGTTTGTCTAAACAGTAGAGCCAGGCCTCACGGTTTAGTCAATAATTGAGTGAGTTAGTTAGTTCGTCTGCCGATTGAGTTGGGGAGAGCTAACAAATATAACGAGTGGGACAAACCGCGCCGTGGCGGCCAATCAGCGCGCGCCCACACCGCCACCGCCACCGCCACCGCCACCGCCACCACCGCCACAGTGCACCGCATGCAGTACCTTAACTTACAAGAGTAGCGTTCTTGACATACATAGCTCTGACCCACACTAGGATAGCATGGCGTGGGTCACAAACAAGTGCCACAGTACCCAGACAAAGATACAATTTGAATTTATCTTGCCACACAAAATGATCAGACACCTCTTAACTATTGTAATAATTGTATTATCTTCATCTGTCAAAATGTACGACACAATTATTATTTAGTACTCTTAGTTGACAACACTGCCAGCGTTCCTTTACAATTCCAGCACAACTTTGAAGTTCTGAAGGACGTCTCTTCAGTAATAAAAGGTACTTGTATAATAAGGGGTGACAATCCAAAGGACCAATCATTGAACCCCTTTCAGCGTTCCACTGGCTGTTGTAATAGGGTTACAGATCCACAAATGAACTTTATTTTGGGAAGCAGTCAAACACATTCTCGTAACAGGGCCCGTGACCTAGCTTGCTTACTCACTTGGTCGCCTAACGATTAACTAAGCTAAGCAAAGTAGATAGTTATTATTGAGCTAATAAAAATAATAAGAAATTTTATTTAAAGTGCCCGACAAAGTACGACTACATAATATTTAATAATGTCTCAAAAGACATTCATATTATTTTTTTGGACATTACCAAATTATTAAAAATGTTGATTATGTAATCAATAAATCTATTCAAAAGCATGGTTAGCGGTATAACTGACTATCTATGTGTCTACCTGACTATGATGGTAGTAGCGATAAGGCCACCCGTTCTACTCTTTATTTACTAATGATGTATCCTTGTGTACAATAAAATGTTATCTTTCTATCATATCTAGCTCTTATTATTGTTTGTGTGTCACATTATTATCAAAATAACATTTCAAGTACCTACATCAAATAATAAATACAATTATAATTATTCTGATTTTAGATTGACAAATTTAAACGAACTGTATTATTTTACACTGTGGCGGTGTCATTGTGTATCAGTAATCAACTCGACAGAAATTTGGTAAACGCGTCGCTGACGAGCGGACACGTAGCGGACACGTAGCGGACACGTAGCGGACACGTAGCGGACACGTAGCGGACACGTAGCGGACACGTAGCGGACACGTAGCGGACAAGTAGCGGACACGTAGCGGTAACGCAGCGCGCGGCCGCTGGGAGCAAACGTGTGTGTTTTTGCACTTAGGCTTAGGACTGCAAAGCTCTGAACTCATAATTATAGTTGAGAGTTGTTTTGTTTGCTACCACTCTACTATTTTGGGAGCAATGTGTTTTTCAGGTAGTTTACTACATAAATAGTGGAAGTAAACAAATAATATACTCTTAGGTGCACACTCGCTCGCTGGATATTCGTTCAAAATGTAGGTAACTGATGGTTTTCGTAATGTATTAAATTAATGGCTCCCCAAATACACACAATGACATGTACTTAGGTTGTACTCATATATTGTTGTTTTTTTTATCATTACTTTTTATTAAAAAAAAATTACATAAAGCCTCTAAACTGAAATGGGACTGGGCCGGCCACTTCTGCCGCATGCCGGATGACCTGTGGGCCAACACCACTACCGAGTGGTGCCCTGACACAGCGAGGCGGTGGCGTCGCGGCCTCGCATGAGATGGAGGGACGAGCTGGACGCTTTTGAGCGGGACTCGCAACTTTAAGCAGAAGAACGTAGTGTTTGGCCTAAATGGGGGAAGGCCTTTGCCCAACCGTGGGACACTACAGGCTAGTAGTAGTACTTTTTATTGTTCTTGCACTTAAAATCAGGTTTTATATTCAAAATTTAAACCCACGGCTGCTGCCAGTAACAGGGTGCCATCGCCCAAAATGTTTACTTTTTAATGGTTATATCAACATGGTTACGCCTTGGAAGGAAATTAATAAAAACTAGCAATAACACTTATCTGGAGCTTAATTCTCGGGCCGACCGAGTTTTTCAATGTCCCTTAAATACACATTGGCATTGCACAACCCCGAACTTAACTTTTTCTACGTTTTCCGTATATCGTAGCTGTCAAGGCTTCTACGATGAGGTCGTCGATGAATTACTCAAGGAAATCATCCATTCTGTCTTCGAAAAGAAGCAATAAAATAAAAATGCAAAATGATCTCGGTCGGCCTGAGAATTAGGCTCCAAGCCTATTGTAAAAATAAATAATGTTAAAGACGAGTGTATCCCACGTGCCGTGCCGTGTAGGAGGTAGAGGGACGCGCACTAACGAGCGCGCGCGAACAAACAGGAACTCTCGTTTGCAGTGATCCAGTTACCTGTGTCGCGGCGCAGCGGACGGCACTATTGAATGTCCCTTTAGCTCAGCAACTTTTATTAAGCCTGTAGCACTACTTAATTATAATTATAATTTAATTACCTAATATAAACTAACACAGAATCATCTTGTTAGTAAAACTTGTAGTCATGTATTATGAGTATATATAATTTTTGGAGACAACCCCGCTGCCTTTCTAAGATAGGCTGCGGGGTTGTCTCCAAATAAATACCTAGCTAAACCTGAGTCGAAACCTTGTTAGGAATAATTGGCCTATCTAGGTATACATGAATCATAATTATCTATCTATCTTCCAGAGCCCAATGGCACCTAAATTAGTACTAAATTACCATAATTATTAACAACGAGCTTCGAAAAATATTGCTTAGATTCGTTACCTTGTAGCTACTCAGTATTTTGTAATATGTACTCGTATTATGTTTGACATTGGCAAAACAAAAGATTTAAAAAATCAGAGTCGTAATTTATGGTGCAGAGAACTAAATGGCTATTACAATATTTGGAAAAAATAAAATAGGAGCGTAGGAGCTGGCAACACGCCGCTCTAATGCGCCGTTATTTACCGAACAAGGTTCACAAAGCGACACTTTGTATATTTCACCGGAGAAATGTTTCCAACTTGTTTTAGGTTTTATAAAAGTTGCCGTAAACAACTGTGTTGTGGATATTACTGGAAACGGCAGAGAACTTCTGTGCTGCACAACAAAGAAGGGCTTAGGGCTTTATCGTTATTAATAATAAAATAAACAACTACTTACATAGATTCATACTTTTACGTGCATAGTCCTGCCTGACCCTTCTCTCGATTGCTGAAAATAACATAGTGCAGATTATACCTACCGCATCATTTAATCTCATGTCTTATTAAAACAGCATTGTTCAGGTACAATATGTCAAAGGATCCGTATAATCACAGACTTATAAGAGTCTAATGAAAATTGCAAAACGGATCATAAAAATCTAAATTAGCATTTAACGCATTTGTACCCCTAAATCTTAGGACGACATTTTATTTGGCTGCCCATTATTTGAGCCAGCATCATGCAAATGAGCGTACCGAATGACAGCCCTACTGCTCATAAATTACATTGTGCTCGGGAAATAAACGAAAAGAAATACAATTTTTGTACCTGTGCTGGTATTCCGTTACAAAATGAACATGTTCCTTAACCCTTCCCGCTTTTTTGTCCTTGCTTATTTTGTGAAACAAAATCTGAACAGCAAAATTACAGATCACATATCTCTTGTTGCCATTTCCAAGATCACTCGTGGAAAAGTCAAACCCACTAACATGAACGAAATAATGTTTTCATTACTCATACTCTGAAAGTAGGTCTGAAGTTGCCTGAGGGGCCTAATTGAAAGTAAAACTTTCAGCCCTAGGGAGAATCGCTTTCTACTGACAGCTGTCAAATTATAAAAAAAAACAAGTTCCATTTTATTCAACCATGTTCCAACTTGCTAAAGTCTTTCTAACTGCAAGGAGGTCGTTGAACCAAATTCCAACTATATTTATACTTTACACGGGTATTTATCGCGTATATTACCTTATTTTATTTATTTTCCCGACGTTTCGGCTATGTTGCAATAACCGTGGTCGCGGGCTGATAAATACCCGTGTAAAGTATAAATATGTCTTATGATCGCGAAAGTTTAAAAAATTCCAACTATTTATTCAGCAAGTAGGTTGGAAACCCATTACAACAGTAAGAAGTTTAAAAAGTCTAATAAGATAGCGAAATGTAAAATTTAAGTTTAAATAACATAAAGATAGTATTAAATAAATAATATATCTTCTAAATTACTTGATCTTCTTCTTCTTCTATTATTTTAAAATAACATGGATTTGATATTTACCATTTTTTAAATTATGAGAATGAAAATAATGGCTGAATAATGCTGGCGAGCCGAAGCCGAAGGCCCGCCAGAGAAAAAGAAAAAAAAAACCGGGAAGGCGGCAATTCAATCTTCATTTTCACTAATTTTTCTTTCATGTTTTTATTTTTACTTTCCTTGTATTCGTAATGAAAAGCACAGTGTTTACCTCGGGTGAAAGTCTTTTAAGTCCCTCAAGCTCCATTGGCGCCCTCGCTAACGCTCTGGCGCCAAACCCGTCTCGGGACTCAAAAAACGTGACTTTCAACACTCAGGTAACAATGTACTATTGAAAATGTCAGTTGATCACGTTATCCATTGATATAAGGCAACTTGGGTAATCTGTAAGCACCCAGGCAAGAAACATGCGGCTGGGTTCCTACCCTGTTGTTTTGTATGATCTTTCTTACAAAATAATATAAGTAATAGTAAAACGTGTGTAGTGCCAATCGAACTAAGATGACCAGAGACTGCGGGACTCTTCGAACAACAGAAGAGGTTATGTACTCGGAAGTACCTAACAAACGCGTACCAGCACAGATAAATAACTTATTCAATGTTACCAAAAACAAAGCTGTCTGAGAAAACATGTGATTAAAAGAGTCAGTAATAATGATCAACTCGTTATTTATTTTTCTGCCTTTACCAATCTTTTTGTTTTTTTAAGATTTTGAGAATAATAAATCACAAACCTATCGCTCATTAGCATCACTGAAGATTCTGATTGAACTTCTCAAAAGAAGCAGAAAGTCCCGCTTGCAAAAAAAGGGATTACGCGAACGCGATAATAGATTTTACCTACTCATGGAGTAGATACAATAGCAGAAACCTTACACTAGTTTCACTTCCACGCAAATTATAAAATAACACATTTTGTAAAATAACCACAAATAACAATCCAACTAAGGTCCATAGCAAATACGAGTTCACGGCACGCTATTTTGAAATTTAAAACCAAGGCATGATAATTCATTATTGCATAAGACGAGCAATAAAGTATCGCTTAGCAATATTGAACCTTAAGCCGTAGCGATAAGATTCAATTGAAAGTGAAAAGCGATTTGATGAGACCGCAGAATAAATAAAGAACCGAGAAGCGAATGAACCACAAATGTAATTGTTGCATAGAAAACGCGCTAACGAGCTGCGGCCACGGAATTAGCGGGCTCGGATCCAATTGTAGTAGATGGCTGTAGGACAAAAGTGTTGGGCTATGAGAATCACACACTATTCAATAAAAAGTACAAACTCTGGCGAGTTCACTATTTGAACAAAAAAATATTCATTATGCACCAAAAAATCTATTTTCTCATATAAGTCACGAGTTGAACTGAAATCCACGAGTTAACGAAAAGTTATTTGCAGTCAAATAATAATAGTAGCAGTCTTAATAATACTCCTAATAGTGTTAAAAACTATGATAAATTTATTTATTTATTTTTATTTCTTAGGAAAACAAACAGTACTTATATTCTAATTGATAATTTAAAAAACAACTATGGACCATTAAATAGTTTTCACATAGTGAGACTATTTGGAATGATGACACACAAATACGTCACTTTAGAGACGCGAGAGCGATTCTTGTTATAAAATATTCAAATCAGTATCGTAATGGTTTGTGGGAATGGAACAAGAGTTTCAAAAGTTATAATTTACGGTATAGACGATATCTATTGGTAACATGCAACATTACCTGTGTGTATACCTAATTATTGCCTTTAAATTGTCTTTTCATTGCAATTAGATGAATGCCTCTCAGTTTGAATGCCGTTTTATAAAAATAGCTCTAGGCAAGAAGGCAAAAGTTAAATTAATTATGAGTTATATTCACTATTGCCTCCTCGCCTAGAGTTATTTTGAATTTTGAAAAACGAAAAAATTATTATAGTAAACGTTATAATAAAGCTAATAAAATAGTGTTTTGATCGCTAGTTACGTGGCCTCAGTTTTAAAAGAAAATGATGAAAATAAAATGGCGGTAGCGGTTCCGTTTGATGTAATAAAACGCTATTCATTACTGACGCAATCTGATTCGGCGGGAATTGCACTAGTGTTGTGCTGCGGCTGCTGTCGCAATTAGTGCCACAGTTTTATAGCAGAAACACTGAAAACGTAACGTACGTACAGTTTAAGTGGGATAGTTTAAAACCAAATAAACTTAGAGCACTGTGGAATCAAAGACTTCAAAGTGATTCTTGGGATTTTATTGAACAGTCATCATCATCATCAGCCTGAGAAGTCCACTGCTGGACATAGGCCTCCCCTACACATTTCTAGGAAGAACGATTCTGAGCCTTTTCCATCCACCGACTTCCCGCGATCTTAACAATGTGGTCGGTCCATCTGGTGGGTGGGCGCCCTACTTTTTGTCTTCCGGTTCGTGGTCGCCATTCGAGAACTTTTATTCCCCAACAGTTGTCAGTTCTTCGAGCCATATGACCCTGCCCATTGCCATTTCAACTTACTAATTCTAAGAGCTGTGTCGTATAATATGTATTGAACAGTACCTTCTGACTATGAATGTTTGGAAGCGTAAAGCCTCGTGCACACCTAGGTTTGCCTACGATGGCGATCAGTGTATCGCTGACGACGTGTGTCAGACATACACTTATTGCCATCGCAGTCAAGTTTGCATCGCACTGTCAAAGTTGGCGGCGGTGTGTTCGGATCATAGACTTCTTAAATTCCTTGGTGCTGCATTTTTGAGCGTGCCGCGCATGCTAAAACTAAGGCTCGTATTCAGAAACAGTGCTTGAGCTTGAGTGTAGATCTATGCTTGAGAATGCTTGAGGCTTCACTCAGCCTCAAGCCTGTCTCTGAATACGGGCCAACTTATGAACCACCGAATAAATCGGACAAGCCGCATCTTAGTCAAGCCAATGACATTTCTTCTCTTCTGTAATGTCTAATGGGTTTCCAAACTCCCTGGTGCAGATGTACAAGAAAACTTATCGCCTTTTCCATTAGGTTTGCGAATTTTCTGTTAAATACAATATCAACACTTTTCTTTTCAGGTAAGTGGTGCTCGAACTAAAAGCCAAACTAGGATGACCAGATAATGCGACCGGCCTTAAGCGAGGGCACTGTTGGCTCCTGGTGTCTGTACAAACTGGTTTGTTTGAAAGGAGAAGGGGGAGAAAGGGGAGGCTCCCCTTGATTATCGATGGTAAGTTATAAAATATCGAGTAAACATGTAAAACCTGCGCACACCGAAGTCGCTGGCGATGGCGATCAGTGAAACGCTGTCATATTTGACAACGTTTCATTGATCGCCATCGCCAGCGACCTAGGTGTGCGCAGCCCTTAACTGACGTCGACTCCCAATAAAACAAAACAGGTACTAACATGATGCATTGCGTTAGGTTGTTTCGCAAATTCCATAAGTCGGCGTACACCGTACACACGCGCTCCGTACAAAGTAGATTACGTCGAGATAATAACCTGTAGCGGGGAGATAATAAACAACAGTTAGTAGGTCACTAGGGGTGCGACACACTGCTCTTACACGACTAGTTTCTTTTTTATAAAACTCCCCTTTATGTAGATGTAATCTATTTTAGATATTTGGTTCAGGTAATACTGAGGATTGCCTAGGAGACGGTGTATGAGACATGATTTTAGATTATATAAATTTGCTCAGTTTAATAATAAATACTAACAAATAGTTTTTTGTGCTTTGGACTATCGTTCCGCTACAACCCTACTTCATGGTAAGCAATGATGAAGCAGGACGGTCTAAAAGACACCTCTTCACTGTGGCCATGAATCACAATTGCATTATTAAAGGTAGTATATAATTTGAACTTCTCTACCGGTAAACCAGAGGGAGATCTAGAAAACAATAGACGTGGTTCGTGTGATTTTCATACACTGCATGGTAACCTGATAATCACAGCCTAGTAAAGTATTAGTTGAGTTACACTGCGGGGTAGTGACAAGTCATCCAGTGTTACTCAAAACGGCGAGTCGCATGATGCGTTTTCAAGATGTATAAAAATCCTTCACACCATCATGCCTCTAGAGTCTTGCTCCCCTCCCTAAAACTCGATGCGAAAATGCCAATATTAGTAATGCAAGCATCTTAAAAGCAGCTCTATTGTCGTAGGCGGGGGTTTGTAATACCATTTACTAAATGGTTACATGAAGCTAGTTTTACATTTTCCTTGGCACCGGCAGCAATGTGCTTTAAATCCGTAATGTATAAAAACCTAGCCAATGCAGGTACCTGATCAATTTGTTGAACGTGCCTCTGACAACCCTTTTATCCAATCAGACAAGCTTGAGTCCTGAGAGGTTTGAGTGGAGGCCAGTGTACTGACTGAAGATGTGGATTATGGCATGACGTCTGTGACTGGGTTTTTTATTGATAAATATTTTGATAGTATAAAAATGGTCGATTTATAATAAAACCACTACAAATGCACAAGTGACATTAGAGTATGTGTGTATTCACCCCGCCAAGGAACATTAGGTACAATCCATGCAGAACACATTCACAGTGTGCAGTCAGTGTGCCGAGATGAGCACGAGACAAACGGAAATTCAAAGCTTTGTGTTTTTCAAACAGTTTCATTGAGATTCATCCACTCACCTAATTCCAACAATATGCAGAGTGGGAAGCCGCTCTCGACATGTTCGCTTCAAAACCTACTATTTTCTAAAGTCACCGCGACACCTTGCGCTTTGCACACGATGCGGATTGGGAAAGCATTTCCCGCGTGGCGGCGCCACCGTCGCACACAGCGCGCCCAGGATAGCTGACACACTATAATACGAACGTGACTCTAATACTACGCGCTTCTATGGTCGAGTTTTGTCGCGTTGCCAATTTCTGAAGAATCCTTGAGTTTTTGTGCTTTAAATTGAATTTTTTGGGTATAAAAATAGATGAGACTTTTTACAGTTGTGCAACGCCAACGTTGCTGAGTCATCCATCGTTTCCAAAACTTTTTACCCAATGGTTGTATCTTGTACCTATATCTTATTCATACGAAAGGGGGTTGTGCTTCCTTTCAAAGGCGATGCTTATAGTAAGCATACGACTTACATCTATAAAGATTGCACTCTATTTTCTAATCTAATAAAACGTGGTATAAGAAAAGATAAGCCTTTTATTTTTATTTTTATTTGCTCTAGTTATTTGAATAAAAGCTACATTACCTATCTGCACTCTTGTAATATGTGTGAAATTGCATTTGCGGTGAAATTCTTTGCTAATGCGAGGGAAAAGTTTCCAAGAAATGGCGCTTTACCTTCACTTCAATTGGATGTTTGAGGAATCGCTTTGGAACGTGTTTACTTTTGAGTTGACGAAATTTAAGCTCATCGCCGACTCAAATGATACATAAACGTAACATTTATAATTTTTATTATATTGTTTAATACATCAAGCGACTCAAGGTTCTATTCATTCTTTATTATTAATTTTCATGTTTATCTGATTTAATAAGCAATTTGTTGTTAATAAGAAGAACCTTTCGTCACAGATCAGTAAAATATTCATAAGAACATTCAATAATCTTCCAGAACAGTTCTTCCAGAACTTCTTTCGTTTATAAATAAACAGGCTTTTGCATCTATTGTAGATGATTCATATACTTTCTGGGACAACAGATTTTTCTCATTCCGTTATTTACAAGACGCTATGATGCCTAGGACAGTATTTTTAACTAGGATAGGCTTGCCCATCACCTAAACTACCATCCTAAGACAGCTAAGTCGGCCTAATCCACAGGAAAGACATGGTCTAACTAAGCCGTGGGTTTCCTCACGATGTTTTCCTTCACCGTTTGAGAGCATTGCGCACATACATTTTTCTAAGACAGATACGGTACTGTCAATGAATAGTATATACCTACTAACACAGGTAGAGCTTAATCGTAACTCCGGGCTTACGGCCAAGTGTGAGTCCGGTACTAGAGTGCGGCTTACGCGGATTTATGGTAAGAACCTTCAAGTTGGGGAGAGGGTGGAAACTATGTACCTACTGAATCGTTTATCTATCTATAGGGCACAGGGAACCAGTAGTTTTGTATTGACTAATAATATATTTATTTACTATGACTAGATATATTCGAATCTAAAGTCAACTCATTACAAATCTTTCTAAACTAGAAATCTGAAAGCCAAATCTGAATATAAGCATAATATGGCTCAGCTGATTTAAAGTGGTAACCATCGCCTATAACAAAACATTGAAACCTTAACATACGTAACTATAAAGGTTACGTACGTTAGAACGGTGCCCTACGATGCGTTGCCACGTCCATCAATTTGAGGCATACAGATGTTCAGCCTCACGTGCCAGTAATTTCACCGGTCTCCAAACCCTGGAAATCAAAACACAGCATTGTTCCATGAGTGTTAGCATAATTAAACGTTAGATTTATGTTGAGTTTAGCCTTCTGAAATAAAACCATACAAACAATATAATTATGAAAGCACCGAGCAAATTACTCACGAGCCCACACTCAACTATTAAAGTGACACAAAGTTAATTTCAAATTGCGACCGGTCGCAGTTGCAGCCTTAGGTAATATGCTCCCCAAGTCACATGGGAATTCCGGACCCCCCCCCCCCCCCCCCTTCATCGCACGAGGCAAGGGGGGGATCAGCCCTCACTAGCAAGCACCCATTTGTCTTTTGTGGCTGTCATCGCATACATTAAAAGTGTTCTCAGTATGGAGACGCCTGCAGGTAATTTACATATAATAATTCCAAGCATTTGAAACTGGTTCTGGAACACACAGCCACTACTTCAAGAAATGAATTAACATGTTAGGATGAGTTTAAATCGTGCCTAAATGAATTAGCTTTCTATATTTCTGAAAAAAAACTGATTTTAGTTGTTTTAACACGCGTCTTCTTTCGCTTACAGTGATTATGTTTGGTAGTGAGGCATGCAATTAATGTTTACTTCAGTCGTTCCTTCATTCTGGCTCCGAACTGAAATCTCAGATCAGTTCGTAGTAGCTTTGCCTTCTGCGCCGTAGGTCGTGGGTTCGATATCTACCGAGAACAAAATATTAGTTTGGTAAACACAGATGTTTGTTCTCTTTCTAGGTGTTATATTGTATACTAAGTATGTATTTATAAAAAAAAACTATACTACCTTTATTATTAACTATTATATCAGCTATCTGGTCCCCATAGAACAATTTCTGCTTAGTTTGGGGCTAAATAGTGTTGCGTGGATTGACAATATTATTCATGAGTGACTAATGAGATGTACTCGATTAGTAGTCAATTAACGGAGTCAAAACTCCTTATTATGAATGGGGTCAGAATTAGCAAGTCCAATTGGCAATAGCTGGAACCTACAACCGCTGTTAATTAAAATATAATATGAAATGCGAACACAAAGCCAAAAACTAAGATAGACTTACCATCCGATAGGTTGACAATGATGTGAGGATTCGCGGAAAGTCACAGGATGGCTGGGACTCAAAATCTTTCCTGAATGGAAATAAATTAAGAAAAGACTTATGTCTAATCATTCGACTTGTTGAGGCTCGTGATGATGGTCATCGCTAAGGGCTCTATGTACATCACACGCACCTTATTCTTTCACGAATTAATTAGTATTTTACCCCATTTAACCCCATTTTATATTATTTACCATTTATCCATTTTATTTCAACCCATTTTATACATTTTTTTACATGGAGATGAATAAAAAGAAAACTAAAATTGATTATTATTCATTTCTGTCTCGGACAACTTTATGGTCAATTTAAGCTATTAAACTTACGGACTAACAAAATCCAAATTTACCTCATTTCATTGGTTTTTTCTAAAAATTTAATTTCATAGTTTACACTGACAACAACCAATGTATGAACGAAATCGTGCAGTTTCCTTCAGTTTTTTGCTTAGTTCTTTCATACAAAGGCAAGAATGGAATAGAGTGCGCTAAATCAAATCTTATACCTTTAAACGAGAAAATCTTGTATATATATTATATATATTTAGGATCTCGGAAACTGAGCCAACAATTTTCACGAAATTTACTATACAAGGGTTTTCGGGGGCGATAAATCGATCTAGCTAGGATTCATTTTTAGAAAATGACGAGAAGTTGGTGTTTTGCAATAATCAAACATAAACTCAATATACGACTGTTCCTGCCATCTATTGGCGATTGAGGGCAACTAACTGCAAGCTAGAAGGCGTTGTTAATTAAAAATAAGCCAATAAAGATACGACTCTTCCTGACATCTATTGGCAAATAATAATACAATTTTTTTTTAAACCCGAGCGAAGCTCGGTCATACCGGCTCGTATTAAATCAATCATCAAATAAATCCGACTGTTTGTTTTGTAATACTTGCAATATTTGGAAACAGAACACCCATTGCCCCCCTCCCTGGAAGGGGTGGAGAGTGTGCGAGGAGGGGGTAGGGGGGGGAGGACTGCCCTCGACGTAATAGTGTGTACACTAGTGCCCGTCCAGTTCCGATTTAATTTTTATTTTATCAGTTCTTGTGCGATGTTTATTTTATTACGGCATCCATTCGCTGCTGTATATTGGATTATTCCTTGTAGCGTTTAGTACGAGAGCTACACAGCTTTGAAAACAAATAAAAGTGATTACCAATCAACGCAAAGAGTACGGTACACTATTTGTTAAGATCTTTTGGTATTTTTAACAATAAAAATCCATGAGGTTCTTGTAATTATAATAAATCCAACTAGTGAGCATCGTGTTATTTTATTTCTGTGTTGTTATTATTTAGTTCACATTACAAAAACAAATCAAAATCAAAAGTGTATTTAGAATCGCAAGGATCACTTTGAAACGTCTTAAAGCTAAGTACACATCTTAAATCCTCCCTCACACACTACAACAGGGGTAATCCGTCCAATCCTCATGGTTGTAGACCATGCTTTAGGATGTACATTAATCGTCTGTCAGTCAGATTAAATATTATTTCAATCAATTATGTTTGAAGTTGGCTCAATGTGAGATTACGGTAACATTACTGTTCCGGGTAGATTAGGTATAATCTCGTGTGTAGGGGCCTAAATACTGCGTAATGCCGTGAATAAACAGAATAATATTATTATAATACCGACCTACTTGCTCTTAATAGCGGCTTGGCTTGCGATATACCTGACTAAATAGTAGCGTCGTCTCGTTACTAAAACTTAAACTTCAGTTTGAGATACAAAATAGCAAATTATACGCCAGACTGCGAAATATTCCTAGTTTCATCTTAATCAGTCCGTCACTACGATACAGCAGCAAATAAATAGAATAGCAACAAAGCTAGATAGAAACTAGCAACAGAGTGGTTCCTAGTATTCTTAGCGAGTTAGTGAGCGCTACCTTCCTCCGAGCAATTACAGGCGACGGATAAATCACAATTAGGCGCCGGACAGACGGACGGACATTACTCACGCCGCAGCTAATAGTGAATAGCTAGTGCAATCTCACTGCGTGTGGGCACTACTATGGGGTCGGGGTCTCACAGACCACGGGGCTGGCAATAATGACAAGTTGGATAACAAGCAAATTGGATTAAACCTTTGGTCTGAGGAGAGCGGCATCTAATATTGAGATTCTTTAATTCTTAAATTCTCTATTGTGCACTCATATTCATATCAATAGTTCGGGCTATAAGATTGCTAAATAGATTTTTTGCGTATAAAATAAAAGCTGCTTATGTTGATTCCTATCTTTAGCTAAATAAAACGGTTAGTGCTTATAAAAAAATACTTTGCTTTTTGAAATGAAATATTTAAGTATCGTAATTTACACGAATTATGGTGTTTGGTACAACTTGTTAGTTTTCATTACGTTTAATTTAGATTAAACGCGATACAAATAATATAAGACCTGAATAGCATTTTGGGTTACGTTTAGTTAGTATTGGAGCAGACCAACCACCATCGTTGATGTCGCTCAGCTGTTGCCGCACGGATAAGAGTATCGGCCCGATGGATGGATGGATTCACGTTATTTACTTGCCTCATTACCTGATGCTTTATTAATTTCAGCGATTTACCCTGGAATAAAGTACATTATCTTCATCACGTTTACTTAATCGGCGAAGGAAAACATCGCTATCAATCTGCGTTCTCTAACAGATAAATTGACTTGTTCTAATTTAGTTCAATTTTGAGGCACATTTAGCTTTCGAAATCTTATGAATTCTCGTTTGCTACTAAAACGACAAATTAAATTTTAGAATGAGATTCGAGACTTCACTAAAGTTCTGCGCACATCTAGGCGATGACGATCAGTGAAACGCTGTCAAATATCGCTGTCAAATTTGACAGTGTTTCACTGATTGCCATTGCAGATCGCTTAGATGTGCGCAAGGCTTAATTATATGACAGAGATACTTAATATAATATATGAGATACTTGACAGTGACTTTTCGTGACTGTTACGCTATGTGCGGCAAAATATACAACGCCCTACCCCGAGACATTAGAAGCCTTCCGCTTAACAAGTTCACCAAAGAACTAAGACGGTGGCTAATAAGTAAAAGTTTTTATAAGTTGCAGGATTTCCTAGGTAAGAATAGTTAGCACATTGACATTGTAACATTCATATTGTAGGTTAGGACAGGACATTGTTTTTTTTTTGTATTTGTATATATTTTTTTTTCTGACTTTGCTGTTCTTTTGATATGACATTTAATTATTATTGTACGAGTATAGCGTTAGTAGAATGGAATTTTAATTTTATTACTTATTTAATATAATTTCATGTTGTTTCGTAACTTAAATGGCATGAACCAAAAATTTGCATCCCAGCTATGTGGAATGAGTGACACTTATTTATTATTTTTAAGATCTTTCATGTATACACTTCATTGAGGCAAATAAATGATTATGATTATGATTATGATCATAGTTTTTAAACTGTTGAAGCTCGCTACGCCTTGAAAAACTACGTCAATGATTAAACTAAAAAAAACTGTCAAAAAAGATGTATTCAAGTATTATATCAGCTATCCGGTTCCCATATTACAAGCTCTGGGGGCAAATTCTCGGGCCGATCTCGATCATTTTGAAATTTTATTATAATGCTTCTTTTCACAACTCCGCACTTTTTTAACGTTTTCCGCATATCTTAGCTGTCGAGGCTTTTACGAAGAGGTCGTTTATGAATTACTCAAGGAAATTATCCATTCCCCCTTCAAAAAGAAGCAATAAAATAAAATTTCAAAATGATCGAGATCGGCCCGAGAATTAGCCCCCAGCTTAGTTTGGGGCTGGGTAGTGTTGTGTGAATTGTCCACAATATTTATTTTATTTTTTTATTTTAAAGTAAGTATAAAATCGATCTTCGTGGCTTTAGTTTGTACAAAGTTTAATCAAGCTTTTATTTATGAAGCATTCTTCTAAAAGTGAAATATGAACACTTGAACACCACACCCAGTCAACACTCTATCGAGAGTTTGATAAGACTTTGGATAATCTATAAAACAGAAGCACCACAATATCAATGCCTTCACACACGGCTACATTTATGTAGGTTAAACGAAAACGCTGCTGTAGTGTGTGTGAATTAAAATACTCAAAGTGACCGTCATTTTTAGCTTGTCTCATTTGTAGTTATTTATTTTATTAACAGCGGGATGGTGGCATAGAAAAGGCTTAAAAAATATTCTTTCAGGAATTATGGAAGGCCTAAGCCTAAGTGGTAATTTTTCAAGCTGACGATGAAACTGAAATACAAAAGGCTTCATAACAATCAGTAATGACAAACAGCAACAGACAGACATTGAATTCCATTCAATGTTGAAGTATAGCGGTAGATGTAAAGACATGTTTGCTTAATAAGACGGCGGAGGTTTAGCAGGAGATGGTGACGTCAGCGGCGCTCGAAGCCTCATTTGCAGCGTCGCTCATTAAGGCGCCGTGTGATACGAATTTAAATCTATTTGTTTGATACACACACCGCTGTAGCTGTACCGTCTTAGAGAGGGAACGCTGATGCTGCGGTCTCGGTGGAGTTATGGACTTCCTCGACAATGACTGAGGTGAGGCGAAAAGAGGAGCCAAGTTCGTAGATTTACAGTAGCTTTTCTTGCAGTAAGTTTTTTGATAAAGTAATATTTTGGCCAATCGATCTTTTTGGCTGAAGACCTGTGATAATATCAGATACTGATTTAGGATTTATAAATTATTTAGTTTTGGATTCATTTGGTTACAAATATCAATGTTAAAAAGTGTTACTATTGATATGAGTGCGAGCTATTTATTTCTTGCGAGAACATTGTTAACGTTGATCTATGGAATCAAACAAAAAAAAAATACTATTTATTTAGAAAATGACCAAATCAGAATTTGGTTTCTATTCGTTATTGCTAAAAGAAAGTTTTTTGAAGTAAAAAATGCGGTTGTAAAAACATTTAGTTGATAATTAGACATTGGCCGCTTCCCCACTTAGCGTGCGACACGGCACGTATATGTGTAATAGGTACGTGTACAGAGACGGTTATCATCGTTACTCGTGAGTGTGAGGTAAGCGCTCCTTATTGCGTACTTAACCTTTGTACTACGCCTTCTGATATCACGACTACGACGAGAACTCTTGCGTATACCTACAGAAAACACTGGAATATTAAAATGTAAAAGGCATCTTAATACTTGTAGGATAGATGTTATAACCTTATTTCGTGGGAGCATTGCTGTGTTTTAGAAGGACTTTTTTATGCTTAATTGTATTGCACTACCGTGAAAAAACTATATAGAATTTACTAATTATATATAGTTTTTTAACTATATTTACCATGCCTGGAATTTGAAATCTATATAGAAATAACAGTGTGTTTTCAATATCCTCAACGGCTCAGGTTGGATCTCAGCACAACTTTAAACGGAGGAAACAAAAAGCGTAATAAAAGGCACTCGCAAACTTTCTAATGTCGGTATAATCGCGGCGAGACTTTTTATAGTTTTATTGCGCGAGTTCCGCCGCCATCTTAGACTCGCGATGCAACGCAACGCATCACAAGTGTTGGGAAACTTTGTAAGGTTTTATTAAAGCTGCAGACTTTTCAATCTGGTTTCATATTTTGAAAAACTTTTGCAAGTATAAGTTCTTTCAAATCAATTTGCTACTAATTCAATTTTGGGGTTCATTCCGCAAATCGTCACAAACCAGAGAAATAGAGCAAAATATTCGTAGAATGTGCTACGAGATTTGCTACGAAACCGTAGCACCACCGCTACACACTTTATTTTGTATCCTATTGTTAGTGTTAAATAAACATTTGTTTAATATTATCTGAGTGGCTTCCTTAGAAAGTAAATTGTAAACTAAGCCAGTGCAAGGCGGAGTTAGCCTAGTTACTTACAAATTTATCCGTTTTGTATGGAGCACAATAAAATGGCGAACCTCATCATACATTGAATAATAGCGACCTCTAAAGCGGCCTCTCCATCATTGTACTCGACATTCCGAGATTCACGCGCCAACGACCAAATTGTCCCATATGTAACCCATTATATCATAACATAAATAATCCCCACACATCCCCACACAAATAGAACCACTTAATCTCCGAAATAAGACACATGACGGTATAAATTGTACGCTAAACAGCGCGCGAACGCTACAACCTCTTGTCACCAGTAGTTGGCCAAATTGGCTTATAACTGTACCAATACTGTATACCGACACGCACTATCCTATAGCCTAGGCCTAAGGTCTAAAGTCGCTTGGCTGAGCACATGGGGAAGGTTGTTTTGGCTTGCATTCAGAGTGTGGCCGCGTGAATGCGTGGTTCGGCGGGATGCCTTACAATACGGAAAATATGATGTCACAATGAGGCCTCTTTCTGCTGCGAATTGTCTGCTCCACTTTGTGCTTTGTTGCTCTTATTGGCTCATCTGTTTCCGTTTGTAATGTGGAACGGCTGGCGACAATAAACAATTATACAACGACGTAAAACTCGACAAGTCGGCACTTTTTTGTGCCAAAGTTCACTTTATCGAGATATTTATGTACATAAATAATATAATCTTTTATTTGTAAGCTTTGTCAAAAATACTTCTTAATTGTGAATATTGACGGTTCAACTTATCTATTTTAACATACCTACCTTTAAAAAAAAATATCAGTTTCTTAGTATGTATTTGCAAGGGACCTAATGATTGACGTCATTGATTCGGACGGACAATGTATAAAGTCGTGGTCGCGTCGCACGAAGGCCGCCCTAGCCGTGCCCAAGCGCCCAGCTGACTGAACTCAACAAAGCAACATTTCAAATGTCGCGCAGATATCATTATAAAACTCTCCGTTCACTGGCTCCAACAATGAACCGAGATTCAACATAAAATTATAACGTAGTGAAATGCATCATTCCAGCAAATATTCCAACAGCGAGCGAAAGCCAAATAAACCTCTCTATAATTTACTTTTTGCGAGTTGAATGTATATTATTCTTGACAATAGAAGTCGGTGTTACCGGCGCAGGGCCGCATTCGAGAGAGTAATGAAACGATCCAGGATCAGCCTTTGTTCGCTTTCTCATTGATCTATCCACAACACAATAGACAATCTATGGCGTCCCCAACTCACAGTTTATAGCGATAGAGGAGGTCTTCATATTATTTATCGATAGAAACGACGGAATATTATGACACCTGTTTTATCTAAAACTATGAAATATTCGATGTAATATTTATGTAGGTACAGTAGAAATCATAAAAATGTAAGTTAAAATAATACGGAAAGTTTAAATACATATTTGGCTTGGATTTGGTTGGGATTGTATTGAATTTGCTTACACATTTGCAATATTTTGAATGTCAAGTTTGTGGCCCTTATGAGGTCTACTGAGTCCGTCCGCGGCTTCGGGGGCGAGGAAAGTGGGGGGGGGGGGGGGGAAGGCTGTAGTGTTGTGCGGCGCGTGAGGGGGGGGGGGGAGGGGAGGGGAGGGGCGGGGCGGTAGATTGTAATTAGCAGCTGTAGTTGCACCGTTATTGTAATGAGCTACACTCTATTCTTTACACTGTTCACAACAACTATGCGTGGAACAAAAGGTAAGGAGATGATGTGTCAGAACATTATGGAATTTAGATCTTATGACTTTGAAATAAAGGTCATTTTGTTAACTAGGTTGTATTGTTACCAGGTAAAAACTTCGATTGTATTAGGTTTAGGTATGTATGTACAAAAAACCGTATTATTATGTATAAGTATTATATCAGCCATCTGGTTCCCATAGTACAATCTTTGCTTAAATTGGGGCAAGATAGAGTTGTGAGGATTGTCCACAGTATTATATAAAATACAGTATTATATATTATTATATAACTGGCACCTAGACGCACCTAGACTCACCTAGCTTTAAGACGTTTCAAAGTGATTCTTGTAATCGAACTGAATAAAGACAATTTAATTCAGATTTTCATTCGTTTTTTTACTGTAATGGCTTTGCAAAAGCTTGTCGTGTTAGTTATTCAAGCTCTTAGAACTTTTTTATTCTTTTCTTTACTATTTACTGGATTTACGTCTAAGAATTCAATTGCGCTTTCAACTAACTCAGCTTAAGTAAGATTTTTATTTCTAACAGCACAAGGATCATTTTTCAACATCTCGTATGAAGTCGCATCAAGTAAATAGTAGTTTGGACTGAAATACCTCTGGTAGATGTTTTCTAAGAAACTAAGTCTAGACTCTAGAATCACAACTAAAACCAACTGACTACAACATTGTTATATTGGTAGTTCAATATTGTCTTTAGTCTGGCATGCGTGTGTTATTTCAGAAATAGCTTGTTTTATAACGTTATAATCATGTCTTTATTTTAATAGTGCAATACTATCTAGCCCCAAACTAAGCAGAGCTAATACGATGATATAATACTGTGGATATATTTTTTTGTAAATACTTAGTTAAGATACAATATAACATCCAGACAGAAAACAAACATCTGTGTTCACCACACAAATTATGTTTGTTTTAGCTGTTGCACAACGTATTAGCAGGCCATGCCCACAGAATTAACTTTTCACTCATTAAGGCCTGCGCACACCTAGGTCGACGGCGATCAATGAAACGCTGTCAAATATCACTGTCAAATTTGACAGCGTTTCACTAATCGCTATCGCCAGCGACCTAGGTGTGCGCAGGCCTTTAAACAGAGCTATAAAAAGACCTGTCAACGCGCTGCTGTATCAAAGAATCAATTTTCCGTTGACAAATTAAAAGTTTCTCTTGCCGCCGTCAAAAAAAGCAAACAACACTTCCGGTAGAAGTTCCCGCTCTCATAATGAACGTGGAATATTAATATTCAATGTTTCGCTGTAAAAATCATTTTAGCATTTTTAAGTTTCGTACAGTCGGTGACAGAGCGGTTACTGTCTAAAGACCTGCGCACACCTAGTTCGCTGGCGGTAGCGATCAGTGAAACGCTGTCAAATATTCGCTGTCAAATCTCAAATCTGACAGCGATATTTGACAGCGTTTCACTGATCGCTACCGCCAGCGAACTAGGTGTGTTCGGGCCATTATACATTTTAATAATTATTTTTTCTTACAGAAAGGCGGTGACAGAAGTCATAGATTGTTTATATTACAAGTTAATCTCTTGAAATAATTATTATAATTATTTGATAGATGAAGAGGGCTTAGAATCGTTCTTTCTGGATATGTGTAGAGGACTAGCACCTATGTCTAGCAGTGAATTTGTTCAGGCTGATGTTGATGACGCAGTAGATGCATCCAAACATACTTCATTGCAGACGTATTTATTTAATAACGATTGCAAGTCCATCCCCAACTTCTGGCTTCTTCTTGATGTTTTATCGCCCTTTTAGAGCACTTTATTACGAGTAATAACTAAGTAAAAAAAGCAGCCAAGTGCGAGTCGGACTCGCCCATGAAGGGTTCCGTAGCATCAAGTAACATAATATAAAGGTTCTTGTAGTTCGTCGAAAGGTAAATTGTGGTTTACGGTTTATGACGTATAAAAAAAAACTACTGACTAAATCTCGTTCAAACCAAATATCGTTGGAAGTTTGCATAGTAATGTACAACGTATACTTTTTTAGTTTTATCATTCTTTTATTTTAGAAGTTAGAGGGACCAACTTTTTACCACTTTGGAAGTGTCTCTCGCGCAAACTATTCAGTTTAGAAAAAAACGATATTAAAACCTCAACATCATTTTTAAAGACCTATTTGTAGATACCCTACACGTATGGGTTCAATGAAAAATCAAATTGAGTTTCAGTTTCAAGTATGGGGACCCCTAAAATTTATAGTGTTTTTTCTATTTTTGTGTAAAAATCTTAATGCGGTTCACAGAATACATCTACTCGCCAAGTTTCATCAGTCTAGCTCTTACGGTTTCGGAGAAAAATGGCTGTGACATACGGACGGACAGACAGACAGACAGACAGACAGACATGATGAATCTGTAAGGGTTCCGTTTTTGCCATTTGGCTACGGAACCCTAAAAACCGTAATTGAATCAAAAACTCCTATTATGTACTTAGTTGTAATTAAGAAGAATCATTTTGAAACGACCTACAGCTAGATGAATCTAGGTGCCAATTCCACGCGACCAAGGCTTGAAGTAAAACGAAGACGTTGTACTTTGACCCCATAAAAAAATACATCCTTATAGGTTGCACTTTTGTGCTCACCTGTATGTACAATCGCGCATAAAATAAAAGTTTCGTGTTAAATCGGTTCATTACACTAACAGCGCGGCTAAGTAGAACTAATTGCGTTAAGCTAAGGCTTCAACAAAGTGAATTGGATTTTTTAACAAAGAACAATCGTAAGGCTTAGTCACACAATGAATAATAAATGTATGCCATATAAATACGTGTGGTACAAATTGTGAATATATTATTCAGTTCTGAAAAAAATTCAAATGTTGCGATGTTTTTTAAACTAACATAGACGGAATTAGAACAATAAATAAAAGAAATAATACGAGTAAAGTAAATTTATTGCCGTTGTTCTGATTCCCGAGAGCTAATGGGGACAGCCACAACTAATTATTATTATTTAATTAAAGTGTCACTGTCATTAGTAATGGGGGCATGTCAATAGAAAGAGCTGTAGGCTTACCACAAGCTCTGTCTGGCTCTGGTTTTGAGTTTGAGTGAGTGCTCATCAGTGTAATATACTGTGTGTGTGACGTTTTGACGTAGGATTTATTAAGTCAACCCTCACACAGACTCAAAACCAGAGCCAGAGACCGAGCCCGACCGAGCTTGTGTTAGGCCTACTGGATCGTCCTTACTACAAAACGTGTTATACTTCTTTTATGTCTTCAATAATCACGTACACTGAACCACAAAATTCAAACTCATAAATTATGATTGTGCTAAGAGGCAAATACCCGTTTTAAATACCAATTATGTAATATGAGGTTCCTAATGAACAGTCTTTTCCACCTCCACGCTCCACGCTACAGGCTACAGGCTACAGGCTACAGGCTACAGGCTACAGGCTACAGGCTACAGGCTACAGGCCGTGTGGCACACGCTTTATACTATTACATTCAGTCTTTATAAGAGTAGTGGAAGTGCTAATGAGCGCCGCATACGAGTTTCCTCTCTAATGAGATACTATATAAAAACTCTTATTGAATATTGTAAAGGCAACATTCTATTTAATAGAAAAAGTAGAAACAATTTAGAAAAATCTTTTACGAGCTAACATTTTAATGCTTTTATTTTTTTGTTCTATTTTTTTCAATTATAAAACGAAGTAGAGGAATTGTACAGATTGACCTAGTTGAATGCACCGCCCTACGGCTAACCTTTACATAGAAAAGCTGGCCTACCATTAAATAATAAATAAATAAATAAATATATGTGTAGGTCAGCCTATCTATACACAATTTGACAGCCATAGCTATAACCATATGGAGCTTGTGGTAGCCCTGCAGGTCATTCTGGCAAACGTGCGCTTTCGACTACCCTCCAAGGCATCCTTCAAGATCTCTTGCAGGTCTTAGGGGATGTGTACCGTGCCTGGAAAAGCGTATGTGATCACGTAACTTCATGTATTTGTGTCACTCATCATGAGCGATGCCGGGACGCGATGTGTGGAAGTGAATTCTAAGAAAGTGGCCGACTACTAATAAGTTATATCACACTAAAACTTAGTTTCGGAAACTTCAATGCAAAATCACTTTTATCACAAATTCATAAAGACTGTTTTTGTGTGAGGTTCATAAGAGTCAAGAGTGTGCGCCTAATTGAATAGAGCAACTTATGAAGGGAGCAGTTCCACAAAGAAAGTGCTTTTCCCTGATACGGCGGTGCCGGGTCACTGAACTCATTAAGGTGACTAGCGGTGGCTCGCCACTTTGTTCGCGTGGACCACTTTCTTACTATCAGCTTATGGATCGATGACCATACCTCTGTGGTAAGGCTGGCGACATAGGCTTAGGCCTTGCCTTGCACCGACAACAGATATAAATAAAGGAGATATTGAGAAGATGAGGCTCTCAGCAGTGACGAGTACAACGCGATGAGAACATTCAAAACAGCAAAAACAAGTGGTACCCAATATTTATTTTTTTGCTACCACCTACCCATTGCTTTACCAACAGTTGAATACACTTTGTATACTGAGATATATTATTTGAAACGTGAGCGCAATGAAAGAAGTGAATGAATCTGGTTTAATTATCCTGCAACTCTATTTGTTAGCGTGTGATAAAAGCACTGACTTAACTAACATTTTAAAATCTACAAAGAAAAGCACACGTTTTGTTTCATTTAATAGAAAGCAAACAACTTGTGCATTACTTTATTACGGAAAGGAGGTTGAAATAAAATGAAATGTATAAGTATTTGCCTGCGAAGTATGGTCAATACTGCAAATATTATTTTGTAATTATCGCGTAACTTACCTTATTTTATTAATTATACCTACTTACGAAACGTCGGGAAAGTAAATAAAATAAGGCAATATACGCGAGAAATACCCGTGTAATAGTTTCAATAATTGTGTTATGATCGCGAAAGTTTAAGAAGTACTAATATTGAAAATTTTCTTATTAATAATAATGTTAGTACCACATACTTGGTTGGAGACCAACAAGCAAAATTGTAATGTTTTTAAGGCCTGCGCACACCTATATAGGTCGCTGGCGATAGCGATCAGTGAAGCGCTGTCAAAAATATCTATCCTATATGCGCAGGCCTTTATAAATAAGAACACAGTGTTTCATTACAATTGTAATAAAACTTATCTTGTTTTAAGAAATTTTACAGACGTAGCTCCGACTAAATATGAACACTTATCCATTTGTTGTAATAAGTAGGTAGTCGCACTTCAGCGAGGCGGTGGAGAGGCAGAGTAAACACGCTGCAGGAGCGGCGCGGCGCCGGCGACAGCGCTACAGTGACGTCACTCGAGAGCTGCGGCTGACAGTTGCTAGTCCTCTGCATCCTTGCACACCACGAGACACGAGACAGTGGCAAGTCGCTGCTACTATTTGGTCATTTCAGCTGATCAAATTAGAAGAAAAAGTGCTATGGTTCATACCCTAGATTTCATTTCGTTTTATTTATTCATTTGCATTCCTCTTACAAATCGTGTTTGAGTGTTATGTTAGATTAACATTAAACGTTACCATAACAACAAACGTAAATAGTAGTAGTAGTAATTGTAGTAGAGGCAATAAACGTTTTTTTTTTTTTTATTTATTCAGACACGATTTGTACAAAGTACATTAAAAAATTTAAGTACACAATAATTGAATCTTTAAATAAAAATATATAATGATGTCAATGTGTAATAGAAACTCTTAGGCTACAGTTACGAGTACATTCTTACATTATCAATTTTGTCATTTTCATATACAAAGGATACTTGAAACAAAGATATTTTGTATATTTGGTATACTTACTCTTCCCCAGGGCCTCATTAGTTTTTGTGTTTGGCAGATCTCGTTATTTTTGCAGAAACTAAGCACAGCCATTCCATGATACGAACAATATTAGCTCTAAATTGATTTAAATCTGCAGCAGCGGCCAAAATTTATAACATCGACACTTTCGCATTTCAAATGATTAAGAAGATCGAAATAGTAAAGGTGTGCTCATGTCTTGACAATGGCCAGCTAAGCGGCGTGTCGCACTACTGACACGTCGTGTGAAACAGCTCTTAGTACAGAAAGTGTGGCGGCATTAAGAGCGAGTCGAGTAAACCAGGCGGACGGAAAATAGGCTCGCTAGTTGTGTGCGTACTCACGCACACAATGATAGGTTCGCTCGACGCCGTTTACACCTAGTGTGGCAAAAGTAGGTAACCCATGATTTGAAAAAAATGTTGTTTGGTTGAGTGACTTATAGAGACGAAATTTTGTTTACGTTATGCCAGAAAGTAAAATTCATCTCTCTAAAAAAAACAATCTGAGGTCAGTTTACAAAATAATTACATTTTCATTTCACTTTTCTTTTAGGTTTTTTAATAATAGTAATAAATAATAAATATTGTGCACAATCCACTCCACACTATCTAGCCTCAAACCAAGCAGAGTTTATACTATAGGAACCAGACAGCTGATATAATACTTAGCATATAATTTTTTTTTTTTTTAATACATACTTAAAATACAATATAACACCCAGACAGAGAACAAACATTTGTATTCACCAAACAAATGTTTCTTCTCCGTGGGGATCGAACCCACGACCTACAGCGTAGAAGGCAGAGCTACTACTAACTAAGCTGAGAGGCCAGGTTTTCGTTTCATTTTCAACAATATTTGCATATTTGTGAATAATATTTTTGGTGGTAAGTTCATACCCCGCTAAGCAGCAAAAGCTGAGCCAGGGCCTATTTGGCATAACATGTACCTAGCGCGGGACGTAGTTGTTTTTTTTTATTATGTGCTAAGATAGCAAGTAATTACTCAATTATTTGTGTTAGAATTTTTTGTTCATATTTTAGTTTTGATTTTGTCAATGTTCCGTTCTGTGTACCTATGTTATGTTAAATAAATTTTCTTTCTTTCATACTTTCATTCATTTTGGATCCAAGATGGCAGCTTCATTTTTATCCTAAATAAATGATAATTATGGGTATCGATTTAGAGGTTGTTGGGGGCTCTGATTGTGGATTTGACATTCATTTTTGAATCCAAGATGGCGGATTATTTTTTTTTCATAAATATTTGATATGGGTATCGTTTAATGGGTTTTTGGGGGTGCTGATTCCGAATCTGCCATTCATTTTTGAATCCAAGATGGCGGATTCTTTTTTTTTCTTAAATATTTGATATGGGTATCGTTTTATGGGTTTTTGGGGGTGCTGATTTTGAATCTGGCATTCATTTTTGATTCCAAGATGGCGGATTCTTTTTTTTCTTAAATATTTGATATGGGTATCGTTTTATGGGTTTTTGGGGGCGCTGGTTCCGAATATGCCATTCATTTTTGATTCCAAGATGGCGGATGTTTTTTTTCTTAAATATTTGATATAGGTATCGTTTTATGGGTTTTTGGGGGTGCTGATTTTGAATCTGCCATTCATTTTTGATTCCGAGATGGCGGATGTTTTTTTTTCTTAAATTTTGATATGGGTATCGTTTTATGGGTTTTTGGGGGCGCTGGTTCCGAATATGCCATTCATTTTTGATTGAAAATGAATGCCAGATTCAAAATCAGCACCCCCAAAAACCCATAAAACGATACCCATATCAAATATTTAAGAAAAAAAAACATCCGCCATCTTGGAATAAAAAATGAATGGCATATTCGGAACCAGCGCGCCCAAAAACCCATAAAACGATACCCATATCAAATATTTAAGAAAAAAAAGAATCCGCCATCTTGGATTCAAAAATGAATGGCAGATTCAAAATCAGTGCCCCCAAAAACCCATAAAACGATACCCATATCAAATATTTAAGAAAAAAAAAACATCCGCCATCTTGGAATCAAAAATGAATGGCATATTCGGAACCAGCGCCCCCAAAAACCCATAAAACGATACCCATATCAAATATTTAAGAAAAAAAAGAATCCGCCATCTTGGATTCAAAAATGAATGGCAGATTCGAAATCAGTGCCCCCAAAAACCCATAAAACGATACCCATATCAAATATTTAAGAAAAAAAAAACATCCGCCATCTTGGAATCAAAAATGAATGGCATATTCGGAACCAGCACTCCCAAAAACCTATAAATCGATACCCATATCAAATATTTAAGAAGAAAAATAATCCGCCATCTTGGATTCAAAAATGAATGGCAGATTCAAAATCAGCGCCCCCAAAAACCCATAAAACGATACCCATATCAAATATTTAAGAAAAAAAAACATCCGCCATCTTGGAATCAAAAATGAATGGCATATTCGGAACCAGCGCCCCCAAAAACCCATAAAACGATACCCATATCAAATATTTAAGAAAAAAAAAACATCCGCCATCTTGGAATAAAAAATGAATGGCATATTCGGAACCAGCGCCCCCAAAAACCCATAAAACGATACCCATATCAAATATTTAAGAAAAAAAAACATCCGCCATCTTGTAATCAAAAATGAATGGCATATTCGGAACCAGCGCCCCCAAAAACCCATAAAACGATACCCATATCAAATATTTAAGAAAAAAAAGAATCCGCCATCTTGGATTCAAAAATGAATGCCAGATTCAAAATCAGCACCCCCAAAAACCCATAAAACGATACCCATATCAAATATTTAAGAAAAAAAAACATCCACCATCTTGGAATCAAAAATGAATGCCAGATTCAAAATCAGCACCCCCAAAAACCCATAAAACGATACCCATATCAAATATTTAAGAAAAAAAAGAATCCGCCATCTTGGATTCAAAAATGAATGGCATATTCGGAACCAGCGCCCCCAAAAACCCATAAAACGATACCCATATCAAATATTTAAGAAAAAAAAGAATCCGCCATCATGGATTCAAAAATGAATGGCAGATTCAAAATCAGCGCCCCCAAAAACCCATAAAACGATACCCATATCAAAAAATTAATGGCATATTCGGAGCCAGCGCCCCCAAAACCCCATATCAAAAGTTTATGACAAAAAAAATCCACCATCTTGGATTAAAAAATTAATGGCAGATTCGGGACCAGCGCCCTCAAAAACCTATAAAACGATACCAATATCAAATATAAAAAAAATGAATCCGCCATCTTGGATTAAAAAATGAATGGCATATTCGGAGTCAGCGCCCCCAAAACCCCATATCAAAAATTTATGACAAAAAAATCGGTTGTCTGTAAAGTCGGTTTACTGACGATAGTTGAACGTGATAACGTCATAAGAAAATACTCGCGGACTCGCGGACTCGGACTCGGACTCGGACTCGGACTCGGACTCGGACTCGGACTCGGACTCGGACTCGGACTCGGACTCGGACTCGGACTCGGACTCGGACTCGGACTTGGACTCGGACTCGGACTCGGACTCGGACTCGGACTCGGACTCGGACTCGGACTCGGACTCGGACTCGGACTCGGACTCGGACTCGGACTCGGACTCGGACTCGGACTCGGACTCGGACTCGGACTCGGACTCGGACTCGGACTCGGACTCGGACTCGGACTCGGACTCGGACTCGGACTCGGACTCGGACTCGGACTCGGACTCGGACTCGGACTCGGACTCGGACTCGGACTCGAACTCTCGGAACCGGACCCGGAACCCGACCGAACCCTTACCCTTACCCTCATTTACCCTTACCCATTACCCGACCCGGGCTCGGGCTCAGGTAAATGGAACGACGAAACGACGTAACGACGCTTGAGTCATGTTTTTTCGTGCGTGCAGCCGGCTCCATCGATTTATAAATAAGACGTTATCACGTCAAAAAAGAATCCGCCATCTTGGATTTAAAAATGAATGGCAGATTCGGAACCAGCGCCCTCGAAAACTTATTAAACGATACCAATATCAAATATAAAAAAAAAATGAATCCGCCATCTTGGGTTTTCGATTCGCAATCAGCCTGACCAAAAAAACTTGGAACAATACCAACATCAAATTTGAAATACGAAAATAATCTATACCTACATATTTTTACATATTTATATTTTTATCGATTTTTTTTTCCGGAACAGAGCGCCACTTTTCTTCTTAGAATATCTTTCTTTTCGCTTTCCCATTGTTCCCTAAACAGAGTAAATATTTATAGGTACATCACATTTTTTTGAGCAATAAAAAGCATAGATAATAAAAAATGGCTTACCTCACTTTACCTGTTTGCAGCTGTGTGTACATACACATAAGATCGCGTTTGCTAGTTGGCTCGCGTCGCCTCGCAAAGAGACGTGCTCCCACTCTGAGCTCTCGTGGTGGACTGAATTTCCGCGAGCGTTCGTCGCGTATATATTCAACTTCGCGCGTCCATAGTAAATTTGTATGGCGGATTTGAGATGCTTTTTTAAAAAATTCATAACCAAATAACTAAGTGATTTATTAAAAATCGAAAAAGGACTAATTGTAGACTAAACATTTGAGATTAATTCGAATTAAAGTTTGTTCATAAAATCAACAGTGTAACATGACATTTTTTAATAACGCCGACATACGATTTGTCAAATTTTACCTATCTGTGTTTATTTAATTATAGATAAATATTTTTTTTTGTTACGGAATAATTGTCAATACGTTCAGTCTGGTACTTTATACAAAGTTTTAGATTCATTATTGCAAGTATATTCATAATATCGATTTAACCGTGACTATCGTTTTCAACTATTTTGCACGACTCGCTCTTAAGGTTATCGGTCGGAAGTAATTATTGTTTGAAATGTTCGCGAAATTTCCTGAGAGGCCGGTGGAGGAGGCGCGCACTGCACCCGGTCTTAAGAGTTCATTTCGTTGAGGGGGTTAGCCTCCTGCAGAAAGACTACATGTTCCATTTTTTACTTTAAGACCTCACCATGTAACATAATAATTGCAATAAATAATATGAGTATGTCTGATTCGCTAGCTAGAACGTATCAATGCCTAGATGTACAGTCTGCGTGAGTGAGTAGGAATCACTTTGATAAGCTTTTTACCAATATTTTTCTGATCGGATATATTTTATTGGATCTGAGAGCAGTTGCAAAACACCCACACTGTTAAAACTTCCGTTACACTATAGATTGAATGGTAAATATTTTTTATTAATTAAACTGAAAGCTGAAAGCCTGGTCGTGCACAGGACATAAAGTAATTGTCGCGGGACTTTTCCTGAAACTTTTAACCTTTTTGTGAAATAATTACGTTATTTTACACGACACGCCATGCGCCACTGTCTGTGTGATGTGAGTTTACGAATGAGAAGCTCAATTAAATATAATTCGAGTTGACCAATTAATTTTGTTAGTATCCTTGTATTTTACTGGTTTTTGTGTGCTTATGTAGTAAATAAATAAATGTCTATGTCTATGAATTTAAAAATTCTGCATCATCCAATAAAACGCACTACTGCAACGTTTCATAGTGATTCTACATGCAAATGAACATTTTTTAAGCTCCTAAGAAAGAGCACATACACACACCCTACACACACACACAGTCCCCAAGGACTGTTCGACACTAACGTGACCGTGTACCGTGTGATGTCTGTGGGACTTAAGTGTAGTAAACATTATAAAAAAAACAATTAAAAAAAGTACGCTGACAATCAATCAATACAAATGTTGGATTTAATAGAAAAAATAATGCGAAAGAAATACCTACATTGTTATGGAATCAAGCATACCCCGGAGCATAGCCGGTCATCCTCTCGCTGTGTTTCAGCTGCGCCTCAGAATACATACAAAGCAATCTCAACCAACACTATCAGTTATCCCTTGTATTATCTGAAGGCGGCGCGCGGCGGAAGGCGCATGGCGTCACATTAATACACTAGCACAGAGATGGTAATTGCGTTGCACTGCTGCCGACAACCCTATATCATCCCCCCCCCCCCCCCTCCATACCCACCCTCACCCCGCTCGTCCCGGAGTGTGGCACTCAAGTGTGCTTGTCATGTGATAATAAGTCATAGTGTGTTCACATTAGATTCATAATTAATTATCGCGTTTTATAGCTGTCATCGCAGTTGTCTTCTGAAACATACTATCAGACGTAAATTGTGTTATAATCGAGAGTGATCACAGTAGGCCTAACACAAGCTCTGTCTGGCTCTGTCATAAAACAGTTTTGGGGTTCATGTTAGTTTACGCGAGCTGATAGGACTATTATGAGATCTGCCTGGCTCTGGTTTTGAGTCTGTGTGAGTGTTGATTAAATAACTTCTACGTCACACACGCAGTATAATGCATGGACCCCAAAATTGTTTTGAATGAATTTACCAAAAATATGACAAATTGTATGCCAACTTCCAAGCCGTGCCATCGAAGTGAATATTCCGATGAGTAGTACAGTAGTGAAACTGTGAGGGGAGTGTGTTTCGAACTATTATGATGATATAAACGAGGAGCAACTTTGAATTATTCGTGTTCCGATGTTTTTGTTGGTGAGCATTGTGCCTTCACAGGCGATGTGGTTTGTTATCCGTCACGGCTAAAGCTTTAAAACCAAGAACAAATGAGTTTTGTTCGTTAATGTACCCAATAACAAAACAATGATGTATGAAGGCAACAAACTTATTTTTGGTATCAAATGCACCCACGATACGATTTGTGACAAAAATTTTGCCCAACAAATTAATGACTATAGTTGTAGATTAATTAATCTAATCCAAATAACAAGGATCATTTTGAAATGTCCTAATTTCTTCTAACTTTAAACAGTGAAACCTAGAATTTTCTTGTTCTCCAACACCCCAAGGGGTAAAGAATCCAATAAAAAAACCAATTGTGTTGATCAAAGATTACTGCTTCTATTCGTTTAATATGCCATAACAACAGTCGCTAAGTGTACCTAATTCCGATTGAAATTCGCGTCCAAGGAGCAAAAGTGTAAAAGCTGCGCCAATTCCTATGTAAAACTAAATTGAAAACACATTAGTGAACCAATAGCAGGTGCCGAGTGCCGAGTGCCGAGTGCCGGGGGAGCCTCCGTCCCATGGGACCTCTCTCACTGTGCGCTCCTACTAGGGTAGTCGGGGAGATGTGGCCAATCTCACACCTGTAAAGTGGGCGATCCATTGGCGAGCTAAAACCGACGAGCCGGCCAGCTAAAGGTATAAACCGCCGATGGAGCACCTACAAAACCGCGGTCTTTTAGGTGCTCCATTGGCGGTTTATACCTATGGCTCGCAGGCACGTCGGTTTTGGCTCGCCAATGGATCGCCCACATATTAAGAATTGAGGAACTTGGTTGGCTGTCCAGTAAAACACAAAATATTAAAAACGTCATAGTAATTTTCTTAAACATGCGCGGAAATATTGCCATTACTTTTGAATATAGAACACGCGAAGTATCATATTTACGTAGACTGAAAAACCAAAATCACTTCCCGGCGCGTTCTCGCTCCGGCAATGTTGTATGAAACGGTGTGCTGTGCTATTTCGCTGCCTTTGCAATAATGTACTATTAAATAAATAAAATAATATTAAAGTAATATTACTGGCACGTGAGGCTAAACATCTGTATGCCTCAAGTTGATGGACGCAGGGCAGTGCATTCGGCACGTTCATGGCGTGCGTGACCTACGAGACAATGCTTTGTTATCGGCTATAGTTACCACTTAACATGAGTCTCGTCCCATCAGTAGTATAAAAAAAATGAAACAGTTCTAAATGTTTGGTTGTTTTTCGTTCAATAAATTAATCAACAGAATCTATAATAGGATCATATGAAAAACAATAGGCAAAGTACCAGAATACAAAGCTTTTATTTGCAAACCATGCCAGCAATTGTCTCGCTGCAGGAACCCTAGTCATGTCTAATATAACTTAGTAGGCTTAAAGTAGTACCCGCCAGCTCCTGCGCTATAAAGATACTTGAAACTGAAAAATGCAGGCGGCGCGAATAGATTCGAAGCGCTGTTTGAGCGGAGTTTATTTCTAACGACGCGGCGTGAACAAATAACGATTTTATGCGGTCGAGCCTTTCCTATTCCCCACCACCGCCGTTAAGAGTTCTCTTAGTTTCTGAAACTTTTAGGTTCAAATAAAATCAACCACGAAAATGGTGATAGTTGTTTAAAACTTGAACTAATAAAAGTTGACGGCACCACGTCATCTAGTCGCATGTCTATTCGTGCGGTTTATACATCTGTATGCAGAATTAAGGTTGAAAGTTGCGGTCACCCACTCTAATGTTCGGTCAAGCCCCCGTGGGTAGTTGAAAGGACAGCTAGTTCCTAGAATATGCAATACAGTTTTGTTATTCTCTCATTACAACTAGAAACAAAATGGCTGCTGGGTAAATTGTTCCCAACTTTTTCACTCCAATGAAATTCGCCAACCTAATTACGTAGGCCCTAAAATTTTATTAGAGCCCGTTATCCACAAGGAGCTAATTAACACTCGCTCTTGACCGTTTGTGTCACAATTACCCACAATTAAACGCGCCTAAAATAATATTTGGGACATTTGTTGGAGAAAGGACCAGCCCCGAAGTTTGACCTTAGTCAGAGGGATCACTAACCTAGCCTAGGGAGCACTTACACTGCGTATGAACATCGGGTAGTAGACGGAAGAAGATTGTATATTGTAGGAACATATTAAATGCAGTTGTTGTACTGGTAGCAGCTGTAAAGAAATCCATTATTTGTTATCTGCTGACGCCGTATGCAATGTAGTTAGGATTCCGTGCCCAAAGGATAAAACGGGACCCTATTATTAAGACTCCGCTGTCTGGTCATATGTCTGTCTGTCTGTCCGTCTGTCACCAGGCTGTCTCTCATGAACCGTGATAATTAAACAGTTGAAACTTCACGGATGATATATTTCTGTTGCCACTATAAGAACAATGTAAAAACACACAATAAAATAAATATTTAAGGAGGCTCTCAGACAACAAATGTGAATTTTTGCTAGTTTTCGCTTGATATTGATAACGGTAACAGGTAGACGCTTGAAATATTGATAGAATACTTATTTAATTTTCATTTTAAAAATAAATTTTAGGGAAAAAAAACGAAGGGGCTCCCATATAACAGACATGGTTTTTTGCCGGATTTATAGATTTTATAGATAGGTACGGAACCCTTCTAGCACGTGTCTGACTCGCACTTGGCCGGTTTTTTTAGTATGATGCTGTAAGTTGAAAGTTAAGTTATTTTTAAAACGAGACCACGAGGTCCACCAGCGTGGGTATACTTACTCCGAGGGTTTGACATTGATTTACACAAAAATAACTACATTTACTGTATTTAATAAAATACAAAACCATGTTAAAACAACACTTGCTCTTCAATAAATTATGAGTCGTTGTCCACCTCACAGGACCCATAATTAACAATTAAAAAATGATTCTGTCAAGAATTTGATAATCATATACCGTTGCGTATAAACTTTTTGTGAAGTACTTAGAAACTTGATGTTGGTTCTCTTGTGGCGCGCAGACCTACAGTCAACATACAACATACAAATCGTACAACTGTCAAAAATCGGTCAAAAATCAGCGATCAATGAAACGCTGTGAAATTTGACAGCGTTTCATTGATCGCTGATTTTTAGTTTCACTGATTCCTACCGCCAACGAACTAGGTGTGCTTTTAATGTCCTTTTAGGGTCATTTAAGGCCTGCCTTAAATGACCCTAAAAGGACATTTTGTACAAGGTAACATTTCCCAACTTTTCGAGTTAAGCCATCCACCATGTCAACATTCAGAAATGTGGGTAAAATACGGTTGATATTTGCAAACAAACTATTTTAATTTGGTGCGAACTTTCAGTACGAGTGCAAATTAAAATGGCCGCCCTCGGATTGTGAACCATTACCTACTCATCTCTCCCTCAACTCCACTCACGTCAAAGTGATCCATGTGCTTTGACTAAACTAAATTAAATAAGGCAGCTTTTGATTTGATTTTATCAAAACAAGTAACTCAATGTTAATGTAATTTATTTATAAAATATTGATAAAAATGTAAAACCAAATCTCGACGAAACTGAAGGTTTGTGAATATTGCTTTTTGATACTTAATAAATAAATAATAATAATAAATATTGTGGACAATTCACACAACACTTACAATATAACCAGTTTTCATTTTGACAACTAAGTCACCTATGACTATGACAGCACTAACTAAATCAAATAATTATCTATCATCAAAATACTGCTCATTTTGTCGTGGCACGGATACCAAACCCGCACTCTTGTAATCCTCGGCTTAGTGTTCAGTTGTTCGACAGAATGTAACTTAAGTAAATAAGTTATATAAAAGTTGGTAAACAATAACGTTGTAAGTTTGTGTTTGAACAAGCATCAGACTTATGTTTACTTTTAAACAAAAGCAATTAAACTTTCCCGAGCAATTACTTAGCCTTATTTTTGTAGCAAGTCAACCCCCCTCCCTCCCCCGCTAGCACCCCGATAGCTTAT
Organism: Thera obeliscata; assembly: GCA_947578465.1. NCBI lineage: Eukaryota > Metazoa > Arthropoda > Insecta > Lepidoptera > Geometridae > Thera > Thera obeliscata. The sequence continues at coordinate 25,490,117 of OX387918.1, read as the reverse complement.
TAATTGCGCCGTTAATTAACGGACTAATCGTAAGCCTTTTATTGAAAACGCCGCTCTTAAGACGCTGTTCAGTTAGGGGTGGGCTTTAGCTGCCTATTTAATAGTAATTATCTGCTAAGTAGACGTAAAGGGTATTACGAAGAATTAAAATAAGGAGTTTTAGCCGCAACGTAAACGGACTTATGTTTATACAGATTCGACATCATTCTATTTTGCTAAAAAGAATTACAGTATTTTCTGAGCTAGACTTTGAGCAAGAAATTGTGGTGACCCACAGTGAATTGACTACAAATTATGCGATGAAGCCCGTACCAAAATATCTCAACGAAAAAATATCTGTCAAATAACAATACACTATATTTTCATAACATGTTTTCCATCAGACTTCCTTTCAACACACAATCGAATACTTTTGTCGACATAAACTATTGTTCGGGTACTAAAGAAACATCATATCCGACAATCGCCAAGTAAACCGTCCATTGCGGGTAATGTTCGTTAAAAGTTGACAGGCATTGTGCGGAGCGCGCAATAACAATCGAATTGTACGAAACAATCGCATCAGCGACAATGCGCGCCGACAAGCGGTGCATTCACGGACTATGCGTGTTGTGTCGAGCGCTAGGGTTGCCGCACCGAGCGCTTTATTTTATTGGCAATTTTAATAATTGAGTGCTATTTTATTAACTGGAACTCCAATACATTTTATTTTATTTACATTGTCAAATTGATTTAATTAAGTTTGTTTAGTGTTGCAATGTTCGCTTTCGGAAACCAGATTAATTTTGTCAAATAAGCAAAATAAACTAATTATTATTATTTATTTTGCTTATTTGACAAAATTATGCTCCTTTAATTTGGTGACATGTTTATTTAGCTGCTTCCATTCTTCAACAAACAGCTTTATTTGTTTTCCACTGTAAGCTGAAGTTAGACATTCCTTATGTCTAAAGTAGTTAAGGCGAGAGACGCTGACGATTGCAGCTAAAAAGCCATGCCATTAGAGTTAAACGCTAACTTTCGTAATGAGGAAAATTGTTTATGACTGGTTGATGGTCTTTGAAAGTTTAGACAAAAGCTTCACAAAAGAATGATAAAAGTTCAACCATTCAATTCAGTCGGCAACCTTAGCCCGACTCGTTGCCCTAGTTACGTCACCGAGCACTTGATTCGTTCATGAGTAGACTGTTTGGACACTTTATGCTTCCCACTAGAAAGCTAGAATGCTCACATGTAGCGGGGATGCTCGCATTGCTGTCTTCCGGCTTGAAGAGCGCCATTATAGTTGTACGTCTCTACAGTGCAACTCATTACTATAGGGCACATCTTTGGCAGACGACAATTGCTATAGGCAAAGGTAGTTACCTTTGCCTATACCACCAAGTAACCATCAAGTGAGGTTTTTGATTGTTTCGTCTAATATTCTTGTAAAAAAACAAAACAAAAACATTTGAATTTTTACACTAAACCAAGGCCGACCAATTTTTAACGCGATCGTTATGCATATACATATCTGTAAAGTTATATCTAGAATGACAATAAATAAATAAATAAATTAATGGAAAAAACGGGTAATAAAGGTAATCGCGATAAACACCAGTTTTTTTCATATAATTAACCAATTTTTATCTATTTAGGTGCGTATGCGTACATTGAAAAAGTTACGATACAAATTTAACAGAATTTCATTTCTATTAAAAATAAGGTAACTAAGAGTTTGTTGATATTTCGTTCGTTTACAAAATATTGGGAAACATTCCTGATATTTGTTAACAGACACAGTTTGATGCGTTTGTGAAGTGTATTTATGTTGTCCGCTCGATTCGCTTTGTGGTTGTACAAATAACCATGAAATCACCGTTTTTATTACCTACATTTATTTCAATAACATTTTATTTGTCGATCTGCAAACTTTTCAATCAATTTGAAAGCCGATGTGATAAACTAATATAATGTTGATAGGTATGCGTATATTACGTCATCATATTTGAATAAAACGAGCTAACAAAGCGATCCACCCTGTATCACGCAGCACAATACACCCTGTATAATGGGGTAACGTCCCGTATCACGATGAAAGGAATACATTCTTAATTCGCAAATTTTCTGACGTTCGAGGCTCCACGGAGCGAGATTTATTTGGACGCGGCGCAAGGCTATAGGCAACGGTGTATCTTTATTTCTCACTCATCAGTATACATTTTACTTTAGAACAAGTCTGTTAAAATAACCTACGTTTTTAAATTGACACAATCTCAGAATGATACAAAACGAGTGTCATAGTGATAACTCTGATAACTTTCTATTTAACTGAATAGAGGTACGTGACAGAATAATTAGTACTTCACACAGACGGTGTGCTTCGTTCTTTAGGCCAACCACAAGTTCTCTGGCTCTGTCTCTGGCTCTAGTTTTGAGTCTGTGTGAGTGTTGACTAAATAAATCCTACGTCAAAACGTCACACACACAGTATAATACACTGGTGAGCACTCACACAGAATAAAAACCAGAGCCAGAGACAGAGCCAAACAGAGCTTGTGGTAGGCCCTACTTATCTATTTTCTCGTGACATGTATTTTTTGGTATGTTTCCATCGGGCATGGCAAGAAACACGTCATTTTTGTACTGAGATAAAAAAAAACCCTTTTGAATTTGACTTGTGATAAAGCTAGCATACCGCTTGTAACTTTTTACTTTGAATCGCTTCCTCTCTCCCCTTGCCCCTCGCCTCAGTATTTACGGAAAGCTTCTTAGCTTGCGTATTGTTTGTTCGCAACAATAGCTACATTTTGAAGACGCGACACAAAACTTAACTTAGCTCCCATACTTTGCTGAATTGGTTCTACCTGTTACTGCGCAAACAAGTAGCATGTACTGCGCTTAATAGTCAGAATCAAGGCCAAACTGCGGCAATTGGCTCCGTAAGAGGAAAACGTGTACAGATGCAGTACAGACCCTCTGAGATACAGTTTTTTAAACTAGTTCGGAGCGTGTTGCAAATCTGAATCATCACACACCACTACTTTTGCTGTACCTATTTATTTATTTATTTATTTTAAGCCTTAAATACAGATATATTCCTAAAACTAACGTCTTATATTATTCACTACGACATCGACACTATCATTATCTGTTTGCCCTTTTTTGGCAAAGGCCTCCTCCAAGCTCTTCCACTCCTTCCTATCTCTCGCTATCCGCGTCCATGTTTTCCCTGCAGTCTGCTTTAACTCATCCTCCCATCTTTTAAATGGTCGCCCCCTCTTTCTTTTGTTGCATCTTGGGAACCAATTCATCAACATTTTGCTCCATTTCTCTTTTCCTCTTACTGTATGTCCTGTCCATCTCCATTTTAGTGAATTTATTTTGAGTGTAACATTTTCTATCTTTGTTCTTCTTCTTAGTGTTTCGTTTCTAATTTTGTCTAATTTCCTTTTTCCGAGCATACTTCTTTCCATGGCAGATTGACAGACTTCTAACTTTTTGGCATGAGCTTTTGTTAGGGCCCAGGTCTGGCACCCGTATGTTAGAACTGGGAGGATACAGGTGTTGTAGATTTTTCTAATGAACATGTGTTCATTTCTTTATTTTTCATAATCTCCCTAAACGACCAGTATCTTTTCCACGCATTAGCTGTTCTAACTCTACCTTAACTTCTAGTTCTTTTGACATTAAGTCTGTTGGTGATATTATTTGACCTAGATAAGTGTACTCGCTTTGCTGTACCTACTGATTCATATTATTTAGATTGTTACTATACATATCAAAAATAACAAACATTCACTTACAAAATCGAATGTGTCTAGTTAGTAAAATACTAGTTATTAGATTAAATATTTTAAGTCGCAGTTTAGTTTCAAAGTCCTTGAATAAATAAATTAAAATTAAATTGAAATGTGCTGGTTAAAACGATCATTGGGACGTGCCTTTGACAATTCTTGTTCTTGATTGAAGAACAAAGAAACGTTTTAGTAACAAGAACAACTATGACAAGTTGTTCTTGTATGATGATTGATGACAGAACTGGCTAAAGGCAAGGACCACCTTTTTTTATACAACTAGTTACACATACTGGTTACACATATATTTTTCTCAGCAGGTTTAGGATCGGTCAAAATTAGAAATATTTATTTTATTATATAAACCCTCAACAAGATCAGCAGGTGATATAATTGCCCGAATCCGATCGACTCCGCAAATTGGATAGATCGTATCGTTTGTACCACTGAGCAGTATTCGCTCGATCTAACGATCAATTACGGCATTTTTGTAGAGTGAAGGGAGGCGCGGCACGCGAGGCTTTGAATTAGTAACAGACGAGAGATGAAGGGCACCGAGGGACCTCGCTCCGACTCATACAAGTTATCGCCTGTGCTACGTCTAATGACGAACACACTTATTTGTAATATCTGAGTTTTCTTCTAATATTTGTAAATTAATTGTTTTCTGTCCACGATCTTACTTGGTAGTAAGTGTTTTTATTTTTATTGTTTCATTCAACTAGCTGTTAGAACAAGCATAATGGCCTACCTGATGTTAAGTGGTAACCATCGCATTGCCTCGTAGGTCACGCACGTCGGGAAAGTGCCCTACGATGCACTGCCTTGCGCCCATCAACTTGAGGTAGACAACTGTTCAGCACCCACACTCTTCAAACCAAAACAACAATGCTGCTTCACGGCAGAAGTAGACATGGTGCATGGTAGTACTTCCCCGGACGAGCCACACACAAGGAGCTCTACTACTCTAAAGTGATGGTAAAGCCCATCAGAGAGTAGATACCGATATGACCTAGAGGCGTGTTAGTTATTCATTTTCATAAATAGAACTCAACAAATCTGACAAACGGAAACAACCCGGCTATGATTGCATTATAAGTTCATGACGCGCCCTCAGAACGTTCCGAGTTAAATAATATTTAATAGCAGAACCAGTTGAATTAGAGTAGTTTAGTAAAACCTCAAGGGTCACTTTGAAACGTCGTTTGTATGAATGTACCCGTCCCTCGCGACAAAACTTACAAGAACTGATACCTTAAATTGCTCCCTAATCTTTGATAAGGGACAATGCGTGAAGACATTAATCTTATTCCAAGCACTTACCTTTCTTTATTGGTCATCGCAGCATCCCCCAAAGTATTAACGGTCGTTTTCGCCCTAATCCAGTCAGCGGAATATACTCCCTTTGATTAAGCGAAACAACTTGGATATAATAAGTAAGGGGTAAGTTACTACCCCCCTTCATCCCCCCTCACCCCCCTTCTCCGGTATGCGGGAACTTTCTCACTTTCTTACTAATAATTAACGTTACTCCCGCTTGGGGTAAGGGCTGGGGTGCTCTGAAAGAGATGACATAAAGTTACAAAGTTATTCATTATATTTATTCATATTACTCATAATACAATATATTATTATTATAAGTAAATCTATTAGACCACTATTAAATCGTACTAAGGTATTAAGTTTATGAAAAAAAAACCACACTCCTGAGTAATTTCATTTTTTTTACGTTTTATGAAAAAAATTGACTGTACTTTCGCACTAAGGTAAATCGTTTCTTTTTTTAAACGCAAAAAAGGCTTTATTAGTATTAAAAATAAAATCTTAAAATTATCAACCAGAATTGAAGAAAACCTCCAGAACCAGAAAGACATCATTATTGACCCTACATACATTTTTTTTTTAAAACACAAAAAAAATGACGCTATGGCGTTAAATTTTTTGTAAAGATAATATGTTCGCACAGGCATCGCTCTCAGTGCGCCGTGCCCTTCCCCCCGGGGGGCTAAGTTAAATTATTAAGGCACGTATCCGAGCGCCTTTAAATTCAGTGCGTTGAACTGCGCCGCGCAAACGTAACTATGCATTATATATAATAGCACTACTCTTATGGGCTGCGGTCTTCACTTCAGGGACCACTCCCGAAGAGCACCACCTCACCTTGAACCTATGCCGTAGTTTCTTTGTTTGTTTTAAAGTGCCTTTACTCTTAGGGAAATTAAAAAGATAAAATCCTTGAACTGTCAGAATGGTGGTAAAGAGATGCTTGAAAACTTGAGGCGGACCCCCTGCTCGTCGGTTGGACGACATTTATGTAAGTACTGAGAAGGAGTGGTGAAGACTCGCGAGTCCTAAATTAATACCCTGCAGTGAGTTCAAACGGCCTGAAATAATGATTTAATCCTAAAATGATGGATACAGCCATGAACATAATAATATATTATTCTTAATGTTTAAGACCCACTTTTTTTTTTTTTTTTTCTTTTTTTGACTGTTCTCTAGCTCAGTTGGTAGTAGCTCTGCCTTCTTCGCCGTAGGTCGTGGGTTCGATTCCCACCGAGAACAAATATCTGTGTGGTTAACATAAATGTTTGTTCTCTGTCTGGGTGTTATATTGTATTCTAAGATTTCTAAGTATGTATTTACAAAAAAAAAATGTATTCAAGTATTATATCAGCTATCCGGTTCCCATATTGCAAGCTCTGCTTAGTTTGGGGCTGGGTAGTGTTGTGTGAATTGTCCACAATATTTATTTTATTTATTTATTTTTAACATGCAGTGGTATTAAGTTATACTATTTTTTGAAATCTGTAACTTAATAAGTTGGTAAAAACGTTGAATTATTTTTCGTAAAAGTTGAAGTATACTGCCATCATTTTATTATTGCTCCTAAAGCTACTTATGTATTCAAATAAAAAATAATATCGAAACTCATACTAATACAAAATCTTATTATAACTCCTAGCTCGTAAACAAACTCACTTTTTGTTCATAAACTAGGTCATAAAAGGGTCTAGTCAAATACGTAAAGTAAACGTGAGGGCTTATGCGCACCGGTGGACAGCACAATAAAAGATTTTATAATCAATTTACATTATATCTTATCTTTATAAAGATAAAGCCTCATTTCGACTGTGGGAGAAATCTGCTGCGTAGACCCGTGACACTGTGAGGTCGGTTTTCAAATATTAAAATGTTATAATAGTCTATTACGTTACAACGACTTTTAACTCCTCTATAACTGTGTCGTGCGGTATGCGTTGGTAGTACATACGTGTTAATATTCGTAGCAGCGTCTACGGCGTAGCTCATAGCACGTAGCACTGACTACGTCATCCGTAGCACGTTCCATGCACCGATTGCTAGAACAACCTTCCATTAGCTCAATATTATTATACAAATTCACACTAACTAGTCTCCTCGCGCGGCTTTGCTCGCATGGCACCCGGATTTATGGCATACTCCAGATGACGAGGTCCATGTTATTAAATGTATCTATTGTAAATTTTAGTTTTATTCGAAGCGGAGTAATGTAAGAGAGACCAATAATAATGATAGTAGATTGACCTTACCATAATAGTCTTGATTTCTTCTGGTGGCCTAAAAATTCTTAGCTAAACTTACACCTGATAATAATTTCGACTACTATATAAGGATCAATCTAAAATTAAACCAAACTAAAACGTACTAAATTAATGATGCCGGTCCGCCATCAGAATGTTGAACGTTGCCTTTGCAATAAACGCGATGTAAGTCACTAATCGAATACAATACATTAGAAAGTAGGGCGGGTTTATTCAAGCGCAGCGCTAACTGAATAAAAAACATCTAATTTATTCTAAAAGCTTCCAGATACTGAAGTATTTTTCCTAACACTTACAAAACAATTCCTAATTCCACATTTTTTGCAGAGTATTCTAAATTCCATAGTCTATTGCGAGAGTTTCAACGAACCGTAATAACTCTTATCTCTAATTAAATAGAGTCTACATTTCTATGTTATGCAAGGTTTAATTTAAATGCTTAGCTAAACTAGTTTTCGGTTGTATAAAAATATGGCCTTATTTTCACTGTTCATTTATGACGATAGCATTTTAAAAGTTCAGGTATTTTAGTTCTTATGTTCAGAGCGACAGGGTTTTTTTTCCTTTGAAAACTAGTTTTATTTCTCGCCATCGACCACAAGGCATTATAACAAAAAGGTGCAGTGCTTTAGCGAAATGTACAAACGGGTTAGCACCAGTTATTTTCAAGGGAAATAACTTTTGTTGAAATGAAGGAATATTAGGCTGTATCTCACTAGAAGGGACTAATAAGTAGTCCTTGAGTAAATTCAAAAAACAAATGATTCATTGTCGTTAAAAAAGTCACTTCAGTAAGCTATCAGAAAAAAAACATTACTTTTATTTTTTGTATGCAACTTGCTGATGGAGTGGTAACCATCACCTAATAGTAAAGCATTGTTTCGTAGGTCATGCACGTCTAGAACGTGTCCTACGATGCATTGCAATGCGTCTATCAACTTGAGATGTTCAGCCTCACGTGCTAGTACTTTCACCGGCACCCACACCTTTCATACCGAAACATAACAATGCTGCTTCACGGCAGAAAAAGACATGGTGGTACAACTCTAATAATATAATTACTATTTTAAAAGTCAATCATTAACCAAATATTATTATAAAGAATTTGTTTGACCAACAATTTAAAATTGCGTATACGTGATTGATGTCATTTAAACAAAGCTCAATAGAACTTCGAGTACGTAGTTTAGATTTTAAAAGGAGGCTTAACTAGTGCCAGCGCCTAGATTATGATGACTCACAAAAGGAAATTTTATTTAAGTTTCACTCGAATACCGTAATGGCGCTACACTGAGGAATATGGGTCGAGGGGAAAGCTTTCTTTGTACATTGTACGGACAGGAGTTCATACTTGCTCATTATTTTATTGCACAAACTCAAATTCTAAATGTGAGTGTGACGTTTCGACTTAGGATTTATTTAGCCAACACTCACACAGACTCAAAACCAGAGCCAGAGACAGAGCTTGTGGTAGGCCTACCGGAGCACCATCAGGTAGTTCATCTACTTTTATTCCCGCTTTTTTCCAAATAACTGAACAAAAGAACTGAAATTGGCTTCAGAAAGTCTTTTTTCGTGTAACAAGTTGGTGAGCGAGTGCAAGGACTTGAAAATGCTTGAAATCTTTTAGAATACACCCCGTGAAATCCAATTGAAGTGCACAGGTGACTCCGCCGCGACTCCACAATGAATAATTCAGGACATTCCAGAAAAACCTGTAACTTTCCAAGGGTTCTTCATAAAGCGTTCTCCGTACTACAAGTTCGCACGGAACCCTAACTGTAGCATGAAATATTCATGGGATCGTTAGCAAAGTTTTTTGGAACATTTGACAGAAAACACGGCTTAAATACGAACTTTGGGATACAATCTAAAATGCAGATTGTTATATTTTTATTTTCTGCAGCCTCAAGTTCACGACCTGCAAGAAGTAGCGAGGAAACTTCCTCCACATAAACACTGAGAGAAAGTAATCTTATACCTTTAAACGAGAAAATCTTGTATATATATAATCTCGGAAACTGAGCCAACGATTTTCATGAAATTAAGTATACAGGGGTTTTCGGGGACAATAAAACGATCTAGCTAGGATTCATTTTTAGAAAATGTCCCCTTAATCGTAAAGTAAATAATCATTTTTATCATAAAATCATTACTCCTAGCGCCATCTGTTGATTAAGTCATGAGTTAGTGGGACAGAGAACGCCATCTATTGACGAGTAGTGGAGTTTATTATTATGTCGGTAAGATCGAAAAATATTAATATTTAATCAGTATGTAAGTAATTCGTATATAAATATCATTCACAACAACAGTTTACCAAAAATAAAATACCGAGCGAAGCTCGGGCACCAACTGCTAGTATGAGTTAAAACTCAAAACAGTATGTTTCATAAGTCAAATCTCAGTCAAAAATAGTTATTTAGGTGCTAATATTTTTATACAAAAAAAAACAAAATCAGATGATTTGCAAAAAGATTCAGAAACGAATTTTAATTCGAGGTTTATTAAATCTCCCACTACAAGTATATTTGAACTGTGAGTGAAACACTCTGCTTTGTAATTACAACGAGGATAATTAAATAACGGTACAGTCAGCTCGGCGTGGAGGTGGACGTCAGCTCCTCAGAAAAACATGCTGCCACGGAAATAACGATTGTGTTCAGCTTATAGATAACTATTAGACTGTTTCCAATCTGAAATGAGACAAACAGAACAGCATCAGTCACATTTTATCTATACAAGTATTACAAATGCAGTACACAACACAATACATCAGAAACCAGTTACTATAGCCATGAACAACGCATTCTAAAACTTATTCTCTCTGGTTTTTTAAAAGCATTGACCGTTTACATTTTGATACAAAAAGCGTATTTCATAAGGTTGCGTATTATATTTTCCCGGTGCTCATGAAACATGTACAATGTCAGAACAGAGCTATCATTATCCGTGTAATCCGCACTAACAGTCCGCTCCGCTCCAGTCCGGTCCGGTCCGGTCCGGTCCGGTAATCCTCGTCGGAAAAGATTACGTTTTAACGCGCCGTTACACCCGCCCCGAGTGACGCCCGGGTAATAGTATGGCACAGTGCGCCGAACTACAGAACTACTAAATATAACAATAGTACATTGTTACCTGAGTGTTGAAAGTCACGTTTTTTGAGTCCCGAGACGGGTTTGGCGCCAGAGCGTTAGCGAGGGCGCCAATGGAGCTTGAGGGACTCAAAAGACTTTCACCCGAGGTAAACACTGTGCTTTTCATTACGAATACAAGGAAAGTAAAAATAAAAACATGAAAGAAAAATTAGTGAAAATGATGATTGAATTGCCGCCTTCCCGGTTTTTTTTTTCTTTTTCTCTGGCGGGCCTTCGGCTTCGGCTCGCCAGCATTATTCAGCCATTATTTTCATTTTCATAATTTAAATCTATGTTATTTTAAATAAATAGTTGAAGCTATACACTAATCAAGTAATTTAGAAGATATATTATTTATTTAATACTATCTTTATGTTATTTAAATTTAAATATTACATTGCGCTCTAATTAGACTTTTGAAACTTCTTACCGTTTTAATGGGTTTCCAACCTACTTGCTGAATAAAAAATTGGAATTTGGTTGAACAACCTCCTTGCAGTTAGAAAGACTTTAGAAAGTTGGAACATGGTTGAATAAAATAGAACTTGTTTTTTTTTTATAATTTGACAGCTGTCAGTAGAAAGCGATTCTCCCTAGGGCTGAAAGTTTTACTTTCAATTAGGCCCCTCAGGCAACTTCAGACCTACTTTCAGAGTATGAGTAATGAAAATACCATGAAACAACAGTAAGCCGAACCTTGTCAATTTTTGAATGCCCCATCCAGCCAGCAGTGGACATATTCAGGCTGATGATGATAATGATACTTCTCCATAGGCTTGTACAGGATCCCGCCATTCAGTCAGGTCCGCATGCATGCCTAATGCGGTCACGGCATTCCTTTCGACCCAACTATCTCGGACAGCCCACTGTCTCCGAAGGTTACTAACTTCTTCTCGTATTATAGGGACATGCATGACTGACAAAATGTCTTTTCATTACTCATACTCTGAAAGTAGGTCTGAAGTTGCCTGAGGGGCCTAATTGAAAGTAAAACTTTCAGCCCTAGGGAGAATCGCTTTCTACTGACAGCTGTCAAATTATTAAACAAAAACAAGTTCTATTTTATTCAACCATGTTCCAACTTTCTAAAGTCTTTCTAACTGCAAGGACGTCATTGAACCAAATTCCAACTTTTTATTCAGCAAGTAGGTTGGAAACCCATTACAACGCTAAGAAGTTTAAAAAGTCTAGTTAGAGCGCAATGTAAAATTTAAATTTAAATAACATAAAGATAGTATTAAATAAATAATATATCTTCTAAATTACTTGATTAATATATAGCTTCAACTATTTATTTAAAATAACATAGATTTGAGCAAACAATTTACCATTTTTTAAATTATGAGAATGAAAATAATGGCTGAATAATGCTGGCGAGCCGAAGCCGAAGGCCCGCCAGAGAAAAAGAAAAAAAAAACCGGAAGGCGGCAATTCAATCTTCATTTTCACAAATTTTTCTTTCATGTTTTTATTTTTACTTTCCTTGTATTCGTAATGAAAAGCACAGTGTTTACCTCGGGTGAAAGTCTTTTGAGTCCCTCAAGCTCCATTGGCGCCCTCGCTACGCTCTGGCGCCAAACCCGTCTCGGGACTCAAAAAACGTGACTTTCAACACTCGGGTAACAATGTACTATTGCTGATGTACAGTTTAGGCCGAAAGATCTTTTTAAAATTGTTATGTGCGACGTTGTCGCCGTGAAGTTTGGTTTCAAACTTTACCATCTTTACTATTAATTTGACCTTATAGAAAACTGCACAATCAATATATATACAATGTTTAAACTATTGCCATATCTACTGGGTAATGACAAGGTTAAAGTTAAGCAACATTTCTTTTTGACGTGACAACGTCTTATATTTCGAGGCAGCCAGCTGCACGCACGAAAAAACATGACTCATGCGGCGTAACCTCGCTCTGAGGCGTTCCGTTTAAGGCTTGAAGTGCAAGCGAGAGCGTGGAACGAGCGACAAAGAGGCACGCACGGCCTCCGCGTTCGGCAGCGTTCGACATCTGTCTCTCTCCTACTTGAGTGAGCGATGCGTCCGCGTGGACAGCTGTATGACGTTGTCACGTTCAACTATCGTCAGTAAACCGACTTTACAGACAGCCGATTTTTTAAATATGGCTATTAGTAATAAAGAACGCAGTTACCCTACCGTAGTGCGTGCACTGTGTCCGCTTGTCGCCTCTCAATAGACAGACGGCATTAGACATGTTGTAATTAGACAGCCGCCGATCCGATAGCCTTGTTCAGCAATTTGCGGATAGCGATCCTTCGGCCGTGGCGTCGCTTTTTGTAACCATTAGGCGGTTGGAAAGCGGGATTTGCTGAACTGGTTTTGTCAGGATTTGGTTTTGGTTACAGGATTGTTTATTATACAGTGAAAATGTAAAAATGTGAAAGCTTTTTTACAATTTTGATTATATTTTTGCCATGATATTTTAATGCATTATGCTTTGACCAGCTTCGATTATAGTTTATATTGGAACATCATCACATTTGGGCTTCGTCAGGCATATATTATACCGCACGCAGAAATAATAACCCCAAAGGTCTTCTCAACTTATTTATGCTGACATTAAACTGGTATTTTATCAGCAATTAAGAGTTTATAAAGTAGCTTGGCCTCTTCGGTATAAACAAAGCTTTATTATGTACTAAAGAAATCAAAGTAAAAAAGTTTCAATAGTAACTCAGTGTGGTGAGTGGCGATTTGAAGGCTCCCACCTCCCGGGATTGATGGCCGAAGTTCTTGCCTTATTGTTTCCAGAGGACTACCCTATGTGCCCGCATGCCTCCTGCTTCCTTCATTCCTTTTGCGTTTGTCGTGTGTGATGACTTCAAAACAGGATAAAGTCTCCTTCACGTAATGTCTTCGTGTAACACGCATCAGTAGGTCTACCAGGAGCTCTGTCTGGTTCTGTCTCTGGTTCTGGTTTTCAGTCCGTGTCAGTGTTGACTAAATAAATACGACGTCAAAACGTCACATACACAGTATAATCCACTAGTGAGCACTCACACAGGCTCAAAACTAGAACCAGAGACAGAGTCAGACAGAGCTCATGGTAGGCCTACTGCACGTACTTCTGTGACGGTAACCAGTAATGCTCGCATGATCCTCCATTATATTTCGAAGGCTATGGCTGGGGATACTGATGACGAAGCAATTACAGGAGCTTAAGTCTTAGAGTGTTGGACAATGTACACTGTCACATAGACGTCTGTACACGTGCTCTGTGAGTTAATGTTATTGTTAAAGGCATAGGCTACCAAAAAACGTCGCCCCATGACTGACAGAACTTATCCCCCCCCCACCCTTCCTTCCGCTGGGAAGTTACAGATAGATTTTGTTGTTGTTGCCATCGGAGAGGCAATTGGTTTTTATTGCCTCTGTCTGTCAGTGTTGCAGTTTACATGCAATTTTGTTGTTGTTGTTTATATGCGCAACATTGTTGTTCAACACAAAACGTGACAAGGCTTAAAGAGCACCCAAGCGGATGTATAGGGTCTACACCATGGTCCCGCCCTTTTTTTTCGCCGTGTGGCAACACTGGCAGTCTGACGTAAAAACAGCTGCTCATATTTACATTTAGTTTTTATCTAATTTTATCGTATTATTAAAATAATATAACCTGTGTTATCATTAGTAGATGTTATAAATAGACTGTACAAGTGTTTGTGGACTCTGGTATAACTGTGGAAATTAGTAAAAGTGTTTCTAAGTATCGAACTTTTTGACCACGAATGGCGACTAGAATTCAATAAATAGACTGATTGCCGGTAGCTGACCTGTGTTTGTGGACCTGTGGACTATAACTACTGTTATTTATTGCTGCCGATAAACCTGGGGAGTATTGTGTTTACTTAAACTAACCTAAAACACAACATAAGAACATAACACTCACATATTCACGCTCATCTAACGGTATTCGTTGATGAGTCACGTCAAATATCACAACACAGGTAACGTTACTCTCATCTAGTTTGACAAACAAGTGGAAGCTAGAATTGAAGACTAAACATCTGCCTCACACACAAATAAACACTACCAAATACTTACAATTACACAATTATATTTATTTATTTTTCAGAATAAGTAGCAAACCTAGCCTCTAGCTAATAAGTGCCTTATTTATCACTTATCATTGGTCGCTCAGGCCCAATACCAAACTTTTTGAGGTGCAAGGAACTTAGATTATTTTGAAAATATCTAAGTACTTGTATTGTATTACTTTAAAATATAGGTGCATGCTTACATATTGTATATGTATGGTCAGCAAGTGTAACTTTCTTTTTTTTTCTTTTCAATCTTATTCTAATAACTTTCTCCCACCCCAACCATTGTTTAAATTTAACTTTACTTTCATTTTTAATTTTCTACCAATTATAATCACTCATTTAGATAAGTGATTATACCTAATTTACTATACTTACTTTTCTAGACCCTATACTCACTTGCTAACTTGTGTTTCAGACTATACTCAACATGACTATGACCCGGAAAGCCGTGAGGCGTGACTTTGAGGCCAAACTGAATGTGGTCACCACGGAACTCAAGGAATCAAAAAGGATTCAAGAGCAGCTACTACAAGAGCGAGATGAGAGTGAGGCTGAAATGATGGCGATTCTGAGGCAAAACCAAACCCTCAAGAAGCAACTGGCCGAGCTCTCCACCAAGTATGAAGATGTTTGTGGGGAAATGGAATCCCTGCGGTCAAAACTTGACAGTGTGCACCAATGTCAGGATGTGTATGAACTGGCAATGCAGAAAATCCAGGACTTAAAGCAGGAGTTGTACGAGTGTAGATTAAAAAATAAGCATTATGAATCAGTTCATGCGTCAATATCAGAAGATTATAATAGCCTGGACATACAGACTGAGCTGGTCAACGATGACCCGGACTTCTCTCTAGTTAACTTTATTACACCTAAGTGCCAAGGAGTAACTCCATTGATAAAAGGGAGTAACAGAATAAAAAAATATGTAAAACTTAGCAGCTTTTTAAAAAAATCAGAGAAGAAACTTAAAAAACATAAAAATGTGTTTGTTCAGGCAAGGCTGTGCAAAGATAAATGTAAGTTAAATGAGGAACTAAATTCCTGTTATAAATTGCTTGGGCAGAATTCATTAGAACAAGATGCCATGTCTGCAAAAATTTTACAGTTAGAAAAAACACTTCATGACATATCAGATAAATATAAGAAATGTAAACAAAATCTTTCAGAACTAGTAAACAATGACAGCACATATATACAGGTGCGTAATAGTAGCTCCCAGACCGACGCAACCTCCATGTTTGAGGAGCAGCACTCCGGGGCAGCACTGGTAACTGAGCAGATGCCACCACCTGCATCACAGACAAATGCTGTGTCTGCTGAGCCCTTAGCAGCTCCAATCCAATCGCTGGTTTCTCCGGCTAAACCAGCTCATACATGCTGCCAACCCCGGAGGACTGTTTTATATTCAGACAGGGTAGGAATAGGGATGGGACTGCTACTTAGTGACCAATTAGGACAGGTAGTAAATAATAACTGCTTCCCAGATGCTCCATTAAGTTACTTTATAAGTTGTATTGATAAGGATAGTAGTCTTGACAAAGACACCACTCTAATAGTTCAACTAGGTGAGAGCAGTGGTGTCAAGCATGCAGAAATAATTAAATTGATAGAAACTTTGATGGGAAAGTTGGCATTAGGGCTAGGGAAAATTATTTTATGTGCATTTCCATTTTTAAATACACTGGCTGCCCACCAAAACGAGAGTATATTTAAGTATAACTTAATGCTATACAATTTGACATGCCGTCATAGAGACGTTTTGTATTTCGACACTAATAGTTTTATTAGTAATTGTAAATTGACTAGAGGTACTATGTCCTTAAGTAAACGTAGTAAAATAACTATTGCTAAATTGTTAGCATTTAATATTTTTGATCCTGTTATAAGTACTATAACACAGTTCACCGACAAGTCCCCAGTTAGTAGCAGTACTAATATGGGTGAACAAGCTTTGGGGCCTATTGCCCAACATTTAAACTAGTGTCCTCGACAATGGGAAGTCCAGGCACTTTAAATGTCGTACACCAAAATATGCAAGGGCTTCCCAGCAAAGTTTTAGAATTAGAACTATTTATGAATTGTTTCAGTGTAGACATCATGTGTATTACAGAACACTGGATAGTAGAACTAGAGTTACTCCCTTTTTATGAAAAATATAGTATTGTAAGCTCTTTTAAACGAAAGAACGCTATGCGAGGTGGTTCTTTAATTATTGTAAGCAATCAATTGAAATGCAAAGAGCGTAAAGACATTGCAAATCTCAGTATCGAGAGGACTGTTGAGCTGTCGTGTGTGGAGCTGGAGCGGCACATAGTTGTGAGCGTTTACCGTCCCCCGGACGCGGATTTCACCTTGTATGAATCCACTATGGAAGATGTACTGCGTAAAATCTTTAACTGTAATAAAACCGTAATAATCTGTGGAGATTTTAATGTAGATATCCCAGTTCACCCTCTTTCTGAGAGGCTGCTAAATTTGTTTAAATGTTTTGACCTACACTGCTTGTTTCAAGATCCAACAAGGGTGACACTAACAACAGCCACCTGTCTTGACAATATTTTTAGCAGTCATGAGCCAGTAAGTAAATCAGTAGTTAGGCATTTTAGTTCAGATCACTACGGTCATAGCGCTAAATTTGCTTATAAAATTTTAGATAAACACGAGATTTTCACCCACCGGCCTATCACAGAGAGCCGTATTAAAAAGTTTCAAACCAATATTGAACTGAAAGTGTCCCTCATGCCTTGTCTGACTGACCCGAATGATCTTTTCTCCAACTTATCAAATTTAATTAATGATGAACATAAGGATACGTTTAAACTTAAAACATGTAAAGCTAGTGTTAGTGTCGCGTTCGCTGACTGGGCCACCCCAGGTATTTACAAAAGTAGGAATACATTATATGAGCTGTATGCTGCTAGGGAATCAATGCTCAATGACCCAGCATTTATTCTACATATTAAAAACTACTCTAAAGCATTTAAAAGAGCTTGTCACGCAGCAAAATCATTGCATATCAAAAGAAAAATTGAAAAATCCACAAATAAAATTAAAGCTACCTGGAAAATAGTCAATAATGAGACTGGCAAATCAAAACTCCGTAATAAAAAAATTTATTTGAAAGTAAACAATAATCTTTTGACAACAAACATTGAAGTAGCCAACGCGTTTGATAGTTTCTTTTCCAGTATCCCTAAAGTAGTGACATCGTCTTTAAATTCCTCGGCCTCTGGTGCGATGGCATTGTTAGAGTCTAGTGTTAAAAAATGTAATAATATCTTTAGTTTTAAATACATTAATGCTGACAAAATCGTGAAGACATTTAAATCGTTAAACATTAAAAATACTGAAGATTTATGGGGAATGTCTACAAAACTACTCAGTACTATTATAACTGATATTGCACCGTGTCTAGCGTATATTTTTAATAGATGTGTTGATGAGGGTGTTTTTCCTGATTTAATGAAACCTAGTAAACTCATTCCCCTGTTCAAATCTGGAAATGCAAATGACCCTGCTAACTATAGACCTATCTCAGTATTGCCTACGCTAAGTAAAATATTTGAGAAAGTTATTCTTACTCAGTTGTTATCACATTTTAACCTAAATGGGATACTTCATAGCCACCAGTTTGGATTTACGAAAGGTCGATCAACGACTGATGCTGGTATTCTACTCTTAAAGCACATATATGATGCCTGGGAAAACTCACAAGACGCGATTGGGGTATTCTGCGATCTTTCCAAAGCTTTTGACTGTGTAAATCATGCTACATTAATATCTAAACTTAAACATTACGGCATTCTAAATCGCTCCATTGACCTAATACAATCGTACTTGACTGATAGAGTCCTTAAAGTTGATGTGAGCGGTGAGAGATCTTCTGGGTCAGTTATTGACATGGGGGTGCCACAAGGTTCGATATTAGGTCCTTTCTTGTTTCTAGTGTACGTAAATGACCTCCCTTTTTTTGTTAAAAAACTATGTGAAATAGTACTATTTGCTGACGATACCTCATTAATTTTTAAAGTTGATAGATTGAAGGCTAATTACGATGACGTTAACGCATCTCTGTCGCAAATACTTAACTGGTTTAACGTTAATAATCTTTTACTTAATGCTAAGAAAACCAAGTGTATTAAGTTTACCTTACCAAATGTGACTCTCCGGCCAACTAATATTATACTTAATGGAGAGTCACTTAACCTTGTAGATTCTACTATCTTCTTAGGACTTAATCTTGACAAAAAAATGCAGTGGGGACCGCAAATCAAAGCACTTGCTGCCAGACTAAGTTCGGCTGCATATGCAGTTCGGACTATAAGATGGCTCACTGATGAAGCTACAGCTAGGCTAGTTTACTTCAGCTACTTCCATAGTGTTATGTCTTACGGTATCCTTCTCTGGGGGAAAGCAGCTGATATTCAAACTATATTCGTTTTACAAAAAAGGGCCATACGTGCCATCTATAAAATGAAATCACGAGACTCATTGAGGGAGCGATTTAAGGAAATTAATATCCTCACAGTAATTTCACAATATATATATGAAAACTTACTGTACACTCACAAACACATCTGTAGCTTTCAGAAAAATTGTGATTCACATAATATTAACACTAGAAATAAAAATAAACTTTATATTCCCAAATTTCGTTTACAGAAGGTAAATGGGTCTTTTATGGGGAACACTGTACGCTTCTACAATAAACTTCCGGAAAATGCAACTAAGCTTCCAATTCGGAAGTTTAAAGCCTATATTAAGAGTAATTTGATAAAGAAAGCGTACTATACTCTAGATAGCTATATGAATGATAAAACTGCGTGGCCCGATGTCCCGGTCACTCTACCCATAGGAAGCTAGCATGTCAATTTGCAATGTCTGTGCCTACTATTTAATATCTTATTTTTATATCTGTGTAGATACTTTATTATAACTTTGAAGCGTAGCGTGTGCTGTCTTTGAAACTTTTGCTTTTGTATAATTACATTGCATACGTCTGACTAAGTGAAGTGGCACCACACTGGAACTTCACTGCTATAATTTTAGACTATTTTTGATTTGTAAAAGGATCATATAAAAAAACGGTAGGAACCGAGACGTAGTTTGTTGCCTGTTCTTCTACGCTTGGTCGCGTGGAACTGGCACCTAGACTCACCTAGCTTTAAGACGTTCCAAAGTGATTCTTGTATCGTATTGAATAAACGCTTATTGAATCTTGAATCTTGAATCTAAAATAAAAGTTAATGGAGGTCTGAAATAAAAGTTACCCGCCATATTTACTGGGCGAAGTTTGCTTGTTACAAATGACTTGAGGTCCACAAAATGAAATATTTTGCAAAAATTACACAAAAAGTGTAGGGAGAAGAAAAATCGTATTTTACCCTGATTTTAACAGAAATTCACCGGGATGAAAATGCAAATTACTTGATGGACCGACGATATTATAAAAGTCACAGTAAATAAGAAAGGTTTGAAAATAATTATTCTTCAAGGATTGAAAATGGTGAAACTAAAATCGGTGGACTTTTACAGAATGATAAAACAATCGTAATTTTACAGAGATACCTCAGAGTATTAAGAGCGTTGCTTATCTAAATGAAGCTTTCAGTTCGCGTCAAAACTTTAAATCCTGTCTGTCTAAAACTTTGTGATTTTTTATCGAAACGAGCTTTCTCAATCGCGCCCAGCTGAACTGACATAATTAAATTTTGAACTCGATAGGGTGTCGGTTAAGAAAAATATAAACCATCCAACTAGGTGGATAGCGTAGTTGGTTGGTTGGTAATAGACGTATTTCATTATAATCAAATTATCAATTAACTTTAGATAATAACACTATTGTATTTTTTTATCATATTCCCTGCCATAATGCCTTGTGTTCTTTTGTACTAATATAACCTACTTACTCATATTATTTATTGCAATTATTATGTTATCACTATTCTATTGCCTGTCCAACTTATATTTGTGGTTATTTTCGGAATGAAAGCTTGAAAAGAACAAGCACAAGCCTCCCCCCTCCCTCCATCCCCAATCGGCCAGCAATAGTATACTTCGTTACGGAATAAATTGGCTTTCCTCCAGAACGCTTCGAGAAACATGGCCCTTAGCACCACTCCGAGGTCTTGGTATCTCTTGTTAGACTGTCAAATACTGAATCTAGCCATGATAGACATAGGTAAGTAAGAATAATCCGCCTAAAGTCCTGAACCCATGCTAGGTTTTATTAAGGCGTGGGTAACAGTAGCCATTGGTACACGACACACAGATCGGTAGCAAATAATCACAGATTATACAAAAAGAAGTGTCATTGAATAAATAAATAAATATTTTGAACAATCCACACGACACTATCTAGCCCCAAAACTAAGCAGAGCTTGTACTATGGGAAACCAGATAGCTGATATTATTACTTATATACACAAAGAAACTTACAATCAAACAAATATTTACAAAATGTACAAAATACACAAGAAACAGTTGAGCTATCTGCAGACCGACACACGATCTCGAGATAGCTCAACGGATCCAAATCAGTATCAGACGGAAGCGTCCCCAAGACGCTGGCGGCATTGCCACGCTTTATTATACTCATATACATTTTTTATCAGATATCTGGTTATCAGAGAATAAACTATGCATAATTTGGCTAGATAGTGTTGTGTAGATTGTCCTTTACATTTTTTTCTTTTTTATATCTACTTGACCTTTCCAAGAGTGTCATCATCAATTTGAAAGAGTTGTCAACTAGTGCTAGCCCTCCTGGAAGCGCCGAGAAACAGTTCACTTCACTTCTTGTTGTTGAAGGTTTCTATTTTTAGGATAATATCAGCTTTTGTTCGTTTTGCTTTTACTTCCGTGACAAATTGAAACTGACTGTCATGACATTAAAGTTCCTTGATGGAACGGTAACGAAGAAGAGATTTTATACCAACTGCTAGAGGCGGGACCAACAGATTATCTCTGATTCTCTCTCTCTCTGACTCTCTCAAGATCGTCTCTGAAGCACGATTCTATTGTGAACTACAACGTTAAGGAATGTTAGAAGGCTGCTGCGGGGCCCATCACCACGCATGGTCACACCCATTGTGAAATAATTACAACACTCCAATCCACGCAACAAATAACTTCAAGACCAACGGTAACCTAGGCGCTCGCTCCTATTGGTTAAAACCGAATGGAAAAAGTAGTGTACAACCTGTAAGCTTACCATGAGCGTCACAGACTCAAAATCAGAGCCAGAGACAGAGCCAGCCATAGCTCATGGTAGGCCTACTGGCCGCAGCAAAAAAAGTGTTAATATCATTGAAGCTATCGGTACAATTTGCGTTCGTTTTCTCTCACAATTTGCAAAACAAACCATCGATCGTCCGTAAGTCAATGTCCTGCATTCGGCGGGTTTTATTAAAAAGTGGAGGCGCCATTACTCACGGCACCCGCCATCAGTACTCTCTTTGTTTGTGCGGAACACACGTTTGGAACGTACTCTTGCATTTTCAAATAAAAACTGATTAAAAACATCAGTTAATTTTAAAACTGCACTTTATCAAAATGCATATACTTAATGTTTAAATAAGCAGGTATTTTGCTTATTATTGAAATTTAATTAAACGATGAATCGTATTAATTTTTCTGAAGCAGTTATCCAATTTCCGTAATTAAAAGGGTGTTATGCTGTTGACACGATCCGCGATGTTTGCGGAGGCCGCGCCGGCCAACACGGACTACCACCATAATATGTCGTCGTATTATTCTGAGGGTTCTGTTCACATTTTCCTGGGTTTTTGTTCATTGCCATTGTTAAATGTTATAAATAAATTCAAAACAGAATATTAGCATTTACAACAGAATATACATTATTTACAAAAACTATTACTAAACAACATGAAATACCTAATTAAAAAGAAAAAATAAAAATTACATTTTATAAGAAACTATAAAATTTTATATGAACTCTGTTTTCCACCTGTAGGTATTACAGGTAGAAAACAGAGTTCAGATCACCGACCGCAGGCAATGTGCCCAAAAGGCTGGCAACGTTACCTCTTTGAATAGCTAAACATGGTACACAGCAGTGAAGAGGCCTGGCGCTAGCGCGAGTGAGCTCCTAGCTCTCCTGGAAGACAGCAGGTGGCTGAACAACCAACAACCAACACGCATAAAATTTACCTACTTT
The DNA here is from genome assembly GCA_947578465.1 of Thera obeliscata. Classification (NCBI taxonomy): domain Eukaryota; kingdom Metazoa; phylum Arthropoda; class Insecta; order Lepidoptera; family Geometridae; genus Thera; species Thera obeliscata. The sequence goes on along the minus strand of OX387918.1, from coordinate 25,467,380 downwards.
AAATCACGACACTCGCCATCTTTTCACGTCATTATTATCACGTAATTAGTATTTAATAAAATGTTTATAACATTCTTTACAATACTATTTGGTTTACTTAAGTTGCCCTAAATATTTTTTTTTAAATCCCTTTTGTTCATTATGCTCTAAGAGAGAAATAACAATACCGAAGCTTAAATCGCTTCCTACTACACGAAATATCTCATTACTATTTTAATTGCGGAACCCTACAAGATCGCATAACAGAGTAAATACGGCTTAATCGGCTTACAGTGAGCCGCGATTTAACGTTTTAATTAATGGTTCAAACAATAATAAAGAGTTTTATATGATATGGCTTATGTTTGTTATTCCACATTGTTTTGACAATCACATTATCATAAATATTAATAAAGGGCCATGTCCGCGTATTAGTTTCAACATTGACTTGCAATTATTTTTGTTAGTGATATAATTTTTGTTTGGTTTAATTTTATTTGTTTTTAGAAGTGTATAAGTAATTAGTGTAAGTGCTTGTTTCGCAAATAAATTATTATTCTATTTCTATTTCTATTCTAATTTAGTTTTGTTGTCTCTTTTCTAGTTTAGGTTTTATTGTATTTTTGTAGCGACTATTGCACTTGTCATACGATTAAATAAATAAAAGTCCAGTAGACTTCACACTGGGTTACTCTTTAAAAATGTGATTTACTTTTTTATAAATTGTAAATTTCTTACTTGCAAATAAATGATTGATTGATTGATTGCTGTGGGTATTTGTAAGTAAATACTACAAGTACCATGGTACACAGCAGTGAAGAGGCCTGGCGCTAGCGCGAGTGAGCTCCTAGCTCTCCTGGAAGACAGCAGGTGGCTGAACAACCAACAACCAACACGCATAAAATTTACCTACTTTAAATCACGACACTCGCCATCTTTTCACGTCATTATAATGATCCCACACACTTCTAGCTTCTCAGCTCTGGTTAGTCGCTCCTACCACATACACCAAGTAATTATGAATACTTACCATAAATGTTTATACTTTCGTAAGTTACTATTTAATTAATTACAAAACAATTAAAAACAATGAACACGAAACAATTAACACTTCTCAGTAAGCGAGTTTCGAAACAAAACACAACATTAAAGCTCGTTCAAACAACAAATTAATACCGGTTTGATAACGACCTTGTTAGAACAATAACGTATGTTTAATGGAGTATTCATTTTGTAATTAAATGAGTTTACATATAACGATGCTTCGAGTCAATTTTATCAGAAAAGTGAAGCTATCCGTGGCATTGTGAGACCAAAAGCGACCAAGCGATAAATACAATTAAAAATAATCCCGAATCAACTAACCCCGAGCTTCTCTCAAATAGAGCAAAATAACTATTGCATGTTAACTCAAACCAAAGCTTCATAATCCACTGTCCTCCACTGAAATTGAATTTAAATAAAACTCACTGACCCGAACTAGTTAAGGCGGGGTTCGCACTGGCGCGACCGACTCCAGTTGTAACGTGTCCTCTGCGATCTCAATAAAAAAGTTAAGACTTTTATTTCACGAATTTATGAATAAGATACTTCAAAAAACTGGCCAAGTGCGAGTCCGACTCGTGCACGAAGGGTTCGGCAAAAAAATCAAGTCTGTTGTATGGGAGCCCCTCTTAAATACTTGTTGTTGTTTTATTTTATTCAATTATTTATTTTTAAAGTTAATAATTGTCTAAATATTCAATCAATATTTCAATGGCCTACCTGTTGCCGTTATGGATATCGAGCAAAAAAATCACTGTTCACACGAGCCCAACAAGTTGCTGAATAAGAAACTCGCTGTTACTATAGTCGCATTAAATAAAACAGCACCTGAACTCTAACAAATCCAGGGTTCCACAACAAACAAAACAAGCGGGGTTCCGCACGTGTGAAATTACTGATTATACGTCAAAAGGGGGAATTTGCATCCCGTCCGAGGGCATATGGTAATGAAGCAAGGCGATTCAGACGATCAAATTAGACTGATGTTTATCATCATGGCTAACAACCTATATTAGTTCTCTGCTGGACGGAGGTCTCTCTCAAGACGTGCCACTGAGCTCTGACTGAACAAGAGCATTTGTTGAGTTAGATTACTAAAAGCTAGGCGTATCTAGTCTAGACACCAAGCGCCAAAGTTTCAAAAATGCCAAAAAGGATTTGGCATTTTTGAATCCTTGACCCTGTACCGAAGGGTAATACATAATTTTGCGGGTGGAATTACAGTGTGCGCAAACAAATTGTTTGGTTCCAAGAAGGCAGCTGATAGGCCAATTCTATGTTTAATAATTCAGTGCCTATATTGGATACCTATGTTCTTTCTCCAAATCCTGGAGCATTTTCAGAAGGTGGTGTTTAAACTATGTTTTTAATAATAGATTTTTGTTGCGACGTACAAAAATCTATTATTAAAAACATAGTATGCAAGAACATAACCACGGAAAAAAGTAATAAACCATGATACACATCTGACCTAGAATTTCTTATGCTCTTCAAACTGTAACACAATTTCAATAACATATTCTCGTAAGAGTCGGTGGTGAGCGGCCACCGTGAGGGCACAGCGTACCTAGTAGTTAGTACCCGGGGGATCTCATCTGCGTGTGAGTATGACAATACAGAATAGTTGGACTGTAAAATTAGACGTTTAATGATAGAGACATTGTCCTTTGTTTCCTGAAAACCGTCACCGTTACATGCAGGTCAAATGGAAAACAATATTCTCTCAGATCTCTTGTGATCCATGATCCTGAGAAGATCTATACTGGTTTATAGTATTTTCTAATTTGGTAAAGGATTTGCATGCGCTTGCGTTACATTTTACTTTTTTCAAAAAATCTACTTAATGGGTTCAGGCTGGATTCAAACACACAAAACGACATGATTACGTTATCTGTCAGTTAAGACAGACACTCATGTTCATAATAGTCTTATAGCAGTCATATAGCTCAGCAGGTTGCTGCCTATCTCTTCTACTCTTTTTAATGAATGGCATCTGTCCATTTTGGATCAATTTTGCCAGTGTCAAGTGAGGATATATTATTACATAAATAAAATAGTTTTGTTGACATGAAAGTGACATTGTAAAGAAACAAACCCTTAAAAAGTGTCACGCATTATGAATGAGGGGGTTAATTTCTTCTGTAAAAATAACGGACACTGGCAGAATTGTGAAAGTTAATCGCAGCAGCCAAAAAAAAAGAAGTGAAGTGAAATAAACTAGAATAAGTTCTGTGACTAGTTACGAATGAAACTAAATTATCAATGTCAAGTATGGAACGCTTTTTGACAACCGTCATTTTAGAAAAGCCAGGTTTATCGAGGTTGGGTGTTGGGGTGGCAACAACCCATTGGGTTTCCTCAATAGACATAAAGGTCCTATTATGTAGATTTTCTGACTGAGCTTGTTCAAATAAAAGCTCCATGGCGTGTGACTAGTGTTGCTCTTAGCTATTTATTAATAAAAGCCAATTTACGCTGCCTTTCTTCTTCTTCTTTCATTTAGTATTTTCTGATCCTAGGATTATGCACAACGTGACGCTTACATGACGTTGTGTTGTTCAATTTATGACTATTTGTAATTCTAAATACTTAACCTATACTAATAATTGCATGCTGAGTTCAAGCAAAATGTGCTGAATCAATAATTAAATTACTGACATCCCTTACCACATTTTAAGCAATAAATTTTCATTTCATTTCATTTCACGTAACATATAGAGCCTGTCCAGATGGAGCGTTTTACGCGCGAGTGCCCTCGCGCGTTTCAATTTGTTTTGCGTCCAGATGCCGCGTTTTACGCGCGCTCCTACGCGCGATGTATTTGGGAGGGACCCAGGGACAGTTATAAACATGGAGCCAGACAAAGCAGTCGTGTTGTGGCTTGCATACCGCAGATGGGAACGTCGTAAACAAAGAGAAAGTCGAAACTCGATTTAATGTGCATCCAATTCTACGTGACAGAATGCCACTTAGTATGTTTATAACATTATACCCAAAGCTCAGAGAACATAACGAAAAGTTTTTTAACTTCTTTCGGATGTCAGTAACATCGTTTGATGATTTACTAGAAATTATCAAAATTATCACTCTCCATTTTCGTTCCAAATACGTCCACTCGCGTCGGACTCGCGCGTACCGCTGGACGCAGCAATGGCACCCGAGTATCTCGGCTCGCGCGGCGCTCGCGCGCAACACGCGCAAGTCGAGAGTCCAGCGCTTTGATCGCGTTTTACGCGCGATTGAGGAATCGCACGGCAGCATCTGGACGGGATGTATAGCACTCTAGTATCTGGAGAACGCGCGTATGTTTACGCGCGAGCGGACTCGCGCGTAAAACGCCCCATCTGGACAGGCTCTTAGGTACACACAATTTATAATTTAAATTTGATAATCGAATCGAAACCAAGACATCAATAAACGACTTTACAAGAATCTTCATTTGTCTAGCTGAGAGATGGGATGGCGCGGAAAGCAAAAGTTCAAAAACAATTTGCTAAGAGCTCTCCATCGATGGAATATAATTTTATTGGTTTATTAGATGCATCCACGTTCTGTATGCTAATAGAAGTAGGTCTGCATGAGAATAGCTCCATCAATAGTCAGGCCAGCGCCAAATGAGCTCTGTCTCGTTCATTTTATATTCAATATGGAAATTAACCTTTTGTTGTTTGCTTCTAACACTGAAAACCTGACATCTGCTAAGTTAAGCCGACACGGCTGAACGGTACTGTCTGTTCGGTTATTTTTGGTAGACATTACCTGATTACCTCTAATCAATACTCGTTTTACCTTGATAACAAAAAATATAAGGGGATGATGATTTTGATTACTTATCTACTTGCAAACAAAGTATTTTTGAATCGCGGTATAGAACTCTTACCAGTCGCGTTAGAACCGCGATGTGCCTCACTGCAGTACTGATGTCACGCCGTCCACGCCTACGCTTCCGCTTCCGCTTGCTCACTACAACAGGGACCTTACAAGTCACAAGTGAATAAAACATTTCAACTTCAAAAGAACCTAAACAAAACACAGCCTGCAAAGATGAAAGATAGAGCCTTCTAATAAAAAGCCATTAAACTCTAAACAAATACAATAAAAGGTAAACCACTGTTCCCATCGGTCAAATAACCCTCTGAGATTTCAATCTAAGCTCTGAGGGTAGAGGGAGATGGGCAGATTGCGAACAGGGATAGAAAGAGTGGGGTTATGAAAGGGTATTGGTAAAGTGACAGTCAGCATGAGGTGGGTTACCTCTGTCTTATCTCGAAGGCTCGAGGGGCTTGTCTTCAACAAAGAGGTACCATCATCATCCGTAGACTTAAAATATTCGTATAGGCGTATGTTACACCGCACAGGTCTGGTGTTACAAATTGTAGGTCCGAGTCAGTCCAGCTCTAGTTCCTCCGAAGTCGTTCACATTTCACAGCCAACCACTGTTTTCAATTAAGTAATGATACGTTTGACATTTTCATATCTTTGATGAGTCAAGTAAATATCAGTCTACATATTTTTAGGTACCTATAATATTGTAGCACAAAAAATGAAGCAAATAAACGATCAACAAGAATAAAGCAGTTGTGAATATGAACACATCCATTTGAAAGGGTTCAAATAAATACGTTAATGGTGTAACAATAGATTGTTACGAGGCTCCCGATGAGGCCTCCTCCGCGGTAACTGTATCATAACAGTAACGATCGCGATAAAGCTCTACGATTCCACAAACATTTTAGTTCTAAATCCGTACACTCCAGTGCACTCACAACCACTCCATAAATTTCCGAAAACTTCACCATCATAGCTTTTTTCGTGGACCCCTAAAAATAAAGCACTTGTAGATTCCGCTCACGGACCAGTGATTTTAAGTGCCCTTCTGACCGTCCGTTATTATCCTATTTTCTTGCCGGCAAGTGTACAAGGGCCTTTCATCTATTGGCAAGAGCAGCTACACCCACAGGCTACTAATAAAGGGCAGAAAGTTTTTTGAAGTCAAAGGCACATTCCTTGTGATTTTTCATTTCGCTGTGTTGATTTGACGCCGAAGGAAATGTCACGGACAAAATACAAAAAAATGACATTTTTAAATATTGTCGAACCATTTTGCAACTGTTTCACGTGCAATATTTCGGTAGGTATAACAATAAATAACGGCTTAAATGAAGTATGCGACAACTTGAAACCGCCCGTTCGTCATTGCCATCCGCTGCCTATAATGATTTATCGCGTGCTATCTCAATTAACAAGCTTTGGAACGTTTTTTTACAAAACAAACCTTTTTCCTTTAAAAAAATGATTTCGTTATCGAACCTTGCATGACTCCGACACTTCTAATCGGAAACACTCTTAATATTCAGTAAACTACCAAATACTGATCTTTGTTTTTGTAGCCAATTATGACTACATTTTTACGCGTTAAAAAGTGTGTTTTCATTACTCATACTCTGAAAGTAGGTCTGAAGTTGCCTGAGGGGCCTAATTGAAAGTAAAACTTTCAGCCCTAGGGAGAATCGCTTTCTACTGACAGATGTCAAATTATAAAAAAAAACAAGTTCTATTTTATTCAACTATGTTCCAACATTCTAAAGTCTTTCTAACTGCAAGGAGGTCGTTGAACCAAATTCCAACTTTTTATTCAGCAAGTAGGTTGGAAACCCATTACAACAGTAAGAAGTTTAAAAAGTCTAATAAGATAGCGCAATGTAAAATTTAAATTTAAATAACATAAAGATAGTATTAAATAAATAATATATCTTCTAAATTACTTGATAAATATATAGCTTCAACTATTTATTTAAAATAACATAGATTTGACATTTACCATTTTTTAAATTATGAGAATGAAAATAATGGCTGAATATTGCTGGCGAGCCGAAGCCGAAGGCCCGCCAGAGAAAAAGAAAAAAAAAACCGGGAAGGCGGCAATTCAATCTTCATTTTCACAAATTTTTCTTTCATGTTTTTATTTTTACTTTCCGTGTATTCGTAATGAAAAGCACAGTGTTTACCTCGGGTGAAAGTCTTTTAAGTCCCTCAAGCTCCATTGGCACCCTCGCTAACGCTCTGGCGCCAAACCCGTCTCGGGACTCAAAAAACGTGACTTTCAACACTCAGGTAACAATGTACTATTTATAGTTGAAGAACGCATTGTAAAACGAAATAAACACGTTCTATAATCGGTTACCGTGGTGTGCTGGTGCGGGATATTTTTTTCTTTTTAACCGACTTCCAATCAAAAAGGAGGAGGTTCTCAATTCGGTTGTATGTTTTTTTTTTTTTTTTTTTTTTTTTTAATGTTTGTTACCGCATTACTTCGTCATTTGTGAGCCGATTTGAAAAATTATTTTTTTATCTGAAAGGTACTGCTTCCAGATTGGTCCCATTTTAATTTTATTAAAATCTGTTTTGTCATTTTTTTTTAAATATTTTTTTTAATGTTTGTAACTGCATGCTTCCGTCATTTATGAACCGATTTAGAAAATTGTTTTTTTATTTGGAAGGTTATTTTTACGTCCAGACTGTCCCAAACAAATTTCATTAAAATCGTTTTAGCCGTTTGGCAATGAAGTCGGTTTCTCAAGTTTTTTAAACTTATAATTATTAATAATCAAACTTACCCAACGTTATTTCAGTAGTACTTTAATAAAAATAAGTTGAAAACTCTAACCAAATCGTTGTTATCGTAGGTTAAAGGCATGTCTTGTTCCCGCATGGCATAACAGAATGCCACAACTGGAGTGAAGTGTTGCGGCTCGCGCGTGGTTTCGTCGCTCCCCCCCCCCTCCCCCATTGTTATTCCGGCGCGGCGTCGCGGCGCCCCGATGGAACGCGACACAAGAAACCGCGCCACCAATTCACTCGAACACTTTATTTTACTGTGAATCTGCGATCAAAACGCTTTAAGGCTTATTTACACACACCTTGAAATAATATATTATAATATATAGAACGTTTGAATGTTGTTATGCAAATGATTTCTTTATTCAAAAAAATAAAACGTATTATTTGAAAACCAAATGATTGAAAACTAACATTTGCATGCTAGATTAACATGACTGGAACTGTTGTTATTCCCGACGCTAGGTGGCCATGTTTGCAAATGCATAGTATGCATACTGAACATCAATGAACACCAGTGTTCTCCATTGGTCAAAGTAAATATCTTAAGAAATCCTGTTAGATTGCAGTCCGCCTGCACTATTCAGAGTTTTTTTATAGAAACAAAAAGAAAATATAATTTACTTCTCGTTATAATATAATTTTAACGAAAAATAACATGTACACGCCATTCAATTCATTCAAATTAATTATTTATCCCAAAATTTTAATTGTACATTTTTGATTGTTTTTTTTTTTTTTTTTTATACAAGTTGACAAACAAGCATACGGCCCACCTGATGGGAAGCGGTTACCGTAGCCTATGGACACCTGCAATACCAGAGGCATCACAAGCGCGTTGCCGACCCTTTAAAACTTTTAAAACGCCCTTTTTGAAGAACCCCATGCTATAGTCCTTAGGGAAAACCTCAGCAGGGAGATCATTCCATAGCCTGAGTGTTCGCGGGAGGAAGTTCCTCTGAAACCGAACGGTGCGCGACCACCCAGGCTCTAAGGTGTGAGGATGAACTCTCTGCCTATGGCGAGCAGTGCGATGGTAGAATGTAGCTGTTGGCATGATGTCAAACAGTTCTTCAGAGCATACCCCATTATACAAGCGGTAGAACACGCACAATGAGGAGAAGTCTCTCCTCAGACTTAAGGGCTCAATACCGCTTGTGAGCTTGGGATCGTCAACAATTCTCACAGCACGTCTTTGGATCGAGTCAAGGGGTCCAAGCTGGTATCCAGGTGCTCCTGCCCAGAGGTGACAGCAATTCTCCATGTGAGGCCGGACTTGCGACTTATTGATTGTGTTGTAACAGCTCCCATCCTAGTGAAGTAAGATCACTTTGCCTTAAGTGTATCGTTCAGATGTGTGTATGGGCCCTTAGGGATGGTTGCCTCCAAGGCGTAATAAAATTAGATAATCTGTGCGACTACATGTCTGTCGTAAGTCAGTGTTTGTGTCGTCGCTCTCTCGTGTTTACGGCGATGTGTTGTTGCGGCACTCAAATGTATTTTTCCGAGGAAGCTCTAAATTTCCTCCTTGGCTCGGATGTACCTAATTCGCTTCATAATACTTTTAGAATTTTATGAGACTTTATAAAGAATTCTCTATAAAGCCAGTCCGCATTGTTTTGGTCGATTTAAAATATTGAAAATCTATCTCTTAGGTAAAAGAAAGTTGTGTCAATAACGCTTGTATAACTCAAGAACGGCTGAACCGATTTGGCTGAAAATTGATGGGGAGGTAGCTTAGATGAAACGAACATAGGATGCTTTTTATCCCGAAAAAGTATCGAGAACGGGGCGAGCGAAGCCGCAGGCGGTTGCTAGTATATACTAATATTATAAATCTAAGCTATATAATTTCATAACGAGGAAAGATTTCTATTTTTGTGATGACTAAACTAAAAAGCTACGGTGCCGATTTCATTGGAATGCTACATTTACCCTGAGTAACATAAGCTATATTTATGTGTTTAAAAAATAAATGTCCACCCGTGCAAAGCCGGGACAGGCAGCTAGTAATTCATAAAGTAATCTTTATGTATGAAAGTATTGTGTGTGTGGTAAAAAGAGGATGATAATGTTTGACGTCGGTACTAAAATGTTTGATGTTATTATAAAATCACAAATGTATGTCTGTTGGAAAGATATTGCATAAAACGACAAGGCATCCATAAACTTTATTAATCCTTGAATATTTTATTTTAGCAAAATAAAATTTAGGTACCAATTTTATTTTGAAAATATGTCTTGTAAAAGTTATTTACCCAGAAGTATTATTTTTTCAATATTCCTAGTCAAAGTCAAAGTCAAAGTGTATATGTCCAGCAGTGAACTTAATGAGCCTAAATTTTAGGCTCATTAAGTTCACTGCTGGACATAAAGACTGGTCCATATTGGGGCAGGTTAGCTCGAGAACAAACTTGGCGAATAAATTGGATAAATGCAGGCAATTTAATTTAAAATTAATTAAATACATAAAAATCCAAGGAATTTCAACTATAAAAGTTTTTGATGTTATACATAAATTACACATTCATATTCATAAATTTAAGTAAAAAGATAAACTGACACAAAGGAGTATTTACGAAACGAAGAAAAATAATCTTTTGAAACTTGTTAGAAGAGTAAAAACGACATACTTAACAAGATAGATAGATAACACTTTATTGTACACCACAAGAATAGGACATTACACAACACATAGCGAAAAACTAAAACTATAGCGAAGCATAATGGGTGGTCTTATCGCTATGAGCGATCTCTTCCAGACAACCTATGGATGGACAGGATTTGATTGAATAACGAGAAGGCGGTGCCTTAAGGGCTTCTACACTATATATTACAAGATTTTCGTTACAAACTCTAGTGCGTAGTCAAAGGCTTTTAAAAGGCATTTCTGATAAAACTGAAAGGATTACTTTAAAATCTAGAATATACTTATTTCAGACGTGATTGTTATGATCGTTAATGAATAAATGATACGAAACATGTACAAGAAATAAATATGACAATGGAAGTTACCATCATCCATCGTATGCAAATGTGTGCCCCGGTGGAAATCAAACCTTAGACCTCCTGCTGTTTCTCAGCTGGGTAAATCTTTGTGACAACTGAATAAACGTATTTTTGAAAACCTACTACTGCATCACGGATGATAAATAAATTAGATTGTTCATACCGTAACCCTCAGTACCAGAAAAGATGCTCTATGTCCAATTATGACTCTGTCATCTCGACTGAAACAGATAAAACTCGACTTGCTGTAAAAGAAACAGACGCACTGAATTTTAATAAACAAGCTGTAAAGAGCTGATGAAACTACCAAGTACCTACTATCCAGTCAGTGCCACTTCCAAGTGACAATGTAAAAATGAGCTTTAAACTCATCACATTTACATTCAAATTAGTTAAGCAAGTCTCGTGGAGCACAATTTCATGAGAGTAGCTCAGTAAAGAAACATCATTGTTATCATTAGCCTAAAGAAGTTCACTGATAAAACATTAGTCCTCCCTAATTTTGAATCAGTCCTTCCTCCTCAATATCATCAGTCCATCGGTCATGAGCCCTGTAAGTTTGTTTTGACGTGACAACGTCTTATAATTCGATGGAGTCAGCTGCACGCATGAAAAAACATGAATCATGCGGTGTTACCTCGCTCTGAGGCGTTCCATTTAAAGCTTGAAGTACAAGCGAGAGTGTGGAACGAGCGATAAAGAGGCACGCACGGCCTCCGCGTTCGGCAGCGTTCGACATCTGTCTCTCTCCTCCTTGAGTGAGCGATGCGTCCGCGTGGACAGCTGCTATACAATCACAGAAAAGCAAAATCGCTTTTGCTTACGCAAATAGAAGGCGCATGATGACTTATTACTAAGAGAACCAGTGTCGCTTAATTGTGACTTATGTTGTCACGTTCAACTATCGTGAGTAATCCGACTTTACAGACAACTGTTTTTTTTTGTACATACTTAAAATGCATTAAAGCAGCCGGATAGAGAGCTAACACCTTCATTCATCACTTATTTAATGATTGTCCTCGGTGTATAGTACAAACTCTGCTAAGTTTGGGGCTAGATAGTGTTGTGTGGATTGTCCGCAATATTTATTTATTTATGTAACATATTTGTTTTGGTAGCATCGCTACTAAAATATACACTATTAATAACACTTCAGATTGTGTACAGTTTTTAAAAATAATTTCCAGAACAGCGGCAACACAACTTGCAAGTAATTAAATTCTCAGTTAATTCTCAACATTTGAGTTCTTTACACCGCCTTCCAATCATGAGTCTTATTTTTATTTTCTGAACTTTTAATTAAGTTGAGAAAAGATAATTTTGCTCCAATTTTCCTTGAAAAGTGATCGTTACCCGCGCGCCTTTTAAAAGAACTGTTCACGACTTCCATCTGCAGGCGCAGACTACCAGGTAGGCTAAGCAACTGCGGATCTTTTAGTACGAAGTACGCATTCTAGAATTTTGAGTATAGGTATTAAGAGAAATCGGAGATAAAGTATTCAAACGGTATAAAACGGTGAAAAAAAACAAAATGGTAAACGGTAACGTTGCCATCTGGTAGCGGTTTGTTAGAATAGTTTAGGTAATTTTAATTTATTTATTTTAGTTGATATTGTTATTTTTTCTTAAGTTTGTGTTTTAAATAAAATCTAAAACGGTATAATATTTTGGTCTCCGTCATATTTTCATGACGGTTACTTTAATCTTCAAAATCCTGAATTAAACCAACGCTTAAAAATATTTTATGATGCACCAAAGTTTACTTCAAATTTGATGGCAAAATAAAATGTACTGAACCTGAGACTTGTGGATCTATAATACACGATAAAAAGCTATTATACGAATTTACATGTATATTTCTTTATAGCTGAGCTACACTAAAGGTCTGCACACATCTAGGCGATGGCGATCAGCGAAACGCTGTCAAATATTGCTGTCATGTTTGACAGCGCTTCACTGATTGCCATCGCAGAAAGCACATCTGTGCGCAAGATTTAATAGCCCTCATAGCACGACGGCCATATTACTACAACATAAACGTCATTCATTTATCTCAACTATGTTACTACTTTTTGCTGTGATGTTGTGGCACAATCACCTGCATACAGATGGTTACATTTCATAATTTTCTATAGATCTAGCAGACGTTAGTAAATCTTCAAAATCATCACACAACACAAAAGATCATTAAACGGAATAACGTTTTGATCCATCTGTGATGAGGTCTGTTTCTGATCGGAAAGTGCTGGCCCCCAAAAACTGCAATCGTCTACAGATCATCACAGTCTTATCTAAAACCGTTGGTACACTCATACCAGTGAAAACCAGCGCTGCAAGAGCTACCGTGCCCTTGTAGCAAATGCTGAGTGGTTTACCTTTTTCGGCGTCATTTCATTTAAGTTGAACTGTACCTTTTAATTTTAAGTTGACGCAAAATAAATTATTAATTCTATATAACGCGTTAAAAAGTAAAGCTCAAGTCAAAACGGATAAGTACACATATTCTTTGTCTCACCGGAAGAACGGTTTTGTTCCTTCCCCATCAACTGACTTCCTAAATTATCAATTTACAAAAGCGGGTTCTGTGATAGTTGTTTGCTTGAAAAGATAAAAGTAAAGCAGCCATTTAATGTACAGTGGAAGCAGAGAGAGAGAGAGAGAGAGAGAGAGCGGCTGGTCCCCACTATCGGTCTCGTAAATTAGATGACGCAGAAGATAGTTAGCGAAGCGAAAATTAAATTATGTGAACCGTTTCGGAGAGAAATAAAGAAATGGGGGTAGTTCTCTATATTTTATTTGGGTATTTGTTTCCAAACGACTAACGTTGACTTACGACAGCTTTTGGCGGAAACTGGGCTTCCAATATTTCCGGTACCTGCTAGAACAAAATACATTTATACTGGCTTAAGATTTATTCATGACAAAAAGTGGTGTTACAGCATTTCGATATTGTGGTGGGCACGCAAATATGGGATGTTTATTTATAAACTACAGATTTTAAGAGTAACTATTGTTGTTTCAATTCATATTTGCAGATAGCACAAATTTATTAAAACTCCTAGAAATGCCAGTAGTCCATTTTATCGATAAATTCCAGCAGGCCTACCACAAGGTCTGTCTGGCTCTGTCTCTGGCTCTGGTTTTGAGTCTGTGTGAGTGCTCACCAGTGTATTATACTGTGTATGTGAAATTTCGACGTAGGATTTATTTAGACAGCACTCACACAGACTCAAAACCAGAGCCAGAGACAGATCCAGATGAAGCTTGTGGTAGGCCTACAGATCGAGAAATGAGATCCGGGGGCAAAAAGAGGTATCTTTGCAAACGTCATACATTTTCAGGTTAGCAGCTTGTCTCTACATAATAATATTAAATTGATGGACTGGTAATACAAAACAAAACAAAACAAAACAAAACAAAACAAAACAAAACTCACAAAACTTCGACTTGGAACAAAATAGCCCCTTGATTCGCTGAATTTCAAAACTATCAAGTTACCTTCAATACCTTCAATAGTTTACAAATTAAGACTAGCCATGTTCTGAGAATGTGTTGCCTAGCGACCCCCCACGCCGCTACAATATTTGAAATGACTTCCCTTCCCTCCGATACAACTCCAACTGAATCGATTAATTATAAACTAACTATTGATTGCGAAAGTTCAAGCCACAATCCTCTAATTGAATGCTCGGTTAGCCCACCTGAGGTGGAGTGGCTAGAAAGCTTTGATCTTCTTTTGTAAGCGAGTTTCTTCTTTTGCTTGATAGTTTATGCATAGTGACCCGGTATCACCAACCACGAATAAGATATACCTCAGAATCCAAACACACTCTCCTATGCCTTGCGCACATCTAGGCGTTCTGTGGTGGCGATCAGTGTAACGCCTAAAATTTAATGTGCAACAGGGCTTTACTTTGTAACTGACTACTTAATGTCTCGCAGTTACGTTTGCACCATTGATCTGCTCCAGTAATAGTGCAGGTGGGGTTTTTCCAAATTTGTATTTTAGTAAGGAATCCACAAAACGACTAACAATCAGTTATTATATTTGCAACAGGAATTTAACTCAAAACTCTTGCGTATTAACCGCATTCTATGAGTACATTATTCAGAATATTGCAATGATTTACTTTTTACATGAACTAATGTTATTTCTTACTATTGCGCTTCTAATTCTCATAGAGATAAAGTGCATTGAAAGCTTGAATTCAACTAGAGTCATAGGCTAATCTAGTAGTGCCAATACTGAAGACCTATCTTCAGTATTGGCACTACAGTACTACTACAGTCCTTTGTAATCGGGCCCCTGAGCATTGCCTCGGGAGGATGGTGGTGTGTAAGGTGGTTTAATGGATGTATCGAAAATAGGGCTGCCAATACAACTACGCAAACTTCAATACAATTAAACAAAAGGCTAGTAAATCCGGTGATGACTGCGATGTAGGTCACATCCAATCTTACCTGAATTACAATTCCAATAAACCCTGACTAATAATGGGTCGGGAGCCGACAGCCAGATTACCTATCAACTTGATTTAAAGATGAAGCCTATGGCTGCAGGACCACAAAGTGTTGCTGACTCAGAAAAAGCTGTATTTATTATATTGGACAAAACCAAAAAAAAAAATCAGTTGTCTGTAAAGTCGGTTTACTGACGATAGTTGAACGTGACAACGTCATACAGCTGTCCACGCGGATGCATCGTTCACTCAAGTAGGAGAGAGATAGATGTCGAACGCTGCTGAACGCGGAGGCCGTGCGTGCCTCTTTGTCGCTCGTTCCGCTCTCTCGCTTGCACTTCAAGCCTTAAATGGAACGCCTCAGAGCGAGGTAACGCCGCATGAGTCATGTTTTTTCGTGCGTGCATCCGGCTCCATCGAATTATAAGACGTTGTCACGTCAAAAAATGTTTTCGATGAATAAATTAGATTTGCGTTTGAAATATGAGAAGTTCAACATATTTATAATTACAATGTTTACCATAATCTTTCCGAATTCCCTAGATCGGCCAAATATTTATCATAAATATGTGCGTTATTTGTTTTACAGATCTTTGTTTCGCTCACCCACACATACATAACGTATTAAATTTTGAAATATTGTAGCATGCAACATGTATCGGTCGTGGCAGCCCTGCAGGCCTCCACTCGACATGTCGATAGTAAAATGAGAAGTCGGCTCGAGTACTGGAATTAAGTGGAGTCGGGAGTGCACAGCTCTTGGCATGTTCCATTCCATCTCGGGACTCGGAGCCAATCTTAGCGGTGAATGGAAAGGGCTGACTCCATCGCTTGATGGATTCAAATAATCTCCGAGAGGCATTTATATTTGAGCGCTTTTGTGGTTCGGAAAGCATGTTATGGTGGTTGGCTGTAACCTGTAACTGATTACTTTTGACCAGCTTTTAAAGGAGTGGGTGAGAGATCAGTGAGAGTGACTGCATATTTTTTATAAGCTTCTAGCATAGTGACTATTTTTATAGCTTGTTTTTAAAGCAGTGACGATGGGTTTATAAACTGCCACTAAGAATATACTAGTACTTAGGGAAAAGTTGGTAGTAAATAAATATTGGAGACAATCCACAAACACTATCTAGCCCTAAACCAAGCAGAACTTGTACTATGGGAACTAGCTATCTAATATAATACCTATACTAGTTGGTAACCGAGCTTCGCTCGGATTTTTTTTTTTTTTTTTTGTATTTTTAAGAATTCATAAGAAGCATATTATCATCTTTACTCGTTTATTCTTACTGAACAACGCCATCTACTGGACATGCTTGCAGTTAGTTGCTCACAATCGTCAATAGATGGCAGGAGCAGTCACATATTCAGTTTATGTTTTTAGTTTTTTTTTAACGAACAGACTCATTTTCTGAAAATGAATCCTAGCTAGATCGTTTTATCGTCCCCGAAAACCCCTGTATACTTAATTTCATGAAAATTGTTGGCCCAGTTTCCGAGATACTAAATATATATGTATATACAAGGTGTATCTAAATATGTGTACTATGCGAAGGTGGGGGGTTTCAGACCACAATGGTGATCAGTTGTGGGGGGGAGAAAATTAAAAATTCCTATTTTCAGTTTCCCATACAAAAATATTTAATTTCATAATGCCTAAATAAATTGACAACCCTATCCTTGTAACCCCTTGACCCCTTGACCTACTACCTCTGTAGGTCTACTACTACTACCTACTACCTCTGTAGCTGAGTTTAGGGTTGTCACTTTGTATAAAGTCAGCTGTTCATGTTGAAACTTCGTTGCAGTTTTTTTCAGAGATACCAATCGAAGTTCGAAAAGTCGTTGAACAAAAGTTGTTCCCCGGGGGGTGGAAATTCACCCCCCTTCGGGATAGTACACATATTTTGATACACGTTGTATAACAAGATTTTCTCGTTTAAAGGTATAAGATACATTTTTTGTTGTAAATACATACTTCTAATACAATTATAACACCCAGACAGAGAACAAACATCTGCGTTCAGCTCAGAAGGCAGAGCTACTACTCACTGAGCTGAGAGGCCAGTCATATAACACCCAAACAGAGAACAAAAATCTGTCTTCACCACACAAATGTTTGTTCTCGGACGGGATCAAACCCACGACCTACGGCGAAGAAAGCAGAGGCCAGTCTTATCAATTGTTTTGACCTTAATATTTACGTATTCAAAGTCGAAGCTGCGGTCTAGGTATCTCAGTGTAATTGTTCTCCCTCGTGTTCGAGTGCGCTGGACCGACGTGGTCTGAACGCTAACGTGTATGTGTTCTTCCACGGCTGCCTCCAAAGGTAATGCTTTAATCAATCTAAGGATTCCTGGCAAGGCACCAGGAATTTAATCCTCTTTGAGAGGAACTGAAAAAGAAAAACCTGATGCGGGCGTCGGGCTCGTACGCTCCGATAGACACTCTATCGATCTCAATCCGACTGATCTCATTTTATTAGTTATTTAATAAGAGCACAGTTCTAAGAGGCTGTAATCTTTTAGCTAATTTAAACAAAAAATCTATCTAATTCTGCTGTGTAAATCTGATAAAACACGTCACGGCAAGAATTCCAACGCTTCTGTTCTGTTCTGTTTTGTACCTGTAATACCTACAGTTCATTATTAATATTTGAGGTAGGTACATAGTTCTAATATTATTTAAATTTCGTTTTATTCAAATACGTAGTTACTGTTTATATTAATAGTTTTTGTAAATAATGTATACATTAGTTTGCTTACCTATAAATATCACGTTTTTGTTTTTAGTCTATAAGTTAAGTTAGTACTTTTTCTTCTTAAATTTAAGAGCCTCTTAATTCTTGCTCTTGTCGGGGTTTTGATGCAGTTAGTACTACTGACTTATTTATTTATTTATTTTTATTAACTAGTAGTACTAGTTGATAAAAATAAATAAATAAATAAGTCTAAATTTAATTTTTAACACTGTCAACTCATCTAATGTTACCTATACCTAGATATTCATTAAATATATTTCATTTTCATATTGAAAAAAATAAAATAATAAAACAGGCTTACGTCACGAGCACGTCACCGACGATTTAAAGAATAAGTAAAAACTGAAATATTGAGGTAAAGTACCCCTAATGATCGGAAGGAGATATAGAAGCCAGGCAGGGCACGGCGGGCGAGTGCACGGCTTGTCATAAGGTGCCATCCTTCAATTTCAAATTATTATTCGCGTCATAACTCTCACCGAATCACTCCAGAGCACTCCTTAATAACACGATATTAAACTTTATAAATCAAAGAGGAGCCCGGTCACCTTAATCCGCCATTTCAATATTCCGGGGCTTAGCCCCCCCTTCCCCTCGCGTCACTTTAAACACAATGCCAGCCTAAAATGAGCTGTATTGAAATGGAACATATTCGGAAATCTTACGCATGGCTGCAGTTCTAACATTCGTTACATTTGCACATATTAATATTCGTTACATTTGCACATATTTATTTTATTTGTGATTAGGCTTATGTTTGTAACCTGGGTAGTTTTGAAGCCTCCTGAAAATCTCTCAATAAAAGTCCGTCAATAGACAAGTGGGCAATCATTGGCTTTGACAACAATTTAAGTGATTGACATTGATTCCTACCCGTTTCTTCCATATAATTATACATAACAATCGCGCTAAAGGCTAAACGTCTTTTCCAAATTTTACCTATAATCATTTAATAAATCAGTTCATAAAAGTAACAGTTTCAGTAACAGTTTCATAAAAGTAGCAGTTAAATAGTAACAGTTAAATACTAAAAAGTATCAGTTTCATAAAAGTAAGAGTGAAGGTTTAAAGTAACAGTTTCATAAAAGTTTTAGTTTAGTAACAGTATAGGTAATGGGATTTAATGTTATAATAAGCGACCCTTGATTTTATTTCATAGGATGCTACCAGTATTCGGGGGTTAGATAGGTCTAACCCCCGAATACTGAAACGCAACTCAGATTTAAGCACGTCTCAAGCGACGAATATTTGACAGATTTTCTGTATAATTTTGAGGCACACTTAAAATTATTTCACTGGTTCGAAAGACCAAAGGAACCAACGGTAGGAGCCAAGTTGTATTCTGTTTCCTGTTCTTCTAGGCTAGGTCACGGAAACTGGCACCTAGACTCATCAACGAGTAGCTTTAAGATGTTTTCAAGTGATCGTTGTGATACAACTGACAAATATTTTTTTGATTTGATTTGACCCGAAAAACATAGCCCGAATAAGTGATAAGGCGAGGATGTATGGTGTGGTGTATTCTGTGGCCTGAGGGCTCTAATGGGGCGATGAATCAACCGTCCACGAACCTGTTTATTAATTAAGGGCTAAGGATAAGTAAACAGGTCATCGTCACCTCGTTACGAAATATGGAATTTCATATTAATGGTCAAGTGATTTCGCTGAAGGCAAGTGGGATTTAATGTTATAATAAGCGACCCTTGATTTTATTTCATTGGATGCTACCTAAGTATCTAAATGTTTTATTTTTTGCTAAAATATTTAATTTGTGTTGGCATCGTTTTATTTACATTGCTTACAGTATATTTCAATATCGACGAACGAATATTTATAATCAAAATTCCTAACATTATTTTGTTAAAATGTGGATGCGAAAAGGTTATTATTGATTGTGACAAAATTGGTTTTGGATTCAATTTCCTGTGATCATAATCTTTGTAGTAAAGTACCTCTGTCTGGACCTTGATTCGGGGACACTCGATCCATATTAATCGTCTGCAGAACCTGAAATGCTGGTTGTCTGACTGAAAATTAGCACTGCATGGGCTATCGTGCCCTAGCAGCTAAAGCTGAGTGAGATACCTCTTTTGCCGTCATGTTATATTTATGTGTGTCGAGCCCTGTGTCTATTAATTTTAAGTTGATGCATTCTAAACAAATTCAATGGTTTAATCATCATTTTCTTTTCAGTCTTTGAGATAATTATCTTTAAATATATTATTTTCGTTGGTTTAAAATAAATATATAATATGTACTTATACAAAGTCACAAGAATTATCATTTTTATTTAATTGAGAATTAAGGAGAAATTCTAGAAATATTAATTTTTCACACAAATTAAATTGAAAGTTGAATGACAACCTTGTACAATTCACAGACTGTTGTGTGTTGGTGGGAATGACACTGCAAGTTCTTGGCTTGTTCACATCGAACTGGCGCCTCTCACTTAGTTTATATAGACCGCGGGGTTGAGCCACAAACAACGAGCACAAACCACAAGCAGCATCGCTGTGTTTCGGTTTGAAGGGTGTGGGTGCCGGTGAAATTACAAGCACGTGGGGCTGAACATCTGTATGCCTCAAGTTGATGGTCGCAGGGCAGTGCATCGTAGGGCAGGTTCCTGACGTGCATGAATTACGAGGCAATGCTTTTTTTAGGCAATGGTTACTACTTAACATGAGGTGGGCTCGTTCCATCAGTTAATTGTATAAAAACGAGCGTTTGTCATTTCTAATACGAGAATTGATAATACATAATTTTGTAAAAGCTCGCAGGTTGTTGTATGACAACTAAATCGAGTTACCTAACTCAGTTAAATCTGGGAACAGATCCAATTGGAATGGAATAAACTGCACGAGTCCTATTAAAATATCTGATATTCAGCGAGATTAAAGTATCTGATGTTGAAACTCAGTGACGTAATGGAATTGAGAATATCAAGTTGAATGCCAATCCACTTTTACTATGAAAATAAGATTTTTCTGCTTATACAATAAAAAATGAAACAATTTAGCAGAAATATAAAAGTATTCTAGTTTGTTTAAAATACTTATGAGTTTCCATGTTTAATATTTGAATTCTTATATTTATTGTTTTTTATTTTAGTGTTATTTTATAAAATTGATTTGTTATTGTACTTTTTCTTGTTGTTTTTTATTTCTTCTTGGCGCATTTAACGAGTTGCCGTAGTTTCCACGTCGTCGTGATAAATACTTGGACACCATAATGACATTGACAGATAGGTCAAAACGTAAAAACTGTATATATTTATGAAGTATGTTTAGTAAGCATAACCGTTGTTGGTCTAAATAAAATGGTAATTCCTTTCGTATTTGTAATCAGCTAATTTAATAAACCGCACAAACAGCAATAAAGCAAACTAACTACAGCATACACAACAGCATCACGGCATCGTAAGTACACTAAGCAATGCAATAATTAACCACAATAGTAATTAGTCGGCAAATATAAATGATAGCGACGACCGCAGCCGCGTGTTTGGACAACTGGACTCGTGTTTGTACAAGCAGGCCAGCTGGGACATCTGGAATTAACGATGAAGCCTGGAATACTTGGCACAGGACGACGAGATACTAGTGAATTACCCACCAATTTTTTTGCGTTTACCGACGGGCACTGCCGATGAGGGGCTAAGGCTACCTGGCTGAAGTGGGATTGGGCAGGGCATGTCAGCCGGATACCTCCCGATAGGTGGGCGACCATCAGCACACCTTGGGTCCCTGACGGGCGGCGGTCACGGGGCCGCCCAAGAAAATGTTGGCGGGACGACATTGACACCTTTGAGAGGAGATGGTGGAAGGAGGCTCAAGTGGAAGTCTTTGGGGGAGACCTTTGCCCAGCAGTGGGACAAAATAGGTTAAAAAAAAAGATCATAAAAATAAAAAATAAAAATATTAATTTTCAATATAAGTAGACTTTGAATCTCAGGCACGGTAGACACCCCTTATTCCCAAGTATTAATTCAAGATTTTTTGAGGATGTTTAAGGACAGACAGCGAATTAGAAAATAATATAGCTGGTGCATGTTTAACGGGTAATATTTCTGGAAATCCATTTGGTTTTTATCTCTATATTGAGTAAATATTTTCATGATGTTCGAAAATACGTTTGAGTAAATTCTATCAAATTAATTTTAAAATTTCTACGAATTTGATACCATAATGGCTTATTGGATTATGCAAAATGTTATACAGATTTCCACGAACTACAGAGTTGTTAGAAAATATTAATCAGCTTTTTCTCGCGACTTAGGCAAAGTCGTGGGCTTTGTTTTTTCGTTGCATAAAATTTTGCTATAAAAATGTCTTTATAGTCAGATTTAGTACAATTTCTAATTAAACTTGTTATCTGGTTCATCATCATCAGACCGAAGAAGTCCACTGCTGGACATAGGCCTCCCCGACACATTTTCAGGAAGAACGATTCTGAGCTCTTTCCGTCCACCGGCTTCCCGCGATCTTAATTCCCCAACGTTTGTCGGTTCTTCGAGCTATATGACCTGCCCATTGCCACTTCAACTTACTTATTCTAAGAGCTATGACGTAATCTGTATGTATCTGTGTGTCTGTGGACACCTGGTTGTAGATATTTTATAAATTAGATGAGGTTTTGCTACGGCGTAGGGCATAGCTACGACGTAGACCCTCTACGCTTAGCTATGCCGCTACGATTGATTGATTGCTACAACCAAAATAACATCAAACAAACGATATTACAAGCGGATGCTTCTAAAATATTCGTTTCAATTGCTTTCATCTCTACATTGGGATGAAATTATTAACATAGCGGAAAATAATCCAAGTGAAGCCTTCAGATGGATTTACTTGTATACTGATACCTACTCGCAATACATAGACTTATAAATAGTATTATTTGTAAACCTTGTTAATATTTGTAGTCTTGTTAACAACACTACACTGCTACTACTACTACTTATGTATTTTCTATATTCTTATGGATTTTGTATGTCGGTCTCCGACGAAGTATGTGAGCCACTTTTTTTTACATGGTGTTCGAATTGTACCATACTTCTTGCAAACAAATATGTCATTTCATTTTTAAAAAAATACTACATTTTATTTGATTCAACTTTACGTAAACGATCAGTTTTAATTCCGGGTAGTGTTACAACTTGACTAATAACATTTTAGATAAATTTATAAGATTTATAACATTTTAGATAAATCTACAAAGTTTTCTTTTATGTTTAAAACAGATAAGTATTTATTTAAAACAGTATTTAAACTTCTTACATAAAATAGTTGTAAGTAATTTAAATCAAGATCTAAAGTAATAACTTTGAAAGTTCTT
This sequence comes from Thera obeliscata, assembly GCA_947578465.1. Classification (NCBI taxonomy): domain Eukaryota; kingdom Metazoa; phylum Arthropoda; class Insecta; order Lepidoptera; family Geometridae; genus Thera; species Thera obeliscata. The sequence goes on along the minus strand of OX387918.1, from coordinate 25,444,172 downwards.
ATCCAGATTCAAATTAAATAGCAATACTAACTCGAACGCCGACTCAAAGACTCAAACAGTGATATCGTGGAGCCCGCTTTACATAACGCGTTTATCTAAACTGTTGTTATCAACTTCGGCACTCGAAGCGCAATGTATTGAGTTGGGGAGCAGTAATTGCGCCAATAACTATTGAACTGTCTTGGCTTAGTGTGTGGTTTGTAATTGGCTACGATTGGCGCACTGATGCTCTTTGGGCTTTGCTTGGTGAGCTGAGAGGGTTGTTGTGTGTAGTGGTTTCAATTTTAGGAGTTTTCTTGGTCATCGATACTAATTATATAGCAGTTTATTTTTCTCGTGTCGTGTGTTCACATTTCAAACATTAATTACCTGTTTACATTGTGTAGAAAATCAGTTATTTTTTGTTGCAATCTGTTTAATAATACGACCAATGCGCAGTGGCCTTAAATAGTGGGCACGATGATTGATAACTTTAGTTTTTTAGTTTGTCGCATAAAAATAAATGAACTCGCCTTTCGAACATGTTGAAACTAGTGCTAGCTCCACAGACCACAACATGTTAGAACAACAATCGAACGGCGCCTCCATAAAGACGGCTATTAGCGCTAGTTACATTAAGACGCCTATTAGCGCCAGTTAAAGCTCGCAATAAAAATCAATTCGAGGTTTCGATAATATTGTTAGTAGCTTAACGAGTCTTTCGGCTAAGTGATGTTGATTGTTTTAGAGCTTTGTTTAATTAAAAATAACAGACTTCAATTAAGTCTTAGCCATGGTAGAATTCCTGTAGAATGTTTAAGAGAGGTGGTCAGAAGCACGTCCAAACATTATACAACGCTTATTGATTTTATAGTGTTTACTACACTTAAGGAAATCACAAAGATTTTTATAATGTCCCAAAAGTTAAGAGCCGAGCGGGATTTGAACCCGCAACCTTCCCCTCGGTACGGGGCTGCGCTGATCACTGCGCCATCGGATCATAATCACACTCGACAAATAACTCTTAGGGACTGTTCGGCACTAACGCGACCGTGGCTCCATCTACAGTTTTGACGTTATAGTATAGTCAACTAACCTGCTCGATAACCGAAGTTGCATTCAGTTGAATCGACGAGAGAAGAGCCGAGCGGGATTTGAACCCGCGACTAGGAATGTGATTAGGATCCGATGGCGCAGTGGTAAGCGCAGCCCCGTACCGAGGGGAAGGTCGCGGGTTCAAACAACGCGCTAGCTGAAACTGGTCTATGGTGATGTTTGTATTCACTGGTGTTGGTGACCGCATTATACATAATTATGCCAATTTACATACTAAGTGTCTATGTACGCATTTATTTTTTACCATTCTCAACAACTGTAACTATGCTTATCAGAATAGTAAAGAATACGTGTTACAAATTAACTAGTTAGGAATTAATTGGAGATCAGGATGTTGCCATCAATAATGCAATACATAGATAGATAGGATTCCAATACAAGACCGAGCCGACACAGAGTACACCACACGAGCTGACACGAAATAATAATATGCTTATACAAGGGTGTGTGTATCGTAACAATCTGTACGTATAATAGCTATACATTATAGGGAGATGAAAATTGACTTTGAAGAATCTTTACTTGAGTGAACGTTACTTTATTGTAACATAATCGAAAATTCTCGCTAACTCAAGAACCAACGATTTAAGTCTTGTGTATTTTATTTTTGAAATTAAATTTTACGCTTGTAATTTTCTTTCGAAATAAAGTGTAATTACTAAATAAAAATGAAAGGGAATTTATGGGTGCGCCTAGATCCATAGGCTAATATCATTCTAAAAAGAAAAAAAACAGTGTAGAAGAGACATGTTTAGCAACACTTTCAAGATAAACTTTAATAAAAGCAGTTGTTTGACTACGCCACCAGGCGATCGCTCCAAAACCTCGCCGTGTTAAACCGCTTATAAACTAACACGACACTATTCTATTTCCTTTATCAAATTACGATGACACGGGCCTATTTTCACAATAATAATTTAGGTGTTCACTGAGCTACAACAAACCTTTTCTCGGCGCAATAAAGTTCATTTTCCAATAACCCATGCTTTGGCATCAGCACGAGGTACTATTTAACTAGGGTAGACCTTTGATTGGCACTGTTAGATAACCGACCACGAGGACAGTAGATGTATTGTAATAGTATTGATGCATGTTCGCTAGCTGGTTTCATAGTAGATTGTTATACAAGGGCAGTAAGTGAGCTTTTGCAGAACAAGATCCTTTTTGGCGCCCGTGCGAGCGCAGCTCGCAAAGGGCGCTAATGGATCGAGTGTACCCGAGATATTTAGATGCCCGAGCGAGCAAAGCGAGCGAGGGCAAATATAGTTCGAGGGTGCAATAGCTACTTATGACCGAGGTAAGCATTCTACTTTACATCATTCATGCGAGGTAAATTTTTAACTAGCTGATGGAACAAACATATGGTCCACCTGATGTTAAGTGGTAACCATTGCCTATAGCAAAGCATTGCCTCGTAGGTCAAGCACGTCAGGAACATGTCCTACAATGCACTGCCCTACGACCATCAACTTGAGGCATACGGATGTTCAGCCTCACGTGTCAGTGATTTCACCGGCACCCATACCCTTCAACTCGAAACACAGCAATGCTGCTTTTCGGCAGAAATAGGCTTACAATACAACAATAACACAACATTTATACGGGTATGACAAAATGTAATTTTAAGTTGAGAAAAATAAACTTACAATAATATACTATTAATTTTATTAAAATTAATAGTAAAATATTTGTACCGGTAGGTATCTGCTAAAACAGTCGCACATTTATGCACACATCTGTGAGCTACTATATCTTTTCAGTAAAAAGTTTTCATATCATTTTGTAAGAAAAGAGATTGTTTCACCAAAGGAGGTTTGCATAGCTCTTGAACTGTAATGAACCATCACCAAGGAGGTTTGCATACCTCTTGAACTTTAATGAACCATTACGTATCAAGCATAGTGTGACGGTAAAAGTGATTTGAAAATGGAACGCATTTACAATGCACTGGGCTGCACACGCCTACTTACACAGCCTCTTTGCGTTAAAGTAAATCCTATTTACTGAGCATGTATGATGTAAACTATATTAACTAGTTTAATCTTAATATCCGACTATTGCACGTTAACATACAATAGTCGAGTGATTGATTATCTATCATTTGTATGGCTCAGTATTCGTATTACAGTATAGGGAGCAGATAACATCATCAAATAGTACGATCGCATTATGTTTTGAAAAATGACATTTTGTGTTTATAGTCATTTTGCAAAATTATTCTTGTTTGAATAATATTGATGTATGTTCTAATACAAAGTATAATACACGTAGCAGGCACGTGTCACATAAAATAATTGGCCAAACCTTTCAGACGCTCTCAAGGGTCGCTCTCTCGCTCGACTACCAATATAGATTCCGAGCAAATATTCGCAGAGTATGTGAATAACAGTTATTTCTGATGAAAAATTATTTGTATCTGTATTTATCTTCTCCGGAAGAGATGACAAATAAACTCATGGCTACCTTTTTGGGTCCTTCAGCTATTTTTAGCTGCCTTACAATGTTTCGTTTGATAATATCATGTTCGTGTAATATTAATTTATTGAATATGGTGAACTTGTGCTGCTAGGCGTGAAATTCATTAAGCTCAACACTTCTTTGTTGTGATGTAGGTTTGTCACGATCTCCCCTTCTACCTTACTACTCGTAAGGCACCATATTCGTACTATATTTATAGTAAATGGTACCAATTCACGTAAAGGCAAATGATGTACAGCTCGTAACAATCTCGCCTAGTTAGATCCCGCCCTCCTGTAACCTAATCCACCTAAATTAGATTAATGTAGATCGCCTGCGCTCGCTTCAAATTCAATCAGTCAGCAAAGCCGGCTCAATCACATCGATCGGGAAATGAGTTTGTTGTTTACCATCTGTTTCAAACACCACGTTTACCTTTGTTTTTATAATTACTGTTCGATATTTTCACAGAAGAGAAAAAACGCTGCCAATTTATTGGCCGTTGCAATCTATAAGGAAAATTATGGTATACTTTGAGCACTCTAGTGTACACCACGGCTTCAATCGACAATTGTTTCATGCTTAGAGGCTTATTCTGTACACCTTTGTTCTCATACTGAAACTATTACACGGGTATTTATCGCGTTAATTACCTTATTTTATTTATTTCAGTATATTTAGTTTCAGTATGTGTTATGATCGCGAAAGTTTAAAAAGTACCTTTGTTCTCGTAATTGTTTTTAATATATTTTACTCACGCGGCTCAACAGACTCACATTATGAAATCGTCATGAAAAAGTTTGTTTCTAACTTAAGTAGTTAATACCTTTAGGCTTGGTCGCGTGGAACTGGCACCTAGACTCACCTAGCTTTAAGACGTTTCAAAGTGATTCTTGTAATTGTATTGAATAAAATTTTATTGAGTTAGAGTTTTGATGTTGTTATAAACCTCGTTAGCCTCTACAGAGCATCCATTAAGCAGTATTTACAAGTGATTACCATTAAATCAGTGCATGCAAACATTCCAATTACAAGGCTATTGACACAACACAGCTGGGGTGCCGCAAGGGCCTCCACTGGGGCCCCTACCATTCCTCTTCCCCAACCATTGCCTAATCGTGCTCCAACTAAGGTAATGAAATCTTTGAAAGGCAATACATCATTCCTGCCATCGGCGGTGACAACATCCACCATAATTGGAGTTTGAAACAAACAATTTGCAACCGTAATTCGTGGATCAAAGAGTCTAAATCATGATGAAAGGGTTGGATTAAATAAGTGAGCTAGATTAGAAGCCTTCACGGTACAGAATTGAGTGGTTTTGCATGATCGGTGAATTAATTTTGATTGTAACATTGAACGTAGGGTAAAACAATTGCTTAATTTATAAAACACAGACAAAGTGTAGTGTTATGTTATTGTATATTAATAATGCTTCTTTTATTTAAAGAAAGAACAAGAGTGTCGCTTGAAATAGAGACTAAGAAAAGTGCCGATGGACACATTCTTAGCAATATTTATTTCTTTAAAAATAAGTCAAAGCTAAATTGTTCATTAGCCTACTTGGCTAGATTGTATTGTTATTAGGGTACTGCAATGAAGTGGTATACTTATTTAGTAAAAAAAAATGTAGGCACCCTGTGTCAGGTGTTAACAATCACACATAAATAATAATAAAGATTCCATTACAAGGAGAAAATCAGTAAAGGTTTGAAAAATGATAAAACAAAACGTCCCAAACAAATACAACTCGTAGTTAATAGGAGAAGGAGTGGCGATGCGGAAATATGGAAATGAAGGAGTTATGCCTCTAGCGTTCTGTACGCTCTCTACTTACAAAGGCATTTGTCATTCCTAGTTCACTTTCATTGGAGAATGAGCTTTATCAGCATAGTTTAAGATTCAATGTAGCTGCAACACAATACCTAAAAAAATATTGCATCGGGAGTTGCTTAAACTAAAACTGATATTCAATTTCACGGCCGATGTTTACACCGAATAGGATTTTGTTACCACATTAGTACGTCCACTGAGTCTTAAGTTTTAAGCCTCATGCGCCTGTCATTGTAAAGGCACCCATCAAACACTTCATATTTACACATAGCAATGCATAAATTACTGCTCTACCTACCCTGGAGAGACTCACAATGAGATACAAAAGATATTCAAGTTGCTGAATTAAAATAAATAATTATCACAAAACGCGCAGTGATACTAAAGTCTTATGAAAGTTACGTAGTTATGCGGAATAATGTCAAAGCCCAGAGTATGAATACACTGCACGCTGTTTTAGATTTTAATGTATACGACGAAACTTCTACCATAAGAACTATAATGTACACTGTGAGAGTTTTGTAGCGAGAGTAGGTATGGCTCTTCTGTGTGTCTTTGTATTTGCGAAGTGAGACTGGTATTAGTTGTTTGTTCTGTTGAGTGCTTTGGGAATTAAAAATAGTTGTAATCTCAGCCTCTGAGGCTTTGGTTGGAGGCACTTGTTAAATTGTTGTGTGTGTATGGCTGGTTCACTATGCTATGCTAGGGCTTGGTGTCTACAGGAAATGGGTAAAACTAGCACTAATGTGCCTCTTTATGAATAGAAGTTTAAGTAAAATCTAACCATAGAAAATAACCATATTGAACTGTTTAACATCAGTCAAACTATTTGCTTGTTTTTCCGCTATTTCTTTTAAAACCCCTAAAGCAAAGCACAGCACAGTCAGTCTAATCGATAAAAACTGTGAATGCGTGTGCTTCTTTATTTTTCTAAATCTTGAAATATTCTCAAGAATGACTCCAAGATTCATTGTGCTTCTACAAACTAATAAAGATTTTAAAAACGAAATTGTAACTACAGACGATTTCGGTGAACTGTTATAATAGATTGGTAGTACACATAAAGAGCTCTAGTTATGAGCACTTGTAGTTTTCTCACGGTAAGGAAAACGTCTGTTACAGTGATACCCTCCTGGTTAAAAACTTCCCCTTGACGTCACTCAATCAAAGCCTCCGTCGGAAGTAAAACGAGGGCTGCATTGTGTCCGTACTCACCCCTATCCCTAATTGGACCTCTTAGGGGTCTGTTTATTGTGTAACATTTTATTTATCTTCATAATGTTAATTTGAAAAGCCGGTATTATCTGATTTTGTTATCAATTTTAAAGTTAAAGTTTTGTAAGATATTTAAAATAAAAATAAGGTGAGATGATAAGGCGCTTTTTTGATATTTGTATTTAAATAGCGTAGCTATCTTCAATCAAAGTGAACCGTGGCGCGTGGTAGTGGCGGATCTGCGAGTCACTCCACTCATCCTCATTCCTCAGGGCGGCGCAGGCTCGGGGTGCTGTGTGACTTGCAATATACTAAACTAACAGATCAATATCATGAAATGTTCTGAATAATAAGTTTTTTTTAAGACTATGTTTTTTTTTTAAATGTAACTAGCTGATGGATCAAGCATATGGCCCACCTGATGTTAAGTGGTAACCATCGTCTATAACAAAGCAATGCCTCGTAGGTCACGCACATCAGGAACGTGCCCTACGATGCACTGTCCTGCGTCCATCAACTGGAGGCATACAGATATTCAGCCTCTCGTGCCAGTAAGTACACGTAACGTAACGTATGCTATTTAATTATCTATGTTTATATTTATATCGACATATTATCAGTTGTATAGTAAAAGCCTGAAGGGCCCTTACGAGGAGAACATACAAAATGTGTGTCAGAAAATAACAAACGAGAAATAATTAAGAAAGCCATTACTATTTACGCAGTCGATAAACCTCCAAAAGAAGCAGTAACCCACATCTAGGAGCGATCGCATGCTCATCAAAGTGCGCGTTCGCTTGTACCTAATGAGCGTAATAAATGAGCGAGGGTGTTCGCGCGAGGCAATGTATTGCACCCATTCAGATAATGACGCGCTCGAGCAATAACCGAATGGCTTGGTAATGGGCTGCGATATGTGGCTTGGAGTGACAATCGCCACGCGGAGGGGGCCTGATCGCTTCGCTTACGGAATTTGTCACAGTCTTTTTGGTTCCTTGGGCTTTGTATTATAAATAGATCTTGTGCTTTCATTCGAAGCACGGACTAGGTTCTACTACGTTTCGGAAGTATGCTGCTAATATGCTTACAAGAAGTTTGTATACTTATATACAAAGTTACTGCATATAAAGCTTACTTGTCCCTAACCTGAACAAACATATCAGTAGAGCGAAGTCAGACGCCGCAGCAGCTCTCTAGGGAGGACTCGCTATATCTCGCGGCGATTCGCGATGTCGTCTTTCCACACAAAACAATATTTTTCTTTTGGCATTACATTATGATTCTTTGCAGAGTGAACAATTTTTTGCATAGTTCTTGTTTTTATCACAAATCCGCTTCATCAACTCTACTTGTTTTGCTGTATTTATCCTCCTTTGAAATTGTAATTATTTATTATTTGGATTAAATAACATGAAATATAATAAAAACAACCTCAATTCTGCTGAGTAGGCCATGGAAATGATTTGCGTTTACTATAAAGAGTTGTTATTTGCTTATCTAACAAGGTTAGGGAGAGGTGGCATTGAAATAAGACTTCGAAATCCATCAATTTTAGCGTTATTTCATGTTTGTCAGTTGCGATTGTATAATAATATGTCCGTTAGTGAAGTACCGTAGATGTGGCATCAGGGCCGTGTGGAGTAAGGTGCGGCCACTCATCACGCGACACACCTGCGACGCGGCCCTGTCGCTGCGGACTCGCTATAAGCAACCAGATGATTTACGTCACACCTGTTAGGGACATCTAGTTTCGTAGAGGGCATCCACTCGGGTTGTATTGTATACATATAATTAATATTGTATTTATATTGTAATTTTAGTGTTGTTTAGACTAACTTTTATTTATTGTAATGTGTATTTTGTAATCAAATTGTATTTTGCATTTGGGCGCTTTGGCGCTTGCTGTTAGCCCAAACTGCTTTGTCTAAATAAATAAATAAATAAATAAATAAATTACATCTTAAGTTATATTTATTAGTAAGTTTTTTAAATAAAATAATAGGTTTGGTTTAAACATTTATTTTATAAAAAGTATTCACAAATTTACTTACAGAGAAAATACAATTATTTTATCTAATAGTAATCATTGTTCGTTGCCAATAAGCGAATAGATAAAATAATTAATAAATAAATATTATAGACAATCAACACAACACTATCTAGCCCCAAACTAAGCAGAGCTTGTACTATGGGAACCAGATAGCTGATATACTACTTAATTACGTTTTTTTTTTGTAAATACATACTTAGAATACAAATTAATATGAAGGTGTTGTAAATAGTTACATAGCTATTTAAGTTTTATTACAATTGATAGGTAAATCTTATATTTTCGTTTGTTTTAGGCATTTTTTAAACTTTCATTCATTTCATTTATTTATTCAGTCACAACGAATTAATCGTATTTGAATTATACAAACTTAAACTAACACAGAAAAAAAATATTAAATAAAATTTCACAAGAAAAATAAAATAAGTGTACCAATAGATAACAATGTTAAACAATGGCATGTCAAATTACTATTAGAAACTAATGTGAGTTATATATCAAAAACTCATCTATCGAATAGAAGCACCCTTTCAACAAAGTGGAACAAGTTTCGATTTAAATTTACGGGGATTGTCCATGACTTTCATGTCAGTGGGCGAGTTGAAAAATCTCACAGCCTGATAGCAAGAGCAATGCTTTGCTTCTACTGGTCTTTTTAGAAACATCTAAAAAGCTTGTAAGCCTGACACTATTTAAAGTAAAAGGAAAAGTAAAATTAAAGCTTACTTTAAAGAATGGTCCGGAGTGGCACAAAATAGAGACAACCTAGAGACAAAATAGAGACCTAGAGAGAAGGAAAGAAGGACTTTGCCCTGCAATATAATGAGACGAAAGTAGCATGATCTGCAAATATTATGTTCGGTATAGTCTGATGCTAAGGCAACATAAGGCATATGGTGAGTGAGTGCCCAGTGTAGCCATGTATAGAGCTGCCTCTGCGTATTGGGCTCTTGAGTGTATATTAAAAAATAATCCTCCATCAAAGTCGCCAGAACACCATGGTGAATTGATGATTGATGGCTTCTCAGCGTCCATTAATCTAGCTTTGTGCTGGTATGTGGAATGTGTCTATTTATCCATATTAAAAGCCCACGTTCATTCACGGTGCATATAATCCTTAGCACCACTAGCACGGCAACAACCAATTTTGAATCTTATTTTATTAAACCCTGTAAGTTTGTTTCTTTAAAAAAGTGTCCAACCGTGGCGTTTTAAAAGTAAGTACGAGCTTAATCTAGTGCTTCCTACATCCAAACTAAGCATACACAAATCGAGCCCAAATGTTATGGCGGTAAAAAAATATAAATCTTAAATTATTAAAAATTAGTAGCACTCATTCCCCACTTTATACTGGGATGCAAATTTGTAAGTGACGGTTTTTAAGATTTGGGCAGTAATATACATATCTAAACATAAATTATAAGCATAAATTATAAGCATAAATTATATAAAAACATAGACCTTGTGTATATTTCTATCAACCTAAAAATAAGTATAATCTGCATCACTGGACTTACCAGATACTCTCCTAATTCTCGGGCCGACTGAGATTTAAAATGTCCTTATATACACATTGGCATTGCAAAACCCGGACTTTTTCTACGTTTTCCGTACATCGTAGCTGTCGAGGCTTTTACAATGAGGTCGTCGATGAATTACTCAAAGAATTTATCCATTCTCTCTTCGAAAAGAAGCAATAAAATAAAATTGCAAAATAAACCGAGATGAGCCGAGAGTTAGGCCCCTCCCCTGGTCATCATGAGCATCACGGGTCAAGGCTTGATTTTGATTTCATTGATCCTCCCACCGTCAGTATTTCCGGCTCGCCGAGTAATTTGTCTTAATTATCAAGTTTTGTGATGGGCACTTCGAATTCCACTCAAAACTTCCGTAATCAAAGACTTAATGCAAACTCACTCCATCGGGTTTCATTTCAATAATCAAAGTCCAGAATCCCACAAGCCACAAGTTCCGATACCGACGTCTTACTATCTAAATGTTGCTCGCAGGCGGTAGCTTGGAAGCTAGGGGTCCATTTATTACGTCATAAATACCAACATTTTTCACAGAATGATTAACCACTGCAGTTTTAACAGTTGAGACCCGGTCAATTAAAGAACTAAAAATAAAACATTTTGTGGGATTTGTTTTATCATCTTGTAATAAAATAAAAACATACACGTAGTCCAACTTTTTTATCTATAAAAATCATGAATGTAGCTGTGTGTAGCTTCTGATATAATACGGGCATCACAGAAAGTGAATAGCTTCACATAAGTCCCTAACAACATTACACTAAGACTTCCTTAGAATATGACCCCTATGATGGGCAAAGTTATAATAACTGAGACATAATAATACAGCACAGTGCGAAAGCCATCACTATGTACAAAGCATATTTTCCATTGTTCCATTTCATCTCCTTATTTAGTACTATAAGTAAGTACAATCTTATTCGGGCTGAATTGATTGACGTTACTGAAAAAATAAGTTTATTTGGCCGTAAAACAAAACAAAATAACATGGCTACGTAGAAGTCCAAACCCGAATAGGTAAGGTATGAGAAACGGTTATGTGAACAGAATGAGTCGTCGTCTCCGTAATAAACTGTAAGTACGGTGCGATGTTGGTACTCGAACGAATCTCGACTACAAATGAATGATTTTTTTGTAAGCATTGGTTTATTGATTCGGTCTCATCATAATTAGCTTTCATAAAGGCTGTATCTCTCTAGGATACCAGTGGGGGATTCGTGTGCCACCGTCAAATTAGTCGCGCAACCAACCCCCGTAATCTCCACACAATTTTCTTCAATTACTATGCAAACCCAAGAAAAAATCCGTAGAAAAACCAAGGTCACCGACATAGCTCGTTGAATTAGTAAGTTGAAATGGCAATGGGCAGGTCATATAGCACGAAGAACTGACAACCGTTGGGGAATAAAGGTTCTCGAATGGCGACCACGAACCGGAAAACGAAACGTAGGACGCCCACCCACCAGATGGACCGACTACACTCTTAAGATCGCGGGAAGTCGGTGGACGGAAAGGGCTCAGAATTATTCTTCTTGAAAATGTGCAGGGAAAGCCTATGTCTCGTATCTTAGTGACATATTGCCTTAAGTCATCATTAGAGTAATGTAAGAGAAGTGCCTTGTGCTCCCGATCTACAAGGGTGTAAGGGGGTGCCAGCTGCTCACATAAGCCCCTAACGAGCCTGGATTATGCACGCCTCCGCTGTAATTGATTGTGTGGAAGTTTATGGAAGCTGCGGTCATCTTATGGAAGTCTAAGATCTGTTGTGATGACGACTAACAATGGAAGATTTAGAAGCTTTCTTAGGAAACATTAACTCTTTATGTTTGAGATATGCCAACCTATCCTATTTATTAATTTTTGGTTTTTCAATTCACTTTTCTCCCACTGCAATCCTATTTTTTTCCATTCTGTCTGGTAAGCGATTACTTGAATCTGATTGTTTTTCCAGCAATTCTCTATTATTTTTTCAATTTAAATGTGACGTATGCCGCTTCAGGGCAATCCTATTTCTTTCTTTTTAGTCTTAAACAGAATTTATTTATTCTTAAAACATGCTTGCTCAACTATTGAAGAAAGAATAATATTAAAAAAAAAGGTTAACCACAAACCAACCCTGGAAAGCAACCTAAAAACTCTGTAACTAACTACCTAAAAACGAACTATATTTGGAGTGAAAATACTCAGTTTTATCTTTAAGCAAATATTTGCCTCCTGAAATATGAGTACAAACACGAAAAATAAATATTATGGATGTGAGGTAGAAAGCTAATCAAATATCAAAGTTGAGTTCGCGCGGGAATTCCGACTTGCTTAATTGAATTCACACATTCCCGGAAATAACTTTACTTTGAATTAATTACTAGTGCTGGGCCAAAAGAAGGATAATGGACGAAGTGAAACGAGGCCGAACACTGAGAGAAGCCGATAAAAAATGACGACGTTTTACCATTTCCCTACCCTTGTTTGGTTATTTGTCGCCAAATGTCATGTGAAAATAAAAGAGCCGGCTGCTCGTATCCGTAAAATATTGTGTCGGTCGATCAAGCTCGAATGATATTACGAGCAAGGGTGGGTGAACCACTTCAATAAACTTTTCGGCTTTACTCGGCGTGCTTCGGCCTGGTTGTGTAAGCAGGCCGAATAGTCCTAACCCTCGCCGCAAACTATTAATTAGCAACACGTATCTGTTACTAAATAGTTTTTAATTAAAATTATCTGCTGGTAGCATCTGCTCCTAGTTCACTTTTAATAGCCCTCGACGCGGCGGGCACCAGCCCTGGATAATAAGTGGGGCTGTTTTAAATAATCGTGGCTCGTGTTCATTAATATCATCTGTTTTAAAACAGGAAATTACTCTCATGACTTACTGATAGCTATTTCCTACTGTACCCCCTAAGTGCTAATGTTTCAGTACCTCCTAAGTAAGAAATTAAAAGTGAAAACCTGATAGCCGAAAGGTCATAAGCTCTCTTTTTGGTCATGGTCATGGGTTGGCACGTGGATGACATAAGCCTCCCAAGACCACTCGGCCGCAGCAAGGATCAGGCAGTGAAAGGAGAAAAACCCCCCTCCTCCTGACTTTATACCACCTCAAGAACAACGTTCCCCAGGCCATGATCTACCGTGGCCGGTCTGGAAGTCCATCAATCGACTCCGGATTCAAGTGGGCCGTTGCAGAGAGAACCTCTGCAAGTGGGGAATGAGGGACCCCTCCTTGACTGGCTGCGACTGTGGAGCTCAGATTCAGTCCATGTCGCATTTACTGACCTGTCCCTTGTGCCCAAACACCTGCACAAGAGACAATCTTAACAACGCCACGGGCCATGCAGTAAAGCTGGCAAAATACTACTTAAGAATTGTCTAGTGTTCCATTGACACGATAGAAAAAGAAGGCACGTGGATGTAACAGCAGAGATTCAAGTGGTAAATGGAAGATGTTGTGTTGCAGGAGGAGTATGGTCGCTCCGCAACCTGTCCATCTCGGTCCCCCGCGCCGTGCTCTCCGGCGAGGGCGAGGCAGTCGTGCTGCGCTGCTCCTACGACCTGGAGGGAGCCGCTCTCTACTCCATCAGGTACACCACCAATCATCCACAACATTTATTAATCTCCAGTAAAAGAAAGTTTCTTTCATTGTCCCTGGATTCTTAAAATAGTGGTTCTTGAGTTAAAAATAAGTCTTTGCTTCTCTCGTTAATTTCTATCATCATCCGTAGATCACTTACTACTACACTACGTTAGTAGCCTCGTGTGGGTACTTACCCACACGAGCCCTTCACAAAGAGCTCTACTACTACTAACGTAGTGTAGTAGTAAGTGATCTACGGATGATGATAGAAATTAACGAGAGAAGCAAAGACTTATTTTTAACTCACTACCACCATGCCTATTTCTACCGTGAAGCAGCATCGCTGTGTTTCGGTTTGAAGGGTGTAGGTGCCGGTGTAATTACATGCGCATGAGGCGAAACATCTGTATGCCTCAAGTTGATGGACAGTGCATCGTAGAGCACGTTCCTAACGTGCGTGACCTACGAGGCAATGCTTTGTTATAGGCGACAGTTCCCGCTTAACATCAGACGGGTCATATACTTGTCCCATCAGCTAGATGGGACTATAGAGACTAATTGAGTACAAAAAAAACCTTGTCAGTGTCAAAAAAGTCAGTGCACCATGAGACTCACTTTAAAAAATCTTGCAGCTAGGTGAGTCTAGGTGCTAGTTCCACGCGACCAAGATATCATGCCTTAACGTATGTGAATGTGTTCTGGCAGGTGGTACCGAGCGGAGACCGAGTTCTACCGGTACGTGCCGCGGGAGATGCCGCCGTCCATGGTGTTCCCGCTGCCGGGCGCCGAGGTCGATGTGAGTATACTGCTCGCTATGATGGCGCTGTCGGTTTCTTCATCGGAAGAACGTTACTGTACAGCTTATCTTACTTTCTTATTCATACGGAAGAAACGGGTATTTATCGCGATTATCTTCGAATAGTAACGGTAGATGCAACTGCGACTGCCTCCGCTCCTCGCCAGTAACTTCAATGAGCTCCAGTCCGCGACCATGGCTGTTGTACATCCAAACGTCAGGAAATAATAAAAACCCGTTTCTTCCATATAATTATGCATAACGATTGCGTTAATTTAAAAAGTTTCTTTTATTATCGTGTCAATGGATCATTCTAACGTGAAAGGATTTTAAGTGCACCTCAAAGAAGCTCCTTTCGTGCACTTGTCACTAGATCTCCAATGTTATGGCTTACTTATCTACATTATATACCTGAGCCATGGTGAATGCATATTAATCAAAATTTTACTTTAACTCTCTAAAACCAGTATTGTGTGTACAGTTGGCGCAGTCTGACAACCAGCAGGTTCGCATCTCGAGCATGCACCGGCGGCTGAGCGGCGAGTACCAGTGCGAGGTGTCCGCTGACGCGCCGCTCTTCCACACCGACATCCGCTCGGCGCCGCTCACTGTCGTCGGTGAGTACACTCTATACTACATTGACCAGCCAAAGCACTATAAAACAGTCAGTCAAATCAAATCAAATCAAAATAGTCTTTATTTAGTTGAATTACAAGAATCACTTTACGTCTTGAAGATAGGTGAGTCTAGGTGCCAGTTCCACGCGACCAAGCCTAGAAGAACAGGCAACAAACTACGGCTCGGTTCTTACCGTTTTTTTATATGATCCTTTTACAAATCAAAAATAATAGTAGAGAAGTTCCAGTCAAATAGTATGTGGAGCTTGTTAATCCCACTTCGTTTTGTTATATTGCATACGAAACTGGAGATTTGTAACCAATTACAGCAGAAGTCAAATTCGTCAATTCTTAGAAATACCCTGAAGAGTTGGTACCTAATTGTCGAAGGACTGACCTCAGCAAATTCATCATCCGCACTTGAGGTTTCCGCAAGCAGGCCTCTAGCGGGCTCTTTTTGCGTGATGCTTGACACGTTTTTTTTTTCAAGACAAGAGTGAATAGGTATCTTCTAGGTAAGCGTGCTTCGTCACTTTAATCAAACGCAAACCTATAAATTGTTAAAAAAAAAACGTGTTGCTTGAACTTTTTTAGGTTCTATATACGACACGCCGGTTTCCTCACGATGTTTTCCTGCACCGTTTGAGAGTACTGGCATAGTCCACATACATTTTGTACAGAAAAGAATAAGTGCACTATGACCCACGACCTTAGGATCATAAGTCTCTAAATCTAATTTGTTGTGTATTATTATTTTGTTATAAAGCTGTTGGTTCTCCAATTAATATAAATAAATAAGGCGGGTCCGCTACCACTAGACCACCAGTGCTATCAAGGACAAACTGACCTTGGATTATGATAAGCTTTTGTATATTTAAATGAGGAATATAAGTATTAAATGGTGGTGGTCTGTCAGATCCTCCGTTCCGCGCGCCGCAGCTGGTGTTGTCACGTGACAGCTACGCGCGCGGTGACGTCATCCGCGCCAACTGCTCCGTCGACGAGGCCTATCCCGCGCCCAACATCACCTGGATCCTGGACGAGCACAAGGTACCTACTCACATCATCATCACCTTCCTACCTTCATCACAATTTCACAAGGTAATCTCATTGATGAAAGACTATTTAGTTTTCTTCAACCTGTCAAATTAAACGGTGACACCCAGTCACCGTTTAATGGTTCAACCGTTGAAAGGTACTAGACACCATAAAAAATAAGGGATAATAAAAAAAAACGCACAACTAAACACGGGGTTTGGTAAATAAAAGAAAATAGTTATATACATATATTGACGAAATAATACCGACTCAAATCTGTTAAGTGGTCATAACACTTTTTGCTATCTACTGGTACAATACAAAAAAATAAATAATCAAAAAAGCTGTAAGAAAAGTTGTATTGCAAATTATACGGCTTTTAATAAAATAGAATTTCAAATATCAATTAAAGGAAACTAAGCCGGCAGACGGGTTCTTTAGAATTCTACACAAACCTTGAAAATGAATTTCCAAACCGCATCTTCAAAGGTAAATTATTCCGCCGAGGTTCTCGAACCGACGATCAACGAAGCAAAAAACGAAATACAATAACCTCTTAGTAATGAATAGGAATCTGTGAATAATGGCGTATTGTTTCCTCGGAGAGTCGGAACTTTACCAAAAATTTTCCGGCTTTTTATTTGTCTAAAAGTTTACACTCAATTACAACCCTTTTAAAATAGGTATACGCTTAGTTATTTAGTAATAAGGGCTCAATAATTTGACTTATTACGCTAGGAACCAACAAGTAGGTAATCCATTTTTTCAGATCATATTTAACCTAAAATAATGAGCAATCTGTCTTGAAGAGGGTCCAAGTTGTACCGAATCGTAATTGTCATAGCGCATATTTATGCTTACACTATGTAATTACATTGAAATTTCAACAAAAGCGTCATACTTAAAAATGTAAATTACCGTGTAGGATACAGACTGTAGTTAAAATTATCACGATTTTACACTATTGCCGACACTACAATTTTCAACCGACTTTTTAAATTTTCCGGTCTTTTAAAATTAAAGTCGGTTTATCCAGCAATTTCAGGTAAGTACGTCGCGTCGTTAGTTATAATACAAGTAGAACCATTCTTCTGATTTTTTAAATATCTTTTGCTGGATTATCGGAGGGGAATGGGAGAATACCAAATTGAAAGTATTTGCGAATGGGCGTTACGTGGCGGGATGAACTATTGTTTTACTCGGTTGAAACGGCTTCAACGAAAACCTAATCGTTCTTACAGGCCTCGAAAGTTATTTGACTCTACGAGCATTATTGCCTTATTCATAATCTGAACTTTATAACAGTTATCTAAGGAAAACATCGTCAGGAAACCGGCATATCGTAGAACCTAAAGTGTTCGACAATATGTGTCAAGTGCACGAAACGAGCCTTTTTGAGGTGCACTTAAAATCCTTTCACCACACTTGGTTCGAAAAAATCAGACACGATAAGTAGAAGAAGAACAGTTATCTATCATTATAACGACCTCTCCATTATATGATGATGACAGATAGCGGAGACGGTATCCCGCCCCTCGGAGCAGGACTTCAAGGAGCGAGGTGCCTTCAGCCAGCTGGAGGTGTCCGTCCTGGAGGTGGAGCCCTACCGCATGGGGCTCTCCTTCACCAGCTCCAACCTGCACAAGGTCTACCAGGAGAGCTACGTCTACACCAAGGACACTGATAAGGAGGACCACGAGATCCTAAGGTGCTTATTCACTATCCTTCCATGACTCATCACTCGCCACTTACAACTCACCTCATCACTCTTATAGCCCCTTCCCACGGTCTGTGATATCGCGCACGGAGAGGCGGATCAGCTCGCATGACACACCATGGGAACGGTCTCGTGCGTTGAGGTGCGCGGTAGCACAGGAACCCTGTCTGTGTGCGTTGCCGTGCGTGATGATCTGCAGAACCACGCACCGTAGGAAGGTAGCATTACACATCACCATTTAAACAAGCTTGAACATTATACTAGAGAGTTTACACAGTGTTAGAGTCGCACGATGCTAAAAAAACCACGGATTACCAATGATCAGCATCACCCATCATTCGTCATTCGTCATTCGTCACTCATCTCATCAGTCATGTACTTCCAGCTACACCCTGGTGCCTCCGCCTTCGGGCCACTTCTCGCTGAGCTGCGTGGCGACTATCTACGACATCTACGCGCGCCAGAGCGCCGCGGTGCTGGTCAAGGAGGACGCTCCTCATCCTGCCTCCGTCACCGGGGAGGACTCTTCAGGTAACGTTATTTTATATTAGCCCCGTACTGAGATGTCCCAAATCTAGCTTAGTCATTTCCAATTTAATCTGACCTAAGGAAGTAAATGTTTTTCTAATAAATATGAGGTCAAGTTTAAAAACTTATTTATTTCGTCGAATTTCAAAAGTTAAGATTAAGCCTTTGATGACAAAGTTTCGTAAACTTTCTATAAGGCGTAGCTGAAAGTTCGTTTAGTTACGTGAAAAATCTGGTGACTGAATTTTAGGTACTTTCATCGCTAGATAAATTCAAAAACTCCTAAATTTGTATTTAACAATAACTAATATACAGTCAATATCTTATACCTTTAAACGAGAAAATCTTGTATATATACAAGGTGTATCTAAATATGTGTACTATGCGAAGGTGGGGGGTTTCAGACCACAATGGTGATCAGTTGTGGGGGGGAGATAATTAAAAATTCCTATTTTTAGTTTCCCATACAAAAATATTTAATTTCATAATGCCTAAATAAATTGACAACCTTATCCTTGTAAACCCTTGACCCCTTGACCTACTACCTCTGTAGGTCTACTACTACTACCTACTACCTCTGTAGCTGAGTTTAGGGTTGTCACTTTGTATAAAGTCAGCTGTTCATGTTGAAACTTCGTTGCAGTTTTTTTCAGAGATACCAATCGAAAAATTCACCCCCCTTCAGGATAGTACACATATTTTGGTACACGTTGTATATGTATACAGTATGTTAGTTTAAACGAGGGACATATTGAAACCCACAATAGTGCATGATTATATGATACTAATAAAAATATGAACAAAAAAAAAACACTGATAAATAACAGACAGAACCATACCAAAAATTTCGCTAAAGTCTCGCGACGTGTGTACACCCTTGCGCTAGCGATTTAATATTATCGCAGAACATGTGCGCGGGTCAATGACCTTTAGGTATAATCCATTTTCCCTTCGTACTTTAAACCTGGCTTACCTAGGTATGGCTCCCTTCCTCGTCCTTGGGCATGCGTCGGTACGGTGAACTGACCGAATGTTCGCAATCGTTGGTTAACACCTAGCATAAGATTGTACGAGGGAATCTGGCGGTTGGGAAACATCTCTCGGTACAAAATAATGGCTCCTCGCACACTATCATTAGATAACACGTAGGCACGAACCATATCCCAATATTCTTCATTAGAATATCGATAAGACGTCATTTTTGGTTATTAAAAGAACACGTTTACAGGACACACTTATCCCGAAGTAAGCGGGGTTGTTTTTGCGATACGCAGAAGCGCAATATTAGACATGCGGAAATAGCAGCGCACTCGCATACCATAGACTGACTGCGGTCAGCGCGGGACGGGAGTGTGTAGTGTGTCCTCCTGTCGGTGCAACACAAAGGGAAGGGGCGGGGTTTGCGCACAAGCTTCCTTTTCGGTAGGATCGGCACGTGTTTTGCCGCGTGATTATTTTACTGTTTACAAGTTCACTTCTTGCGCGCTCAGTGTTCATGAATAATGTATTTTAGTGGACAATTACGTCACAAATTAAGGTTATAGGTTTTTTACATATTTGGGACGAGAATCGAATACTGAATACCCTCCCTCAATAAGTCCCTCGTTTAACCTAACACACTGTATATATATATACAGGGTTATTCATTATTAACTGCAAATACTCAGGAATTAGGTTCAACAAATAGAATAAAAAATATGTATGAAATTATTATTTTTAAATTTGATCAAAAAAATTTTCCGGTTTTTGTATCAAAATTTTATTTTTATTAATTTCTTTACGGCTATTGCATAATGATTGCCACGGAGAACAGGACGATGACCCACCCAGGCGGTGACAGAACGCAGAGTGTCACTCACGGCACGCGGGCGCGAATCAAAGGTCAAAATAGGTCAGGCGCCAATGATTCCTTTATCGATTTTCTCGGGATTTTCATAACAAAACTTAAAAAAAATCATTTCATACATATTTTTTATTTTATTTGTTGAACCTAATTCCTGAGTATTTGCAGCTAATAATGAATAACCCTGTATATTTAGGATCTCGGAAACTGAACCAACGATTTTCATGAATTTTTGTAAACAGGGGTTTTTGGGGGCGATAAATCGATCTAGCTGAGATTCATTTTCATAAAATGAGTCTGTTCGTTAAAAAAAAATTAAAAACATAAACTGAATATGTGACTGCTCCTGCCATCTATTGACGATTGTGAGGAACTAATTGCAAGCATGTCCAGCAGATGGCGTGGTTCAGTAAGAATAAACCAGTAAAGATAATAAGACTCTTAGGATTTCTTAAAAATACAAATTAACGAAAAAAAATCCGAGCGAAGCTCGGTTACCAACTAGTAGTAATTAAGATGAACAACACCGTGATTGAAATGACTGTAAGTAACACCTTCATTTGTTTCAGGTACAGCCTCCGTCAACAGCATACTCCTTACAGCCCTGAGTCTGTTCCTCGCGTTATGATCAGTCGGGGTCACCAATGGCGGGGTCAGGAGTCAATAGCAAAGTAACCAGTGTTGCTGTCTCTCTTTCATGTCAATTTGTGTATCCGTGCGAGAGACAAATGTTTTGTTTAATCGAAAGAGGTTTGAAGTTTAGTTTTGCTCAGGGTAAATAGTATTTGTACCGTTAGATCCTTCATTTTTATAGAATGCATGAAAAAAAGATGAGATGGGTCTTAATGTATCATTAATGTCTTTGATGACCAAATACTACTTATAATTTTGGTAATAAGTTGATAACAACATAAAGTAATAAAAATATGTAAGTATGAACTACGATATTATGTAACATATGAATGGTGCGCTTCTTTTAGTTTTCTTCTCACCAGGCTCAATGTTATTGTTAGGAATTGAAATGTTTAGTAATTAAACACGCGACTTCAAGCCACTTTCCTTGTACTCCTCTCTTTCTTTTTCCACTGGACCGAAAAGGACAGCGATACACGTAAGAAACTGAATGTTGTGATAGACTATAGCCAAAATATTTGTATTGTAGCTAGGGTAAGATTAAATGTATATTATACTTATTTAAATGTTGCCAATTTAATATGTGAATATGTAAATAAATTCATTAGTTACCTATTTTGCTGTTTTATTTCACCTTACCGGAAAGGTAGTTTAAAATACAGCTGCAGCTTACAAGAATGATTTAATTAAAAATCTTAATTTTGTAGAACCTAGGTGTACTATGAAACCTCCAAAACACTACCAGAGCTGACCTAGTTCATTAGAATAATACCTCTATAAACCTCGTTTTATAATGAGACCATGTAAGACCTAAAGGTTTAGGGGTTGCAAAAATTAACAAGTAATTTTATATTAGACGAGCAAACATTACCAGTATGCACAGCCTGTATAAAACTTTCTTAGCTATAAAAATCTCATGCGGGTAAGTATTTTATAGAACCTTTGATAAATGAAGGCCATTTTAACATAAAAATAAATGGAGTGGAACCTCCAAACTCGAAAAGACCACGCTCACACAATTAGGTATACCGTCAACAAACCCTCAAAAATTCCACTAAGTGGTTCATAGCGGGACGTGGCACGTCTCCAACGGAGGCCCTCCACTGCTCATCGTCCAGAAATAACGACCACTCCACTGAACCATTCCTCGGAAACCAGCCAAACGACTCGCAACCTTAACACCTAGGCAGTACAACTCACCTCAACCGCATCTCTGACTTTGCCAAGATTTCGAATACTGAAATAATTTGAAAGGAGTACGCGGTATTTTGAAACTAATGGCCATCATAATAAGAGCGAAGAGGACAGTCAATAACTTTGGTAAGAATAGAAAAGTGCAGTTTACCGCGCGATTGGTTGTTCGATTGTGAACACTAATAGGGAATAGATAAAGTTTACATTCAGACGAGCAAGATTCGCTCGAATGCTACGAAGATGTTTTCTGTATTGGAGTAAATTGAATATTTTTGTTCTGAGTTTGTTTTAGAAACAAGTTGAAGCGGAGCAATATCTCAATAACTTCGATATTCTGTCGTTTTCACATTCTGGGGTTTGCTTCTGCATTCTTGCAATACTCATTTTCCGATACGAAAAGGTTGTTTGTATTGATTTTAAAATTGTGCCAATTTGTGTAAGTGCATTATTATGAGTTAGGCAATGGACACCTTTGGTGTAGTTCATTTTAGGCTTTCCATGGACTTCTCCGTCGTGGCGTTTACCTTTAAAGCTAGGAGTTTAACGTGTCCACTGAAACTTGGAAGCAGAATGTCGCTAACAGTCCTCCATCCAAAGGTTTAACCCGCCAAAGCAAGCAAGCTGCAACTACGTGCAATTTTTTTTCGTCCTTTGGAGAAACTTATGTAAAAGCAAAGTCACAGTAAAAGCAAGTATTAAAAGTCTTCATTTTGTTACGCAACAAATTTGCTGGCTTACCATGAGCTTCATATGGTTATGGTTATGGCTGTCAAAATTGTGTCAACAGTGTCAACACACCCAAACCCAAGAAAAAAATGAATGTGTGGGTCAGCCGATCTATACACAATTTGACAGCCATAGCCATACCCATATGGAGCTTGTGGTAGCCCTGCTGGTAGAAGGTACGAGTACAAGCAACGGCCATGTTTAAGCGGAGTTGTGAACTTTCCTTTTCAATTTGGTGGTAAATTACCGTGTCAGTAGCGACTTGCAAACTCTTGGAGCCCGATGAGAGGTGGATATACATACATCTAGCTATCTTGGAATAACTTTCACATCTCGGTAGAGTTTGACCTAAGCTGTAACTGGGGTAGTAGCTACTACGCTATACATGTTTTGATTTCAAACCTACTTAAAATAAAATGAATAAGAAAGTCGTTGACGAGGAATTTCAGACCTTTATAACTCCGTAGAGAACGAATATTTTGTGTGATGACATAAGCACAATAGTTTGCAGAATCAGTAGGCCTACCATGAGCTCTGTCTGACTCTGTTAATGGTTCTGGTTTTGAGTCGGTGTGAGTGCTCACCAGCGCATTATACCGTGTGTGTGACGTTTTGACGTAGAATTTATTTAGTCAACACTCACACAGATTCAAAACCAGAACCAGAGACAGAGCCAGACAAAACTCATGGTAGGGCCTACAAGACATTCTTTTGCGTGAACCTCAAAATGGAGTGTTATTTGAATTTATTGAAAGTTTTCTTGTTTTCTCCCACGCAAGAAAAGTCACGGGCCAAAGCATATCGTCCATAGTTGTGAAAGGCCAATAACGATGATAAGCCTTGTATTACACGAGAACTGCCTCAGTAAGGTTCTCAAAGTCCATTCCATTCCTCTCCGGATTGAAATCCTGCCCATTAGAGCGCCAAGCTAAGCTATTGTGGCCGCAATACGCGTCCCACTGAGCAGACCGCTCATTTCAACTCAGGATTATGGAGGCCTTGACCTCAACATACTTTTGAACAAAGAGGTGCTCGTCCTACTATACCTTCAGTAGGCCTATCACAAGCTCTGTCTGGCTCTGTCTCTGGTTCTGGTTTTGAGTCTGAGTGAGTGCTCACAGTGTATATTATATTGTGTGTCTTTCGTGACGTTTAGACGTAGGATTTATTTAGTCAACACTCACACACTCCAAAACCAGAGCCAGAGACAGAGCCAGACAGAGCTTGTGGTAGGCCTACAGATTATACTTTATCGAGTGCTTGTAGTTTTTTTTATTGCAACTAGCTGATGAAACATGATATGGCCCACCTGATGTTAAGTGGTAACCATCGTTTATAACATAGCATTGCCTCGTAGGTCACGTACGTCAACGTGCCCTACGATGCACTTCCGTGCGTCCATCAACTTGAGTCAACATGAGCTGTAGTCATTTTATTATTTTAAACTTGCCACAAAATTGCCACCATTAAAGATTTTGTACTTCGGTCACCATATTATTACACGGAGGGTGAGTAGTTGGTTTTGTTTTGAGCATGCTAGTTATTTTCATCTCACACACAAAAATAAAAACAACGGTGTTGTAATCACACGGTCGCTATTCTAAATCGCACTTCTTCTTCTTATCGTGTCACTGATTCTTTCCAAACCAAGTGTGGTGAAAGGATTTTAAGTGCGCCTCAAAGAGGCTCCTTAGAATCGCACTTAGAGACAGGGAGCTAGGCAACATGCCAACCTGCAGACAGGCTCGCAATCATTAACACAATCCTAGAGGGGTAATCTGAGGCACGTCCGAGCATTTAACACTTGAAAGCTTATCGATACTTCAAATTGAAGTGCCTAAGTGTAATAACATTGTACCCTAAAGTGTAATTTATACGCAATGAGATATCTAGTAATTTTGGCCGTAAATTTGATCCTTTGAGGCCTTTGAGATTATGGAGATCCTTGTACTCGGACTCTGCAACTGCCTTTTCACATGTGCATGGCTATTAATTCGTATGACAAGTTCAAGTCAAATAGTGCACAATTTGTCTCTAATAATAGTAAAATCTCCTGAGTCAAAAGACAGTAAGCCTACCACAAGCTCTGTCTGGCTCTGTCTCTGGTTCAATACTCATTACTCAATATTTTGATTGTCTCTGGCTCTGGTTTTGAGTCTGTGTGTACCAGTGTATTATACTGTGTGTGTGACGTTTCAACGTAGAATTTATTCAGTCAACACTCACTCAGACTCATACCAGAGCCAGAGACAGACTCAGATAGATTTAGTGGTAGGCCTACTGTTATTGTTCATTAACAGCACCGATTTCCCTAAAAATATGAAAATTATACCACTTGAAAGTTTCCTTCATGAACGCCAATAAAACAACGAGTGCATGTACAAAGCGTCTTCTAGAACATAGCATAGTTGGGAAGTGGTAATCCCAGCCCTAGGTACATAGTTGCGGCGGGACATGGAACGAATAGCAGGACAGGGCGGGGGCTGAGGGCTGAGGGCTGAGGGCTGAGGGCTGAGGGCTGAGGGCTGAGGGCTGAGGGCTGAGGGCTGAGGGCTGAGGGCTCCTCGTATTACTTTAATACCGTGTCCGATGGTATTACTTAGTGAAATTGGTTTTTCATCCTACCAGCTCTGAAAGTGTGTTTTTGCTGTTCAATATCTGACTGCAAAAGCCGTTTTTAGCCGCTAGAGGATAAAGTTAATTTGAATTTAGAATATCGTGTTCACTAAGTTTGTGAATACACAACCTATTTACTTCTACCTGCATGGTGCTGAATTTATCATACAACCTTTTTAAATTTGTTGAAAACTCATACTCGGAACCTTCTTGGTGTGTTACTTTCATTTCCTCGCTGAGGTGGGATGAAAAGTTTCGTGTTGCACTCGAGTGCAAAGATTTTTCACCTTGTGCTCTTTTGATTCCTTCGCCAACGCTTTGGATTCTAACTTTTAAACCACTCGCTACGCTCGTGGTTAAATTTTAGAATCCTTCGCTTGCTCAGTCATCAAAATTGTGCACGTGGTTAAAAAGATGCTTTGCACTCTTGTAAAACAAATAACTATTTGTACGAGATTTGGAGGCTAGCTGAAAGAGCGAATTCACCCAAAATAATAAGCTATGCTACGTTCTTGAACGTTATCTTTCCCGTGGATAACCGAGCCAGATAGAGTCCCAACATAAGACAGAAGCATTCCATCAAGTGTTGACCAGGAGATCCTGGTACATTACTTTTAGCGCCTCTTAGGCTTACGAGTAATGAGATCTCACGAGTACTTTAAACAGGCCGTCGTCAAAAATCCGCCGAGCGAGGTGACCACGGCAAACTTGGCTTTTCAAGTATGGGCCTAGGTTCACCAGTAGACTCATTAGGTTGATGATGATGAATGCTCTGCATGTTTTGACCATGTCTTTGCTATGGATAAAGCTGACTAGGCTGATGGCATTGATAACAGTCGGACAACGTCACACGCACTGGAAAATGAGAGTTCTTATTTCAGCAGAAGACGTCCTACACCTGAAAAATGATAATGATGATGAATGCTTTCAAGCAACTTTTTTGACATACTCAGCAAATGTGTTTTAAGAAATAAACCTACATCATGACGTACTTACTCCTGCCAACGACTTTTTGCTCACATATCGAATAAACGTTACTCTAACGATTCGCTAGCTAATTGACTTCAACTTCAACTCTATCCACCTTGAAATAAGGATGAAATTTGCAGTAAAGTTTGCGACGGTAGCCTACTAAGATATTCATTGGATGTGTTGAAATTCGCAATAAAAATCGGAATCAGACCTCACTTCGTAAATCAATACAATGAATAGTTGAGAGTATAACTCGCGGCTCCTAACTATATTTTATTCTATGAATATGAATGAGACAGCCCTATATTTGCTTCTAAAAATGATGTATAAGGTAAGGCTCTTTCGCGACACAGTTCAATTTTAGCATTTTACTACAGTGTAGTGATTTAGTAGTGTGTAAGTTGAAGTGGCAATGGGCAGGTCATATAGCTCCAAGAACCGACAACCGTTGGGAAATAAAGGTTCTCGAATGGCAACCACGAACTGGAAGATGAAACGTAGGGCGCCCACCCACCAGATGGACGACATTGTTAAGATTGTGAAAAGTTGATGGATGGAAAGAGCTCAGAATCGTTCTTCCTGGAAATTTGTCGGGGAGGCCTATGTCCAGCAGTGAACTTCTTCAGGCTGATGATAATGATGATGATGATGATGAGTGATACGAGTAGCCATCTGGTAAAAAATGTATTTTTTTCTTTTTTTTAAGAATAATGGTAGTTTGGTTCTGAGTGATCACTCCAACTAAGGTGTCAAAGTAGAAAATAAATTAAATAATAAAAAATATATTTCAAATGAGAATAAGTATTTTTAGGTGTAGGTTGTTTCGTAAAAAGGCTGTACATTTTTGATGAATACAAAGTGATTCTGAAAGGCTCCGAAATGTTAATCCTTTTGCCAAAATAAAATGTATTCTGTTTTTAAATCTTCAATCTTAGCATAAAGTAATATTCAGATGTTTTCTGTTGAAAATACTAAGAGAAATATTTTGTAAAGACCTGCGCACACCTAGGTCGCTGGCGTCGACGATCAATGAAACGCTGTCAAATTTGTTAAAGTAATGGAAGCTATAATAAGTTTATAGTTTTTGTAACAAAAGTTTAGTTTGGAAATACCTATAGTATAGTTTTTCAGACTGTTTATGATGATACAGGTACCAATAAAAACCGCTAAGTAACTAGTTTTTTTTGTACCCGTCAGTCAACGCGTCAAGGTCGTCAATTCGTTGGAAGCAAGGGCCGAATTGTAAACATGTCGAATAATAAAGCGCGCGATATATCAACGCGCGCCGTCTGAATGCAACTCCACTTCCAATGAGGTCGTCCATCCCGTCAGAACAGCTCCTTCGCCAAAATGGTGCGTTCATCGACTTATTGATAAGAGGAAACCAATATCGGTAAGTAAAACGGGCCGTTAGCGCGAATTGAGGGATTCCCTGGACGGCTGCCAGCCTTATCCATATACCGTTACTGAGAGGTTTTGGAAGCCGCCCATTCGGTCATTGAGATCCTTAATTTGTAATGTAATCGAATGTTCACTTTGCAAAGTATTTTCCCAAGAATTCCCTGGCCTGTCATGAAACAGTATGAGTAAGTTTTTTTAATTGACGTTTGGAGTTCTAAGCGGCATGGACGAAATAAACTATGGAAAAGTAGTGTCACTGAATTTCCCAGGAACAAAAATACAATAATAAACTTTTTGACGTGACAACGTCTTATAATTTGATGGAGCCGGCTGCACGCACGAAAAAACATGACTAATGCGGCGTTACCTCGATCTGAGGCGTTCCATTTAAGGCTTGCGAGAGCGTGGAACGAGCGACAAAGAGGCACAATCGGCCTCCGCGTTTGGCAGCGTTCGACATCTGTGTATTTTCTTATGAAGTTGTCACGTTCAACTATCGTCAGTAAATCGACTTTACAGACCACCGATTTTTTTTTTAATTTTCGTCGTACACCGTTCGGTCTCATATACTTTCAGGGAAAATAATTTTGAGCCTTCTCCAGTCTCCTCCTTCCTGCTCTGGAATTTTTTTACGAACCTTTGAGGATCCTATGCTTCGTCTTCCAGTTGGTGGTTGCTATTCTGAGAACTTTTATAACCTTATGCATACTTTAAGAGGAAGAAATCCCGCGCGAGGAAACTCACCGTTTATTCTTAGTTTCGTCAGAACGTAGGTATATAATATGTATTCATCACTGTAATATTTTAAGATAAAGCCAATGGGCTGTAAATAGCTGGTTGACTGGCTGTAAATATGGTTTGGGGTTTCTTATACCCAATTAGGTTATAAATCTATCATCATCATCATTACAGCCTGACTTCACCCGCTGCTGGTCATAGGCCTCCCTTAGTTCGTGCTATCTAACACAATCTGTAAATCTTTATAAAAATAAAATACTTATTAATTATGTAGATACATATTTCTGCGTACTTATTTCCGTAACCTGACTTTTTATATACCATAAATTTTTGAATTCGTTCCAAACTTAGTAATACTTAGTCATAATAGAATATACTACGGAAGAGCAAGACTCTCTAACACAGGTATTTCCATACTTAAAAGAGAGCCTCAAACCCATGAAATGTACCATAGATTAAGTTTACTGAAATTAATTATTTGTATTTGTATGTAGATACAAACTTGCGTAATAATAATATACTTGTTGGTGCATCCTATTATTGCTACAAATACTAATTTGTATTCATTATTATCGATATGAAAAGAGAAACCCTCATGAGAAATGCGTGGGTCTTGGCTTGGAAACCTTTTGTTTCGTCTTGTCAAGTAATCATGTCTTGAGTTATTAATTATATACCAATCTTTCGTTTTCAATAACTTTTCAACCTCTTCAAAGAGCATAAAAGGAAATTATTTAAACATAAAAGCCTCAGCCTTGTGGGACAAAATGGTGTTTTTATATATCATGACTATATTTAAAAAATGAAAAGAAATAAAGAAAGAAAATACCTTTATAAGACATTACAACAAAAAATCATACGACAACATAAAAATAACATACACTTATTAAAGCCAGTGTCACTAACACTGGCTAGATTGTCTGACGAAAGACGAACAAGAGCATAGAAATCTATAGAAGTAGTAATGTACTAAAGAGCCTAAATATTATTTTATGAGAGAAGTAAAACAATAACCACGTCTCAGACACAGTATAGATGTCAGTAGTTGAAGTACGTGCACTGGCACAGTATAGATAGCAGTAGGTACGTGCCGCGGTAGGTCGACTACAAAGGGATATTTTTTATGTTTATTATAAAAGCTCGGCTTCGTGACTGCAATGTAGATTGTCGAACGAGGTTACAGCGTCGATACAGCTAGCTCACTCCACGGAAGAGACTGCTAACGAACAGTTGCAGTCTCTCCCTTTCGAGATTTTGAATACTAGAACTAAACAAACCAGAAATGTTCATTTTCTTTTATCGTTGATCACCATACAACATCCATATATTATCATTATAAGTACTTGCAGACCATAAATATTAGGGCATAAATACAAATCGTAAATATAAAACGTGTCCCGGTGATCAAACTAGAACGGATCTACTGTCACTGAGCTCCAATTTGATGATTTGGTACGGTATATAGCAACCAACCTCTTGTGTGAGCTCATGGTGGGATTGTAGATGGTCCAGTTTAGTAAAGGGCGATCTCAATCATCGCCCTTTATGTATCCTATCCTATCGATTGTGTAGTGAGCTAGCTGTTGGTCGGGTGCCGGCGCGCAGCAGCGCGTGGTGAAGCGGCTAAAGCGCGGTATTGGAACTGTTATCAGTTTCACCCATCCCGATATGAAATTGAATCAGAATCGTTTTTCACCTTTTTATCTCAAATAAACGATTTTGATATCGAAAAGTTTATAAAAAAGGTTTTCACTATTTTCTTATCATATTTTATAGACTGAACTGCTGTTGAATAAAAATGAAAACAAATCGGTTGTAATTATTTGGTTATTTGGTTGAACGCTGAGATGAATCTGAATGATGCAAATGATGGTGTCTAACAAGTAGAGTCAGAGGTATATCACTATCGAATCGTCCAAACGCTAATAACCTTACCAAAAACAATGTGTATTATTCATTTTGTAACAATTATTCTGCATCGATAACACCGCAAAAATAGCTTTCGTGGTTTTCCGGTTATCCGACCGCTATCCGGCTTTTTATCCGGTGTTTTAACCAAATCCGGATTAGCGGATTACACTCCGCAATATTAAAACATCATTGCTAAATAACAAAACGATTAACGTGAAAGCTTTTTAACGTTTTAGTTGTGGCTTAAGGGATAAGAAAACGGGATAAAAGGATAATAATTATAAGCCTTACTGGGCTTTTCCACAGGTTTTGGTTTGGGAGAGAGGTGATGTTTGGTCTTGTAGATAAGGTCAGTTAGTTTCTAGAACCTTCACTTTTTTAGAAGTTTTGGAAATCATCTGCTAAGTAATGCCAATCAGTACTTCTATTACATCACCGTGGTTACACACTATGGTGTAAGCAGCAATGCGTGTGGTTTAGTCTCGATACATACTATGGCTAACTGTCAAAGATAGAAACGAATATCAGGCAAACGTAGCGAAAAAATCCCCAACAGGATCGTGTTTATTTTTCAGAAACACTCGCCAACTGTGCCTAGAGCAAGCTTCAATGTAGTGGTAGGGATGCAGTACGTTGCTGGGTAAATACCTTATCAATTATTATTTTAAAACTTACACCAAGTCTCAGTACCAGTTGACTTAAACCAAAACAAACATCATATTTTAAGGGCGTCGCTAAATTGTTAGATATTGTTCATTAAAAGCTGTAATGCCCGTCGCGTCGTAACGAGGCTTAAGACACAGCTCATAGCTACTGAAGCTGGGACAATGCTTACTCGTGTCGTGCCTGCTACATTACTTGTTTTCTCAAACACTCACAGGAAGAGCTTAGTTGTAATGGGTACAATTTGAATACTGAACTACTTGCATGTTTCTGACTACACCTTTTCAACGTTTTCTAGGATTCGATAGACCCATCGAACCGATTAATTCGATACATGAAAGCATCTTTTTAATCTATCAAATTGATTGTCCCATAAGACATTGTTTTTAGGGTTCCGTAGCCAAATGGCAAAAACTGAACCCTTATAGATTTTTTATTTTGAAATCTCGTACTAAATACAAATTACTGCAAAATGAGAGCACGTGCGACCTGGCATTTCACTTTACTGCCTTTAGTCATCCTCAGATTATACTACTACTAGGCAGGAAGATACCAAGCCCACGTCATGACTTCGTTCATATTTTTTCCACAGCAAGATATTACCATATTGATTGAGACCTCCAAGATAGCCTTAACCTTCTTATGCTGCCTTCCTACGGTGCGCGGTTCTGCAGATTATCACGCACAGCCGACGACGACGCACGGCAACGCACACAGACAGGGCTCCTGTGCTACCGCGCACCTCGGCGCACGAGACCGTTCCCATGGTGTGTCGTGCGAGCTGATCCGCCCCTCTGTGCGCGATATCACACACCGTGGGAAGGGGCTATCTGTCCTTACATCAGCTGTGGAGAGGACTTTTAGCTAAATCAACAGTAACGGGGATGAATCACCCCCCGAGTACACAACAGATGGAGATATTATTTAACACGTTAGCTGCGGCACCAATTTTTGCATACTTTCCGTTCCTGCGGCACGAGGTATAATCGGCCCGTACCGTGACCAGACGTTAGGGCGACACGCGGTCTATTAGACCCCACCTCCTTTTACAGACTAAAATCCATTTTCTGGCGCGAAATCAAGGATAAATGAGAATTTTGGTCCTTATTGATATAGACAGTGAATTGATGAACCCTAATCCACCGTCGCCCCAGGATCTGATGGCTAGTTTAGGAATTATTAGCAAAACAAAATATGGGATCTTATACACCTCGTAACGCACTGAAATAGGGCAAATTTTCGCTGCGATTAGTGATGGGAAAAATAATATCGACGTTTTTAAACTGTCTTAACTACGCAACGACTTGACCGATTTTGATCAATTATATCTCATTAGATCGTTTTAAGGGCAAAACCTGGCAAAACAACACAAAGCTATCAAAGGATACATTTTTTTTTAAATAATCTAAATTGTGCTTGAAGGCGCCATAAAGAAAAAAAAACCGGCCAAGTGCGAGTCGGACTCGCGCACGAAGCGTTCCATTTTATGCCATTAAGAGGCACCTATTACAGACTTATTATTGGAAAATAATGGATTACGGTTTATGCATAAGGTTTATCTTTCTATTTGTATATGAAAATCTTAATGCGGTTCACAGAATAGAAAAAAAAGGCAACCAGAAGTAGAAAAGAAACTGTCCTATTTATTAAAAAGACGTGCTAAAAAAGGCGCTGTAAAAGGACGTGCTCTCCAATCGACGTGATGCACAACACTGGTCGCGGGAAGCTCGCGTTGAGTGCGGTACGAGGTCAGGGGGGATATGGGACGTTTTAGCCTCGTTCCGCACTGCATTAAAATTATATTAATTCAGTGCGGCACGAGGCCTAAGACATCCGGTACCAAGGTAGGTACACCACCGAGTCCGGAACCATTAGTGATCTCAAATATATATTTATCTCTTTCCTACACTGGACCAAACCAAAGCTATGCCATTCGCACGACAGAGAAATTCACTTTTTTGCTTGCCGCACCACAGGGAAGTTGCATCAGGAATGATTTAGGCCTCGTTTCGCACTTAACGTGTTAAAGATGTTTAATTGGTCAATAAGTATTTATTATTAACAAAGATTTTACTCAAAATTGAGTTTCAAAGCGCCTCTATTGAGAAGAAAAGTCTTAGAAAATACGTTTGTATGATTACGTCATGCCTCTTTAGCGTGGCTAGAATTCATCTCAAACCTATTGAAAATATATTTAATGAAGACCTCACGGTGCAAAACTTATGACGTGCTGTGCTGACGTGCTGTGTTATTTCAATAAGTACATACCAATCTAATATTCTAAAGTTATTTTATGTCTCTTGCTCAATCAAATACAACGACTGAACCAATTGCTGTTTATATATATGCTATTTAAAAGATGACCTGTAAAAGCTGGTTTAGCGATACTCTATTCAGAGTGGAAATAGTTTCTTATGCAAAAGTAATAAAACCCCAATCTCTGAGAATACCAGCATAATAAAATACTTAAGCAAAATACATGAAAATAAATTTATTGTACAAAAGAAAAAGCCAAATTTTGCTGAAAAGCATCACGTAATAACCCACCTGGTGCTCATTAGAGTCGGCTAATGATGGACATTAGTATTCCATTTCGTCCGAACAGTAAATAAAAATTTGCAATCGTTTCCGCCAGATGTCGCCTCCATTACTGAGATCGTGACGCGACAGCCCGCTATTTATTGCTTCGGGGACACACGGGACCTGCTTCTGGACTTCATGCCACTCCAATTGTGGGCTTACTTCAACGCCATTACTACCAATGAAAAGCTTTAAATGAAAAGCCAATATTTTTCTCATGCGTAATCATCTCCAATTATTTTGACAGTTATTAAAATCATTTGGTATTCAATATTAGATTGTGTCGTCACTTACTTGTCCTGATTATAAAAATCTTTTGGCTTGATTTCATATAGCTATCTTCCAGTTCCAAGAGGTTTAAAAACGTTGCGAATTCAGAAACCATGGACTCCTCACCTTTTTGACCACTTGAAGCACGTTAACGTCATTGTACAAAATAATCTCCCGTGCATGTTAGTCTCAACAGATAGCTTCGCTATTCTCTCTATCAGTCGTCCATCGCGTGATCGCTAAATGAACTCATCTCGAACAACACATCAATCCGGCGATGTACGCCGTGCTTCTGTAAAGGCCTGCGCACACCTAGTTCGCTGGCGGTAGCGATCAGTGAAACGCTGTCAAATATTCGCTGTCAAATCTCAAATCTGACAGCGATATTTGACAGCGTTTCACTGATCGCTACCGCCAGCGAACTAGGTGTGTTCGGGCCATTATATCCGCTCCGTGAGAAGGTACCTGCGCTCCCTTAGGATTTGATCACTTCTGTTTGTTTCCTAATTTAACAAATACGTTTACGATAAAATGGGGAATGCATACTCTTTGTCACAGATACCTAAGCTTCATTAAGTTGAATGTAACAGTGGCGCTCAGTCAAGTATCTGTCCAAAATGACATAAGTACCCTTTAATAAACTTCAAAATTTTTATATTATACAGAGATGGGTGCTTCTGGTCGTTCAAATTAATTCGCGATTGGCTAGAAATTTACAAAGAAAATACATTTCAGTTCATAGGAATAGGTACCTACTTACCTACTTACCTGAATATTTTTTCATGTTCGCAGAAAAAAGCAATTTCAAAAGGATTTCCTTCCACCAAAAAACTGAAATACAATATTTATGAGCTCATCCTCCATTACATAATAACAAAATATCGAACCAATTTAAAAATATATTCTAATACAGATATCACGATTATTAGCCGAATCCGGGCTCCAAACAACCCTCTCATCCCCGATCTTTTATTCAACAAATACAAAAGGGGGGAGGATGTTAGAGTAATAAACGAGAATGGCCGTGTCCTGGAGGCTATCTGGCATGAACACAACCTGGGAACTAATGGCTATGCATAATATGTTTGTGATCAATTGGCTTTATGTATACTGATGTGGCCCACGCTTTTAGAACATATTTTTTATAACGCTTTTATTAGCTTCACCTGTATGTATGTATGTATGTATGTATGTAACCGACCCCTTTGAGCTCGATTTTGTCCTACTTTGAACGATCAGATTTGATTCAAACTTTGCACACCTGTCAAAGGTCGATGACAATGCAATAATATGAAAAAAATAAAAAAAATATGAAAAAATAAAAACCTACTTTGAACTATCAGATTTGACTCAAACTTTGCACACCTGTCAAAGGTCGATGACAATGCAATAATATGAAAAAAAAAATAAAAAAAATGTGAAAAAATAAAAAATAAAAAAATAAAAACCTACTTTAAACTATCAGATTTGACTCAAACTTTGCACACCTGTCAAAGGTCGATGACAATGCAATAACATGAAAAAAAAGAAAAAAAAAAAAAACTAAAAAGTAAAAAAAAAAATATAGTTTAAAAAACTAAAAAAAACGCTTTTATAACTAATTGAACTAAAAAGTAAAAAATAAAACTAATAATCAATTGAAAAATTTATATTATTGTTAAAAAGCGTGGGGGGCTTGATTTTGATTGTTGTAATTATTTTGTCAATAGTTTATTATATCTGAAGTTATTATAAAAAGTACCCCACGCTTTTTGTACAATAATATAAATTTTTCAATTGATTACTAGTTTTATTTTTTACTTTTTAGTTCAATTAGTTATAAAAGCGTTTTTTTTAGTTTTTTAAACTATAATTTATTTAGACAAATTGTTAACACCTGGACTAGAGACGCACAGGACAGATTAGAGGCAGGCCATCGAGGACGTGTGCTACGTCACATGGTACTACAACCATCATTTGAGACGTTATCTGTCTGTAATTTCACCGAATAATAGCTGAAGAAGTCCACTGCTAGACGTGGCGTTTCACCGCCTGCTTATAATAACTCCACGTAGGCAGAACATCAAATTGTAATAAAAAGCGAATCCAGACCGGACCGGATCGAGATCTGGAGGAAGACGGATCGCGCCTACCGACGGCTGAATTAACAAATAGATGTAAATGTGATTGTTCGGGGCTAGGCAGACGGGCGGGACAAACGAAGCGACTTTACCACTGAGCCAGGCCTCTTTCACTCACAAGAAACTTAAAAAACATAAAAATGTGTTTGTTCAGGCAAGGCTGTGCAAAGATAAATGTAAGTTAAATGAGGAACTAAATTCCTGTTATAAATTGCTTGGGCAGAATTCATTAGAACAAGATGCCATGTCTACAAAAATTTTACAGTTAGAAAAAACACTTCATGACATATCAGATAAATATAAGAAATGTAAACAAAATCTTTCAGAACTAGTAAACAATGACAGCACATATATACAGGTGCGTAATAGTAGCTCCCAGACCGACGCAACCTCCATGTTTGAGGAGCAGCACTCCGGGGCAGCACTGGTAACTGAGCAGATGCCACCACCTGCATCACAGACAAATGCTGTGTCCGCTGAGCCCTTAGCAGCTCCAATCCAAACGCTGGTTTCTCCGGCTAAACCAGCTCATACATGCTGCCAACCCCGGAGGACTGTTTTATATTCAGACAGGGTAGGAATTGGGATGGGACTGCTACTTAGTGACCAATTAGGACAGGTAGTAAATAATAACTGCTTCCCAGATGCTCCATTAAGTTACTTTATAAGTTGTATTGATAAGGATAGTAGTCTTGACAAAGACACCACTCTAATAGTTCAACTAGGTGAGAGCAGTGGTGTCAAGCATGCAGAAATAATTAAATTGATAGAAACTTTGATGGGAAAGTTGGCATTAGGGCTAGGGAAAATTATTTTATGTGCATTTCCATTTTTAAATACACTGGCTGCCCACCAAAACGAGAGTATATTTAAGTATAACTTAATGCTATACAATTTGACATGTCGTCATAGAGACGTTTTGTATTTCGACACTAATAGTTTTATTAGTAATTGTAAATTGACTAGAGGTACTATGTCCTTAAGTAAACGTAGTAAAATAACTATTGCTAAATTGTTAGCATTTAATATTTTTGATCCTGTTATAAGTACTATAACACAGTTCACCGACAAGTCCCCAGTTAGTAGCAGTACTAATATGGGTGAACAAGCTTTGGGGCCTATTGCCCAACATTTAAACTAGTGTCCTCGACAATGGGAAGTCCAGGCACTTTAAATGTCGTACACCAAAATATGCAAGGGCTTCCCAGCAAAGTTTTAGAGTTAGAACTATTTATGAATTGTTTCAGTGTAGACATCATGTGTATTACAGAACACTGGATAGTAGAACTAGAGTTACTCCCTTTTTATGAAAAATATAGTATTGTAAGCTCTTTTAAACGAAAGAACGCTATGCGAGGTGGTTCTTTAATTATTGTAAGCAATCAATTGAAATGCAAAGAGCGTAAAGACATTGCAAATCTCAGTATCGAGAGGACTGTTGAGCTGTCGTGTGTGGAGCTGGAGCGGCACATAGTTGTGAGCGTTTACCGTCCCCCGGACGCGGATTTCACCTTGTATGAATCCACTATGGAAGATGTACTGCGTAAAATCTTTAACTGTAATAAAGCCGTAATAATCTGTGGAGATTTTAATGTAGATATCCCAGTTCACCCTCTTTCTGAGAGGCTGCTAAATTTGTTTAAATGTTTTGACCTACACTGCTTGTTTCAAGATCCAACAAGGGTGACACTAACAACAGCCACCTGTCTTGACAATATTTTTAGCAGTCATGAGCCAGTAAGTAAATCAGTAGTTAGGCATTTTAGTTCAGATCACTACGGTCATAGCGCTAAATTTGCTTATAAAATTTTAGATAAACACGAGATTTTCACCCACCGGCCTATCACAGAGAGCCGTATTAAAAAGTTTCAAACCAATATTGAACTGAAAGTGTCCCTCATGCCTTGTCTGACTGACCCGAATGATCTTTTCTCCAACTTATCAAATTTAATTAATGATGAACATAAGGATACGTTTAAACTTAAAACATGTAAAGCTAGTGTTAGTGTCGCGTTCGCTGACTGGGCCACCCCAGGTATTTACAAAAGTAGGAATACATTATATGAGCTGTATGCTGCTAGGGAATCAATGCTCAATGACCCAGCATTTATTCTACATATTAAAAACTACTCTAAAGCATTTAAAAGAGCTTGTCACGCAGCAAAATCATTGCATATCAAAAGAAAAATTGAAAAATCCACAAATAAAATTAAAGCTACCTGGAAAATAGTCAATAATGAGACTGGCAAATCAAAACTCCGTAATAAAAAAATTCATTTGAAAGTAAACAATAATCTTTTGACAACAAACATTGAAGTAGCCAACGCGTTTGATAGTTTCTTTTCCAGTATCCCTAAAGTAGTGACATCGTCTTTAAATTCCTCGGCCTCTGGTGCGATGGCATTGTTAGAGTCTAGTGTTAAAAAATGTAATAATATCTTTAGTTTTAAATACATTAATGCTGACAAAATCGTGAAGACATTTAAATCGTTAAACATTAAAAATACTGAAGATTTATGGGGAATGTCTACAAAACTACTCAGTACTATTATAACTGATATTGCACCGTGTCTAGCGTATATTTTTAATAGATGTGTTGATGAGGGTGTTTTTCCTGATTTAATGAAACCTAGTAAACTCATTCCCCTGTTCAAATCTGGAAATGCAAATGACCCTGCTAACTATAGACCTATCTCAGTATTGCCTACGCTAAGTAAAATATTTGAGAAAGTTATTCTTACTCAGTTGTTATCACATTTTAACCTAAATGGGATACTTCATAGCCACCAGTTTGGATTTACGAAAGGTCGATCAACGACTGATTCTGGTATTCTACTCTTAAAGCACATATATGATGCCTGGGAAAACTCACAAGACGCGATTGGGGTATTCTGCGATCTTTCCAAAGCTTTTGACTGTGTAAATCATGCTACATTAATATCTAAACTTAAACATTACGGCATTCTAAATCGCTCTATTGACCTAATACAATCGTACTTGACTGATAGAGTCTTTAAAGTTGATGTGAGCGGTGAGAGATCTTCTGGGTCAGTTATTGACATGGGGGTGCCACAAGGTTCGATATTAGGTCCTTTCTTGTTTCTAGTGTACGTAAATGACCTCCCTTTTTTTGTTAAAAAACTATGTGAAATAGTACTATTTGCTGACGATACCTCATTAATTTTTAAAGTTGATAGATTGAAGGCTAATTACGATGACGTTAACGCATCTCTGTCGCAAATACTTAACTGGTTTAACGTTAATAATCTTTTACTTAATGCTAAGAAAACCAAGTGTATTAAGTTTACCTTACCAAATGTGACTCTCCGGCCAACTAATATTATACTTAATAGAGAGTCACTTAACCTTGTAGATTCTACTATCTTCTTAGGACTTAATCTTGACAAAAAATTGCAGTGGGGACCGCAAATCAAAGCACTTGCTGCCAGACTAAGTTCGGCTGCATATGCAGTTCGGACTATAAGATGGCTCACTGATGAAGCTACAGCTAGGCTAGTTTACTTCAGCTACTTCCATAGTGTTATGTCTTACGGTATCCTTCTCTGGGGGAAAGCAGCTGATATTCAAACTATATTCGTTTTACAAAAAAGGGCCATACGTGCCATCTATAAAATGAAATCACGAGACTCATTGAGGGAGCGATTTAAGGAAATTAATATCCTCACAGTAATTTCACAATATATATATGAAAACTTACTGTACACTCACAAACACATCTGTAGCTTTCAGAAAAATTGTGATTCACATAATATTAACACTAGAAATAAAAATAAACTTTATATTCCCAAATTTCGTTTACAGAAGGTAAATGGGTCTTTTATGGGGAACACTGTACGCTTCTACAATAAACTTCCGGAAAATGCAACTAAGCTTCCAATTCGGAAGTTTAAAGCCTATATTAAGAGTAATTTGATAAAGAAAGCGTACTATACTCTAGATAGCTATATGAATGATAAATATGCGTGGCCCGATGTCCCGGTCACTCTACCCATAGGAAGCTAGCATGTCAATTTGCAATGTCTGTACCTACTATTTAATATCTTATTTTTATATCTGTGTAGATACTTTATTATAACTTTGAAGCGTAGCATGTGCTGTCTTTGAAACTTTTGCTTTTGTATAATTACATTGCATACGTCTGACTAAGTGAAGTGGCACCACACTGGAACTTCACTGCTATTATTTTAGACTATTTTTGATTTGTAAAAGGATCATATAAAAAAACGGTAGGAACCGAGACGTAGTTTGTTGCCTGTTCTTCTACGCTTGGTCGCGTGGAACTGGCACCTAGACTCACCTAGCTTTAAGACGTTTCAAAGTGATTCTTGTATCGTATTGAATAAACGCTTATTGAATTTGAATTTGAATTTGACTCCATGTACTTGCGCGCGATAAGTACCTACCGGCCGCCGGGCAGTCGACTGCCTATTTCTCAGTGGGTTGCCGACAGCCGCGCGGAGCGTTCGTACGCGAGGAAATATTTTGTGTTACCGGACTTGTAGCCTGAAGTTCGTTGTTTGTTTTGTTACTCAAAAAAATTGCAAGCTCCTTGATCTTTTAAAAAATATTCCTTTTAACTCCCCTTGCCTTTGTTTCCCACAAGAATACCTACTTAAATTATTTATACGATTCAGAATATTTTCCACAATTACGTTTAATAACCGAGAATTTCGCCAAGGCAAAAAATTTATTAAACATTACATCAAAATAAAACATTTGTAAGTTATGTATAATTTCTTGATAATTAAAAAATAAAACATGTTAAAACAGAAGAAATTATTTTTCTTTCAATTATAAAGTTTACTGCAAATACCTACTGACATATATATCGAAAGAGGCAGCCCTGACAATCTACGCTGAGCACGTGGCGGCGCGCACCTACAGAGCAAAGTCAACTTTATGTTCGTAAGCTTTGGTTCATTTTGGCTTGCAACGTCTAGCTACTAGAGGGAGTAGGTTATTATAGCAGTAAGTATTGTCATTTTTCCTTGGAGTGATTTATCTGTTACGTAGTAACTTTATTAATCTGTGACTGAGCTCTAAGCAAAAGATACAGCTGAGGTTAATTTAGACATTGTAAATTAAATACATAATAATAAAAGCACTCTCAAGTTAATGCTTTATTTTTAATGAAGCAGGTATAAATTAATTAGGTTAAGACAATTTGGGTAGATTTTTGTGTTTACCTAAAGGTTCTTCGAAATGTTTTTCAATAAAATATTAAATATTAAAATATCGATATATTATCCGGAAACTGACAACATCATCATGATCATTATTATCGTGACGTAAGGCAAGAATAAACCAACCAAAATCTATAGGATTAGTAATATTAATATACCAGATGAAATAAACGTCAACCATGCCATAAAATGTAACTAAAATTGAATTTGTAAATAATTTGCAAACCATCATCAAAGTGACCGCGGCACCTCAAACGTGACCCCTCAACTTTGCTCATTGAAGTCACAACCCGTGTTAAGGTCAGCTCTACTCACCTATCGCCCCTTTTGCTGCCGTTTGATCCTCACGTCGTGACTTCGAATTTGATCATACCTTAGATTTTTTTAAATTAAAAACTTTGAAGGACATCGATAGTTGGTACATACACTAATTGCAACTGTTATGATTTGTGATATTCAAAACGAAAGGTTTCGTATTATGCACACAGGTGTAGGCAACACAAAGCCTTTTGGTAGGTTTGTAAGTTCTAGATATGGTAGCACCATTCGTTTAGAGTATTTTTTACATTCAATTGAGTATGCATACAGATAAACACTACGTATCATAATAATATAAACTCTTTGATTATTTAATCATTGTGTAATTGGTCCACTAAATATGTGTTAGTCGATAAATGTAAATATGTAATTGTAAGATTCTAAGTTGATGAACGGAACAGTGTGCCGGTGGCGCCAATCACGGATACTGGTAAAAAAACGGAACTATCGAGACTTTGGTGGTAGAAAAAGTGATTGGTGACGGCGGCCATTATTCCATTCGCTCGTATCGTACGGTGAGGTTGAAAGCACTAAGAATTAAAGAAATATACACTGATTTATTGAACTTAAGTATTTTATTCATCAAAAATCAGAAGTGGTGGTAATCTGCGCCTACATAATTTCGTGGGTGACAACGGTTGAAATGTAAGTACTACACAATAGTTATCTACTATGAAACATAATTTTTTATTTGTTTTTCTCGTTGTATGGCGATGAAAAATATGTTTTTGTGTCGAGCCATAATTGAAGTAAATTTATAATAATTAAACATATCAAAAAAAATTGTAACCATAATTCTTTGAAAATATGTGTTGAGGGTAGTTGTGAAAAACTGCTTTAACTCGATCAATTTCTTTTGCCCAGACTATATTTTATGGCTCATATCTCTTGTTATTCAAGATTAAAATCATAGCACGAAGAAAATCAGTGGCAATTCCACACAATGCACAATCACAATGCACATGCTCGGTTATTTTTGGTAGTCCTTACAAGCAAAAAGCAAGAATAGACTCGTCTAATATTTGTTGTATTTGGCAGTGTCATTTTCATTTTGTATGAAATGAATCGACATAGAATCGACGTAGTACTTGAGCTTATCAGTGCTTGAGCTATTCCTGTTTATAAATCTGAACTGATACAGTTAGAATCAAAAGACTCAAAATAATCAATGTGAATCAAAATGAATCAAAATGAATTAAAATGAATCAAAAATGAAATGAAATGAAATGAAGTTAAATGAAATTATATGAAATGAAATGAAATAAAATGAAATAAAATTAAACGAAATTAAACGAAATGAAACGAAATGAAACGAAATGAAACGAAATTAAATTAAATTAAATTAAATTAAATTAAATTAAATTAAATTAAATTAAATTAAATTAAATTAAATTAAATTAAATTAAATTAAATTAAATTAAATTAAATTAAATTAAATTAAATTAAATTAAATTAAATTAAATTAAATTAAATTAAATTAAATTAAATTAAATTAAATTAAATTAAATTAAATTAAATTAAATTAAATCAAATCAAATCAAATTAAATTAAATTATATTATAAATTAAATTAAATTATATTATAAATTAAATTAAATTAAATTAAATTAAATTAAATTAAATTAAATTAAATTAAATTGAATTGAATTGAATTGAATTGAATTGAATAGAATAGAATAGAATAGAATAGAATAGAATAGAATTGAATTGAATTGAATTGAATTGAATTGAATTGAATTGAATTGAATTGAATTGAATTGAATTGAATTGAATTGAATTGAATTGAATTGAATTGAATTGAATTGAATTGAATTGAATTGAATTGAATTGAATTGAATTGAATTGAATTGAATTGAATTGAATTGAATTGAATTGAATTGAATTGAATTGAATTGAATTGAATTGAATTGAATTGAATTGAATTGAATTGAATTGAATTGAATTGAATTGAATTGAATTGAATTGAATTGAATTGAATTGAATTGAATTGAATTGAATTGAATTAAATAGTTGAAACATGTAGGTGTTTTGACATTGAAGAAAATCTATAATATGAATAATTCATTCTCTTGAGGCATGTAGGTGTCCTCAGTTATAAATTAAATGGAAACATGAAAGTGTATTATATTTCTAATACTTGAAGCATGTAGGTGTCTTCAATTATTATAATGTTTAGTTGAAACATGTAGGTGTTTTGACATTGAAGAAAATCTTTAATATGAATAATTTATTCTCGAGGCATGTAGGTGTCCTCAGTTATAAATTAAATGGAAACATGTAAGTGTATTATATTTCTAATACTTGAGGCATGTAGGTGTCTTCAGTTTCAATTCAGGCATGTAAATGTCTTCAATTATTATAATGTTTAATTGGAACATATAAGTGTTTTGACATTGAAAAAAAAAAAAAACAATAATATGAATAATTCATTCTCTTGAGGCACGTAGATGTCTTTAGTTATAAATTAAATGGAAACATGTAGGTGTATTATATTTCTAATACTTGAGGCATGTAGGTGTCTTCAGTTTCAATTCAGACATATTGATGTCTTCAATTATTATAATGTTTAATTGAAACATGTAGGTGTTTTGACATTGAAAAAAAATGAATAATATGAATAATTTATTCTCTCGAGGCATGTAGATGTCCTTAGTTATAAATTAAATGAAAACATGTAGGTGTATTATATTTCTTATACTTGAAGCATGTAGGTGTCTTCAGTTTCAATTCAGGCATGTAAATGTCTTCAATTATTATAATGTTTAATTGAAACATATTTTATAAGTGTTTTGACATTGAAAAAAAAAATCAATAATATGAATAATTCATTATCTTGAGGCACGTAGATGTCCTTAGTTATAAATTAAATGGAAACATGTAGGTGTATTATATTTCTAATACTTGAGGCATGTAGGTGTCTTCAGTTTCAATTCAGACATATTGATGTCTTCAATTATTATAATGTTTAATTGAAACATGTAGGTGTTTTATATATCAAACACTTTATGCATGTAAATGTCGTCAGTTAAAATTCAGGCAT
The DNA here is from genome assembly GCA_947578465.1 of Thera obeliscata. NCBI lineage: Eukaryota > Metazoa > Arthropoda > Insecta > Lepidoptera > Geometridae > Thera > Thera obeliscata. The sequence goes on along the minus strand of OX387918.1, from coordinate 25,399,495 downwards.
GCAGATGTCTTCAATCATAAATTAATTGAAATATGTCGATCTTTGATATTTCATTCACTCGAAGCATGTAGATGTCTTCAGTCCTAAAGTAAATTGAAACATGTAGGTGTTTTATTTATATGAAACACTTGAGGCATGTAAATGTCTTTAGTTTAAATTCAGGCATGCAGATGTCTTCAATCATAAATTAAATTGAAATATGTAGATCTTTGATATTTCATTCACTCGAAGCATGTAGATGTCTTCAGTCCTAAAGTAAATTGGAACATGTAGGTGTTTTATTTATATCAAACACTTGAGGCATGTAAATGTCTTTATTTTAAATTCAGGCATGCAGATGTCTTCAATCATAAATGGAATTGAAATATGTAGATCTTTGATATTTCATTCACTCGAAGCATGTAGATGTCTTCGGTCCTAAAGTAAATTGGAACATGTAGGTGTTTTATTTATATCAAACACTTGAGGCATGTAAATGTCTTTAGTTTAAATTCAGGCATGCAGATGTCTTCAATCATAAATGAAATTGAAATATGTAGATCTTTGATATTTCATTCACTCGAAGCATGATGTCTTCAGTCCTGAAGTAAATTGAAACATGTAGGTGTTTTATTTATATCAAACACTTGAGGCATGTAAATGTCTTTAGTTTAAATTCAGGCATGCAGATGTCTTCAATCATAAATTAAATTGAAATATGTAGATCTTTGATATTTCATTCACTCGAAGCATGTAGATGTCTTCAGTCCTAAAGTAAATTGGAACATGTAGGTGTTTTATTTATATCAAACACTTGAGGCATGTAAATGTCTTTATTTTAAATTCAGGCATGCAGATGTCTTCAATCATAAATGGAATTGAAATATGTAGATCTTTGATATTTCATTCACTCGAAGCATGTAGATGTCTTCGGTCCTAAAGTAAATTGGAACATGTAGGTGTTTTATTTATATCAAACACTTGAGGCATATAAATGTCTTTATTTTAAATTCAGGCATGCAGATGTCTTCAATCATAAATGGAATTGAAATATGTAGATCTTTGATATTTCATTCACTTGAAGCATGTAGATGTCTTCAGTCCTAAAGTAAATTGAAAAATGTAGGTGTTTTATATATCAAACACTTGAGGCATATAAATGTCTTTAGTTTAAAATTAGGCATGCAGATGTTGAATCATAAATTAAATTGAAATGTAGATCTTTGCATTCACTCGAAGCATGTGAAATAAGATGAGATGAGATGAGATGAGATGAGATGAGATGAGATGAGATGAGATGAGATGAGATGAGATGAGATGAGATGAGATGAGATGAGATGAGATGAGATGAGATGAGATGAGATGAGATGAGATGAGATGAGATGAGATGAGATGAGATGAGATGAGATGAGATGAGATGAGATGAGATGAGATGAATCTGGTAATGTACAGTCAGTTTCCACACAAGGTTTGACTTCTAATGATCTTCTCAAAATTATTGCTTCTCTGCGAAATAATCTTCAGTGCTAATCTGTACGCTTCTGTAATAAACTTCCGGAGGATGCAACTAGGCTTCCTATTCGGAAGTTTGAAGTCTATGTTGAGAATGATTTGATAAGGAAGGCGTGCTATGCTCTGGATGGCTATATAAGTGATGAAACTGCGTGGCCCGGTGTCCCGGTCACTCTTCTCATGGGAGGCTAGCATGTCGATTTGCAGTGTCTGTACCTACTATTTTCGTATCTAATTTTTATGTGCTGTGTAGATACTTTTGTATAGCTTTGAGGCGTGGCGTGTGTTGTCTTTGAAACTTTTGCTTTTGTATTGTTGCATTGCATGCGTCTGACTAGGTGAAGTGGCACTACACTGGAACTTCACTGCTATTGTTTTTGATTTGTAAAGGGATCATGTAAACGGGCGGTAAGAGCCGAGCCGTGGTTTGTTGCCTGTTCTTCTAGGCTTGGTCGCGTGGAGCTGGCGCCTGGATTCACCTGGCTTTGAGACGTTTCAAAGTGATTCTTGAAATTCAACTGAATAAAGACTATTTTGATTTGATTTGAATCAGCAGTTAAATGTTATTCCGGAGTTTGATCCCAACTATAAGTCATAAAATGTGGAACATGGCTGAAGAAGGTGAATGAATGTTCGACTATCTATGGATGGAACGAAAAGCAAACAATACACTTTTCCTTGCAAAAGACATGTGGATTTGCTAAAAATATGTGTGTATGAGTCACTTGCCACTCTCACTTATTCTTGGGATGAATGGCAGGTCAAATTGCGAAAATCTTTTCCTTGTGAAGGGAACTATGGTATGATACTGCAAGAATAAACGTTGCTTGTATGGGGAAAACTTTAAAGATTTGCTCGAATGAACAAGGGTTAATATAGCCTAATATCGAAGTATCGAATCAAAAGTTTTACAAAACTATTTCAGTTAACAATACGTTATTGTAGGCATATGAGGATTTTGGCAGTGATTGCAAATTAATCTGATTATCTGATACCAGAGTACTAATCAATGTTAGATTAGACAACATTGAAGCTCGGATAGAAATTTTAGTAGTAAATGATGCGTATTTGCATACGTCTTTGCTCGTAGGTCGAAATTTTACTGTACTACCTGAATATGTGATGGTGGTAAAAGACAAAGATACACTGTAATTTTATGCACCAGCGATTTTTCAGGAAATGATCAACACAGTTCTTGGGTCACGTAGGTTCACTTCAGCTCTAGCCTACATGGATGACCTACTCATACCATCAGAATCTTAAGATGAGGGCTTTAAATATTTAGATGTTGTAAAATTATAAATAAAACAGACGCAGGTCTTACTCATAAATTGACGAAGCTTTTTTATAGTTAACTTTGTTGTATACTAACCTAATTTAATATTAATTATGTACCTCTCTGACTTTTGTAGTACTATTACTATTTTCTATTTTTTTTGCCCTGAATCACTGCATATGTTTTTATTTTTAATTTTCTTAATTAATCTAATTATTTTCATTTATTGGACATTACCCATTTTATTTGAACATCTTTTCGACATGTATTTCAAGCAATAAATTTACTTTGACTTTGACAGTTAACGCAATGCCAAAGAAAACACCTTTTGAACTCTTGTTTGGAGTTAAATTTAACAATGCATGAATGAATAAGTTAAGTACTAACAAGGAAGACTAAATTGAAGGTCTCGATTTGAATTATCATTCGGTGATGTCAAATGAGAGTAAGACTGATGATGATTGTTAACCAACAATTTGTAAGTAGTTATAAGTCTAGACTTACATTTGTTTAATTTTGTTTAATTACGTAGGTACTCATGAATTATATCGGTTGTCAATGAACGACGGAATGTTATGATTACCTATAACTATACTTTAAAATCAAACGGCCGAATGTTATGGTAAGAGTTAAAGTAAACTTTTGTTTAGTTAAGGTATATAAATATCGAAATTAGTTTAAGTTGTGAATGTGCGAAAAATATTTGTATAGTTGTAATATTAAAATTCATCATGGTTATGTAAGACATTGTCTTTGTAAGTATTGATATCGAAAATTATTAAGTTGCATTCAATTTTGTTCTCATTGTTTTAATTATCTCATGCGATTGCTTATTAACAAATCTACTTTGCTTACTAAGAGATTATTCGAATTAAATTCATTTGCGCACCGAGACGTTGCACCGGTTCAGATGGCCGAATGTTATGATTTGTGATATTCAAAACGAAAGGTTTCGTATTATGCACACAGGTGTAGGCAACACAAAGCCTTTTGGTAGGTTTGTAAGTTCTAGATATGGTAGCACCATTCGTTTAGAGTATTTTTTACATTCAATTGAGTATGCATACAGATAAACACTACGTATCATAATAATATAAACTCTTTGATTATTTAATCATTGTGTAATTGGTCCACTAAATATGTGTTAGTCGATAAATGTAAATATGTAATTGTAAGATTCTAAGTTGATGAACGGAACAGTGTGCCGGTGGCGCCAATCACGGATACTGGTAAAAAAACGGAACTATCGAGACTTTGGTGGTAGAAAAAGTGATTGGTGACGGCGGCCATTATTCCATTCGCTCGTATCGTACGGTGAGGTTGAAAGCACTAAGAATTAAAGAAATATACACTGATTTATTGAACTTAAGTATTTTATTCATCAAACAACTGAATGTTATAATTGAAACAGTCCTCGTTTTTTTATGTTGATAACCATGAAATCTGAGGGATCCATGCCTAGGAATAACAGTTCAACATTGTGTTTTGAAGTACATAGAGCGGACTGCAAAAAGGTCGCGACCCTCATCTGTGGTATCGAAGCAAGGAGGATTATTGGTTGTAATTAAAAAATGTTATCGCAATTTAATCCCATAGCAGTTTCTCTAATGCTTTATGGTAACAGTTACAACATACTATTGCGTACGGGTATACATATTATAGGGCTGAGTTGCGGTCAATTGTCATCATCATCAACCTTCAAAACGTCTCATTTCAACCGAGCCGTTATTAATTGCTTTGTAAATAGACCCCAAGGACCTTTATCTGTCTCACTGTACTAAACTGTTTTCGTAGTATTGTGATATCTTTCTTTGCTTTTTTAACCGACTTCCAATCAAGAAGGAGGAGGTTCTCAATTCGGTTGTATTTTTTTTTATTTTTTTTGTATTTTAAATGTTTGTTACCGCATAACTTCGTCATTTGTGAGCCGATTTGAAAAAATATTTTTTTATCTGAAAGGTACTGCTTCCAGATTGGTCTTATTTTAATTTTATTAAAATCGGTGTTGCCATTTTTTTTAAATATTTTTTTTCATGTTTGTAACTGCATGCCTCCGTCATTTATGAACCGATTTAGAAAATTATTTTTTTATTTGGAAGGTTATTTTTATGTCCAGATTGTCCCAAACAAATTTCATTAAAATCGGTTTAGCCGTTTGGCAATGAAGACGGTTTCTCAAGTTTTTTAAACTTATAATTATCTATGTCTATTAATGTGTTCGCAAATGTATGCGATCTATGCGATTGTTTGCAAGTTTTCATGTCTGCACCCCCCTTAAAAGTGCCAGCACATTCAGAACTCTAAGTATTGTGGTGATGAGTGAGTCAGTCAGTATGAGCGAACTACTTCACTATGACGACAAATGATGAGTACTATTTACACTACCTTCAATATTTCGATTTCCGTTGTAGGCAAAATAAGTGACACATCTGTGTAGGGTTTCTTACTACTCTATGGCAGGCCTGTTTTAAACGAGGTTTTAAATAACGTTAATGTCTTTACGAAAGATGTGTGAGTGGCTTTTTAACTCAGTTGGTTTATAATGTGTTAGATGTGTTTTACTGCTCTTTAAGGGACATGGCAGTAACTGTTGTTTCTCTTTACGACGCCTGTGTCGGAGGAACATTTACAACCTTTATTTAAAAAAATGGGTAAGTACTTTATGCAGGCCCTCGTGACCAGCACTGGGTTAGGTTTAGTTTAGGTCATCATTGTAGGATGAAGCTCAATTTTTTTAAAATGTGCCTTGACCGTAATCAAAAAAGATAAAGAAGAACGCTTTTCTTTTAGATACCCATTATTTAAGTGATAGCAATATTGTACACTGTTGGCTGGTTGTAAGCTGTTGGAGCAAAATTACTTTTAAGATCTTTTTACACCAGTTTACAATAAATGATTCTTATTCTTATTCTACTTATATTGTGACGGTCGAGTGGTGCTTTAAACCAATTGGTGGCTCATCCTATGTTGAGCAGCTATCTCTTATAACAATTCCATCAAGATCAGTTGATCTTTTGGTTTTGATATATCTCCTGTCGCTTAGCACGCCCGTCTGCAATGCCCGCGGTCGTTCCCGTATAAGTCACCGCGGCGTCGATGGCGCCATCACCGCGGCGTCGATGGCGCCATCACCGCGGCGTCGATGGCGCCATCACCGCGGCGTCGATGGCGCCATCACCGCGGCGTCGATGGCGCCATCACCGCGGCGTCGATGGCGCCATCACCGCGGCGTCGATGGCGCCATCACCGCGGCGTCGATGGCGCCATCAGTCATGCGTCGGTATAGCACCGCGTCATGCGGCGAGCCGTGTCGACAAGTGCCGCTCATTGCCTTTCATGCCCTTGTTCTTTTCTATCTCAAAGTCAATACTACTTATCTGAAGATCACTGCCAAGCATTTGAGCAAAGAGCGTATACTCTGGAATATCCAGATGAAAAAAAGCCATACTTTACTGTAAGTTTTTGAAATAAGAAGTATTTTTATGGTAAAATATACAAATAAATGTATTGACTCTACCAGTCTAATTCAAGTAAAACAGTAACAGTAGTAACGGTGAAGGAAAACATCGTGAGGAAACCCGCGGCTTAGTCAGCTCCGCACGTATTGACCATGTCTTTCCTGTGGATAAGGCCGCCTAAGCCGTCAGGATGGTGCTGGGCAAGCCTATTCCATCTAAAATCCTCTCCCAGGCACTATAGCGTCCCGTAAGTAGGGATATGAGTAATCACCAGTTGCCCCTGACGCTATATAAATCATCTGCAATAGTTGCAAAGGCCTGTTTACTTTTACTAATTCAAAACGAACTTCTAGCTAGCTGCTCAGCCTGCTGCGCCTAAATAATGGAGTAAGAAAATTAACGATGAAACCGTCATTTTCCAAGTATTTATGGTTATGATCAGTATATCACTTAGGTCCATAAACTGCGCAGCCGGACATAATCAGCTTATTTCCATCGGTTAGCGCACAAAGCCGCCATATTGCCGCCACACTGCCGCGCTTGCCTTCTATTCGCCGTTATTTATCGGCGAGAAGCCAATTACATTAGCGGTGCTGTTACTGCGAGTACCTACTGCTCAAAGGACTATGCAGATGCTGGACGCAGCATGTCTAGGCTTGCTCTAGTAGTTCTTATTTAATCAGAGTTTCTTGTTCACTTTGAGTTTTCAGACGGCCATCGGACTCACTGCTAATATTCATATATCAAAATATTAGTTTACTCTAGAGCTGGTGGGTATCTGGCGCAGCGTATAAGCATTGCTATTCAGCGTGGCAATGCCGACAGCGTCTTGGGGACGCTTCCGTCTGGCACTGATTTGGATCAGTTGAGCTAACTCTATAGCTGAACTGTTTCTTGTGTATTTTGTACATTTTGTAAATATTTGTTTAATTGTAAGTTGCTTACTTTATTATATATTTGAGTAGCAGCAGTACTTTCTTTCTGTATATAACGTCAATAAATTGCCATTCTGGCTTCCGAAGTCAGAACGGCTTGTAGATATAACTTGAAACTTTGGAATTGAAAAATGACGAATCATAATATTTTTAATAGTACATTGTTACCCGAGTGTTGAAAGTCACGTTTTTTGAGTCCCGAGACGGGTTTGGCGCCAGAGCGTAGCGAGGGCGCCAATGGAGCTTGAGGGACTTAAAAGACTTTCACCCGAGGTAAACACTGTGCTTTTCATTACGAATACAAGGAAAGTAAAAATAAAATCATGAAACAAAAATTATTGAAAATGAAGATTGAACTGCCGCCTTCCCGGTTTTTTTTTCTTTTTCTCTGGCGGGCCTTCGGCTTCGGCTCGCCAGCATTATTCAGCCATTATTTTCATTCTCATAATTTAAAAAATGGTAAATTGTTTGCTCAAATCTATGTTATTTTAAATAAATAGTTGAAGCTATATATTAATCAAGTAATTTAGAAGATATATTATTTATTTAATACTATCGTCAGTAGAAAGCGATTCTCCCTAGGGCTGAAAGTTTTACTTTCAATTAGGCCCCTCAGGCAACTTCAGACCTACTTTCAGAGTATGAGTAATGAAAAAGACATTATTATCCAACGATATCGCACACAAGACACAAGTGGTAAAAACAATCATACTTTACATAAAAGTCCTAAAAGTTTGAGTTTTATCTCTAAGCACGGTCTTTAAAAATGTAGGTATGTATATCCTTGCAACATTTCAATGTGATCGCATTATTGGTTTACGAGTAAAATTGTTCTAACCAAGGACAAAAAAACAGAGCGAAACATTATGGGTTCCTTGTTGGTGTAAAGTGGTTTTAAAGTTGTGTCCAGAAGACAACACTCCAAGATAAAGAAGGAAGACACTGAATTTTTCAGTAGTGTATAAAAAAAATATTTTTAATCTCAGACGAGGTTTTGCGGCATGCCTAAGTAATGGAAACACCTTAGGGAAAACAATAGGGTAGGTAGCAACGTTTTCTTAAGAGATTTTCCTGTTATGTTTTTCAGGACGGTAACTACTTATAATATTTTATTTTTTGCTGCTTCTTTCGTATATTTTTCTATGAACAGTAGATACTCCCATTTCTTTAACGGAAGTTTTTTGTTCATCCCATTTTGCATTGATTGTATAAATATTTAAAGATAGAATAGTACCGTATAAAACCGTAAAACTACTCCATCTTCTATATCTTTATTTTATTTGTATTATAGTTTTCTATATTTGATCAAGAACCACCAGAGTTCTCTTACAAACTCAAAATAAAATAAGAGATAATATTTTGACACGAAAAGATCAAAGAAGCATATAATATGCATCTTTTCAGTATCATCCTATTGCCAAGATGTTGTTGAAATCTACTTGCATCGTTTTAAAGTATTCTCTAGAAGTGTAGAGTGAGCGAGCGTGACGCGGAGTGTCGCGACGCAAGCTGAATGTGCAATACATCCGGTGACGGGCGCGCTTCCACTGACATGCGAGAACCATTGATACGATTTACTAAACACAAAAAATTGGTTAGTAGAGATAATTCAATCTTAAACCGAACTGGCATCTAGATTCACCTAGCTTTAAGACGTTTCAAAGTGATCCTAGACTTTGACTTAAACTGCAACCCCCACTACTTCAGTCAGTCAAAGTAAATTGTTCCTTATCACGTCCAACGTAAGGATCATTTTGAAGTACTTTGCTGTGAGTCAACGTCAAGAAAACTTGGTGGAGCGTGTATATTAAAAGCGTATGCTCACATTTTCAAGAGCTATAGCAGCGTGACAGGTTACAAGCCAGTCAATAAGTATTGCTTCCAACATAATTTCTAATAATTATTTAACCAATAACATAACAAAGAAAAGATACTCATAGCTTAATAAAACGCTGTTTTTTTAATGAAAAATTTCGTATGACAGCAATGGTTCTCTACTTAAACGTGTCTGTAATGATCACTAGCATAAATATTGCCTAAATAGAAAGCCAGACAATGGAAACATGCTCAGGGTTCTCGTGAAATGCAACACAGTTGTATTTTGATCCCGCGCTTACTGATCTCTGCTCAAAAACAATAAAGTTCAGACTCGCATCGAATGCGATAAACGCCATGTTGTTATATCACTGGCTTCGTACAAAATGTTCGATAAAATGTTATTCAAAACAATGTACAATATATTCGAAAGCTTACTGACTCTTGGTAATATTGTCACGGCAAAATCACTGAACCAATCGAAATGATATTTATAATAAATCCCAACATACAAATTCTTATGGCTTAGGGTTTCAGATTTCATTGCACAGAAAATAAGTATGTTAAACAATGAGCTATTATAATTATGTACAGAACTAACAGTGAGGTTGAATCGTGGCACGAGGCCCTCGCGGCCATTCCCGAGGGAATGCTCAGTGTTTACCTGGCTAGATTCGAAACTCGGCTTTAATTGTTTTACAAATTGGTTACGATTCGTATTAAGGCTCGAAAACACCTAGTTCGCTGGCGGTAGCGATCAGTGAAACGCTGTCAAATATCGCTGTCGGATTTAAGATTTGACAGCGATATTTGACAGCGTTTCACTGTTCGCTACCGCCAGCGAACTAGGTGTGCGCTGGCCATTAGAAACTCGTAGAATGAAATGAGTAATAACAGCAATTAAGTAGGTAATAAGTAGGCGGTCTTATAGTTGAAATTAATTCTGATAGTTTTTTGATGTAGAAGATTATACAACACAAAGGTGGTAATTTTTTTGACGTGACAACGTCCTATAATTCGATGGAGGTAGCTGCACCCACGAAAAAACATGACTCAGGCGTTACCTCGCTCTGAGGCGTTCCATTTAAGGCTTGAGTGCAAGCGAGAGCGCGGAACGAGCGACAAAGAGGCATAATCGGCCTCCGCGTTCGGCAGCCTTCAACATCTGTCTCTTTCCTACTTGAGTGAGCGATGCGTCAGCTGTATTGCGTTGTCACGTTCAACTATCGTCAGTTAACCGACTTTACAGACAACCGGTTTTTTTGGTAGATATAGGCCTCGTGGAAGAGGTTACAGTTCTACACACTAACAACACACTGAACAATTCAACAAAGTAAACATAACACCACAACTTTGTAATTGTTCCAAGGTTGGCCAACACTCGCCGCCGGCACAGAAGAAGCTCATTTATTTACCGCGTGCTACTGGACTCATTAAACTTACAATCCACTCAACTGCTCTCTCAATGCATCCAATTTATAGGAATTGAATAGATCATTTCACTACTAGTAAAGGTCTTTGTGAAAGAGTTCAGCAATGGAAGTACATATCTCCTTAGTAGTTCTGAACGGCTGGTACATTTACCGTAGGCCTGTAGCCTGTGTTGACTAAATAAATACTACGCCAAAACGTCACACACACTACACTGGTGCGCACTCACGCAGACTCAAAACCAGAGCCAGACAGAGCTTGTGGTAGGCCTACAGTTTTATTATAAAAAAATATTTTTTATTGTGCCAGAGATCCTAGTATTTTAGAATAAGGTATTTGAGTAAACTGTGAAGGTTGCATTATAATTTTGTTATTTGAAGGGTTGTTGCAGTAATAGGCTCATGAGAATTAAAAACCTAACATCTAAGGATGTTAAACACCAATGTACTACTACAGGTCCTGGCTTGACGTGTGGGTATGGTAATGCAATTGTTATAAACTGAGCCAAGCGTTTAAATAGATTTGAATTATTATTATTGACGTGACAACGTCTTATAATTCGATGGAACCGACTGCACGCATGAAAAAACATGACTCATGCGGCTTGAAGTGCAAGTGAGAGCGCGGAACGAGCGACAAAGAGGCACAATCGGCCTCCACGTTCGGCAGCGTTCGACATCTGTCTCTCTCCTACTTGAGTGAGCGATACGTCCGCGTGGACAGCTGTATGACGTTGTCACGTTCAACTATCATCAGTAAACCGACTTTACAGACAACAGATTTTTTATTACAAAATTCCTTTGCGAAACAGGTGATTTAACGTTATTAACGAAAGTTTCCAGACCATGAATCCTTTCTGCCAAAACTTAGCACAACAGTAGAACAAAACCGGCGCTAGCTCACCTATTTCACGGACATAATTAACTCAGCTCAGCTCAAACGAACTCGCATTAATCTTGCAGGTCGAGACTGGCGGCAGCGCGCGGCTTCTCTCGCCATTAATAATTGCAACTCTAAAACTGTACATGGGATTCCTGTTCTGGGTCATAGACCTGAAATACGAAGATACGTCCTAAAATTTAATGAATGATCACGCCTGTCTGACCAATAAGAACCGCCTACGTTCTTGGGGAAAATTACGTCAGACTTTTAACGATATCTCTGAGTAAGGGCCTCTGATATCTTATACCATTGTTTTTATCAAGAGTGTTAGTTATGTTAGGGCCTTCAATATATGAGGGCCTGATGAGATATCAGCATCTCTACCACAAGCTCTGTCTGGCTCTATCTCTGGCTCTGGTTTTGAGTCTGTGTGAGTGTTGACAAAATAAATCCTACGTTGATACGTCACATACACAGTATAATACACTGGTGAGCACTCACACAGACTTAAAACCAGAGCCAGAGACAGACAAAGCTTTAAGTACAGTACCAGTTATACCCAGTTGTCTTGCCAACTGTGATACTGTGTGGTGTTGTTATTAGGTCCATTGGACCAACTTATTTAACTCCTCATACAAGTTGGAACGCATCTCTGCCTTACTAACATCCTCGCCACGTCCGTGTGAATTATTCAGTCAAAACGTTGGAGTTCACTCCATAGCATCTCAAACCTGGCCCCTCAGCACCAGTTATACCTTATTATATTTATAACGAGCTTGTCCTGTCGAAACGACCTCTGAGAGTCAAATCCAAATGCTGCTTTTTAAAATCACTATTACCCACTTAAATAAAATCAAGGTTCACTTTAGTGATGGTATATAGAGAGTTCTGGTTAGTATGTGGTGGTACCATCATGGTACTTGTATTTATCGTACCCACATAAAGCATTTTATAAAATTAGGATTAGGATTCAAACGTCATTTTTGCGTTGTTGATGTGAACGTCGGCGTCGATTGACGGATCTAAGAATTAGTTTTGCTTTAGCTTTTGCAACATCTTTCTTCTGAATCTTGGTTTTCTCGGAGCCATTACCATGTCCTGCAGACCCAAGATAATAGCCGCACCGCACACAATAACACCAATCATCATAGTTCCCAAGACTTTTTAACTTTCGAACATTAGAAATATCGTTCGACGTAATTTTTATCACCTTATTCATTATAATTAATTCGTTTATTAGGCCATAACCTGATAAAACACTGGTAGATAGTTTCCTACCGACTAATTTTAGTTCCATCAATAGATTGCTAGCGATTTAAACTAGTGCTAACAGTTTTGACCGTTTTCTGAATGTACCAACTTTAATTAGTGTATTCCTAAGAGAGACAGATTTTCAGTTTTAGACCGTTATATTTTACAAATCCATACAGTCAAAGTACTTCGTTATTAATCTTAAACTGTGACCTTTTGATATTTCGGTCATATTGACTCGGTCATGCCACAAGGTGATCAAGATAAATGGAACAAATAAAATAAATTAGAAACCTGAGACGATTGATAAAAGCAATTTCATTAAACGGCTTCGGCTTTTCAAAGGAGTCAGGTTTTAACAATTTGTTCTTTAGAAAGTACATTTTCGTGGGAATCTTTCGTAACGACGATAGTTTTACTGTTTTTGTGGAAAGTTTTTGATTTCTTTCGCATCAGCATCAGCATCACAACGTAAAGTAGGTAAGTAAGTTCGTTGAACACGAACAGTGCCTCTAGAAAAAAAAAATGTTGTCTGTAAAGTCGGTTTACTGACGATAGTTGAACGTGACAACGTCATACAGCTGTCCACGCGGACGCATCGCTCACTCAAGTAGGAGAGAGACAGATGTCGAACGCTGCCGAATGCGGAGGCCGATTATGCCGTTTTGTCACTCGTTTCGCGCTCTTGCTTGCACTTCAAGCTTTAAATGGAACGCCTCAGAGAGAGGTAACGCTGCATGAGTCATGTTTTTTCGTGTGTGCTCCATCGAATTATAAGACGTTGTCACGTCAATAATTTAATAAAACTCACTTCTTTTCGTAAAATAGGCTGTAATAATTACTCCACGTTACACTTTAATATTTCTCAAACTATACATAAAGACTACACTTTTAAGTTGTATATCGAACTCGTACCAACGACCGACTGCCCCCAATCCTTCGCTCCGTGCCATCGCCAACCGTCTATCCCCACTACTTTACCAACCAACGTCAAGGAGGGAGGGAGTCAGTCAGTGTTGCCAACGGCATTTCTATGAAGTTGACAGACAATTTCACAAACAAATATGACAAGTGTCATCAAATATCATAATAATAATTTCTATTAAACCATTAAAATTAGAACTATTATTGAAATTCATCACATTCGGCCATCCGACACTGTGCTTACTCTGGAAGCACATGCTAAGTGCACAATATAATAATATGAAAACTTAATAAACAAAGCCTGAATTCAAAACAAATAATGAGAAAAGATGACCATTCAAACACTATCCAAAAAAAAATTGAATGTCTAAAAACAAAACTTGAATTTAAAACAAATACTTAATAAGAAAAGATGACCATTCAAATACAATCTAGAAAAAAAATTGAATGTGTAACAACAAAACTTGAATTAAAACACAAATACTTAATGAGAAAGGATGACCATACAAATACAATCTAAAAAAAATCTAATGTCTATCAAATTCGGCCATCCGACAGTGTGCTTACTCTGGAAGCACATGCTAAGAGCATAATGATAACATGATAACTATGTATATGTATGACTAAACAAAACTTGAAACTTGAATGACTACCAAAATTCAGACAACTAATAAGAACAAATTAAAACAAATCCAAAATTACAATATAAAACTTGTTAACAAAATGAAATTATTAAGTAGAAGATACGAAGACACCCAAATAAATCTTAGTCATTTCTAAGAATAAACAGATATTAAAAATATAATTCTATCTAAAAATAATTACAGTTAGATATCCCGTTTACCATATTCAAAGCCTGTATGCAAAAAAAAATTAACTAAATGAAATTTCTAAGATAATATAACAGTTTTGTATCAGAAAAGTCTTCGCATCCCAGCCATAAACAATGCATTCGGGTAAAATGTTATTTAAATTAAATACTCCTATAGCATAAATTATACTCCGATTGTGATAGGAAGACATCTCCATGGTTAAAAATACAGTCAAACAGTTAATTGTTTTTAAAAGTCAAATAGTAATTTGGTCTCCCTACTACAATATTCACGTTGACCGGATTGAGAGGGTCCAGAAAAAGTTTCTGAATATTTTAAGTTACAGATGTGGTCTTAATAGGAAATTGCCTAACTATACTGCAAAGCTCCATCATTTTTATTTAATGTTATTAGAAAATATCGTCGCAAATATCATGATCTACTGTATCATTTCAAAATTACCCACTCGCATATCGACTCTCCTTGCTTACTTTATCTAAATATAAAGCCTAGACCTCGGCAACTCTTTCAGAACACTTTCGCCTTACAAGTCCATTCAAACAACGCCTCTTATTATAACCCCGTTGTCAGAATGTGTCGCCTATTTAACGATTTATTGATTAAATACAGTGATAAAATTCATATCTTTAACAATAATCTAAATAAATTCAAGAATGCATCTTTGGCCACTCTTTCATTAGAGTGTGCCGAAAACTCAAATTAGTTATTTAATTAATTCTGCACTCTCTTCGAGTCTTAACTCGAAGTGTGTGCACTTACTGTAATAAAATAATTGTATGAGTACACCTAAGTTCCAAGTAAATGTTAACTTTAATCACCTACTACTAGTTAAGCCTGGTTACACGCTATTTACTAACTTTCCTGTTCTATGCATTCTGTGTACGCATGTTTTGGGGTACTGTCTAGCTCATAACTTAATAGTATTTATGCCTGTAAATTATCGATTGTACTCTGTTTTGTGTACCTAATAAACAAATAAAATAAAATATAAAACAAAATAAAATTGTGGTAATAAACTACATAATTCTTCTCCTTGCTACGTAACTCGCGGCTCAGCCTGTTACTACGGCACCTTCAGAGGCGCGTCATGGCTCAAGCTGCTGATGTGGTGCCTTCCGTGGCGCATCACGGCTCAGACCACTGGTGCGGCGCCCTCCATGGCGCATCACGGCTCAGGCCACTGGTGCGGCGCCTTCCATGGCGCATCATGGCTCAGGCCGCTGGTGCAGTGCATCACGGCTGTGTCCTGTGGCACCTTCTGCGGTGCATCGCTACTAACTTTGCCTGGAGTTTTAAGGATCTGAAACTCGTCATAAAATTTACAGATCTGCAAGCACACTGTGAATAAATCTATTATCATTCATCTGCTTTATATCTAGTTGAAATGAATAGGATTTCCAATTGTGAAATAATTAAAAAGTAACAATATATTCCAAAAATATAAAACACTAAATGTGCACTATCCACGGCATTTAGACGAGTTCTCTGTACTTAGTCTTGCGCTTTAAATACTACAAAAGATACGTTTAACTTAGCTCAGTAAATGCATGGAAACGCCATCATTAAATCTGACAGCGAAGAACTTATCAACTTGAATTTCTCCATGCCATGCCCTGCCATGGCACTGCAGGCATGTACTAGTAATGTCATCTCCTCATTGTTCTTGCTGAAATGCAAACATCTTCTCGACAGTGACTGTTTCGGTAAGTAAACAATCTAGTGGTTCAGGTTTAGGACGCACTAACTTCAATTAGAATCTTTGTCCAATTTTAAAACTGTGATTCAGTTGTAAAACTGAACTGTTAAACTGTAATTGAACACCTAAAACTGTAATTCATCTTTTTAGTAAGTAGTAAGTCTTTTATACATCGCTAATCTTTAATTTATGAATAATTCACATTTATTTTATCTTAAATTCATATTAAATTCATATTAAATTCATATTAAATTCATATTAAATTCATATTTAATTCATATTTTATTCATATTTTATTCATATTTTATTCATATTAAATTCATATTAAATTCATATTTAATTCATATTTAATTCATATTTTATTCATATTTTATTCATATTTAATTCATATTTTATTCATATTTCATTCATATTTTATTCATATTTAATTCATATTTAATTCATATTTAATTCATATTTAATTCATATTTAATTCATATTTAATTCATATTTAATTCATATTTAATTCATATTTAATTCATATTTAATTCATATTTAATTCATATTTAATTCATATTTAATTCATCTTAAATTCATCTTAAATTCATCTTAAATTCATCTTAAATTCATCTTTAATTCATCTTTAATTCATCTTTAATTCATCATTTATTCATCATTTATTCATCTTTAATTCATCATTAATTCATTTTTAATTCATAATTAATTCAGCGTCCTTTCATTAAAACTCGAAAAACTTATATAATCTTAAACCAAAATCTTTACTTATAATCCAAATCCAAAAACTGATCTTTAACTTTTAACAACTCAACACGACTTTAACTTAAAATTTTTGAAACATTTGCGCCTTTTGAGACTTTAAGAACATTTAGAACATTTTGAACATTTTGAACGTTTTGAACATTTTGAACGTTTTGAACATTTTGAACGTTTTGAACATTTTGAACGTTTTGAACATTTTGAACGTTTTGAACGTTTTGAACATTTTGAACATTTTGAACATTTTGAACTTTTTGAACATTTTGAACATTTTGAACTTTTTAAACTTTTTGAACTTTTTGAACTTTTTGAACTTTTTGAACTTTTTGAACTTTTTGAACTTTTTGAACTTTTTGAACTTTTTGAACTTTTTGAACTTTTTGAACTTTTTGAACTTTTTGAACTTTTTGAACTTTTTGAACTTTTTGAACTTTTTGAACTTTTTGAACTTTTTGAACTTTTTGAACTTTTTGAACTTTTTGAACTTTTTGAACTTTTTGAACTTTTTGAACTTTTTGAACTTTTTGAACTTTTTGAACTTTTTGAACTTTTTGAATTTTTTGAACTTTTTGAACTTTTTGAACTTTTTGAACTTTTTGAACTTTTTGAAGTTTTTGAACTTTTTGAACTTTTTGAACTTTTTGAACTTTTTGAACTTTTTTACTTTGACCAAACAGATCTCGCATGGTTAATTAATTTCAACTTCTAGGCGTACATAGTCAAACTGAACTCACTTGGTTTCAAAATCAATTTCGACTTTTATGGCGAACATAGTCAAACTGAACTCACTTGGTTTCAAAATCAATTTCATCTTTTAAGGCGTACATAGCCAAACTGAACTCACTTGGTTTCAAAATCAATTTCAACTTTTATGGCGCACATAGTCAAACTGAACTCACTTGGTTTCAAAATCAATTTCATCTTCTAAGGCGTACATTGCCAAAATGAACTCACTTGGTTCCAAAATCAATTTCATCTTATAAGGCGAAAATAGCCAAACTGTACTCACTTTGTTCTAAAATTTTATTAATCTTTACTTCTATGGCGTACTTAGCCAAACACAGATCCCAAAACTCTTTCTTTAGACGAGCATTAATTACGTTCAATGGCCTGGTTAACGTCCCCAAACTAGATCTGTTTGCTCAAAACCACCAAGAATTGCTACTTACATTTTGTCAAAATGCTGTTTCGAGGAGACTCCCCAGGTTCCCTAGGTGTTTTTTTTTTTATTGTACTTTTTGTTTTTCTGTTTTAATTGTAATTTGTTAAAAAAAAATTGTCTCCAATAGTCTCACTATGTGAAACCTGTTTATTGGACCCTAGTAACAGTTGTCGTTTTAAATTATCAATTAGAATATAAGTATCTACTGATTGTTTACCTAAGAAATAATAATAAATAAATAGTCTACAATTTTGATAAGTTTAGCTCACTTTACTTCAAAAACTCGCTTTAGAGGGTAGGCTTGATCATGATCATTAACTTACTTATTTTAAATCCAGCATGGTTAGACATTTGCGGTTAGAGGCTACTCAAACTATACTGAGCTGCTATGGTATTAGCAGTACATGAACAGTTTTAGCACTATCGGATAGCCCCTGTATCAACTTTATGGTTAGGCCCGGTGCACGTCAAAGACCATACCGGCTTTTATGAAATTCAAGATTGTGCTCGGTCTTTGCTATTTACGGCCACTTTATTATGAAACTTTATTCGATCACTCATTTTTGATGTTAAGTAAATTTTTTTTTTTTTTTTTTTATTTAGCCTACATCGTCCCACTGCTGGGCAAAGGCCTCCCCCAAAGACTTCCAGTTCCCTCTATTCTGGGCCTCCTCCCACCATTGCTTATGGAAGGCGTCCAAGTCGTCCCGCCAACGCTTTCTAGGCCGACCACGAGACCGCCGTCCGTCTGGCACCCATGGGGTGATGATGGAATTATAAGAAATAAATATAACTTTACAAATAATCATTTCAACATAACCCAGCCAATAACACTCTGCTTATGCCAACAGATATTCTAATTTATTTAAGGGTATTTATTTAATTTTGTACATTATGCTACATCGGCACAATGGCGACTAATAGCATGGACATAAAAATGTTTGTTTATGGGTCTAGACAGGAAAGTAGGCCTTTCCTAAGTACCCTACAGTTCTGCATATCAAAAAGTAACAAGAATGCTACAGAGGACTGACTTGCTTTTAACACTCAAGCTCAAGCTCAAACTCAAGCTTGTTTTTTACACTCAAGTACCTTCACTTAATTTCATACACGGTAACACGAGTCATGTGTTTTCAGAGGGTAACCAATAAAATGATCATCGTAATGCATAATAATGTAAAACTATTTGCTGTTATTAAGTTCGTTAATATTTTTAAAATATCTTTCGGTAAACTTAGCCTAAATTCCAAAAATTAAGTGAATGTCAATTGTTTGAAATGGAACAGCTTAACTAAGCAGTCAAAGTCGTTAAATATTAGGTGCTGACCATTTCATGTTCGGATGAGCGGCTAATATCATATTTCATATGATACCACACACATTTTAGGGTAGGCATAATATCAGGCATTTCAGACAATCAAAATTAAAACTTGTTGAAAGGTGTCAGCATTACCGGGTAGTCTCTGTGCAATACAGACCAGTGCGCATGAACAACGAATCAACATACCAATTCAAAAAAATAAAACTTGTTGAAAGGTGTCAGCATTACCGGATAGTCTCTGTGCAATACAGACCAGTGCGCATGAACAACGAATCAACATACTAATTCAAACTTGGTTTCTATACCTACCCTACAACGTTAGGATGCGAACGATCAGATTAAAACTCGAATGATTTCACCCACTTAAGTAAAAATAAAATCATTAAATTATAACATTTAGGTAAGTACCCGTTATTGTTCATAAGTTCGATCGAAAAAGCTAGCACAAACGGATAATCTCGAGGCAATCTCGACCGATTCATGCTCGCAAAATCTTTCGTACCCTTGAACTTTTAGTCAAATTAAATAATTTTCTACTCAACCCAAGAAAAATAATTACTTGGCGGGTGGAATCATATTAAAATCCGTAAGAAATATTTTACATACCGTAAGTTCTTGTCACTTCTGAGATTTAATAAAACTCACTTCTTTTCGTAAAATAGGCTGTAATAATTACTCCACGTTACACTTTAATATTTCTCAAACTATACATAAAGACTACACTTTTAAGTTGTATATCGAACTCGTACCAACGACCGACTGCCCCCAATCCTTCGCTCCGTGCCATCGCCAACCGTCTATCCCCACTACTTTACCAACCAACGTCAAGGAGGGAGGGAGTCAGTCAGTGTTGCCAACGGCATTTCTATGAAGTTGACAGACAATTTCACAAACAAATATGACAAGTGTCATCAAATATCATAATAGTAATTTCTATTAAACCATTAAAATTAGAACTATTATTGAAATTCATCACAATAAGGAACGTCAAATGGGCTTTACTATCTTTTTAAGCGTTATGAGATTTTTTAAACTTTTTTGCGATTTGTATTTCTAAGTGAAACCAGTTATTTCTTACTAGAACTTCAATGCTATTATTTTAGATTATTTATGATTCGTAAAAGGATCATATAAAAAACGGTGGGAACCGAGCCGTAGTTTGTTGCCTGTTTTTCAAGGCTTGGTCGCGTGGAACTGGCACCTAGACTCAGACGTTTCAAAGTGATTCTTATAATCGAACTGAATAAAGACAATTTTGACTTTGATTTTGATTCAATCACACCAGCAAGTACACTCTCCCCGGTTACCCTCCATGGTAGCGAAACATCACCAATATTTGTTTTTACCTCGCTTACCCATATTTATCCCGGGACATTTCTTTTTACCCTCATGTTTGTTTCACTTTGATGATTCCTTACTGAATAATATATACCTGTCATCTCGATCCCTGTAATTGTATTAAGCTAGGGAAACGCCCGTGACTTCTTTCGCGTAGGAAACTTTACCTCCTCCTGACTAGACCATATAGAAATACTCTCCAAACTTCATGTTTCTTAGGACCTCGTTTATAGTCGGTCAGGCAGCCAGCAATTGATTTTATTAAAAGAATACAGATGTACATCATAATTATTATGAGAGACAGAAAACCAAAGCTTTGACTTTTGCGTTCATTTCGTAAAGAAATATTTGCAAGTTTTGGTTGAATTAATTATTTGTAACAATAAAATAAAATACGAATTGATTTATTTTTGATGTGCAACATATTGATTTCTTTGTTATGTACGAGTATGTGGCGTACCTGTAATATACCAAAATACCACTTTTGTAGCAGTCGAGTTAGGACAATGTTGAACATTTCCTATTTTTCCTTATTCTTGTTTGTCCTATGCCTCACTAAGTTAGATTGGCACCACGCTGAAAAGTTTATCATAAAATTATTTTGTAAAAAGAATCAAACAGCCAAACTGTAACTTGCTTTTTTTTTAGATTGCGTGGAAGTGGTGCCTAGATTCGCTTACCTTTAAATCTTCTATAAGTAACCTTTTGATTTATTGAATAAATGCCTTTTGTCTTTAGGTTAATAAAATTTACCGTTCAATTAACTTAAACTGGACATGCTACTTATTTCTTTGTGCTGGATATTTTTCCTCACAGCAGCCATCTTGGTTTTCTTAGAATCATTTGAAAGAGATGCCATAGAAATGTAATAGACAAAAGGTTGAAAAGCAATACAAAAAGGGGGCGGTCTCCTTTATATAAAAGATTTGTAAAGTTCTATTCATAGAATTATTTTTGTCAACTAAGACTAATTTGAGCCCTGCATGCTAATGAGGCATTATTACAGAAGGCTCACACAAATTGAAAAATGCAACATGTTTGGAGCTTGAGAAATGATTTTTATGAAACACTAGTATAAAATAATGAAAAACTAAGGATATTATTTAGTAACTAAAGCTAAGAAAGTGTTGTATGCATCTTGAGCATTTATAGATTCATCGGCTCATTGTTTTTTACCATCTGATTTTTATTCTGGATCTCGACTCTCTTTCCTCGATTTACATGGCCTACCCTTTGCCATTTCAACTAGCTATCTGAGAAATAAATGTTGTTTCGTTTTCTCTAGTACAAATAAGCCACAACTATCTCCCGGCTCAGATGGAGTTTCGCAAAAAATAATTCCCAAACAAAAGTTCCGGTGCCCTGTAATTTATTACTGCTGACTTTTTGCGCGGTTTTGGCGTGTGGCGTGTGGGCCTTTATTACTGAGTTGCGGTCGGTGATACGACTCGCGACGGTCAGTGATACGAACCACGACGGTTGCTGCCTGTAGTATACAAACTCTAATTTAACTCTAATAACAGAGTTTTTAGGCAACTTTATAACGTCCGCCGTAGCTCATGACTGAGCTATAATGTAAGTCATCCTAGCTACAGGACATCTGCAGTGACAACAAACACAGTCATGAGTTTTTAATTCTTATTTATTTCAGCTTCGTACGAGTAAGTATAAATGATGGGCTTTTTTCTTAACGAATCCCAAGCTTCTCGCCCCAAAATCAAACCAACAATGCGTTAAGGAACTGTTAACATTATTGTACTCGGAATCAAAGGCCGACTCGCCTTTTGTTATTCAAATTGTTACCTCCTAAAATCCTACCCCTACCTTGGGGATCACAAATGAGAATACACAAAGGTTCGGACTGGTAGTTTTTTATTTGTATCCTGCAACGTACACAAGCGTACAAAAATACACCAATAAATTAATTTAGGGCTAGCTTAGTCAGAGAGAAAGGTACACAGGCCTAGGGTCTCCTAGAGATGAGTTGCATTGATGGTAAGTTAAAAAAATTATATGGAATTAAAATTGTGTGTCGTGGCAATAAAAATTTCGTTCTTATCTCCTAAGCCATAAGGTTCGGTTTCCCAAGAGAGTTTTCTTTTGTACAGAGATTGTATTAATTTCATCTTTTTCCCAACGCTTGTTTGCTTGTATATTGTGGACGCGGTGAATTTGTTTTTATTTGGCTTAGCGCCTTCATGCTGAAATTACTGAGTTCATTTATGTTAGTGGCCATCCTCCGTCAGGACTAAACTAGAGCCGATAATATAATGTGACGTGCCCTTGTACTAAGAAACCGAGAAAAAAAAGGCAATTAGAACAGATGAAATGATTAAATGGTCAATCAATTTTGCAACTAACTCACAGTTAATAGCTGATTAAAATATGATCACAGATTGATTTAAAATACAAAAAGCAAAAAGCAGGGGGCATACGCTAACGGTACCCTAAAGCCTTTCAAAGCAAATCGCGCCAGCCTTCTGTTGAGAATTCCGTATAATTTATTGTAAAACGACACCTGAACCCTGAGCTATGAGGAGCACAGTGCAGCTACACGCAGCATCACAACTATATAGTACCGAGCACGAGGCATGCACTGGGTGCTCTTCGTCATGAACAAAACAAGACCTTTGACTTAAACTGGCTACCATGCAACAAATGTGGAGTTATCACGAAAGGGTTTTGTTCAATGTATAAATAAAAATATTGACTCCAGCGTCTTAAAAATATGAGCGCAGGTGATAATTTCTCCTCGACACTGGTTTTTTTTAAATTATTATTAGCAGATGCAGAGGTAAATTTTTTCATAATTTTTGAGAAGAAGATTTTTTTTATTTTAACGTCTATCTCTCCTTTTTGTTAAAGTTTCAATGACTTCGCGGTTCCGAAAATATGGATATTTATGTGGATCGCGAATATTGCGAGATCTCATCTCGTGGCGCAATACAGAATAAAACGTTTGATAAAATGCCTTGAAAAGAGTCCATCATTATCAAGTGTACGTGACCAAAGAGTTACAAGGAAAGCTACTCCATGCCGTACTCTATGTCCTGACGAGGGTCAAGTCTGTCCAATATAAAAAGACCTCTAAGTATGTATATGAGGCAATAACAGTCTGCGAATCCTCAGACCTTTTTCAAAGTTAGTGATCACTTCATTGTGAGTGAAATGGTCCTACACAAAGGCGAAGCAGCCACTTAAGCCTTGATTGCTGAAGAGCATTTCAAAGAACACTCAGTATGGAGTCTTGGAGATATCTTTGATTTATACGTACCTAGAATGATAAATTGATAGTTTAGCTTTATTAATACCTACTAGCTTTTGCCCGTGACTGCGTCTACGTGGATTTCATTGCTGTTAAGGCAATATAAATACATATTGATGGACATTCCACGCAATACTAGCTATCTTCAAACCAAGCAAAGCTTGTCCTACGGGGAGCTCATCAGGCAGCTGATTGGTTTAGCGGTTAAGGCGGGGGAAGGAACTCTTCTTTCCCGTGGGACAAAGTTATTCTCCTGGCATAATGAGAAGCCCGCATCCGTCTTAAAAGTTTTTTTGCTATATTACATTGAGATCAGTTTATTTATTTCATCATCATCGGCCTGCAGAAATCCAGCTTAGGCTTTTCACATTCACTTCTACAAAGAACGTTTTTTTTTGTTTTTTATTTTTCTAGATCTATAATATTGACTTCTTCATCATCTATTGATTGATCAATTTCGTCGGCCCAATCGATGGTAAACGTGAAGGGTCACCATCACCAATTCTCCAGTTAACGGTTTATTAATTTAGCTACTAAGTTAGAGAGCATGTGTCCATATGCTAATTTGGCCACTCCAGTGACCCTAGCAGAGTATTTTGGCCTCCTGCCAGCTTTACTGAAAATAAATTCCATATAATTTACGATAAATTGTGTCAGCATTTTTATTCGTTACAATTTCATCTGGCTTATTATAATCGGTAAAATCCCTTCCTCACACAAATAATACACAAACGGAATAATGAAATATTACGCACAACTCACAATAGAGGGCGTTACAAAAGAGTTACGCGTGTTTACTTCAAGCACTGCTATGATATATTCCCGAACAGAACGGCCAAGGGTGAGTCCGGAATGAGCAGGAATTCTTGAAATATTATGGTTTCGTGCTGTGTAGCTCAGACTCAGGTGACTGTCTGTCAGGCTGCCCGAATGCCTCCAGCTGCATAGCCTGGACCACCGCTATTATGACTTTTCTCACGAGAACTTTCAAAGCAATCTTAAAACTCTTCAAGTTTTCATCATCAATGCTTTCTTAAGCTTTGACAAAACATTATCGACATCTTTTCGGCCTTTATCAATATTTATTCAGGCGGACATAAGACACGTTTATAAATCAAAATAAATAACTTTTCCTTGTCTGGTTTATTTATATTTTCTATAGAAATCCGCGATGATTTCGGTACACGTCAGCAACCCACATCAAAATGAGACAAAAGTATGTGCGTGTGCGTTATATACCGCACATGTCAGTTTAGAACTAAACAGCCACATCAAAGTCCCCTTCTATGTAAAAATATGGTAAATACTTCCTCCGCAAGACGCATTGCCCACTTCCTACGGAACCCTAAAGTCTCCGATTTGTCCCCGAATATGTAGGAAAAACACGATGAAATAGTTCCCGTTTCCGTCCAATTTACTTAATACGATATGGCCAAAAGCTGACTTAGCCCCCTCCCCCCTGTCCCCTCCTCACCATCCATGTTATTATTACCATAAAGACTGATAAATATCCGCATATATAACGATACTATCGAATTTTAGATTCCATTGCTGCTTTTGTTACCAACGATCAAAATACTCCACACAATACCATCCGCGTAAGCAGCACAACCGATTTAATATTCTATTCATTGCCACGTTTCTACAAACACACTAAATTATTGCCTATCAAAACCCGCAATGGATGGTGAATCATAGATGTTACATTTTCATCCGTTGCGGAATTTGTAATAACATTTGAAATTATATCCGCAGAGTAGTTATAGCTTGCGAGTTGAAGATACTGGACGATGCCCATCGCTGCTTTTGTACTAACGTTGGAGTTATGCTGCCGTACAAAAGCAGCAGTGGTTTGTGAATCAAAGATGGCGTTACAGATAGTGTTTATGAATTCGATTCGAGAAGTAAACCCAGTTTTGACACGTTTTATGGTTTTATGACGTCGTTGAATTTTGATGCGTGTCTCTTGGTCTGCACTAAGGCCATATGTACAATAATTATCCATCATCGATGTTGTATCACGAGCTTTAACTTCAAGCCTGAATTATGATATTTCCTTCTATATACTGAAATATGAAACTCTAAATCCCAATATTGAATAAAAAGAAATCCTAATAAAAATAATATTAAAAAATACAGAAACTCATTGACACTGCAATACTGTTATGCATGTGTGTCTGATGTATTTTCACAATTTACATATTCCTACTTAATTTGGATTTACCGATTTAGAAAATGTTTTAAATGTACAGTGTGACACTTGCCTAATGGGATACATGACGTAAAGATGCGGAGACATGAAACTTGTATGAGATACGAACGATATGCGGTCGGGACGTAATATAGCTTTATGGGATATACTGGTAGTAATCACTCATTACAAAAGGTCAGTGGAAACGTTCAGCGCAAATACACAGAGACACGACGTAGTAGAAGTATATTATTGTGGAAATATAATAATCATGTCCATAAACTCTACAATTTAATCAAAATGGCACATTTAATTTGGTCGATAAACTTCCCAAAAAGTCCTGATTCTAACTCCTCTACCTCGATCGAGAACGCTAGAGTCGGCTGACCTTTGACCTTTGTTAAAACAATCTTAAGTTTTTTTGTAGCTGCTTGATTAATTTACGTATTTTATTTAAATTGTTAATGCTTATGTGCGTTAGATGCCCAAAATAAATATATTTTCTTTCTTTCTTTATACATTTTACGAGCATGTGACATGACTTTTCGATTTTTAAGATTAAAACATTAGTACTAGATTCAATATAGCAATTCCATAGTTCCAAGTTAAGTTAGCAACAAATAATGTCTTAGAACATTATGTTTCCGGGAGCGTCAACAATCACTTTTTCTCAGGATTACATTCTCTGTATTATGTATTTTTCGTTTAAGCAAAAGCTGATAAATTAAAAAAAATATACGTAAAGCCATAGTCATCCTTAACTGACAAATTAAAAACTTGCATTTAGCAGTAACTGGTAAACTTAATTTTTAATTCAGGTGTATCAAACGGTCCCCGGTCGGTGTTCTGTTTACCTGCCCTACCTGTCCTCATTTACATCGCTGGGGGCAGAAAAATTTGGAATTCACTTATGACAGCTGCCGCTGGCTAACGAAGCCTCATTGTTTGTGTTTTTTTGGAGGAAAAGTTGTTAACTTTCCCTTTGTCGGCCTCGAGCGGTGTCGCGGTCGTAACTGTTGTCACTGTTGATCAACGAGCCATCGAAATTCTACCTTATCTACATGGTTTTAGACTGCAGTTTTGTTTGAAGTTTGGTATAACAAAAGCCGATGAAGCATTGTGATTTTTCAAATGAAAAAGTGGGATTGACATTTTGATTTCATTTATAATTGAGACGAAAACTTATCTGAAAATCTTAATATTATTCAAATATCTGGTTGATTTTGAATTTGGCAGGTGTTAGAGCTAAGCATCATCATCATCATCCCGTCGGCTAGCCTAAAGAAGTACATTGTAGGAAACAGGCCCCCTTCATTGATACACATAATAATATGTAGGTACTAATGGACGTATTAATGTTACTATTTGCAAAAACAATTTACCCTTAAAAGGGGCGCATTTATCAAGAGAATGCCGAAACGCTCCGAGCGGCCTGAACGATCTCTTTACAAATTAACAGCGAAGGTGTGTATTACTTGAACTTAATTTATGTTTTAATGAGCGCCCTTTGTCTGTACCAACTATGCATTGCCCTGTGGCACATCCATACTAACTGCGGCTAGTTCTGTGGCCCTTTTGGTACCAAGTGTTGCGTGGCCTGTGGCTCCCGAATGGTGTTTTCTTACGATCGTTACTGAGTTAAGTTTTAATGACGTAAGGTTTGATAGATGATCTGGGCTGTAATTACTGACTAGCTTTTGCCGAGTGCTTTGTTTTAGTGGAATTGTGATGTTTGGTCGTGTTTCTGATTATTGTATACTGTTGAGAGTCTTTACTGCACTATGGATGTTATTTGAGGTTCTACGTCCTATCAGAGGGTTTGGGGCACTTCAATGGAAAAACGGATATAAAAAACCAAATGTTTCTATTCTTACGTTCGATACATGAAAATACACAAGTAAGTTACGCGAGTGCCGGGAGGTGACTGTCTTAGCTACTGAGTGCGCGCCGGCGGCAAATAATAAAATTGCAAGATAAGCACACTCGAACCCTACAATCATCCCCTTGCACAAAAAAATTTTTCGCAGAAAAATTCGATAAAATACAAACTATTACAAACATTAAAACTTCTAAGTTACGTCGCCGAGGCACACAAGAATGTGCTGCGTTGCAAAGATAGTGGCTGGCTGCGCGACCTACTTACAGGCGCGTGACGCACACTAGCTTGCATTACAAATTTTATTTTTAGATTTAAGTTTTTATGATTTAAGTTTCTCTTTGTCTTAAGTACAAATAAAAGTATGTATGAGAGAAAAAAAAATAATACAATGCAGAAGTAAACACGCAAGTAAAATTGTAATTTAGGTATGACTTTATCTGTGTAAAAAAATGAACAATGTAAATATTAAATGTAACAAAAAAATAATAAATGTACCTGTCATAAAACAATACCATACTATTTCTTATTTCCTAACTTCTCCCATATTTTAAACTAACATATGGTAGTTGCAGCACAATAAACCAGTTTATTGAATTTAATGGTGGTTGCCCCCTGCTATATTAAATTAATCACCAACCGTTTGGGGCAACGCCGTGAAAAAGAAAGGCGGTCTTCACGAGGCTCAATTCGCCCTGTTGTTGACCCCCTTTTAAATCTACAAAAAAAAAAAATTTTGCTGCAACTACCCTACCTCTAACACATGCAATACATTTAGGTATGTATAGCTAATTCACTGCACATTCATAATCACTGTTTAACACGGGTTCTGCGGGTTCTGATACTGCGGCTGCATAACGACCGTTCGCGGGGTGGGAGCTTGAGCTACCGGCCCCGTGGTGGTCCATACTGACAAAAGCTCTTTTCTAACACGCTTCTTGACACCCTCACAACATCGCTTGCCACATAAGCAGATGACTAAAAGTATGAGAGCTACTGCCACCACTACTATAACGATTCCAAAAACTTCGAGCTTTCTTTCTATACTAGTGACTTGCTCCGCATTATTTGCTCCTTGTTGCGTAATGATAACCTTCTCTTCTTCCTTTGATTGGTTATAACCCATGATTATACTGTTACTTTAAATTATCTTTGTATGTCTGACTGAAAAGGTACTTCTATGAAGTGAATGATGCGGATAACTAAATTATTTTCTCAAATAGAAATCCGTGGAAACAGTGATTTCACAATAAAAAAATGTTTCGCTTACTAAGTACTGTTCTACTTTAAGTTTATATTAGGTAGCTACTTATACTAAGAATCGCACGGGTGGCTTAATCTGCCGACCGCTGCGCGTGGTACGAGTATGTGTTACACAAGCGGGCGTTTCCGCTACGCTACTGGACTTAACGTTATTGTTAAACAAATTATTATCTGTAGATTCTTGATCATCCTCTTTTAACATGTAAGCTGGCTTTAATCTGTCTATTGAAATTTGAACATCTCTATTATGTAAACTTATTTTATAAACCTTATCATTCCTACTTAAAATGCGGTAGGGGCCATCATAGGTAGGACATAACGATTTTTTGAACACGTCATTCCGAATGAACACATGTGTACATGACTTTAAATCTTTACTTACAAAAACTTTACGAGAATCGCTTACCGCTCGTGACTGTGGTCTCAGCTTAGTAATCGTTTGACGTAAATTTTCCAAGAAAACATGTTGATCTGTAATTTTCCTATTATCTATCTGAAAAAAATCACCTGGGAGTCTGATTGTATCTCCATAGACCATTTCTGCTGCCGATACTCCGGTGTCTGTTCTGCTAGCTGCTCGTAATCCTAATAAAACTATAGGTAGCTCTTCCACCCAATCCATACCTTCTGCTAGTCGTGACGTTAATGCGTTTTTCATCGAGCGGTGCCATCTTTCTATTAAGCCATTACTCTGAGGGTGATACGGGGTAGTTCTAATCCTTTGAACCCCAAACAATTTCATTAATGCATTAAAAAGGTCACTTTCAAATTGCCTACCTTGGTCTGTGGTTATTCTACTTGGGCACCCGAATCTACAAATCCAACTTTCGAATATAACTTTGGAAACCGTATCCGCTGTTATGTCCGAAACTGGTATAGCTTCTGGCCAACGCGTGAAACGATCCATAATAGTAACAATGTAACGCTGCCCGTGCCTAGAAGTAGGTAAAGGACCTACAATATCTGTATGAATGTGTTCGAACCTGGTACATGGAGGAAAATCGGATAGATCTGAAATTGTGTGTCGATTGACTTTTGACTTCTGACAAGCCAAGCAAGCTTTAGTCCATTTATTAATATCTTTATTCATCCCTGGCCAAAAAAATCTTTTAGTAACCATATCTCGAGTCGTTCGAGTACCAGGATGGCTAATATTATGAATACTATTAAAAGCTGATTTTCTAAATTTTAAAGGTAAATAAGGTCGTGCATCGCTCGTTGAAACTTCGCATAAAATCTGCTTACTAGAGTTAGGCATGTTTATTCGCTTAAATAACAACTTACTGTTCTGAGCGGATGTAACCTGAGCTTCGCTTTCCTGTGCCTGTGCCACCGCGAGTTCGTCGTAATCTATAGTTGTTGGGCAAGAAATACTTTCAACCCGTGATAAGGCGTCTGCTACCAGGTTCTCCGTACCGTCGATATGTTGTATGTCGCTAGTAAATTCGCTGATGTACAACAACTGTCTGGCTCTTCTTGGAATTTCTTTGTCCTTACCTATTTTCGTGAATGCATAAATTAGCGGTTTGTGGTCCGTGAAAACGGTAACCTGTCGACCCTCAATCATGTTTCTGAAATGTACCATAGCTAAATAGATAGCAGCTAGTTCCTTATCGTAAGTACTGTACTTTCTTTGCGCATCCGAGAGTTTTTTAGAAAAATAGCCTAAAGGTAACCACTTACCTTCGATGTTTTGTTGTAATACGGCGCCAACACATGTGTCGGACGCGTCCGTCATCAGTGCTAAAGGGGCATCTACACTGGGGTGTGACAAAGTAATGGCGTTTTCCAAACTTACCTTACATTGCTCGAACGCTTCGATGCTCCTCTGGTCCCATACTATTTGCGTTTTGTCCTTCTTTTTGGTGTTATGCAGAAACTTATTAAGTTCGGTCTGCTGGACTACTGCGTTCGGCAAATGTGCCCTGTAAAAGTTGATCATACCCAGGAAACGTCGTAATTCCTCAACTGTGTCCGGCCTTGGATAGTCTGTTATCGCCTTTACCTTGTCCGGCAGTGGGCTAATACCATCCTGCGATACTTTGTAACCTAAAAATTCAACCTGCTCTTGACCAAAAACACATTTACTTAAATTTATAGTAATTCCTAGCTCACTAAATCTTTTAAATAGTTCCCTCACGTGTTTTCTGTGTATCTCCTCGTTCTCAGATGCGATCAACACGTCATCGATGTAACAAAAAAGAGTAGACTCGCTATTATCGCTTGAATCTCCTAAATGTTCGATACCTTTCAATACATGATGATCCATGAATCTCTGGAATGTCTGGGCCGCATTCCTCAAGCCAAAACTCATTCGTGGAAATTCATACAGGCCAAAAATCGTGGTTATGGCGGTCTTCTCGATGTCTTCCTCGGCCACAGCAATATTATGATATGCCCTATTTAAATCTAAGCGTGAAAAAAACTTTTTATTAGGTAACATATATGTGAAATTCTGCAATCGCGGTATAGGATATCGGTCTGGCTTAGTAATAGCATTAAGTGCTCTATAATCACCACAAGGACGAATTTTCCCATCTTTCTTTGGAACGACGTGAAGGGGACTTGCCCATTCACCCTTCCCTGGCCTACATATACCCAGTTCTTGCATTACCTTGAATTCTTCTTTCACCTTCTTGTAACGGTCTGGAGGTAGCGGTCTTGGGCGCGCAAAAACCGGTGGACCGTTGGTGATGATGTGATGCCTTACAGAATGCGAATATGTTTCCCTAAAAGCGATCGGTTTCGTAATATCTGAAAAATCCTCTAAAATATCTCGGTACGGGTTATCATTTTGAATACTCTTAATGGATGGTTCGTCATACCGTATGATGGATCCCTCGGCGCATAAATTCGTAATGCTGTCTAAAAGTCTCTTACGATATAAATCAACAACCAACTTATAATACTCAATAAAGTCTGCTCCTAAAATTGCCTGTTTCACGTCACAAATAATAAAGGTCCATTTAAATGATCTGCGTAATCCCAAATTTAAATCTAAAGTCTTTACACCATATGTTTTAATTTCAGTATTATTCGCGGCAAAAAGTTTATAGCTGCTCAATGTGCGCTCACCTTTATGATCTTTCACTGGTAACACGGAAACGTTTGCACCTGTATCCACTAAAAAACGTGTCCTGGTTTCCCTATCCGTTACACACAAGCGATGGTTTCCCGCCGTCGTTATGCAGTCTCCCACCGGACAGGACTGCACGGCACTTAGTTTCCCGTCATGGTAGAGTCTCCAGGCTGCTTCCAGCTGCACGGCTTCTCACACGCTCTGGCGCGGTTCCCCCATCGGTAATGATACTTGCAGAGCCAATCCCTGCTCTCCGGCGTTCGCATCTGGCCTCTCGATTGTGATCTTGATCGGTTACGGTTCCATGCATTTCCTCGATTCATACTTCTCCCTCTTATCTCATTCACTTCGCTCCGCAGCTCCTTGAGGTCGAGGGTCATCTGTCTCATAAATCCCAGAAGGTCAGAAACTGGTGCTGCCGTAGAAGTAGAGGCTATAGCGGCTATGTCACTTGTCTGTATATTCTCGACGATTTTATCGGCCATCTCTGCGAGGTTATCTAATTTAGTATCCTGCGCTACCGATAATACGGTCCTTACTGCCATAGGGAGCCTTGCGATCCAAAGTCGTCTGAGCGCTTCGGTAGAAACCTGAGTGTTGGCCGCTAACGCTGACATTCTTCTCAAAAGTTGCGATGGCTTCTGCGTTCCAAGATCCATCTCACTAACAAGCTTGTTGAATTGTTTCTCTGCGCTTTCTTCATAAGCCGACAAAAGTCTAGCCTTGATAGCGGCGAACTTTTGCTCTTTCGGCGGATCGTATATTATATCACCTACTTGTTGTAATGCGTCCCTGCCGAGCTTGGCGATGACCATATTGTACTTCGCGCTGTCTCCTTGTTTCTGCGGGTCCATAACTGAATCGAATTGGGCAAACCATAGTCGAGGCATGTCCACCCAAAATTCAGGTATCTTTGACGAAACACTTATGCTGGCTAAATCACCGACTGGCTGTGTGGTAACCACTGGCGCTGATGCCGCCTCTGCCGCTGGCGTAGACATGATCAGGTGTGGGTTGATCATGGTGTCCGTAAATACTCGCGGACTACGGAACACAAATTGTCACGCGAGGAGCCACTCCCGTTACGCTCACTCGTTATTGTTCAATGCACTGCACTCTGTTCATAAAATTCTCACGTTAATCGTCGGAAGGTCACCAATGTTGAGAGTCTTTACTGCACTATGGATGTTATTTGAGGTTCTACGTCCTATCAGAGGGTTTGGGGCACTTCAATGGAAAAACGGATATAAAAAACCAAATGTTTCTATTCTTACGTTCGATACATGAAAATACACAAGTAAGTTACGCGAGTGCCGGGAGGTGACTGTCTTAGCTACTGAGTGCGCGCCGGCGGCAAATAATAAAATTGCAAGATAAGCACACTCGAACCCTACATATACCTTTAAACGAGAAAATCTTGATTTTCACGAAATTTAGTATACAGGGGTTTTCGGGGGCGATAAATTGATCTAGCTAGGATTAATTATAAGAAAATGATTATTTCACCCCGAGTTCAATAATTAAACTTTAACTGAATATGTGACTGCTCCTGCCATCTATTGACGATTGTGAGCAACTAACTGCAAGCATATCCATATAAAGATAATAATGACTCTTATGATTTCTTAAAAATACAAATTAACAATAAAAAATAGAGCGAAGATAGATAGATAGATAGAAAATACTTTATTGCACACCACATAAAATTAACAAGGGAATACATAAAAACATCAAAGTGGAATACAATGGGCGGTCTTATCACTAAAAGCGATCTCTTCCAGACAACCTTGGGATGGACTGGACTTGAAAAGAACGATAGAGGACGATGGTGTAGAAAAAAAAAACAATAAGTAGTAGCATACACACTTACATTATATTATTATATTTACACAATATAGATAATACATACCACAATATACCTAACCCTAATATATACATATAATATAATACATATAATATAAAAATAATATACCTACATAAATAAATAACATACAAAAAATAAATATAATAATAAACATAAATACTAGACTGCTCGATCACACGATCACACGAAGCTCGGTCACCAACTGCTAGTGTTAAGAAATTTGGGATATGTAAAAAGTATCCATAATGTAATTTTGCTTATATGTAGGTATTAGTTTTCGCTAACGGTTTCTCTCTGTGACTTGAATAAAGGTTCTCTTTCATTACTCATACTCGGAAAGTAAGTCTAAAGTTTACCATTTTTCAATAACGAATGAAAACCTAATAGCTGAAGGCCTGCGCAAACTAGCTATTAACTAAAACAAAATGAAGATCGTATTTTGGTTTGTTTTTTTTCCTGTGGCCGGCCTGCGCAAGGTTGCTGGCGATAGCGATCCACTGTCAAATATCGTTGTTAAATTTCACTGATCGCCGACGCCAGTGACCTAGGTGTGCGCAGGCCTTTATGTAAAATAAAATGTATCTCGGGCTAAAGCCTTATTTAGTCCCTCAAACTATTGGTAGCGTAAACCTCGTCTCTATTAAATAAGTTACTTTCACCCCTAGGGTAACAATGTACCATTTTACGCTCTTTCTTAGTTCATGCTATGTTGATATATATTATATTTATTTCGTTTGAAGTTTATGTTTCATTCAGATTGGTTTAGCTTTGGAGTGATTGAATGCCAAACATCACGTATTCATATTAGTGTTTGTATAATTTATTCCAATATTGCATTACGATAAGTGGAATATTCATAATACAACTACTCTTTATGCAATAATGGTGCAGTACCTAGAGAGGTATGAATAGAATGATAAATATCCTCGTGAGTGACGTCACTGCTTTGATGCACGCTACCTTAGAATGTGCATTTTATATGATACGATACGAGGAGTTCATTCCAGTAAGAAGAGTATCTTTTTATGAATCTAAATCCTTTTGTGAAATCATCAAATAAAATTTGCCTCTTATCATCTGTCATCTGGGTATCTGCCACGAAAAAAAAACATATTTCAATTTGCACTGAAACTATATTGAAATAAAAAAAATCGGTTGTCTGTAAAGTCGGTTTACTGACAATAGTTGAACGTGACAACGTCATACAGCTGTCCACGCGGACGCATCGCTCACTCAAGTAGGAGAGAGACAAAAGTCGAACGCTGCCGAACGTGGAGGCCGATTGTGCCTTTTTGTCGCTCGTTCCGCGCTCTCGCTTGCACTTCAAGCCTTAAATGGTACCTCAGAGCCTCAGAGCGAGGTAACGCCGCATGAGTCATGTTTTTTTGTGCGCGCAGCCGGCTCCATCGAATTATAAGACGTTATCACGTCAAAATGTACCTAATACCATTCTAATTTAAATAAAGTTTCAAAAAAAAAAAAAAAATGAAAGTTCATACTTGCATTCTTTCGTATCATTACACGTTCATATCGTATCATAAAATTGTCTGAAACGAAAAATATGATCTCTACTTTAGTGAACGAATGAAATATTGCTTGTGAAGTACGAATAGTATTTTTAATATTTGCAGATAATCTCGCTGCGATACAAACTCCATGCCAACGTATCCGCTATTCAGGGGGAATTTCATTAAAAAACACTTATTTGGACGTAAAGGGAAAACATTTTTTGTAGCAATTTTTGCCATTATGGACCGACCAAAGGTACCTACATACATTAAACTGGCTCGATAACAATGTCTAAGCGTTTTTTTTTTTAAATTTTATCAAATATTCGTAATAACTGTGAGTTTTTACAAAAAAAAATCTGATCTTGAGTTTAGTCGAGAACTCATTAGGTACTTTTTTATATTTTTACTAGTAGCCGCCCGCGGCTTCGCTCGCCCGTTCCCGTAACACCCCGTTCCCGTTGCTTTTCGTCCTTGTCCTTCTCCCGGTTCTAAGTTACCTCCCCACTAATTTTCACCCAAATCTGTTCTGCCGTTTTTGAGTTATAAGTGGTGTAACTAACACGACTTTCTTTTATATATTTATGATATAAAAAAGTACCTAATGAGTAATATTTTATAAATGTTCAAAATATGAGGAAGTCCCAGTGACACCCCCGGGGGAAATATTTTCTCAAGAAGGTGGTGGATGACACCCCACCCCTAACAAGAGATATTGACAAACTTCAATAGTTGACATAACACAAATTGTATTACAATGGCTGCGGGCGAGCATAATGCGGTTATGTCGCGTAGAGGCTCTACGCTCTCGCTTTATAATACATTCTAAAACTAAGATGGTGCTTTGATATTGCTACGAGTAAAAACAATTCAACACTCAGTTAACTTATCAGTTTTACAGTGAGTAAAGTAAAACATTGTAAAGAAAATAGTTTCTGTGCATTTCATATACCTATATCTAGTACTAGTTAAAACATAACTATGACTTAAACAAACATTACTAAGCAAATGGAGGTACAAGCGCTAAAATAAGATCCTTATCTCATCTCATCTGTAGCACGTTCCGTCTAAACCTCCTTTACAAATTCTCGTAGACGCGCCGCCCGCCGTCGTAGCGGGAGCTACGAATCTCGTAGCTAAGACTACAGACCTGGTGTTGGTTTGAAACGAGTAATTACTATTTCTGTGAATGAATGAAGCGAAAGAAGTGTGTCAGGATCGTAGCAAGTGGAAATCCGTGATCTCTGCCTACCCCCATGGGAATAAGGCGTGATTTTATGTATGTATGTATGCATGTAATTACTATTTCTAAATATAACTAAACTTAATTTAAACGTTGACACACTTATTATTTTATTCCGTATAACTATTTACAAGCAATTTTAAAATGATGGGTGAACTTTGATTCGTTCATCTTTAATTTATAAATAGTAAGTCTCAATGCTGGCCAAAATCCTCGTCATCCATATTTCAATTAATTATAATATTTTATTTGACTATAATATAAT
Source organism: Thera obeliscata (assembly GCA_947578465.1). Taxonomy (NCBI): domain Eukaryota; kingdom Metazoa; phylum Arthropoda; class Insecta; order Lepidoptera; family Geometridae; genus Thera; species Thera obeliscata. The sequence goes on along the minus strand of OX387918.1, from coordinate 25,362,372 downwards.
ATTGACGGTTTGAACCTTTGACCTGAACAAACATTAAAATCACTAAGCAATCACAGCGTAACCAAGTTATCAAACTGTATCCGATATAGTATAGATTGTATCGAATCGCAATATGCTAACCATTATTCTGATATCGCCGTCTCCCTCCCTCGCATGCAATTTCTGTTGCGAACGAAGACATGAATTTAATCGTATTACAAGTCTTGATGGCCGTGTGTCACACCGAAACGAATATTATTAGATTTTGCGAATTTAAATTTTACATGATTTCAATCTTTCTGTTTAACACAAGTTGTTGAAAAAGGTTGCCATTCATATAATTATTTCTTTGACTTTTATCTGCAGCTAATTTTATGACGTGCTTGTTTCTACCAGTTACCCTTTGTGTAATTTTGACATTCTTAACGGGTAGTGCAAAAAAAAATGATAGATCTTGTATAGAAAACGCGTAGTTTAGTAAAAGAAATATGAATTTCAAAACCACTTCTTTATTATTTGCTAAAGGAAAACTATTCTATTTTGAAATTTAAACAAAAGCTATAGATGGTAACAAGAACTTACACGATACATTTCCTTAACTTTAAATAAATCAATCACAATTAAATAAATCAAAATCAATTACAATAAGATAAATTATTACAGAGCTAACAAAATTAAATACTAATAGTAAATTATAAACGCACAGCGACCACGAGGCAGACTACCCGCCTGTTGGTCGGATGACATTACAAATACAAAATCTTTATTTCAAACAATATAGAGAGTTTTAACTAACAATAAAACTTACCTATTATTTTTCCAACGATATCCGGAATCCATCTTGAGTCAAGCACCTGTCTTTTTCACGTTTTTCGTCCTAGCAACTTCCTCCCTTCGACTTCCGGCGCCACCGTCGCCTCGTTTGGTTTGCAAAATGGCGAGGCGAGCCGCATGGCACTCAGATTTTACTTCATTATACTTACTCACGATGTACCAGGTAGGTATTACCTGGATTCCGGATATCGTTGGAAAAATAATAGGTAAGTTTTATTGTTAGTTAAAACTCTCTATTATTTGTTCCGAGCCGATATCCGGAATCCATCTTGAGTGATGTGTTTGTTATCTCCTGGTATGCCATAATAATTATTTAATTATGATGATGCTATAATGTGTTGCATAAATAAAAATAAACTGTAAAGTAAAGAAATATTTTAATGCTTTTATAATTATTATTCAATAGCAATCTTAATAAATGAATCATTAATAACTAAATCGGCTAACGCACTGATTCAAAGAAATTTGACAAAGATACTGAACTGGTTAAGTCATCATTATTTGATAAATCGGCTACTTCTCTTTGGTAATACGTTCTGAAAGTATGCTCTTGCCGCCAATTTCCTGTATCTAGAATTTGATCAATAGGAAACTTCTCTAGCCAGTTTAGGGACGCTACGGCGGAGCGCACCGAGCCTGGCGTGGCTTCGACACCGGCGTCCTTGAGTACACACTTGATCCAGCCTCCTATCACAGTTCTGGATGCTGGTTTAGGTTCTCCTCTAGCTGTTATAAAGAGTTCGGTTAAGTTACCTGACTTGCGACGATCTCGTGACGTCCTGATCAACTGTCGAGTCCAATATACACAATCAAGGTTTTTGTTTGGATGTACCTTCAGTCTCCATCCAGATTGCCTGTGACCGACATCGTCCGTCTTCGATCCAAAGCAAGGCCACAGAATAAAAGCATTCTCTTCTTCTATGTATTTGTCGGCATCAATTCTCAGCAGGGTGAGGTCGTGTACTCGTCGTCCTGCCGCTAGCAAAAGTAATATAGCGGTACGCCGCGATACTTCATATAAGTTATTGTTATCCGGGGTATTATTCTTTAAATATTCTATCACGTTTTTTGCATTCCAGATTGGTGGCCTCATTTTCTTCTCCTTAGAAACTGAAATAGCTTTGAGAATATGTTTAACTAAGAAATTATATGACAATGTTTCTGATAAATTAGTAAAGGTAGCAATTACAGATTTGTGCACCAATATTGTGCGATACGCCAAACGTTCACTGCTGTGTAGATATGCCAGATAACGAGCTACTTGTTCTGGGCAAGGTTTTTTATAGGTTACGTTATTAGAGAGGCACCATGTTTTCCATTTATTCCATGCGGGTATGTATGTGTTCAATGTAGAATTCCGCCAACTAGACAATAACAAGGATTTCTCTTCTACTGACCAATCTTTGATTTCGTCTGTCCACCCAAAATCAGCCAGGCTTCTAAATGAATGTCTTGAATTTCTGGCGGATGGATTCCGGTCCTGGTGTCGATAAGTACTTCGGGAAGGTTCGGTATGCGGTAAGGGCCTTGAATGGCTCGGGCTCGAAGGTCTGCACGCCAAAATACCATCTTCCACTTCGGAGCGATCAGGATATACCGGCCTTGTGTTCAGCTGGAACAGTACCTGGGGTATCAAGTTCGGTGGCGGGAACAACCATGCTAGTTCGTAATCCCACCGGTGAAGGAACGCGTTGTGAAATAGTGCCTCTTGATCCTGTGTGTCCAACGATACATACTGCATTACTACATGAGCTGTCCTCGAAAAGAATAAGTCGACCTGCGGTGTTCCCCACATCTGAAATATCTCGTTCGTCGCTGACGACATTAGATACCATTCTGGGCAGATCTTGCCTCGTGATAAGGCGTCCACTTCGCAGTTGAATCGACCTGGAAAGTACTGCGCTGTGAGGTATATATTTAACTGGTCCATTACCTTCAACAGTTGCCGTGTCAGATCCAGAAGTTTCTTGGATTTTGTACCACCTTCCTTGTTGATATAAGCTACGACTGTGCGGTTGTCTGTCTGCAAGAGGATGTGAGCATCGCGCAGCTGATTGTTCTCTTGTTGTATTGCCGCATAGACCGCAAACAGCTCTTTGAGATTGACATGCCATGATCGTTGTCGTTTCGTCCACTGACCTGACATCTTTGTATCTCCTAGCTGAGCGCCCCAGCCGAAGTCCGATGCATCCGTAGTGAGCAGGTGCGAGATCGGGCCCGTGTGTATCGGAAGTGCGCCCTGCGCTGCTTCTAACCACCATCTCATTTCGCTTAGTACAGGTTCTGGTAGTTTCATCTGTTTGTAGGGATGTTCCTTGGGAAGGCGTCGACTGTGAAATTGCATGATTCGACAGTGTAACCTCCCTCTGCGTACTACAAACGATGCGAAGTTGAGTCTGCCCAGAAGGGACTGAGCTTGTCTGAGAGACCAACTTCCTTTCTTCATCTGACTGAGAAGTGCCCTGCGTAGCGTTAGGCACTTCGGTTCCGACAAGGACTTCGTGTTGAGTTTGGTGTCCCATGTGACGCCCAGAAATTCTAGGCGTTGTGTCGGAACCAGTACAGATTTGTCCATGTTGATAGTCCAACCCAGTTGTTGCAGCAGAGTCATCATAAATGCAATATGTTCTTGTAACACTCGCCAGGACTGATTCGCCAGTAAAAAATCGTCCAGATATACCACGCACCTTATGTTGCGGCTTCTTAGGTATTCGGCAATCCAGTTCGTTAGAGAGGTGAACGTTCGTGGAGCTGATGAAAGACCGAAGGGAAGGCAAGTCATTTGGAGGAGCTGGCCATCGTAACTGAGCCTGAGGAATCGTCTGTGTTGCTTGGCTATAGGCAGGTGGAAATATGCCTGGCTGAGATCCACCTTTACCATCCAGTCTTCGCTCTGTAAAAAACTTGGCATTCGAAAGTGACTGAAAAGTTGAAAGCCCTTTAGCTCGAGAAATTTGTTCAACCGTTTGAGGTTGAAGATAGGGCGAAACGATCCGTCTGTCTTTGGAACTAGGAAGAACGTTGACAGATAGCTGGGACTGATCTCTGCCTTTTCTAGTACATGAGTGTCCAGCATAGTTTTGATTAGTTGTGTCATATGTTTGCTTTTCTTGGTCTTGTAATTTACTATTATAGATGGATTTGGATATACCAGGGGCGGCTTCATGATGAATGGGATACGTGTTCCTCTGAGAAGCTTGCAAATATGGTCGGGGGCTCCCAGATCCTTCCAAGCATGTACGTATTGCTTTAGACAGCCGCCCCGAAATGACCGCGAGTCACGATTGATGTTGCCTATTTGACGAGTGAGAATTTGATTTTTTACCTCTGGATGAGTAGTACCGCTTGTTCTTGGAATTGGACGACTTGTTTCCAGATGACCTCGCTTGACCTTTGTCTTTGTCCTTTGAGGCTGAATTATTTCTTCGAAAAAAGTTTTCGCCAGTCTGCTTGCTCGTCGATGGCTTCGATCTATTGTCATAGGCGCGCCCCTGTACGGATGTGGAGGCTGCCGCTATTTGCTGTGTTCTCTGGAAGCTAGCAGTTAGTTTTTCAGCCCCCCCAATTTTTTGAAGGTAGGCTGCAAGCATGTCACCGTCAAATAAATTTTCTGCGCTTGGTGGTATTTTTTGTAATGCCCCGCAATGAACAATAACACACAACAATGAACAATAGTTCAGAAATTTTCTTAATTATCATATCCCTGCGCAGGCTAATACAATCGGCTCGTCTGCCGCAAGATATTTGTAAAATATCGTCGGTCACCTTTGTGAAGTTCGATTCCTTGTCAAATGTTTGTTCAATTTTATCGAAAAGCAATTTCGGTGACAGTGTCGTGCTTTTATCATTAGACCAATCTACTAAACTCTGTAAGCTTGTGCGCAATTCATCTTTCTGAGTCAGTATAGCATTAGATAAAGCTGCAAAGGTTCGCTCTATAAGGTACAAACGATCATCGTTCGATTCAGGAACATTGAAACGGCTCAGTTCATCATTCACATTTAGTTCTATAAAACCGGGGGTAGCGACGTATTTTTTCTGAGCTTCCGAAAAACGAATTGCATACCAATCGCTCGATTTAAAACGTTGCAGTTGGGATATTTTTTCCAAATGTTTTTCATCTGATGGCGGGTAGGGCGGATCTTTCAATGTAGTTGATAGCTCAGATAACTGAAGCTGTTGTTTATCCGCATCACTTGTGCCTAAAGGCGGGCGTAAGCCCAGCTCATTTGTCGAAGCTGTGGGTTCGGTTACAGCCTCTGTCACATGCGAGGTACTCGCTTGAGGTTGTGACTCACAATGTTTTTTAGCAATCATGTTTGTTAAAAACGCAACTTGTTGTGAAAGGAATTCAAATTGAGCGTCACTTACATATTTAGATTGCTTCGATTTCCTTCTGTCCGGACTAGAGTCCTGCTCCGACGACGATGCACTGCTCAAACTTAGAGAACGATTTATCTTCCGCGACGCGTGCTCGTTATAACTGTCACTTGGTTCACGATCAAATTCGCCTTCCATAACGAAGGGAGGTTTACACTTTTAACTTTAAATTTAAACTTTAAATATAATTTTAAATTTAATCTCATATAATATTCGCCAAGACGTGTTAACGCTACGAAAAACGACGCTATAATGAAGTAAAATCTGAGTGCCATGCGGCTCGCCTCGCCATTTTGCAAACCAAACGAGGCGACGGTGGCGCCGGAAGTCGAAGGGAGGAAGTTGCTAGGACGAAAAACGTGAAAAAGACAGGTGCTTGACTCAAGATGGATTCCGGATATCGGCTCGGAACAATAACATGACAGTAACTTAGTGTAGTACCACTGTTTTCTGCGCTAAGGCCTGCGCACACCTAGGTCGCTGGCGTCGGCGATCAGTGAAACCCTGTCAAATTTGACAGCGTTTCACTGATCGCTATCGCCAGCTAGGTGTGCGCAGGCCTTTAGTTTACACTGTGTTGCAGAAAAAAATAGGCAGTAGCTGACCCAAAATCAGTCGACTTATAACATTGTGGGAGTAGTTGGGCAGCAATGGCGGAGACTGGCACAGCACCGAAGAGAGTGGCGTATTAGGGACGAGGCCTATACCCAGCAGTGGGTGCATAAGGGCTAAATAGATAGTAAATTATTGTTCCATTAAATATGTTCAGCAGTATGAGAGCAGTTCATTGATGGAGCATGGTTTTTCACAGCACTCTGTAGCAATCCCTCGCTTGCCGCGGACACTCGCCAGAGCCTTCGCTTGATGATGTCCCAGCCAGCCGAAACCGTCGTAGTTCACAGAGTTGTACGACGGTACTGACTTCTTCACCTGGTAATCATTTCCACACATCACAGCCAACGTTTGCGCCAGCCTTCGTCCACAGTACACATGTGAATCGTCCCCGGAAGTAAACGCCAATACGGCAACTGATAGAATAGCGAGGAACAGTTGAGTTTTCATGTTTTCAGTGGTTGTTGAGTTTTGTTGATGCTTCAATGGAAGATGAAACTTGAATGTGCCGTTATAGCAAAATTATCTTGTTATATAGTATCCGCAGATTATGAATATTCATACCATCGTTTGTGCATTATGTCACCGTAATGAGACCTGAATGAGTTGGCGTATAGGTGGACGCGTGACGTAATACATGGAATAATCTTATTTCGTGGAAAAAGTTTTACTAGCAGATTCTGCTTAGCTAAAAGATGGTGTGAATATTCATAGTCTATCAGTAGTTCATAAAAAAACCCCCTGCGCCTGTAACTGATCTATTTACAGAAGATGTGAGGGCGTGTGTATGTTACAGTTCGGTGTGAGTTTGGCGGGGCATGAGCACATTCGCTTGGATTCATTGCATTATCGCTCCGACAGCTGACATGGACGCATTTACACTGACGCCGAGCTAATGTTGTTTTGTGCTACAGCTATACTACTGTTTGTTTACACTGTTGCAGATGCAGAGCATTGGATTGGCAATGGACAAATAGCTCGTACAACTGACAATTGCTAGAGAATAAAGCCAACAACGAACTGGATAAAAAGTCCAGAACCGGGATAATCGACGAGTTAACATACACAGAACGGAACACTGACAAACATAATACTAAAACATAATATAATAATACATAATAATGAATCGGCACAAAAAAATGAAAATAAAATAAAATACAATCCAACATAAATAATAACGTAGGTAGGTAGTTACATAGCCACTCCACTACCTGCGCTGTAGGTACGTCCCGTGCTACATGTTATGCCAAATAGGCCCTGTCTCAGCTTTTTGATATCTGTGAGAATATGGCGGTATTGTTAGAGATTGCACAGCTTAAGTGAAACTTAAATGGGTGTTTAAGTGTGGATAATGTATCTTTTAGTTTCAACCAGTGGTAATTATATTGAAGTTAAACTGTAAGAACCAAGTAAAACTTTATCACCTTAATTCTTCAGATTTGGTTTAGGTAACGACGCCTAAATTTACTTTAGTTTTATTCAATGTTCAAAGTAATCCTTGTCATTCATTATTTATAAACTACGACTTTATAGCAAAAAAGTTCTTATCGAAAATTTTAAATAAGATAAGTCAACTTAGAACTTAAGGCTCGAACACACCTAGTTCGCTGGCGGTAGCGAACAGTGAAACGCTGTCAAATATTCGCTGTCTAATCTCAAATCTGACAGCGATATTTGACAGCGTTTCACTGATCGCTACCGCCAGCGAACTAGGTGTGTTCAGGCCATTACCTGACTCGCAGACAGTTATTTTAAAGTAGCTAAGTTTTTGTAAAAAGGTTTTGTCTCGTAAGTTAACAAATGTTATCTGACATTCGACGGCACAGCCTCCTTAGAAAAGTAAATGAAGAATAAAACAAATTAAAAATAAACAAGATGAGTCTTCAACAAAAGGATTCAAGCTTCCATAAGCTTTGATGTCACAAAACTAATTTGCATTTCACTGAAACAAAAACGACTGAAAAAGTACTGAAAAAAGGACTTGCAGCACAATTAGAGTCCTTTGAGACAAAGTTCTTAACGCTCTAGATAATTGAACAGAAATATGACTGCTTAGAATGTACACCACCTAGCTATAGAACATCACATAATATAATTATTATTATGATTGAGTGTGAACATCTACATTGTTTTAAATTTTTAAAATGGAAGTAGTGGATTTTAGCAGTCAGTTAAAAAAAATATTATTGTCGATTGATATCAATTACTGTTATTAGTATATTATTTAGTTCAGTCAGAGTACAAGCATTGCTTAAGCCTTGCGCACATCTAAGCGTTCTGCGGTGGCAATCAGTGAAATGCTGTCAAATTTGGCAGTCGTATTTGACAGCGTTTCACTAATCGCCACCGCATAACGTATAGATGAGCGCAAGGCTTAGTTCCTGTGATTTATTATTGCGTACCGTACCCGTAGTTAAGCAGTCGTACTAAACTATACACTATACAACCTTTAAACCCATTTTAGTAGTTGTACACGCAAGTGATCCTTATGATTCTAAAATTCAAATTTGAAACTTCTTTATTAATTTGCATCTCAAGTATCACTTTGAAACGTCTTAAAGCTAGGTGAGTCTAGGTGCCAGTTCCACGTGACTAATACGCGACTTTGCAATTTTATTGAATAAAACCCGTTTGATTCGATTTGCACTAACAGTGATATATTTTTTTCCTATTAGGTATGGTTCCACGGATGGCTAATCAACTAAATAAATATTCAATTGGTTGATTATTCATCTGTGGAACCGGGCCTTAGTTAGTTGGTTATGACTCTGCGCGAGGGAACGCGCGGGCAACTCCACAGTAACTAGCGTTTTAGAAGTTTCTAAGGGAACAAAGATTCTTCCTCTGGACTGAATCTTTTTGTGTTTGTTCAGGTAACAGTTCTTTGTGACACAAAGGCCTTCAATAAATTTAAACTAAACTGAGGCTCAAGTATTGATTTTCAGGCAAAATCTTATAAATAACCCAATCAATTTTGTAGACAGTATTTGTACCCTTATTTAGGTCAAATATTGAGTTCACCTTCAAGTTTTCTAGCAAAATATAGGTTTAAAGGCTGACTGAAATGAGTTACTATTATTCTCTAGTGTGGCGGAAAATTGTCTGACAGAGACACAAGAGGTGTGGGGTTTAATCCCGTGTAGGGTCAAATTTTGTAAATGTTTGTTCTTGGTTTGGCAGTTTTGGTACTCGTAGTAGCAGATATCTACGACAAAGAATCATAGATAGATAGATATAATATATAATATATACATATATATATGAAAGGGAATTGTTTTCAAAATAATTATCTGAACAAAGCAAAAAGGTAAGACACAAATTAAATTTTATATTACTAAAAGTATATAATTATAAAATCATAATCATAAATCTTAATATCATAAAATCACAGTCAAAATGAAAGATGTCTTTAATAATAGTAACTCAATGATTACTTTGAAACGTGTTAAAGCTAGGTGAGTCTAGATGCCAGTTCCACGCGACCAAGCCTAGAACAGACAACAAACTACGGCTTGGCTCCTACCTTTTTTTTGTATGATCCTTTTACAAATCAATAATAAGTAGGCCTACCATGAGCTCTGTCTGACTCTGTCTCTGGTTCTGATTTTGAGTCTGTGTGAGTGCTCACCAGTGCATTATACTGTGTGTGTGACGTTTTGACGTAAGATTTATTTAGTCAACACTCACACAGACTCAAAACCAGAACCAGAGACAGAGCCAAACAGAGCTCATGATAGGCCTACTGGTTCAAATGATTCTTATGATTTTTTACCTAGCTTTTGTCTTTGTCTTTGTCCTTTGTCAGTGTCAACATCAACATGAATATAATAGGTGTTAAGTATATATAGTGAGTGGCGCCAGTAGGTGGCATGTGCGCTAATGATGTGCTAGTACGCAACTAATTGTTAGTGACAAGGGTAAGCAAGTGTGGCACAGTGCGACTGAATACAGGAAGGTTAATTATCATGTAAAGCGCTAACGTAGTGTTTTGCGGTGGCGATCAGTGAAACACTGTCAAATAACACTGTCATGATTCAGTTTATTTATTCATTAAACAATTAAAATCGTATTCGAATATGACTTAAAACTATAAACACTTAATACAACTTATAATAACAACGACACAAATAAATATAAAATTAAATATTAAGAATATAACAATTAATATACCTATACTGTTCTAGACGAAATTCACAAATTGCCACCGCAGTACGCTTACATGTGCACAACACAAACTGCTGTACTATGCGTAAAACATAAATACACAACGCAGAACACAATAAATCCAGTTCAAAGAACACCAAATCTGTTTTTACTATCAAGGGGTACTCAAACTATTCCCTATTACACTTCGAGTTCAAAGGTTTTGTTTTTCTATTATACAAAAATCAATAATAAAATATTTATTAATTCAGATGTATCACAAGGATCACTCACATAGTACATGTCGAACGTCTCACCACGATCCCACCTGATGTTATGTAATGATAGAATAGATATTAGATTAGCAAGTTTAGTTCCAGCTCATTTCCTGTAGATGTCACATAAATTTGATATGAAGTTGATCTTCTCCATCTATTTAGACTGTGACATTGTTTATTACATTTAATGAAGTCACGTGGCGTGCTAGAGTAGTGTGTCGCTTAAACATCCCCCCCCCCTTAGCACAAGCTTGCAACGTTCAGCGCACCCACTGGATGGGTGACTGCTGGTGGCTTCCAGAGTATAAAGAGATTAGCTTGAAGGCCACGATCAGGAAAGTTAAAAGATGGGTGACTAAAAGTGGTTTTCTGGATGCTGGAGGGTATGAAATCAAATCCATTTTAGAATTGCATTATTGGACTCCAGGCCTACCATGAGCTCTGTCTGGCTATGTCTCTGGTTCTGGTTTTGAGTCTGTGTAAGTGTTGTCTAAATAAATCCTACGTCAAAACGTCACACACACAGTATAATGCACTGGTGAGCACTCACACAGATTCAAAACCAGAGCCAGCGACAGAGCCAAAGAGCTCATGGAAGGCCTACAGATGATAAAACTAGCGAATCGAATGCTTCAAAAACTAGTGCTCAAGCTCTCTCATTGTGTATGCTGAAAGCTGTACGAAGTTAGATAGATCTAAAGTACTATGAATAAACATTACCTACGTCAGTTTGCTGCCTACTAATATTCGTGCTTTGCTCATAGCTTGTGAGTAATTTCAATTATTTCTGGGTCAAAAAAAGTGTTCTCGAACCACGAAAGAAAACATCGTGAGGTATCCCGCGCCTTAGTAAGCTCCACACGTATTGAACAAGTCGTCTCTTGAAAGGGTGGTATGTGTTGGGCAATTTTACTCTACTCTACCTCGTGTGGACCTTCCTTCAGAAGTGGTAACCTGGCTTAGGAACCTGAACATTGACTTGTAATTCGTTGTTAGTATTGTTAGTGATATAAGTTTTTTTTTTTTTAAATTCGATTTGTTTTTTTAGAAGGGTATAACTTAGTTTTGTTTTTTTTTTCTTTTCTAGTTAAGATTTTTATCTATTTTAGTAACGCCTATTGTATCTGTCATATTAATAGTATATTATGCAACTAGTGAATAAAAGACGGATTTAAATCGAGGGTCATAGATGATTCACGAGTAAGTGAAGGATTCTAACGAATGAATCACGACCGTAGGGAGTGATTCATATAATTTAATCACGAGCATAGCGAGTGATTAAATCTGGCCTGGCTGGCCATTTAGCAAGAATGAATAATAAGAAATGGACAAGAATTGTAACCACTTGGCGTGGACCAGCCGGTAAACGGAAACGAGGAAGACCATTAGAAAGATGGGAAGATGAAATAAAGAAAACTGCAGGAATAAACTGGGCAGAGATAGCCACAGACAGAGAGACATGGCAAGATCTGGAGGAGGCCTTTACTTGGACAGAGATCCGTGAATGAAAAAATGAAATAATAAAAACAAATACACTAAAAGCAATAAAAGTTAAAATAAGAATAGAATGATAAAATAGTAATAATATTGATGTATAAAAAGAAATGTATTAACAGTGTATACCTACTTAAAAATTTTGTGAAAATGTACTTACTTCGTTCATTGGATAAATAAAAGGCTATAATAATAATAATAATAATAGCGAGTGATTCAAGTGTTAGAATCCTGAACGACGCGAGTGGTTCACGGCCCTCGATACAAATCCGTTTTATTCAAGAGTTGCATACTATACTTTATACCATGACTTCGAGAAAAAGAAAGATTTAATCGAAACACGTAGTACTTACGAAGGGCACTCACCCACCACATGGACCGACAACATTGTTATTAAGATCGCGGGAAGTCGGTGGATGGAAAGGGCTCAGAATCGTTCTTCCTGGAAGCGTGTATATGTGGCCTATGTCCAGCAGTGGACTTCTTCAGGCTGATGATGATGAAGCGAAAAAGGATTAAAAACTATGAACTTTGTTTTTACTATTCTAATGTGACATAAATCAATAACTTTTTATCAATCAATATAATCAATAATTTTATTTGAAAACAAGGAAGGTTAAATTAATGCATTTTTTCCACTATAATGGCCGACCTCTCTTTCATAAACTAAACAACTCAATTGAACAACAAAACTCACAACTTTTTCATCCCTCCCTAGAATGCATTTTCAATCGATTTATTATTACCGAAGTTTGTGTTGTTTCTTACATAAGTACAGTATTCAAAATAGCGCCAATTTACTAATATATGACAATGACAACAAAGAACACAAAACAGAATATAACCAAGGAGTTTAGCATTGTCTAAACTCCTTGTTAAAATTTTCGACCAATCAAATTAGAGTATTTTTGGCGCCAGGAGGTTGTATAGTATTGATATGGAGGTCGACCTTAATGGTGTGTTCCAAATTCAAACACCAAAACAGTGATTAAAAGGGCTTTTTATTCACTGTTTTCAGTGAATAAAATAAGCTTTTTAGAGGGGGTGTGGTATAAATAAATAAATCATACTCTGCCAAAAACTTTATCCTAGGTACTACATTCCAATACGGGCAAAGCCTTATTGCTGAACAGGCAACACTTGAGGCTGTATAATATCTACAAACAGGTAATGGACCAGTTTCGATTAAAGTTAGTCGAGTTGCAACACAGTTTAGGTTTAGGTTTAGGGTTCCTTGTCAAACCATGTCATATTTATGAATGTGAATTTTATGAACTTTATGAAGGTTCAAATTACCCACGTTTCATAAAGGTGGAAATATAAAACACTTTAATAGTTTTCACACGCCGCCTGATTCTGAACCAACTGGAAAATGAATTTGGTTATTTCTGTATATTTCCAAAAAGGATTAATTTTTGAAATTTTTTAATTCAATAAGTATCTCAATCTCGAAGTCAAAGATCAACACCATTTATTGACTTTAATAAAAAAATACCTATCGATTTAGTAGGGGTATAGTAAGTTTTTTTTTTACATTAAATATAGACCATCCTTTAGCTACAATCTCACCTGATGGTAATAAGCTCTTCGTTCAATAGTAATAACAATACAAATAAACATACCTAATTATTTGTATGATTGCTTACAAGGATTTGAAGAACCTTTCGCCAGAAAAGAAAGGAAATACGTGGAAAATAAATAAATAATATCCTTATAGAATACGGCGAATAAGGCAGTGGAGGCGGAAAGAAACTCGACGAGTACTTAGCGCGCGTGTGTCCAACAGCCTTCAATAGCCTCGTTACATTACCGCCCGCCCCTTCGATGGACTGCCGCAGTGAAAATAACCTTTTTGCTTCATTTTGAACCAAGTTATGTTATCATTTATCAGACTATCGGTTCAGTAAAAGCACTTTGTTTAAAAGTTCGTTCAGGAAGTAGGTATTCACATTATGTCTATCACAAAGCAATGATATTCGTATTGCCATCTCATAGTACAATGCTACGTCTTTAACTACCACGAACCGGAAGACGAAGTGTAGGACGCCCACCCACCAGATGGACCGATGACATTGTTAAGATCGCGGGAAGTCGATGGATGGAAAGGGCTCAGAATCGTTCTTCCTGGAAATGTGTAAGGTAGGTCTATGTCCAGCAGTGGACTTCTTCAGGCTGATAATGATGATGATGATGATGACGTCTTTAACAATTCACTAGTTCACTAACCCTTGTCAACTTTTGTTTAGTAACTATAGACTAACTGCTCAACATCAAGTGGTCCATCTACTTGCTACAATCCGTTTTCTCATTGAATTGTTTTCAACATTCTGTCACCAATGGAATAATGTTATTTTGTCATTGAATGTTTTCGAAAGATGTAGTTTCTATGATTTTTCCTCAACAGTCCACTCGTATACAACTTATATTTATGAATAGGAACTAAAGATACGTCCTTGAATGGTAAGAACTATGACTTATTATAATTGTTCTGAGAATCAACTCATACAATACTGGTTTAATACAATAATACTGGCCATTTATAACTAATAATAACTTATTTCGTAACAATAAAGCTGTACGTTAGTTACGACCGTAATCTCCAGGCACGGTAGACATCTTGAAATCTCTTATTTTTCAGATTATTAAGGATGCTAAGGGTAGTCAGAAGCTGTGTGTGTGAGAATTACGTGACCATATTTCGCAGTATTTTATTTTCTATCAGGATTACTAAAATATGGAAAGCTACACGATGTTTTCCTTCACTGTGTGAGGATATACGTCAGTTGTGTGCTAGGCAAGTGACGATCACAACAGCCTCACGTGTCGGAGTACGCTATTACTGAGGATTAGACGGGACTTAGAGTTGCCGGTGGACTAGGGATGCCGAGGACAAGTCTTGAATCTTAATCGGTCTATAAATTCTAGCTCAATCCATGGTCTTAAGTTTTAAAGATGTTGAAAGCATTCCTGTGTTGGATATTAAGGAATTGCCTGTAAACATTTTGCAAGGAAAATATAGTAAATATCTACAATACAACAAACAACGAGATCAAATGAAGTATATTATGTTTTCGTCTTTCAATAATTTAATAACATGAATGTGACTTTGATGAAATTGTTTTGATAAATTTAACTTCCGCTGTATCAGTTAAAGCTTCAATGAACAAAGCTTTCGATTCATTTGGCTTCCGATGAGTTATTGTTATTTCAGTGAGTAGCTAATTTAATGTCGTACGGAGCCCCTTGATGACTACCAATGAGTAATGATATACAATGACAGGGTGAAATTTTATTGATTTTTTCTATTTTTAACTACCTATTTACTATTATTAATAAAAAAAGAGGAGGTTTAATGTTCAATTTTTTTTTTAATGCAAGTACCTCTGCAATTTGTGTACCGCCGCTCTGTCGAGTGTCTTAGCTCCCCGTTACTCTAAATCCCATTAGGTACCTATATGTAATGGCTCCTCTGTTAGTTTTATTTTCTCTATTATATTAACTTCTTAGTTTTATGTTTTTATCTAAATGTTAAATACCTAATTGTTTATGAGAAACAACATTCAGGTCTATGAGGTGGGCGTTGATAGCTGCGTCACAGTTTTTATAACTATTGTGGCTATCATCGTACCCTTCTGTTTATACTCCCCTGTGTTATTTGTTTCCCCAATAAATATTTTGATTTTGTTTTTTTTTTAATTTATGAACTGATTTAGCTTTATTTCTTCTGAATGTTAATACTTCCAGATTCGGTCATGAATTCAATTTCTCAAGTTTTTTAAATTCATATTAGTACTTTAAAAATTATGTAACGTTTACTAATTTTGTATAATTATGTTTATTGAATTATGTATTTATTGAAGTTTGTACTCAGATTAAAAGCATTCAATTGAACAATTTATTTTGTCACATCAAAAGCTGAAAATTATCCGGCAATCGTGTTTTGAAATTATAATATAGTTTTATAAATTTATTGAGCCTAGTCTTAGTTGTCCCATCTCTATTTCCGGCAGTACTCGTATACCAAGTATACAGCGTGATTATAATGTGTAGCTCAGTTATTAGAAACTTGGGCCGTAATACCGGCGGACAAGCTCTCAGCTCAGAACATGAGCTGCAGCCGAGCTCTGAAGCTCCTACATATCAATTGTATACTTCAGCACTGCCATCTAGCTCTAGCACATGGTTCCTAAAATTGCGGACCTCTAAATTCAATTTTTTTTACATCCAAACACGTCTAAATTTAGTTTGAATGTAAAAAAATGACAATGTTTCGTTTTCACTCCGCCGTTATTTGTTTTTGTCTTTTTTAGAATACTAAAGAGCTGTTTGAGTAGCGTTATAGTTAATTAATTTATTTCTTGACTTAAATTAGATTTTATTATAAATATAACTAGTGAACCTAATCTTAATTTATTTTAATGGTTTTAACTTTGCAAGTCTCCACTACGGCGAAGTATGTGAGTCAGATTTCTTCCTACTCTAGGATCCAAATTACCATACTTCGTGCAAATAAAGACACAATAATGCAGTTTATTTATTAATAAATCCAATACATTGTTGAGCGTGTAGTACATCGCTTGTTATTTACGAGGGCGCCGGCGACGGGCGCAGCTGAACGAGCATTGCTCTCGTATTTTTAACGGAAATGCTTTTAATGCACTCTACTTTAATGCACTGTTTTAAGGATATTGTGGTATGTTGCCGACTTTGTATTTTATATTGGAAATAATTTTTATGGTTTCATTTTTATCTTTTCTCCAGTGTGAATATGACTGGCCTCTCAGCTCAGCTGGCAGTAGCGCTTCCTTCTGTGCCATAGGTCATGGGTTTGATTATCACCGAGAACAAATATGTGTGTGGTGAACGTATATAGATGTGTGCTCTCTGACTGGGTTTTATATTGAATTCTATGTATGTGTTTTTACAAAAAAAGTATTTAAGTAATAAATCAGCTATCTGGTTTCGATAGTACAAGCTCGGCTTAGTTTGGGGCTAGATAGTGTTGAGTGAAAGGTCGTCAATTCAATTCATTTAATCCAACTAAACTACGCTTTATACCACCCTTACACCATGAATATTCATGCGAAGATGAGAAAAATACGAGCTATTTAGTAACTACGTCAAAAGAAATGAATTGATACGAATACAAAAGCTCATTTACCATTGAACCAACTAATAACTCAGCGCAAAAGAAGCTTCAATAAAAAGCTGCACGAGCATGCAGCGCTGCAGCGCTGAGGGCTGAATAGAGGGATCATTTAGCGAGAGCCTCTTTATGAATTAAAACACATTGGGAGCCCCTCGCGGCGCTATCAAAGCGCTGCATGAATAGACGCGGTGTAAAGTATGCGAGGAGCATTGCTTTTTTAATAAATTCCTGTTTTTTCATCCGGAAAAATATTGAAAATACCAATTTTTATGTTAGCTTTTTTAACGGTTGATTTTGTCTGCTTTTGTTTTTTACAACCACTCTATATAAAAGACCCGTTTACAACTTTGAAACTACAAAATTGTTGTCTACACTAGGCACGATTGCGAGGAATTGGTGCCTAAATACACCTAACTTAAAATACTTACATCACTTAACTTAATAAATGCCTACTGACTTTGATTTATAGCCTGCCAGTTTTTGAATAAGCGAATCCAGAAATAGGCCGGTTATTAGAAGTCACAATGCAGTACCATCACTCCGTTCCGTCACTCAAACCACGGCTAACTCACAGTCCCCACATTTCGTCTTCCATAAATTAGCTGAACAATAGTTGAGTCTCAAACTCCAAAGTTAGCAACATATAAATTACGTATATCGGTTCGTCACAAGTTTGCCTTGTGTCAAATACAAACAATGTTCCAATATTGGAACAACAACGAGGAGTTGAGATACAAAGTTAGCACACACTCGGCACTCCTTTAGTTGTTGTTGTGACTTGACGAGTGTAGTGGAGTTACTACATTTCAGTTCATTCAATCAAAGATAAATCATTTATGTACATGTTAGTAAAGGTAAAAATGCTTCTATTTTGTACTGAAAAAAAGTGTTTTGGGTGAAAAGAAATGTGGTTTGTCTACAATCTAATCAAGCTATTTCCATGAAAACAAAACCATGAAAATTTACATGAAAATAAAACCGTATGCAGTATTCAGGAACACAATACTGTACCGAGTATTTATTAAATCCTTACGATAATATTGAATTAAATAAGGATATCCGATATAAGATAACTAAGGTCATGACATAGCTCGTAAATAAGTAAGTTGAAATGGCAGTGCATAGGTCATATTTATAGCTCAAAGAACCGACAACCGCTGGGAAATAAACTGTCTCGCATGCGACCACGAACTGAAAGACAAAATGTAGGGCGCCCACCAGATGGACCGACAACATTATTAAGATCGCACGAAGTTAGTGTTTGTTATTTACCTTAAGCATTTATAAACATAGTTTCTTGATTTTTGTAACCTTCAACTATCAAAATTAACATGTTCACTACAACAAACAAAAATATATGTAGTTTCCTTACTGCTCTCAATGTACTGTGTCTAACTAGTCATGACATGTGTGGATCTACCTTTCACTGTGCACGTAACTCAATAAATAGTGCGCTGTTGTAGGTAATAAGACGATGTTTAACAAAGTGGAGGCATGCTTTGCATAAATGAATATGTGCGCTGTGCGGATGGAATAAGGCACTGATTGGTGTGACATTTTTGTTACTTTGTGCTATATTATCAGACAATTTTCAGTAGCATTTTTCACGCGGTTGCTTTGAAGTCCCGTAAATATGAGCATGGATGAAAATTAACCCTAAGTGCTGTGTATATCACCGTTAAGGGAACCCTTTATAATATCAAAAGTGATCTACTGAAGAGTGGGAAGTATTTTTAATGTTTTAACTTCTGTGATTCATGCACCGTATGTAGTGTTTATTTTTGCTTTGTTTCATGAATGTTGTTGCCAACCTCATGTTTACAACCCACAGATAACCAACGTTTGTATTAGTAGTATATTCAAAAGTAGTAGTGACGTCCGTACTACACCGTAATTGAATCAGAACTCATGTTACATTTCACTCACAACACAACACACAACCCTCGAGTCGGGAGCGAAACATCACGTATTCGGATATTGACAGCGCATGGAGGTATCTGTCGCACGGAACTTACTACGAAGTAGAGGGGGCATCCTTCACAATAATACTAAATGCATAAAAATGTCAAGCGTCAATCTTGTCATGCATCACCATACAATACATGTTTGTGTGTGGGTAATTTAGCGCGTGTGTGCTCAACGCAATTTATATTATTTTTATTTTTAGCCTGGGTCGTCCCACTGCAGGGCAAAGGCCTCCCTCCCTTTCTTCCATACCTCTCGATCTTTGGCTACAGTGCGCCAGTCGTTCTTATGACAATCGAGATCGTCCCGCCATCTTCTCAACGCAATGTTTTTTTTATTTAAATCTCGCATACAAAATAAGAGTGCGGGAAATATACAATGCTTAAAATTCGTAAAATACTGTCTTATTTGACAGCGTTTTATTGATCACCACTTGAGAAGAGCGCTGGTAGCCTAGCGGTAGCGGCCCCGCCTTCCGATCCTAAGGTCGTGGGTTCAAATCCAGTCGTGTACCAATGAGTTTTTCTTCCCAAAAAATTATGTACACTATGCCAGTGCTCTCAATCGGTGAAGGAAAACATCGTTAGGAAGTTTTTAGGTTCGATAAAAACTTCAAAAATATGTGTCAAGTGCACGAAAGGAGCCTCTTTGAGGCGCACTTAAAATCCTTTCACCACACTTGGTTCGAAAAAATCAGTGACACGATAAGAAGAAAAATTGATCACCACTGCAGAACGAAAGAAATGTGCGCAAGGCTTTACTCATCACTGTTTGATTGACGCTGTAGTGATACGTTTGATGAGTGACTTGTCTAGTGTAATGAGATAGTATGCCACCTCTGCCGTTTCCTGTTTCCCAGTTCGCATCACTCGTATTTGTATCGCTTTATTCGATTTTTCCGGTTTTGTTGGTCGAATGCGCTCGACAACGAATTAGATTTCATACTGGAGCACTGAGAGTTATGGAATGTGATTCAAACAGAGCGAACGACATCGAACAAAGACGAGCGAAGGATAACAAGACAGGAAACTTGCCTCACCACTTTCTTAATCCTGATCTTACACTGAGGGCCTCCGTATTAGAGGTATCAAAAACTAAGAGAGATTATAGAGAAGAGAAAAATAAAAGCAAAAGACAAATATTTGAGAAGTAAGCAACTTTTTTTAGCTTTCAACACATGCCCGCTTAGCTCTTCTAATACTTATTATCGGCACATCTTGAAGAACCTCTAAGGTGTTATTAATAATCCCGGCGCAACGCTGGACTAGTTAAACACGATTTAACTACTCCAGCGTTGCGCCAGGATTTTTAATAACACCCTTAAAGTTTTAAAATTATGTGCAAGTGCACAAAAAAAGCTTCTTTGAGGCGCACTTAAAATCCTTTCACCACACTTGGTTCGAAATAATTAGTGACGCTATAAGAAGAAGACTTAATATGAAAAAAAAGTTGGAACTTATACCATGAAATGTACAATTTTTTACAGCTGGAGCTACAAGTAGTCAGTTTTCTAAGCTTTACATTAATGCGACCTATTTTTACAAAATAACAAAGCTTCTGGCTTACTCAGTTACAATGAACCTCCTATAATATAAAAAACATTTCATTTTATCTAATTAAAAGCTCTACACAGCAAAACAGGATAATCCCAGCAGAAATTCCCTGAAAAACCTAAGCCCTAAGCACTCCGTAAATGGACCTAGCTATATATTTTTTGTTCACACGTGCAGTACCTACTAATGACAACAAAAACCAGTGACAGACCGACGGACAGTTACAAACAACGTCTATTATATTAACGAGTGTGCGAGAAAGACAAAACATTTTTATGTGCTCATTATATTCGCTCAACAAAAAGTTAATGAATGAGTTTGTTTTATTTTATAAAAGATTTGTTTTAATGAGAAACAGCCTACTTTGAAAATGATAAATTGTGAAGGGTAAATATCTACTTGGCTATGCAAAATGTAAGTCTAGTAAGACTAGCGCTGACGTAAAACTGTCGTAGCAAAAATTGTAGCAGTCGTAGCAGAACTCGTAGCAGTGGCGTAGCACATGCAAATTTCGTTCTACATAGTTCTTAGAACTCTCAGAAGTCAAAAACAGTTGAATTGTTGAATTCAATAAAATAAACTCGGGCTGGCAGAGATAAATAAATCCATTTAAATTATGAACTGAATCATAATTTTACATTTACTATAAAAACAATCCACACAGCACTATCTAGCTGCCCTAAATTAAGCACAGCTTGTACTAAGGGAACCTGATAACTGATTATATAGTGTGTATACCTACTAGAATACAATATAACACCCAGACAGAGAACAAACATCTGCGTTCACCACACAATTTTTTGTTCTAGATAGGGATCGAACCCACGACCTATGTTGCAGAAGGCAGAGCTACTATGACGTTACTAAATTATTTATGTAAAATGAAATAATTATAAAGTCAAATAAATTGAATTAGTAATCATCCGAAACGCTGGCCCATGTCGGTCACCCATCCAATAAAACGTAGCGCGTCATTATCATCAAGCAATAATAGGGTTTAATTGATGAATGTCGACATTGGTACTTGGATGCTGAGTGGTTTTACAGCGAGGGATCAAGTGGCGCGGAGACGAGATCCATTGTCTCGCAAATCACTAGGCGTGTAGTTACTAAAGGTGGGGTCATAGTGTAGGCGGCTAGCACTACAGCACTTTTTGAATCAATGCTTTCGCTATGCAATTATATGGATTAAAAACGGGTATTGCGATTATCTTTTTATATTTCCCGACGTTTCGACCATTTTGCAACAGCCGTGGTCACGGCTAGGAAAGAGGCCCGCGAAGACGAAATGTCAAGATATGAAAAGGTAGTCACGTTAAATGCCCATTTAATCCATATGAATATGACTATTAGTACGTTTTAAACAAGTTCGAAAAAATTAGCGACATGCTAGGACGAAAATCATAAATAAAACCAACCTTAGAACCCATTTTTTTGGTTGAACTTTGTAAGTAAGTAATTCTTTTTTGACTGTTCTTTGGCCACAGTTTTCCTATTGATAAGTGACGATGAAGCCGAACCCAAGTTCGTGTGTTGACGCTAGTGGAATTAGAATAGAGTTTAAAGAATAGTTTTTGATATTTGGCATACAAATACGGGATTGGAACTAACACCGTTTTGTAGGTAACTTTTAACGACAAAAGTTGCCATTTTTAATTTAATGTGTAAATGATAAAGTTTGTTCTACGTCATATTTAAAGTATAATGTTTTAATTGAAATAGCTCGCTAGCACTAGGAGCCGGCCCTATCCACATCTCCACAGTAGCTCGTTTCCGCTGTCATACCGTATTCATGGGATTTAGAGATATTGCGTTATACGGAACCACGTCTTGTTACAGCAACTCGAGCTTGTTTTTTTGCTCCACATTGTCTCAAGGTGGGCGGAGGTAATATTTCTTGATAATATGAGAAACAATTCACTAGTGAAAATAACTTGGCTTTGTCCGCGTCTTACTTCCTAAGAAAAAATCTTAAAAGAAACTCAAGCTACGATTGCTTTTTTTAATTTTATCCGTGTACATTTTATTTATTTTTTGTAACAAAAAAGTATTTTCATTAAATCAAACTTTTACAATGTCAGCTCTCCCAAGATTTTTAATTTAGAGAACAAATTATAACCTTCATATACAGGCGAAACGAATATTTTGAAGAATAAATACTTGGAAAATCGTAAGAAACGTGAGCTTACAATTTTCCCCTTAATTTAGTAATTATGGCGTCCACGGCTGAGCATGCCGTACGTCATCCAATGACGTCACATATCACGACGTACCGAAGCAAAGAACAACTTCCAAACTTCCGCACTGAAGGCTTGTGCATAGAACTATAACTTCCTTCCACCCATTGTGTGAGTGTCTATGAAAATTAGGCTTTCTATATTATTCAGGTAAAAGGTACCTTTAGCACTTGTTTTCAAGCTTTTCTTAGCTTCTTTGTTTTTGATTGTTACTTATCAGTAGATAAGTAACAATCACTATTTAGATAAGTGATCGCAAGTATTATTTACACCAAAGACTTGCTTCTGAAGGCAAGCTCAGCTGTGATTTAGCTAAACCATGACAGAGGCTTAAGCGTAGCCTAAAAACACCCACTTTAAGACGTTGCTATCTTCTTCTTCTTCGGGCCTTATCCCATCTTTATTTGGGGTCGGCTCTCCTAATCGTTCTTCTCCAAAGATGTCTGTCCTGGGTCGTCATTGGGTCAATGTTGTTACTTTCTATGTCTTTTTTAACTACAGACATCCACGTAAGTCGGGGTCTTCCGCGCTTTCTTGGTCCTGACTTATAGTCAAGCACTTTCCTGGTCATGTGATCTACCGGCCTCCTCATGACATGGCCGTACCATCGCAGTCTTGTTTCCGCTAGTTTGTCCTGTATCGGCCGTACTTTTAAGGTTCCTCTGATGTAGTGGTTTGGCACTTTGTCTAGCAGGGTGACTCCGGCAGACCATCGGAGCATTCTCATTTCGGCGACGTGCAGCTTGTCGGATTGTTGTTTTTTGAGCGGCCAGCATTCGGCTCCGTATGTGATAGCGGGTCTTATAGCGGTTTTGTACACTTTGCCCTTGACGCGTACCGGCATTTTTGGATCGCAAAGCACTCCTGTTAGCTCCCTCCACCTAAGCCACCCAGTATTTTTGCGATGCGTGACATCTGCGTCAATAGTGCCATCATTTGCCAACACACTACCCAGGTACTTAAAGCTCTCGACAGTTTTCAGCGCCGTATTTTGGAGGTGCATGATATGTTGGGTGTTACTATCAGCAAACTAACAATGCATGTACTCGGTTTTCTCTCTACTAATCTTTAGTCCCGCTGTCTCCAAAGCTGATCTCCACATTTCAAGCGCTTTTTGAAGTGCAATCGGGTCTTTGTCGATAATAACTACATCGTCCGCATAAAGTATGCTCCACGGTGTGGGATGCTGTATCTCAGATGTAAGGTAGTCCATGACAAGGTTGAACAGTAGAGGACTTAGTGCTGATCCCTGGTGGACTCCTACCTTTACCTGGAATTCATCACCGATTCCCGCTGGACAACGCACTTTTGTGGAGACGCTGTCATACATGTCAGCCACAGCTTGTATGTAGCATTCAGGTACCATCTGAGCTCGTAGTGCCTGCCAAATCAGTGGTCTCGGTATGCGGTCAAAGGCTTTTTCCAGATCTATGAAAACCATGTGGAGATCTTTCTTGTCATCCCTGTGCGATTCCATTAGGATGCGGATAGTGTGTATAGCGTCCGTTGTTGACTTTCCTGTGACGAATCCACATTGGTTTTCTGTGATGCTCGTTATCTGGCGTAGTCTCCGGTTTATCACTCGCTCCCAGATCTTCAGGCTGTGTGCTATCAATTTGATAGCTCGATAGTTTCCGCAGAGTCGTATGTCACCTTTGTTTTTATAAAATGGGACCAGGAAGCTTTTTCTCCATGCCTGAGGGATGCCTTCGGATGGTAGTTTATTGAACAGCGTGGTTAGAAAGAAAACTCCGGTCTCGCCCAGCTTCTTCCACAGCTCCACTGGCAGCTCATCGGGCCCGGTCGCTTTATTATTAGCCATCTGACTTAAAGCTAGCTTGACTTCATCAGGCGTAATGACGGGCCATGGCCCTTTCACTGATGGCAATTCCGTTATTGGTTTACAGGGGTATGTCTCGTTCAGCAGTTTAGCATAGTATTCCTGCCATCTGTCGTTTATCTCCTTGTCAGATGTTAAGAGATTCCCTTGGAGATCCTTGATGTACTTAACTGCATGTGTGTCTTGCGAGTCCCGATGTCTTTGCTTGGCAATCTTAAATAGCTGTTTATCGTTAGTGGCATTCTCTAACTTAGCGTAAAAATCCTCTCTGTTTCTGGCTCTGACCTGCGCCACCGCGCGTTTGGCTTCCCTCTTTGCATCTCGGTATGTTGTTTGGTTGTCTACGCTCTTTGTGTTTTGCCAGGTCTTGAAAAGGGCTTTCTTGGCTTTGATCTTTTCTTGGACCTCCGGGTCCCACAGTGTTGGGTCCTTGTTTTCTCTTGGGAGTCCGTTTGAGATGCCTAGGTGTATTGTCGCCTTTTTCATGCAGAGCTCGTGGAACTCGTTCCACATTGAGTTAGCGTCTTTGCCTGGTTGGGTCTCGCGGATGTACTTTTTCAGGTCTGAGCATAGTTTTCCACCTTCTTCTTGGTCCAACTTGTACCATCGTATTTTGGATACTCTAGATGTTTTGACTTTAATTGGTCTTCGTGCTATAAAATCGGCCACTAATAGTCGATGTTGGGAAGTCAGTGGCTCACCAGGGATTACCTTACAGTTTTTAAAGGACTTAAGTAATTTTCTGTCCGCTAGGATGTAATCAACCTGTGTGCATTTGACCCCGCTCTTGTACGTTATTAGGTGTTCTTTCGGTTTTGTGAAGAAGGTGTTGATGATTGCCATGTTAAATGTGCAAGCAAAATTCAGAATATCACCACCCTGGGAGTTAATTTTTCCAAAGCCCTGGTTGCCATGAATTTCCCTAAAGGGATTGCTAGCATTTTGTCCTACATGCCCATTAAAATCTGCTCCTATGTATTTTGACTCCGTTGTTGGTATGGATTGAGTCAGATCGTGGAGATCGTCCCAGAAAGCTCTTTTTCTGCTTGCGGTAGCCCTATTTGTGGGGCGTAAGCTGATATGACATTCATACACGCCTGGTCATCAAGTGCGAACTTGATTGCCATAATCCGGTCGCTGACTCTTTTCACGTCTACTATACGGTTCTGAAAAGCTTGGTCCACCACTATGCCGACGCCGTTTTGATTTGTCTTTGTGCCGTTGTATATTAACTTGTAGTCATTCCCAATCTTGCGCGCTTTAGACCCCTTCCATTTCGTCTCTTGTATGCAGCAGATGCTGATGCGTCTTCTGAGCAACACTTCGCTTAGTTCTGAGCTGCGTCCTGTCATGGAGCCCACATTCCAGCTGGCTATGCGGACTTTTGGCATGTGGGTTGCATGGTTCTTCGCGTCGCTTCGGGGGCACGCCCTAGTATTAATCGCATTTTTTCGCATCTCGCCTTGTGCGTCGCTTCCGGGGTACGCCCTAGTATTAGACATTCTCCTATTATTTTTGTACTTCATGATTGGGAGATTTTGGTTTGGCTATAAATTTTTTCGGCCGGTTGCCACCTGACGCCAAGACAGTAACCCCTCTTGCTAACTGGGGCTTAGGATGCCACCGTTGGCTCGTGCTCTTCCGCCGCCATCCTCTACGCGACGTCCTGCCTGATGCCGCTGTCCTCCGTCGGCCCGGTATCAGAATATGTCCGAGCGGCCCGACGGAGGTGTGCCTGTTGGTCCGCGAGAGGTATTTTATTTCCCTCTAACCCTCCGGCACTTCTGCTGAAGCACCGACGAGCTTACCCCTATCCGCCACCTTGGGGACGCGTCCTCTAGGGGTTACAGGCTCCCCCGAGGATATACGAACGATGCTATACGAACTTATATTACACATGCAGCTTTTTCTTCAAGAGTAGATAGAATTAATTATGTTTAAGTATATCTGATGGTCACCCCTATAATATCTGTGAAGGCATGCAAGGGGTAATTTGGTTATAATAGTCATCCCCGTAATTGGTCCAATTGAAGCCGCAACTGCCCTGCGGACTATCAGGGCATGCAGGCTCTTGTTAAATGGTTATTAATACAAAATGAAGCTTAGTGAGACTTGTGGATGATAATTGCTTGTTTATAAGAACTGGGTAACAGTTGGACTCACATACTGAGAGTTCCTTAAGTTTGTAAAAAACTTGGTCATTATTTGAGTTTTCGCTTTATGAGACTCTTTTTAAAGCCTTGTGACTGCCTTCACAGCTCAGTTGGTAGTATATTGTATCCTACGTATGTATTTACAGAAAAAAAGTATTTAAGTATTACCTATATCAGTTATCTGGTTCCCATAGTACAAGCTCTGCTTAGTTTGGGGCTAGATAGGTGTGTGGGTTGTTCGCATTATTTATTTTATTTATTATTTATTTTGTGCACATATAGCGCGATGGCGATGGCAATCAGTGAAACACTGTCAAATATGACAGCGATATTTGACAGCGTTTCACTGATCACCATCGCTATCGCACTAGGTATGTGCAGGCCTTAAATGTTGAATTGATGTGTAAAGTCATAGGCATTTAACGATATAAAAAATAACTCAACTTGTCAATCTGATAGATTGACAAGTTGATGGCGTGGTTTTGTGATAAGCACACTTTTTGGGTAATGGTCCTTTCAACATAACCAAGCTCAATTCAATCGTGACAAAGAAATACCAAACGTGTTTACTCGACATAAGGTTGAAAATGCGTCACCTGCCGGCTTATAAAATCTAGGACCAATTATTCAAGTCAACCGAACCTCAATAAAAGTGGATTCTTCCACGATTTCTTCTAAAATAAAGCCTAAAACAAACAAAGAAGAAGAGCACGGCATAACAAGCGTCCGGCTAAGTGATTGCGATATTAAGTCGCGTCGCATCCCGCAACTATTCCACTAAAAATATACCGTCATGCATAATGCAACGCGCCGAGCTAAGCGCGACGCACTCACACCGGAACGAGCGGCCACGCAACGCGCATAAGCATTGTAAAGCAGTCCCCTACCGGGAACCAATCGTACACCGGCTGACGTGGACACGTCACCGTCTCGCAATCGCTATTCATGCTTCTTGAAGAGCCCACTAGGGGCGCTTTTGGTTTCTCCATACAAAATGGTGGCAGAGGTGGGCGATACGATCGGCGATAGGCGTCAGGCACCGCACACCGATTTCATACGATTGGTTCCCGGTAGGGGTACTGGTGTGAGTGGGAATATAATTAGTGTAGCTCACCTCGATCACTAACAAACACTACATTTGCGAACTAACAGCTTATTGAGTTCCAAACGCTAAGATTTAAATAATTTTTGTCGATTTTGAATTTTTGCGTGAAAAAATGACACTGCAAACAAAACCAAAGCCAAAATGCAAATGAAAACTAAGGCCATTCTTTTAAATTCTGTAATATCCACAGTCTAACAACAAATGTAGGGCTACCACAAGTCTGTGTGAGTGCTCACCAGTGTATTATACTGTGTGTGTGACGTTTCGACGTAGGATTTATTTAGTCAACACTCACACAAACTCAAAACCAGAGCCAGAGACAGAGCCAGACTGAGCTTGTGGTAAGCCTACAGCTGATATTCAACTTTCAACAATGAATATCGCAATATTTCTATGTTTAAAACTCTTTTGCAAGTTTCGGTGTGAGTGTTGCCCAAATCCAGAGTCGCTCTAATGAAATAGTCCATAAATCGCAAATATTGGCGAGGACATGCCCAACTACGCTTTCTTTCCTTGTTACTGAGTCGTGACGTCACGGGAATGTCGTCATACATAACTCCGCTTGTTTCGGGTACTTGGAGATTTAATAAGCTGATCGTGGGGGTAACAAGAACAGAAGTTATTAAATAGTTCTTATAATGTTGGAAGTGGGTTCGTTTTCGGGTGCTTATAGTTTGATTTTGTTTTAGTTGAAGACGTAGTCTGTATTAGATAATGTTTTTTGTTCCACTATTTTGATAAATAGGTTGCCGCGTGTAGGTTAGCTTTCATGGTTACCGGATAAGAAGTTTTTGATGTTCATGATCTACATGGTTTCCAAATTTCAATCTTTGAGTAGCAACATTTTAAGGAGAAGTAAGAAGATAAGAACCAAGAAGTAAGAAGATACGGACCATAATTCGACAATCACTAAGTAACAGACGTATTATTTTAACTGGCCTCTCAGCTCAGCTGGTAGTAGCCCTGCCTTCTGCGCCGTAGGTCGTGGGTTCGATTCCCACCGAGAACAAATACTTGTGTGGTGAACACGGATGTTTGTTCTCTGTATGGTTGTTATATTGTATTCTAAGTAATATGTATTTACAAGAAAAAAATATAAGTAGTATATCAGCTACCTCTGCTTAATTTGAGGCTAGATAGTGTGGTGTGGATAGTCCAAAATATTTATTTATTATTCTAAGTTATAAACATAAACCTTTTTTTAATCTACTTTATTATTATTTTATAAACCGTCTGAAACAGGATTCACGTTGGTGAAAGCTAGTGGAAAGAACACTGGCTTTAACCGTCTGAGCGTGCAGTCTCCACAGTAACTTATAAAGCAATTGAATGTGACAGTACAAGCGGCATGCAATATGCATCGTGCACATGTGCCCACTCACACCCCCCACTTTGAAATGGAAGGGAGAGAGGACGATGTGGACTAGTTAGGTAATTTAGACAAAATGTATTTTTTATCTCGTCAGTCGTTACTGAGACTGCTTTCAAGATTTAAATTACTAAATAGGTACGCACAAACCAAAGAGAAAAACGTAAGATGGCATTTCGTCTGATGGACCGATGACATTGTTAAGATTGCAGAAAAACACTAGATAAAAAAGGGCGAAAATATTTATTTAAGAACATCATGGACTTCACAATAATGATGATGATGATGATGATGGTAAAGCCATAACTTGATCATTCTAAGTTTGGTTCGGAAACAAAGCCTTCCTATTGGCAGTTGGACAAATACAAAATGTTTCCAACTCTCATTTCTATGGGTAACATTACTTAAAGTTAATATTCTTAGCACGAATCGCGATCAATTCGGTTGTTCTCCCTAACTTCTCTCGGATTCGAGACCACACAGAGTGATTTGTAAATTAATAGAAAAACCAAATGTTTCTGAGAAGAATCACTCGAAATGTGGACATTGAACAGCTTACGGTTGTTTGACTTATATGCAAACTGATTTTGACCATTATAGGCAATGAGTGTTTATTTGTAAACTGAATTAAATGTGGGGCTTTCTTTTTGGTCTTAATTTCCGGCCAATTTTATTAAGATCGCCCTTAAATGGTAAAATTTATATGTATGAAGATCGTACCACCTTAAAAAGAATTCTTATAAGCAGCATAGATGAGTGTAGTAGTATATACTATACTTTATAGTGTAGTAGTTATTAGGTGAAACTAGGCAGTTCCACACCAAAAGCTAAGAAAAATGATTCAAAGTGCGACTGTCCTAAGTTTTGAGGAAGATCAATAAACAAAAAAAATAACTGTTCTAAAATTGAAGTTAACATAAAATCAGATCTTAGCCGAATCAAGTGGTAGAGTATCAAGGGACAGTTTAGTGTTTATGTTTGACAAGCATACAACTACACCATGACAGGGCTTGGCACCATGCCAGCGCCAGCGCCTTGGAGCCTCCAAGGCGCTGGCACTGGCATACGTATCAAAGATCTTATCTCTTAGGATTAAGCTTATGGCGTTGAGTTTCAAAGTCAAGTGTTCATTGATGGTAACTTTGTTATGGCTCTTTAGAATATAAAACTTAATAGATGGCCCAGAAGATCTACTAAATTGAGAGTTTATAGACTGGAACCTTAGTACTTCTGGTGATTAAGTTTCCTTTTATTTATTAGAAGGCCACTGCTGGCAATATGTTTCTAGATAAAAAAATAAGCCTTCTCCAACCACTTCTTTTTCTTCTAATCTTGTCACTGTTTCTTTTGAACCACGTGTGGTGAAAGGATTTTAAGTGCACCTCAAAAAGGCTCCTTTCGTGCACTTGTCACATATTTTCGAACTCCAACCACTGACGTGACCATTGTTGAGCATCAGATGGGGCCCGTCCTTAGCCTCGTCTTCTGGTTCGTGGTCGCCATTTGAAAATTGAACCTTTGATAGTCAGTATTGAATATTCGGAGCTCATCATCATCATCATCAGCCTAAAGAAGTCTAAAGGAGCATTATTAACTGTATAATAACCCATACACATTTCGAAAAAAACAGTTGTGAACCTTTTTCTAACCACCGACTTCCTACGATATAATATAAAAATTCACACTTATATTAGATAATTTCATGTGAAAACGGTACATCTGTTCACTTGTCTTTGATAGAACCACTACGCTAGGTTAAAAGCACTTTGAGAAATGTCTCAGAATACCTCTGGTCCAGTAAAAATCCAAGCTAAGTATCAATTTATTTTGAAAGGCCAGTCCACTCTTATGACGTACAATGCGAAACTGTATGTTTGTCTGTACAACGTTGTCGCTGAAATTTGTTCATATTTCTTTCTGGAGTTAGCACTGGAACCAATCAAATGGCAGAACAAGTAGATTCTATACCTGATGTTGAGGGGTTAATTCTGTCTGTAATGTAACGTGATTTAATGTGTAATTTAATTTGGGTAAACGTAAATGATTTTTATAGCGTCAGGGGCAACTGGCGGCTGGTGACTGGCGTTTTTTTTTTAATTTTGGTACTTTTAATATTAGATAGATAGATAGATAGAACATTATTTAAAGCACAAAAACAAAAACGCCATCATATATAGGCGAACTTAATGCTTGAGAGCATTCACTTCCAGTTAACCTTTGTGTAATTCGGACATAGGAGTATTATGAAAATATTTCAAGCATTGACTGTTGGATGATTTGAATACGAGACTCAATCCACACGGACTTAGTCACGGGTAAAAGTTAGTATACTAATAAGAATCCTAACAAAATAACAACTTGTTTTGGAAGTTATAAAATAAATTGGATAAAATAAAGCCCTTCAGATTTCGCTGAGAATTTAGAGCCTAACCTTTGGAAATTTTCTGAAGTTTTTTTTTACATGATATCTATAGACCATTTTTGGCCACCATTTTACCTGATGGTGAAGGACGGTGAAGCAGGGTGGTCTAGAAGACACTTATTCACTGTTGCCGTGAAGAGGCCCAGATTATAGTACATTTATAAAGAGCGCACCATGGTCCAGTAGGCCTACCAAAGGTTCTATCTGGCTCTGTCTCTGGCTCTGGTTTTGAGTGTGTGTGAGTGTAGACTAAGTAAATCTTACGTCGAATCGTCACACACACAGTGTACTACAAAGGTATGCACTCACACATACCCAAAACCATAGCCAGAGACAGCACCAGACAGAGCTTGTGGTAGGCCTACAGGACGTCGGAATACGAACAATGGAGCTCAAGTGGAGAACGGCACCCGACACGACGTGGAGACGAGTGGTGGCGAGGACTGCATATGGGAAGAAGCGTCGGATGTCGTAGCACGATGGGTTGACGACATTGTCGGCATCGTAGGCTGCAGATTGATGATGGTACAAGATCGTGGCGAATAAGAGCAAAAATAAGTCTATCTCCAGCAGTGGGTTAAGTCGGACTGTGGATGATGGTGATAATGATGATAATGACTTTTATAAAATCCTAAAATATACCGGTTTATTTCAGATCTGACATAAATTTAAGAAATCATTTATGCTGAGTCATCATCATGTAGAAGTTCACTGCTGGACATAGGCCTCCCTTACACATTTCCGTAAAACTTCAGGAAGACCGATTCTGATTTATGATTTATGCTAAGTACCTATTTAAAATGTTTATAATATTTTTAATATTTTAAGTCTTGCGCACATCTTAGCGTTATGCGGTGGCGATCAGTGAAATGCTGAATTGCCACCGCAGAACGTTTAGATGTACGCAAAGCTTTACATAGCCAAATTCATTATGTTGTGATGTTGGAAACGATGAGGCCCGTAGATCGGAATAAATATTAGATACAATCAGATAACACTTTATTGATTACCATGATCATGAGTACTATGTATTCATAGTACTCATCAGCATACAGTTTTTAGCATCAAAGCAAACAGCCACAGTAACACAATGGGCGGCCTTATTGCTAACAGCAATCTCTTCCAGTCACAATCTAAAATAAATTCTAAATCGGTAAATCCTAACAAAAATCAGTACCTATTGTGTGCACTGTCCGCAAATTTGTATGTTTATGGCAGAGAAACCTCGTATAAGGTATCGTATGTAAGCTCTACTACCGCGAATAAGATAAAAATCGCACCCGATGGGGTACTAAATTAATACTTAACACAAAAATCGTAGCAACAAGCCACCTTTTACGATCTAAGTGTGGCGATAAATTGTGCAGCAGGAGAGTGTAGCGCAGTTCAGCGGGAAACAGGAGCGAATATCATGGAAAAACTATGCATATTAGGATTAAAGTTTATGACTCATACAATGGACCGACGACGTAGTGAAGGTTGCAGGAAGTCGATGGATTAAAAAAATAAAATCGGTTGTCTGTAAAGTCGGTTTACTGACGATAGTTGAACGTGACAACGTCATACAGCGTCCACGCGGACGCATCGCTCACTCAAGTAGGAGAGAGACAGATGTCGAACGCTGCCGAACGCGGAGGCCGTTTGTGCCTCTTTGTCGATCGTTCCGCGCTCTCGCTTGCACTTCAAGTCTTGAATGGAAGGCCTCAGAGCGAGGTAACGCCGCATGAGTCATGTTTTTTCGTGCGTGCAGCCGGCTCCATCGAATTATAAGACGTTGTCACGTCAAAAATTCTTAGGGGGAATCTATAACCTGTAGGTGACTTGTTCAGGCTGATCATTATATCCACACAGCTCTGTTGAGTGAAGGTTGTGTTCGGTTCATACACACAAACATTTTCGTGGCGAAAGATTAGAAAGCCTTTTTGACGTCTTATAATTCGATGGAGCCGGCTGCACGCACGAAAAAACATGACTCATGCGGTTACCTCGCTCTGAGGCGTTCCATTCAAGGCTTGGAGTGCAAGCGAGAGTGCGGAACGAGCGGCAAAGAGGCACGCACGGCCTCCGCATTCGGCAGCGTTCGACATCTGTCTCTCTCCTACTTGAGTGAGCAATGCGTCCGCGTGGACAGCTGTATGACGTTGTCACGTTCAACTATCGTCAGTAAACCGACTTTACGGACAACCGATTTTTTATTTGTGTTTTTTATACAGGGTTATTCATTATTAGCTGCAAATACTCAGGAATTAGGTTCAACAAATAAAATAAAAAATATTTATGAAATGATTTTTTTTAAGTTTTGTTACGAAAATCCCGAGAAAATCGATAAAGGAATCATTGGCGCCTGACCTATTTTGACCTTTGATCCGCGCCCGCGCGCCGTGAGTGACACTCTGCGTTCAGTCACCGCCTGGGTGGGTCATCGTCCTGTTCTCCATGGCAATCATTATGCAATAGCCGTAAAGAAATTAATAAAAATAAAATTTTGATACAAAAACTTGAAAAAAATTTTGATCATATTTAAAAAAAATAATTTCATAAATATTTTTTATTCTATTTGTTGAACCTAATTCCTGAGTATTTGCAGTTAATAATGAATAACCCTGTATACATCAAAAACCTGGTGGTACCAACCTGCAAATTATACATTCACACTAAAATAATTTATCTTCCGCAATCGCTTGCGTTGCGATTTCAAACTCTTATATTCCTTCCTTCCATTCTAATAGTCGTTAAATTTTTAGATCCATGAAATGGGTTGTTAAATAGCGGAGGCTGCGTATAAACGCCGTAAAGATGTAAAACTCCGATTGGGTACATTTTGAATCATTTTAAATCACAACCCTATAAGGACCTCCCTTAAGGGTCCAGCCAATTACATTCGCATCTGATTATATTTCTACA
Source organism: Thera obeliscata (assembly GCA_947578465.1). Taxonomy (NCBI): domain Eukaryota; kingdom Metazoa; phylum Arthropoda; class Insecta; order Lepidoptera; family Geometridae; genus Thera; species Thera obeliscata. The sequence goes on along the minus strand of OX387918.1, from coordinate 25,327,955 downwards.
ACAGAAAATTCAGAAATGTGTGCTATACCTAGCGATCAGAAAGAGTGACAATTAATTTTGTTAGGCTTCGCATTTGTTTGTGTACCTACGATGTTTATTTAAGGCCTGCGCACATCTAGGCAATGACAATGGCGCTCAGCTGAAACGCTGTCAAATATGACAGCGTAGGCCTACAAACATTTAAATAAGACGTGCTTTAACCATGGCATGCAGTAAAACATGAAAAAAGAAATAGTTACCAGTTAGAAACTTGAAGTAGGTGGAAAACCAATTTCATTTCATTTCATTCATTTTCATTTCATTTATTCACAAACAATTTACAAAAATCGTGTTTGAAATCACTTATATTACTAGACAACACAACACAATTTTCTCAGACAAGTAAACCTTTTAATTCAAAACACTTTAAACAATATTATGAGTCAACCTTTACAACGGCTATACACCACAGAATATTAAACGAACACAATGCAGTTACAAACAACTCGTTACACTGACATTTCCGTGACAAAGCTTAGTCTATTTTAGTTTGACTAACTAATTACGTCACTGGTGACGTCACAAAGCGATAACTAGCTGCAACACTAACTAGTCTAAGCTAACTAGGCTTGATTATAATAATATCAATATTCTACACTTTTGTCGTTTCAGTCATTTGACATTCTTATGGCAGTTAGTTGCAGTAGCACAAAAATTCGGCACATTTTTATCATCCGCACTTGATGTACGGGCTGGTTTTCCCGCATTTGGGCCGCTGGTGGGCCCTTTTTGCGTGACCCTTGACACGTTTTGCTTAAACTTTTTTAGGTTTCCTCGCGATGTTTTCCTTCACCGTTTTGAGAGTACTGGCATAGTGCACATACATTTTTCGACAGAAAAACTCATTGGTACACGAGTGGATTTGAACCCACGACCTTCGGATCGGAAAGCGGGGCCGCTACCACAGACCACCAGTGCTCTCTGTTGTAGTATTTATATTTATATATTTATATTTATTGAATCAATTAGAACGGATATGTTATCCAATTACACTAATTAACAAATTATTACATACAATTAATTAATAAAATAAAAACAAAAAGTAGCAAATGGCCGCCCATTGCCACGTCAATTTTGTTATTTTGTGAGCTACGAAGGTGACCTTGGTTCTTATACGGGTTTATTCGTGTCTGATTTTATTACGTGATGAATCCCAGCATTTCTGTAGGCCTACCATGAGCTCTGTCTGGCTCTGCCTTTGGCTCTGGTTTTGAGTCTGTGTGAGTGCTCACCAGTGCATTATACTCTGTGTGACGTTTTGACGTTAGGATTTATTTAGTCATCACTCACACAGACTCGAAACCAGAACCAGAGGCAGAGCCAGACAGAGCTCATGGTAGGCCTACTGTTCTGTCCGTAAAACCCGTTTTAAGACTTTCCGATATTGTCTTCAAACGACCAAGCACTGAGTTTTTCGGAGCAACTATCAAGTAATTTATCAAAACACCTGTGTTTACCCACTCCCTGTGGATTCGGCGCGGATCTAACGCGGCTATGATGAGTCGCATCTGCAGAACTAGCATTAAGACGTCGTCAACTTGCTCAGTCTTTTTCCAATCAGCCGAGCTCATGAATTATTTAGTAACACCATCCGGGGGGTAGGGGTGGGACCGGTTTTGATATCGATATCCGGTTTCGGTTACATATCTTATACCTTTAAACGAAAATCTTGTATATATATATTTAGGATCTCGGAAACTGCACCAACGATTTTCATGAAATTTAGTATACAGGGGTTTTCGGGGGCAATAAATTGATCTAGCTAGGATTCATTTTAAGAAAATGATTATTACTTTCCGAGTTCAACAATTAAACATAAACTGAATATGTGACTGCTGCTGCCATCTATTGACGATTGTGAGCAACTAACTGCAAGCATGTCCACCAGATGGAGTTGTTCAGTAAGAATAAACCAGTAAAAATGATAATATGACTCTTATGATTTCTTAAAAATACAAATTAACGAAAAAAATTCCGGTTACCAACTGCTAGTTTATTATCATTATATAAACATGCATAAATTCGAATAAATCATAAGGCTTTTGCCAAAACCTTTTTGTTCGTCGTTTTTTTCTATTTTTATTTAAATAGAAAAAAAACTGTGCCCTTTCCATACCTTAATAGCAAAAAGCTAAGTTATTTTCTTATTGGAAACAGAAGGCAAGTTAGTAAGAATTTAATTGGCAATTAAAAACATATCGATAGATCATGATGTCATCGATAGCGGTACACCCCTAGTGACTTCACCCTCAAGCTACGAGTGGATAAGCTTTTGTTTCTCGGACATAATATTTCTACCCGAGAAGAGCCTTTCCAATTTTCATATAAATCCTAATGGTTTAAGTGAAAACAAATAAAGCTTTACGTTTTGGGATCATAAAAATTGTTTTGTTATAATATAAAACTTTTCGATATTTCTGTCGAGAATTATTATCGTGAAATATTTAGTAGCTTTTTATTGATCAGCCAGGCTCGTTTCCTTAAAGAGTTTCTATTGAGTAAAACCAAAAAATCTTCTTTGGAAAATAGGGATAACTCATACGACGGAGCTACTCGTATCGATATAACAATTTAATTAGTTTTGATTCCCGATGCATGCGCCATGATAAAACTCCCAAAACGAAAACATGGTAAATATCACTACGTTCATTAAAATTGCACTCGTATCGACCAGTCAAAATAACAAACAATAAAAAATAACAAAACACAACTGAATTGAGAACCTCCTCTTTTTTATCTGAAGTAGGTTAATAAACTGGACCAAAAGCTTTAAAATTTTCAGTTTATTTCCATGAATAACACAACCAACGACAGCACTTTGTTTTTTTAACAGATTTTTCTCTTTTCAAAGCTCAAGCTCGCTTGTTATTTAGATTTCACTTAGGTATTTTTAAATGTTGTATTTTATCACGCAACCTTTTTTTTTGTCAAAAAAAGTAGTAGAAAAAACTTTGTTTTCTTCACATAACTAGTCTTTTTTTAGGGTTCCGTAGCCAAATGAAAAAGAACCCTTATAGATTCGTCTGTCTGTCCAGTAACTATTTTTTTTTTAGTTTTTTGTTAAGATCTATGAATAATAATTGATCTTAACTGATAGTGAGAAATGATAGTGAGGTTTCTAATATCATTTTTTTCTAAACTGAATAGTTTGCGCGAGAGACACTTACAAAGTGTTAAAATGTGTGTCCACCCTTTGTAACTTCTGAAATTAGAGAATGTTAGATAAAGTAGAAAAAATATATTGATGTACATTACTATGCAAACTTCCACCAAAATTTAGTTTGAACGAGATCTAGTCAGTAGTTTTTTTTATAAGTCATAAATCGTAAACAGCAATTTACCTTTCGACGAACTACAAGAATTTTTATATTATGTTACTTGTCCGACTAGCACTTGGCCGCTTTTTTTTGAGTTCACTTCATTACCCTTTTTTAAAACTGTTTTATTATCCTTCAATAAGGCTCCCGTGTGGAGGCAGTGCAGCGTGACATTCCACTTCACGGTTCAGAGCGAGGGGCCTTTGGGCTTTGCAATACGAATTATCGAAGAGATTCATCGGTTGTTTTTAACCGTTTTCAAATAAAACGGAGGCAGTGCTCAATTCGATTGCAATTTTTTACGAATTTGTAATGGCACTGGCTACGTCGTAGCATGATATGACGTAGCGTGCTACGGCGTAGCTTGCTACGAATTCACGGAAAATAGGCTAACAAACAGAATGTTATCTCTGGTTAACGACGTCATACCTACATTGTTGTTTGTAATCCTAAGTAAATGTAAATAGGCTTATTTTTTTTTTTTTATTTAAACAACGTAAGGGTAAACCTTTTCCACACGCCCTTATTTACGGGACGTTCTATATTATGTTTTATTAATTCATAACAATAATACATTATGTATGTAATCAACTAATCATACAACATCAGAAAAAAATATGGGCTCATACCTCATGATGGTTTTCTTTACCGTTTGAATATATTGCAGTCACAAATAACCAGTTTATCACGTAAGAATGAGGAAGTACCTGAAAGTCCAAAGGTGCAGTGAGACGTGCCATCCGTGACGTCACGTGCCTCGCACCTGCCACTCACACTTGACTAAAGCTTGGAAACAGTTATGATGGTACCTAACTATGAGGGAAGATCAAAAAAAACTATTTAAACTCTTTCAAATGAATTGAATAATTATATTTCAAAATAATTATACTTGCTCGCACTTGCTTGTACTATGTGCTCATAAATACTGAAAGTTTTATTTATTCATTGAATTTTTGAATCGCTTGAAATGTAAATCTATCCTCTTTACGTGCCTACTAGAACTACACTGCTATTTTTATTTTACAAAACACTTTTTTTTATGCAACTGAATTAGAAAACAAGCATACGGCCCACCTGATGGAGAACGGTTACCGTAGCCTATGGACGCTTGCAACTCCGGAGGCATCGCGCGTTGCTGACCCCTGACCCTTATACATACTTGCACAACACAATAAAGTTGTATCGTGATGTGATATAGCGACTTGCTATGTACTTGATACAAGTACCTATGTAGCAAGTTCTATTCAGATCAGGCTCAGCAGCAGCGTTGCAAATCTCAGTGCGAGGTGAAAGATTAACGAGGCGCACCGCACACTCACGAATAATAGATGGCGCTCTGACAAAGAATACCTTGAATCTTTGATGGCTCGCTTTGTAGAACGACCTGCTTGGTGTGACCAGCTTCACCACAACATGGTACATCTAGCGCCGTTATTTTAAATGTAGGTTTCTTAAGTTAATCTATGGAACATCATCTCGTTGCGCTTAATCCACTTTTGGTAAGATTGGCGCTATTGTCACGAAGGGAACGTCTCTTTGCACTACTTCTTAAGTTCTTTCTGGGTCGTTACGTAGACTCCGAAATTTCCTACCTACCGCTACCAAAGTTATGCTTGCGCAATCACTTTTACTCCCCATACTAGATTACGCTGACGCCAGCTATCTCGACCTCTCCGAAGTCTTGCTAAATAAACTTGAGCGTCTACAAAACCTCTGTATTCGGTTCATATTTGGCCTACGCAAGTATGACCATGTCTCAGAATATCGCATGAAACTCAAGTGGCTCCCTATCCGCCTTCGCCGGAATGCACATATTCTGTCCCTTCTCTACAATATTCTTTTTAATTCTAACTCTCCGCCTTATCTCAAGGAACGCTTTCAGTTCCTGCACCAAGCCAACGATCGAAATCTTCGATCTTCCGAAACCTTACAGCTTTCTACTCCTGTCCATAGTACTAAACTGTATGGCAAGTCTTTTACCATACAAGCTGTACGGCTATGGAACTCTCTCCCTCTGTCTGTCCGTTTATCTAAATCTGTCCATATTTTCAAAACTAATGTCACCAATCATTATTTGTCCTTGTCGTCTACGTGCTCGTAAGATATTATTTGTCCTTAAGGATTTATGTTTAATATGTGTAGGTTTAAGTTAGATTATCTAATGCTATATTGTTAAGTATGTATTATAGGTTATAGGATTCTTTTTGTGGTTTATTTTGAATTTAATCTGTGTTTTATTAGGTTATTAGTAGGTATATAATTTTAGCAATATCGGGATTTTGCTTTTGTACACCACCGTTTTTCTGTTCTCGTAAAATCTCTCCATCCAAAGGTTGTCTGGAAGAGATCGCTTTTAGCGATAAGGCCGCCCATTGTACCTATATTTGTAATGTTTCTGTTATAATATGTTTCTTATGTGTACAATAAAGTATTAATCTATCTATCTATCTATCTTAAGTATTCTGACTAGGCTTATTTTTTCTTTTCGTTACTCAATATCCAATTAAATTTGGATAATCCAGGGTAATTCTAGTTTGGGTACCAATGTAATCCCTCTAGGATATTTCCCTTGTAAGCTGTAACCTAGAAAGAAAAGAATAGGTCGCTGTCACGTCGCATAAGGAAGCCAAGGAGGCCGCATTCAAAAGACCTATTTGGAGAAAAGTGCATCATAACCTCGACAAGAGCTAAGCTCTCAAATTTAAGAAGAAGAAGAATCTGTAACCTACCTGTATAATAGTTTTACTGAAATTTTGGTACATTTAAAAAAAAACTTAAATTGTTCACTATTAAATTGTATTGTATTAAATTGTACTTAAAACAGGTACGTTCTGTAACATTTCAAAAACATGTAAGTAACTATTTAATCTGTGAACGTATCAAAATAAAATGTTGATTTATCGTTCATTTTCAGGTTAACTATTTGCATAGGAACAGCTGGCAGCACTGAGCTCAGCCGTAACGTGGGACGTTTGCGTATGACGAGATTGAATTTTGCATGCGACGACCAAAGTCGGCTTATTAGACGAGCCTTCACAGAGCCTCCTCATAATAGAAGCTTTACAAAATGGCTGCCCGCCAACATTCTAAAGAATAACCCAATTAGATTAGATAGATCATGGCCACCATGTGGTCTCTGCTATTTTTAAAGACGATGATGATTTAAAAATTATACAATAACAAAAGAGCTCGTATCCCAGAAAATATCATCAACCGCCTGAAGATGCCCGTAAAATAGTGTTATAACTCTGATAATAAAAAAATTACAACCGAAGTACTCCTTTTTTATTTGAAGTTGGTTAAATATTCACAGGAATATCAATGATATGTGGTCGTATCAACATTGCCTAGGGATATTCAATTTCGAATTTGATTTTTGGATTTTTCGAGATTTTGTACCCACTTAAATTTTTATTAATAAAATATATCAGTATTATTAGTAATAAACATCACAAAATTAGGATTCTTGCCATATCTAGTTTTCTAAAGAAATTATTTTCAGTTTTTGTGAAATCAACATATCCCTAGATAATATCCCTAGACAATAAATTATGTGTGTATGTTACACTTCTTAGTTACTTAGTATTACTTATTTACGCAGTCATTTTTTGAGCATGGAGTATATTTGTCAAAAAAAATACCAAATTTCTTAAATCGAAGTACAACATAGAATGTATTGTGTAACCCAGAACAAAGCAAGGACATAAGAGTGTGCGACAACTTCCCAAACCATTAATAAGTTGTGACAGTTTAAGAGAGCGCATTATAAAGTTAAGTGAGTAACCGGGAGTTATACCACGCCGGGGACGGTCACTTGCAAGTTCTGAAGCAACTTCTACCACTACACTAGTGTAGTAATGTAGCTGTTACAATACGTGAGCCGTCATATCTACGGACATCATGATTACGGAAGACGTAGGGACCTACTCGTAGATCATACGGCTCCAGATGGCTATAGTTAAGAGCTTCTGGCTACCCTAAGCATTCAACATCTTTTTGAGGCAAGCCTTTTGAGGTGGCGGCTGTAGGTCTTTGGAATGCGCTCCCTATTGACATCAAAAAGACTCCCAATAAGTCAGCTTTTAAGCGTCTGGTTTATGAGCATTTCCTGAAGCAGATCTCATCGGACCTTAACTAATAAGTAGGTACCATGTTGTTAATTTTAATATCTAAGCTTTTCTTTTTATGTAAGCACGCCAACGCCATTCATACATCTAAGCAGATAGAACATTTTCTTTGATACATGAAGAGGTAACCAATAAACATTTTAATTCTAGGCGAATTTTGTTGAATTTCTCTAGTCTTTGCTTTGGTTGTGAGCAAAGAGCAAGTAAATAATTCAAAAAATATTGATAGTGACCTTACGCATAAGTGTTGAACCACAAAGTTCTGACGTAGTTATCGTAGACTAGTTCTACGGCGTAGCACACCACATTTTCTATCTTCTATCCGTAGGAATATCCTGAATACGGATACGGAACCGCGTGAATCCCTAGTTGGCACACGTACACACGACTTTGGCCAAATTGAGGCGAGTCGGTGTAAATTGTTAACTTAGGTTGCTGTTAATGTCTCAAATTAATGACGATGGGGATTTTGAAACATGTCGGGTAACATCCATCCCAAGTGCTGAAGGTCGCGGAAGGGACGCCCTTTCTGGAAAGTTATAATCGAATACTAAATAATATACCATTCCTTGGTTGAAAAGGTTGCCTGGAAGCGATCACTCTCAGTGATAAGGTCGTTTATTGTTTTGCCAGAATATGTATAAATCATATATTATATACCTATATATATGTATATATATATATTTAATATTCAGGGACAAACAGCTACAACATAAAAATAATCGAAATTAGTCTAAGAGTAGGTATAATTCTACCTACCTACTTGATTAATAATATTTTCTATGAGGTAAACTACAAAAATCTGTCCCTGTATCTAAGCCAAGCTATTATTATCTAGCAAAGCACAGCTGGTCCCAGAGACATGAAATTCTGAAGTTATCTTTTTTTATCTTTAAATTCAACCCCGAAACCCCGATACCGTAGCATTTATTATTTAAATGCAAATAAAAAGCTTCACAAGAATGGTGAGTCGCGCGGCATTTCACTAGCAGTATATCGTATTTTCTGCCGTGAGTGTCTACATCTAGGTACGAGTGTTAGCATACCATGGTATCTTTCTAGTTAGTTTGCTACCTGTTCCTCTCGGCTTGGTCGCGTGGAACTGGCACCTAGACTCACCTAGCTTTAGGACGTTTCAAAGTGATTCTTACAATCTTACTGAATAAACACACTTTTGATTTGCTTTGATTTGTGTCAAGGCCTGCGCACACCTATGAAACGCTGTCAAATTTGACAGCGTTTCACTGATCGCGTTCGCCAGCGGCCTAGGTGTGCGCAGGCCTTCAGAGGCACAAACAATTGTTTTGAATAAGTAACTACTATTATAATAAAGATACAAAAGTATTTGTACAGTTGAACAGAATCTCCGTAACAAATGTTGGCGCGGTCCCAGCAGAGTCGTCCATGGGTCCCACACGGCGACTTGTCACCAACAGCCACGCATCCTCGCGTCCGCGCCAATTGATGATCCTCCACCCTCGGGCGTGGCCACGGCACTGATGATCCTCCACCCTCGGGCGTGGCCACGGCACTGATGATCCTCCACCCTCGGGCGTGGCCACGGCACTGATGATCCTCCACCCTCGGGCGTGGCCACGGCACTGATGATCCTCCACCCTCGGGCGTGGCCACGGCACTGGAGGACAACAGCTTACGTACCGGAACAACCTAAAGCTCATAGGGCATCGATAAATCCACTAATTAAAAAAAAAAACTTTTTACTCGCGGGTCTTCAAAATTTTGTCTAGGCGACTGATCGAAGGCGTGACCCAAGAGCTGGTGGGTATCTGGCGCAGCGTGCTATTCAGCGTGGCAATGCCGCCAGCGTCTTGGGGACGCTTCCGTCTGGCACTGATTTGGATCAGTTGAGCTATTTCTAGATCGTTTGTAACGATCTGCAGATAGCTCAACTGTTTCTTGTGTATTTTGTAAATATTTGTTTAATTGTAAGTTTCTTGTGTACTTTATACAGTGATAAAATTATGCGTTAACCATTTCATCGGTCCATCCATCCATCTAATGCTTCTTCATCCAATAGTTATAATGCTGTATGATCCTCAAAAATACTATTGTTAGTGCTATGTTTTTAAAAAGGTATCAATATAGGTAATTCGTAAATAAATACATTACAATAGATTTGTAATCAAAACCCCTCCGCTTTTAAACTCAAAACATTCATAAAACAGTGCCAAAAGTACAAGTTTAATTGGAGAAAAGAAGGATGACATGAGTAAGAATTAGTAGACACTGAGATCTCGAATAATAGAAAATCCAAGAGGAAATCTGTTGCGCCGAGCCCACTCGTGTGTGCGGTCGACACATGCATGACGTGAGGGAACGTGCCAGAGAATGACAGCGAGAGAGGGTGAGGGACAGAGTTGTAAGATGAAGGTTATCAGCTTGAAGACCGATTTTACGGATTACTAATCACACTGATCACATATTTACCAGCTGTCTAACTGAAATTTTTCAATTCGAATTTTGAAATAAGCTGCTTTTAATAGTACATTGTTACCTGAGTGTTGAAAGTCACGTTTTTTGAGTCCCGAGACGGGTTTGGCGCCAGAGCGTAGCGAGGGCGCCAATGGAGCTTGAGGGACTTAAAAGACTTTCATCCGAGGTGAACACTGTGCTTTTCATTACGAATACAAGGAAAGTAAAAATAAAAACATGAAAGAAAAATTTGTGAAAATGAAGATTGAATTGCCGCCTTCCCGGTTTTTTTTTTCTTTTTCTCTGGCGGGCCTTCGGCTACGGCTCGCCAGCATTATTCAGCCATTATTTTCATTTTCATAATTTAAAAAATGGTAAATTGTTTGCTCAAATTTATGTTATTTTAAATAAATAGTTGAAGCTATATATTAATCAAGTAATTTAGAATATATATTATTTATTTAATAATCTTTATGTTATTCAAATTAAAATTTTACATTGCGCTCTAATTAGACTTTTTAAACTTCTTACCGTTGTAAATGGGTTTCCAACCTACTTGCTGAATAAAAAGTTGGAATTTGGTTTAACGACCTCCTTGCAGTTAGAAAGACTTTAGAAAGTTGGAACATGGTTGAATAAAATAGAACTTGTTTTTTTTTATAATTTTACAGCTGTCAGTAGAAAGCAATTCTCCCTAGGGCTGAAAGTTTTACTTTCTATTAGGCCCCTCAGGCAACTTCAGACCTACTTTCAGAGTATGAGTAATGAAAAAATATTTGATTGGGCGATTCGTTAACTGTGAACCTTATAATTTGTATTGTCCTATTTTTTTTTCTTTGTATGCTTAGGCTTAGCATGCGCTCTGGAGATTCAAAATTACACCTTCCAACAAACTCGTATTTACATACAATTATGTGAATTCACGAATAATAAATGATTTATGCATGTGTATTTTTTTGTATACAACTAGCTGATGGAACAATCATATGGCCCACCTGATGTCAAGTGGTTACCATCGCCTATAACAAAGCGCTGCCTCGGTCACGCGTGCCAGGAACGTGCCCTACGATGCACCGCCCTGCGTCCATCAGCTTGAGGCATGTAGCCCGCTGGTTGAGTGTCCACCATGTTGTTATTAATTGTACGCATGTCAAATTGTTTTTTAACGGTGGCCCGCTGTCACGCGACCAGGGCCAGGCTCGGGCCAGGCAAGGGCCAGGTGGCGCGTGACTGACACCTGTCTCTGCGCCTTATTCATTGTTTTGTTATGTACCCGTTTTAAAATAACCTACTTTAAGTTAAAAGGTATAGATTCAGTTGAAAATAAAAATGTTTGAAAATATATTTAGTAACTGGATTTTCGGAAAAATATGAGGAAGAGGGGTAGTAAATGGTGGCTGTGGTTTACAGAATCAATCTGCGGTTGAATTGAACTTCCTATGCTATTTTGGTAATATAGAGAAAAACGTATTAAACTACCAACGACATCCTGTTTTGCACCAAAAGTATGTCCCCATTTTATAACACAAGAGGTGCATAGCTACTAAATTGAGTCCAGAAAGGCTGAATTCTAGATTTCAGCAACGGTGCGGGATCCAGTCTCGCCGGCTTGAACATTTTGAGTTCAAGAGAATTCATTAAATTGCTCCGCACACAAAGGCATTGAACGTCGTAGGAGAAAAGTCTATTCATAGTTTCTAAAATGCAGAGAGTGTCACTGACGGGCGTGCCGACCAGATTACCCGGACACTTCACCAACGAAAACCGAATGATACCATTTCATTTCTTTTCACTGTTTTTGCTATCTTTTGAGGGGGTACGATTTCCATACAAACTTAATTTGCACAACTATGGGCGAATAAAGTATTAATGTACACTGAAATAGCTGTAATAGGCTTTTACAGTGGTCCTTATTACCGGCCAGTTATATAAAGTTGGAGTGTCAGCCGTTGGTAGTGGCAGTCGGGGCTTCAGAAAAAGAATGGCGAAAAAATTACTTTTTTGGTTTTTTATTAATATTTCTGTTATCCTACAGTTTTCTCCAACTTTATATAACTGGCCGGCAATAAAGATCACTGTAAAATTCTATTACAGCTATTTCAGTGTACATTTATACTTTGTTTGCCCATAGTTGTGTAAATTCAGTTTGTATCGGAATCGAACAACCTTATCAAGGTTAGAAATAAAAAAGATACAAGGTTAGAAATAAAATTTTTGCTAGTGTAAATCCCTATTTTTTTATATTCATTGCCTTAGAATGAGTTGTTACAAGCTCTCACTTATGTCAAAGAGAAAATGAGAAAATGATTCCACCTCTTTAAGCTAAAAAAACACCAAGAAAACTGGCACACACTAGAGGAAAATAAATTCGAACGTTAGTGTTATAGCAACGACGCTTGTCTTGCAAGAAGTGGGCATGTGCCAAATATAATTTCGGAAGTGTCTCTGGAGGAGGTCTTATTCTCCTATAATCTCTTTACACCAAACAAAGCTGCATTAAATATCATCGTAGGCAGATAAAAAATAATATTAAAGTATTTTATTTCACGTATCCTTTGCAACGCTTTTTAACTGTCACCAGTTTTTTAAGCGAAACCAAACCTTAAGTTGGCTGCTCGGACAATGCAGTTTGAAACTGTCCGGATTAAAAACTCATTTTCTACTTGTGAGAACTTTAGCGGCCATCTTTATGGACCTTGCACACAATCCATTGTTTGCCGCTATCGTGGACGATCGTGAAAACGGGCCTTTATAACTGTTTATAGGTCTATAATTATGTCTATAATGTCTTGATACCGGACTCGCTAAAAGGACAGTAAGCCTTTGCTAGCGTCGTTGGTTTGATTTTTATAGTGAGATTGAGATGTTTAAAAACGGTTTCAGCCTGCGGGGGTGCGTGTCTCATTTCTCAACACAGCAAACGAATTACGAGAACCGGAAACATGTTTGACCCTGGCATTTTATAAATCATACTTTTTTTACCCTATAAAAGCTTGTTTTTAGGTAAGCAAACTGCGAAAGCGAGTTATGTTTTTAAAGAAATCCGACCACAATTTCATTTCAGCTTTCAACTCATTTCCACTTTAGCAATTTATCGCCGCAAGTGAATAATGAGTTCGAAACAAAATTTCATACATTACCGTGATATATTTAGCCATACAAGTTTCCTAACGGCCTTACTTTTTAAGGCTTTTACAATAAATCATATAAAAAGGATCTATTAATAGCTTTTAGGGTCAGATTACAAGCGACCGGTCCGGTAAAGGCCGGAACTTAAAAAACATCGTTCGATAACAAATGTATTAAAAAAATGTGATTCAGGTGAGTACGTATTTGCTTTATAATTGGGTGTACACTGTACATACTGTAACTCAGAGTTTACTAAAGGTGGTTCGATTTCCAAACACACTGGATTTTTACCATAAATGGGTGGTTATAGTACTTACTTATAATTATACGCTGAAATTACTGTGGTGGGCTTTTATATTACTTTTCATTTACAATAAAAATGCTTTATTTTATATTACACTTGTTAAAATTAATATTATTGTTATAAGCTCAGCTCATTTATTTTATCAAAAATACAGCAAAATATCAGTTCCAATCGAAGTTGAAGCTGAATCCCAATCAAAAGCAGTCTCAAGCTATTAAGACCACAATACTGTTTCATTATTTTCTAATAAACGGAGATCGTAATCCAGCAACCGTAACTGAGACACTAATAGTGTAGTTTCACCTTTAACCAGTAGGTCTATTTTTTTGAATCTTGCTAAATTATTTTGGATATTTTAGATGAATTAAACGACTTCTCACCACTATTTTGCTGTCAGTTTCGCTCAGTCGGCTTGCAACCTCTGTTTAAAAATAAAACATGGCACAAGCAAACTAATGTGTACTTTCAACTTTTTTATACTCAAATCTATACAGGCTTTTTAATAATTGTCATACTATACAGCGGTGGTGCCTTTTATGAAACGCCAGGCTATCGGGTCGACATATTTCCCCGGAGCCCACCACCGGCTATATTAAAAACTCCATAATAACCTCCCCAGGCCCCATTGTTCTTGGGTTTAGAATTAAAATGGATTTTTTATGGTAAATGACTTTAAAGGCCTTTGCGGCACATTCGTCCCTTTGATGACCACAACGGACTTTTGCAATGACAGTTGTGTAATGGTTTTTTTCACCCCAATGCCGAAAGATTATATTAATGGTTGGTCTTATTTTACCGGATAAATAAATAGACATTAACGGTTGTAACGTAGGTCTTTGAGGATGTCTAAGGAGTGTAGTTAGACACACGTCTTATCATAAATTATGTCTTGGATACTATAATACATGATCCTTTTAATTGGGAACATGAGTTGCCCCTGAATCGGTATAAATTGTCTTTAATAGATAACTGTATATGAATTTTAGAGTGTGCAATGAGAAAAAAAAAATTAGAACCTTAGAGTAGGTTGTGAAAATACACATAAAAGAAACATTTTAAGTCTAAAATAAAATCAGCGTGTCTTGCTGCCTGTCCCAATCCAGAACATGCTTCATATATTCGTGATTTACTGGCGAAAACATTCGCCAAACTCGATGTTAAAAAAGATAATACATCTTCCTCCAACACGGCCATGTTTCAAAAAGTCAAGTGTGATGTCAAATCTCTACGTATGCCGTACATAAATAAGAACGTAGACGTCACATCTCCCCTTTCCCCGCTTTACCCCTACTTACCCCAGGCTGCCCCTACTTGCCCCGCTTTGGTAAATAATGATGGTGTTGTGTTCGCGAATACGAAAGCGGTTGGCGCCGCGAATGTGCGGGAACACAGGCGCGGCGCGGCTTGCATGCAGATCGTGGCGACACACGAACACACATTTCGGACAACTATTTGTTGAGTGGCTATTCAAAAAAGCACCTGCAATTTCAACCAAAAACGTAGCAATAAAGCTTATAGATATACACCACTATTTTGAAACTACCAAAAAAAAATAGGGTAATGTAGCAGGGGTAGAACATTATGAATGTGCAATCAGAATTTTTAGTTTCGATAAAATGACAAAGTTATTAAATGTAAAAATTTTCAGAATTCCTGCATAAAATTATGGACTTAAATTATGATTTAGTTACGTATTAAGTACTACAGAGAAAAAAAATTACCCTGTTCGGTTCCGCTTGGTATTTAGCGTTTATGAATGAAATGATTGTTGTTTGTTGAATCATTTCTCAATATTTGACAAAAAATTTTGGTTATTTAAAAATATTTTTTTCGACTCAAAAAATTTTTTTTTCGTGTATGTGTTCAGTATCAGCAGCCAATATCGGCATTTTTTTTTTGGTAATTACAAAATAGTGGTGAACAATGTGAAAATATCATAAGATGGCAGAATATTTCCAAACTATTATTACTATAACTCTGTCATTCGTAAATAGATTCGATAATTTTTTTTTATTTGATAAGTTAATCTTTCAGATTGGTTCCACATCCAGCAATTCGGTTATACATCCATACATACATAAAATCACGCCTCCTTCCCATGGGGTTAGGCAGAGATCACGGTTTTCCACCTGCTACTATCCTAACACAATTTGGTTATGAAGTCGGGGTTTCAAGTTTTTTAAACGTACATTATGCAGTAGTAGTTAGTTACTAATTTAGATTATGTTTATGTTGTTCCTAGCTGTTTGTTGTTCCTGAATAAATAAAATAAAGTTTTTTTTACTCACTTACGATACCAATCTCGATTTCTCTAGATTCAGTGAAAAGTCGCATCGTTTCGTGCCGAGATATCTCCCCCTGTTTTCCACTCACTACCCTCTAGACCACGCACAGAATATGTGAATGGCTGATGTTCTAATATGGAAAATCAACTGCTGATCGTTGTTTGCCTCAGAAATTGACTTTTCGGCGTTTCGAGCAAATATTATGAAATAAGCGGGATTCTCGGTGTATTTGAGAGTCAAATATTTTCGCATGGCTGGCTTACGCACACAACACACGCGTTGTTATCAATTGCTCGGAATGAAAACATTATTTTGAGATAAACCTCTGTTATTTGCTGGGTTTGTGACTGAGAATGTGTCATCGTCGCTTTTGCTATATAATTTGAATTTTTTGTATAAAATTATCAAGATTAACACAATTACAGTATCAAAACGTTGACCAACTATTAAATTAGCTTTATTTGGTTCGAGCATCTTTAAATCCCTGCTACATTAATCAGACGCGACGCAATGAAATGAGACCCTCGTTTAGGCATCGCATGTTTTTGTCAAGACTTTTGTTGGTATTTAATTGATTAGTATTTATGTTGAGTCTACCGACGATGTAAGCTCGTGCTTGCTTGCATATTTTGACCCTTTGAAATATACAAAACATTTACCTAACCATTTGGGCCTACCATGAGCTCTGTCTGGCTCTATCTCTGGTTCTGGTTTTCAGTCTGTATGAGTGTTGACTAAATAAATCCTACGTCAAAACGTCACACACACAGTATAATGCACTGATGAGCACTCGCACAGACTCAAAACCAGAGCCAGAGACAGAGCCAGACAGAGCTCATGGTAGGCCAACTGAACTTATTTTTAGAAAATAAGTTCAGTTGGTCTACGCAAACTTTCTTGTGTGCAATCTGTTTTCATAACTGGTTTTCACACTTAAGCAAACTTTTAAGTAAAAAAACGTGTTACAAATATACACATTTTAGATCTTTCGAAGGGCCAAAGTGTGCGAGGGAGAAGTTGTTACATGGTTATCAGCGTCTTAAAATTTCATCGGATTTATCCAATATAAATTGTATGGCAACCACTATAAGACTCTAAAGGTCACAGCGGCAGTCCGGTCACCTCCCGGATCCAGGGTCGGACGTAGGGAATGATCGAGTACACTCCTGGCTTGTCTTTCACAGCACAGCCAATTCCAAAGGAGACGAGACCAATCAGTTTCTGCCCCACCACTGCTGGCCCGCCAGAATCACCCTGGAAATTAAATAAAAGTTCCATTAAATAAAAATTAACTTTAAATCTTTGATCATGTTTACAAAAATAAAGATACACAATTTAATTTCCGTTTCTCGACAGTAACTCCAATGAACATAAATGGAAACAACCTCACTTATCTAGCGTTTGCAGACGACATTGTTTTGCTATCGGACAACGCACAAAAACTCCAGTACATGTTGACGACCCTACATGATGCTATTCAAAAATCAGGCCTAGAAATGAACCTACGAAAAACACAAGTCATGTCCAACAGCGCGAAAAAAGAGCTATACATCGAAAACACACAGCTAGAGCATGTAGAAGACTATATTTACCTAGGCAAACAAATTTCTTTTAAACCGTCAAATAACATTGAAGAAATCGAAAGAAGAATAGCCAAAACATGGAATAGGTTTTGGAGTCTAAAAGAGGTATTAAAAGGCCCACTACCCCTGAAGCTGAAGAAAAAAGTAGTTGACTCTTGTCTCTTACCAACGCTAACATATGGATGCCAAACATGGACGTATACAAGAGAAGCTAAAAACAAAATTACCAAATGCCAGAGGGCGATAGAAAGAAGTATACTGAGAGTAAGATTAATAGATAAAATAAGACACACAGACATAAGGAAAGAAACCGAATTTATAGACGCCCTAGAACAGGCGCTAAAAATGAAATGGCAGTGGGCGGGACACGTAGCAAGAATGGATAAAGAAAGGTGGACCAACCGAGTGACTACTTGGAAAGGACCTAAAGGGACCAGAAGGGCAGGCAGACCGCTGGCCCGATGGTCAGATGAAATAAAAAGAATTGCGAAAGAACAAAACTGGACTGAAGTAGCAAACGATCGTGAAGAATGGAAAAGGCTGGAGGAGGCCTATACCCGAGAGGGATCCTAGCTAATGAAAAAAAAAAATATAGGACCACAAATAAACAAAAAAAAAATAAATAAAATAAAATGAAAACTTATGAAGAAAAATTCAAAATTAAATGGTGTATGATATGAATGTAAATAATAATAATGTAATAATAATTTTAATTTTAATAATTTAATTTAATAATATGCATGAAATGTAATTTAATGTAGCTATGGAATAAATGGGCTTTTTTATTTTATTTTATTTTATTTAACTCCAATGAACTCCAGTCTCCCCACGACCACGGCTGTTGTAACACGGTTGGAACGGTATTTCTTTTTTCTTTCTTTCTATATAATTATGCATAACGATCGCGTTAAAAAGTGCTACACAATTTAAATAATAAAAAAAGAGAAAATGGTCACACAATCAATTGAAACATGACAGTGTTTCTAGTAGTTGTAGAGCTCTTTGTGAAGTCGTCCGGTGAATTACCATCCGGTTTCGATGCAGTTTTTTCCAATCACAATAGTCTACAAATGTCCAAAAAGTAATACATACAAAATCTATAAAAATAATAATGTTGTCATTGTCCCAGTTACCTGACAAGAGTCTTTTGTGCCATTATGGTATCCAGCGCAGAACATCCTGGGGGTGATGGTCGCGTAGAACTTGTTCGGGAGCATCTTGCACTCGTGCGACGGTACGATAGGCACTGACACTTGCCGGAGAATGTTCTCCATGCTTTTTTGCTGTGAAGAAAGTTAATTATATAAAAACTCGTACACAAAAGACGAAAGAATAAAAACCAAGAAAAAGATATCACAAAAAAAAAATGTGAAGCAGAACGAGAAGACAACGTGTTGTAATCCAACAACTAGTTTATATCTTTTGTGATTAGCTGATACCATCCCTAGATACCCACCCCCACATGCGAGTGTCCCCAACCAGTGACGGACACCATGGCCCCAGGAACCACGTCACTCATACGGCCGATGGCGATGGGCCTGGAGCCAGGAGTCACCGGCACTGACTTCTCCAGGAGAAGCAGCTGATAGTCGAAGTCATGGAAGTGGGTCTGAAATAAAGTACCTCCAATCAAATGAAACACGATACAAACCATGTCAAAATATTTAAACATCTGCAAAAGATCTTCTATGCATCTCTTCTTCAACAGCAAAAAGATAAGGCTGAAGTTGAACCCAAGAACTACGCACCTGGTTATGTTCTGTAGCTGAAAAGTTGTCGGAAAGCTAGTGGATGGAAAGGGCGCAAAATCATTCTTCCTGGAAATGCATAGGGGCGACTTTGTCCAGCAGTAAATTCTTCAGGGCTGATGATGATGTTCTACAATACAATACAATACAATACAATCATTTATTTGCGAAACACAGGTAATATATACAGGGTGTAATCGTTAAGTGTGCACAGGCGATTATTCCGTAACTATTGCAGATATCAAGAAACTTTAAACTGATATCGAAAGTACTTTACCTAATGAGTAAAATGACATTAATAACTTTTTAAAAATAAAACGAGAAATATCCAAAAAAATTACATTAATCACTCCCATACATTTAGTATGAGATAGTAGAAAGGTTTTTCAAATTGAAAAATACAATAAATTGGCGGGAACGAGAACCCGCGATAAAGGATTTGAATTTAGAACGAACACCAAAGAGTATCTTTCTTTTTGTTTTTATTTAGTACCTATGTTGCTTTTCAGCTAGTTCAAATCAATACAATATTGAAACAAGGTTTATTATAAATTTGAAGTGGTAAGATAATTAATCTACACGTGTATCTACTTGAAATTCATTAATACCTTCATATCGTACATAATTATAAAATGACAAGGGTAAAATGAGTAGGTACTATTCCACTTAAAATAAGGAAACTAAAACCTTTCTACTATCTCATACTAAATGTATGGGAGTGATTAATGTAATTTTTTTGGATATTTCTCGTTTTATTTTAAAAAAGTTAGTAATGTCATTTTACTCATTAGGTAAAGTACTTTCGATATCAGTTTAAAATTTTTTGATATCTGCAATAGTTACGGAATAATCGCCTGTGCACACTTAACGATTACACCCTGTATAGGATGGTACAAGTTAAGAAGTTCAGCCATGTTCTGCCTTAAGGCATGCAAAATATTTAAATGTCACAAGTATGCAAATATAATAAAATGTCAGCGCTATAATGAAAATTAATAATTAATACAATATTATTACTCAAATTTATCACATAAATACTCCTTAACACTATAATATTCCTTTTCTATCAAAAACTTTCTGTAGCACTGTAGTGCTACAACTTTCTGTAGTGTTTTTCTGTAGCACTGGTCGAGTATTAAACTAGCCAAAGTTAAGTTTTGCTTTCGGTCAAAGCAGCATCGGTCAAAGTTTGTGCTCTGTGCATACACCATAGCTTTGTTCTTCGATTACTGTTACCTTGTCAGGGTCGTTCCATTGTGGGTGTATGAAATGCGCGCAGATTTCGTAGCGGAGACCGTCGCTGATTTTTGTGTAGCCAGCCACGATGAAGTGGTCTTTGGATCTATAGAAACAATTCTCTATATTAGAAAAACGAGAGAAATTCTAATCTATGAAGCATTATAGCAAGTAAGTTCAGAATAAAAAAAGATTGGATGAGCAGACGATCAGCTCGAGCGACGAAAGTCGGAGTCAGCCCTTATACTTGTACCTAGCTAGATGAAGTAGTTTGATGAAGAATTCAAATGGAAATGCATGTCATATTACAACTGAACTTACTTGCAATGAGCAGCAGTTATGACCCACTCGGGGGCGATGAGGCTGCCCCCACAATATGGACCATACAGCACTGTGTGCGGAGCTTGAGTGATATCTACTTGCTGGCCCCCTATTATTCGCCATTGGAGCTATAGGGAGAAGAATGCTCAGCTTAAGTTATTTTCAAAGTCAAATGAAGCTAGAGGCAAAGGCAAAAAAGAGGAGGTTACGTGGATAGCAAGACAGAGCATTAAGACTGAGAATACAATTTCAGATAAAAGACAGGGAACAATCATGCGTTCACCACACAAATATTTGTTCTCGTTGGAGATTGAACCCATGCCCTCCAGCGCAAAATGAACTGAGCTGGGCTGTCAAAATAAATAGGTCTTACAGGAACGATCTCCTCAGATCTCCGCTGGTTCTCGCTGTTCTCCATATCCTCATGGAAGTACCGGTACGTCCGCCTTGGTACCGCGTGGTCTACGTACATTTTGTGGTACTTTTCCACGCACCCTGGGGTCAGCTTGCCGTAAATTTCATTACCTAGGATTAACAGATAATACGAATGTATACTGTTTGCATTATGTTGTAGCTATACATTACTCAAGACACCGAAATGTACAGTGTTTTGTTGAAAAGAAAAGCAGCATTATAATTCAGCAAATACTAAGTTAAATTTACGCAGTTTGAAGCGTATTGTCAGAGTTTTTACTCAGGAAATCTGTGGGAAAATATACTAAAAAATTGCTGGATGCCTTGCGTGTCCAGTTTGGCAACATCTTTCAAATTATGTTGAGACTGCCCTGCTCCTCCGCTTTTGCAGTGCGTCAGGTATATGTTTACGCAATACCACACGGACGGAACAAATTCTTCAGCTTTATTAGCTTTATAAATATCTTAAAGTCAATTTACCTACCTCTGTAATCAATTTAGTTGACAACACGTGAGATAGGTCTGTTCCTGTGGCATTAGTTAGTCAAATCATAGACATAGCGAGATTTCAGTTTGAGGCTAACCAAAACATGAGGACTTACCAGTCTTAGCATCGTTCTCCAGCTTCGAACTGACACTTCCTACAGCAAATATCAGACAGAGCACGACTACACCACCCCGCACCATGACTACTACAGAAAGAACAAGATTATCAGCTCATTTACCAAGTACCTGCGAAATACTCCAGTAACTAGCCAAAGCCTTTGGTTTTATCTGTACTGCGATAACCGTTGGGGTTTTGAAAAATTCATTGTAACCGGTACGGGGTGGTTACCCCGTAAGATCTTCGATCTAAGATCCCTTCAGGATCGTTTTTTCGGGATGTACCCTATGATGCACAACCATGCGTCCATCAACTTGATGATCTTGGGTTTGTCACCATATTCCAAACCGACAAACAGTAATATTACTAGCGTCCATAGGTGATGTCGAGTTAGGCAAGCACAGAGTGAGTGAGCATGCTAACAACGTGTCGTCACGCTCTCGAAACGAATCTGATTTTCACAGATTTGCTTGATTGCAAAGTGGTTATAATATTAAATATGAATAAATCGGACAAGCGCGTATACAACCACGCATGGAGAGATTCCGAATTATGTACGGCTGATTTAACTTGAAATCACTGGCGGGCATCATCGTGTGTAGCAATAAATGAATGACCACTTTGACTCTCTTTACTTTTAAAAGCTGTGTATTACAAAACCTTAATTAGTGATTTCTGAAAATAAACCTACTTTTAGGTATGCTGGACACATATACTAATAGTCTGCCAAAAAACTAGTCTGTGTTTTGGCAGACCTTGTGGAAACCTATAATAGGGGTTCATAATGGACTTCGGAACCCTAATAAATATTAATTTACTGACTGACAACCATGTTTTTGTTTAATTAATACCTATACCTAATCATCAAAAGAACGATAGAACAAGTGTATCGAGCTCAAGATTACTATTATTTATATGGGAATCGGTTTTTTGTAGTTCAAAACAAAGTGCTTACTTAGTAAGGTAAAATGTTGAAGGCTGATAAGACAGTGAAGGCTGATGATGACGAGCTCGAATCATCGCCATCAGCCTGAAAAAACGTCATTGCTGGGCAAAGACCTCCCCGAGAAAGAGATCGAGTAGAAGAATTTGTCGGGCTGATGATGCCTGGAAACAATCATAGTTCATAGTTCATAGTTCTTTATTTATCTTTTGACATTATAAAATGTTCTTAGACTAGTCACATAAAATTAAATACATTATTATAGTAACACTAGTAACAGGTAAAATAAATGTCATGTCGAACGTAAAACTATACAGATTGAACATAGAAGAAGAATGAAAATAGACAGTGTTACCAACATAAACATATTCAAATCAGCAAAAGCATCGTCCAGTTATATAAAAATAAAAATAGGATATTATGATACTCACAACTTGAGTAAGAATATAATTAATGGGCTTTAATAATGTCTAATACAAATATTGTTTTGTCTGTCATGGCTTCATTAATTTTGTAATAGCTTTTCTCGATTAAATGTTTTTTTATGAATGTCCTAAAGCATATATCAGTCATATTTCTTATTTCTAGAGGTATCTTATTATACAATTTAATGGACATACAATAATAACTTTTAGAAATTTTTGCGAGCCGAGTTTTTCGAGTCATCAAGCGATCCCTATGTCTAGTATTATAATGATGAGTTTCTCTTACAGTCGTCAGATGGTTAATATTTTCCCTAATATATAATAAACTTTGGTATATGAATTCCCCAGTCATAGTCATAATTGAGAGCTCTCTAAATCTGTTTCTGCACGATTCTAGCTGTCTTAGACCTAAAATATAACGTACGGCGCGCTTTTGGAGTATGAATACCCTATTTGAATCCGCAGCAGTACCCCAGAACACAATACCGTACGTCATTATGGAGTGAAAGTATGCAAAATATACCTCACGAGCTGCCTTTTCTCCACCTATCTCTTTAATTTTTTTTATTGCATACGTTGCTGAACAAAGTCTTTTCGTCAGTTGTTCTAAGTGAGTAGCCCAGGTTAGTTTACTGTCTAACCATATACCTAAGAATTTAACATCATCAGTTGGGGAAACGTTTAAGTCATCTATAGCGTCTTCAACACATTTCGGCAATTTTTTTACTGACCTTGATCCCAGAGCAAATTTAATGACATTAGTTTTATTTACATTTAATAACATATTATTTACAGAAAACCATTGATTTAAATCATGTATACTCTTTTTGATCTTATTACTAATTATTTCGTTACTTTTATCTTTTATAACTAGGCTAGTATCATCGGCGAACAAGACTACGTCTACATCTTTAAATACTACCGATATGTCATTAACGTATACCAGAAAAAGTAAAGGCCCCAAAATAGAACCCTGGGGAACGCCTAACGATATCTTGCGTTTGCTTGAGCGACAACCATTCAGTTCAACTACTTGTTGTCTGTTGCTTAGATAGGAAGTGAGTAATGCCAACTCTTTTCCTCTAACACCGTAATGTTGTAGTTTACCTGCTAGAATCATATGTGAGACGCAGTCAAACGCTTTGGAGAGATCACAAAACATCCCATAAGTTCCTTGCGATGTCTCCAAACCTGCAAATACATCTTCAACTAACCTCATAATGGCATGTTTGGTCGATTTTGCTTTTTGAAAGCCAAATTGACGTTCACTTATAATATTATTTGCGGCCAGAAAGTCCATAAGCTCTTCAGCTATGTACCTCTCAAATATTTTACTTAAGCTAGGTAAGATCGAGACAGGCCTATAGTTGTCACACGATGCAGTGCTGCCTTTTTTATGTAAGGGGACAACTTTTGCTATTTTCATTTGATCCGGGAATATCCCTTGATCAATGCAAGTATTTAATATTGCAGTCATTGGTGCAGCAATCTCACATTCCAACATCTTTACTAGACTGGGCGTCACATACCAAAAGTCATTTGATTTTTTTGATTTGAGTGCCCTAATAATTTTGGTTGTCCGTACTACAGTTATTGGTCTAAGCATAAAATTTGATTCATGTATAGGCATGAATTCCGTAAGATATCCCAAAGAATCGTCTAAAGAGCATTTAAGAGTTTTCGTCACGTTTACTGCAACATCAGCAAAATATTCATTAAAATAGTTACAAATTTCATTTATGTCATTTATTAATTTACCATTCGCAATAATTTTATCACAGCTATTGTTACAATTTACAGTTTTCCCAGTATTTTCTTTAATAATTTGCCAGACACATTTAATTTTATTCTCAGATTGTGAAATTCTTTGAGCAAAGTATATTTTCTTTGCATTCAGACAGACTCTTTTGAATATCTTACTGTACTGCGTTACATAGTGTCTTAGTGATGAATTGTCATCTATTCTAAGGAGAGCATACAGCTCAAACAATCTTGCTCGTGATACCAAAATACCTCTTGTGGCCCATCTAGAGAAGGGGCAACTATTTTTACTCATCATTTCAGTCACAGGAATACACTCATCTATTATTTTTATGAAAGAATCAAAGAATGCATCATAATCAGTGTAATGACAGGGATCCATCATTTCACTCATATTTTGTTTTAGATTTTGCACTTTAGAATTTGTTATTTTTCTAAACTGGCAAGACCTTACAGCCACAGTATCAATACTGAGCTTGACATCAATAATTTGCGCTAAATGATCAGATTTAATACCTTGGATGACTTTAGTGTTTTCAACCAGATCAGAGTCTGTAAAAATATTGTCTATGCAGGATCTAACAGGGTCCTCACGTCCTTGTACCCGAACTACCCTAGTATAATCAAATATCTGCTGCTTCAACAAAAAGCTGTCCAAAAGATCCGATAATAAATTTTTAGACTCCTTCATCAAAGAGAAGCGAATATTAAAGTCACCACAAATAAGGATGGTTTTGTGGTTTTGTCTCGTAATTTTTTCTAAACATTGCTCGAGATATGTCATAAATATATTTACATCTGATGCAGGGGTCCTATAAACTACTACAACTATAACGTTTTTTAATTCTATACAACATACTTCGAAGTGTTGCTCAATTGACATATTATTGATATCATCCCTTTTTTTAAATTTAATATTTTTCTTGACTAGAATGAGACACCCACCGCGAATCATTTTTTGTCTGCAATATGACGACGCCATTACATAGCCTTCTACATTAAAAACTAATACATTACTAAAATTTAACCAGCTTTCGCATATACACATGATGTCAATATCTTCATGAGCTAAAAACAAACTAAGACTATCACCTTTCTTGTAGATGCCTTCAACGTTTTGATGACAAATCCTCATGTTGTTTTTTTTCGATTGTCCACCTGAGAAAAATTTTGCATAGGTGACGTATCCAGATGTTGTTTTCCTGTTGATAGCACCGTTAGGTTGCTTCTATTGACTCCGTAAATATAAGCAACAGCTATGTATTTGGCTGTGACATCTCGACCCTTTTGTGAGTAAAACAAGGGACATTCCTGAGCATAATTAATTTCAATAATATTTAAGTTACTGTGCAAAGAGGCTAATGTGTATAATTTACTGTTCACCTTCAGAATTTTAGCATTGACCTCGCCTTGTTGTCCATATAACAATGTTGTGACTATAACTTTTCTTTCCAACTTCTTCAATTTCTTTGATATCCTATCAATTGTTGCTATATACTCTATGTAATTTCTTCTGATGGTCTTGTAATTTCCAATCATTATCACAATAGTTTCATCGTGATTTGGGTTGGCGTAATCTTCATTAATGATCTCAGTAAATTGTTGACCAGGTTTACAAATGTTTATGACTTTATGTGTTCTAGGTATATGTTCGCTTATTGCACTGGCCATTGTTTTCCCGGCAATATCAGAAAACATAGCAATTTTTCTAACTGATTCTTTTATTTTTGAGCATTGGTGCACCACAGGAGTGCTAGTATCCAATTCTTTGTGTAGTAGTACGGCGCTTGTATCGTTGATCTTGTCTTCAATTATTTTTTGTAGTGTTATAAGCCGGCTTTCAAGGAATGCAACCTTTTCAAGTGTAACTTCACTCTGTTTAAGATCTTGATCGTACTCATAAATCGTGTCCAAGAGTTGCTCACTTTCATTTCGTAGGGTAGAGATAGATGCTTCTCGACGGTCTAACTCTAGTTTCATCATTCTCTTTGTAGCAATTAGTAATTTAATTTTTTTTGCCATTTTCCTCCGTTTTAAGTATTGTTTTTTCTTAGTTTTATTTAGTTTTGTATTTATATGAATATTAAATTCTTTTTTCTTGGTTGCTGGATTCATAATCAAATCAGTGTATTTGAGATGCATTTCCATCAGTTCGTCGTATTGGAGATCAAAAGCTTTTTGAATATTCGATAATTTTGTCATGTTACCACATTCTTCATGTTCTCTGATCAAATTTTCATTATCCATCCTTAATAGTGATATTTGCTCCATTAGAGCTGAATTTTTAGTCTCTTCGTCAAAAACTCTTTTTTTTAGTAAGTTTACTTGTTTGCATACATTTTCAAACTCTTTTGAGTTGTTTTCTTGTTCTTCTATAAGTAAATTGTTGAGTTCCTCTTTAGAGTTTAATTTTTTGTTTAAGCTATCGATTATTTTTACATAATTCATTATAGCTAAGTCTTTTTTATTTTTATTTTCATCTATGCATTCATTAATTTTTCTTCTAGCTTTCGACCTTGTTATCATGTTACTATTCATTTTCTCAGATAGACAAATAATGTTTTATAGTCCACGTTTTCGATCTATTCGATTTTGATTTACGTCAAATTAAAGTTATGAGTTGGCAACTCCAGTGTTTTGTTAACTGTCAGTGTCAAGTATTATTTTATGTCTCTGGTTCAGAGTTCAGTGCCCTTGTCAGAGTTTGTAAACACGGGCGGGACGGTATATTTCCAAAAATGAATAGAAAGTTTTAATTGTGATTGGGCCAATTTTTGTCCAAAAATCGTTGTTTACGTTCGTCCTATGTGTGTGTGAGTTAATTTGAATGCAAACGTATCTTTTCCTTTAGTTTCACAGCTGATATTTTGCTTGATAAACAATTTTTGTGGTTATTCAATACCTGTTCTGGTTGGATGCTGGCACGATCTTCGAGTTTCAACACAGTTTTTAGAAGTATGGTACTTAATTCCAATTTTAACTTATGAAAAGGTAACGAGCACAAACAAGCGCAACTTTCACAACAGTGCACACACACACAGTTCATCTCCTATTATAACATTTGCATTTCCAGAAATCAACACAAACTTACTTACTTTATTTTTATAAAGAAAAAAAAGAACCAGTTGAGGTCTGTACATCCTGTGTACATCCTCGACATCCTCATCAAGTCCTTTGGGGTCCAAGTCCACTGAGGATTATTACAAAATCACTTAGTCTATCAAACACACTCGTGTAATAAAGTACAGGGATTTATCGGCAAGCCAGGGTCCAGTCGAAGCTCCACAAAAAACCCCGCATAATCATAATCCAATTTTCCTTTCAAAGAAATCCGTAAATACCGCGGCAAGAATCAATTTCCTCCCCTTGAAGTAATCCGGGGGTGCTGAGGGGGTCGCTATCTCAGTTATGCTCAGATAACCCCTATTTTGTCGCGACACCCCCATAAAGTGGGTACCGAGCACTGGAGGAGGGGCAGAACGACGAAAAACTATAATATGTAAATTTTTGGGTGTTTCCATAAACACACGATACGATTTTAGGGCGAAGTTTACCGACGCAAGGAGTATTTCTCCAACAAGTGGACGAATATAGTCACGTGCCCTAATATCATATTATTTGCGTTTAGGATGCGTGGGCCGGCCATGGGGTCTACGACGTCAACGGGGCTCAACATGCTTTTAACTTTGTGTTCAAACGGCACACCGTTTGGGCGATTAACCAATCGTATAATCATAGGAGGCTGAACATTTTAAGGGAAGTTATACAAAGTCATGACATGTGTTAAGAGTAAGACACTCATCATAATCATCAGTCTGAAAAAGTATTTTGCTAACCATGGGAGATGATAATGAGGAAGGCGAACAGTCAGTTATGTAGGTACCTTAACCAGCCACCGACTTCCTGCGATCTTTATAATATCGTTCCATGAGCCTAATTCTTGGCTCATCTCGGATCATTTTGCAATTGTATTTTATTGCTTCTTCGAAGAGAGAATGGATGATTTCCTTGAGTAATTCATCGACGACCTCATTGTAGAAGCCTCGAGAGCTACGATATACGGAAAACGTAGAAAAAGTGCGGGGTTGTGCAATGCCAAAAATAAAATAATCGCTTAGTAAATCTCGGTCGGCCCGAGAATTAGGCCCCATATCGTGTGCAATAGAGAAACGTAGAAAGCGTAAGAGACCGTGGTGGTAAATTAAATTGAAACAATGGAAACAGATTGTCACGCGCATCTCGATAACGCTCAAAGAGAAACTTTATAATAATTGTTTAAAGTTATAATTATACTACGAATGGGGTTGATAAGTTTTATTGTTCGCTATTCTACAGTACTTATGTAACGATGGCACGTGCCTCCGACGATACGGCTCTGAAGGGTACATTATTGTTATTGGGGTTCTGATTGATGGAAAGTACTTTACTAAGGGTGGAGGGTGGATTTTTGAATTGGCGTTTACTGTTTTTATGGGGACCTCTCAAGTGACCTATTTATCGGAGCACTTCTCAGCGCGTTCATTACGCTGTTGGCCATGACATGAAGGAGGCCTAAGGGCGGCCTAATAACTGCGTGAACGGTTAACAGTTGGACACTAGCACACAAACATGCATTGCTTGATAAAAAAAATACTCAGTTGTTATTTCTAGATAAGTACCTAGTACATTATTTCCATGTTGTAATTGGGAGACTTTCGATTTTCCTCTGAGTTGTCAGAAATTTAATAACACAAACAGTAGCTCATAAAAAGGAGTCGCTAATCTTTAAATTATAAACAAAGTCACAGACCTTTTTCAATTTTCTCTCCAAAATCCCGAAATCTTTGTGTTTGCTTATGAAAATGAAAATCCCTTTAAATTCATTCGGCCGCGGCGCCGATGGGCTAATAATGTTTACTTTTATCCGGGGCCTTGCATAAGTGACATTACATATAATAATAAATAAACAGTAGAAAAACAATTATTATTAAACAAACATTACCTATCACCACAGCTGTGAATTGTAAATAGCAGTTTTCAAAAAGCTGACGATAAATACCTTACTTATGGGTTAAAATTTTTGCCTATACAAATGTTAAAATTTTTGTAACAAAATTATGGAATTTCCCTGTAATTCCAGGAGTGCTGTTTCATCTCCATTAAAACTGTATAAAAAATGTTAAAAAGTCCATTGTAGGCCTTAATCACATCTCGTGGTTATTAGAGTAAGCTTTTAGTATTATCAAGGGGGCGTTGATGAGAACGCCATCTAGATAACGAGCTGGGTACGGCTCACGCTGAAACTTCTCTCACAATTTTATCTCTGTGTGTCATAAATTATGAATTACACCCGGAAATACTCGGATAAGAAAAATAATGTTATATGCATATATTAGTAAAGAAAAACTTAATAAACACATAAAAGCTAAAAACATCAACTAGACCTCGTAATTAAATCTCGTAAAAATTATGATAAAAAATATTATTGTTTATCTGACCGGACGTGGCCTTGGATGGAATGGGAACCCTAAGCTCCATCACCTCTCGTAGATGACCAAGAGGCGACTAAAATAGAACTTAATGTGTTCACCACTGAGGGTTCAGGCATCTGTAATTATTCTGTAATTATTCTTTTGAGTATAATTACTTTAGGAACCTAAATGCACTATGATGAATATGGAGGCCTATATTCATCATCATTTAATCAAGCCGATAATAAACTAACTAAACTTATGTTAGCAGGAACATGCAAAACTGAAATCTTCAGCATTGAGCACATAGTGAGTCCGTGCGTCACGTGCCACGGGTCGTATGCACGAGCACGTGGCACCGGCAGCCAATCACGCGCCGGCGGCACACATCAAAGGGATTAATTGGCGCCTGCAGTGATTCGATTCCGAGCCGATCGGAGACGATTGCACGATCGTGCGACAGTTCACGCGAGTTGACCCTATTCATGTAACCTAGGGTAGACACACAGAGGAAATGCAGTTGGCGTTGAGTTCATACGTACAAACGTAGTCCTGCGATTCCTCTCTGGATAATGATAATGACGCTAGAGAAAATATTTTTGACCTGTTCCAAATCCAGTTTTGGAAAAGAAAAGATTTTGATGTTGATGTAGTTGTAGTTGTTTCCATCGCCCTCTTTCCGGCACAGCGAGACAGCACATACCTATTTTCAAATTTCTTCCAACCTGCATTTCCTCATCATTCTGAATTGAAATTGAATTTTTGAAATGTTGGCGCAGTTGATGATGGCTAAAAATATATCATTAAATTTAAGAATTCTAAGAAAAAGGATTTATAGAAAGTGTTTCTTTGTTTTAATTTTTTGCTTGACTTCCTGTTCGGAAAGCAATTATTGTAAAACCTTTTTTATTATACCTACGACTCCCGACAATTATATTCGTCGACTCCCGACTCCGAATTTCTATGGAGAAAGGAACACAATGCTCATGCATTTTGATGACACTGTCCGTCTACATGTCCGTTCTACTGCTGTGTGTTCTGCTATTGTTCTATGGGTATACCTATAGCGCCATACTAACGTTTCAATTAAACACTATCCTACCGAGACATGGCAGCAAATTACCTACACAATGGATTCAACTATAGTGGGTAGAATAGGATCATAGGTCTTGCTACGTTTACGTAACAAAGATGTTCTCAATTGTACCCTACCCTACCCGTGAGAACCTCTTATTGGCTCTCAAAATCTAATTTGCTGTGTATTCTTTAGTTATAAAGCTGTTGGTTCTGCAATAAATATAAATTAATACATTTTCAACGAAAATGTTTTGTTAAGCCTACGAAAATAACTCTAAATTACAGCAGTGGCCTACCTTAGATAGGTATTTATGAAAATTTAAAAATTATTTTTAAAGGCAGTGTTCAACTATTTCAAAAGTTCTAACTCTCAACTTCTTATGCTGACTGTATCAACTCTTAGGGACAGATCCTGTAATCAGCATCATCCTGAAGCTACCTCCAAGCCATGCCCTATATTCTATCCCTTTAGTAAAAACTACTATAACAGGCTGACCACCTGGTGCTGAGTTGTTATCTCTGCCTCTAACAAATTGCATTAGTTAGGTACCTCATAAAAAATGATAAAAAAGGACGTGACCTATGTGGGAGAGGCACTTTAAGGGCGTCGTGTGCCTAATTAAATAAATATTGCTATTATTTTTTGAGACAGCGCTATTTAGTCCCAAACTAAGTTTTCCCACTTCCACCACCGGTACACCTCATTACACCTAATGGTGATTGTGAAAACTTAGTTTGGGGCTATATGTTCCCTAGTTAATATGCGAGTAGGTATCTAATGTAAAGTTGAGCATCCAGCTCTTGTCCATGATTGTCTTAAGTTAACCCAATCAAGTGATTCAACAGCCGTTAATAATGATTCGCATGTTTGACCTAACATTAGCGAACGCGTCCTTGCCACAGGACAGCTGACACAGCTGGCTCACTCACGAGGCCACAGCGACATTGAAGCTATCTCAAATGAAATGTTGAATTTTGACAGCCTAAATACCAAAAAAGGAAAAATATTAATCTTCACAAAAGTATCTGTTCACTCGAATGATTAATAATAACTTGCACAGTCTGGCCTGACGTCACAATTCAGTTGATCTGTTTTCAGCGTTGTAGGTTGCTTATTAGATTTCCATTTATTTGACTGGCCTCTAGCTCAGTTGGTAGTAGCTCTGCCTTCTGCGCCGTAGGTCGTGGGTTCGATCCCCACCGAGAACAAATATTTGTGTGGTGAACATAAATGTTTGTTCTCTGTCTGGGTGTTATATTGTATTCTAAGTATGTATTTACAAAAAAAAAATGTATTCAAGTATTATATCAGCTATCCGGTTCCCATATTACAAGCTCTGCTTAGTTTGGGGCTGGGTAGTGTTGTGTGAATTGTCCACAATATTTATTTATTTATTTATTTATTTATATGCGTGTATTTACCAAAAAAATATTCTGTGAGTCGTCTCACAGAATATTTTTTTCCGAATGCTCCCGTTTACTTATCGTTGCTAAGTTTGGGGCTAGATGACGCTATGTGAGATGATATTTTCATACTTATTTTGACGGCTTAGAAAAAAATCACAAGATTAAAGTAAACCAGCTTGCCTACTCCAGCTGGTTCATGAATAAGTACAAACTCAAATATTTGAGTTTCCAGCAGGCAGACGTAGGTAATGAGACATCAAACGATAGGTTTAGTATATGTAAATAGGCTGATTGCTTCATCCAGTTTGTAAACTTAGGGTATGGCGTATGTATGGGGCACACGTGAACTCTAAGTAGGTTACTAACCTAGTCTCTACATACATAGACATTTGCATTTGTAAAGTTTCCTGGTTCTATAGGTATTTTTTTTACAAACAAGCAAATAAGTAATGTTTATCTACTTTTGTCGCTGACTGTTCGTCAGTTTTGGTAATCAGGAATCGGATCAGGTTCGATTTATTCAGAGTTTCCAAGAAACCCTAAAAATCGCAAATGGATGTGATGGAACCCGCCCACGTGACCAATCCAATTACAACAGCTTTACCAATTAAGGTAACGGGTCGGTCACGTACTAATACCTACCTACCCACGCTAGGTATTAGGTACGTTTGCGTGATCAAAATCTATCAAGCAAATCGAACCAATAATCCGTTGAAGGCTTATATTATAACGCGGTGACCTGTCCATAGTAGGTAACTAGGTAAACATGGCACTTCAGCAGACCCTGCAAAAGATGACCAACTGCAGGAATGGACCCGTACCTCAGTTCATTTTCAGTTCAATTATTATTTACCACATTATCACAATTGACTGTAATTAATATGCATGCCAGTTTTTACAATATTATCTATACTAATATTATAAAGAGGAAAGATTTGTACCTATTTTTGTATGTTTGTATGTTTGTAATGAATAGGCTCAAAAAGTACTGGGCCGATTTAAAAAATTATTTCACCAATAGAATGCTACATTCTTCCAATTTGACATAGGCTACATTTCATTTTGAAAAAAAAAAAGGGATCCTTGGTAAAATTTGAACAATGTAACCGAAGGTGTAGAAAAATGAGTCTTAAAATGTCTTTCGTCGAATGCGCTGCCGAAACTATTAGCGATAGAACAAAATAATGTACAACAATATTGTCTACCCCGTGCGAAGCCGGGACGGGCTGCTAGTTAGTTAATAAAACCGATTTACTTAGGATGTCTTAAAATATAAATTGGTAAAAATAAATAAGCAAAAATTATAAAAAATATTCTAAGAGAAATAGCGTCAAATTTTATATAATATTAGATTAGATTAGATCTCATCTGAGCCGTTTAGTCTCCTGCTAGGCCACAACGAACGACAAGAAAATACTATAAGACCGCAGTGTACATAAAGCTTGCCTTATAAGGAAACGAGATAATGGAACGAAGATGGATCAAGAAAATTGGATATCGGTGGTTATACCACTTAGAATACCTGCGCAGTATGGTATGGAATAGGTAAATCTTTTTGAACCCTCTCTAAAAACCAATCATTGGATAATATAATTTTATGAAAATTAGATATACTTAGTCAGAGGAAATTACAAGTCAAACCCAATATATACCTACTTAGGCGTGTTGGTTGTTTCGTGTTTAAAAGCTCTTAGTTTTTAGGGCGCCAATCAAAAAGTGGCATGTTGTCAACCTCACAAACCTCAAACTAAATCAGGACCAATCTTCAGCGGAAATTTAATAAGACATAAAATTAACTTTATTCTCAAATGAACAAGTCGAGAGGAAAGTCCCGGAAGTAAAACAAGGATTCCTTCAAAATATTTACACAACGAATATAATTTCACTTTTTGTTCCAATTGTGTGTCAAAGAATAATGTCGTAGATACGGCACTCGCAATTGGCAGAGTGCCTAAAAGCCTTGTCTCGTCAGTTACCGCTACGTGAGCAATTAAATACAATTCGAAATTTAGGAGCTGACCAATTATTTTATTATTTTTAAATGTATTTTTACTGCTTTACATTTAATATTGCATTTTGTTTATGCAGTAATGCTATTCACTATGTCCCTATCGGCCCGAGAATTAGGCTCCAGGCGCTGCTGTATACCTAAAAATGTGCCTATAATTTGTCCTTTCTGTAACGTCCTAGCAGTCGAGTCTGTGCCGTTGTTGGGTGTAACGAGGGTCGCCGGTAGAAAGGGTTATTTGAACAAGATTTGGTTGATTTTGAACGTCGTTAGGTGCTTTTTGTTTTTCCTCAATTCCCTTCAACGACAGATGGGATGGCATTATTTTACTTTTGGCAAAATAATGATTATGAGGGACATCTTGGTCTGAATTCTTATTTTCGTGAGAGATTTCGTGTTATTCTTTTGGTAGAAAAATTAAGCCTATGAAACTTAGGATTTGTCATGAAGAGGGGGTACCGAACTTCTTTCAGCTAAAATAAAAACAATGAAATATTATGAAAATCACTTTATTAAGTTTATCAAATCTCTTAGTAGGCATGATTTGCCTAATAATACTTCAACAGACATAACTTCTTATGAAATAACTAACTTATAGCTAGAAGCGAAAATAGTCTTTACCTGAGATGGTTTAAAGAATATTTTAGAAAGATATGAGAGTCTTATTCTTTCCCCACGCTAATAACTTCCCTCTACGGGGTCAATGACCTAACCGATCATGAATACTAGACCATTTTATTTACAATTGGAAGACATAGGTTTTTCAAAATTGGAGCTATTTTCAACGATAGTGGGCTTGACTAGTTCATTATGAAAGAGATGTATGCTCGTATTCAGAAATAGTGCTTGAGTCTGAGTCGAGTCAAGCATAGAATTATTGAAAGATCTCCATTGAAAAAATTATAAAAATCTATGCTTGAGGCTCGTCTCAGACTCAAGCAATGTTTTTTCAAGCATTAGTAGTGACTATAGATCTTTGACAATATTTTGAAAATGCTGGTAGTGCTGTAATTTTTTTTCCTGGAAATTCCTAAAATTAAATTGTTAAAACACGTTTGCGTAAAAATAAACATCTCAATGTTTCAGGTTAGTGTTATTTTTGGAATGTTTTTTGGTCACTACATTGTTTGTTAGTATTTCATATAGTACAAATAGATGCAGTGAAATTTAAAAAACAAAATAACAATGGTTGCATTATGAACTAATTAACGCAACTTAGTACATACATAAGAAACAAATTAAGTTTGTTAACAATTTGAGAATCACAGACAGATAGACTACAGCATTACTTTTAAATCACTTTATTACTAGGTTACTGTGCTTAATTATAGTTCTTATTCTAAACGTTATAGAGTTCATTTTTAGTATACAATACTTATAAAGCTAAACTTGGCATAAGAAAACAAGTCACTGATCCATTTTTGATTACCTTTGAAATACCAGGATTTGAAACACCACAGTCTATTAATCCTGCCTTCAAGGAGGATTCATACATCTTATTGCTTATAAGGGTAGGCAGAGGCCACGGATTTCTCCTCCTATACTAACAAATTTATTTTCTTTCAATCATTCATACACAAAGAGCCAATTTTATTTTCTTTGTGACATTTTCTCAATCAGTCAATTAATGTTAGAATTTGAGATTTTGAGATCAATATTAGAGCGAAACCAATTTTAAAAGTAAAAAGTTCTCACTGTCTTTAGACACCTTCGCAATAAATTACAATATTTTAAACACAGGGCCATACCCAACCATTCGGCAAAATTTAGGTTAAAATCGAATACATTGACAAATCTTGTAAATTCGAGACTCATTAAATATATTTTCTACTGTATTGTATACATTTTACCTTTTAGCCTTTTTCAACCTTATTGTGTACCAGTTAAGGATGTTGCAAATGCACAACAAGCCAACATAATGCAAAGGTATAAAATATCAGTCGTAAAAGCTAACCTGCTCCGGATTGTGAGGCAGTAAGGCTAGATTTCTTTTAGTTCATCATTCAAGCATTATTCAACCCTAAAACCCTTAATGACTGATTTTATCAAAGTTATATTATGTAGTTTTGAGCCTTAACTCAAAACTACATAATATAACTTTGATAAAATCAGTCATGCACAGTCACATACAAGCTATTTTTCACAGTATTTACAAAGGCAGGAAGGCGAATTGTATGACAATAATAATGATATTCGAGTATTTTTTTACCTTAGTCATCGTTGCTAAGGTTCAAAATCGAATGCAACATATATTCTTAGCCAAACATCAGTCGTAAACGCTGGTCACTTGCAAACAATCTTCCTTCGGACCGTTTATCCAAAATCCATATAATAAATCAGTCATAAGCACCGGTAAAGTATAAGCTGTCTTCGACCGTGTCCCGCGGTACATAGGGTTGGTTATCGGTCGCAGCCGCCTGCAGTGTCAGATGCGGGTTGAATCAGTCGTAAGCGGCGGTAAAGTGCAAGGTGTCTTCGACCGTGTCCCTTGGCACATAAGGCTGGTTGTCGGTGTGCGCGGCCTGCAGGAAGGCGTGCAGCCGGGGCTGCAGATGGCCGGGCAGGGCGCGCCGCTCGGGCTCGGGGTGCCAGCACTCCTGCATGAGCGCCCACCACTCCTCCCTGAAGTGCGGCAGCCGCTCGGGACGGAGACCTGCACACAATATCAACCTTATACAGTGCGCCTTAAAGTACAAAGTCTCCAGCACTTATGCATTAAAACCATTTAAAATGATTAGCCGAACCCGGAAACTCGACCACATTTCAACTACCAGTTACACACACGTACCAGTATTTACAACATTTCGTTACTTACCAAATGTTGTTTCCGTTACGCCCACGTGTCTCTCTCTTTTGCATGGAAAAATTATGAGACAACAACTCTAACTACGCAACGTATTTTTGCTGTCTCATCTTTTCTCCATACAAAAGACAGAAACAAAAAGAACATTCTGTAACGAAATGTGGTAGCAAAACTATGACATCGGGTACAGATGTCGGTGTGATTCTTGTCAAGATATAAAACGGCGGTAAGATGGGGAAGCCCCGATTGGTGGGGGGTGTCCGTTCTAAGCGCAGTAGTATTATTAATGTTTTGTATCGTAATTTTCAAGCTAGACTAATTCATTATGGTACCTTTTTTGACTTTACTCCACAGCTGTTCTTTATTGTGGAATTCTTCGAATGCTGCGGGTAGTTTGACGTCACCCGCACACAGATACCTGAGGCATACCAAATCCAAATCAAAACCGTTTTCCTTTTAAATTCAAACAATTTATTGCACTTATGTTGTTAGATACAGGTGATACAGAAGACAAGTTACAAACATAAACCCTCAGTAGATTTTAAAAGTTATTCTCTAATTATGGTTTGCCAGCTTCCTAGTATACAAAGCTTACCAAAATAGAATTCCGAAAGCGTACACGTCGACCATGGCAGAGTAGTCCCCGTTGAACAGCTCAGGAGCCATGTGCACTGGCGTGCCCACCACCTGCGACAAACAAATAATTCATGCAAAAATTTAGATTCAGTCGCG
Source organism: Thera obeliscata (assembly GCA_947578465.1). NCBI lineage: Eukaryota > Metazoa > Arthropoda > Insecta > Lepidoptera > Geometridae > Thera > Thera obeliscata. Next base: position 25,289,809 of record OX387918.1, on the reverse strand, counting down.
CTATCTCTAGGTCCTTTGCAGCGGTCTGCAGATAGCTCAACTGTTTCGTAGTTACAGACCAGATTTTATGCATGCATGAATTCAGATTATTTTAAACCACCGGATCATCATCATCATCAGCCTGAAGAAGTCCACTGCTGGACATAGGCCTCTCCTACACATTTCCAGGAAGAACAATACTTAGCTCTTTCACCGACTTCCCGCGATCTTAACAATGTCATCGGTCCATCTGGCGGGTGGACGCCCTACGTTTCGTCTTCCGGTTTGTGGTCGCTGTTTAAGTCCGTTCATTATAAAAATATCATAGCAATAGTTTTCAATGTAAATCGTAATTAGTACCGGCTTCAGAACTAGATGTCGCTGCTAAATTTGTAACAGTCCTAGAACGCGCTATCGTTGCGTTCTGGGCAATATGTTATGAGGCAGCTATTACATTGTGACACGCTCTTCTTGTTTACTATCAATAAAGCACCTTTGAAGTTTACTCGATTTGTCATTTCTCATTTGAGACCTACTTGGGAACGCGACCCCTTTGGACATGGTCCTTACGAGCGGATTTCACTAGCCCCATTGGAGTTTTGGACTGCTAGCGAGTCCCAACGTTTTTGTACGAGCCGGGCATAGGAAGCAGTGGTGGATCGCCACTGACGTGCCCCCCACACTAGAGGTGGGAGAAGCAATCACCGCGGGCCGCGGATGTCAGCCTGCCGGTACTGCGGGGAAGTAGCCGAGGTGCACTTTGGATGCGCTAGAGGGCGCCACCTGCAGTTGACGGAGCGTTGGAGACAAGGCAATACTGGATTGGAGCAAGTTGTTGTGGTTTGTGCAGTGCAACTGTGAGTACAATTTGATTACTTTGAAGTGTAGAGCGATATCTACTTTGGTAGAGCAGTTTGTGGTGAAAACGAAGATAGAGTTCTTCGGTAGAGATTTGGGACTTTAACATTTTACTGAATATTGGACTTTGAAAAATTTGTGTTATTTAGGACTTGTAATTTTCGTGTGCATGCTAGTTGTAAGAAATTCAAACTCTGTTGAGACGGGGAATCCATGCCCGATTTTTGAAAATTTATTTAAATCTCAAACACTTGTAAAATTTTAACAAATATTTTTGGACTTAGAAAAAATTTAGTTTTTAAAAATGGAATCTTTGTACAAATTGCAAGCCGATACAAAGCTGCGTATAGAGAAGGCGATAAGTAACTTTAAAAAATCGCCAAAGGAACGAATCACTCGGTCATACGCAGAAGTTAGATTAGAGTCTTTAGAAAAGGCTTGGGACAGTTTTGTAAAGGTTCATGAAAGTATTGTACAAAAAGTAACTGAGTTAAATAAAGATGATAAATATTTTGTAGATGAGGTGTATGAAAATTCTGAGGAATTGTACACTAATTATAAATGTGATTTAAGAGAAGTTGTATCCAAGTTTGAAAGAGGAGTTGCGACTCCTGCAAGTTCTGATAAAACAGTAAAATGTAAAAATGATAGCATCAAGTTACCAAAAATATCAATTCCCACATTTTCGGGTAATTATACTCAATGGCCTACTTTCAAAGATTTGTTTGTGTCATTAATTCATCAAAATGAAAGTTTGGCTCAGGTAGAAAAGTTGCACTATTTGAAAGGTTTGTTGTCGGGTGAAGCTGAACAGCTAGTCCGGAATATTCCGATCACGTCCGCTAACTATGATGAATGTTGGTCAATTCTTAGTAATAGATTCGACAATAAGCGATTCATCTCAAATTGTTTATTGAAAAGGTTGATGAGCCAACCTGTTGTGGTAGAAAATTCAATTTCGATCAAGGGTCTTTTAGACACTACGATGGAGTGTTTGAATGGTCTTAAGAATATAGGTGTAGAGATTAAGTCGTGGGATATCATTGTTATACACATTGTCAGCTTAAAACTAGATATCGAGTCCCGGAAGCAGTGGGAAACTAAAATAAGCTCCCATGATAATTTGCCCACACTAGTAGAGCTTAGGGAGTTTTTAGAAGCCAGATCTCGGGCACTAGAATTCTTAGATTCTAAAGATAACAGACATAGACCGTCCTTGAATAAGCCAAAAGTACATCACGTAGTTAGCACCGACAACAATGCCAATGTAAATATAACATGTCCGTACTGTAAAGAAAGCCACAAGATTGCAAATTGTAAGCAGTTTGCAAGGCAGAGTTATGAGTCTCGTCATGACTTTGTTCAAACCAATGGTTTATGTTTTAACTGTTTGGGTTTAGGACACTCCATTAAGTTTTGCCGTCAAAGTTCTTGTTGTCGCGTATGCAAGCGAAAACACCATTCGCTGTTGCATCCTAAAGCAGTTTCAAATTCAGCCGTATCTAATACAAACCCAACTTTAACGGCTGAAGTTAAGTCAGCGGTGTCTGCCGTTCAGACATCGTTATCAGAGGGCGAACCATCTTCGTCAAATGTAGCTTCACATTTTTCTCAGAGGTCAGTACCTACACAAGTTTTGTTGGCCACAGCTCTTGTCGAAGCACAGACAAGATATGGGTCTACACAACTGTTGAGGGTGTTATTGGATCAGGGATCCCAGGCATCATTCATAACCGAATCAACAGTACAGCTGCTTGGACTAAAGAAAAAGGCGGCCAGAACGGTCGTTTCAGGAATAGGTGGTGAGGAGAGCAGTTTTGCTTCTAGGTCTACAGTCACGGTGACTATTCACTCACGGTTTGATCCTAATTTTAGTGTCCAAGTAGAAGCATTCGTGTTAGGTACCATAACGTCGCTCTTACCTTCAGAGAAACTTGCTGAATTCAACTGGCCTGAGATACAGTTCACTTTAGCTGACCCAGAATATCACACACCAAACAAGATTGATGTCTTGCTTGGCGCTGAAGTGTATGGCCAGGTTCTGAGAGAAGGACTAAACCAAGGTCCCCTAGGCTTTCCTGTAGCACAAAACACAGCCTTAGGATGGATTTTGTTTGGTAAAGTCCCATCGAGATCAACCTCGAACGCACGTTGTCATCACACCATTATAAGCACGCCAGATCAGGTTGATGACAACGCACTCCTGAAGCAGTTTTGGGAGATCGAGTCTATTATTCCCGGATCACGAAAGATCCTTTCCGAAGATGAGCAGCGATGCGAAGACATCTACTCTCAAACCACTTCCAAGGATGAAAGTGGCAGATACGTTGTTCACCTTCCATTTCGCAGCGATGATCCGCAGTGTCAGTATGGCAGTTCTAGAGACCTGGCTGTAAAGAGATTTCAGCTTCTTGAAAATAAGTTCAAGAAGCAGCCAGAAGTGAAGAAGCGATACTCAGAGGTATTCCACGAATACATGGACCTTGGTCATGTAGAACGCGTACAGGGTGATGATGCCCGAAGATCGACAGCAGTTTACTTGCCACATCACGCTGTTGTACGCGAAGATAAGTCAACCACCAAGGTTCGGATTGTGTTCGACGCCTCAATGAAGGGGTTGAATAAGGTCTCACTGAACGACGACCTCATGGTTGGTCCCACATTGCAACCGCCACTGCGCCATATCATCATGAAATGGAGAATGTACCCTATAAGCATCTGTGCCGACATTATTAAAATGTACAGACAAGTGAAAGTCTTACCTGAACACGCAGACTTCCAGAGAGTGGTGTGGCGCGACGATCCCATGCACGAAATCGAAGAATACCGCATGCTGAGAGTTACCTTTGGAACGTCGGCTGCTCCTTACCTCGCAGTGAAGACATTGCAGCAGGCAGCGATCGACGAGTGCTCACATTGTCCTGAAATAGCTGTAAGAATAAAAAATGAATTTTATGTAGACGATTTGATGACAGGAAGTCAAACAATAGAAGAAGGATTAATGTTAAAAAGGAAAATAACAGAGGTACTTACCAAGGGTGGTTTTGTGTTGCAAAAATGGGTGAGTAGTTGTAAGAAATTGAATGAACTAATGCTAAAAGATGATAAGGATGATAAAAGGGAAATGGATCAGGATCAAGGAATAAAGGAAAAGGATATAAAGATTGATGAGGTTATGAAAATTTTGGGGATATCATGGGATCGTGATCGTGATGAGTTCAAGTACTCTGTAAAGCTTTCAACACAGCCAACTCCTCTCACAAAGCGGAGGGTCATCTCGGACATCGCCCGCCTATTTGACCCGTTGGGATGGGCAGCACCCTGTGTTGTTACGTCTAAGATATTTATTCAAAAGCTTTGGCTTTCGGGAATAGGTTGGGACGAAGAGTTGCCGTCGGAATTAATGGCAGAGTGGCAAACTTACCGTCAAAATCTGATAGAAACATGTAAGTTCAGCATTCCGAGATGGGTTGACACATCAGCTGATAACTTGTGTGTAGAGTTGCACGGGTTTTCGGATGCATCCATTGCTGCTTACGCTGCGGTTGTGTATGTCAGGGTTATTAAAGCGGATCAATCCATTACCACAAGTTTGATCACTGCGCGCACCAGAGTTTCTCCTGTTAAGCAGCAGTCGATTCCAAGGCTGGAGTTGATGGGAGCGGCATTGTTAGCAGATTTAATATCTGAAGTGTCGGAAGTCATGAAGATCCCACATACTCATGTACACGCTTGGACTGATTCATCCGTGGTTTTGGCATGGCTTAGCAGCCATCCTAGCCGCTGGACCACTTTTGTTGCTAATAGAGTTTCTGCCATTCTCTCGCAGTTTGACAACACGCACTGGGCTCACGTCCAGTCTTCTCAAAACCCAGCAGATATTGCTTCAAGAGGGTTAACTCCACAAGAGCTTGCAGGCAGTGTTCTGTGGTCTCAGGGCCCACTGTGGCTACGCAAGGACGCAATAGAATATACAAGACCGAAAGCCATATCGACAAATATGGAACAGAGATCGGTCAAGGCTCACGTAGGCACTGAAAACACTTCAGAACATCCCTTGTGGACAAAGTATTCCTCACTACCGAAATTAGTGAGAGTAGTGGCATATTGCCGGAGGGTTTTGAGATGGAAGAAGCTGGGAGATGGTAGTAGAAGATACGAAACTTATCTAACAAGAGAAGAAATTGAAGAAGCAACAAGGGTGTGTATTAGACAGGTTCAAGGGCAAGAGTTTAAAGAAGAAATTGATGATTTGAGAAAGATGGGAACAATTAAAGGAAAGAGCAGACTGAAATCTCTCTGCCCACTGATAGATAGAGATGGGATTTTGCGCGTTAGTGGTCGTATTCAGAACGCCAACTTAGATGAAGATACAAAGCATCCCATCATTTTACCACAGACTAATCACTTCACGAACCTAGTGATCAGTGATTCCCACAAAAGAACTCTTCATGGAGGAGCTTCTCTGGTCTTAAATCATTTGCGTACCAAGTATTGGGTAATGTCAGCCAAAACTATGGTTAAGGCTTTTGTACGCAAATGTGTCACTTGTAAACGGTACTCGACTGCTGCTCAAACCCAATTAATGGGTCAATTGCCGACAAGTAGAGTGACACCAGCAAGACCATTTCGGCAGAGTGGGGTTGACTTTGCAGGACCGATCAACATCCGAACGTCAAAGGGTCGGGGCCATCAATCTTATAAAGGATATATTTGCCTGTTTGTTTGTATGGTGTCTAAGGCTATACACCTTGAAGCCGTTAGTGATTTGACGGCTCAAGGCTTCATCGCAGGGTTTAGGAGATTCGTGGGACGCAGAGGTCTAGTTAGCGACATTTGGAGCGACAACGGCACCAACTTTGTTGGCGCCTCCAAAGAGCTAGGTCACCTGGTTGCCGCAGAAAAGTCATCTGTGGCTGTAGACATTAGAGAGTGGTTAGGCAACAACGGTACGACGTGGCACTTTATTCCACCTCACGCGCCCAACTTTGGCGGGCTATGGGAGGCGGGCGTAAAGTCCACCAAGTTTCATTTAAAACGCGTGATAGGGAACTCGACACTTACCTATGAAGAGATGTCGACTGTACTGATCCAAGTAGAAGCATGTTTAAATTCACGTCCGTTGTCAATGATGCCTGACAATCCCAACGACCCTTCTCCTTTAACACCAGGTCATTTTCTTATAGGTGAGCCTCTGATAACGGTGCCTGATCGAAATTACGAAGATAGTAGTTTGAGTTCGTTGAAACGTTGGCAGTTGTGTCAGCGCTTATTGCAGGAATTTTGGCGGCGTTGGTCTGAAGAATATTTGGTTCACTTGCAGCAAAGATACAAATGGAACAAGCTTGTTCCAGAGCCAAATATTGGAGATATTGTGTTAGTCAAAGAGGATAATGTGCCTCCTGCTCGTTGGATGATGGGTAAAATCATCCAAAAACACTCTGGTTTGGACAAGGTCACACGAGTTGTGACTCTGAAGTGCAATGGCACTCTATGCAAACGACCTGTGTCGAGGTTGTGTGTTTTGCCTGTCAGTGATTAGTTCTAAGTTGTGTTTTGTATCGCTCACAGAAATGGTTATGTTTAGTTATTTATATGAAGTTGAGTTTTTGTTTTTATTGAAGTTTGTTGTATACAGTCCACTTAGTTTTGTAGTTTGTTATCGCTATTGAAGCAATGTTATAATAATGTCAATGTAAAGTTAGCTGCATAGTTGTGTTTCTCTAGTTAAGAACAAAACAGTTGTTCTTGGTGGGCGGCATGTTTAAGTCCGTTCATTATAAAAATATCATAGCAATAGTTTTCAATGTAAATCGTAATTAGTACCGGCTTCAGAACTAGATGTCGCTGCTAAATTTGTAACAGTCCTAGAACGCGCTATCGTTGCGTTCTGGGCAATATGTTATGAGGCAGCTATTACATTGTGACACGCTCTTCTTGTTTACTATCAATAAAGCACCTTTGAAGTTTACTCGATTTGTCATTTCTCATTTGAGACCTACTTGGGAACGCGACCCCTTTGGACAGTCGCCATTCGAAAACCTTTATTCCCCAACGACTCTTCTTTCCGACGATTGTTCTTTTTAGTAACCAGTGGATACTAATTTGAAATTGTAAAAAGTGATACTAATTTATTACTATCAGCACGCATCATCTCATTGTTGGGTAAACGGTGGAGGAGGTTCAATAAGTGTAAGTGTAAGTGTAGTGTCGGGTACATAGTACATACGGAGCCGGACATGAGCGCGCCGTACGAGCAGAAGCCGAGGTCGGCGAGCGCGGCGCGGTGCTGCGCGTCCAGGAGCACGTTCTTCAGCTTGATGTCGCGGTGCACCAGCCCCAGCGAGTGCAGGTAGCGGATGCCTGCGGTGAGCGAACACATTGTACAACAACATAACCACAGCGAGCGGCGGGCCGGCGCGCACGGCGCAGTGCAGGTCGCGCCCCGTACCTTGCATGATGTCGCACGCGATGCGCATGCGCGGCGCGAGCGGCAGGCCGGCGCGCACGGCGCAGTGCAGGTCGCGCCCCGTACCTTGCATGATGTCGCACGCGATGCGCATGCGCGGCGCGAGCGGCAGGCCGGCGCGCACGGCGCAGTGCAGGTCGCGCCCCGTACCTTGCATGATGTCGCACGCGATGCGCATGCGCGGCGCGAGCGGCGGGCCGGCGCGCACGGCGCAGTGCAGGTCGCGCCCCGTACCTTGCATGATGTCGCACGCGATGCGCATGCGCGGCGCGAGCGGCGGGCCGGCGCGCACGGCGCAGTGCAGGTCGCGCCCCGTACCTTGCATGATGTCGCACGCGATGCGCATGCGCGGCGCGAGCGGCGGGCCGGCGCGCACGGCGCAGTGCAGGTCGCGCCCCGTACCTTGCATGATGTCGCACGCGATGCGCATGCGCGGCGCGAGCGGCAGGCCGGCGCGCACGGCGCAGTGCAGGTCGCGCCCCGTACCTTGCATGATGTCGCACGCGATGCGCATGCGCGGCGCGAGCGGCAGGCCGGCGCGCACGGCGCAGTGCAGGTCGCGCCCCGTACCTTGCATGATGTCGCACGCGATGCGCATGCGCGGCGCGAGCGGCAGGCCGGCGCGCACGGCGCAGTGCAGGTCGCGCCCCGTACCTTGCATGATGTCGCACGCGATGCGCATGCGCGGCGCGAGCGGCAGGCCGGCGCGCACGGCGCAGTGCAGGTCGCGCCCCGTACCTTGCATGATGTCGCACGCGATGCGCATGCGCGGCGCGAGCGGCGGGCCGGCGCGCACGGCGCAGTGCAGGTCGCGCCCCGTACCTTGCATGATGTCGCACGCGATGCGCATGCGCGGCGCGAGCGGCGGGCCGGCGCGCACGGCGCAGTGCAGGTCGCGCCCCGTACCTTGCATGATGTCGCACGCGATGCGCATGCGCGGCGCGAGCGGCAGGCCGGCGCGCACGGCGCAGTGCAGGTCGCGCCCCGTACCTTGCATGATGTCGCACGCGATGCGCATGCGCGGCGCGAGCGGCAGGCCGGCGCGCACGGCGCAGTGCAGGTCGCGCCCCGTACCTTGCATGATGTCGCACGCGATGCGCATGCGCGGCGCGAGCGGCAGGCCGGCGCGCACGGCGCAGTGCAGGTCGCGCCCCGTACCTTGCATGATGTCGCACGCGATGCGCATGCGCGGCGCGAGCGGCAGGCCGGCGCGCACGGCGCAGTGCAGGTCGCGCACGCCGCGCTCCGACACCAGCAGCACGCTCCTCCCCCCGCCCCCGCCCCCGCCCGCGCCCTTCTGCACTATGGAGCCGAACAGCCGGACTATGCGAGGGTGGGCCGGGATGCTCCTGGACAGTTTAAATACACACGCCATGGAGTACATTAACGGGAAAACATTAAACGGAGAAAGACAAAAAGAAAAAGTCCCTAAGGCGGCCCAAGGCTGGTAGTGCTCTAGGATGAAGTCCTCATCTATGTTTTGTGAATTTGCATACAAAAAAACCCTTAAATGGTGTGCTGCAGCTATGTTACCTGGTGTAGAAGAACTCCATGGCCAGCTCGTGGTAATGCCTCTCGTCGGCCGGCAGCACGGACTTGACGGCCACGGGCGCGTGCCCCCCCCACCCGCCCTTAGCCGCGTACACCACTCCGTATTGACCTCGCCCTAATGATATCATATAAAAAAAATACATCATTAAGAGCAGCCCGAAGAACTTCCAGAAGGACAAAATTGTGCATGCCCTTAAAGCACAGAATTTCACTAGTTATCAATATAGCCTTACTAACCCCTGTACGTGTGATTCTGCAAATAATACACTTTGACTTTGATCAGTATTTTTTTATTTATTTTACCAGTTTGGATGCCTACTTACCTATTTCTCTCCCCAAATCCGGCGTTCCGTACATGAGTTGATCACACATGGACGTGCTTTCGAGACATAGTCGGGCGAACGTTGGAGCATATCTGAAAGTAATCCAATAAATTAGGTTTACTGATAACAGATTTTGAGTAGGATCCCTATGCATTTAACGCATTTAGTGTTTCATCTTACTTTTTCCTTATAGCTAGTTTGACATCTTCGGTGTGATGCAATCTGCAGGCTAGCGCAGTTTCCAATGACGTTAGCGCCGATTGGTACTTCTCGTGTGCCATACTCAGTCTTTCTAAGATCTGTGGAACATTAGAATATTTATAACTTTTCATCAAAGATTTACTTCTAGACTGGCGCATATTTAATTTTACAAGACTGAAGCGCAGTAAGTTGCAGCGCCACCTGCCGCCGCCACGCGCCCGACGCCACGCAGCACGCCGCGTTACCTGTGCGGATATGATCCGTGCGAGCCGGGCGGCGCTGAGCGAGTGCGCGGCGTGCAGCGCCACCTGCCGCCGCCACGCGCCCGACACCACGCAGCACGCCGCGTTACCTGTGCGGATATGATCCGTGCGAGCCGGGCGGCGCTGAGCGAGTGCGCGGCGTGCAGCGCCACCTGCCGCCGCCACGCGCCCGACACCACGCAGCACGCCGCGTTACCTGTGCGGATATGATCCGTGCGAGCCGGGCGGCGCTGAGCGAGTGCGCGGCGTGCAGCGCCACCTGCCGCCGCCACGCGCCCGACACCACGCAGCACGCCGCGTTACCTGTGCGGATATGATCCGTGCGAGCCGGGCGGCGCTGAGCGAGTGCGCGGCGTGCAGCGCCACCTGCCGCCGCCACGCGCCCGACACCACGCAGCACGCCGCGTTACCTGTGCGGATATGATCCGTGCGAGCCGGGCGGCGCTGAGCGAGTGCGCGGCGTGCAGCGCCACCTGCCGCCGCCACGCGCCCGACACCACGCAGCACGCCGCGTTACCTGTGCGGATATGATCCGTGCGAGCCGGGCGGCGCTGAGCGAGTGCGCGGCGTGCAGCGCCACCTGCCGCCGCCACGCGCCCGACACCACGCAGCACGCCGCGTTACCTGTGCGGATATGATCCGTGCGAGCCGGGCGGCGCTGAGCGAGTGCGCGGCGTGCAGCGCCACCTGCCGCCGCCACGCGCCCGACACCACGCAGCACGCCGCGTTACCTGTGCGGATATGATCCGTGCGAGCCGGGCGGCGCTGAGCGAGTGCGCGGCGTGCAGCGCCACCTGCCGCCGCCACGCGCCCGACACCACGCAGCACGCCGCGCCCGCGCCCGCGGGGGACGGGCTGCCCGACACGCGGAACCTGCCGACCGACGCTCACGTTACTAACATCAATAAACATGTCCCTGACCCTACGCCCAGATTCAATATAAGATAGCGATGGGCCATCTTAGCCCTGATGGTAGTCTCACATTACTATTACAATTTGATGCCGTGACCAGGATGCAACACAAACACTTTTTTTCAAGGATCATGAGGAAACTATTCGTTTGCTAGTCGGCAAATAATCGATCCCTACCGAGAACAAATATTTGTGTGGTGAATGTTTGTTCTCAATCTAGGTACATGGTATACTAGGTAAGTATTTACAAAAAAATATATATTCAAAAGTACTAAATCAGCTATAATGGTTCCCATAGTAAAAGCTCTTTACATACTAGATTGGTGCTAGATAGAGTTGGGTGCATTGTCCATAATATGAGGTGAGAGCGCAGCAGATCGCAATCGCGAGCGCTATACGTTTTGGTGCACCGTCACTGACCTGTGCAGCAGGCGGCGCAGGGAGTCCAGCAGGCTCCGCAGCAGCGAGAAGGCGGCGCAGGGCTGCAGCTGCACCTGCCTCGCACCGACACTGACCTGTGCAGCAGGCGGCGCAGGGAGTCCAGCAGGCTCCGCAGCAGCGAGAAGGCGGCGCAGGGCTGCAGCTGCACCTGCCTCGCACCGACACTGACCTGTGCAGCAGGCGGCGCAGGGAGTCCAGCAGGCTCCGCAGCAGCGAGAAGGCGGCGCAGGGCTGCAGCTGCACCTGCCTCGCACCGACACTGACCTGTGCAGCAGGCGGCGCAGGGAGTCCAGCAGGCTCCGCAGCAGCGAGAAGGCGGCGCAGGGCTGCAGCTGCACCTGCCTCGCACCGACACTGACCTGTGCAGCAGGCGGCGCAGGGAGTCCAGCAGGCTCCGCAGCAGCGAGAAGGCGGCGCAGGGCTGCAGCTGCACCTGCCTCGCACCGACACTGACCTGTGCAGCAGGCGGCGCAGGGAGTCCAGCAGGCTCCGCAGCAGCGAGAAGGCGGCGCAGGGCTGCAGCTGCACCTGCCTCGCACCGACACTGACCTGTGCAGCAGGCGGCGCAGGGAGTCCAGCAGGCTCCGCAGCAGCGAGAAGGCGGCGCAGGGCTGCAGCTGCACCTGCCTCGCACCGACACTGACCTGTGCAGCAGGCGGCGCAGGGAGTCCAGCAGGCTCCGCAGCAGCGAGAAGGCGGCGCAGGGCTGCAGCTGCACCTGCCTCGCACCGACACTGACCTGTGCAGCAGGCGGCGCAGGGAGTCCAGCAGGCTCCGCAGCAGCGAGAAGGCGGCGCAGGGCTGCAGCTGCACCTGCCTCGCACCGACACTGACCTGTGCAGCAGGCGGCGCAGGGAGTCCAGCAGGCTCCGCAGCAGCGAGAAGGCGGCGCAGGGCTGCAGCTGCACCTGCCTCGCACCGACACTGACCTGTGCAGCAGGCGGCGCAGGGAGTCCAGCAGGCTCCGCAGCAGCGAGAAGGCGGCGCAGGGCTGCAGCTGCACCTGCCTCGCACCGACACTGACCTGTGCAGCAGGCGGCGCAGGGAGTCCAGCAGGCTCCGCAGCAGCGAGAAGGCGGCGCAGGGCTGCAGCTGCACCTGCCTCGCACCGACACTGACCTGTGCAGCAGGCGGCGCAGGGAGTCCAGCAGGCTCCGCAGCAGCGAGAAGGCGGCGCAGGGCTGCAGCTGCACCTGCCTCGCACCGACACTGACCTGTGCAGCAGGCGGCGCAGGGAGTCCAGCAGGCTCCGCAGCAGCGAGAAGGCGGCGCAGGGCTGCAGCTGCACCTGCCTCGCACCGACACTGACCTGTGCAGCAGGCGGCGCAGGGAGTCCAGCAGGCTCCGCAGCAGCGAGAAGGCGGCGCAGGGCTGCAGCTGCACCTGCCTCGCACCGACACTGACCTGTGCAGCAGGCGGCGCAGGGAGTCCAGCAGGCTCCGCAGCAGCGAGAAGGCGGCGCAGGGCTGCAGCTGCACCTGCCTCGCACCGACACTGACCTGTGCAGCAGGCGGCGCAGGGAGTCCAGCAGGCTCCGCAGCAGCGAGAAGGCGGCGCAGGGCTGCAGCTGCACCTGCCTCGCACCGACACTGACCTGTGCAGCAGGCGGCGCAGGGAGTCCAGCAGGCTCCGCAGCAGCGAGAAGGCGGCGCAGGGCTGCAGCTGCACCTGCCTCGCACCGACACTGACCTGTGCAGCAGGCGGCGCAGGGAGTCCAGCAGGCTCCGCAGCAGCGAGAAGGCGGCGCAGGGCTGCAGCTGCACCTGCCTCGCACCGACACTGACCTGTGCAGCAGGCGGCGCAGGGAGTCCAGCAGGCTCCGCAGCAGCGAGAAGGCGGCGCAGGGCTGCAGCTGCACCTGCCTCGCACCGACACTGACCTGTGCAGCAGGCGGCGCAGGGAGTCCAGCAGGCTCCGCAGCAGCGAGAAGGCGGCGCAGGGCTGCAGCTGCACCTGCCTCGCACCGACACTGACCTGTGCAGCAGGCGGCGCAGGGAGTCCAGCAGGCTCCGCAGCAGCGAGAAGGCGGCGCAGGGCTGCAGCTGCACCTGGCGCGCCACGGACAGCAGCTGGCGCATGGCCTCGCTCGCCGGCCGCCCGCCCAGCGCCGCGCCGCACGAAGCCTCCAGCGACACCACGCATCTGAACAACACAACCTCACTCAACTTATATGTATACATTCGCTAACCTAACGCCACCGTCACTGAGAACGCAATCATTTCAGGCCGAATTTAAAATGGTGTTACGGCAAAAACCTTGCGTCTACCGTGGAGATCTAAGTTCGTATTATCGGCGGACGGAATGCCGGCGCTTAGGTGACGTGTGCCGTCTTCGCCACTTCGGTATCGGCATCTTGTTGTCGGTGGACAAACGGCCTAAAGATACCTTTTATTGTTATCATACTTTCAGATCTACATCTATCATCATCCGTTCGAAGCTTACTTAAATTACTAACCTTTGTAGAGTTCCGAAGTAAGTTTCCTTCAAACAGTCGACAAATTTGACTAGCTTCAAGCTGATTTTACGACTGAGCCTCGACAGAACTGAAAATTAAAACAATGTTTGTGTTTAATGTTATTTTTATTTTTGGTTTACACAATTCAGAACTAGGCGGCGCCCCTAAAAGTGTAACGATCCTAGATCGCGCTATTGTTGCGTTTTGTGATTTACTTGACCATAATATTCGTGCTTCTTGACGGCCTGCGCACACCTAGCCCGCTGGCGAGCGCGAACAGTGAAACGTTGTCAAATTTGACGGCGATATTTGACAGCGTTTCTTTGGGCGTGTTTGCCAGCGGTTTAGGTGTGCGCAGGCCAAACTATTTAATTACCTAAACCTATTCTAGATTGGAAACATAGTTTCATTAATGGCTACTAGCCATTGGCCTGTACATTTTAGTAAGAGCTTTAGCCAGTGTGAGAGGTGAGAGTGAGAGGGAGACAGGCTCACCGGTGCGTTGCACGTCCAGGGTGGCGTGCTTGAGGGACACGTTGGTGTGGGTGGTGCACGCGGTGACGTCACTGCGCGCCGAGAGCGAGACGCGCGCCGCGTGCGAGAGGGACAACATGCTGCTCTCCTCGTTCTCTATCGGGATCGCGTGCGCGGGGCTGGGGCTCTCCTCCTGATAACAACAACTACTTTATACGACTTGTTATCTGTTTGTATAATAATTTAAACAAAATTACTATTTATGCAATACCACTTACAAATAAACAAAATAAAAATGCCATTCCCATAACATTTCATTTTCTATATTTATTCTTACAAGAACTAAAGCCGGTTTGTCATTATAGGAGTTTCCGCGAACCGGAAACCTTCGTAAGAGTGATGTATCCGAGTTCCTAGCGATTGTTGACCCGATAAAAATCGGACGTCGCTGAGGCTATACAAAAAACGTCCGGTCTTTTCTTAAGCGTAAGAGTTATTTTTTTGCAATTCTGGTAGATGCGTCTAGTTTAAAAGTTGTGACCCACGAGAAATGAGTCTTTTGAAATATGAACTCTGTGATTCTGTCAGAATTTTAAAAGGATAAGGCTATAAATCTACCAAAATAAAACAACTGTAGAAACTCACTCTAGTAAAGCAATCACTGTAACTCTCTTCACTGGAGCCAATAATATCGTATTCATCGAGACACGCGTCACACGACGCTTCCTCGCCGTCCGACGCATCTCTCTCGCTCGGCGCGGGCGAGGACGAGTGCCGCGAGTGCGAGGGAGACAGCGCGAGCGACGGACACGCCGAGTGCGAGGGAGACAACGGGAGAGACACGCTCGCGCGGCTGGAGTTGTAGAACGTCGAGTTAGAGACCATGAAACGCTGGTCTTGGTGCCACGGCAGATCTGGAATTGCAAATGTATTTTCTTTCTTTCTTTCTTTATAAAGAGCTGTTTTCTACCAGCAGTAGTTTAAGCTGAATAAGAACTGACCATCGACGCTCCAGTCCATGTTGAGGATTTCAGTCTTCAGCTCCTGCAGCACCTCCTGCATCATTGACACCAACTCCTGCTTCTTGTCTCCGTCGGTGAATTTCTCGTTTATTGTCTACAATTTAAAAAATAATTGGTCAAGCGCGAGTCAGATTTGAACAGAAATGTTTTTATACTTACTACAAAGAACTAGCCAGATAGTAGTCCCTGTTAGCTATGTGAACTTGGCACCCGACTTTAAAAAAAATGGGTTTTTTTGGGTTTATTTGGTAGATTTAGGTTAGTAGTGGATAGTAGTGAAGCTAATTTCGTTTGTAGTAAAACCAAAAAAAAAATAAAAAAAAATAAAAAAATCGCAGCCCCCGACTTTACAAAAATCAACTTTTTCCATTTGATTCTTATAGATAATCGTTAGTAGTGGATTGTAGTGAAAAAATTTTTGTTTGTAGTAAGCCAGAAATTAAAAAAAATGAAAAAAACTGGTTTGTATCATTTGCGGCTTAATAACTTCAAGACGATGGATTATACTATTACTACAAACGCTGAAATCGACTAAGAGACTGTCGTAGAGGATTGTAGTGAAAAAAGTTTCGTTTGTAGTAAGCCAGAAATTGAAAGAATTGAGAAATACTGGTTTATAGCATTTGCGGCTTAATAACTTCAAGTTTATGGATTTGACGACTACTACAAACGCTAAAATTGACTAAGAGACCGTCGTAGAGGTTAGTAGTGAAAAAAGTTTCGTTTGCAGCAAGCCAGAAATTGAAAGAATTGAGTTTAACTTTTTTTTTGATTACACGATTACTACAAAACACTCGGAATGTTAGTGAGAGGGCCGCAGAGGTTTGTAGTGAAAGAATTTTCGTTTGTAGTAAATCAGAAGTTGAAAAAATGAAGAAAAACTGTATTTTAGCATTTGCGGCTAAATAACTTCAACTCTATGGATTATACGATTACTACAAACGCTGAAATCGACTAAGAGACCGTCGTAGAGGTTTGTAGTGAAAAAAGTTTCGTTTGTAGTAAGCCAGAAATTGAAAGAAATGAGAAAAACAGTTTTTTTTCGCATAGGAGGCTTAATAACTTCATGTCTATGGATTATACGATTACTACAAACGCTGAAATCGACTAAGAGACTGTCGTAGAGGTTTGTAGTGAAAAAAATTTCGTTTGTAGTAAGCCAGAAATTGAAAGAATTGAGTTTAACTTTTTTTTTTGATGATACGATTACTACAAACGCTCGGAATGTTAGTGAGAGGACCGCAGAGGTTTGTAGTGAAATAATTTTCGTTTGTAGTAAATCAGAAGTTGAAGAAATGAAGAAAAACTGTATTTTAGCATAGGAGGCTAAATAACTTCAACTCTATGGATTATTCGATTACTACAAACGCTGAAATCGACTAAGAGACCGTCGTAGAGGTTTGTAGTGAAAAAAGTTTCGTTTGTAGTAAGCCAGGAATTGAAAGAAATGAGAAAAACAGTTTTTTTCGCATAGGAGGCTTAATAACTTCATGTCTATGGATTATACGATTACTACAAACGCTGAAATCGACTAAGAGACTGTCGTAGAGGTTTGTAGTGAAAAAAGTTTCGTTTGTAGTAAGCCAGAAATTGAAAGAATTGAGTTTAACTTTTTTTTTTGATGATACGATTACTACAAACGCTCGGAATGTTAGTGAGAGGGCCGCAGAGGTTTGTAGTGAAAGAATTTTCGTTTGTAGTAAATCAGAAGTTGAAAAAATGAAGAAAAACTGTATTTTAGCATAGGAGGCTAAATAACTTCAACTCTATGGATTATACGATTACTACAAACGCTGAAATCGACTAAAAGACCGTCGTAGAGGTTTGTAGTGAAAAAAGTTTCGTTTGTAGTAAGCCAGAAATTGAAAGATTTGAGTTTAACTTTTTTTTTTGATGATACGATTACTACAAACGCTCGGAATGTTAGTGAGAGGGCCGCAGAGGTTTGTAGTGAAAGAATTTTCGATTGTAGTAAATCAGAAGTTGACAAAATGAAGAAAAACTGTATTTTAGCATAGGAGGCTTAATAACTTCATGTCTATGGATTATACGATTACTACAAACGCTGAAATCGACTAAGAGACCGTCGTAGAGGTTTGTAGTGAAAAAAGTTTCGTTTGTAGTAAGCCAGAAATTGAAAGATTTGAGTTTAACTTTTTTTTTTGATGATACGATTACTACAAACGCTCGGAATGATAGTGAGAGGGCCGCAGAGGTTTGTAGTGAAAGAATTTTCGTTTGTAGTAAATCAGAAGTTGAAAAAATAAAGAAAAACTGTATTTTAGCATAGGAGGCTAAATAACTTCAACTCTATGGATTATACGATTACTACAAACGCTGAAATCGACTAAGAGACCGTCGTAGAGGTTTGTAGTGAAAAAAGTTTCGTTTGTAGTAAGCCAGGAATTGAAAGAAATGAGGAAAAACAGTTTTTTTCGCATAGGAGGCTTAATAACTTCATGTCTATGGATTATACGATTATACAAACGCTGAAATCGACTAAGAGACTGTCGTAGAGGTTTGTAGTGAAAAAAGTTTCGTTTGTAGTAAGCCAGAAATTGAAAGATTTGAGTTTAACTTTTTTTTTTGATGATACGATTACTACAAACGCTCGGAATGTTAGTGAGAGGGCCGCAGAGGTTTGTAGTGAAAGAATTTTCGTTTGTAGTAAATCAGAAGTTGAAAAAATGAAGAAAAACTTCATTTTAGCATAGGAGGCTAAATAACATCAACTCTATGGTTTATACGATTACCACAAACGCTGAAATCGACTAAGAGACCGTCGTAGAGGTTTGTAGTGAAAAAAGTTTCGTTTGTAGTAAGCCAGGAATTGAAAGAAATGAGAAAAACAGTTTTTTTCGCATAGGAGGCTTAATAACTTCATGTCTATGGATTATACGATTACTACAAACGCTGAAATCGACTAAGAGACTGTCGTAGAGGTTTGTAGTGAAAAAAGTTTCGTTTGTAGTAAGCCAGAAATTGAAAGAATTGAGTTTAACTTTTTTTTTTGATGATACGATTACTACAAACGCTCGGAATGTTAGTGAGAGGGCCGCAGAGGTTTGTAGTGAAAGAATTTTCGTTTGTAGTAAATCAGAAGTTGAAGAAATGAAGAAAAACTGTATTTTAGCATAGGAGGCTAAATAACTTCAACTCTATGGAATAAACGATTACTACAAACGCTGAAATCGACTAAGAGACCGTCGTAGAGGTTTGTAGTGAAAAAAGTTTCGTTTGTAGTAAGCCAGGAATTGAAAGAAATGAGAAAAACTGTTTTTTTCGCATAGGAGGCTTAATAACTTCATGTCTATGGATTATACGATTACTACAAACGCTGAAATCGACTAAGAGACTGTCGTAGAGGTTTGTAGTGAAAAAAGTTTAGTTTGTAGTAAGCCAGAAATTGAAAGAATTGAGTTTAACTTTTTTTTTTGATGATACGATTACTACAAACGCTCGGAATGTTAGTGAGAGGGCCGCAGAGGTTTGTGGTGAAAGAATTTTCGTTTGTAGTAAATCAGAAGTTGAAGAAATGAAGAAAAACTGTATTTTAGCATAGGAGGCTAAATAACTTCAACTCTATGGATTATACGATTACTACAAACGCTGAAATCGACTAAGAGACCGTCGTAGAGGTTTGTAGTGAAAAAAGTTTCGTTTGTAGTAAGCCAGGAATTGAAAGAAATGAGAAAAACAGTTTTTTTCGCATAGGAGGCTTAATAACTTCATGTCTATGGATTATACGATTACTACAAACGCTGAAATCGACTAAGAGACTGTCGTAGAGGTTTGTAGTGAAAAAAGTTTCGTTTGTAGTAAGCCAGAAATTGAAAGAATTGAGTTTAACTTTTTTTTTTGATGATACGATTACTACAAACGCTCGGAATGTTAGTGAGAGGGCCGCAGAGGTTTGTGGTGAAAGAATTTTCGTTTGTAGTAAATCAGAAGTTGAAGAAATGAAGAAAAACTGTATTTTAGCATAGGAGGCTAAATAACTTCAACTCTATGGATTATACGATTACTACAAACGCTGAAATCGACTAAGAGACCGTCGTAGAGGTTTGTAGTGAAAAAAGTTTCGTTTGTAGTAAGCCAGGAATTGAAAGAAATGAGAAAAACAGTTTTTTTCGCATAGGAGGCTTAATAACTTCATGTCTATGGATTATACGATTACTACAAACGCTGAAATCGACTAAGAGACTGTCGTAGAGGTTTGTAGTGAAAAAAGTTTCGTTTGTAGTAAGCCAGAAATTGAAAGAATTGAGTTTAACTTTTTTTTTTGATGATACGATTACTACAAACGCTCGGAATGTTAGTGAGAGGGCCGCAGAGGTTTGTGGTGAAAGAGTTTTCGTTTGTAGTAAATCAGAAGTTGAAGAAATGAAGAAAAACTGTATTTTAGCATAGGAGGCTAAATAACTTCAACTCTATGGAATAAACGATTACTACAAACGCTGAAATCGACTAAGAGACCGTCGTAGAGGTTTGTAGTGAAAAAGTTTCGTTTGTAGTAAGCCAGGAATTGAAAGAAATGAGAAAAACAGTTTTTTTCGCATAGGAGGCTTAATAACTTCATGTCTATGGATTATACGATTACTACAAACGCTGAAATCGACTAAGAGACTGTCGTAGAGGTTTGTAGTGAAAAAAGTTTCGTTTGTAGTAAGCCAGAAATTGAAAGAATTGAGTTTAACTTTTTTTTTTGATGATACGATTACTACAAACGCTCGGAATGTTAGTGAGAGGGCCGCAGAGGTTTGTGGTGAAAGAATTTTCGTTTGTAGTAAATCAGAAGTTGAAGAAATGAAGAAAAACTGTATTTTAGCATAGGAGGCTAAATAACTTCAACTCTATGGAATAAACGATTACTACAAACGCTGAAATCGACTAAGAGACCGTCGTAGAGGTTTGTAGTGAAAAAGTTTCGTTTGTAGTAAGCCAGGAATTGAAAGAAATGAGAAAAACAGTTTTTTTCGCATAGGAGGCTTAATAACTTCATGTCTATGGATTATACGATTACTACAAACGCTGAAATCGACTAAGAGACTGTCGTAGAGGTTTGTAGTGAAAAAAGTTTCGTTTGTAGTAAGCCAGAAATTGAAAGAATTGAGTTTAACTTTTTTTTTTGATGATACGATTACTACAAACGCTCGGAATGTTAGTGAGAGGGCCGCAGAGGTTTGTGGTGAAAGAATTTTCGTTTGTAGTAAATCAGAAGTTGAAGAAATGAAGAAAAACTGTATTTTAGCATAGGAGGCTAAATAACTTCAACTCTATGGATTATACGATTACTACAAACGCTGAAATCGACTAAGAGACCGTCGTAGAGGTTTGTAGTGAAAAAAGTTTCGTTTGTAGTAAGCCAGGAATTGAAAGAAATGAGAAAAACAGTTTTTTTCGCATAGGAGGCCTAATAACTTCATGTCTATGGATTATACGATTACTACAAACGCTGAAATCGACTAAGAGACTGTCGTAGAGGTTTGTAGTGAAAAAAGTTTCGTTTGTAGTAAGACAGAACATGAAAGAATTGAGTTTAACTTTTTTTTTTGATGATACGATTACTACAAGCACTCGGAATGTTAGTGAGAGGGCCGCAGAGGTTTGTAGTGAAAGAATTTTCGTTTGTAGTAAATCAGAAGTTGAAAAAATGAAGAAAAACTGTATTTTAGCATAGGAGGCTAAATAACTTCAACTCTATGGATTATACGATTACTACAAACGCTGAAATCGACTAAAAGACCGTCGTAGAGGTTTGTAGTGAAAAAAGTTTCGTTTGTAGTAAGCCAGAAATTGAAAGATTTGAGTTTAACTTTTTTTTTTGATGATACGATTACTACAAACGCTCGGAATGATAGTGAGAGGGCCGCAGAGGTTTGTAGTGAAAGAATTTTCGTTTGTAGTAAATCAGAAGTTGAAAAAATAAAGAAAAACTGTATTTTAGCATAGGAGGCTAAATAACTTCAACTCTATGGATTATACGATTACAACAAACGCTGAAATCGACTAAGAGACCGTCGTAGAGGTTTGTAGTGATAAAAGTTTCGTTTGTAGTAAGCCAGGAATTGAAAGAAATGAGGAAAAACAGTTTTTTTCGCATAGGAGGCTTAATAACTTCATGTCTATGGATTATACGATTACTACAAACGCTGAAATCGACTAAGAGACTGTCGTAGAGGTTTGTAGTGAAAAAAGTTTCGTTTGTAGTAAGCCAGAAATTGAAAGAATTGAGTTTAACTTTTTTTTTTTGATGATACGATTACTACAAACGCTCGGAATGTTAGTGAGAGGGCCGCAGAGGTTTGTAGTGAAAGAATTTTCGTTTGTAGTAAATCAGAAGTTGAAAAAATTAAGAAAAACTTCATTTTAGCATAGGAGGCTAAATAACTTCAACTCTATGGATTATACGATTACTACAAACGCTGAAATCGACTAAGAGACCGTCGTAGAGGTTTGTAGTGAAAAAAGTTTCGTTTGTAGTAAGCCAGGAATTGAAAGAAATGAGAAAAACAGTTTTTTTCGCATAGGAGGCTTAATAACTTCATGTCTATGGATTATACGATTACTACAAACGCTGAAATCGACTAAGAGACTGTCGTAGAGGTTTGTAGTGAAAAAAGTTTAGTTTGTAGTAAGCCAGAAATTGAAAGAATTGAGTTTAACTTTTTTTTTTGATGATACGATTACTACAAACGCTCGGAATGTTAGTGAGAGGGCCGCAGATGTTTGTAGTGAAAGAATTTTCGTTTGTAGTAAATCAGAAGTTGAAGAAATGAAGAAAAACTGTATTTTAGCATAGGAGGCTAAATAACTTCAACTCTATGGATTATACGATTACTACAAACGCTGAAATCGACTAAGAGACCGTCGTAGAGGTTTGTAGTGAAAAAAGTTTCGTTTGTAGTAAGCCAGGAATTGAAAGAAATGAGAAAAACAGTTTTTTTCGCATAGGAGGCTTAATAACTTCATGTCTATGGATTATACGATTACTACAAACGCTGAAATCGACTAAGAGACTGTCGTAGAGGTTTGTAGTGAAAAAAGTTTCGTTTGTAGTAAGCCAGAAATTGAAAGAATTGAGTTTAACTTTTTTTTTTGATGATACGATTACTACAAACGCTCGGAATGTTAGTGAGAGGGCCGCAGAGGTTTGTAGTGAAAGAATTTTCGTTTGTAGTAAATCAGAAGTTGAAAAAATGAAGAAAAACTTCATTTTAGCATAGGAGGCTAAATAACTTCAACTCTATGGTTTATACGATTACTACAAACGCTGAAATCGACTAAGAGACCGTCGTAGAGGTTTGTAGTGAAAAAAGTTTCGTTTGTAGTAAGCCAGGAATTGAAAGAAATGAGAAAAACAGTTTTTTTCGCATAGGAGGCTTAATAACTTCATGTCTATGGATTATACGATTACTACAAACGCTGAAATCGACTAAGAGACTGTCGTAGAGGTTTGTAGTGAAAAAAGTTTCGTTTGTAGTAAGACAGAACATGAAAGAATTGAGTTTAACTTTTTTTTTTGATGATACGATTACTACAAGCACTCGGAATGTTAGTGAGAGGGCCGCAGAGGTTTGTAGTGAAAGAATTTTCGTTTGTAGTAAATCAGAAGTTGAAAAAATGAAGAAAAACTGTATTTTAGCATAGGAGGCTAAATAACTTCAACTCTATGGATTATACGATTACTACAAACGCTGAAATCGACTAAAAGACCGTCGTAGAGGTTTGTAGTGAAAAAAGTTTCGTTTGTAGTAAGCCAGAAATTGAAAGATTTGAGTTTAACTTTTTTTTTTGATGATACGATTACTACAAACGCTCGGAATGATAGTGAGAGGGCCGCAGAGGTTTGTAGTGAAAGAATTTTCGTTTGTAGTAAATCAGAAGTTGAAAAAATAAAGAAAAACTGTATTTTAGCATAGGAGGCTAAATAACTTCAACTCTATGGATTATACGATTACAACAAACGCTGAAATCGACTAAGAGACCGTCGTAGAGGTTTGTAGTGATAAAAGTTTCGTTTGTAGTAAGCCAGGAATTGAAAGAAATGAGGAAAAACAGTTTTTTTCGCATAGGAGGCTTAATAACTTCATGTCTATGGATTATACGATTACTACAAACGCTGAAATCGACTAAGAGACTGTCGTAGAGGTTTGTAGTGAAAAAAGTTTCGTTTGTAGTAAGCCAGAAATTGAAAGAATTGAGTTTAACTTTTTTTTTTTGATGATACGATTACTACAAACGCTCGGAATGTTAGTGAGAGGGCCGCAGAGGTTTGTAGTGAAAGAATTTTCGTTTGTAGTAAATCAGAAGTTGAAAAAATTAAGAAAAACTTCATTTTAGCATAGGAGGCTAAATAACTTCAACTCTATGGATTATACGATTACTACAAACGCTGAAATCGACTAAGAGACCGTCGTAGAGGTTTGTAGTGAAAAAAGTTTCGTTTGTAGTAAGCCAGGAATTGAAAGAAATGAGAAAAACAGTTTTTTTCGCATAGGAGGCTTAATAACTTCATGTCTATGGATTATACGATTACTACAAACGCTGAAATCGACTAAGAGACTGTCGTAGAGGTTTGTAGTGAAAAAAGTTTAGTTTGTAGTAAGCCAGAAATTGAAAGAATTGAGTTTAACTTTTTTTTTTGATGATACGATTACTACAAACGCTCGGAATGTTAGTGAGAGGGCCGCAGATGTTTGTAGTGAAAGAATTTTCGTTTGTAGTAAATCAGAAGTTGAAGAAATGAAGAAAAACTGTATTTTAGCATAGGAGGCTAAATAACTTCAACTCTATGGATTATACGATTACTACAAACGCTGAAATCGACTAAGAGACCGTCGTAGAGGTTTGTAGTGAAAAAAGTTTCGTTTGTAGTAAGCCAGGAATTGAAAGAAATGAGAAAAACAGTTTTTTTCGCATAGGAGGCTTAATAACTTCATGTCTATGGATTATACGATTACTACAAACGCTGAAATCGACTAAGAGACTGTCGTAGAGGTTTGTAGTGAAAAAAGTTTCGTTTGTAGTAAGCCAGAAATTGAAAGAATTGAGTTTAACTTTTTTTTTTGATGATACGATTACTACAAACGCTCGGAATGTTAGTGAGAGGGCCGCAGAGGTTTGTAGTGAAAGAATTTTCGTTTGTAGTAAATCAGAAGTTGAAAAAATGAAGAAAAACTTCATTTTAGCATAGGAGGCTAAATAACTTCAACTCTATGGTTTATACGATTACTACAAACGCTGAAATCGACTAAGAGACCGTCGTAGAGGTTTGTAGTGAAAAAAGTTTCGTTTGTAGTAAGCCAGGAATTGAAAGAAATGAGAAAAACAGTTTTTTTCGCATAGGAGGCTTAATAACTTCATGTCTATGGATTATACGATTACTACAAACGCTGAAATCGACTAAGAGACTGTCGTAGAGGTTTGTAGTGAAAAAAGTTTCGTTTGTAGTAAGCCAGAAATTGAAAGAATTGAGTTTAACTTTTTTTTTTGATGATACGATTACTACAAACGCTCGGAATGTTAGTGAGAGGGCCGCAGAGGTTTGTAGTGAAAGAATTTTCGTTTGTAGTAAATCAGAAGTTGAAAAAATGAAGAAAAACTTCATTCTAGCATAGGAGGCTAAATAACTTCAACTCTATGGATTATACGATTACTACAAACGCTGAAATCGACTAAGAGACCGTCGTAGTGGTTTGTAGTGAAAAAAGTTTCGTTTGTAGTAAGCCAGGAATTGAAAGAAATGAGAAAAACAGTTTTTTTCGCATAGGAGGCTTAATAACTTCATGTCTATGGATTTTTTCACTACAAACTTCTACGACGGTCTCTTAGTCGATTTCAGCGTTTGTAGTAATCGTATAATCCATAGAGTTGATGTTATTTAGCCGCAAATGCTAAAATACAGTTTTTTTCCATTCGTTCAATTTCTGATTTACTACAAACGAAATTTCTTTCACTACAAACCTCCGCGGCCCTCTCACTAACATTCCGAGCGTTTGTAGTAATCGTATCATCAAAAAAAAAAGTTAAACTCAATTCTTTCATTTTCTGGCTTAATACAAACGAAACTTTTTTCACTACAAACCTCTACGACGGTCTCTTAGTCGATTTCAGCGTTTGTAGTAATCGTATAATCCATAGACATGAAGTTATTAAGCCTCCTATGCTAAAATACAGTTTTTCTTCATTTCTTCAACTTCTGATTTACTACAAACGAAAATTCTTTCACTACAAACCTCTGCGGCCCTCTCACTAACATTCCGAGCGTTTGTAGTAATCGTATCATCAAAAAAAAAAGTTAAACTCAATTCTTTCAATTTCTGGCTTACTACAAACGAAACTTTTTTCACTACAAACCTCTACGACAGTCTCTTAGTCGATTTCAGCGTTTGTAGTAATCGTATAATCCATAGACATGAAGTTATTAAGCCTCCTATGCGAAAAAAACTGTTTTTCTCATTTCTTTCAATTCCTGGCTTACTACAAACGAAACTTTTTTCACTACAAACCTCTACGACGGTCTCTTAGTCGATTTCAGCGTTTGTAGTAATCGAATAATCCATAGAGTTGAAATTATTTAGCCTCCTATGCTAAAATACAGTTTTTATTCATTTCTTCAACTTCTGATTTACTATAAACGAAAATTCTTTCACTACAAACCTCTGGCACCTCTCACTAACATTCCGAACGTTTGTAGTAATCGTATCATCAAAAAAAAAAGTTAAACTCAATTCTTTCAATTTCTGGCTTACTACAAACGAAACTTTTTTCACTACAAACCTCTACGACAGCCTCTTAGTCGATTTCAGCGTTTGTAGTAATCGTATAATCCATAGACATGAAGTTATTAAGCCTCCTATGCGAAAAAAACTGTTTTTCTCATTTCTTTCAATTCCTGGCTTACTACAAACGAAACTTTTTTCACTACAAACCTCTACGACGGTCTCTTAGTCGATTTCAGCGTTTGTAGTAATCGAATAATCCATAGAGTTGAAATTTTTTAGCCTCCTATGCTAAAATACAGTTTTTCTTCATTTTTTCAACTTCTGATTTACTACAAACGAAAATTCTTTCACTACAAACCTCTGCGGCCCTCTCACTAACATTCCGAGCGTTTGTAGTAATCGTATCATCAAAAAAAAAAGTTAGACTCAATTCTTTCAATTTCTGGCTTACTACAAACGAAACTTTTTTCACTACAAACCTCTACGACAGTCTCTTAGTCGATTTCAGCGTTTGTAGTAATCGTATAATCCATAGACATGAAGTTATTAAGCCTCCTATGCGAAAAAAACTGTTTTTCTCATTTCTTTCAATTCCTGGCTTACTACAAACGAAACTTTTTTCACTACAAACCTCTACGACAGTCTCTTAGTCGATTTCAGCGTTTGTAGTAATCGTATAATCCATAGAGTTGAAGTTATTTAGCCTCCTATGCTAAAATACAGTTTTTCTTCATTTCTTCAACTTCTGATTTACTACAAACGAAAATTCTTTCACTACAAACCTCTGCGGCCCTCTCACTAACATTCCGAGCGTTTGTAGTAATCGTATCATCAAAAAAAAAAGTTAAACTCAATTCTTTCAATTTCTGGCTTACTACAAACGAAACTTTTTTCACTACAAACCTCTACGACAGTCTCTTAGTCGATTTCAGCGTTTGTAGTAATCGTATAATCCATAGACATGAAGTTATTAAGCCTCCTATGCGAAAAAAACTGTTTTTCTCATTTCTTTCAATTCCTGGCTTACTACAAACGAAACTTTTTTCACTACAAACCTCTACGACGGTCTCTTAGTCGATTTCAGCGTTTGTAGTAATCGTATAATCCATAGAGTTGAAGTTATTTAGCCTCCTATGCTAAAATACAGTTTTTCTTCATTTCTTCAACTTCTGATTTACTACAAACGAAAATTCTTTCACTACAAACCTCTGCGGCCCTCTCACTAACATTCCGAGCGTTTGTTGTAATCGTATCATCAAAAAAAAAAGTTAAATTTCTTTCAATTTCTGGCTTACTACAAACGAAACTTTTTTCACTACAAACCTCTACGACAGTCTCTTAGTCGATTTCAGCGTTTGTAGTAATCGTATAATCCATAGACATGAAGTTATTAAGCCTCCTATGCGAAAAAAACTGTTTTTCTCATTTCTTTCAATTCCTGGCTTACTACAAACGAAACTTTTTTCACTACAAACCTCTACGACGGTCTCTTAGTCGATTTCAGCGTTTGTAGTAATCGTATAATCCATAGACATGAAGTTATTAAGCCTCCTATGCTAAAATACAGTTTTTCTTCATTTCTTCAACTTCTGATTTACTACAAACGAAAATTCTTTCACTACAAACCTCTGCGGCCCTCTCACTAACATTCCGAGCGTTTGTAGTAATCGTATCATCAAAAAAAAAAGTTAAACTCAATTCTTTCAATTTCTGGCTTACTACAAACGAAACTTTTTTCACTACAAACCTCTACGACAGTCTCTTAGTCGATTTCAGCGTTTGTAGTAATCGTTTAATCCATAGACATGAAGTTATTAAGCCTCCTATGCGAAAAAAACTGTTTTTCTCATTTCTTTCAATTCCTGGCTTACTACAAACGAAACTTTTTTCACTACAAACCTCTACGACGGTCTCTTAGTCGATTTCAGCGTTTGTAGTAATCGAATAATCCATAGAGTTGAAATTATTTAGCCTCCTATGCTAAAATACAGTTTTTATTCATTTCTTCAACTTCTGATTTACTACAAACGAAAATTCTTTCACTACAAACCTCTGGCACCTCTCACTAACATTCCGAACGTTTGTAGTAATCGTATCATCAAAAAAAAAAGTTAAACTCAAATCTTTCAATTTCTGGCTTACTACAAACGAAACTTTTTTCACTACAAACCTCTACGACAGCCTCTTAGTCGATTTCAGCGTTTGTAGTAATCGTATAATCCATAGACATGAAGTTATTAAGCCTCCTATGCGAAAAAAACTGTTTTTCTCATTTCTTTCAATTCCTGGCTTACTACAAACGAAACTTTTTTCACTACAAACCTCTACGACGGTCTCTTAGTCGATTTCAGCGTTTGTAGTAATCGAATAATCCATAGAGTTGAAATTATTTAGCCTCCTATGCTAAAATACAGTTTTTCTTCATTTTTTCAACTTCTGATTTACTACAAACGAAAATTCTTTCACTACAAACCTCTGCGGCCCTCTCACTAACATTCCGAGCGTTTGTAGTAATCGTATCATCAAAAAAAAAAGTTAAACTCAATTCTTTCAATTTCTGGCTTACTACAAACGAAACTTTTTTCACTACAAACCTCTACGACAGTCTCTTAGTCGATTTCAGCGTTTGTAGTAATCGTATAATCCATAGACATGAAGTTATTAAGCCTCCTATGCGAAAAAAACTGTTTTTCTCATTTCTTTCAATTCCTGGCTTACTACAAACGAAACTTTTTTCACTACAAACCTCTACGACGGTCTCTTAGTCGATTTCAGCGTTTGTAGTAATCGTATAATCCATAGAGTTGAAGTTATTTAGCCTCCTATGCTAAAATACAGTTTTTCTTCATTTCTTCAACTTCTGATTTACTACAAACAAAAATTCTTTCACTACAAACCTCTGCGGCCCTCTCACTAACATTCCGAGCGTTTGTTGTAATCGTATCATCAAAAAAAAAAGTTAAACTCAATTCTTTCAATTTCTGGCTTACTACAAACGAAACTTTTTTCACTACAAACCTCTACGACAGTCTCTTAGTCGATTTCAGCGTTTGTAGTAATCGTATAATCCATAGACATGAAGTTATTAAGCCTCCTATGCGAAAATAACTGTTTTTCTCATTTCTTTCAATTCCTGGCTTACTACAAACGAAACTTTTTTCACTACAAACCTCTACGACGGTCTCTTAGTCGATTTCAGCGTTTGTAGTAATCGTATAATCCATAGAGTTGAAGTTATTTAGCCTCCTATGCTAAAATACAGTTTTTCTTCATTTCTTCAACTTCTGATTTACTACAAACGAAAATTCTTTCACTACAAACCTCTGCGGCCCTCTCACTAACATTCCGAGCGTTTGTTGTAATCGTATCATCAAAAAAAAAAGTTAAACTCAATTCTTTCAATTTCTGGCTTACTACAAACGAAACTTTTTTCACTACAAACCTCTACGACGGTCTCTTAGTCGATTTCAGCGTTTGTAGTAATCGTATAATCCATAGAGTTGAAGTTATTTAGCCTCCTATGCTAAAATACAGTTTTTCTTCATTTCTTCAACTTCTGATTTACTACAAACGAAAATTCTTTCACTACAAACCTCTGCGGCCCTCTCACTAACATTCCGAGCGTTTGTTGTAATCGTATCATCAAAAAAAAAAGTTAAACTCAATTCTTTCAATTTCTGGCTTACTACAAACGAAACTTTTTTCACTACAAACCTCTACGACAGTCTCTTAGTCGATTTCAGCGTTTGTAGTAATCGTATAATCCATAGACATGAAGTTATTAAGCCTCCTATGCGAAAAAAACTGTTTTTCTCATTTCTTTCAATTCCTGGCTTACTACAAACGAAACTTTTTTCACTACAAACCTCTACGACGGTCTCTTAGTCGATTTCAGCGTTTGTAGTAATCGTATAATCCATAGAGTTGAAGTTATTTAGCCTCCTATGCTAAAATACAGTTTTTATTCATTTCTTCAACTTCTGATTTACTACAAACGAAAATTCTTTCACTACAAACCTCTGCGGCCCTCTCACTAACATTCCGAGTGTTTTGTAGTAATCGTGTAATCAAAAAAAAAGTTAAACTCAATTCTTTCAATTTCTGGCTTACTGCAAACGAAACTTTTTTCACTACTAACCTCTACGACGGTCTCTTAGTCAATTTTAGCGTTTGTAGTAGTCGTAAAATCCATAAACTTGAAGTTATTAAGCCGCAAATGCTATAAACCAGTATTTCTCAATTCTTTCAATTTCTGGCTTACTACAAATGAAACTTTTTTCACTACAATCTTTTACGACGGTCTCTTAGTCGATTTCAGCGTTTGTAGTAATAGTATAATCCATCGTCTTGAAGTTATTAAGCCGCAAATGATACAAACCAGTTTTTTTCATTTTTTTTAATTTCTATCTTACTACAAACAAAAATTTTTTCACTACAATCCACTACTAACGATTATCTATAAGAATCAAATGGAAAAAGTTGATTTATGTAAAGTCGGGGGCTGCGATTTTTTTATTTTTTTTTATTTTTTTTTTGGTTTTACTACAAACGAAATTAGCTTCACTACTATCCACTACTAACCTAAATCTACCAAATAAACCCAAAAAAACCCATTTTTTTTAAAGTCGGGTGCCAAGTTCACATAGCTGTCCCTGTTAACTAAAATTGCATTAGCCTAACGTCCTAGCACACAGTGTATAGACTCACGGCATAGAGCAGTGCCTCCTGGCGCGCCACGTACTGTATCCGCGTGGGCAGCACGTCCTAGCACACAGTGTATAGACTCACGGCATAGAGCAGTGCCTCCTGGCGCGCCACGTACTGTATCCGCGTGGGCAGCACGTCCTAGCACACAGTGTATAGACTCACGGCATAGAGCAGTGCCTCCTGGCGCGCCACGTACTGTATCCGCGTGGGCAGCACGTCCTAGCACACAGTGTATAGACTCACGGCATAGAGCAGTGCCTCCTGGCGCGCCACGTACTGTATCCGCGTGGGCAGCACGTCCTAGCACACAGTGTATAGACTCACGGCATAGAGCAGTGCCTCCTGGCGCGCCACGTACTGTATCCGCGTGGGCAGCACGTCCTAGCACACAGTGTATAGACTCACGGCATAGAGCAGTGCCTCCTGGCGCGCCACGTACTGTATCCGCGTGGGCAGCACGTCCTAGCACACAGTGTATAGACTCACGGCATAGAGCAGTGCCTCCTGGCGCGCCACGTACTGTATCCGCGTGGGCAGCACGTCCTAGCACACAGTGTATAGACTCACGGCATAGAGCAGTGCCTCCTGGCGCGCCACGTACTGTATCCGCGTGGGCAGCACGTCCTAGCACACAGTGTATAGACTCACGGCATAGAGCAGTGCCTCCTGGCGCGCCACGTACTGTATCCGCGTGGGCAGCACGTCCTAGCACACAGTGTATAGACTCACGGCATAGAGCAGTGCCTCCTGGCGCGCCACGTACTGTATCCGCGTGGGCAGCACGTCCTAGCACACAGTGTATAGACTCACGGCATAGAGCAGTGCCTCCTGGCGCGCCACGTACTGTATCCGCGTGGGCAGCACGTCCTAGCACACAGTGTATAGACTCACGGCATAGAGCAGTGCCTCCTGGCGCGCCACGTACTGTATCCGCGTGGGCAGCACGTCCTAGCACACAGTGTATAGACTCACGGCATAGAGCAGTGCCTCCTGGCGCGCCACGTACTGTATCCGCGTGGGCAGCACGTCCTAGCACACAGTGTATAGACTCACGGCATAGAGCAGTGCCTCCTGGCGCGCCACGTACTGTATCCGCGTGGGCAGCACGTCCTAGCACACAGTGTTTAGACTCACGGCATAGAGCAGAGGGGCTATTCTGACTTTTGCAACACCATTTTTGGTGTCGTGTAAGACATAAGGTGTCGTGTTAGCGTTTTGTAAAGAGGTTTTAACCTCTTTACAATCCCGATTTTGTATGAAAAACGATGAGCGCCTCTGACGGGCTTTGCGAGAAATAATATTGCTACGTATCTTCACTTACTATTGCTAACACCGGTGATAGTCTATCGTCAACACCAAAATCGTACTAAATCTTTTCGTTAGCTTCACGATTCTGACGGTTTTTGTGTAAAATGCTATTCTTAGTTTCGGAATGTATTTGACAGCTTCACGATCGATCAATCAAAATGAATTAGTAAACAAACATTTATTTGTGCATTTTTGAAGTCAATAATTGCTTTTGAGAATGTCTGCAAGATGTTATTTTGCAATGCGGATGGTCGAGAAAAACCGGGTTCGTAAATTACGGGAACTGCGGGCTGGTTTACGGAAAGCTTTCAATCCTATCGAAGATCTTCCGGAGACCATATTTTGTCGTCGGTATCGTTTGTCCAAGGTTGCCTTCGCGTTCTTATGCGAAGAGTTGCGACAGCATAACGACCTAAAGTCTTCGCAGCGCGTGAGCTTTGAATTAAAGGTGAGTTATGTTATTTTCATTAATGTGTACCTACCACCTAAGATTACCAACCCGGTATTACTGCTTATGTAGGTACGTACAAAGGTGTCCCTCAGGAAAACATCCTAACTATATGGTAACTATTTAAGTACTTTAGATTTTTACATAGAAGATACCTATTTTTGTTTCAGCTTCGTAATAAAAATTATCAACATCATTTCAGGTGACTCTGGATACCCACAGTGGCCTTGGCTCATGACACCATTCTTAAATGTTACTGCAACTCCCCAGAAAGAATGTACAACCAGAAGCATATGAAAGCCTTGGTCACAATAGAAAACACTTTTGGCTGGTTAACCCGGGAACGGTGACCTATATGTCTGTGAGACCGGGTGACTTGAAAAATTCGAATAACTTTTTCCCTCGCCGGCGATTTTTGTCGCGATTTTGAGTAGCTGCCTGATTTCCCTTCCCCCACCGTTAGATCAGCCCACGAAATCGGAATGGGCGCAAGTTCCTGAGTTTTGATGCCAACCCGGTGCGGTAGACCGGGGTCACCGAATATGTAAGTAAAACATGCAGAGTTAAATTATTGATTTTTCGTTTTTTGTCTAGTTTATGTACATTTTTTGCTTACTTTTGTTATTGTATCATTGCATTATTTTATAATCAGTAAGTTTATTGCATGATTTTATCAATTTTATCGTAATCACAAAATTTTTCTTCATCCTGATTAAAATATAAACTTTTTTATAGCATGTCGTACGAAAGGGAACAGCATCGTTTAGAATCACTTCTCCATGAACTGCTTGATGACGATAGACTGCCATTGACTTCACCTTCATCATCACTTGCCACACGAGCAAGAAACATTTGTGTCTTGAGCATAATATAGTGCCTTATTGCAGTATTTGCTTGACTGAAGAAAAGTGATTTTCATAGTTTTTTTTTGTTGTTTTTTTGCAGGTAGGATGTAATTTTTTGTTTATTTTAAGTAAGTGTAGAGAGTCTAGAAACTGAAAAAGCTGAAAAAATTCATAAATATATTGATTGTTGTGTTTTCAAATGTTTAGAAAGCGATATTGTGTAAAACTAACAAATTTGATAGGTTCTATGTGAAGTTGTCTAATCATAAGAAAAAGTGAATAAACGAGGCTGTGATTCATTAAGTATGGTTGTTTTATTGTCAAATAATTTATAATTAATAAAAAAAGTTGTCAGTTAGTATTAGATTCTGAAAAATCTTCCATTGAAAACCCCGGTGCGTGAGACCGGGGTCACCGAAGATGTAAGTCAAATTGACGTCACCGTTGGCGGGTTAAAAACAGTTGGCGTTGGGCAAGGATAGGGTCTTGCACTACAAGCCAAACAAATGTGCACAGATCATACAGGCTTGTTGTGTACTTCTCAACTTAGGCCTTGATTTTGATTGTTCAGATCCCGAAGAAGATCTAGTTATCAAAAGCCAACATGTGAATTATTTGCAATGTCTGTACCTACCTACTATTTTCGTATCTTATTTTTATATGCTGTGTAGGTACTTTACTATTACTAAGCGTATCGTGTGCGTGTTTTGTAAAAAGATCATACAAAAAAAGTAGGAACGAAGCCGTAGTTTGTTGCCTGTTCTTCTAGGCTTGGTCGCGTGGAACTGGCACCTAGACTCACTTAGCTTTAAGACGTTTCAAAGTGATCTTAGTAATACTGCAGAATAAATTCTTTTTTTTTATTTGAGTTTTAATTTAAATACGCCCTATACTCCAGATCGGTTTTAATAAATAAGTCTCCTGAGTTTGCTCGTGCGCGGCGTCGTGCTGGTGAGCGGTGGTGGCGGCGACCACGCCGTGGTGAAAAGCGCCGGCGAGGTGATGGTGCTGGATAGTGAAGTATTACATAACATCAGTGTAAATGTCTTTAGGGATCCGTAGTTCTGGATATCAGAACAGAACATATATATAGAGTATATAGCGTCTCAATTCATATTATGCTGAAAGCCCGCAGAATTCTAAGGATTTTTGGTAAACCAGATCTTAAAAAAGTCGAATACAACAAGAGTTACCTACGATTTGGCACGAAAAAAACTTCAAATGCTTCTCCTGTAGGCCTACCATGAGCTCTGTCAGGCTCTGTCTCTGGTTCTGGTTTTGAGTCTGTGTGAGTGTTGACTAAATAAATCCTAGCTCAAAACGTCATACACACAGTATAATGCACTGGTGAGCACTCACACAGACTCAAAACCAGAGCCAGACAGAGTTCATGGTAGGCATACTGAACAATCGTGAATTGTCAGTCAATTGAACCAGCAGTCATCTTTATGGTCTTTATTTTGAGGAATCTATGCCCGATCCATGTTGACAACTTGCTAAAAAAGAAGACTTCGTGTTAGATTCATTGCGGCCAACATCGAAATGTTTGCGTCTTATCACCATGTCAATTTGCCTAGGGTAGCACGAACACGAAGTAAAAAGTGAAGCTAACACCCAAAAGCTTGTCAATTCTTGGAATAAGCCCTCTGTGCCTCCTGGCGCGCCACGTACTGTATCCGCGTGGGCAGCATGTCCTAGCACACAGTGTATAGACTCACGGCATAGAGCAGTGCCTCCTGGCGCGCCACGTACTGTATCCGCGTGGGCAGCACGTCCTAGCACACAGTGTATAGACTCACGGCATAGAGCAGTGCCTCCTGGCGCGCCACGTACTGTATCCGCGTGGGCAGCACGTCCTAGCACACAGTGTATAGACTCACGGCATAGAGCAGTGCCTCCTGGCGCGCCACGTACTGTATCCGCGTGGGCAGCACGTCCTAGCACACAGTGTATAGACTCACGGCATAGAGCAGTGCCTCCTGGCGCGCCACGTACTGTATCCGCGTGGGCAGCACGTCCTAGCACACAGTGTATAGACTCACGGCATAGAGCAGTGCCTCCTGGCGCGCCACGTACTGTATCCGCGTGGGCAGCACGTCCTAGCACACAGTGTATAGACTCACGGCATAGAGCAGTGCCTCCTGGCGCGCCACGTACTGTATCCGCGTGGGCAGCACGTCCTAGCACACAGTGTATAGACTCACGGCATAGAGCAGTGCCTCCTGGCGCGCCACGTACTGTATCCGCGTGGGCAGCACGTCCTAGCACACAGTGTATAGACTCACGGCATAGAGCAGTGCCTCCTGGCGCGCCACGTACTGTATCCGCGTGGGCAGCACGTCCTAGCACACAGTGTATAGACTCACGGCATAGAGCAGTGCCTCCTGGCGCGCCACGTACTGTATCCGCGTGGGCAGCACGTCCTAGCACACAGTGTATAGACTCACGGCATAGAGCAGTGCCTCCTGGCGCGCCACGTACTGTATCCGCGTGGGCAGCACGTCCTAGCACACAGTGTATAGACTCACGGCATAGAGCAGTGCCTCCTGGCGCGCCAAGTACTGTATCCGCGTGGGCAGCACGTCCTAGCACACAGTGTATAGACTCACGGCATAGAGCAGTGCCTCCTGGCGCGCCACGTACTGTATCCGCGTGGGCAGCACGTCCTAGCACACAGTGTATAGACTCACGGCATAGAGCAGTGCCTCCTGGCGCGCCACGTACTGTATCCGCGTGGGCAGCACGTCCTAGCACACAGTGTATAGACTCACGGCATAGAGCAGTGCCTCCTGGCGCGCCACGTACTGTATCCGCGTGGGCAGCACGTCCTAGCACACAGTGTATAGACTCACGGCATAGAGCAGTGCCTCCTGGCGCGCCACGTACTGTATCCGCGTGGGCAGCACGTCCTAGCACACAGTGTATAGACTCACGGCATAGAGCAGTGCCTCCTGGCGCGCCACGTACTGTATCCGCGTGGGCAGCACGTCCTAGCACACAGTGTATAGACTCACGGCATAGAGCAGTGCCTCCTGGCGCGCCACGTACTGTATCCGCGTGGGCAGCACGTCCTAGCACACAGTGTATAGACTCACGGCATAGAGCAGTGCCTCCTGGCGCGCCACGTACTGTATCCGCGTGGGCAGCACGTCCTAGCACACAGTGTATAGACTCACGGCATAGAGCAGTGCCTCCTGGCGCGCCACGTACTGTATCCGCGTGGGCAGCACGTCCTAGCACACAGTGTATAGACTCACGGCATAGAGCAGTGCCTCCTGGCGCGCCACGTACTGTATCCGCGTGGGCAGCACGTCCTAGCACACAGTGTATAGACTCACGGCATAGAGCAGTGCCTCCTGGCGCGCCACGTACTGTATCCGCGTGGGCAGCACGTCCTAGCACACAGTGTATAGACTCACGGCATAGAGCAGTGCCTCCTGGCGCGCCACGTACTGTATCCGCGTGGGCAGCACGTCCTAGCACACAGTGTATAGACTCACGGCATAGAGCAGTGCCTCCTGGCGCGCCACGTACTGTATCCGCGTGGGCAGCACGTCCTAGCACACAGTGTATAGACTCACGGCATAGAGCAGTGCCTCCTGGCGCGCCACGTACTGTATCCGCGTGGGCAGCACGTCCTAGCACACAGTGTATAGACTCACGGCATAGAGCAGTGCCTCCTGGCGCGCCACGTACTGTATCCGCGTGGGCAGCACGTCCTAGCACACAGTGTATAGACTCACGGCATAGAGCAGTGCCTCCTGGCGCGCCACGTACTGTATCCGCGTGGGCAGCACGTCCTAGCACACAGTGTATAGACTCACGGCATAGAGCAGTGCCTCCTGGCGCGCCACGTACTGTATCCGCGTGGGCAGCACGTCCTAGCACACAGTGTATAGACTCACGGCATAGAGCAGTGCCTCCTGGCGCGCCACGTACTGTATCCGCGTGGGCAGCACGTCCTAGCACACAGTGTATAGACTCACGGCATAGAGCAGTGCCTCCTGGCGCGCCACGTACTGTATCCGCGTGGGCAGCACGTCCTAGCACACAGTGTATAGACTCACGGCATAGAGCAGTGCCTCCTGGCGCGCCACGTACTGTATCCGCGTGGGCAGCACGTCCTAGCACACAGTGTATAGACTCACGGCATAGAGCAGTGCCTCCTGGCGCGCCACGTACTGTATCCGCGTGGGCAGCACGTCCTAGCACACAGTGTATAGACTCACGGCATGGAGCAGTGCCTCCTGGCGCGCCACGTACTGTATCCGCGTGGGCAGCACGTCCTAGCACACAGTGTATAGACTCACGGCATAGAGCAGTGCCTCCTGGCGCGCCACGTACTGTATCCGCGTGGGCAGCACCTGCAGCTCGCGCGCCAGGGAGAAGGACGCCAGCACGAACTGCTGCAGCAGCCGCACGTGCACCTGGTGTACAATCAACCAAATCAAAAACTACTCTAAAAGGTTTAGTAACAGCGTAGCGTCAGGGATTGTTTTCTCATGTCCCTGTTTACGGGACGCTATAGTGTCTAGGCAGGAATGAACTAGCCCAGCACTTGTAAATTCTTTCAGCTGTGGGAATCGAGACCCAACTAAGCTGAGAGGCCAGTCAAAAAAGCCAAATCAATACGTGCGAAGCTGACTAAGCCGCGAGTTTTTCACGATGTTTTCGTTCATCTTTGCGGAAAAAATCACGACTAAAATGTTCTATACTTCATTGCCATCTTTTTTTAGTGATATTTAAACGACAGAGGCAAGAATATATTCTAAAGCCACTTTAGAGTGTCAGGGAATGTGATTACGCTGGAAAAACCCAGAAGTACCTCACTGAGCCGGGTGCAGTTCTCCAGGAGGCAGGTCTGCATACAGTCGGTGGCGAACTTCAAGGTGACGTTCAGCAGCGCCGTGCGCGAGCGCAACCACCTGTCCTCCCGCCGCCGGCCCGCCTCCCTGCCGCGCGCCGCGGGAGCCGAGCCCAGCGAGGAGGTGTCCAGGACCACCCACTGACTCTTCACGTAGTGCTTCAGGGCAGGGCTGGCTGGAACGAACCATTGTTCCATTATTTTAGGAAAAACATCATATTAATAATATGGTTGGGGAGTAATGGTGCTCGAATGGCGACCACGAACCGGAAGACGAAACGTAGGGCGCCCACTCACCAGATGGACCGATATTTATTTTTCATTACTCATACTCTGAAAGTAGGTCTGAAGTTGCCCGAGGGGCCTAGTTGAAAGTAATACTTTCAGCCCTAGGGAGAATCGCTTTCTACTGACAGCTGTCAAATTATAAAAAAAACAAGCTCTATTTTATTCAACCATGATCCAACTTTCTAAAGTCTTTCTAACTGCAAGGAGGTTGTTAAACCAAATTCCAACTTTTTATTCAGCAAGTAGGTTGGAAACCCATTACAACGGTAAGAAGTTTAAAAAGTCTAATTAGAGCGCAATGTAAAATTTAAATTTAAATAACATAAAGATAGTATTAAATAAATAATATATCTTCTAAATTACTTTATTAATCATTGATGTCAACAATATTTATAAAAAATATGATAAAAATTAGCACTGCCTACTATCCTCGTGTGTTGATCCCTTATACGGCTTAATTATTATATTCGTACTCGTACGTTCAACTATTTCTTTAAAATAACATAGATTTGAGCAAACAATTTACCATTTTTTAAATTATGAAAATGAAAATAATGGCTGAATAATGCTGGCGAACCGAAGCCGAGGGCCCGCCAGAGAAAAAGAAACAAAAACCGGGAAGGCGGCAATTCAATCTTCATTTTCACAAATTTTTCTTTCATGTTTTTATTTTTACTTTCCTTGTATTCGTAATGAAAAGCACAGTGTTTACCTCGGATGAAAGTCTTTTAAGTCGCTCTGGCGCCAAACCCGTCTCGGGACTCAAAAAACGTGACTTTCAACACTCAGGTAACAATGTATTATTTGATGGCAGGTTATTATTTTACTTTTTGTCATGTCGCTAGTTCTTTCGCAAACCACTATGATGGAATGATGTTTGGTGCGTCTCAGAAGTTTTTAAAAATTAATAAGAAAGTTTGCTCAGATTTAGATAAAATAAAAGCTACTAACACATGAGCTCCCATTGGTCGATCAGCTCGTTCATGAAGGCAGTCTGTTCTTCGTGCAGTTTCTCTTTATCGAAGGGTTTGGACGAGGGTGAATCTGTAGTATTTCTGTAACCAATTATAAAAGTAATCCTAGTGATTGCACTGAATAAGGGCTGTTTTGGTTTTGGTTTAAGGTTGTAATTAACCTCTTTTCTCTAACAGGGTCTGTTCAACCAACTATAACTAGCGGCACATAACTTTAGCGCTGAGCGATACGCGAAGGAGCTGCGCATGAGTCGTAGTGTGTGCATGTCGCGTACACTGGATGTGTGGATGTGTGCAGAGTGTCCTATTGGTTCAGAGAGCGGAGTGCGGCTGGAGAGCCAATCAGCGCTACGCACGTCCGCCCTTCATAGCGCGAGCCCCTCTCAGGTACCTTATTTTTGACTTCTGCGCAATAACGGTCAGCGCTAAAGAAATGTGCCGCTACCTATACTTATAATATATACCCATCGCCACTTTTCTGCGAGCAGGGTTCTTACATGGATAACTAACCTAAGGTCTCCATGAGTGATGAGTCCCTGATCGGATTCTGGCAGGTCCTCGCGCCGGTAGCCGGCCTCCGCGGACTCGGTGGCCTCGGCCTCCGCCTGCACGGCGGCGCTGGTGCTCTCCAACTCCTCGGCGTCGGAGAACAGGACAAACAGGAACTGCGCGTGAGGATTCATCTCCTTCGCCTGGTGCAGGTCGAGGCAGTTCTGGAAAGTTACTACAAGTTTGAAGGTACTTGTTCTCCGTCATGGCGTAGCCACAGATGGTTGTTATCGATTATAATTGGAAGACTATTAAGGCAAGTTTATTCCTATAATCTCTTACCTACTGATAAGTTAAAAGCTATTTTCCTAGCGGCTAATGGTTTAAACTCCAGATAAATGTATCCGTCAGATAAAAATACATGTATTGTTTTTACTATAAATGACATTTTTAATTCGACGAATAGCTTTATTCCGTAGATTGAACGATCAGCCATAAAATAAATAAGTAAAATAATATTACCTCGGCATTGAACACCGCCGGCTCCCCCCTCCCCTCCGTCCACGTCACCCGATCCTCCCCCCTTCCCCCCACTTCCGCACTACTAGATTTGCTAATATCGTACAAATTAAAAGTACTCCAAAAGTCTTCATCACTCCTCGACACCGCCATATCCCCACAAACATTATCACAGAACACATTCTTTCCTATTCTATCTATCGCGTAGAAGTACACCGGGTTCGAACTCTTCAAGATACTGGTGCGGTTGTTGTACAGATCCATGTGCATAGACTTCAGCTGCAGATAGTCAGAGTTGTCGTCAGGAGCCGTGGGGATGTCGGGGGGGATGAGGATCCGAAGACCGTCTTTCAGGAATTGGTTGTTGATCTCCACTTCTAGGATCGTTGTAAGGTCAGTGGATCCTTGTCTCAGTAAGTCCTGGAATATGAAAAGTATGCATTAGCTTACAGGTCTAGTTGTTTCACACGTATATTATTCTAGGAAGGTTATTCTTAATTAGAGCATGAACTACCACCAACTGTGGACTAGCTCATGATAAAAACGGAATGAAGTTGGATCAGTTGAGTTATTGTAACAATGCATAAGTTCATGATTGAACAGAGCTCAGCTGCAGTCGGTAAGGCTCGGTACTACTCGGCTGCGGACCGTTATTCGTGCGCCTGCGAGCCCGTGGCACAATGAATGCGCGGCCCGTCAGTTGCTACGAGACCACCACTAGTATTAGTCCACGCAACTTTTCGCCAGCTCGAGCGTTCTAGCCGGCTGTGCGACATTATATTTTAATAAAAGTAAACTGTGTTAGTGAATTTCCCGATATAGGGTAAGTTTTGAACGGCACATAAAACTCACATCGTCATTTCTTCCATCCATCATGCTTTAGCAAAGTAGCTAGATGCTTTTCGCTATTGCAAATACTGTAAATGCTTATTCTTAGGTACTAGGATACTCTGATATTGTCAGAATACGAATCTGTTAACCTGTGTAAAATATATTGTACTTTTCTAAGTACCTAGCTTACCAAGGTGATGTCAATGACATGTCCTAGGCTCAATGTCATTGACGATGTCCGTTGGGATTTTTAACTAGGTACCTACCTACCCTAGACTTTATTTTAAATAACTTCTTACTTGTACTTCTATTCTTTTATTTCCATTTTTAATTTCATTTTGCTTATGCTTAGTCTATATTTTGTAAACTCCGTTCTGTAGTACCACCACGGCAAAACTATTCTACGGGTAAGTAAGTACTTACCTGGTTTCACATAAGGCCGTTGGTGAGTCCTCAGAACGGGAGTTTGGTAATGCAAATACTCAGTATTTGGTATTATCCATTCCAGGAACGTCCACACGGTTGGGAACCGCTGTTTGAGAATATTATTCTTCGGTGGACAACAACTATATTCTTGCGACCGCTACCTACACAAAGAGATCGGACGGTGCGCTTGGGGCTGTTTATACCCTGGCTGCCTGCGTTCCACACGAGAGGACACTCACCGTACTCGTTCTGGGACCTTCCACCACCTCACGGCCCACTACATACGAGGGGAGTACTTCGTACGCTCCAGGTGGAAACAGATTGATCTTACCCACGCCTACAAATTTGTGTGCTCGCTCGACGGACTAGTTGTTGCCTAGTTATTGGTTACCTATTTGTTGTTTTTTTAATATAAGGTAAAAATAACAAGTCTTGTTTTATTCCATAACTAGGCAGACGGCACATTATCTATTGAAAACTACTATACGATAATTTCATTTTATCGCTCTTTGAGAGCTGGATGTTGGTGGTTACCTCTACGGGCAGTACGTCCCAGGGTTTCTTGTTGCATTGCAGCTCCTCCACCAGCTCGAACTCGGAATTGCCCAGCGACAGGTGCACTTGGCTCGCACTGCCGTATTGGATTCGAATCTAGAAACAAGAAAATAGGATTAACTTCATCTGACTGCCTCGGTAGAATCGGACCCCTCTCTCACCTCTTAGTATTTAGAAATTATTTATTTAAATTTATCTTCGATGTCTGCGCGACTGGTCGAAAGCACCGATCGGCAGCAGCTTCTCCTAACCTAACTTCGACACTGCGGGCACCTAGCCACGTCTACGTCAAACAAATCTCACATGGGAGAACTAATTCCAGCAGTGGATTTGCTGTCATACAGGCTTCCATCATAATTGGGATAGTTTGCAGAAGTCATCACTATGTCAAGCAGATCGGTTCACTAGCGTTATTTACTCAGAAGATGAAGACGTTGGGGAATAAAGGTTCCCGAATGGCGACCACGAAATGGAAGACGAAACCTCGGACACCCCTCTCCCCCACCCGATGAACCGACGATATTGTAAGGATCGCGGGTAGTCGGTGAATGGAGAAGACTTAATCGAATCGTTTTTGACGTGACAACGTCTAATAATTCAATGGAGACAGCTGCACGCACGAAAAAACATGACTCATGCGGCGTTACCTCGCTCTGAGGCGTTCCATTTAAGGCTTGAAATGCAAGCGAGAGCGTGGAACGAGCGACAAAAAGGCACGCACGGCCTCCGCGTTCCGCAGCATTCGACATGTCTTTCTCCTACTTGAGTGAGCGATGCGTCCGCGTGGACAGCTGGATGACGTTGTCACGTTCAGCTATCGTCAGTAAACCGATTTTACTTTTTTTGGCAATGGCAATGTATAGGGGAGGCCTATGTCCAGCAGTGTTGAGTTCTTCAAGCTGATTCTGGTCCCACAGATGGTTTTTCCCATGGGCATGGCGCGTTCCCTATGAAGTAAGATC
Source organism: Thera obeliscata (assembly GCA_947578465.1). Classification (NCBI taxonomy): domain Eukaryota; kingdom Metazoa; phylum Arthropoda; class Insecta; order Lepidoptera; family Geometridae; genus Thera; species Thera obeliscata. The sequence continues at coordinate 25,246,918 of OX387918.1, read as the reverse complement.
GGCTCACCCAGCGGCAGGCTCGAGGCAGGTCCTCAGGCAGCAGCTGCATACCCAGCAGGGCGTGCAGCAGGCGCACCCGGGCGCGCGCGCTAGTGCCCAGCAGCACCAGCGCCGCCGGACGCAGCGCCGCCTCGCCTACCTCCGATACTATCGACGATATATCCGGATCTGGAAATCAATCATCATCACCATCATCATCCACAGCCCGACTTAACCCACTGCTGGACATAGGCCTCTCTTTGCTCTTGCCACTCAACTGATCTTGGGCTATCCTTATCCAACTGCGGCCCAAGACGTGGACAATGTCGTCAACCCATCGTGCTAATGGACGGCCAACGCCTCTCTTCCCAGTCCTCGGCCACCACTCCGTCAATCTTTTGCACTACCTGTCATCACCACGCCTTGCCATGTGGAAATAAATAATAAGCCTAAATTCGTTCAATTCGTTCGTTTTCAAGCTCCATCAAGGTTCCAGAATCTCCATACATTTTTACCGAAACCACAGATTAAATTCGGCACGCGTGCAAACGTCAAACCAATGACATTTCCTCTCCAGCTCCTTGGTGTTAACCGATGGTAACGCTAACGGAAGGGTGATGTTGGGGGGTGGTGGTATGGTAGGTTCAGAGTACAGAGCGTAGTGTAGGACGCCCTCCAGCAAGGTGGGGCGACGATCTGCAAAATGTAGCTGGCAAGCAGTGGAGGAGAGCCGAAGACCAAGCTCAGTGGCACGTCTTGGGAGAGAGACAGTAGTGGAAAGATACACTTCTAATGCTCAGGCCAAACAGAATGTGATTCGTCAAGAGAGAGAGGCAATGCTGCAGCGCTTGAATTTGAAACTCAAGTTGGTGTCTGACTGGGGTGACGCCAATTTGGTCAAATTCAACGCATCGAAAACGCAGGCTTGTCTATTCTCAGCGAAGAAAAGTCAGTTTCTCCAAGCTCCTGTTTTCCGAGATGTACCTATAGAGATACGGGATCACCTAGACCTCCTTGGTGCCTCACTTACGCCTGCTCTCAACTTTGGCTCGTACATTGAGTCTAGGGCTAAAACAGCCTCCATGAAGCTTGGCATCCTAAACAGGGTAAGGCGGTACTTCACACCAGGACAGCTTCTTAGCCTTTACAAAGCACAAGTCCGGTCTGGTATGGAGTACTGCTGTCACCTGTGGGACGGCTCTGCCAAACACCAACTCGCTGCCCTAGACTCAATTGAACGAAGAGCTTTTAGGCTGATAGGCGAGCAGCACATGGCGCAGGCTAAGATCCAGAGTCTGGCGCACCGTCGCAAAGTTGCTTGCCTATCGATCTTCTATAGGTTACATTCTGGGGAATGTAGTCGGGAACTGCACGATCTCATACCACCATCTCCCTTCCACTATAGGACTAGCAGGCGCACGGCTCAGTACCATCCATACCTGGTTAGCATACCACCCATTCGCACTAAGCGTTTTAGCTCCACCTTCATTATGCGAACCTCCAGGGAATGGAACTCATTGCCGACGACTGTTTTTCCTGACAACTACAATCTGGGCCTCTTCAAGGCAAGAGTGAATAGGTGTCTTCTAGACCATCCTGCTTCATCGTCGGCTACATCGTCACTTACCATCAGGTGAGATTGTAGCCAAAGGATGTTCTATTTAATGTAAAAAAAAAAAAAAAAAAAAAAAAAAAGAGCTACGTCCAGCAGTGGACTGATATGGGTTGATGAGTTCGTACATACCGATGGGCAGTATGTCGGCGACGTCCTCCAGCGCGCGCTGCGTGTCCCGCACGAGACCGCGCAGCGAGCGAGCCCGCGCGCCCACGCGCCGTGACCACGCGCCGCCGCCCGCGCCCGCCATCGCTGCAACAATACGCAACAACACGTAGCTTATCCTCACGTAGCCTTCACCGCTCACTTGCTCTGCCATCTGAGCTGGAGGCCGGCAAATCGGCAAATTTTTAACATCCGCACTTGATGTGTGGGCTGGTTTTTCCGCAAGTATGCCACTGGCGGGCCTTTTTTGCGTGACCTTTGACACGTGTTGCTCGAACTTTTTTAGGTCTACAACACGCCGGTTTCGTCACGATGTTTTCCTTCACCGTTTTAAGAGTACTGGCATAGTGCACATACATTTTTCCACAGAAAAACTCATTGGTACACGACTGGATCTGAACCCACGACCTTCGGATCGGAAGGCGGGCCCGCTACCACTAGACCACCTGTACTCTCAGAGCTGGAGGCCATAAGTTCTATCCCCACACGGAACCAATACTTGTGTGGTGGACGTAAATGCTTTTAGGGTTCCGTAGACAAAAGGCAAAAACAGATAAATTCGTCATGTCTGTCTGTCTGTCCGTATGTCACAGCCACTTTTTTCCGAAACTATAAGAGCTATACTGTTGAAACTTGGTAAGTAGATGTATTCTGTGAACCGTATTAAGATTTTCACATGAAAATACAAAAAAACTATGCATTGTGGGAGTCTCCATACTTAGAACTTTAACTCAAAAAAAATATTACTTTTAGCAGCACTAAAACTTTCATAAGAGGCGATTTATCTAAATGCGTAATTTGCGTTCCGTCATGGCTGCCGTGACTCATACAAAAGGTCATTCTCAGATTGCACAACAGCAAACCATCCTTACGATCTTTCGTGATGGAATCTTCAATAAACGCCCGAGGGAAAAACAGACATCCAGGTTTTGTTAAAAGCCCGACACCCCAACATACTCTCAGAAGCATAGAACAGCATCCGTTCATCGACAGCCTATCATAAGCGACGTCCTCCGGTTTGTGAAGGTCAAGATGGATGGATGAACATGGTTAATAATAGTTGGAGAGGTTTTTGTACAGATATTCCCCTTAGGGTGTAGAACCATTAGGTACTTTTGTCAATGTCTGTCCAAATAGATTGAACTTGAATAGATGACGTAATATTTGAAGGTGACTCCCCGCTCCCGGCCAATGATCATAGCATAGGTAGATCAGTCAGAAGGAAGCGCCAAGCTACAAATCATCCTACGCTTCAATATCCTAAGCCAGATGCCTAAAATGAACTGGCACCTAGACTCACCTAGCTTTAAGACGTTTTAAAGTGATTCTTGAATCGTACTGAATAAAAAATTATTGACTTTGACTTTGACTAAACTTATTTTTAATTTGCTGATATCGACTCACATTTCGCCAACGAAAAAAACATAGTTTTTGGTGTAAATAAATCAAAATCAGAATAATTCAGATAGCTTTTTAAAAAATGACCACAAAGGAAAATAATGAGATGATGTAGGCCGCTAGATAGAAGCAAGGACTACAGCACTAAGAATCCTTCGCAAGGGTCAGTTTTATCATTGTTTACTGAGATAGTCCACATTGTACAGCACAGGTCCTGGATACTCACCAAACACTGATAACCTCTGGTACCTTGCGGATACTGTCAACAGCTAGGTGACCTCAATTGACCCCCCCACCGGAATCACAGTGAAATTCTTAGCTATCTTAGGGTTGATGTTTCTGTTTTAACCATTTTATAAACCAAAATAAACTAATAATACAAACTAAATACCTTACTACGAGTTCATATAAACAATACTTACTAAATTAATTAATTTTAAGAAACTTCCAATTAATACAAGTCATTACAAAATGTACAAAATACACAAGAAACAGTTGAACTATCTGCAGGCTACCGTATTTATAATCTAGAGATAGCTCAACTAATCCAAATCAGTGCCAGTCGGAAGCGTCCCAAGACGCTGGCGGCGTTGCCACGCTGAATAGCAATTCTAACGTGCTGCATCAGATACCCGATAGCACGCGAGTCACGCGTCAATATTAAATTGTTAATGCTTGAAAATAAATAAATTTGGTATTCCTATTGAATATCTATACTAATATTATAAAGCTGAAATTTGATTGTTTGTTTGGTTGAACGCGCTAATCTCGGTAACTGCTGACTGGTCCGAATTGAAAAAATATTTTTGTGTTGGATAGTCCATTTATCGAGGAAAGCTATAATAGGCTATATCACACCACGCTACGACTAAAAGGAACAGCACCAATGAAAATGTTGCAAAAATCTATGTCTATCCTTTTCTAACACGTAGGGACTTTTCTATGTCCATCCTTTTCTATCACGTAAGGATTTTTTTAAAAATTCTGGATTTTGACAAAATGATCTAGAATAGAATGCTCACGTTCCGCCGGGCAACGTCGAGTTTTGCTGCTAGTTTCTAAAAATTATGTAAGTAAAATGTTCTAAAATGAATTTTAGAACATAACATTTAACATTTTACTTACATAATTTTTAATCTATAGGTATTATTCCTGTTGATAAGAAACTCAAATGCTTAAGGTTATCACCAATCAAGATAAAACTTGGTTGGACCAGAGGTGTGAGACCCTTTCCCCTTTTTTCAAAACCCTCCTCCCCTACCCCCATGTTGAAGTAGATCTAGGTTTCTAGAAGCACTTGCAGCAGGATGTAGTTCAGGTCAAGGTTAAGTTTGTTTGTATAGCTGAAAAGATTATCAGACACCAGTTTGTGATTACTACATAGTTCTGTACATGGTACTTCTATGATGTTAGTAATAAAATTGGGACTTTTACTATCACTAACCTAAATAATAAATAAATAAAATAAATAAGGTAGAAAGAGAATCACATCCTGAACAAATTACAGTTAAAGAGAGAGAAAAGACTAGCTAGGCTAGACGGATCCTATACACTACTAGCGGCCACCCACGGCTTCGCTCGCCTTAATGCTGTTACTCCCCGTTGATTTTTCTTTTAAAAGTTATTCATCTTTTTCTCCGCTTAGGGAAATAATTTTCCAATTTCCTTTCTTAGTGCACCCCTATGCTACTTGGTACTTAGTCCACCAACTGATTGCAGATAAATAAAAGTAAGAGTTAGGATGTTTGTACCAGTTGCGAATCCGCTGTATAGGAACAATATAAGGAGCTGTTGGTCCCGTTGTGATGAGCGGGTTAAACCTGTTCTGTATTACCATGGACTTATTTCTTAAACTGCAATGGCCTACTACAGTTATAAATAGTTTTTATTCTTTATCTAATTATATTTTATAAACAGGGAGAGGGCATGATTCTAAATGTTTAGTTAAGTTTTATACCAAAGTGATAAAAAATAGGAACTATTGACATGTCAACTTATAGCAGTGTTATCTACAGTACAGTAGGTACTTTACATAGTTACTGTGACAAAAATAAACTTTTACATAAAATAAATTACAGCGACACGGCAGAGATAGTAGCACATGGTATCTTTAGTATATAGGTGTAGGTACCGAATATAAACTACACCCAATGAAGGCTAGATTGAGTCTAGAATTGCATGGAAACCAGACACTGACTTAACAAAACTACCTTTTTGAAAAAAACCCGTTTAAATAGATGTTTGAGAGTAATAGCTCTATCTACTAAGCATACCGAAACAAAGATTTACGGAAGATATTGTTTTTTTTTTTCGGGTAGGCAGATATGAATAAAAGTTTTCAACAAGTTTTGACGCTAAAACAAAAATTCTGCGATTACGATATTACAGAAAAATGAGAGTCCAGCTTGATATAATTATGATTACAACATAAATGAACTTACTTGTGTGTTGTCTAGTGAACTGTGAATTGTAATTTGATAACTGAGGCCAAATAACTTAGATTTCTAGTTTCGACACTAAACTTGATACACCACGAATAGTTCACCACCGCCTGACCATTGTAAGGAGATCATTGGTAACTCTACTTTGACCACGACAATGGAGATTAATTGAAATAAATTACACCGAAAAAGGAAAGTTAAAAACGAATTATTTGCAAGAGATAGGTACTGAGCGAGAGTCGTTTTCGTTTTTCGTTTTCGCTCGTTTGTTTGAGGAACGACGAGGGAGGAGGACAAGACGACAAACAAACAAACAGAAAATTCACTTCAGCAGCTGTCTCGGCTCAACTGAGCCATCATAACTGACAGTGACGTTGACTGTCATTATAACATGACATTAATATTCATAGATCAGGGTTATCAGAGTTAGTTTTTTAACTTCCCATATATTATATTTATTTATTTAAACGACATACTTAGGCTTAACATATATTTTGGCTATTTACGCACAAATTATTCATTTCAGACCCACCAACCGTTTTGACAACAACTTAGAAGCCGTAATAAATAATTTTGATGGTTTAATGGACACTAGCTCATCATCATCTCAACCCGTTTACACCCAATATTGAATAAAGGCCTCCTCTAAATTACCACAACTCAGCTCCTTGAGTCCCTTCGTTATCTTCCGTCACCGTCATCCCTTCTTGCCAAATGCCCTGCCCATCTCCACTTCAACATCGCAATTCGCGTACCCACGAAAAGACTTTTATCGGTGGCAGTGGTCCAGAAGTTATATTCCGAGCACGTGGTACACTCCATTAACCGTTGTTCTACTCGGATGTACTCGTTTATGATATTGTAATAACATAAGGGCTCTAGTTAGGGGATAAATTACCCGCATTAACAACAAAAAGTTGTTGTGCCAGCATCTTGTCAAATAACTGACGTTTAGTTAATGCAGTTTTACATGATGCGTTTCGTTATTACTTTTAGCATTGCTCTAGTGCTAATGTTAAAACTGTGTTAAATTAATGATGGTTTAAATTCAAGTGTTAAGCCTATTAATAGGGAATTATGTAATTCCCATTGCCTTGAGAAGATTATTGGAATGTTATTGAAACATCCTCCCTATATTTCCCGCAATAAAGTTTGAAATCGTTTCACTGAGTCAAATTGAATTTCAGTATTAAAAACCGCCGCGCGCCACCTATACATAACAATAGGTACCAAACTTAGATAAGAACCATGCATTAGATAGTGACAACAGCTGACCCAGTTCCCTCGCTTAGTAAAAATAGCGGTCGTCTATTAGCTCAAACACTATTTTTAGTGCGTATCACAATAATCTAAAACCACAGCGTGTTATCTGGTATTGTTTTGAGAGAGGTCCGGGGCCGCGTGGAGCGCGCAAGGCAGCGCACGCTGTAGCTATACAGCCTTCGGGCGGGCGGAAAATCGATAGCTCCGGTCTCGTCTCACTTCCACTCCTCGGTCCTCGCACGAGCAGTGCCCGCTCACTTCTCGCTAGGATTTTAGTTTAGTAAACACGGGAACATGATAAACTAGTTCGTAAGATGGAGAGTGTCGTCAAAAGGTATATCCGAAGTGACGGTGTGAACTGCACTCACATGGTGGAGGAAAGCTCGGTCGCCGTTCGGAAGAGCGCTGATCCGCACGAGAAGCTGAAGGCTCTGCTGAACTCCCCCGAAGACGACACGGATGACTCGCTACCACCTTCGGACGCCCCCAAATTTGGAACAGTTATCCACAATAGGATTTTCGTGGGAGGTTTCTCTTTGACAACGACTGATGAAGACTTGTGGAAGTTTTTTTCGACGTTCGCGACGGTGACGGCCGCCAGGGTGATCTACGACCGAGCTGGTGTCTCCAAGTGCTACGGATTCGTCACCTTCGCGAGCCCTAGAGTGGCAAGACTCATTGTGAAGCAGGTCAGTCCTTTGTCTCGTGATACTACCTACCTACCAAGTTTAATTTGACCGAGACAAAGACCCTTTGAAAGACTAGGTACCCACCTACTAACAATAAACCTTTCCGCTTTTAAAAGGTAGGTACCTACTTATTATACTTATTTACCTACCAACAAAATTATTGAAAGTTGTAATTTTGAAAGGTCAAAAGTCGAGCGTGTTTTAGGAACTCCGTACGATGTTAATATACCTACCTACCTACTTCGCTCATTAATTTTCATGGTGAGTTATAATTTGTTCACAAGAACTTCTGAAAAATCATTTTCATTCATCCTGTGATGAGGTATAAAAAGGTCATTGGTAAACAAAGGTTTACATAAATTAATAATGGGTAGCCTTAAATTAATAATATTTTAGCATTTTTTACCACGAATTATTAACAGAACGAAGTAAAAACGCTACCACGCAGGCAAAGCTAGCTGCTAGTTTTGACAAAAAATCCTCCTAATTGCTTCTGTATGATAAATGTATCCGCTTCTTCTATTGCTTATACATTTTCATCAGGCGTCACTATATATCTGTAGGAAACTTATTTATATATTCTAGGACTAGGAATATAAGTAAGTAGGTGGATAATTTAGTATTTATTTACTCATGATAATAATAGTATACATCTTCGAAAGTGTCCAGTAATAACCACGTCACACCCTACTAAACAGTATGTGGTCGAAGCCGGGTCATGACGATCAAAAATAAGTGGATGAGAATGTATAATTACCAAATTTTGAGCTATACTAGCTGAGGTTTAGAGTTGAAAATCGGTCAGGCATATTATTGATCGAACCAGTTGTTCGAGGATCGTCTCGAGTTGCTCATGGTGTGTCTGTAATTTTGTCATTTTTAATGGCAGCAATTTAAAATGGAGTTTTGCAACATTATGTATTGCGTGTATTTTCACGTTTGTAAAATGAATTTGCAGGTGCCTATTTACATAATTATCAATTACAATGGTAACTATAAGGAATATAAAGTGCGTAACATAATCAATTAGGTAGGTACCTAGAATGATATTCGTTCAATCTCATCCCACGTTTTCATCCCACAATATTTAATCGTGATTCATCCCAAATAGGTAACGAACGACTTAAATTGGACTATACTTATGTTTGTCTCTTGAAATATATTTTTATTGGACTCATACCTAGATTTAATTGATTTTATTTCGTGGCCTTCCCATTTTGCTATCAGCTGCATCCCATATCCCCAACAGATTAGTTGTGACAAATGAATCCTATCATAACGAACAGATTTTAGGACCTTTCGTCGATGCATATAAATAAAATATTAGTGATCTCGTATGTTACTTAGTTCTAAGGCACCTTATGTATCAGACATCAGCATGGAATTCGAAAAACCAGGTCACTTCGTGGAAAACTCTTCCAATATTTCGCCATTGAACTTGTTAAAAGATGTAGGTAGTTCCAAGCCGATAGCATCTCTTATCAACGATAGTACTATCTGCGACAGTAACTGATTACCGCGGGACCAGAAACGTTGACAGGTGGTTAGATTTTAATCAATCACAATGACAATGGAGCGAGGTCGCGGGAGGCTTTATTTGTATGAAAATATCATTTGCTATTCGGATGTTCGAGCGTTTCGTTTCGCTGAACGATTTCGGACAAAATGCTCCGTCACTAGTTTTGTAACAAATTCTGTTTTGCTCAATCGAAGTCACAATCATAGTGAAAGTATATATTACCGCACTTCATTTGAAAATAAGATTTCAGCACATTTTGCTGAGCTTCTTTATTCTGATTCTGATTCCTTGCTTCTGAGGTACGATCACTTTATTACTTACAATGTTCTTTTCAAATGGAATCAAGTGATTATACTTACCTTTTCTACATTTATAAGTTCTACCAACGTCTTGAAACTATAGGTGAAAGCTGAAAGTATTGAGGCACGCTCAAAGACGCGTTTGATCGTTTATTATTAATAGTCGTGCACACAGAATGAGGTATATAAGCTGATTACTCTGGAAAGCTCATCAAAGTCTGCTTATCGATTTACAACCTTCTGTAACTTGCTCTAAGTTGGCTACAGCTTTTAAATTTACATGATTGAATCCTCATGCTTTAAAAATAATTTGACATGGTGTGAGTTTATTGATAAAAAGTGAATTTTTTGGAAGTATTCTCATAGATCGTAAAGAGGATGCCGTGCGTGTCTACCGTGCATACATATCGAATGACAGATTTATTTAATTATATTGCTTCTTTATTCACGAGTAAGTTTAATTTATTTACATCCACGTTTTCAGAGAAAAACCGTACCCATTATGGGAGGTACCTACTTACTTGCACAGTACAAATCCAAACTGTGCCCAAACCATGTTTTAAGGAAATTACACCCATTTCCAAGTCTAGAGAGAGTCTGCGCTACCCTTTATTTGCGAACGAGCCATGCTGAGCTGAAATCCTTTGTGATAGCGCACATTTTCCGGTGTAGGTTTCATGAAGTATCGGGTGACAAAGGTTCAGGAGAATATTCAGGATTATTCTGTTTTACTCCTTAGTCTCCTCCAACCCGTTAAACTAAATAAATAAGGTTCTATAACAAAGGAAAGTGTGTCAATATTGTTTTACACAGAATGGCTCTTCAAAAGGAGGTTTACTTATGCAAGAAAACTTTATGCTCCCTCGATTGGATATCGATTACGACAAAAATATGTTCGTTCTATGTTTTTTTTTTGACGTAGCGTAGGTACGTAGGTAGGTATTGAAACGCCTGTAGTTAAATGAGAAATAAACCCTCAATCTTTAATGTTAAATAAATAAACGAGAACACATTATTATAACAATAATGAATTTACATATTAAACAAGCATACAGGTTTTATTCCTAGTAAAAATGAAATGAAATGAAATATATTTATTTGCAACGAACACACCTATTCAAAGTTTCTTACAAATCAGAGTAGCCGTTTTGTGTGAATACCTATGAGTAGGAATTGGATGGGACCACGAAATAAAGAAGTAATGGAACTAGTATGTAGACGACCTTCTCACGCTTCAATTACGCGGAGTACCACGACTTCAAGCCCTCCTTTGTTTAGTCGTGTTTGAAGTCTGTCAGAAGAAACGTAACTAAGAAAAATACAAAAAAATAAAAAAATGCCGTATTGTGCGGTTTTGGAGTGCAAAAACGATAGCCGAACCAAAAATTTAACTAATGGGGGCATATCGTATCACCGGTAAGCAATATTTTATTATTTTATAGCGGTTTTGCTTGGTTTTTTAACATGAAAAACCGTCAAGCAAAAATAGACTGTGAACGATATTTGTTAAGGTCGCGTTTCTAAAAATCTCATCTTCGCTACTCAATTAGAGCTGTACCCCATTATACTGATGAACGTGTTATCGAATACTTTATTGGTTATGTAAATATGTAGTTACTGTATGGCATTGATTTTTTTTATGCTATAGTGGTGATTTCATTCTGAATGTATTTATAATTCTACTTCTTTATTCTTATTCAATGCCTATGGTGCCTGCCCAGATAGTCAGATAGATAGATTACAGAAATATTTTGAAGAAATTACATAATATCTTCTGGTTTCAGTTTTCCCAAGGCACCAGATATAAAAAATCAATGGATAAATGCAACCGGAAAACAAAATTGGTTTCCTTCAAAATCAAGCACCATTTGCTCAGAGCACTTTAGGGACGAAGATTTTATGACAAAAAAAAGTGGATATAAATATATTGTTGCCACTGCCATACCAACTCTAAAAATTTTGTGTTTTCTGGTTATTATGGTGTTTGTTATATTAATGACGTTAAAGATTATGTAAAATTGAAATATAGTGAAACGTATCTAAACTAGTGGATGGTATAAATATATATACTATATTAGTATTATATATATTATTATACAAGGTGTATCTAAATATGTGTACTATGCGAAGGTGGGGGGTTTCAGACCACAATGGTGATCAGTTGTGGGTGGGAGAAAATTAAAAATTCCTATTTTCAGTTTCCCATACAAAAATATTTAATTTTATAATGCCTAAATAAATTGACAACCCTATCCTTGTAACTCACCTACCCCTTGACCTACTACCTCTGTAGGTCTACTACTACTACCTACTACCTCTGTAGCTGAGTTTAGGGTTGTCACTTTGTATAAAGTCAGCTGTTCATGTTGAAACTTCGTTGCAGTTTTTTTCAGAGATACCAATCGAAGTTCGAAAAGTCGTTGAACAAAAGTTGTTCCCCGGGGGGTGGAAATTCACCCCCTTTCAGGATAGTACACATATTTTGATACACGTTGTATATATTATATATATTATTATATATATTACTATATTAATATATATATATAAGTATATATATATATACTTCCGCCCGCGGCTTCACTCGGGTGAGACCTGGATAGAAAGAAGCATAATTATGTCCTATTCCCAGTCATTATCTATTCCTTATTTTAAATTTCAGGCAAATCGATTAAGTGGTTGTTGAGCGGAACAAAATAGTATATCTAAACATTCATCCATCCAAACATTCAAAATTTTGCATTTTATTATAGGTAATATGTTAATATTAGTGTGATTATAATCAATAAATTTGATAAAATTAATGAACAAAATTGCCTAACTTACCAATAAGATCTTCGCTCGCTTGATTGTTAATATTTTTCAAGTATTTACAATAGAATATAATTTTAAACCTTTGATTGTGTAAATAAAGAAAGAAAGATAAGAAAAGCTTTTTATTTCGACCACCACAAATATAACCTGACGCGCTACCGATCGTTACACATCAGTAGGTAGGAGCGCTGGTGAGTAGAGCGCTGGTGGCCTAGTGGTAGCGGCCCCACCTTCCGATCCTAAGGTCGTGGGTTCGAATCCAGTCGTGTACCAATGAGTTTTTCTGCCCAAAAATTTATGTACACTATGCCAGTGCTCTCAAACGGTGAAGGAAAACATCGTGAGGAAACCGGCATATCGTAGAACCTAAAAAGTTCGAAAATATGTGTCAAGTGCACGAAGCCTCTTCGAGGCGCACTTAAAATCCTTTCACCACACTTGGTTCGAAAGAATCAGTGACACGATAAGAAGAAGAAGTAGGTAGGTAATCATCGATGTCGATACATTCGTCTTGCATCCGCATTGGCACATCACTAAGTGAGTGGCTATGTCAAGTAATAGCCATTGTATTATGAATCTTATACCTTGTGGATAAAGACTAACAGAATTGTTTTCTATAACGCCATCTAGCGTCAAGTAGCTTTGTTTTGTTGTCAATCAAGTAACAGCCATTGTATTATCAATCTTATTACAATTAAATAGAGACTAAAAGAAAAAAATACTGAATGAAAGCTGCCATCTGTTGGTAAGTAGAATTTCATTTTAGCACTGTTTATTTTATTAAGTTTAGAACCATGTTACGATAGCTTTAAGGTTTATTATCAATTAAATTATTTTTTTGGTTTTAGGTCCTTTTTAACGTTTTTTTCGACCAATCATAACTTTTATTTCCATGTGTGTTTGTTTTTACGTGTATGAGTTTGGCGACACTGGTTCTCTTAGTAATAAGTCATCATGCTCCCTCTATTTTGCGTAAGCAAAAGCGTGTTTGGTGCTCTGTGGATGGGACCATTTAATTTTGTTAGTCACCAACGTGAAAATACCTCATTATTATTTTAAACATAAGTTCCAATGCCAATTCAAAGCGCTTGTAAATAGCTTGTAAATCCTGAAATACAGGCACATGAAACAGCATTACACGAAGCGACGAGCGAATTGCAATAACCATAACGTAAATCATGCCTGTCGCGGCCATGTGATGCTGGAGCGGCGGCCCTTGCCATGCTCCCGCCCGAAACTACACAACTTATATAAATACCTATAATAATGTCATCATTTACTTTATAAGAGCTTTATAAAAATAGCGCTTAGCATTTTAACCATGATTCAAGTTACGTCCGTTGCTAGTAAAAACAAAGTTAACAGGCCTTTGCATCTATTGTAGATGATTTATATAGCGTCAGAGGCCACTGGATTACTAGGCTTGCCCAGAACCTATACCATCCTGACAGCTTAGTCGGCCTAACCCACAGGCAAGACATGGTCAATACGTGTAAATAAGTCCCATTGTGTTAAACAGTTCTATTTTTTTATCCTATTTTTTTTAAAACCTTAGTAGGTAGTATTTTTGTATCAGATATTTTCCCCTATGCCTGTTTCGACTCGCGCTTATCATTTTTTCAAAATTCCCTGTCCACTGCCATCAGCAGTTTTTGTGCGGGTTAATTTATTACTGGACAAAATTTAGAGCTGACATGAAAAAAAACTACACTTGCTTGCAAAAAAATAATATGTACTGGTGTTCTATATTAAATATTTTTTTTTAATAAAGTTGGTGAATATCCATCATTTTGAACCACAAACAACCCATTTATTTTATCCAGGATTTGGTGTATACCTGATGGTACTATCAAATCTTAAGTATTGAAATCTGCAGCGTTATAGAAGCATTTCCCACGCATCAACTAAATGACTGTCGGTTAAGAACAAATAACGCGATCATAAGGTCCGTCCAAATATTAATTTATCTCAAATTTTGCAAGCAAAATTCAAGTTTTTTATGTAAAAGAGAGACCTGATAGTAAGCGGTCATCGTCATAAACACATACAACACCATGGATGTTAGGAGTTAATCAACTGTCAAATATTTAATGGGCCTATTAGCAATCCGTGAAACTTGCCCTAATAGTATCAATTCTAAAGTGGCAACTTATCGGCCACTACGATCACATTAGCAATAATGCGTAACAAAGAGCGCCCCAACACGTTTTATTTCAGCTTTTATATAAATACATTGTGAACTCTTTGAAAAGGTCACGCTAAAGGTCGATCGATTTACTAAGTTCTAAAGGTTGAAGAACTGCACTTGGTGGATTGAAACAACTTCATTCGCGATGAAGCGATTGCATGAAGGTCTTGACCCGACTTTATACAAAGATTGTATAATATTATGTATGGGTTTGAAATAGCATGAGGTTTGGACAACAATTTGGATCCTGACGATCCAAATTGTTTCATTACCGACTGCAATCCTGTGTGGCAATTTAATGACCTTGGATCATGCAAGCGTTTTCTTGACAGTAATAAATAACTAAACTAACAGTAATAAAATATTTGTATTATTTTTTATTACCTATATTTATATGTAAGTAGGTATTTCTATTCTGAAGATTAAAAATCTCATCTATTGGTATTTACACGGTGTTTTTATTGGCCGTTTAAAAAGCTCCGACGCACATTTTTTTGCAATAAAAAAAGGACTTTAATCCAAATCTGATTGAAAGGCTCCGCCTTCCAAGGCTTCCATTAGATTTCAGACGCTCCCCACGAAAAACCCAATTTATTAAATTACATTAGTGTATTCAATCAAATATTTTTTCCGAGATAACCTGAGCGTCTCAGCGGTCGCCATATTTTCACAATATAGCTAGAAATATTAATTTCTAAGCTTACACGGGTCGATTGGTATCTCGATACGCTGCTTACCTAGGGATGGGATATAATGTATCGATGAATCAAAACAAATGTCCAATAAAAAAATTGACTGACGCTCCACCCACCAACCCACACTAGACCAGCGTGGTGGGTTATGGTCTAAACCCCTCCTTTTATGATGTACAACAATATAAGCTGTCCCCAAGTGCTCGGCGACCCTAGGGGTGAGGCTTATGATAGTAGGCCAAGAAACCTTAGGATCAGGGGCGAGGTGAATCTCCGGGCGAGAGCCTTAAACTATCAAACGACTGACGCATGCACAACGGACTCCGATAAGTTGAATATTAATACATACAACGTATGTACGTTAAGAACTGAAGAAAAGTTAGTTGAATTAGAGAATGCTTTGGCATTCATAAACTGGGATGTAGTTGGATTGGCAGAGGTCAGGAGAGAAGGCGAAGATACGCTTGAACGAAATAATAACATATTTTATTTCAATGGAAGTGGCAGTCAATATGGTGTAGGTTTTTTGGTTTCAAAACGGTGGAAACACAACATCATTGAATTTATTTCATATTCAGATAGAATTGCGGTACTTAAATTTAAAATTACAGATAAGAAAATCTTTTCTGTCATCCAAGTATATGCGCCTCATTCAGGTCGTCCAGATGAAGAGCTTGAAGAATTCTACGACTTACTAAACAAGGCATGCGATGAAAATCGAACCACTTGGACGATGGTGCTAGGGGATTTAAATGCCAAGCTAGGGGTAGGGGAAATACATGATAACCCGTTGGTCGTCGGCCCATATGGGCTAGGAGAAAGAAACGAGCGCGGCAAACGACTCCTCAACTTTGCTTTTGGACAAAAACTCAGCGTCAGCAACTCATTCTTCGTTAAAAAGCATCAACGCAGATGGACTTGGTTTTCACGGGATGGTTTTACAAAAAACGAAATAGATTTTTGTCTTTCATCTAGCAAACAAATAATAACGAATGTTGAGGCAATCAATAAAATTCGTTTCAGCTCAGATCATAGACCTCTTCGAATAGTAGCAAAATTCAACCTAAAAATTCACAGAACACAAATGATAAAAAGTAATATTAGACGATTAGATAAAACTTCGCTTATGGCTTGTAAAGATCAATTTAATTTAGAGTTATTTAACAGTTTTAGCATTTTAGACACAGATACAGAACATTTGGAAATACAATATAGTAACATACAAAATAGTATAAAGAAAGCAAGTTTTAAAGTAAAGCCCGTAAAGAAAAATATGAAAAACTAAGTAGTAATACAAAAGAACTGATAGAAAAGAGACTTACTCTTAATTTTAATAGGCCTGAATATAGTTTAATAGATAAATTGGTTAAACGGAACATTCGTAAAGACATCAGAAATTACAACATTAATGTAGTCAAATCGGCTTTACAAAAAAGCACGTCCTTAAAACATGCAAAAAAAGGCATGGAAAAGGGTAAGCCATCAATTACAAAACTTAAAGACAAAAATGGTATTAAGCACGGGGATAGGGCTAAAGTTCTAGATATTTGTACTGACTTTTATAGAACTTTATACTCGGACACCTCCACTAGTAGCTCGGAAGCTAGTTATGTATATTCATGCTCTGAAAACATAGCACCAATAACAGGTTTAGAAGTTCAACGAGCACTGCGAAGCATGAAATACAGCAAGAGCCCTGGCGAGGATAGCATTACTACCGAGGCCCTCAAAGTAGGCGAGCCTGCACTTCTTCCCCATATAACTAATTTCTTTAACTTCATTCTACTTTCTGGTAAATTTCCACTTAAATTCTGTCACTCAAATATAATGTTGCTGCACAAAAAGGTGATAAATCTGACATCACTAACTACCGACCGATTAGTCTCATCTCACATTTGTATAAAACTTTCATTAAAGTCATCGAATCCCGTATTTCCGACCAACTCGACCTACATCAACCCGCTGAACAAACTGGATTCCAACGAGGCCTTTCCACTACAGACCACCTCCACTCTTTAAATATGCTCATCGAAAAACACAGTGAATTTAAGTTACCTTTATACATAGCGTTTATAGACTATTCCAAAGCCTTTGATAGTCTATACCACAAATCTCTTTTTGAAGCCCTCCAGAACCAAAATATAGATCCCACATACATAAATCTCCTCCGCAATATTTACGACAACAGCACTGCGGCAATTAAATTATCTTCCACCGGTCCTTCCTTCCACATTAAGAAAGGGGTTAAGCAAGGAGATCCGCTTTCCCCAAAACTTTTTACAGCTACACTTGAAGAAGTTTTTAGATCCCTCGCAATGAGCTGGGCAGATAAAGGAATACTCTTAGGAGAGCGGCGATTGACAAATCTCCGCTTCGCCGACGACATCGTTCTTTTTTCCTCTTCAGCCGCAGAACCAGGCTGTATGCTCAACGATCTGAACTTGGCCAGCCTCGAGGTCGGACTGGCGATGAATATGTCGAAGACGAAACTTATGACCAACAGCAACAAACACAAACTCCACGTAGAGGGGGTTGAGATCGAATATGTCCATGAGTATGTGTACCTCGGCCAAATAGTCTCCTTCCAAGCGCGAAAGGAAAAAGAAGTTGCTCGACGCACTGAAAACGCCTGGAAAAGCTATTGGTCGATGAAACCCTTGATGAAAGGCGAACTTCCACTCTGCCTCAAACGCAAACTCATGGACATGTGCGTTCTCCCCATTCTCACATACGGTGCACAGACTTGGTCTTTGACACTTCAGCAACAGTCCGAACTCGAGGTTTGCCAGCGAGGTATGGAACGCAGTCTCTTAGGAGTTCGTTTATCTGACAGAGTCAGAAACTCCACACTGCGAGCACAGACCAAAGTTTGTGACGTTAGTTAGAAATCTGCACAGCTCAAATGGGATTGGGCTGGCCACGTCTGCCGGATGTCTGACGATCTTTGGGCTAAAACCACAACTGATTGGGTGCCCAATGCAAGACGTCCACGCGGCAGACCACCACGCAGATGGCGCGACGAGCTAGATGTACATCTAGCAGACTGGTCCAATCTAGCAATGGACCGAGAAAACTGGAAAAAGGGTAGGGAGGCTTTTGCCCTGCAGTGGGACAAGATAGGCTCAAAAAAAAAAAAAAAAAAAAAAAAAAAAACCTTATATTTGCAACCTTGTTGACACGACACATTTCTTATAACTAAACATAAAACACAAACAATAGTAGTTGTAAAATTGATCCCTACTCAGCATAGGCAAGTTAAAATAACTAAATTGTAATAAAGGCAGGCCGTGGGTGGATTCCACCGAGAAAAAACATTTGTGTAATGAACGTAGATGTTGTTCTGTCTGGGTGGTACTAGCCAACTAAAAAGTTTGTGGATGAAGGAAAAATCAAATCAAATCAAAGTTATTTATTTAACATGTGTTTAAAAAGCATATGACATAGATTGTAGCAGGTGGAGTCCACGTCTGTGTATCAGAATCACCTAACGGAACAGAATCTCTAGTCTTTCTCTTCCTGCTCCTTCTCCATGTCAATTATGTCAAAAACGTTCTGCATTACACCTATTTGGAAAAGACAGAGGCTTCGCTATCATCGTAGCTAATTTTGAAACCGTATATTAGTCTGGGTAAAAGTTCCATGAACGAACCGAAGTGTTTCCTAAGCTCCACTTCGTCCATCTGCCACAAGTATTCCATAAAGTTACCACTGACAAGACTGGAAGGGGTCAGAAAAGTTAAAGGGAGCATCCGAGATATCAATCCTGACAGAGGTTATTTTTACGCGATACTGGGTTCATTAGCAACGAAATTTATGTTGTAGGCAGGCAATGCAACATTTTTCTTTATTTATTTTTATAAGATAACCAGTCGTATGTTCTTACATCGTTGATTAAGGCACACACTCTCTCTCTCTTGTTCATTCATTGTTACTATGATCTTATAGTTATATCGTGCTATAAAGCTAGTTTTATTTAATTTTGTTCAGTAGTTAAGGCATGTTTGAGCCACAATTATACAACCATCTATATTTTGACTTATATATTTAAAAACTGATAGCTCTCAATATTAGCATCACTCGCTTATTATTCGGGTGGTTCGCGAACGAAACAGCGGCGGAGGCTAGCAGTATGTAAGTAGGTCAAACATAATTATCAGGTCACGCGTAGACATCGTAGCAAAAATCGTTTAGCCACATCTCGACCTTCCGTGTCGACCATCTCGTCTACACGCTTTTCAAGAAGCCTAAGCATGTAAGATTACTGGGCTAATAGCTATTATAATAATAATTAAATTCTTTATTCAGACAACTATGAGGTCCATGGTGTTAGTATAAAGCACAGAAAAAGTAGTTTAGTAACTAAAATGTAACAAGAGATGAAGTTCCTATAGCATTTTGTTTGTCGCCTTTATTAGGATGCTGAAACAAACGATTTCTCAGTGAGTAACCTAACTGACGCCACCTAAATCATCTGCAATAGATGTAACAGGCCAATGATGATGATGACGATTTCTAAAAAATGCTATGCACGACGCATAATATTAAGCTATACGCTACGCCGTAGAAGGCAATTTGCTACGTTGTAGAAAGCATTTCAGGAATGCGTAGCGTCATTATCGATAATTTCGAATCATGTCCCATCCCTTCGTCTATTATTAAATCCATTTGTTATTGCTTGCGTGCCCCGGAGTTGCCGGGTCACTGAAAATGTAACAGCTACACTCAGTTTTTGCATCGGTACCAAAGCGATGTTGAAAAGTAGCGTACACATATGTACATAGCGTGATAAATTCAATGTATGTTGCTATTATTATTTTTTTTATTTGTAAATGGATCATATAAAAAAATGGTAGGAACCAAGCCGTAGTTTGTTGCCTGTTCTTCTAGGCTTGGTCACGTGGAACTGGCACCTAGACTTACCTAGCTATAAAACGTTTCAAAGTTATCCTTGTGACCATACTGAATAAATATATTTTTGACTTTGACATACTTTGCCTCTATAAGAATTTAACTAAAATTGAAGCAGAACATTAAAAAAAAAGAACTTAGAAAACAACGTTGAATTGTTTTTCCTGTGTTGGTTTGATTCCCGACTTGGGTAAATGTTTGCTGTGGACGACCTTAAACCTTAAATGCACCTTAAAATACGTTGTTTTTGTGTCTCAAAAGAATGTAATATTAAATTCAAACATGCAGCGATTTATTGCTCATTTTACATTAAAAGTCAATAGAACACAGGTTCCTTCAAGGGCGCTGCCTGAGATTGCATTCACGCAACAATAAGCAGAGCGAAAGCAAAATTAATAGCAGCGTTTTACATTTTTCTCGAGAAAAATAGCAACGCAATTTATATTGAGGAGCAGAAAATCTCTGCTGAATGCTGAAAAATAAGAATACTTCCCAACTGTTGTCGTGGCACATCTCACAGTATTATTTAGTTCTTATGATGAGAAGAGCGAGTAAAAACCAGATAGCCTCTCCATGTTTAGAGATACCCACTAACTATAGCATTTACGCTAAGTCACAGGGCACGTCTAACTGTCTCTCTCTGTCTGTGTCTCATTCTGCGACACAAGTCTTATGTTCTTGTGTAGCGTAATGTTATTTTCACGTAATCTTCAACATCCACTGTACTATAGTAAGTAGAAATTCAGGAATTCCTCAAGCCTTGCGCACATCTAAGCATTCTGCGGTGGCGATCAGTGAAACGCTGTCATATTTGACAACGTTTTACCGATTGCCACTGCAGAACGCTTAGATGTGCGAAAGGCTTTACTTAGTACACACACACACTCAAACAGTCAATGGTTAGTACAAGTTTTGATAGCTCAAAATTTTCTACAAAAGTTGTATAAGCTGTCTAATGTCTAATGTTAGAACAAAGGTTATATTTTATTATTTTCTGTAAATCGTTCGTAACAAGTTCATTCTCACATTTCACATTGTTTCAAACCGCAGTCCCCGCAGTCCCCGCAGTCCCCGCAGCCGGGTAAAAACGCAGAGAGCAACACTGGAATGGCTATTTCTGTAATTGTCAACTGCCTTTTAAAGTGTTCATTTGTGCCATCTGCAAAATGTGCTTTAATTGGGAGACAAAATGGCGGGCGTTTTACGAATGAAATATTTTACTCTAGGGGTACCTTCGTCATGACTATGAATAGGCATAACCAACCACTATAAGAGTTACAACATTACTCATTTAAGGATCATAAATTCCTTGTTATCCACCATGGACCTACTAGCGCCATCATCATCATCAACCCATTGCATTAAAAAAGACAGTCGTGCCGGAAAATAACAGGTTAGGTATTTTCTTTAGGTCGTCACCAAGCTCGATCTTCGGCTCTCCTTCACTAGTAACATGCCGAAGATATTATCAAGTTTTGGAGCTATAGTCTCCAACACTTTTGGAGCATAGAAATCAATAATATAAAAATCAATATTTACGTTTTTTTTTTCAAATAACACTCGTGATTAAAACAATCCTAATGGGTTAATCAAATTTAGGAACTTAATGTAATGGTCGTCATTAGGCGGTCGTCAATTCTTAGCAAGCCAGATCAAGCCGCAACAAATCGGCTTACCCAGAATTCGGTCCTTTGGGACAGGATAATATTTGCGGGGATATTCGCGCGGGGCTAAATATATGGCCACGATTCGCTCGGTATTATAAATCTCACCGGAGCTCAGGTAGGGCTTCTTCACGTGATAACGTCTCATATTACCTGGTATTATTGCGGGAATACAAAATACTTGGGTGGTAATAATCTACTCGTCCAGTAACGAGAATATTCTCGGCGCACGGACATCCTTTGGATGGACGTTGGGCTTCGGTTTCACGGAACTACTGTGCTGTTAGTTTGGATGTAAACTTAAAAGTATCTTCAGGTAAATCAAAACTACGAGTATTTTCACTTGTAAGTGCTTTTGAAAGAAAGCATTAATCTTTCATAATTAACATTATTCTGAATTTACTCATTTCTGATAGAAGACAGATTCTAAAGAAGTTCTAGTAGTTAATATCCTACATAATGTCTATGAATGGGCCCTGTATTTAAAAGATCTAGATATTATTGTGTGATGGCTGAAATAAATGAAAAATAATCATAAGCTCTTATTGGTTCAAGCTTCTATAATACTTCGGAAGGCAGTTGTAACTCTATTAATCAATAATCCTTAACACAAACGTTTGCCACCTGTTTTTATCAGCATTGGCATTTGCCACTATTTCGTACAGACTTACTTGATGCAAACCCAGAGATGCTTAGTTTATTAATAACTGAACGTGTTCACGTGAAAGCTTGCGGTCGCCTCCCAACTATTCCCAACACGCCGACACAATTTTGTACAGAACATGTTTAGTTCATGCTCTCATTTACAGCTTAGCGAGATGAAATGCCTTTGAGGCTTCAGTTATTCCCTTGGCGTAAATTATCTCTGAGAAAACTCTAGTCATAAATCTTCTTATCGTGTCCCTAGTTCTTCCAGTGTGGTGAAAGGCATAAAGAGGTTCCTTTCATGCACATTATTAATAGAGCAGCCATATGGTTAATAGTTCTTTAAACGTAGTTAGAAATCGGCAAAATAGGTCTTTACCTATGTAATTGGAGATTCTATAACAGTAAAGTGAATCGTGTATCTCCATTTTATTTATATGTATAAAATTAAAAAACACAGGCATAAGTTAAATCACAAGAATCACGAATGGAAGTTTTCTTATACAACTTATTTTTTATATAAAATCACTCAGTTTTACAAGTAAAACCCAAAAACAAAAGTAAAAACGAAAATGAGTCCAAGCTGGCAAAGCTAGCCCGCCGTAATTAAAAGCAACATTTTAACTCTCGCAAAAGCAGCGTAAATGAATTTTTTTAATCAATCTTTTAGCTTCGGTCAAACCGTCAATGTGCCGACTGACAATAACGTACCTAGAGAGATTCACTCTGATCTTTGTGATTTATGATCCTGCCTGGTACCTAGTCATTATTTTGTGAAAATTTCAGCAAGTGGACATATTTTCATCATCTCCATACATTCCTACGAAGCAATGCTTTGTTATAGGCGATGGTTGCCACTTAACATCAGGTAGGCTGTATGCTTGTTTCATCAACAAGATGCATGAAAAAACTGACTATTAGGCCAAACGTTTGGCTTCGTACGTTCTTCATGCCCATACGAAGCTTCCTCCCTTTTTGTGGAGCAGACCTCTATCGTAAACATTTAGGCGTTTGCGTCGCGTCAGTGTGGCCGTAGCCTTTTGCCAACGAGAGCGGAATCGTACTAAGCTCGCAGGTATTTGTTCATAGTCGAAGTTGAATGTAGTACTCTTACTCGTAGGTACATGTTTTTATGAAGCTACTCCTTTATTTATTTGCTGCCTGCTTTGTGGCTCTAAAGTTCGTGTTTAGGCTTTCAATGGGATCTACGCTTTTATTTTAACCGTTAGTGGAAAAGCGAGTCCATTTGCGAGGTGATAGTTTATTTAAGAACTTCATAATAGGTAGGTACGTACTATAAATTAAGGAGAAGGGGAGGGAGCTATCTTTTTAGTGCGCATTAAGACTTCGCATTGACATGTATCGGTATTAATTCAGACAGATATTCAGCTTACGTTAATAAATAAGTAAATATTGTTAATTTTTCATATAATGCCATGACTATGGCCAACAAACTATTGTACTTCGGGAACCAGATAGCTAAAAGAATACTTGGCGTTTAGTGATATAATATACCTCACAATTTTTCTCTTAGAAAATAATTAGGTACCCATAAAATATCTGCAGAAACCACTATCAATACTTCGTAAAAATCCTAAGAGGTTTATGGCCTTGGGCGTTTTACTTTAGCATTTTCATAACTACTCAGAAAGGAACTTTTGGCGGCTGTCTCGCCCTTATTTATATTTTATGGATGCGAAGAAGTTTCGACTGGGAAATTATGCGAGACTTTGTGTTACTAACTGCTACTACAAAAAATAAAAGAATCTATGAAGCAAGCTAAGTAATTTCATGTTTTTAAGGGAATTACATTATTTTTACGCATAGCTTTTTTTTTACAACCTAAATTATATTCTTAGTTGACCGGCCAGGAGGTTCCGTAGCTAAAAGGCCGTGGGTTCAAGTATCAGCAGTCCGCGACCATTGACATACCAACTATACTGGTAGTTTACCTATGAGATTTGTCAAGACAGTCCCTGCATCAAGCCTTGCGCATATCTAAGCTTTCTGCGGTGGCAATCAGTGTAACGCTGTTAAATACCCGGTACTAAGGAGTTTCAGCGAGAGACGACTCTTCCGTTTTGCTAACTGGGTGCAGAATACTGAAAACTCTCTCGTGCATTCACCTACTCCGAAGCTGTTCAAAGCGAGGCTGGAGCAGAAATGCTTTCAGAGGGCTCTCGAGGCATTTGAGAGGTATCGGCACTCCTGCCGAGAGACACTTTGTCTTGCTTTGTGCAGCCGGAGTGGGGAATTGGAGATCTCACGCCTTTGGGCTTTTTTGTTACTTTCTAACTTTTACAGCGATATTGTTGGCTGTTTACAATGCTCTGAAAATATTATTTTTTTTAGAATCGTTCTGTGTTATTTGTATCTAATCCCATTTTTTATTTCAAGAGACAGCTTAGTAACTAAACTATTCTAGCTATTCTTCTATGCAACCTCCAAATAGTATTTTGTATTGATATAGATAAGTATGTAAATAAACTAACCTTTGTCTGATCTTTTTCTCTGAATCCAACTTATAATGGAGGAAGTTGTTTGCTAACAAAATGTTGTGTAGGAAGTATGCTTATCCTAAATATATTTATTTGCCATCAATAGTGTGACGCCGTGCTGACGTAACTACGCAAGCGTGCAAGGCAGTGAAGTTTTTGGCAAACATCGTCAATGTTCCAACAGCCGGGCCGTCGGAGCTACGACTGCAAAGCAGACGTACGCGAGTTCGAGCCCGGTCCAGCTATGAAGATTTTTGTTCGACATTTTAATGTTACCAGAAAATTCTAGTAGCGGCGAGTGCCTTCTTTAAGGAATTCAAATAAAGAACCGAAAGTTCTGGGCTAAAACAAGAAATGATGTAAGAAGGAAAAGACGATCGGAATCCAACAGAAGAAAACGAAAAGACTAACGAAATTCAATAAATGACGATCGAAATCCAATAAATGACAATCGAAATTCCGGGTATATAAGGAGCTGCAAGCGCGTCTACGGGCAGTTCAGTGGAAAGTGATCTGAAGAAAGGAACAAGAAGGAAAAGTGAAAAAGTGGAAAAAGTGGACAGTGAAAGTGAATAGTGAAGTGAACAGTGAATAGTGAAGTGAAGTGCAAAGTGGTAAAGTGCTCCCAGTGGACTGTCAGTGTTCGGAGCACAGCGTTGGACCGTGTAACGCATAGTGCGCGGGGACAGTGTCGGACAGTGCTACGCGTTTCGTGCAGTGCTACGCGTTCAGTGCAGTGTTACGTGTTCGTAGTGCGAATAAATCGCTACTTTCGGTAAAACGTTCGTTTCCTTCCAATCCCTGTACCCACTTCCGTAACATTTGGTGTCAGAAGTGGGATTGGAAGGTAAAATGCCTGTCATGCCGAGAGAAGGCGTGAATACGCGCGCCAAGACTGCTTCGCAGCAAGCCAGTGGCTCTGGCGCCGAGGCTTCCGAGGAAGAAACCCCTGGACGCCAAGACAACTCCGGTGGGGCAACTACCGTAAGTGCGCCGACAAGAACCCAGGTTGGACCAGACCTGGGCGCCTTGTTTGAGCAGCTGCGCGCCATGCAGGAGGAACAAGCCCGGCGGCAGGAGGAGCAGCTGCGCGCCATCCAGGAGGAGCAAGCCCGCCGGCAGGAGGAGCAGCTACGCGCCATCCAGGAAGAGCAGGCCCACCGGCAAGAGGAACAGATGTGCGCATTGCAGAAGAATCTTTTGACCGCTATCACCGACAGCATGCGCAGGGTAGAAGCGGTGGAGGAAACTGTACAGCAACATGGGACTCGCCTCTGTTCCATTGAGGAAGGTGTCAAAACTGTACAACAATACGGGAACCGCCTCTCCTCCGTCGAGGAAGACGTCAGGAAGCTCAAAACAAATGGTATCCCGGGCTCAGCAACCATAGTAAGTGCATCGACTGCAGGCGGAAATTTCAAAGTCCCGCCTTTCGATGGAACCTCTTCCTGGGCGGCTTACAAGCTACAGTTTGAGGCTGTGATGAACCTGAATGGGTGGACCAAGAACCAGGCTAAAACTGCACTTACTTTGGGACTACGAGACAAGGCTTTGACCGTGCTGGAGGCCTTGGGGAGTGATGCAACCTACGAGCAATTGCTGGAAGCCTTGGAATCGCGCTACGGGGACTCGCACCTGGAGCATGTTTTCCGCGCTCAACTCCGTGATCGATGCCAACGAGCGAACGAGTCATTGCAACAGTGGTCCCTGGAGGTAGAAAAGTTGGTCCGGAAGGCGTACCAAACATCGCCGGCATCGGTCATTGACAGCATGCTTTTGCAGTCGTTTGTCGACGGTATTTTCGACGCGGAAGTAAGAGCTGCCGTGCGTTTGGGTCATCACGGTCACATCAAGGAAGCCGTCGCGCATGCGCTCGAAGTAGAAGCCGTCCGACGAGACCCGAGGAGTGGACGTCTGAGGGAGATTAATTCAACGGAAGTGGAGCGGGTTAACCAACGCAGAGCTTTCGTCCCTAGATGCTACAACTGTGGGGAACGAGGACATCTAAGAAGCGGCTGCCCGAATCGGATTGCAGAGAGACGAGGAACCGATGCTTGTGTACAAGCGTTGGAGAACCAGGAAAACTAATTCCAGCCAGGGCTGAGGGGTGGGCGCTGGCCGGTAGACATGAAGCCCCGAAAATCAAGATTCATCAGAGCACAGATGGCAACAGCTTAACTGTTAATGGATCAGCAAATGGAATTCCGTGCTCATTGACTTTGGATACTGGAGCGTCACGTACGGTAATTGGGACACAGCTGATAAGAAGAAACGGAAAGATCAACATTCGGAAGGGAGCTTACCAGCTAACAACGGCTACCGGCCAGCGCATACCAGTATCAGGTGAACAGAAAGTGGCTATCAAGATTGGTGATAAACTTTACTGGCAACAAGCGGTAATAGCTGACATTGTGGATGACTGCATTATTGGCCTGGACTTCTTGAAGGACCATCGGTGCAAGCTCGACATTCACTCCGGCGTCCTGAAGTGTGGGGAAGACGAAATACCGATGAGAGGCGGTGGCGAAGGCAAGGTGTACTGCATTAAGAACACTAAGCTATTGCCAAGATCACAGACGCTAGTTCCAGTAATTTTTCCTGGAAGTGGAAGTTTGAAACAGCGACGGTGGACAATATTAGAAAAAGTGGATGACGAGTCATCGTGGCTGCCAGCACGAACGGTCGTCAATTCGTCCGCAGAAACAGTGGTGCCTGTGTTAAATTTGAGCAATGAAGAACAGATGTTAAAGAAGGGTACCCTGATAGGACGGAGCGAAGAAGTCGTGTGGTTGCGGAATTGTCAAGAGGCCAAAAAGGTGGATGCAAGTTCAATCGACATCAACAGTATACTGGAAGAATGTAAGCATGATTTGACAACTATTGAATTGCTCAAGGCGAAGAATTTGCTACGTCGGTACTCCGATATATTTTCAAAGAACGATGGTGATATCGGAAGGACGAGCATGGTTCAGCATAAAATCAATACTGGAAATGAACAACCTATACGACAACGACCCCGCCGAATTCCTTTTGCCAGAGAAAAAGAGGTGGACGACATGATTCAAGACATGAAGGATAATGAAGTAATCGAACCATCGTCCAGTCCGTGGTGCTCACCAGTGGTTTTGGTAAAGAAGAAGGATGGGTCAACGAGGTTCTGTATTGACTATCGCCGCCTAAACGACGTGACCAAAAAGGACAGTTATCCATTACCAAGGATAGACGACACCTTGAATACTCTCAACGGCATGAAATGGTTTTCTACGCTGGACCTAAAAAGTGGCTATTGGCAGGTGGAGTTGGATCCTAAGGATAAGGAGAAGACCGCATTCTCTACAGGAAAGGGCCTCTGGCAGTTCAAAGTGATGCCGTTTGGGCTGTGCAACGCCCCGGCTACTTTCGAGAGGTTAATGGAACGTGTCCTTGCTGGGTTGCTGGGAGAAACCTGCTTGGTGTATCTCGATGACATTATAATAGTGGGGCGAGAATTTGATGACCATTTGAAGAAGCTGGAATCCGTATTCAATAAGTTGAGAAGTGCAAATCTGAAACTAAGCCAGAAGAAGTGCTCATTCTTCAAACGGCAGGTGAACTATTTGGGACACGTTATTTCGGAAAGCGGCGTCGAAACGGATCCATCGAAAATTTCGGCGGTTAAAGATTGGCCTGTGCCTGCGGACAAAACACAAGTACGGGCGTTTATGGGACTTTGCTCTTATTACCGTCGTTTTGCCAAGAATTTTTCAGATATAGCGAAGCCATTGCATAGACTAACAGAAGAAAAACGGCCTTTCGTTTGGGACCAACAATGCCAGGCGGCTTTCGAGGAACTTAAGAGCCGGTTATGTGAAACACCAGTACTCGGATATCCAGATCAGTGTAATGAATTTGTAGTTGACACAGATGCAAGTAATACAGGGATAGGAGGAACACTCTCACAAAGAAAAGGAGATCAAGAAGTTGTGATAGCTTATTACAGTAAATCCCTGTCAAAACCAGAGCGGAATTAT
This sequence comes from Thera obeliscata, assembly GCA_947578465.1. Taxonomy (NCBI): domain Eukaryota; kingdom Metazoa; phylum Arthropoda; class Insecta; order Lepidoptera; family Geometridae; genus Thera; species Thera obeliscata. Next base: position 25,218,134 of record OX387918.1, on the reverse strand, counting down.
TGTGTCACTCGAAGGGAGCTACTAGCAGTTGTCAAAACACTTCAGCATTTTAAGAAGTATTTATTGGGTCGGAAATTTCTAGTCAGAACAGATCATGCAGCCTTGAAGTGGCTACTGCAGTTCAAGAATCCTGAAGGACAAGTTGCGCGATGGATTGAACAACTACAGGAGTACGACTTTGTAGTAGAGCATCGCAGTGGGAAGTCTCATGGGAATGCTGATGCTTTGTCAAGACGGCCGTGTTCTGAAGACTGCAAACACTGTGTGAAACAGGAAGATAAAGAAAAATCTATGGTCCGAGTTATAAGAACTGATACAGTAAATGATGATTGGAGCAGCGATGCCATGCGTAAACTACAAGAAGAAGATGAAGACCTTAGACCAATACTCAATTGGGTGAGAGATGGATCCGCACGCCCAGGATGGAGTGAAGTTGCCGGAATGAGTGCAGTAACTAAGAGCTATTGGGCACAATGGAATAGCCTGCTCTTACACAATGGTCTTTTATGTCGAAAATGGGAGAGTGCATCAGGACAAGACAATCATCTTCAGACAGTTGTGCCGAAGTCAAAGATTTCTGATATACTGCGAGCGTATCACGACGGAACATCAGGCGGTCATCTCGGTGTGAAGAGAACTTTGGTGAAAATTCGTCAACGTTATTACTGGTTGCACTGCAAGGAAGATGTTGAAGACTGGTGCAAGAAATGTACGAGTTGTTCCTCTGTCAAAGGACCTCAAACAAGAAGTCGGGGAGCGTTGAAGTTGTACAACGTGGGTGCTCCTTGGGAACGAATAGCTTTGGACGTGGCCGGGCCGTTTCCAATGACGAATAGTGGAAATCGTTACATTTTGGTAATAATGGATTACTTCACAAAGTGGCCAGAAGCGTTCGCATTACCAAATCAAGAAGCTGTTACTGTGGCTAGCAAACTGGTGAATGAAGTTTTCTGCCGATTTGGACTACCCCTTGAAATCCATAGTGACCAAGGCAGGAATTTCGAGTCGCAAGTCTTTCAGGAAACATGCAAGATTATGGGGATACACAAAACTCGGACTACGCCGTATCATCCGCAATCTGATGGAATGGTGGAGAGGTTCAACCAAACTCTGGAGCGGCATCTGGCAAAAGTTGTTGAAAGCCATCAGAACAATTGGGACGAGTACATTTCTCTGTTCCTTCTGTCGTATAGAACGGCAGTTCATGAGAGTACCTCTACTACTCCGGCCCGAGCGAACTTTGGTAGAGAGCTTCGACTTCCAGCGGATCTTCTCGCGGGTTGTCCTCCAGATGCGCCTAGCTGTATTTCGGAATACGCGGAAGATTTGAGAAGGAAAATGGAGGAAGTTCACGGGCATATGAGGGAAGAGAATCTGCGTGCTAGTGAGCGAATGAAAACGCGATACGACAGAAGCGTCAACTCCAAGTCCTTTGAAGAAGGTTCTGCTGTTTGGCTTCACAACCCCGTTCGAAGGAAAGGAAAATCTCCAAAACTACAACCGAGTTGGGAAGGCCCTTTTCAAATAATTACGAGGATCAATGATGTCACATATAGAATTCGGAAAACGTCAAGAAGTCCAGCGAAAGTGGTTCATGTGGACAGGTTGGCACGGTACTATGGCTCTAACGATGCTCGGGACGAGCACGTTTAAGGAGGGGGTAGTGTGACGCCGTGCTGACGTAACTACGCAAGCGTGCAAGGCAGTGAAGTTTTTGGCAAACATCGTCAATGTTCCAACAGCCGGGCCGTCGGAGCTACGACTGCAAAGCAGACGTACGCGAGTTCGAGCCCGGTCCAGCTATGAAGATTTTTGTTCGACATTTTAATGTTACCAGAAAATTCTAGTAGCGGCGAGTGCCTTCTTTAAGGAATTCAAATAAAGAACCGAAAGTTCTGGGCTAAAACAAGAAATGATGTAAGAAGGAAAAGACGATCGGAATCCAACAGAAGAAAACGAAAAGACTAACGAAATTCAATAAATGACGATCGAAATCCAATAAATGACAATCGAAATTCCGGGTATATAAGGAGCTGCAAGCGCGTCTACGGGCAGTTCAGTGGAAAGTGATCTGAAGAAAGGAACAAGAAGGAAAAGTGAAAAAGTGGAAAAAGTGGACAGTGAAAGTGAATAGTGAAGTGAACAGTGAATAGTGAAGTGAAGTGCAAAGTGGTAAAGTGCTCCCAGTGGACTGTCAGTGTTCGGAGCACAGCGTTGGACCGTGTAACGCATAGTGCGCGGGGACAGTGTCGGACAGTGCTACGCGTTTCGTGCAGTGCTACGCGTTCAGTGCAGTGTTACGTGTTCGTAGTGCGAATAAATCGCTACTTTCGGTAAAACGTTCGTTTCCTTCCAATCCCTGTACCCACTTCCGTAACAATATCTTAAAATTTTCGGCGTAGGCTGTTTAAGTACATTAAATAAAAGAATATACATTATAAAAAGAAACTTATACAAATATTTACCTAGACTCACCTTGTGATACTACCTTGTGACTTGTGACACCACCTTGTGATACCAAAAAAAATATCTAAGTATTTGATTGTGACTTTACAAAATACACTAGAAACAGATTAATTATTACATATACATAGTTGCATTTATACTTGATACAATGTGAGCGATGGTGGGAGGCATAGCATTTATAGCATTATGGTAGATATTCTCAAAATCAAAACAAAAGCTCCACTACGAGGTATGTTATTTGAAAATTTATCGGTAGCAGAAATTGAAATATTGTACAAGATTCACATACGAATGGGATAAATTGAATCACACATTTGCGAAAAATGTTTGACGCTCAAGCCATATTTTTCCCAAAATGCAATTCGCGAGGCGTGAATCAAGTTTGAATAAATCTGAGGCACTCTCGAAGAATTCAAATTTAGAATATTATAAAATGGAGTGAAACATTAATAAGAAAGTTGATATGAAATGCGATGAAAAGTCAAGGTATTTTCTACATATTTGTCGTTCACTAAATTACTGTCGGAATCATTTATATGAATTGTTTCAGAGAAGCCACAAATGAAAGAATTGCCTACATTAGGGTTCATAATACCACAGAACTAAGACCAGGAACAAATATTTGCTAATTTCAAACAGAAATTCACGTTTGTCTATCGATAGCCTTCTCGACGCTGTTCATTTGAACACTCAAAGTTACCCTCAACTTTGAGAGTCGGCCTCAAATTTGGGCGGCGCCAATACCGACCGAGAAACTCCGGCCAAGTAGGGATGACTTTGTAGACCCCGAATAGACAAGAATAATATATGAGTCAGCCCAAAATTCAACCTAAAACTACTTAGTCTGAAACCGAGTTTGGCGTCGGTCAATAACTTCGAGTCACATAACGATCGAGTTCATTCAAATAACTAACAGATGGTTCGATAGTTTTAGGAATCATTATTAAATTAACCCACTGAGGCTCAATTTTCATTGCGGTCGAGCGATGGTACAGCTCAAGTTACCTAAAAACAAAGAAAACTTACGCTTATATACGACAAGGACATACGAGCTAGCAGTGTGTAGTCTGATGCGTATCCGTGTGTACTAGCTTCGCTTTGTTTCCCTTCGGGCATAATTTACGTTGACCTTAGGACCAGAATTGCGTCCGATTTGGTGTCCGTTTGTCAGTTCAGACTATCTAATAATATTCACTCGATGATTCGGCAGTTATACACGTTCGATTTTTGATGAATCAGGCAGTTGGATGGAAAAATTGGATGTGTGTTACCAGCCTAACATAACATGGACAGAACAGGTGGCACAAGCAAAGGGCTCATTCACAGTTGTGAATGAAATCGAACTATGGACTCACTAAACTGAAACGTTTCAATGATACCATGTGCACTGCCACTATGTATTCCCACTGGCCCCGTGTGTTCAACACTTGAAAGCTCACTCCGAACTGCGCATCCTGTTCCAAACTCACTCGAGAGTTGGTCAACGGACATTGGCGTCAGCTACCCAACTATTGGCAGGTGTGGACTTTCCAAACATTGCCATTGGAACGAGTTCCAAAGTGGCATGTTTGAATATAACGTTGAATTTGCAATCTGCTTTTCAACTTTTACAATTTGGCTGACTTGCAAAAAAAGTATAATGGAATTCTGTGGGTCATGTCAACCTAATGCATTCTGATAGAGATGGACGAAACTGGTACAGTCACCCAGGATATTAAATAAAATTCAAAAGTTTTACCAACAGTACTGAGTGCTGGGTTCAAAAAGTAAGTAGAAGATATTTAAAAAAATTGTGGCCTCAGAAATGCTGATAGAAGTTAAAACTTAGCACACCACGTGACGCCTGACGATAACAAGTTTATTGATTCTTTTCCCCTCAGAAGAGAATAAACGCTGGGTAATCCCTCCTCAAAAATCCTCTGAGAATCAAAAGCTATGTTTAATAAAAGCTATTTCAAATAATAGGACACACAGAATACCTAGTAAAAAGGTACATGTGGCAGAGATGCGAATGTTGAGATGGATGTGTGGAGTGACAAGAATGGATAGGATACGGAATGAGTATATCAGGGGAAGTTTGAAAGTAGCGCCAGTGACAGAAAAACTGAAGAGCAATATAGGTTGGCGTGGTAAAGGCATGTCATGAGGAGGGATGAAAGTCATGTGACTAATGAGTATGGATGTGGATGGATAAATGTGAGCAGAGGTAGACCAAGGAAAACATGGATGAACTGTGTGAAAGATGACATGGATAGGAGAGGAGTGAATTCAGAGATGACGGCTGACAGAGGGAAATGGAGGAAGAAGACATGGTGTGCCGACCCCACATAAAGTGGGATAAGGGCAGGAAGAACAAGACAGAATACCTAGTAACAAAATGTTATTAGTAACCCACCAGCTCGTACGAAATGACTTTATTTTCCTACAGGCTACATATCCTGCAAGCAAATAGGGTCCCTCATGCGACGTCTAATATCGCCCAAGCACCTACGTGTCCAACTCAATATGCACCTGACCGACATTAAGCTTTGCTTTCCGTTAACTAAGGACCGTTATATCAATGCCGCTATATTCAATTAAACTTTTATAATTGAAAATAAAAGTATATTATGAATATGAAAAAATATGTTCAAATATAATTATTATGGAAAAAAAGGGTGTTTAGCGCGATTAACTTTTTTTCCGTATTGTTATGCATAACGATCACGTTAATTTAAAAAGTGCTATGTTCAAATATACTTTATCATGAATCGTCACAATTAACAGATTGAGATCCATTTTTTTATTGGTTTAGAGATAAATTAAGCTGTTTAAAAACATACATTTTCATGGTCATTGTTATAACGACATTGCTATAACGTCTCCTTGGCATAATGATCGTCAGATGACGGAGAAAGAATGTTAGAAAAGAGTTTAAGCATCCCGTCTTCCATATAAAATTCCATCTAAAGAGAAACTTCCGAGAGTATCTTTGTAATAACTCCAAGTTTCCAGCGAGATGACTAAGCAAAGTGTTAGAAGAATGTTTTATTAAAAAACCTTTGGAGAAAGAGTATTAGAGATTGCTTGTGTACGCGCCAAACGGTATGAACTGTAGGCACCTATGCATAATATATGCTACATTTTATATGAGGCTGGACTTTGGCATCTATGAATAGGTTATGAGAAGATTCATGAACCAATAGTCATAAGATATTCGATCGAGATTCTTCAAAAACTGTTACAAACCTTTATAAAATGAATGAATTCCAAGTTGTTTATTTAACCTCCATACAAAAACCCATTATAAGATGTCGTACAAAATCTTTGGAAAGATACCGGAAGTTTTAATGTAAAACCTCGACGAATCCTTCGGGTTATAAGGGCCTTGTGTGTTCGGGGCCTTAATCCGTTGAGTACCGAACCGCTTAGGGCGCTATTTGACGGTTCCATCCGAGTTTTGCAGGTCAAGGCGGGTTTTAATTTGGATTTTGGGTGGTATTATGCATGAAAAGGATTCTTATCGTTAGGTTTCAATTCAGCCCATTTTATTTTACGTGTGTTCCAGGGTTTTTCAACTGAATAGGAATTCAGACATAATAGGATTAGTAATAGGATTTTTGATTTGACTGTAAGTTATGAAACTTACAGTCAAATCAAATTTACAAAAACTCTCCGTTAGAAACGCTGTGTTTTGAACCCTCAGAATTTTCTGAAAGTGGTATTTTTACCCTACCAGTGTTGGCCCTAGTCTTGTTAACATTACGGTCACCGTATAGCGGTCACTGCTACTTGGAAAATTGAGGCTATTGATCGCCTGCGGAATTTGAGTTTGAAATCCATAAACTTTCAGTTTAAAAACCGACTACTTTGCTTTAAATAATTTTACAACGTTAATCAATTAATTGGTACTTTATTTGTAATCCTATTACATTATAATATCTAAAGTTTCGATGTTCGTATCTCAAACATGCTGCCACGTATTTTGATATACTAGGAATAAATAGGTAATAGATTTTATGGTCTTAATCATCTTCTAAATATATAAAACTCTTACGTTACTGACTGACTGACTGACAATCAACGCACAGCCCAAACCGTATGTCCTAGAAGCATGAAACTTGGAGGCTATGTTCGTTTTATAGCATATGGGTGCACTAAGAAAGAAAATTGGAAAATTGTTTCCCTAAACGGAGAAAAAGAGGAAAAACTATAAAAGAAAAATCAACGGGACGTAACGGCTGCGGGGCGAGCGAAGCCGTGGGCGGCCGCTAGTTTATAATAAACTTTCAGAGACTTAAGAGCTACTATGCCCTGCTACGCCTAATGAGCGCACCGAGCGGCTTGTCCATTTGATTGATGTGATATGATAGTATTGTTTATTATAGAGTTTTCATTTAATTTCGTTTTGTAAAGATATAAATAATCAAAAAACTTCAAAGGTACCCTCAAACAACCCCATAAAAGCCAAGCCCATAAGAAGCTTTTGTGGCTAGCTATAACTATTAACCGAAAAGGCCATTCAGCCAGCTACCTTTCCGGTAGCCTATTAATATGGTAAGGTCGCAAATAGCATACACAGGAAACCACTTTACGCCTTTGTCAAAGTAAATTGGGGCTACCTGCAGGCCCTAAATAAACAGAGTTGAGGGATTAAAATTGTGTTTATTCCAGCCTATATTTTTTAGTATTTCAAAGGCAATTTATCAAAGTCTGGAAGTGTTTGTAATTTGAGATGATGAATATACGTGTCATGACTTTCGGTGCCCACTAATTTAATATTTGAAGGATATATTTAAATTGCTGATATTATTTTAAAATGTTTTTAGGCTGGATTTTTTAGTGTTGATCGCTACAGTAGAAACAAATTGGATTTTAATGTATACAGAACTGAATTCATCAAATTAGCTATGCGTAAAAAGTGAAAGCGCGCTAAATAAACTTTTATTTTGTAAAATAATACTAAAGTTAATATGTGAAGCGCTACACCAAAGCTTGTGGCAACAAACTCAGGCTTTGAGCCGCGCGTTCGAAAGCTCTGCCTGAAAATACGCGGCTGAAATATAAATGGTGAAACGTATTGTTCCGATGTTTTCGCCGTGGTTCATTTATATTCGATAGACGTTACCTTTGTATTCTGTGATTTATCTATTCGTTTATTTTCCAATGTGTGTCTATATGATGGCAATGGGTAGGGATAGAGGAAAGAAAGGCATTTCAATGATTATTGGTTTTAGAATGATCGCTTGTTTTACGACTTCTCTCCTTTATAGCATTTGGATCTAAACAAAAGTGTTTCGTAACGAAATTTTCCCTCCAAGTGCTTAGTACTTTTTTAATTGAAAATTTATCATATCTTAACTATTTATTTTTCTTCTAAAGAAGATTTTACTTCTTTGATTACCGACTGAATAACTGCGTTATCTTCCATACCAAAGTTTGGTATTAAGTAATGGCCTTATAAAAAAATAACAAATTCTCTTACCAATGGGTAATGAAAAACAGTGACATTTAATTTGCGTTTAATAGTATGGCTGTATCTTGGCACCCGCATATCTTGTACTGCTGCCCACTCTTAGTGCCGTCTAATATAACTTACTGTCTCCATTTTCCAGAGTGGTGGTGTGATGTTCTCCCCACTGGGACGTCTTCGCGTGGCGCAGGCGGTTAGAAAACAGGTGAGTGACCTTACAACTGGACGCTTCGCTATAAACAAAGCTAAGCGTTAGAGCAAGTGGTGTATGGGAAACCAAAGACTGCAACAGTTTTATCATAAGTAGCTGTAGCAATGTGCCGAGTTTTGATTCAGTGAGGGACTCGCTCCTTCGCCAGTTGGTAGTTCAAACTACAAAAGCCTTGTGCATATCTAAGCGATCAACTGCGATCCGATCAGTTTCACCAAAGATTTTTGCATAAATTCGCACACAACGTCACGAACTTTGCGATATTTGACAGTGATACACTGATCGCCATCGCAGATTATTTAGATGTGCGCAAAGTTTTATTCTACTCATATAGAAGAGGTAAATCAAATTCCGATTGAAGTCAAAGTTACTTAACACATAGTAAGTCTTGGTGCTCGTAGAGAAGAAAATTACCAACATTAAAATAAAACGAAACAATAAATAACAGCGTTTAATATTTGGTACTATAAAGAACTTGAGTTTGCAGAGGCGGCCAAGCACTTCCGTGCTTAGGCACTTCCGCTCCTTGTTTGCCTATGGGGAGATGAAAATTCGCTACACCTCAAATCTACGAGCGTACTTGCCTTTTAAATATATTTATAGTCTTGGTAAAAAATACCTCTAAGTGATGTTTTCTCGTTGTCCAGTTGAGCCAGCTGCCAGTGTTGGGCGCGGAGGCATCGCCGCTAGGGCTGGGCGGCGGCGCCCCGCTGTGCTACCAGTTCCTGTGCGCGCCGCCCATGCCGGTGCCCTCCTGCGCGCCCTGCGAGATGCCGCCGCCCTACGCCGTCTACCAGCTGCCTTTCGAGAGTGAGTGCAAGAGATACGAACGTACTGAGGGAAACATCCTGAATGTAGACCAAAATCACTTTATTATGCATGTAGATAAAGAGTCATCATGATCCTGTCACGTTATGTGTGGTCAGCACAACAGATGTTTTCTTCAGCCATCTTCTAACAGTGATTCAACTTGGGTAAAAGGCTTGAGCACATACACAGGAATGCACCATTCTTGTTAAAAATCCTAGCAAGAAACAGGATTCGATTCGTGAATAAAAAATGAATATATGAATAAAAACAAATAAATATTGTGGACAATGCATACACAACTATTTAGCCCCAAATTAAATAGAGCTTGTACTATGGGAACTAAATAGCTGATTATAATACTTATAATCATTTTTTTGTAAGTACATACTTCAAATCCAATATAACACCCAGACAGAGAACATTTACGTTCACCACACAAATATTTGTTCTCGGTGGGGTTCAAACCCCCGAACTTCGGCGCTGAAGGCAGAGCTGCTTCCAAATAGGCCAGTTACATTGGTAGTGACATTGGTGGTTGTGTGTTCCAGCGAGTCCGGCGCTGTACGCGGCGCCGGCGCAGTACGCGCTGCTGCCGGGCCCGTACGCCGCGTGCTGCGAGCCGGCGTGCTGCGCGCCGCTGGACAAGCCGCCCCGCGCGCCGCACCACCCGCCCTGCCACCCCGCCTTCATCTACTAGACCTGGACGGAGGCGGCGACTCTTCAGCTGCAACTCACGAACGAATGCGGGACCTACGCAGGTCTTACATTCGCTCGACAGCTGCAGCAGTTTGCCAGTTATCTGGAAAATGGCGAGGCTAGCCTTCGATTGTAAGTAGCACTGCCAGCTAGTTTTATTGGAACAACTTGATTTGGACATCTGACTCCTTCTAAACCGGAAAAGCTAACGGATGATTGCAGACCGACGACGGGTTCGGTCATTGCTGCCGACTAATTGTCAGAAGACTAGTATCAGTTGCGCTCTTGAAAATGTAGTCTGGATCATTAATCTGATAGTCTTGGAATACTAGCGGAGAATTATACAATTGCAAGGAGGGAGTCTTGCAAAATATTAACAAGCTTGATATGATTTGAAAAAAAAACTAGCAATCATCCACTAGCCCTGGAACAGCTAGAACATAATGCCCCTAAGTCCTCGCCATCGTCTAAAATATCTGGTAAAATGCTGATGATGGGAAGGATAGCAAGTTACAATGCCGATCAAATACAGACTCTTAAATGATAGCATGCCAGTTACAAATAAACTGGTAACCACGGTGAAGATTTATCTGCTATTGAATTTAATGATAAATGGAATCGAAAATGTACACCTGGAGGGCACAGGCTAGAATTAGGCTACATTTGTAAATTGCACTGCTGGCTAGTAGCAAGATCTTCAATGTTACCATGCCAGTCATGAAATCAAGACCTGGAAAACTGGAATGTGCTTGGACCTGGAAAATTCAAAAACTGAAATAATAGTAGCTTTGTAAGTACTGAGAACCACGTACCCCGGCAACTTGGCTTAACTAGACCTGGAATAGAGAGATTCACTGGTCATGGCTGCCAACCTGCATCCAAGACCACTTGCAACACCAACACAACAACAGCTAGAACACTAAAAGGTATCTACATAATACCATCACGCACTATTTTTTCTAAGGTCGGTATTCGATTAGGCATATTTAAAGGCGTTTTGAATTTTTTATTTATTATGTGACGTTTTCTGTCAAATGTATAAGTAGAAAGTAATAAAATATCCGTACAATTTTACAACTGGTAACCACGGGCAGTGAAATGGAGCAGTAATTTGCCCGTGTGGCTACCAGTAGTACCACGGATAAAAAATGTTGCCACTGGTACTACTGGTAGTACAGCTGGTACGCGGGCAACAAACGATAATTAGAGCTATCAGACATGCCCTGGTATTCCTGCAACGCGGCTCGTTCTGGTGGTTGCTGAATCCATTTTTTTTTTTTTTTACAATTTATATGCTAACGCTTGACCGCAATCTCACCTGATGTTAAGTGACGATGCAATCGACGGTGTAATGTATCACCTGATCGATTCCTGTTGCAGGAATATACCCGCTGAAATACGAACAGATAGGTTATATGAAAACCCGAGATGCATACGAGATGAATACGAGATGTTCGAGACAAACTCAATAGAAATCTATATTCACAAAATAAAATTTTAAGCTGTAAAAGTACGAAGCATTAAAAGAGACAGAAATAATCGCATAATCTTAGAAGATCGTAAATTAATAAAAGAAACAGAGTCGCTTAATTTATAAAAGCAAATTGTGTTTCAAATCATGTACTTATGGCACATGTTTTTCCAATACCTAGTGAAGCAACCAACATTATTGCTCCACTTTTTTATATTTAAGTACCCTGCATGATGAAGAATTGCCGTGTTTTGGATGACAAGAGATCAGCGCATCGTGAAGCGTGTGTACCAAATGATGATGTTACTTTATTCAGTATTGTTTAATGCTGAATTAAGAAATGTGTATGATGACAATTGTATATTTGTTATTAACACGAACATAATGGACATTCTTTTACCATCACATTTTAGTTTTTGTAATAACAATAATTGGTAGTACATTATAATCTATTAATTTATTGCTCAAGTCTTCCATTCCCAAAATTAAAAAGCCAAGCTCAAAAATTATAAGTCGAAAACAGTCTAGTGTGTAGTTACTAATGGTTTCATATTTTTTTTATTGGTATTTTATGGATGAAATCATTATTCTCTTAGTAAAAATTATTAAGTGCATTCTTTGTTTTCACTGGTAAATACTTCTTTATCGTGAGATGTCAATGCCCATTTGCTGATTTAGATTTTCTTATAACAATGATAAAAACGAATCAAATTGGCGAAAAATTGGGGATCGATGGGGGAGATCTGAGATCTCAAACATATAATTTACCTATGAATATCACTAGCGCCACGTGTAGGTGACGGCTACAGATGGAAACTCTTCTGCTAAATGTACGGATTATCGCTCGATGCGTAGTTTTTGGCTGTAGAAGTGTCTTGGTTATACGACGTGAACTTCAGCAAGAAAGTATTGCCTGTGACAACAAAATGGACATTAACGACTGTGCTAGGAGAAAAGAGAGTGTTCAAATCTTTTTCTGAAAAGTGTAGATTCTATTATGTCCGCTTTTATTTATAAAATATTCTTGTAGTTTTAAGATGTATTTAGCTTCCAAACGTGTTTGTGAGGTGAACGTGGATTCGTGTGCTATCAATAATAACAATTAAATATAAGTAGCTGTAATTTATTGGTAAATCAAATTGTATTTATCTATTAGCGTAATAAATCTATTTATAAATAAAGTATAATAATGTGAAATATTTTCTTAGGTTCATTTTTAATCGTTGATCTTTATTATTTATAAAAATAAAAAATGAACAAAAAGTGTAATTAATGCTTAAAATTTTTGACAAAATCTTTTTAGCACTCTTGTGGCGTACTTAATCGTTTTAACTATCTTGATGTTGTGAATTTTCTAAATACAATTTGATTTTTCAAATATCAATAAGTATCGTTATTTACTAGTAATATTCGTGCGTTATTAGCACAACGAATTATAGCACAAATCGCATAGCTGCTAGTGGATAGATACCTCTATAAAAGACAAAATATAGCTTGTTATCCTTATAAAGGATTTTTGTTTAGTATAAGATTGTTTTCTAATTCCCTAATGAACAGAGAAATATTTTTAAAAATTTAGTTTTTACATTGTTGCTGTTAAAATTCACGGGTCCAAGAAGTACAAAGCAGTTGGCGAATTTTGAAATCATGTTAAATCATGTAAAAATCATGTTTTAGAGAAACGATCTGATTTCAAAATTGTGTCAAATGTTTTGCTGTTATTTTGGGACATGAATACAATTATTATAATTTAGTTAAAATAATAAAAGTTAGTTGAGCCTTATCCATTATCTGCAAAGTTTCTTAAAGACAATGTTTTTTAAGGTTGTTCAATTTCCAAACAAACTAATCTTTATCATTTATGGGCGATAAGTTTAATTTGTGCTTTGACATAACTGTAGTTGGCTTTAATATTGGTCTTTATTACTGACAAATTTTATTAATTTGAATAAAACTGTAGTTTGGCGGTGATAATAATAAAAAACTAATAAAATGCATTTATTTATTATTATTAAAAAGACTTTACCATACTATATTCGGTAATAACTTTGTAAATAGAAATAAATGCATATTTTAGTTTTTACTGTCGATCTACAGTTTTCTTCTGGGTACTTGCCGGAAATAAAGATCAATATGTAAGCCAACCAGTGTACAAATTTACTCTCATTGCCTCAAAAGTGTAAATTTAATTTGTATGTAAATTGTACCAATTAAATAATTGTTGAGTATTAATAAATAAATCGTCAAAATGTGATAAAACAATCAAATAGTAGCAATAAAATCTCTGTAGTTTGAATAGTTTAGATTTTTTTCCTTCATTAGCCTTTCAGATAAAATAGGACCAAAAATGTTACCAAAAAAATCGTGCAATAATCGTATTTAACTAGTTTTAGTATCACAAATCTCTTATACGTAAATTTATTATATTGTTATAATTGGATGTTAATCATTTATAGATATAATAATATATTAGCAATATGAATGGCTGCTATCTTCTCATGCTCAGGTGATTAGATAAGCCTAGTTAAACACTGAAAAGTTAATATATGTTTTAAAATTATTGACACTAGTTACTATATAATAAGTATTGCTTTTCTGTTATGTAGGTATATTTCAACATATTTTTATATAATTATTTATTTGGAAATCTTGTCTACACACCTGGGTATCTTCAATGTGGTCTTTTGCCTTTAGATATTAAGGCTTTGTCTCAATTACTATATGTATTTCATATACGACTAGTGTTACTGGAAATGCTGTCAATTTGTCGTCTCTTTTTACAAGTATACATAGTTAAGGACTTTAGTGTCTATAGTCTCGCGTTTGCTTCAAGGCTCAAATATTTGTTTAGAGGCTTGTAACATAAGTTCCTTGTGTTATTTTACCTCACTTCAAGTTTTATCTATTTCGATACTATCAATGTCGTCTTTGTATCGGTGTCTTCTTTAAGTACAAGGTAATTTATAAGTTAGTAAAGGTCTATTCTATCACGAATCGCTGCTTCGATGTCGTTGTCATGAATATGTGTGAGCACAACGAATTTCGTATAAATTATAACATTTGTTAAACGTCTGTTCTGTACAACACATGTTCATGCTTACAACTGCATCTATCAACATAATGTGGCCTAGTGACTCTACTGCCTGACATATCGAATATAAATCAATATGCTAGTAAGTACATAGAAATTATTTTAAAACTCTTCTTGTATAATACAATCTCTCGCTAGAATGTGTTAGTGTATGTGAAACGATGTAATTTAGACAATATTATTATAAAAACTAGTTATGTAGATGGATTAATAGTATATAACTTATTCTATTATTATGTACGTCAGTAATAAGATTAACACTAAGTAAGGCGCGATCACGTTTCAGAACTTTACTATTACTAAAGATTACATCCAAGTCTTGACTTATTTTCTCAATCGTTTGGAATGAAATGCTGCATTGGTCACGTTTGTTCTACTCCCCATCAAAAAATAAAAAATAAAAATTATTTGTTCAAATAGTAAATGATCATGAATGTTATTTTATCCAAAACTAATATGTATAATTAAAATATATCTGTCATTAGTTATATCCGATCAAATCACATCTCATGACACATTCAATGCGTCTTTTAACTGCGTATACGTTTGAGAAAATGACATAAGTCGTGAATCACGAAAATCCGTCTCAATTTTCATGTTGTTATTACGAGTACGTACAGGGAGGATGACAATATTGAAATGGTAAGAAGAATGGTAGAATTTATTCCTAAATGTCCAGAAACCAACACGGATGGTGAAGAGATTTGACGTCCAGTAAAACAATTTAATTTAAACTCAAAAATTTTACTTTTGCTAAGTTTATTCAGTTTTAACAAATTTTTATGTAGTCCATGCTTACTTAATTAATGATTGAATAAGGAAAATGAGCCTATGCAAAGAGAAAGGTAAGTACATTATTTTAATTTGGTTTTAGAAAATTGTATTTATTGGTTACATTTTAGAGAATTTTGCAAGGTTTAATTTCTCCAAATTTGTGAAAATTATAATTAAATCATCTTATTACTCCAAAAACACCCGTTAAATTTGAACATTGAGTTTACAAAGTTTTCTCTAAAATGAAACCATTTTTGATAAAATCTTTACACATTTGTAGCTGACATTTTTTGTTACCATAACATTTACCCCTTTTTTGAGATACTTGTATATAATATCGCTGTAAAACCAAATACTTATTGAAAGTTGAAACATAGGAAATATTTCTTAGTAATATTTTGAATTGTTGACTACTTTTAAGCCCTAAAATAGATCGCTATGCATTAATTATCGGCTTTTATAATCGACCAGTATTTTAGTGGTAAATACATAATATAAATTTAAGACTTAGATGCTTTTACATATTGACGCAGAAAAGTGAAATGTTTTAAGGGAAATAAAACACTGGCAATTGAACAAAACATCTAAAACTTGACATGATTGTGACACTATCTATTCTGCCCCCTATAAGCAACGGCACTAAGTTTTAATTCAAACGAAAATTATAAAAATAATGATAATAGATAAATAAATCAAGCTAATGTGTAGCAAACTAATATTCAACTTGACTATTGTGTGTTAGTATTCTATGTGATTCAATATCGATGTAAGTTTGCTAAATTATTATAATATAAATCGATTGATGTATTAATTACTTATTTAAATATATTATAAACGTAAGTGCGCTCTCGTGATCATAACTCAGTCATTACGCACATGAATACAAAAATAAATAATATACGAATTAATTATTAAGCTCTAAAACTTACATCATTGTACCATCGAATAATTGTTGATTGTTATTTATTACAATAATAATTGTCTAGTTTACATAATATATGTATGTGATATTGTTATTGGAGTAATAGATATTTATAAAGCTAATAATAACATCTATATTCTCCTTGTTGACTTGTGTGTGTAATAGTATATTTATCTCTCTAAAGGTATTAGATCGTAATGTGAGTTTTAGGTCACTTTCAAAAATATCAACATTTAGTTCGATTAAATCATCTTAAAATTGAAAATGAAAAAACTGATAAATTGTATAGATTGTAGACAGTGTTATTATTGTAATAGTAGATTATTACTAATTTATGTTGTTTTTACTTTATGTTGTCTGCGAAAACTCATATTTAATTTATAGCAAACAATTACTTTCATTGGATTCAACTTTCATTATTAAATTTGTCCTTTCTAAATATTTATATGAACCATCGTTTTTTTAAATGATTACACAAAAAAGTTAAACGAGATACTTATATCGGTACTTATTTACTAAACAATTGATTATTTTGCCCTTTTGCTGTACTTCAAGGCAAACTACAATGTGATTAACAAGACTACTATCGAATAACTAAGGGCTGGATTACTAATCGACCATAAAAATATTTGACAGATGTTTAACTCAGATAATTGCTTGCAAAATTTTAGAACAATCAAATATTTTTATAATCGATAAGAAATCGGTGAAACCAGCCCTAAGTAGTTTACAATACAAGTATTTTGTTATTATAATTACTAAACGCACAGTCCCTACTCTATAATATAAGAATTCCCTATGACGTGGGTTTAGTTAATACGGGTTCCACTATTACAGTCAGCGGTAGAAATAGACTTTAAACACACCTACTTTTTCTGAAACAATGAATCGCTATTATTATTAATAACTAATTGAGCAAAAAGGACAGTTTTGGTTTGCAGGTGTCAAGATCAAGCTAATCTTTAAGTAAAACCCAAAAAGCAATCTCTAGTTTGAGAAACAGTTAAACCGCTAAGTAAATTTATTTATTTAAAAAAACAAAAACAACAATACACTTTGATAATTGAATAGGAAAAAAAAGGAAAAGAAAAAACCCAGTCGGTTGTTGACCCCCGCCAGCACAAAACGAGAAGAGAATGAACTTGCAGAGTTGCCATATTGTTTCATGTCATAGAAACAGGTGAACGTTGACGTCCAGAAATATCATTTAGTTTTGACGCTGACTGTACCATAGTACCACATCATTGAAATTAAGATATTGTTTATTATTTATTTTCATTTATTTTATATTAAAATATGTGGTTCTGCTGACGTCACTCTTAAATTATTACTTTTCCTATATTCTATTTCTATAGACTTTCAATAAATGTGCTTTGTAGAAATCTATAATTTGTAGACGTGTCTCAAGTTATATAATAATCATCATTGAAACTGTAATAGAACTAAGTACAATAAATAACATGAAGCAATAACGAATACACCTAATATAAGTTACATAATATAATAAATATAAGTAATGTAAGCATGTGTTTTATTTGTATAATAGATCACCCTTACCTTAAAACAAGTCATAATAAACAATTTGACTAGTCTAACTACCCCTCTTAGGATCAACGCAGACAGATAAATCTGCAGAATAGATGTCGTGATCGACCACGAACAACATTGATATGATATTTTTTTGCAGTATCAAAATTTTCTGGAAGAGAGTTTAATAATATAATGTTTTATACATACCAAATAAAGACCATTAATTGCTGATGTTGGTTAAAGTACGAAAGCTAGTGGTATTCTAAGTGGACGCCGAGCACTACAATAGCTTTCTTCTTCTTCTTAATGAATGGCATCTGTCCTTTTCGGATCAATTTTGCCAGTGTCGAGTAGTTTAATGAGAATGATAACAAATTACATAGATAAAATACTTTTCCGTCGAGTCAGTCAAAGTCGAGTCGGCCCTACCCTAATTGTCTTTGGAAGAAAGATGGCCGTTTCTTCCAAATCCATCTGAAACATTTTCGATCAAATCAGAATATCACATACATCACTTTAATTCCAACTGCTAACACTTTGAGCTAAGACCTCAAGTAATGTTGGTTAAAATACCACCGGAATTACACAACAGAACTCAAAATAACACCAGAAAAACAATACAAAATCAAAAAGCTATGTGACCCAAAATTACAGAAAACGAATCCCAAACATATTTTATAGAACCGCTATAATATAATATAAATAAATATAAATATAAATATTGTGGACAATTCACACAACACTACCCAGCCCCAAACTAAGCAGAGCTTGTAATATGGGAACCAGATAGCTGATATAATACTTGAATACATTTTTTTTTGTAAATACATACTTAGAATACAATATAACACCCAGACAGAGAACAAACATTTATGTTCACCACACAAATATTTGTTCTCGATGGGGATCGAACCCACGACCTACGGCGCAGAAGGCAGAGCTACTACCAACTGAGCTAGAGGCCAGTCAATAGAGGCTATAATGTGACAGGAATGAAAGGGTGACATAAACAGGGAAGAGGAAATAAAATTCACGGACGGACAGCATGCTGCTGATGTGCATGCCATTACGAAGAAGAAGAGAGAATATGTGTCTTAAAAATGAAGACGCTGAACTCCGTGAAACAACTTCTCGCTCGTAGAGATACGCTTTGACATTTTAAAAGATATAAAAATTACTATTACTATTACTACTAGCCTGTAGTGTCCCACTGTTGGGCAAAAGCCTCCCCCCATTTACGCCAGTCACTACGATCTTCTGCTTAAAACAGGCTCAGCCCCAGGGCCCCCGGGAACTTGGGGCCTATCGTTTCTTGTGTCTGTCATAATGGGAGGGTTTGGACCTTAACCCACAACGCTGGTCCAGTGCGTGTTGGTAGGTGGAGCGCCAGAGCCTCGTCTGTTGATCGGCAGGGTGTACCACAGGCCGGTGAGGTTGGCTTGGGTTCTAGGAGATGTCAGTTTGAACCCCTTACACCCCATATAAAAATACTGAACCTTTTATCAAAAATCGCAAGCAACTTGAGTGCTATTTATCCGATTGCACATAGTAAAGCAAAATTAATAATGTAGACCCTAACACATTCCTACTTAAAATTTTGCGTGTGTATGAAAACCAAGGATTTAAATAGTTTTTTATTAAGCTGTGTGCAATCGGATAGAGTTGAAGAAGAAAAGTACGAAACAAGAAAATATTCTTGTCTAAAATTTTTGAAATTTTAAAAAGTACAAACTATTCAATATTTATCGTCTATTACGCTGTGGTCGCATGCCATCTATCCTAACAAAACAATACAAGCGGCTTAGTAGACTAATAATATTTATTAACATTTTCACAATAATATTTCATTTCCAATAAATAGTAAATACATACTTTATAACCGACGTGATTGTATATGGAAACATCTATCTACTAGCATTTGTTTTTATTTCTAACCAAGTACAAAAATTACGACCATGAAAGTAGTTTATAGGTCGTAGCAATTCGTAGCATCGTAGGTCATTGCGTAGCAGTTCGTAGCTGTTGCTACGAGACATTGAGACATGAAACAAAAATGACGAGCCTTTTAATATTCTTGACGCGCATAAAGCGTCTAGCCTAGCCTATACAATAACCAGTCAGTTACTTAGTTTTTGGGTGAATAGTTTTAGAAAATATCCAAAATAGGGTAGGGGGTGGGTGGCCGCTTGGCTATTCATTGGCGGGAGGCCAGATAGATACGGTGTGCGAAGTAACCTGTGCTCGGATGGATAAGGCACTTTCTTTTTTCTATTTTCCATTGTGTTTGTGAAATCTTTACGAACATCTATGATCTGACTGCAAAAATGTAAATCTCCAGGTAAAGAAGACACCTAAAGACCTCGTGTTGTCCCAATTATTAAGCTATCTTATCTAAATATTTAGAGGCTATAAGAACTGTGAATCTTGTTCTAAATAATGACAATAGCAATAGTAGAACTAGATATTGAAATGCCGCATCTATACTTTCAAACATCACCTCCCCGGATACGAGGACTGCTCGAATTACTGCGATGTAAATTGTCAAAAATAATATTTTTAATTTACGATTGTAACTGAATTATGCTTTGGATTCATTGCCTCTTTCAGGGCTACGTACTTAAGGGTTAATACACTATGAATTTGAAGCCATTATATTAATACTTCTTGGAGCCCAGCCGTATGTTCTACTGCTAGTTTTTATTCGTCGCAAAATTATAAAAATCGCGGGAAATAAGTGGATGGAAAGGGCCCAAAATTACTCTTCCTGGGAATGTATAGTGAAGGCCATGACGTTCAGTAGTAAATTTCTTAATTTTGCTTATTTTGATCGTTACTACCATATTGCGTACCTACTTCATAGTATGTATGTATGAAGATCATTAGTACTAGACAAAATGAATTTATGGGTTATATCTAAGTGTAATCTTCTAAATCATAAGCATGCAAATTTTATTATTTAATAATTTATCGATATTATAGTAGCCAAAAACGGGTATGTTAAATCAATAAGCCTGTTTGAAAAAAAAAACCGTGATTAGATCCTTGGCCATTGGTTAAGAACTAATAATAATCAATGGAAAGGACCTAGTCGTGGTTTTTCTATCTAATAAATAAATTAATATTTTTATTTAAAAGTAAACTTTTTTTTCAAACCTATATCGTCCCACTGCTGGGCAAAGGCCTCCCCCAAATCCTTCCAACTGTCTCTATCCATCGCTTTATCCCACCATTCTCACTCGAAAGCGTCGATATTACCACCACCACCACCACTTACCATGTATTTACAATAAATCTATTGAGTATTGAGTATTGATATCGTCCCTCCAACGCTTTCTTGGCTTGAAAGTAAACTTAAAATTAATTTTCTTTTTATAATTTTTAGTGATCTTTTTGTATTTTACATAAAATAAAATTAACAGTTACACAGGGCTTTACAGCCTCCTTTGATGGTATGGTTACATAGATAAATTTAAAAAAATTGGGCTCACTCCAAAACCGCCTAACACTTTAACCGAGTTCTGAGAGTAAGGGTGCGGACACATTGAGCCTAAATACAGGAAATAAAGTTTAATTTGAGTTAAAAAGAACTAATGAGTTGATATTGGATCATTAAGTTTTTTTTTATTTGGTTGGGTTAAAACACCAACCAAGCCTAGACTCACCTAACTGAAAACGTTTCAAAGTGATCATTCTTTTCCTTTAATTTGAATGAAGATGATATTGTTTGAGCAGTGCGTAGTGTGATGATTTTCAATAATGGTTATTGTTGTATCATTTGGTCAACATAAATAATGAATGCATGTGGGTAGGGCGGTTTTCTTTAATAAATAAATCAGTCGATACGCAGCCATTGTCGTTTCACTTCATGGTGACAGCGGTGAACGGATTTTTTCACAATAAAATAGTTTAAAGTGGTTTAAAGTAATCCCTGTGCCTGTGAAAAGTTAAAACGCGTAAATACCTAATCGAGAACATGGAACATGCGCGACCGCCGGCTGAATTATCGTTGGAAGGAGGTCCAGCGAATCGCGCTGACGCGTGGCGGAAATGGCTCAAGCAATTTCAAGTATTTCTCAAGGCGTCAGGAGTTTATAAAGAGTCTAAAGATATGCAAGCTAGTCTACTTATTAATTTGATCGGTTCCGAGGGCTATGACATATTCCTCACATTCAAATTCAGTTGTGAAAGTGACCGTGATGACATTGAAAAACTCATTGAAAAATTCAACGGCCATTTTGGAACAAAACCCAATACCACGATGGCGAGGTTTAAATTTTTTACGAGGAACCAAGAAGATGGTGAAAGTATCGACGAGTATGTTACAGCTTTGAAACTCTTGAGCCAGCAGTGTGAGTTCGATAAGTTGGAAGACGGCCTGATTCGCGATCGTATTGTGTGTGGCGTTCGTGAGAGTACCGTGCGCGACAGGTTACTACGTAGCGACCAGCTGACACTCGAAAAGGCTATCGTCATATGCCAATCGAATGAAATCTCTAATGAGGAGAGCCGTAAAATAGAAGGCGTCAAGAGTGAGTCAAAAGGCGCGTTTGTGGATGCCGTGTGGAGCTCGAGAGGAGCTTGGCGCGGTGCTCGAGGCGGTGGCGGCTGGGCGCAGCAGCGCTGGCGCGGCGGCGGCGGCGGCGGGCGCGGCCGCGGGCTTGGTGCGCGCGCCCCGCAGGCCGGCAGCGGCGGCGGCGGCGGCGGCGGCGACGCAACAGCGGGGACCTCGCAGCCTGCGCGCGACTTTGCGTGCGCGGCCTGTTCCAGTGCGTATTGTGATAGTGGATTTAGATGTCCGGCTAGAAATGTGAAGTGCTTTTTGTGCGGTAATAGGGGTCATTATAAGAAAATGTGCACGGCGAACAGATCAAGTAAGGTGTATTCGGTACAGGAGGAGAGAGAGGAGGACCTGTACTTCATATCCTCTGTGGGTGCTTTGGATGATTCACGATCCGGGGATAAATGGTATGAGACTTTAATTCATTTAAATAATATGACAAAACATGTGTTCAAATTAGATACTGGCGCCGATCTGAATGTTATCTCTAAAGATAATTACCTAAAGTTAGGTTTTACGATGAACGATATGAGCCCGTTTAAACCGAAAGCGATGTCTTACTGTGGAAGTTTATTACCTATTCTCGGATCATGTGTTTTAAAATGGATGTATAAGAATAAAGAGTACCGTATAAAGTTTGTAATATCTGATCATAATTGTGAAAGCATTCTAAGTAAATTTGCAGTAGAGGAAATGAAATTAGTGCAACGGGTACATAGTCTAAATATGGATATATACAGTGATTTATTTGAGGGCCTTGGGCGGCTACCTGGCCACTACACTATACCTATAGATAAAGATTCAACTCCTTGCATCTGCCCAGTACGGAAAATACCTATTAGTCTAAGGGGGAAGTTACAAACAGAACTTGAACGCATGGAGGAGTTGGGTGTGATAAGAAAAGTGACTCACCCCACTCCTTGGGTAAATGCTATAGTGGTAGCGGCTAAAAAAGATGGTAACATCAGAGTTTGTTTAGATCCGCGATCTCTTAATAAAGTCATTCGTTGGCAACATTTTCCATTGCCTACCCTTATGGAAATAGCCACCCAGCTGAAAGGAGCTAGCTGTTTTAGTAAGTTGGATGCTCGATCTGGATTTTGGATGATATCGCTGGATGAAGAGAGTGCAGATCTATGTACATTCGGGACGCCATTCGGGAGGTTTCAGTACCTGCGGCTCCCATATGGGATTAATTCAGCTTCTGAAGTTTTCCACTCTAGGGTGAGACAGCTTCTTGAAGGGTTGGAAGGCGTAGACTCATTTGTCGACGATATTATTGTTTGGGGTATGAATGAGAGCCAGCATGATGAACGCTTAAAACGATTAATGGATAGGGCTCGAGAAGTAGGCATAAAGTTTAATCGTGAGAAATGCGAGTTCAAGGTTCCTGAAGTTACGTATTTGGGACACAAATTTAGTGTAGATGGGATGAAAATAGATGAAAGTAAATCAAAAGCTATCAAAGATATGCCATGTCCGCAAAACAGGCAGGAATTGGAAAGATACCTGGGTATGGTAAATTTTTTATGTAAATTCATTCCTAACTTTTCTGAAAAAGCCACTCCTCTTAGGAATTTATTAAAAAAAAATAATGAATGGCAATGGGGTGCATGTGAGGACCAAGTAGTAAAAACACTAAAGTGGGACTTGTGTAATGCGCCGGTGTTGAGTTTGTTCGCGGCTGACGAGCCGTGCGTGGTGTCGGTGGATGCCAGCTCGCACGCGCTCGGGGCGGTGCTGCTGCAGAACGGCCGCCCGGTGGAGTTTGCCTCTCTCACTCTAACCGAAACTCAGCAGAGATATGCTCAAATAGAGAAGGAGATGTTAGCTATAGTTTTCGCGCTTGAAAGATTCCACCAATATGTATACGGTAAAAGCGACGTGCTAGTAGAAACTGATCATAAACCACTCGAAGCACTTTTTAAAAAAGCGTTGAATGAGGTGCCCGCTAGGCTACAACGTATGATGCTCCGCGTTCAAAGATATGACTTTTCCGCTATGTATAAACCTGGAAAATATATGTATGTAGCGGACGCACTTTCGCGCGCTCCGCTCCCGGAATTGATGCATGAAAGAGTATCAGATGAGGTGCAGAGCCAATCTTGTTTTTTAATTAAAAATGTGTCATTTAGTGATGAGAAACTTAATTTAGTGCGGGAATACACAAAAAGAGATAAAACATGTCAGTTGTTGATTCGTAATATAAAAGATGGCTGGCCGCTAAACAAGCATGAAACTGATGAAAGAGTGAGGACATTATGGGATCATAGGGATGTCCTTGAGTATTATGATGACGTTCTATTTAAAAATGATTTAGTATTCATTCCAGAGGAACTCCGTGCCGATATGATAGGAAGAGTGCATGAAGGGCACCTAGGTATAGATAGATGTAAGAGGCGCGCACGGGAAGTGATGTACTGGCCGGGGATGTCGCACGACATCGAGCGCGCGGTGCGGCGATGTGGCGTGTGCGCGAGGCACGCTGCACTGCCGCAGCGGGAGACAATGATCGCTCATGACATACCTAGCCTCCCGTGGCTCAAACTTGGCTCTGATTTATTTGAGTATAAAAGAATATATTGCCTGATGCTAGTAGATTATTTTTCTAACTTCGTTGAGGTATGCCCACTAACCAGTATAACGTCTAGAAGCGTAATTAAGGCCATGAAGGACCAGTTCGCACGGCACGGTATACCACATGAGCTGATAACAGACAATGGCCCTGCTTACGCGTCAAAAGAATTTCAGAATTTTGCAAATTCTTGGGCTTTTAATCATACCACATCATCCCCCAATTACGCCCAATCAAATGGCCGTGCTGAGCGCGCGGTGCGCACGATTAAAACTTTATAAAAAAAATCGTTGGACGATGGTAGTGATTTTTATTTAAGTTTGTTAAACTACAGAACTGCGCCAAGAGATGGTATCGCGAGTCCTGCGGAACTTCTTATGAGTAGAAAGTTAAACACACGACTGCCGATTCATTCCAATAAACTTAATCCGGCTAGGGACAACACTACAGATTATCAAAACATAATGAGTAGACAAGCAAGCGCGAAGGCCCGTTACGATGCTAGCTCAAGGGAACTACCCATTCTCCACCCAGGCGATGAGGTGATCGCTGTGGACGGCAATAAAAGACGAGAGGCACGGGTGACGGGTCGCGCTCCCCAACCACGATCATATTTTGTAAAAGATGATTCAGGCAGGATTTATCGCCGTAACCGCAGGCATTTATTAAGATTAAGGACACATTCTGGGCCTACCGATAAAGTGATGGGTGATGATGATGAGGATGGAAAGAGTGATAGTAGTGTGTACGATGATCCTGACGTAGAATTAATGGATGTTGTAGCTCCAAATAATGTAATTAGTAAACCTATTGAATCCGAGTCTATAAGGTCAACACACCGAGTGGAAAGGGCAGCCGCTCGTAATGCAAAGAAAAAAATGTTAGGTTCTAATCAAAAGTAAGTGGCCCAGTAAATATAACATAGCTACTCGTTGTATGGCACCTTACATAAGCATTATGCCCGTTGTGCTACGTATAAATACCTACTGGTATATATTTCTATGTAAGATTATTTTGATACCAAAATTTGCATAGTAAGTGTAATATATAATATTGTATTAATTCTTATTACTATTCTATTTCTTTAAATACATTGTTTCTGATAAATTTACTTAAATATTTCATGAAGCAAGAATGTGCGTTATCTAGAATGTATCTTATTAGGGCATGTTAATTATTGTATATTAAGTACTAGGTTCCTATAGTTAAGTTCCTATAGTTCGATTCCTACTTTATTTCTTTGAAGGGAAAGATGTTGTATCATTTGGTCAACATAAATAATGAATGCATGTGGGTAGGGCGGTTTTCTTTAATAAATAAATCAGTCGATACGCAGCCATTGTCGTTTCACTTCAGTTATAATTTTATGCTTTAATAGATATTACTTTTATGATATTTGGCGACACTTTTCATATTTGTTTTAAATAGTCTGCCAACTTCATAGAAATGCCGTTGGCAGCACTGATTGACAGGAGGGGGCTTGACGCAACGGCATTGTAAATGTAGAGGGGAGACCAGACAGTTTGCTTGGGTAGAAAGCGAATTATTCCAGTCATTCTGTGGTTGGCGCGAGCTTTGAATACAACTTAAAGTGTAGTTTTTATGTATATCGGTTTGTTAAATATTAAAGTGTAACGTGGAGTAATTAATACAACCTATTTTACGAAAAGAAGTGAGTTTAATTACAGTAGGGACTCTTGTTGTAGATCTACCCTTACAGGAAATGGGCAGACGCTACCCTCTGCGGGCAATGCCCCCGCAACATACTGTATCGAATAGGGTAATTGCACTTGTATCACTACAGAATAAACATTAAGAAGACACTCTAACTGGGTAAAAACCCAATTTACCATAATGTGTCATGACAAAGTATAGTGTCACTTTGTAAAGTTTTTAAACAAGGTGAATGAATGCACCAGTAGACTTACCAAAATCTGTGTCTGGTTCTGTCTCTGGCTCTGGTTTTGAGTGTGAGTGCTGTCTAAATAAATCCTCCGTCGAAACGTCATACACACGGTATAATACACTGATGAGCACTCACACAGACTCAAAACCAGAGCCAGAGACAGAGCTTGTGGTTGTGAAAAAGTTTTTCCAAGAAACTAGCACCAGATGGGTCATTTCTCCATCACACGTTCTCATAAACTCCTTTTTTTAACCAATTACCGGCTTTAACCAATTTTTTATTTTAATAAAACTAGCTTTTGGAATAAGCATATGCTTATAAACCCACCTGATGTTGATGAAGTGGTTACCATCGCCTGAAACAAAGCATTGCTTCGTAGGTGTCACGCACGTCAGGAAGTACTAAACTGATACATTATTATACTGATTAGTACAAAATGTCAAAATTGCATCCACAACAGTTTGTGTGTTAAACACAGTTGTTTAAACTAAAAAATAGTGACACCTATTAGCGAGCTGTTGCACTAAAACTCCCCCCCTCATCAATCGTGGCCAGTGCAAATGTGAAAACTAAAAAATCTCGAGACCAGTTTGTAGAGAGGAGATAGGAAATGGGTGAGTGTGAGAGAGAAGGATGGAAGATAGTCTAAATTAATGTATTAAACACAATAATATGTGGGTTATGAAATGTATAAGCTAAATTAACAGATGAATCACCAAGCAGGAGCGAACAAATCACTTTATGAAGAACAAATTTAAGAACACTATTTATCAGTTTTCGTCTTATGGATTATAAAATAAAAAAAGCAGCCAAGTGCGAGTCGGACTCGCCCATGAAGGGTTCCGTAGCATCAAGTAACATAATATAAAGGTTCTTGTAGTTCGTCGAAAGGTAAATTGCGGTTTACGATTTATAACGTTTAAAAAAAAACTACGGGCTAGATCTCGTTCAAACCAAATATCGTTGAAAGTTTGCATAGTAATGTACAACATATATTTTTTTTAGTTTTATCATTCTCTTATTTTAGAAGTTAGAGGGGGGGGACCAACTTTTTTCCACTTTGGAAGTGTCTCTCGCGCAAACTATTCAGTTTAGAAAAAAACTATATTAGAACCTCAACATCATTTTTGAAGACCTATTCATAGATACCCCACACGTATGGGTTCGATGAAAAAAATTTTTTTTAGTTTCAGTTTAAAGTATGAGGACCCCCAAAATTTATAGTTTTTTTTCTATTTTTGTGTCAAAATCTTAATGCGGTTTACAGAATACATCTACTCGCCAAGTTTCATCAGTGTAGCTCTTATGGTTTCGGAGAAAAATGGCTGTGACACGGTCGGACAGACAGACAGACAGACAGACAGACAGACAGACAGACATGACGAATCTATAAGGGTACCGTTTTTGCCATTTGGCTACGGAACCCTAAAAATGGGTCTGGAAACAATATCCGATGTCAGAGTTAATTGAGAATTCAAACGCTTTAGATGTAGCTTTTTGATGGGTATATTCCTGGAATCCCCACTAACAAATACCCACTGACGGGGATTTCAATCTTTTTTCCTTAAATCCCTACTGGCTCTGTCATGTGTAGCAGTGAGGCTTTAATCACTTGTCAAATCCCCACCAAGTCATGATGAGACTGCTAATAAATCACTTTTAACTATATGATTAGGCTAAGTTTTAGTAGAGCTTAAATTAAATGAAATCGTTATCCTGCGTTTTCTTCTTCCGGTTCGTGGTCACCATTCGAGAACTTTATCCCCAATGACCACAAGAAGTAAAAATCCAAAATTATCTGAAATTCTCAAGTATACTGCGATACTATAATCGTATTGTCTCCATTTTCTCAGAGGACGTTGCGAACAAGCCCACTACACACCCCTGCGTAGCCTTCTAACTCGCTTTTTCAAAATCTGCTTTATTGTCGTGGCGTTAAAGCCTATTTTTCTTCCCAATCAATTAAAAGTTATGACTTTTCTGGATGATATAGCTACGAGCAACGGTGCGGTCGAAAGGAACATCATTTAGGGTTAAAATATACTTCACCCGATTTCTGAGGGTAGAAATCCTCAAGGTCACACGCTGCACGTGACATTAGCCGTCAAACAGCTGTCACTGTCAACGCATGCCGCGAAGGGTGACTCATTGGGGTTGTTGAACTGAATTTTGGTGGTTGCAAAGGATTGCAACGATTAAATAGATTGCGTTATTGATAAATTATATGTGTTATAATATGTTTATTTGACTTTAGACATAAAGTACGAGTACGATGGTTTTTTAAGAGAAAAACTATTTGAAAAAGACTTACCAAGCTTATTCTTTATAAGGAAGTAGGTATTGTCAAATAATTCAAACGAGTCCGATTCAAAAAACAAAAGTGAGCACTAATGTTCAATGAAAAAAAAAATTACCATGAACTTAGCTAGATCGTTTCTTGTATACTTGAGAAAAGGGTTAATTTGACGTCAAATCTCAAATCGACTTTGATCAAGCAGGAGCATGTCGATAAAGTGCCTTCACAGTTCAGTTGGTAGTAGCTCTGCTTTCTGCGCTGGAAGGCGTGGGTTCGATCCCCACCGAGAACTAATATTTGTGTGGTTGTTTGTTCTCTGTCTGGGTGTTATATTGTATTCTAAGTATGTATTTGCAAAAAAAAATATTATATCATCTATCTGGTTCCCGCAGTACAAGCTCTGCTTATTAGTTTGGGACTAAATAATGTTGTGTGGATTGTCCGCATTATTATTATTACAATTTTTTTATTTATCAAAATAAGTTATTTTTCTGGCCTACAATAGAATAAGTTTTTTTGTATTTATATGGCAGTAGACAAGGCCTGAATCTAGTGTAAGTACAGATGGCATTACAAATTTAAAGCTTTTTAGACCATAAACAATATTTCGTCTCAAGTTGTGTATATGTTTTCTTGTCATATTTATTAACTGTCTCAGCCTATCTTATAGCCCGTTTGTTATTTTTGAGAATCAAGAATTCAAATGTGGCAATGCTAACGTATCGTATTCTTAACATTCACACAATAAGGTCGAATATTGGTCCAATTCGTTGACGACACAAATGTCAAAATGTACTCGTGATCAAGGCAAAGGCTCCAGTGCAGCACGTTGACACAAAGTCAAAAGTCAAAGTCAAATAAGTATTTATTCAATGGTATCACAAGGATAACTTTAAAACGTCTTAAAACTAGGTGAGCCTATGTGCCAGTTCCATGTGAACACATTTGATACGTATTTAATCTAGCGATTAGTTCCGTTCTCACGTCAAGTCCATTAGAAAAGAACAGTTGGGCCCCTGGGGCCATATTTTTGTATTACTAACAAAGTAAAGTTATTTTCGTCCTTACGATCAATTAATATACCAGTCGCTACACAACTGGATAATTAACATAAAACTTTGTTTCATCGCCATATACTTATGATAGTGACTGTACCTGAGGTATGCTTATTATCTCCATATGAAATAGCAAGAGACTTATGAGAACCTGAGTTTATGAAGTGTTCCGAAGCAAAATAAAATAATAAATACGTTTGCAAGGAACAGATACGTTCACATAAAAAGAAATTACATTTACGTACGTAGTAACCCTTTCACAAACACGTAACAATTTTATGATGTAATGATAAGAATCAATTTCTCCTGGGTTTATTTGATTTTTATTTATAGAAAGTTTTTGGGATCACCTGAGCTTAAGCTTATTGTTTTATTCTTATAAATTAAACTGTTAGCTCTTTTCTGTAATTAACAGATATATTTATAATTTTTTTTATTAATTTTATAGTGTTTACTACACTTAAGGAAATCACAAAGATTTTTGTAATGTCCCAAAAGTTAAGAGCCGAGCGGGATTTGAACCCGCGACCTTCCCCTCGGTACGGGGCTGCGCTAACCACTGCGCCATCGGATCCTAATCACACTCGATGAATAACTCTTAGGGACTGTTCGGCACTAACGCGACCGTGGCTCCATCTACAGTTTTGACGTTATAGTCAACAATATATTCGCGGGTTCAAATCCCGCTCGGCTCTTAACTTTTGGGACATTATAAAAATCTTTGTGATTTCCTTAAGTGCAGTAAACACTATAAAATTAATAAAAAATTATGAAAAACGCAAGGTGACATCTCTCGTCGATTCAACTGAATGCAACTTCGGTTATCGAGCAGGTTAGTTGACTATAACGTCAAAACTGTAGATGGAGCCACGGTCGCGTTAGTGCCGAACAGTCCCTAAGAGTTATTCGTCGAGTGTGATTAGGATCCGATGGCGCAGTGGTCAGCGCAGCCCCGTACCGAGGGGAAGGTCGCGGGTTCAAATCCCGCTCGGCTCTTAACTTTTGGGACATTATAAAGATATATTCATATTTAAAAAAAAGCAGTCCACAACTATCATGAAAACTACACTGGAAGCCTATTCAACATAGTTTAACTAAAGGCTCTGAACGGTGGGCAAGTTCTTCCCAAAATAGTTTAAAACTTACAGCAATATCTTGTTATCCAAGCATTGACTTAAGTGCCTTACGCAAACTACTATGCGCAAAAAGTACTAACAAAAACTGGAAAAATCTACATAATAATACACTAGGCAGTTACTTTTTATTTATGGCGGCAGATTTTAAAGCCGTAAAATGTTTGTACGTCACAGCTCCATAAGTTATTACCATAACAGTACCGTCGTAGCCGCCGCTACGGCGTAGCGGAGTCTACGAGCTGCTACGGCGTACAACCTATGACAAGATATTTTCATGATTTCTGGGAATCTTTGTTGGTCGATTCCTATTCTCAGTGTTTCAAAAAAATACAACAGATTATTTGATTTGTAAGAGAAAACTGTATGCTAATATAAAATTATGTAGGCAAAGTGACTTTAGGCTATAAATCTTAGGTATTCCAGACAAAAATCTAGCCAAAATATTCCTAAGAACCTAAGATATCTGATTTAATTTATGAGCTCGAGGCAATTCAATACGAACTTTCCTCGTCTCATCTTAACCGATCATAATTTAACATGAAATCGTGCCATCTCAAAGCATCTACATAATTATATTCATGGTCTGGTATTGCGAGGCGAGTGAGTAGCACACGTCACGAGACGCGGCGTGATCCTCTCGGGAGTGCGGAGGGACCGCCCTGAGGGCTGATGTCATTACAGCCTGACTCATGCACAAAAAACCCTAGAATGCGGCGTCCCGATTGCAGCTGCGTGTAGTATTTTCTCTCGATTATCAGGGATAGATGCAGCGGAGGACAGGCGCGGCGCGGAGGCACGCGGGGGCGGCGGGCGAGGGACGCGCGAGGGGGGGGGGGGCACTCGGCGCCGCCTCAGTCGAGCCGAGCCCTCTGCGCCGCACGCACGTACAATGACGCACTGAGCGGGAACAAATGTGTGCTCCGCGGGACAAGTCGCGAACGCATCCGACAACACCGGCTAATCACCGCTGACAGTGTTTCTTTTTAGTTTTTTAAGTATTTATTTATTTGTTTCTAGTTTGACTCTCTTGGACTGTACCGGTTCCTGGCTAATGTGAGTTCAAATTGCGGCGGCGTGTCTGCGGGTCACGTGCCCTATATTTAGGGTGTTTCCGCCCGAATACCACTTGCAGTACATCCTAGCAACGCTTCGCTTCCGTAGATCTAGAACTAGTGACATTAGATAGAACTGTATCTTGAAATTTACTTATCATCTTGTATTGACCGCACGCGACTCGCAAGGCTCCTGCGATTTTGACTGTTTTAGCTCTCTATCGGCATGATGCGATTACTAAATATACTACTGCATTCTAGAAAGTTGTTTTATGTTTTTCAATCACCCAAATCCATTCGGATCGTTTACCGAAACCAGTACTGGAGTGTCTTAATATTTATGTGCTGCGGTTGATTCAGTCGTACTTTAGACTTTATTTCGAGGATGTAGAGTTGAGATTCGCGGTGGTCCCTCTCGGTAGAAACATTAAACCCGAATGTCTGTAAATTCACCATCTTATTTCTTCATTTTTAGTTAGCTCCTCTGCAATGCTTCGCTAGTGGTGGGTGGTATAGTTGTGTTGTGTTATTTGGCGCGAGTGCCGGAGTGCGCCGAGCTCGGCTACGTGATGTATGTGGATGTGACACGTGGCTACCTGGAAGTAAATAATTGCTCGCACGTGGCACTGAGCTCAATTAACCCCCAGCGAGGGGTTGGAACGCACGCTTTCACTAATGGTGAACCTGTACACGTTTGTTGTGAAACGGTAGGCGTGCTTTAGTGATTGATGACCTACTATTGCCATATTTTCCGATTTTGACTTCTCACTTCCATTAATGATTAAACATTGAAAAATCGATGAATGTTAACAACTTTAACTGATTCTTTTTACAGTTTAATTTTAAACTGATCAGTTTTTAAAATTAATGATATAAAAAAATTCTATGATATTTTTTTTTATCATTTCTAAACACAAATCTAAGTCGACGAATCTAAGATTCTAAACGAACTAGAAAAATGAGGTGAAACTTGGTGATTATACCCGATCGGCAAGGGATGCTTATGATCTCAAGTTTCAGTGAATTTTGATATTTCATAAAGCGGGTTCGCACAGTTACGAGCTCACAATTTGCATGTTCATCTGTTCGGCTATCGGTATCCCGATACGTAGATTTAATATTCTATTCGGATCATTTGGCAGAACACATTAGAAGGCTGGAGTGTGCGTGTATGCGTGAGTGTGTGTTTGTGTCTGGGAGGGGGAGGCTCCCCCCGGAGGAGGGGGTGGGGGCTTGCGGGCCGGTGCCGGGCACATGGCGATCGATGCGGAGTATCATTTGCGTGCGACGGGGCCGTCGCCGCCGCCCGCGCCCCGCCGCTTCTCAGATGACCTCCTACAGGCAAGCCTAGACTGGAAACTGGGCAGAGATCATTTTAGGGAATGCTTAATGTGGATGATGGATCGATCGGTCCCGTGACGGCAGCGGTCGGGAGACGGTGCGGTTCACTTCGCGCGGATACCCACACTTTCAACTTTCAGCAACGTTATCCGTATACTGCCAGGTTTTTAGAATCAGCTGTATTTTATTTCATCTCATTAGCAGTTACAGTTACTTTGCACATTTAATCTAGGTTATTGTGAAGTTGCACTGTTTGTTAACCAATTTTTTAACTGATTTTAAATTAAAGGAGTTTTAGCTCTGTAAAAGTTTGGCTACAAGAAATGAAAGAACCAGTTTATCAATATACATTTAATTTTATTTTTATTATATCTTGAAATGCAAGGTGCAATAAAAGAGTGAAGGAGCAATGAGCAAATCCATGGTTCTTAGAACCGAGAATCGTTTGAGAAAAGAGATTCTCGGCGATCGCGAACCGGATGACGAAACGTAAGGCCGAAATTGTTTACACTGTTGAGGTAGTATAAGGATGGAGGCTCAAATTATTCAACCTGGACATCTTCATAGAAGGTGTATGCTGTCAGTGGACTTCAGGTACCAGCCACTGATAATAATAATACCTGTTCAAGTTTGCAAACAACTGCAGACTTTCTTAGAGTAAAAAGATAGAGTAGAAGCCCACGTGATATCCACGTGTGCTCCACGTTTGCGCGTCTATATTAATAAGGAGTGGAAACACGCGCGACTTGGTTTATATGAAACTGTTTTCATCCAAACATCAACCCTCCTAGATGTTGTGTTTCAAACATTTCTTTTATTTGTGCTCCTACACTGTGCGTTAGAGATGTAGTGTAGGAATTAGATGAATAGAAGGCAAAAAATACTTCACATTTTGATGATTTTAAGATATACAGGATACAGTTTTTAGCTTAAAAACAAACAGTCACAGGTGACAAGCGCGACCTTGTCGCTAACAAGAATATTATGTAGATTTCAGTAGAATACGAATCGAAAAAAAAAGGATTTGACATCTTTTTAATGCGTTTATACAAGAAATACTTTTGACTTTGAACATCTCTACCAGGCAAGTATTTCACATTTTTCACGTCAGCTTATGAAAAAAGTGGTTATGTCCAGCAGTTGTTCAGGCTGATGATGATGATGATTCAAAATGTTATCATTTATAATGACTGCAAATCAAAAGTTTAAAAATTGGAGCTTTTAAAACGAAACTTACAAAATGGTTATCATAATACCTTTCGAACGAAGTCACAAACATTACACTTAATCTGTTTCTCAGTACCTAATATAAATTGTAACCAGTTTAAAAGTACTTAATAATTACGAACTATTATTAAATTTATCAACCCTGTTTGTTAGATAAATTTGCTTCCCCTCATTTCGTGTAATTCACCCTATTTTCTACCCTTAACGAGATTACATCCGTATCCTGGTACCGGAAGTCGGTCAAATCAACCCCTGCAATAATGGGCATGTCACTTCAAATTTACTTGCAGAGAAAAATGAGCTTTATCACGTTCGTTTTGGATCCAATATGGCTTGCTTAAAGGTGGTGAATATTTTCCTTGTAAATTATCATAAATGTGAAGGTTTGTTGTCCAATCATGCGGTCAAAGTTGAACGAAACTCGATTATTTCACAATAGTTCCACACTTTGGTCTATACATTTTTAAATGTATGTTCTTCAGCCATTTTACTTTATCTACCACTAGTGGCCGCCCGCGGTTTCACTCGTCCCGCTCCCGTTACTTTTTGGGATAAAAAAAAAATAAGTCCGTCTTCTATTTCTATGCTACCTGCCACCAATTTTCAGCCAAATCGTTTCAGCCGTTTTTGAGAAATAAATAAGTTACACTATTTCCACGACTTTCTTTTATTTAGAAATATATAATAATAATAATAATACTTGTAATGTGGCAAGAGTGAGGTGTCAAGGGTCGTGAGTTCATTGTTCATAAGTCCAATTAAATTTGTTTTTATTTTCTTTTTGTGGGAATGGAAATGTGCTTTATTTCAAAATTAAAACTGGATTTATTATGAATTGGCTTTAAAGTTGGCCTGTTCTTCTAGGGTGACTGTAACTGGTAGCTTAAATGAAATGAAATGGAATTGTTTATTGCATAAGTATAGTTTTACATCAGTTTAGTAATAGTAGGTACTAAAAAAGCAGCCAAGTGCGAGTCGGACTCGCCCATGAAGGGTTCCGTAGCATCAAATAACATAATATAAAGGTTTTTGTAGTTCGTCGAAAGGTAAATTGCGGCTTACGATTTATGACGTATAAAAAAAAACTACTGACTAAATCTCGTTCAAACCAAATATCGTTGGAAGTTTGCATAGTAATGTACAACATATATTATATTTTTTTTAGTTTTATCATGCTCTTATTTTAGAAGTTAGAGGGGGGGACCAACTTTTTCCACTTTGGAAGCGTCTCTCGCGCAAACTATTCAGTTTAGAAAAAAACGATATTAAAAACCTCAACGTCATTTTTGAAGACCTATCCATATACACCACACGTATGGGTTCGATAAAAAAAAATTTTTGAGTTTCAGTTTCAAGTATGGGGACCCCTAAAATTTATAGTTTTTTTTCTATTTTTTGTGTAAAAACCTTAATGCAGTTCACAGAATACATCTACTCACCAAGTTTCATCAGTCTAGCTCTTATGGTTTGACTGTGACACGGCCGGACAGACAGACAGACAGACAGACATGACGAATCTATAAGGGTTCCGTTTTTGCCATTTGGCTACGGAACCCTAAAAAGCGCAACACATGCAGGTGCTTGTCAAACTTCAAATAAAAATTAAGTAAATCAACTGAACAAAATGCCTTTTGACTTTAAAACGATCAAGTCTAAACATATCATCAACCGCAGCATTATAATTAAAGAATTACAATCATCTATATCTGTCACATGAAGCCCCATCATTAGAATGAAAAATAGGGCTCGGTATCAATCAATCAATATCATGTTACCCAAAAGTAAAGAGCGCAGCCGCCTAGCGCCTCGCAAGCCTACCATGAGCTTCATATGGTTATGGCTATGCCTGTCAAATTGTGTATAGATAGGCTGACCCACACATTCATTTTCTTCTTGGATTTGAATGTGTTGACACAATTTTGACAGCCATAACCATAACCATATGAAGCTCATGGTAGGCCAGCAGACCGTCAAGTCTAGACCTAATCTGTGAAACATACACAATAAAACAGAAATTAGCCCTAAACTGGGAGCAGACTATAACTCATCAAACTAGCTAAGTGGGGCCGTATTTAATGTTAAATAGGGGATGATGGGCAGGGGCTGCCTACCCCATTTTCTTGTGGGTGTTAGTCTCACATCCGGGAAAGTCACAAGATGGAACAGATTATCGTGAAAGGTGAATAGTTTTATGACATACTAGTAGAATTCACACGACTTTGTTAGCGTAAACTTCTTTTCAAACTTCAACCATTCATTGCATCCCGTGTACAGTAATATTCTACTGGAGTAGTGTTAGTAGCTGTTGATTATGCCAGCGGAATGATAGCTAAGTAGGACCATAAAATTGCATTATCAAAAAAAAAAATATTGGATGAGGGTAGCCCAAGATCGTTGTATAAGACAAGAGCAAAGACAGCCCTACGGCCCGCAGTGAGTTATTGTACGATAGTCTTAGATTCGACTCCCTTTTAGAACTTGATTTTTGTTGGTAAGAATAATTAAACTGGTATCATGTAAACTATGAAAAAACTTTATGACAAACCTGTTATCTGAATTATAATATCGAAAGACCGCACTTTACACTCACCAACGCACATTTTACTTCATCATCATCATCATCATCATCATTTCAGCCCGGTATCACCCACTGCTGGGTATAGGCCTCCTTCATTTTCTGCCAGCCTCCTCTGTCCTGTGCGTCTCTTGTCCAGGTGTTTCCTGCGACCCTTACGATGTCGTCGACCCATTTTACTTAGGGTAATGATAATAGCTAGGTGATCTTTTTACACCTATTACTGAGTCTAGACTAGGTCCGAGGTGGTAGTAATAGGCTAGGCAATAAAGAGTGGGTGCTATGGCCCAGTGGATGTCAAACTTTCTATCTTATGACTCCGTGCGTCGTCGTCGAGTCGACGTAAACGGAGCATTTTAACAATTGACTAATCTTTACATGTACTAAGAAAGGTATTTAACAAGGGTTTAATTTCAAAACATCTAGTCAGCATAATAGAGTATGCATTATTTTTGATTTGTAAAAGGATCATATAAAAAAAGCAGCTAAGTGCGAGTTGGACTCGCCCATGAAGGGTTCCGTAGCAACAAGTTACATAATTTATAGGTTCTTGTAGTTCGTCGAAAGGTAAATTGCGGTATACGATCTATGACTTATAAAACAAAAACTACTTACTATAGATCTCGTTCAAACCAAATATCGTTGAAAGTTTGTATAGTGATGTACATCATATTTTTTTTTAGTTTTATCATTCTCTTATTTTAGAAGCTAGAGGGGGGGACCAATATTTTACCACTTTGGAAGTGTCTCTCGCGCAAACTATTCAGTTTAGAAAAAAACGATATTTGAAACCTCAACATCATTTTTGAAGACCTATTTAAAGATACCCCACACATATGGGTATGATGAAAAAAAAAATCAAGTTTCTCTTTTTATAACGCTTTTATTAGTTTCACATACATACATACATACATACATACATACATACAATGTATGTATGTATGTATGTATGTATGTATGTATGTATGTATGTATGTATGTATGTATGTATGTATGTATGTATGTATGTAACCGACCCCTTTGAGCTCGATTTTGTCCTACTTAGAACGATCAGATTTGATTCAAACTTTGCACACCTGTCAAAGGTCGATGACAATGCAATAATATGAAAAAAAAAATAAAAAAAAATGAAAAGAAATAAAAAAAAATAAAAAAAAACCTACTTTGAACGATCAGATTTGATTCAAACTTTGCACACCTGTCAAAAGTCAATGACAATGCAATAATATGAAAAAAAAAATAAAAAAAATGAAAAGAAATAAAAAAAAATAAAAAAAAACCTACTTTGAACGATCAGATTTGATTCAAACTTTGCACACCTGTCAAAGGTCGATGACAATGCAATAATATGAAAAAAAAAAAAAAATGAAAAGAAATAAAAAAAATGAAAAAAAAACTTCTTTGAACGATCAGATTTGATTCAAACTTTGCACACCTGTCAAAGGTCGATGACAATGCAATAATATTAAAAAAAAAATATGAAAAAAAAAAAAACTAAAAAGTTAAAAATAAACTTTAGTTTAAAAAACTAAAAAAAAACGCTTTTATAACTAATTGAACTAAAAAGTTAAAAATAAACTGTAATAATCAATTGAAAATTTATATTATTCTACAAAAAGCGTGGGGTGCTTTTTTATAAGTTATTATATTAAACTAAAGTTTTCGTTTTATAGGCTACTAGTGGTCACCCGCGGCTTCGCTCATTCCGTTCCCGTTACGCCCCGTTCCCTTTAATTTTTCGGGATTAAAAGTAGCCTATGTGCTATTCCAGACCATAACCTATATCGGTGCCAAATTTCATCCAAATTCGTTCCGTCGTTTTAGAGTTATTGAGAACAAACATTTATCCTTACAAACTATCACATCTATATTTATAAAAGAAAGTCGTGTTAGTTACACTATTTATAACTCAAGAACGGCTGAACCGATTTGGCAGAAAATTAGTGGGGAGGTAGCTTAGAACCGGGAGAAGGACATGGGATACTTTTTTATCCCGAAAAAGCAACGGGAACGGGGTGTTACGGGAACGGGCGAGCGAAGCCGCGGGCGGCCACTAGTTTATAATATAAGTGTGATTGAGGTGACTACATATTGGTCGAGGAGGGTTTGAGAGAGTCTTGACTCGATAAGAAGAAGGAGAAGTTAGTAAGCATGGCGTAAAACTGAGTGCAAGCGCTCCCTGCGAGCAAAGCGTATCGTCCACCACTCTGATACGGAACGGTAGTCAGTCAAAAGGTTGCCTTATGCGCCAGAAATAGCACCTCCATTCAAATCGGAACACAAAAATGCGAGCATCACTGCTTGAGTAGTACCTCAGTTACTTCTATCGACTCAAGCCTTGCGTACATCTGCTAAGCACACCGCAGAAAGCTTTGATGTGCCCAAGGCTTCAGCAAGTAAACTGAATTAACATAAATCTACATAAAGAAGAACCTTTTACCTATTCGGATCAAATATCGGTATTGTTTTACCGAAGGGAAAAGTTAATTTAAAAGTTGCTCGCGAGTCGAAACTTTGGGGAACTTTTTTCAAAGTCAACAGAATGTAATTTGATATTTCTCTTGAATAAATTTATTTTATTTTGTTTTGCCTTTTGTTCTATTTGCCTTTGCTAGTGCAAATGTTTACCGTATAAACGGCAAAGCATAGGAATATAAATTATTCATTAAAACATAGTTTTCAGCTTTCAACCAGAATTGTATGAGGTTTTGTTAGTTGTCAGTCTGATAGGTATATTTAATTTCTACTTTTTATGCTGATTAATTATACAAATAAAGACATCTGCAGGCGTACCGTGCCTTTGTGCAATAAAGGCCTACGCACATTTAGGCAATAACGATCATGTGAAACGCTGTCAAATATGACAGCGATATTTGACAACGTTTTAGCTGATTGCCATCGCCTAGATGTGCGCAGGCCTTAAGTCAGAACAGGAGTCTCATTGTTTAAAATTTTCTAACCTTTTTGGAAGCCTTGTAAGAGAATACAGTAAAGTGAGAACGCTTTTAGGTCCAAAGTAATTAACACGTCCAAGAAGTAGCGTGTACGGGTGCGATATAGTAGGGGTCGACCTTAAAAAGTTAAGCTAGAAGTATTTGTCGATGGCATGAGTCAAAACATTGCAATTCCAAGGGCAACGAACCCCAAGTCGATCCTAATGTCACACTGGAATTAGGGTTCAGCTCCCAAAATGTAAAACGATAAATAAATTCACTGACAGACAGACCAATTTGGAGGGGCGGGCCGCTATTTGTCTTTTTAATTTTAAAAGTTATGTTTTGGTTTCGTTAGACAACATGCTATTTATTTGTATTTCAAAATGCAAAATTGAGGTTACCAATTTTTTGGCATATTTAGAGGGCCAAATCAGACGATAAAAAATGACTCATAATGAACTCTCATTGCAAAATATGAGTTAAACACCTGTCAAAATTTTAATTGGTCGATTACAATTCGTAAAATCAGCCCTGATGAGCATGGTAGTCGGTACCATGTTTCTTCTTTTTTACAAAATTGCACTAATACTTTGATGAGTATTCCATTGTGAATCAAAAACATATTAATATAGCGAAAATTGCTTTGGACTCATAACGGTAATGTCTCTTGCAAAGCAATCTTTTCTTCAGTGTTGGCTTTATAGCGCCCGTCATAAAGCGATTACCGCTCCTCAGCAAAACCATCTTGAGCCGCATAGTAACTCGCCAAATACCAACATTTCATCATAAGGAGCCATATAAAAAGGGTCATTCTATACTTTTGTCTTGAGTTTTAAGCTCCCAAAACAACGAATGTCGGAGATGTCACCTTGTTTGACCCCCAAAGCCTTTACAAAACGAATTCATGCCACGTCTCTAATAAGATAAGGCATCTTATCGAATTTCGTGAAAATCGTAATCGACTTTGATGATGAGAATTTTCCATTCGCAATATTAGATATTTTTATTGGCTATTTTTATACCGAAATGTGGGATTACTGATAACAAGATTCAATTTTATTTTATTGCTAGTTATCATAGCCAAAACTATTTGTTTCAAAATATTTATACACGACATTTATATTGCTACGCACTAAAACGAAAAACTGCAGTTTTAGGATTTAGCTAACAAACATTTTATGGTATACTAAAAGTTATGGCCAGAGTAGGATTCAAACGTACTAACAAAACATTTGTTTGGAATCACCATGGCACTAATTTCGAATAATTCATTACGATCCTGAGAACCTACCCACTTTACAAGTGACCAAAAAAATGATTACTATAATGAAGAAATTAATTAAATATTATAATGCAAAATTTCATGTTTTATAAAATAAATATCTTCTCTGACCAGACATCCGCTGTAAACTACTTACTACAAAATCGTACGCACGTATTCTATGTCGTAGCGAGTGCTACGACGCGACGTAGCGCTTGCTACGGAATGCTACGGGTTCGATTTGACCTCTACAAACTCGCAAGAACAAACTTGTTTATTCTAGTTTCAACGTACAATGTAAGTATCTCGGCGGGTCAGGGACTCAGATATGCGTACCTTAACATCATAACTATGACGAATCTTATTTTTGTTTCTCCAGGGCTATCAATGTGGAAGCAACATCACTTTTATTTAAAAACAAACTTTCAACTAATCAGTTGAGCTATCTGTAGATCGTGACAAACGCTTTAAATTATCAATGTTTTATTTTAAAGCTATTGAAAGGTGTTCTTAAAACAAAGCATGTAATTTTTTTTATATAAAATGTATTTTCAAAACAAAATGTTTGTAGTGCTTTATCAGTCAGTTTAGTTGTAGTAGAGTTCTTCGTGAAAATCTCGTCCGGGGAAGTCCTACCACCATGCCTATTTCAGCCGTGAAGAAATAGTTCTTCACGGCAAGACATGGTGGACAGAAATAGGCATGGTGAATATCACCATGCCTATTTCTGCTGTGTTTCGGTTCGAAGGGTGTGGGTGCCGGTGTAATTACTGGCACTTGAGGCTAAACATCTGTATGATAATCGCAGGGCAGTGCATTTTAGGGCACTTTTTTGACTTGCAAGACCTACGAGGCAATGCTTTGTTTTAGGCGATGGTTACCACTTTTCATCAGGTAGGCCAAAAAAGTTGATATTTGCTTTTAGTTGATTTTGCTTATCCGTATACTTGGGCTACATATTTCTGGTACTTGCTTTGTTGCGTTCATATTTTTGGAATGAAGATACAATTAAGGCATGAGCCTAATACGGCACGTTTTAGAGTTATGTTAACAGTCCAACGCCATATAGGGCACGTCCTCAGTAGACGTGCTCTAAGAACACGTGCCATAATTTAAAGGCAGTAGGAGTAAAAAGTGAGGAAAGTCCTCAAGGACTTTCAAACTTTGAAGCTTGTGAAGCAGATCTAGAATTCATAATCACTTCCAAATAAAACCATGCGAATGAAGTCGCGTTTGATTCCACTAGTCTCCGCTTCACATAAATTCGACCGGACAATGTCTCCCGAAAGTCTGACTTAATCACCACATGCGTAGAGCGGGTAACTACTAGATGTACTAGATACTAGTATTCGGGCGAGCTCCACCAACAAATTAACGTTCGATTAGTTAATGTTCTGGTTTGTCGTGTTTATAGATTTTAAGTGTTTGAATTTATTGTTTAAATCGAATAAAAGTGGTCGACGCGTGCTCGAGATTCCACTTGTATTCATTCAAATCTCAAGGATCAGTTGAAAACGTCTTAGAAACCGGTAAAATAATGTTTTTATTGATTTAATAGTGTTTACTACACTTAAGAAAATCACAAAGATTTCGTCGAGATTTCGTCGAGTGTGATTAGGATCCGATGGCGCAGCGGTTAGCGCAGCCCCGTACCAAGGGGAAGGTCACGGATTCAAATCTCGCTCGGCTCTTAACTTTCAGTTAATTAAAGTTCAAAAACGTGAACGTCTATCTGCTCAAAAGGATCATATAAAAAACGGTAGGTACCGAGCCGTAGTTTGTTGCCTGTTCTTCTAGGCTTGGTCGCGTGGAACTGGCACCTAGACTCACCTAGCTTTAAGACGTTTCAAAGTGATTCTTATAATTGAACTGAATAAAGACTATTTTGATTGATTGATTAACAGCGTTGTAGCTAACAGGCCTGCTCTTCCAGGCTATGGGCCTAGAGTTTCAACTCTAGCTTATGGTAGCTTTACACTGCAGTTGATTAGTGAGAGCTAGGCTCGGTGTAAGTGGGCGGTCGGAGCTCGCATTACGTCCCTGGCAGTGACATGTGCGTCGCTGGCCGTTTGTCTGGAAGCCATTAAACGCGCAATAATGCAATGCAATCTCACATGACGCTAGGGCTGCCACTACTTTATTACCCGCTTGTATATGAGAACTTCATCCGGTGAGTTCGTTTAAACACCACACTAGAATCATCTGTGGTTTTCCGCTTAGTTCTGACATGTTGGTTCATGTAGAGAATCATAATAATCACTTATCTCTAAAGAAGAAGTCGTTTAGAATAGACATAGCAGATGTCTATAGTGAAGACCATGGTGACCATTGGGCAATCGCCTTTAGATAGGCATTAGTGTAAGCCAACACAGATATTAAATAATAGGGCGATTGATCTTATGAAAACGAAGCTCAGCAGAAATTCTTTATTTAGGTGCATAGTGTTTTAACCATTTTGTGCTTAAACAAGAATCGTAGTATTCGTGGTCTTCTTTCTTTTCATCATCATCATCAACATGGCACGTCTTAGGAGACCAAGACGTGCCACTGAGCCCAGTGTTCAGCTCTTCTTCTCCAGCTCTTCGTCTCTTCTCTTTTACTAATATTTATTTATTCATTAAGAAACCCAATAAAAAAGCCCCTAGAATATTCATGTTCTTAAAATTATAAGACGAAAAGGAATTGAACGAAAAATCTATAGTATTTTATAGTAACATTCAAACGTGCCTCGATCTTACCACATCAAAAGTCCATTTATCAAAAAGAGTGCCTACCATGCTTTCAGATAAACATAGCTATATCAAAGAATCCCAACCTCACAGAATAATAATAAATAACACGACCATTTTGATTGTCTTGTGAAAATGAGTTGAGGAAAAATATGTTAGTATCAAAGCAACGAGTAAAGTATACTACACTACATGCTACCCAAAACTAGAACCATTCTTACTGACGGCTCACACTTATGCGGAAACAAACCCTCATAATCATAGTATAACAATAAAAAAATATGAATACCAACGAGAATTAGCCTCGCGGTCACAATAAAATAACAAAATGGCATGCGGCAACCCTAAGTGTACGTATACGCTTGTGTGCGTGCCCCGCCTCTTGGCACCACGGACCGCACCCCCACTACCACACTAGCCCGCGCGTATATACAACTATAACTGTGGTTTATTTTTACCAAAAACTTAAAACATTATTGTTTGACCGATTTGGCTGTATGCTAACTTTCAGAGTGCCTGATTTATCTACTGGTGCTCGATTCAAAAAAAAAGAAGCTGCGTTTTAAGCACGATTTACGATGTACTGCTCTCAGAAGACAATTTCGAGGCTTCGCTGGTAACATATTGCACTTTAAATGAACCACTAAAAGAGGTTAGTTCTT
This sequence comes from Thera obeliscata, assembly GCA_947578465.1. Classification (NCBI taxonomy): domain Eukaryota; kingdom Metazoa; phylum Arthropoda; class Insecta; order Lepidoptera; family Geometridae; genus Thera; species Thera obeliscata. The sequence goes on along the minus strand of OX387918.1, from coordinate 25,173,402 downwards.
AAAATATTACCTTGAGTTTTACTGTCAGCATTAGCACCATTTTTACTAACAAAATCTCCAGTAAGACTATTTTAATGTTCGGACGGCTAACTACCATTTTGAATGACCGATCTGTGGATATCGACTGATCTTGAGGATTGCTCGTTAACCTATTTCGATGCATTTTTAATTGCCTCATTCCACAATAAAAAAAAATTAGCTGCGTTAGCGCTGCCTACAAGAGTGCTACAATAATACCTACCTACTTATTAATGATGATGTAGCCACCTACTGGTCGAAGTGGCTTTAATGATTGTAATATCGATACGAAAAAAGAAGAAGAATGATGATGATAAATTCAATGCGTATAATTAATACCACGCATGGAATTTCAAACATTTATTGGTAAATATCATTATTGCACTCAATTGCCGACCAAATTGCCATCGGCTGTTTTTCATGACTACTACATGCTGGGCCTCTTCAAGGCAAGAGTGAATAGGTGCCTTCTAGACCATCCTGCTCCATCGTCGCTTATCATCAGGAGAGATTGATGGGCTTTATCATGTATAGAAAAAGAATGTATACATGGTATAGGCCATGTATAATATATAAAAAAGAGTATCTTTTAATGTTACGCCATTAGTTGCTGCTGCGGAATTAAATGAATTTCTTATATTTTTACATACTACTAACTTGCGTAGTAGTATCTACTATAAAGAGGGTTTTAGATTATTACAAGTTATAAGTTTGTATTTGAACCAGTTTCATCTGAATCAGTCTACTACAGCGAGATTGAGTCTCAAATACTTAAACTTTCACATTTATGCCATTAGAAGGATGACTTGGAAGTTCTTAGACTTCTTATAATTTATCTTCACAAGTAAAGCCGGTAGGCTGAGTGAGTGTGCTATAGTTGAGCATGAACGCAAACTAATTTATAGTTATTTAAGTTGGCAACTAGCATTGCCCAATTGTTATGAAATTTTCATGATATTCAAATCAAGGCACAAATAACCAGAAATAAGGACGTACTAAAGCTGTGTCTATACACGAGAGCAGTGACTAGCTGAGTGGAAACTTTTATACGAACCGACATCATTGTCTATTATAAATCACTATTTTGTAATTACCAAAAAAAAATACCGGTATTAGCTGCTGATACTGAACACATCCACGAAAAAAAAATTTTTTTGAGACATTAAAAAATGTTTTTTTAAATAACCACAGTTTTTGACAAATATTTAGAAATGAATGTTTATTGATATTATAGTGTTTTCTACACTTGAAGAAATCACAAAGATTTTTATAATGTGTGTGTTGTGTGTGTGTTGTGTGTGTGTAAAAATATTTAGAAATGATTCAACAAGCAAAAATCATTTCATTTATAAACGCTAAATACCAAGTGGAACCGAACAGCGTAATTTTTTTTCTCTCTAGTTTACGTAACTAATATGTCCATAACTTTATGCAGGATTTCAGAAAATTTAAAATTTAATAACTTTGTCATTTTATCGAAAAAAAAAAATTCTGATTGCACATTCATAATGTTCTACCCCTACTACATTACCCTATTTTATTTTTTTGGTAGTTACAAAATAGTGGTGTATAACAGTGCAGTATTAGTTATTATCACGTGATGATTAACGGACATAACGTGTAGTCGCGGTTATTTTGTCATTTTCGTATGAACATGATGTCGAAGAATGCTAGCTGCGTCCGATATGAAAAAAATAATATATGACGGATGCTGAGACCATCACCCAATACATGAACCTGTATCCATACCACACGCTCTGTCTGGCTCTGGTTTTGAATCTGTGTGAGTGTTGGCTAAATCACTCCTACGTCGAAACGTCACACACACAGTATAATACACTAGTGAGCAGTCACACCGACTCAAAACAAGTGCCAGAGACAGAGCCAGATAGAGCTTGTGGTAGGCCTACTGATTTGGATGAAAATTGGAAATAAATACAATGATGTATAGTTCGTAACGCGTGTCACATATTAAACATAATAGTCAGGCATATTATACATACCTTATAGGCATTTTTTATTTAAAAAACTGGATCTAAAAAGTAGAAAAACGAAGGGGAAGTAAACAAACCTTGAAAGCCTTAAAGATCAATGTAAGCGATGAGCACGTGAGCAAAACCGCAATCAATAAGAAACATACAAAAACCCACGACCCCTTGTAGGTACAGCCTTTTGTAAGTTTGCCAAATGTGTTGTCAAAAGCTCAAATTCAAAGCAAAATCATTTCCAATAACTAAACCGTGTAGATACTTATAAGGTACTTAAGCTCGAATAACTGTGTGCTAAAACAGTTGTTTTGAAACTACTAACTTATCTGTAAGGCCCTCCGTACACACAGCTATACAAATCTTCAATACCCGACGATTTTCGTCTGTAAGCAACTACCACAATATTAATTCACCATAACCACGCATTGCCGCATGTACGAATCTCTATTAATTGGTATTCAAATTTCTTTATTCAATGATATTTATTTATTTATTTTATCTATTTATTTAGACAAATGCATTTTGGGCTAACAGCTAGCGCCAAAGCGCCCAAACGCAAAATACACATTACAATAAAAAGAAGTCAGTCTAAACAATACAATTACAATATAATACAATTTTAACATGCATGGTCAATAGTACATTGTTACCTGAGTGTTGAAAGTCACGTTTTTTGAGTCCCGAGACGGGTTTGGCGCCAGAGCGTAAGCGAGGGCGCCAATGGAGCTTGAGGGACTTAAAATACTTTCACCCGAGGTAAACACTGTGCTTTTCATTACGAATACAAGGAAAGTAAAAATAAAAACATGAAAGAAAAATTAGTGAAAATGAAGATTGATTTGCCGTTGCCGCCTTCCCGGTTTTTTTTTTCTTTTTCTCTGGCGGGCCTTCGGCTACGGCTCGCCAGCATTATTCAGCCATTGTTTTCATTCTCATAATTTAAAAAATGGTAAATTGTTTCCTCAAATCTATGTTATTTTAAATAAATAGTTGAAGCTATATATTAATCAAGTAATTTAGAAGATATATTATTTATTTAATACTATCTTTATGTTATTTAAATTTAAATTTTACATTGCGCTCTAATTAGACTTTTTAAACTTCTTACCGTTGTAATGGGTTTCCAACCTACTTGCTGAATAAAAAGTTGGAATTTGGTTCAACGACCTCTTTGCAGTCAGAAAGACTTTAGAAAGTTGGAACATGGTTGAATAAAATAGAACTTGTTTTTTTTTATTATTTGACAGCTGTCAGTAGAAAGCGATTCTCCCTAGGGCTGAAAGTTTTACTTTCAATTAGGCCCCTCAGGCAACTTCAGACCTACTTTCAGAGTATGAGTAATGAAAAATATCAAAATAGCAAAATGTCAAGATTACAAATAATAATAATAATATATATTTTCCCAGTATAAATAAAAAACAAATGAAACATGTCAAAAAGATGATAAGAATTAAGTATGTCATACTTAATTCTTATCATCTTTTTGACACAGAGTCAAAATCAAGTTCAATAAATTATATTTAGAAATAATGTCATCAAATAATATAACTTAGAGGCACTATCAAAAAATAAGTCGGCATCTGTCAGAATAAATTCGTTGAGTGTAGCAAGCGTTCTCGCAGTAGGAGCGTTAGCTCCGGCAACCGTCCGCACCCCGGGCGGTGGAGAGAATCACAAGGATCACTTTAAAACGTCTTAAAGCTAGGTAAGTCTAGGCGCCAGTTCCACGCGACCAAGCCTAAAGCCTACCAAGCTTCTAGGCTTGGTAGGCTCTAGCCTAGGGAGCCTATATTGCGGCGCTCAGAGACTAAAATCGCCGGGTTTGATGACTTGCATATGAAAGGAGCTAAATCTTCAATATTTGACGTCTGGCCTAGATTTTATAATGGATCCTAAGCTTTGAAGTTGTTACTGAATCTCGATGATAAATGACAGGGTTATGTAAGCACTAGTTTGTAAGTTTGTATGTGCTTGTTACATATATAAGTTGTACTAAGAAAGACTCTTTTATTTACAATGCATAATATTAGAGGTATATACAGGGTTATTCATAATTAGCTGCAAATACTCAGGAATTAGGTTCAACAAATAAAATGAAAAATATATATGTAATTATTTTTTTTTAATTTTGATTTAAGTTTTTGTATCAAAATTTTATTTTTTATTATTTTTTTTACGGCTATTGCATAATGATTGCCATGGAGAACAGGACGATGACCCACCCAGGCGGTGACTGAACGCAGAGTGTCGCTCACGGCGCGCGGGCGCGGATCAAAGGTCAAAATAGGTCAGGCGCCAATGATTCCAAAGGATATTCTTTGTCGATTTTCTCGGGATTTTCATAACAAAACTTAAAAAAATCATTTCATAAATATTTTTTATTTTATTTGTTGAACCTAATTCCTGAGTATTTGCAGCTAATTATGAATAACCCTGTATATATATTGTTTTACTAGCTGATAGAACAAGCATATGACTCACCTGTGGCTAAGTGGAAACCATTGCATATAACAAAACATTCCCTCGTAGGTCACGCACGTCAGGAACGTGCCCTAAAGTGGCACTCCCCTGTGTCCATCAACTTGATGCAGATGTTCAACCTCAACATTACAATCAGCTCAGATTTACAAAATGCATAAAATACAAACAAAATGTTTGAGCTACATACTGTCACAAACGATCTAGAGATAGCTCAATTAATCCAAATCAGAAGCGTTACAATTTAAAAAAAAATTATTGAAATTCATGTGTATGAATAATAAGGCGTGGCTAATAACTAAAACAGAAACCAAATGCTAAGCAAAGATGAGCTCAGGGGTCTTTAAATACTACTGGCGGTCACCTATCCAAATATAGAACGTGCAAAATGTTGCATAACTTAGTTAATCGGTTAGAAATAATGTAATGGTACGTTTGTTCAATTACAATACCTGTTAATAATAGGTGACAAGTATATTTTGGATTACCTATTAGTAGTTATAGATTAGTAGAGTCTGTTTATTACCAGTAGAGCATGTAAAATTAAAGCTGTATTTAAAAGCACATTTTCACACAGTTATATTGTTTCTGAGCATCGTAAAAAAGTATGGCGAACCGTAGTAAAAATTACGCGAACAGATTTTAACGGGCAATAATAAGTTCATCCTTATTTTTTATCTGTGCGGTGCAATGACTTCTAAAACATAAATAAAACATAAAAAGATAATAATCTGTCATTTGCCGTTGAACTATGGCACACCCCCGTCACGTGGGGACTACTGTCATTCATATAGAACTCATAAATATGGAGGTGGTATGGAAACTGACCAGATTCGTGTGTTTTTAGTAATGCAAGCTTTAATTCACAGCACTAGGATGACTGTTACAGTCTTTTTCTACAATGGAATATGAGAGCACTGGTAGCCTAGTAAGTAGCGGCCCTGTCTTTCGATCCTAAGGTCTAATTCAAATCCAGTCGTGTACCAATGAGTTTTTCTGTACATAAATGTATGTGCACTAAACCAGTACTCTCAAACAGTCAAGGAAAACAGCGGGAGGAAACCGGGCATGTTCTAGAACCTAAAAAAAATCGAAAACACGTGTCACGTGCACGAAACACTCTCTCAACGAGCCTCTTTGAGGCGTACGTACATATCATTCTTTCACCACACTTGGTTAAAAAACTCGGTTGTCTTTAAAGTCGGTTTATTGACGATAGTTGAACGTGACAACGTCATAGTGCACTTCAAGCCTTAAATGGAACGCCTCAGAGCGAGGTAACGCCGCATGACGTCATGTTTTTTCGTTCGTGCAGCCGGCTCCATCGAATTATAAGACGTTTTCACGTCAAAAGATACCACCACAAGTTTCATAGAATTGAAACAAATAGAATAGATGTAACACTCGTAGTTTTGTCGAGTCCGTATCAGCACCCTAATCGATGTCCTGATGAGCATGAAGGGAGCATGAGAACTGTCATCATTATGTCAGTGGGAGACGGCGGTTCCAATAAAAAAATCGTAAAAGCAACGCTCGTAAACTAAATCGTAAAATCCAAAACATCGGAAAAAATATTATGTTGGGGTGAAGGCACACGGGAGACTGTTGGTGGATAGCTAGTAGCTGGCAAGGTGTGCTACGCACTTGGGAGAGGACACAATAAAGATTTAAGTTACTTGTTCAACTCATATTTTTTATAATTATTTCTCTGATGAAATAAATAGTGCAATCAAATGTGATGGACCCCATCCTAACAAAATATGTAGAAAATAGATTGAGGCTTTCAATGGTCTCATGTGTGCAAGCCCTTAAATATATATCCCGACTATTTTTTCAGGAAGTCCGCATTCTTTACAGAATAATGTTTCAGCAACCATTGGGGGTCGAATTAGGGGACAAATTGAGGCGTGTTGTGTCAGTAATGGTACCACCTGGTGGTGAGCCAGTTTATGACTTTTGTTATATTGTTAAAGTTGTAATAGTTAGGTAACTTTGCATATTTGCACAGGATTCTAGTCAATAGCGTTATTTTTTAAACGCTTTTTGACGTGAAAACGTCTTATAATTCGATGGAGCCGGCTGCACGCACAAAAAAACATGATTCATGCGGCGTTACCTCGCTCTGAGGCGTTCTATTTAAGGCTTGAAGTACAAGCGAGAGCGCGGAACCAGCGTCAAAGAGGCACAATCGGCCTTCGCGTTAGGCAGCGTTCGACCTCTGTGTATTTTCTTATGACGTTGTCACGTTCAATGATCGTCAGTAAACCGACTTTACACACAACCGATTTTTTTAGCAAAGGCTTGAGACTGTAAAATCATGTGACTTAAAAAAGTAGGTAAGTATACTTAATACTTTAAAGTACAAGAAATAGACAAGCCCGTGGATCTGGCACCTAGACTAAGCTAAACACACTTAAAGACTCCTAATGCGCTGACTCAGCTTAAAGACATTTAATGCGATCCTACATATCAAGTGAATAAAATATGATTGGCTTTGACTAAAAAAAGTTAAGATTCTTATCAAATCAAATCAAAATTTTCTAAATTCAGTTCAATTACAAGAATCAATTTAAAGCTAGGTGAGTCTAGGTGCCAGTTCCACGCGACCAAGCCGACAAGAACAGGCAACAAACTACGGCTCGGCTCCTACCGCTTTTTTATATTGATCCTTTCACAAACAAATCTTAAATAATCATCTAAAATAATAGCAGTGAAGTTCCAGTGTGGTGCCACTTCACTTAGTAAGACTTAAACTAACAATAAATCGTTGCATATAGTTAGTATAGTTTGTAAGAATTCGTATTCAACCTGACTGAGTTCAGCACCCGTACCCCTACCGTCTCCAGAGCCAATATCAACTTTAGCATAGACGCATCTTCTGAACCACGGCAGCTCTATGATAATTGCTCCAAACAGTCACCCATCATAATAATAATGTCATGTAATGAACACTGTCTATCCCCAAATTAGGTAGAGCTTGTATTATGGAAACAAGATGGCTTTCCCATATTATATTTCTTAATGTATGCTTAGAATACTATATAACACCCAGACAGAGAACAATCACCTGTGTTCACCACACATATTTGTTCTCGGTGGGCGTCGAACCCACGACCTACAGCGCAGAAGGCAGATCTACTACCAACTGAGCTGAGAGGCCAGTCAAAAGGTAGTAGTGTCCAAATAAGCTTCGAGCTTCGTTTCAGTTCTTAAAGTCAGACACTCGATAATCGAACTTCGAACTCCGTCATAACTTTCCCGCTTCGCCTGCAAAATACTCACATACGTTATTATAATTACAACGCTTCCCGAAAATGCCTGATCCATTAATCTATTGCTAAGCCCCAGGCTTACAATAAGCTTACAATTGAAACTTTAACCGCACACCCAAACACGGGACTGGATTGGCCTATTTTGTACCGACGTCTATCCCCCCCTCGCCCTCCCCCCTAGGCCTAGACGGACGGGCGCCGGCGAAGGTTGTCTGTGATGGAAGGTTAAGGACTGAACGGATTGATAGGAACAACGATTTAAAGAAGTGTTTTATGAGTTCCTAATGGTGTAAAGCTGTACCTTAACCCCCTAGACCCTTCGGGGCCTAGATAGTACAGGTTGCAATACTAGAGGTAAGAGGAAACAGGTGGTGTTTTATGCTCGTGATGTCAGAATAATAAGGTTCAATAAATTGAAGCAAGATTTATCGAAGTCCTTCATCAATAAATGACATCAAATCAAATATTAACATTTCAATCGCTGACTTTGATCGATTGAGCGTTAATTGATTTTGCGTCTTTAGAACACTACGTTAAAACATCCTTATTTTGAGTCAGTGTCAAAGAAATCTCCAAACAAAACTCTTTACACCGAAGGGACTTCAATAATTATTTAATTGCAATTTGCAAAAATTTTGATAATAATGATGAAAATTGGCCAAATTACAATAAAAATCAGCAAAAGAAATCTCCTTCATAGTACTTTTTAAATTAACATGATCGTTATGCATAATTAACACTTTATAATTATACAATTATTAAAGGTCGGGAAATAATAAAGGTAAACGCGATAAATACCCGTTTCTTCCATAATAATCTCCTTCATAACTGATCAGATTTCTGTGTTCTGTATTTAGTACATGCTTATAACGTTTGTCTTCCGATCATCTATTTGTGAAAAGGGAAGGTAAAACATCAGACGTTCTTTTATGCTTGGTCGCGTGGAACTGGCACCTAGACTCACCAGCTTTAAGACGTTTCAAAGTGATTCTTGTATCGTATTGAATAAACGTTTATTGAATTGAATTGAATTGAATTGACGTAACCACGACATCATACAATTTGATATCGGCGGTAAGTTTATTATCGCGGTAACCGTGAAGTTATTTGCCAAATTTTAATGCGCATTGCCCAAAACATAGGATGTATGTTACAAGTAAGATCTATTTGCCAACTTTGGCTTTTGGTTTTGGAGCCCAAGGCTAAGCAGACATGTCTGCGGTTAGGCTGTGTGCTTGATGCAAGTTTTCATAGTGAATCAAGGCTATGCAACCTTCCCTCCTATTGTATACTCAATGTTCATGGTGTTGACTGGCCTTTTAACTCAGTTGGTAACAGCTCTGCCTTCTGCGCCGCCGTAGGCCGTGGGTTCGATCCTCACTGAAAGCAAATATTTGTGTGGTGAACTCAGATGTTTGTTCTCTGTCTGGGTGTGTTGTATTGTATTCTAAGCTAGTACTAAAAACAAAAGTATATAAATTATTATTATTAGCTATCTGGTTACTATCATAGTTCAAGCTCTGCTTAATTTGGGGCTAGATAGTGTTGGGTGAATTTAAAAAAAAAACTACTTAGTGGTAAAAGCTATTTGCAAAAGAGTTAATCGGGGAGAGTATTACACGGCTGCAAAATTCTTGACATCTTTGAAAAGTTTTTTTTTTTTTTTTAAGGTATACTGCATTTAAAAGACAGCCATATTATGTAATAATTTTTAATTAATTAATACATTATTTTAGCAAATAACAATTAACGGGCAGTTAGTTGAAGGCGGTTTGGTAAATTTATTTCATTATAAGTTCCATTTCCCTCTCAAAACGCCTATTTTATGTTTTCCTATATTTTCTCACAAATTGAATAGTGTAGGTACTGTCGAAACATCAGATAAGCGCACAATAGAAATTACGATTCTGGGGAAATGCCCGATATTTATCACTAACAGGGCCGGCCTTAGGTCCTTAGGTTGGGGTAGCCAGCAGTAAGATTGATTTAATTTCAGAATACGGCATCGTCGTAGCCTTTATTTTTTTGTCACCGGGTGTGTAAGTACCTATATTCAAATCCATTAAATTTATTCATCTTGTGACATTTAAAATGTTCTTAGACCTTTCTTATAACTTGTTACCGAGGCTAGTAGTGTTGTTGTAGTCTACCTAGGGGGTAATCAGGGCGAGACTTTTACGATACGCCTCTTTCCATCCACCGGATTCCACCCCTGTTCCCAGTTTCCTTATATAATGATTAGGCTGGAGCCGCAGACAAACCCGAGAGCTTTGTAGGTTACACGTGTTCCCAGTTCCGAGGGCTGAATCATGTCCAGGTCTGGCGTGTTCTGGCAAGCTAATCCGTCTCGCCGGCACGCTAATGAGACAGCCAGATGTCAAGAAGTTTGCTGAACTTTGGAAATATTAGATTCATACTTATTTGTGGGGATTTACTTTTTGCCGTTGCTCTGCTTTTTGCTAGACAATATTTATTAAGTAACTCTGTAAGCCGAGGAGGATTGTTGGTATGTTCGTGTGGTTTTCTTTTGGAAACAGGAATCTGTACAACTGATTTTCATTCCATACATCTTACATTTCCTAGAGAGCTCATGTCCTAGTGAGCTTTAAGGCGGCATGTACTCTGTAAGGGCGCAATTTATCTACATAAGTTGAAGTTGTATTTTAAATATTCAATGTCATGCGTAGGTTAATTATTAACAAGTATACTATTTTTAATACAAATATTAAATTCTAAATAGTACAGTCATTAAAAGCAAGTTATGACTCGGGTAAAAATAAAAAAATAATGAAATAGTAATACAGTAAAACAAATGTCAAAAATTACAATAATGTTCAACCAATCTATCTACCTAATACGAATGACTACCTACTTACAATTTGTCACATAAAAAATCTTCTACAGTTTAATAACATTTTAATAATTTTATTGAAACTCCCATAGTATTAAAAATGTGTGAATAATATCAGTGCCCTATCAAAACCATCATAGCAAACCAATTTGATTCCAATTTCCTTCCATACACGGCCTATGAATCCGAAGGGCACTACGCAGAAGGGCATTCGACGGACAGCTCAAATCTATCCCTCATCAATCCCAAGATTTACGAGACCAATAATCACACCTCCCATTTGGAACCTTACCCCGTCGGAATAAGATCTACGTGAAGTACTGTCTTACTCCACTAAAGTATTACCGTGATGTGTCATAAAGTATCTTCAATGGTGCCTATCCATTACCTTTCCGTCAGTGGATATATTAGTTGGAGATTTGTTGGAGGAAGTTGCCCTTGGGGGGTTTCCGAACGTGGCGGTTCATTTTTCCTGAAAGCATTGGAATTACGTACGTATCTACAATAAATGGTAGGAACCAAATTGTTAGTTTCCTGCCTATTCTCCTAGGCTTGGTCGCGTTGAACTGGCGCCTAGATTTATCTGACTGCCTAGTTTTTGACGTTTCAAAATTATTGACGTGACAACGTCTTATCGATGGAAATAATTCGATGCACGCACGAAAAAACATAACTCATGCGGCGTTACCTCACTCTGAGGCGTTCTATTTAAGGCTTGAAGTGCAAGCGAGAGCGCAGAACGAGCGACAAAGAGGCAAAATCGGCCTCCGCGTTCAGCAGCGTTCGACATCTGTCTCTCTCCTATTTGAGTGAGCGATGCGTCCGCGTGGACAGCCGTATGACGTTGTCACGTTCAACTATCGTCAGTAAACCGACTTTACAGACAAACGTTTTTTTTTTGTGATATATGACAAAAGACTTTAACACCTTTAGGTAGGTGATAGATTGGTAGGTACCTAATACTTTTTGAGAGTGAATGTTTGAAAACCCATGAGATTGATTCAATAATATAAAAAATAAAATAATAAAATTATAGTTAGTATAGCAAAGTTACCTAAAACTGGGTAAGAAAATGTTTTACCATCAGGCGTTTAGTGACACCACCTCGGACTTTAAGTTGAGCATGCCTTAACCTTAGCTCTGTTTTTTATTATGTAGGTTTTTAAATCTTTCTAATTTGGTCTAACTAACTATAGTTAGACCGAATTAGAAAGATTATAAAACCTACATAATATTCTCACTAGAGAATCTGATAAAAAAATAAAAAAAATATTAAATGTATTTAAAAAAAACTGCATTTTTATTATAATGATATTCTTTTATATCTAATCTTACATAAGCACAATCGATGTCTACAATGTTTGTTTGTTTAACTGTGTCTAAGTTATTTATTTTATATTTTCATCTCTTGTTTCCTATACAGGGTGTAAAAAGACCACTCCCGGAAACATAAGGCACCTCCACGTAATGCGTCCTTCCGTATTGAAACAATATACTGAGAGTATTTTATTATTTTTATTATTATTAGTAGCGTATTGTCAAAATTTCCATGACACATAGGTACATAATTAATATATATTTATATAGGTTATTTAAGAATTTAGCATCTTTTGGCAATTCACCCAAGCCAGACAAAATAAAAAGTAAAACAAAGTCTAAAATCAATTATTTGTTTGTAAAACGTGCATGTGTAACGCATGCTTTGCATGATCTAAAGCCTAGTGCGCATCTAGATCGCCTGCGATGGCGATCAGTGTATCACTGTCAAATATCGCATGTCAAATATCGTGTGTGCATGTATGCAAAACCTTATGCTGGCATCGCAGATCGCCTATTAGATATGCGCAAGGCTTAATAGTCCCGTTGAGCTTTTAGGCTACAGTTTGAGTAGTAAACGTTTTCCACTCTGTATTATTGTATGGGGTAGGAAGCTCGTGGAGGGTAGGTGACAAACGTTCACATAACTCATTAGAGACCGTCGATTACCATACAGCCTCCATTATCGTAAATACGAGCACTCGTTATGGTAATTAAGGTAATAATAATAACTTGCTGTTTAGTGTTATTTTGGTGATAGCTGACGCGGCCTTCCTTACTGATTGTTATTGTAAAATAGCGCCGTTTATTTGCAATAATGGGCTGAATTTAGTTGTACTTAGCTCTTTGGGAAATAGTTTGCTTAGGGAAGCACCAACCACCTAACAAGTATACATATATTTCTGCTATTTTGTGACATTTAGGCCCTAGGTTACTTTGGGCCTAGATGTCACAAAAAATGGCAGAAATATGTGGGACCAAACTTTTTTTGTTACCGTTTAAATTCTTAATAAAAATTATTATAAATGCGAAAGTAACTCTGTATGTTTGTCTAGCTCGTTTTCAAGCCAAAACTGCTGAACCGATTTAAATGAAATTTGGTACACAGATTAAAAATTAAAAATGCTACCCAGAGACACTATTCGACGTAAACAAAGTCACAGGCAGAGCTAGTCCTTCATCAATATATACTTTCTGATAGACCATTTATTCACGTCATAAATGTTTGTCCTCAGTGGGGCCTGAACCCACCGTCACCATCACCCACCATCCGCCGCGCAGAAGGCAGAGCTACAGCGAGGGCAGCCAACACACATAAAAACATCGTAAGTTAGGTACATACCAAACACCCTCTACCCCCTTAAGATCGTGACTTTTATACAAAGCAGTTCATATTTTAGCTTAGAAAAATATGATCACGGTTGTGACCCGCACCGTATATTCCGGATCAGCGGGTCTGATCCTGCAACCATATTCACTTCACTTCACTTCTTCTGTTTTGGGTGCTGCGACTATATTCAGGCGATTGCTGAATCCGCGGGCAGTTTTCTTCATCTTTTTAGTTAAAGACATTTTGTCCATTCAGACAGTTTTGCCAATGAGGATATTACATAAATATTACATAAATAGAATATAGTTTTAAGTGAAGTCAGTCAATAAACAAGTCGGCCGTGAAAGCTATGTATGTATACTTTGACTTAACCATGTATATGCAATTTGTAAGGTTCTTTGTTTTTATATAAATAAATAAATAAAAAGCGGCTTTCGAAGAAAAATTTTAGAAATAACACCAGAAAAAAAAACAATTCAAATGCTAATAGCTATGCGACTTTCCAAAATGACAGAAAACGAATCATGTCAGTTTTCAATTTTATGTTTGAAAAATTTGAAAATTGAACGTGGATTCAGCGATCACCCGAACGACCTGAGTTACAGATGGATTTCAATGTTTCGTTTAATTCCTCTAAAGGCCTGCGCACACCTAGTTCGCTGGCGGTAGCGATCAGTGAAACGCTGTCAAATATCGCTGTCAAATCTCAAATCTGACTGCGATATTTGACAGCGTTTCACTGATCGCAACCGCCAGCGAACTAGGTGTGTTCGAGCCTTTAGGGAGATTATTCAAGGGTAGGTTTTCAGAGGCACATCCAAACATGTTCACGTGCAGAAGGTATTATTCTGGGCAAATTGAAACATTATTTACTTGACTAGTTTATGTTATTTTGACATCTCCGAAGAGAATCTACCGAGACTGTAGCGCAGCGTCGTGGTCAGAATGTCTACTAAATATTCCATTCAAGTCACGCTTAGCCGCTTCACAAGAGTAATCAGTTGTTGTAGGATATAGTTTAAATTGGACCGAACTCCGCGCATTATTCAGTAGTTCCGAACTCGGTCAATGACTATCGAACTTTACCCACCTATCACCTACTCCAATCTACGGTTTGGTGTTTTAATAACTGTTTCAGGAGTATTAATATTAAATACAAGGATTAAGTTAGTTAGAACCAACTATTAATTCTTATTCTTACACTTTGCCCTGTCTCCAACAAGAGCTGAAATATTCTGTAAACATGCACTTACCTACTTATTATGTATACCTACTTATTAGGTACTCACTTATACATCTATGACTATCTACATTTTTTTATACAGTTAATTGGACAAACAAGCGTACAACCCACCTGATGGGAAGCGGTTACCGTGGCCTATGGATGCCTGCAATACCTGAGGCATCACAAGCGTGTTGCCGACCCTTTAAATTTTTTAAAATGCCCTTTTTGAAGAACCCCATGCTATAGTCCTTAGGGAAAACCTCAGCAGAGAGATCATTCCACAGCCTGACTCGGAATGACTCCATTATCGAATTGATATGGAGTCCCTGGTCTCAAGAAGTATGTCGCGTTAATACTGTGATGACATTGCACTGCGTGTTACACGAGACTTACTCTACGCTTCATATACAGAAACACAGCCTTTTGAGCATCTCTGCTCTCAAACGATTCAATGTCCCTTAAAAACACATTGGCATTCCAAAACCCCGCACTTTTTCTAGGCTTTCCGTATATCGTAGCTGTCGAGGCTTCTACGATGAGGTCGTTGATGAATTACTCAAGGAAATCTGCCATTCTCTTTTCGAAAAGAAGCAATAAAGTAAAATTGCAAAATGATCCGAGAATTAGGTTCTAGGTACGATGTACGTACATCCCCAGATGTAGGTACTCTTCAAAACGAGCTAATTATACTTTGGTATTCTAATAATAGCTGCCTGTATAAACTAATACGAAACCTAAATCTGTAGCCCAGTATTTTATTTCTACCCTTGTTAACACACACCTACGTAATGAAGGCCCGACTTCATTTTCTCTACCTCGATGACAGGGTGTACCAAAACTACTTTCTATAACGGATTTATAAATCTTTGAAATAAAAGTAACGTCGTCACAGAAAGTGTTACTGATGAAGAATTACTTCTCGTCTTTAAGCACCACTAACACTTCATAACGAGCTGTCAAAGCCAGTCGTATAGACTCTCGTTCTAGCAGTTGCTGGTAAATTTCTACAAAACTGTAAGGGCAACGCTATCACCGCGTGAGAGCCCTGGTGGCCTAGTTGTAACGGTTCAGATCCTAAGGTTCAAATTCAGTTGTGTACCAATGTGTTTTTCTGTCCATTAATGTATGTGCACTACACCAGTAGGTACTCTCAAAGGTGAAGGAAAACAGCGCTAAGAAACCGGCGTGTCGTAGAACCTAAAAAAATCTAAATCATGATTGTGTCAAGTGCACGAAAGGATATCTAAAAATCAATCCTGAGTTATAAACTATTTTACGAAGCTAAATGTACCGTGACACTACCATGTGGCTTGATAGTGGTAACTTATTTTGCGTTATGTACGCTATTGAAAGCACAAAATGAAAGTTGTGTTATCACACCCTGTAGGGCGGCCTCTACTTAGACTGTTATTACTCGCGTGGGCTCACAAGAGGTTCTTATATTTGGGATCACGAAAGCTCTGTTCAGTTCTTTACTTTTGGCCTTTATGATATACCGTGGCTTTGGCGTGAATAGATGAACCATTCTTAAGGTGAAAGGTCACGAGAGTGTATCACAAGAATTGGAGAAGAAATTATTGTCTGGATTTCACGTTTTGCCAATGTAAGTTTGTTCGCTTTTAAGCCTTGCGCACATTAAGCAATCTGCGATAGCGATCTGTGAGACGCTGTCAAATATCTTGGTGTTATTTAACAGCGTTTCACTGATCGCCATCGCCTAATAGATGTGCGCACGTCTTTAATTGTTATAACTTTGATAAGGAAACATTTTATAAGGGGATTATTTGCCATTTAGATGTGAAGTTGAATACCTACTTCAGAAACAAAAGATTTTCTGGTGGCAATCTTTGACAAAGCAGCCGAGAGGTTAGATCAGGAGAATGAGGTTAATGAGTTCTTTGAAAATGAAATTTTACCAAACAATTTGCCTGGGCCCGAAATCAAATAATTGCCTCAAAATATTAGAATAATTAAGTAACTTAATTAATAATAATATTATTATTAATAATAACATTTTCGCGCTTAAATTTCTGAAGATTTTGTCAAAATCAAAATAATGAAGTTAGCACCGGTCTTTTCAAATAACAGCTAACTTTTCTAAAGTAGGTTGAGGACTAAAGCGGTTTATCAAAATGAGCTTTATCATTATATATTCCAATTTTCAAGAATTACCAGTCAAATTTGCCTGCCTAACCCTCATAAGTTTACAACAATTTTGTATACTTGTAAATTTTGTCCTATTAATAACTACGAGTAACAATTAGTTTAGTCTAGGCCGCGTGCCCTTGGCTAGAACCCCCCACCAAGAACAAAAATTTGTGTGAAGAACACAGATATTTGTTTTCTAACTGGGTGACATAATATGTATTATAGGTAAGTAAGTTTTCACAAAAAACTATAAAAGTACTAAATCAGCTTTCTGGTTTCCATAGCACAAGCTGCTTAATTTGGGGCTCGTTAGTGTTGTGTGGCTTGTCCACAATATTTATTTATTTTATTTTATTGTTAGACAATCGTCAAATTATTTCTTGCACGAGTAGTTATTATTATTCCGCCAACTTTACCATAACTCATCACAGTTTTCAATACGAAAACTCTCACAAAAGTTCAGGAAACTTGAGAAATAAACCATAATATACAGACGACTTTTATCATTTTCCTAAAGAGTAGTAAAAAATATAGCAATAACATAAGCAGAGAGGGACAGCCGACACAGAATAAACAATAGTTTATTAATACTAGCTCTAAAAAGGGTCACGAACCAGCTATATATTTTTTTTAGTAAATTCTGATTATTACAGTTAAGAGCTGGTAAAAGTTTCTAATATTTGAATAATAAGTATTGCGTTAAATGCATAAAAATCTGTAGGTTCTATGAGTAGATACCTGGATACTGATACAATCGTAGCGATAAAAAAAAACAGCAGTTCTCTATATTTAAGTTTAAATACCATGGTGTTCGTAACTTATATTTAAAATATATGCTAGTAACTAAGTAAACATGAATATTATAATACCAAGAGAGCAATTAGGATAAAGTTACTGAGACACAAAAAAACCGAAACATATGATGTTTTATTGTTTTAGTTTGTTATTTCATGGTGTTGCCAAATTATCCAGGTGCTTCACTATATTGAACCCTATCTGAGTAACTATAAAGCTGATTTTGCTTCAAAAGGTGCATGAAGTGACTGAGGTTTAGCCGAGGTGAAAGTTCACTCAGAGAAACATAAAAAAGTCGTTATTTTTCTTCGGCGCGTGAGGAGGTACGGCTATAAAACAAAGAATGGCTGTTCTAATGTGTGTTGTACACGTTACACAAACGGTTTGACCTTATTTTTATATCTTTCTTTTTCGATAATCTTAATGTGTAACTTACCCCCGAATACTGAAACGCAACTCAGATTTAAGCACGTCTCAAGCGACGAATATTTGACAGATTTTCATTGAAAACTGTCAAATATTTGTCGCTTGAGACGTGCTTAAATCTGAGTTGCGTTTCAGTATTCGGGGGTTTATGTGTAAAGGACAAGTCACACTCAAGCACAACTGCGAAAACAGGGTCTAAAAACTTGGCACAGGCACTTCTTTGAAAGGTGTAAACGCTCAATTCAGCTCACATTGCGGGGTTACAAAAGCGAAGTCTATTTTTGTACATAGTTTACTTTATTAGAAACAAGTTTGATCATTCGCACCACAAAGGTGGGGTCTGTTATAGTTAGTATGTTAGGACCGTGTGTGTCGCTCGCAGATACCCACTGGTTTATCGAAGTCGCTATCAACAGCTCTCAATAAAATGAAATCTTCAATGGGGTTAATGAGACCACTTATCCGTTCAATGTGTTTCTCCACAAATATATTATTATCTTTATTACTCTACCGCATCTTATAAACTATACTGCACCGTTGCCCGCAATAAGATCTAAGATTTACCCATGGACGTAATATTTACACACAAACATAAAATCACGCCTGTCTCCCACGCACGCATCGATCACGGATTCATCACTTGCTTCTCATACATGCTCGGCGGTTTAGCTCTTGAACTGGATTTTCTCTAAAAAGTCTGCTATTTATCTACCACGTACGCCGAGGTCTTAATCTTCCAACAGTCCAGTGCCAGGTGCCAGTATTTTCATCGGCACACCCTTGAAACCGAAACACAGCAATGCTGCTTCCACCGGAAACTTTGCAGTCAGTAGTAGGCATGATGGCTCTACTACTACTGATTCTAATTCTAATTGATTTGGGGGAAAAAGATCTGCACTGACGTCCCGCGATGGGGTGTATTGT
This sequence comes from Thera obeliscata, assembly GCA_947578465.1. Taxonomy (NCBI): domain Eukaryota; kingdom Metazoa; phylum Arthropoda; class Insecta; order Lepidoptera; family Geometridae; genus Thera; species Thera obeliscata. Next base: position 25,154,630 of record OX387918.1, on the reverse strand, counting down.
GCATTGTCCCCTGCCGAACCTCACCCTAGCCAGGCCAACTCCTTAAAATAACGGAGAAGGACTACTACTACTGATGTAATGAGTGTGTGTAGTGTAGTGTGCTGTATGCTGTGCGTTTGTGTGTGTGCAGGGTCGGAGATGTCTTGGCGGCTGCGGCCCGATGGCGGCGGGTGAGCGAGCGTGGCGGCTAGGCGCCGATGCGCGCCTGGCTCCTCGTGTGTGCGGCGCTCGCGCTGGCGCCGTGCCACGCCCGAGCCACGCCCACTCCCGCGCACGCGGCCCCTGCCGAACCGGCGCCCGACCACAACCACAACCCGCGCACAGATCGCATCAAGTCACTTATATTAGCAAAAGTACGTTTCACTTACTTTAGGACACTATTTCATCGTCCAAAGGCCCTGATCGACGAGCGAGTAAAACCGCGGTCTTAAAGCTCGTGGGTGCCACGACCGCGAGCCAGCCGCACTAACTCAGAAAACCCGGCATTGCAATGATACACCGGTGCGTTTTATCGACAAGCCATAACCACGGTTTTTCTCGCTCGTCGATCAGGGACGCTATCTGATAAAAAAATCATCGTTATAGGAGTCTAATGGAGAGGTAGTAATGTTTGTGTTACTCAGAGCTGGTGAAACGGTCATTGGCACAATTTGAGGGTCACCTAAACGTATTGATTGGAAACCACAACAGCCCTATATAAGCCTTATATCCAATAGCAAATCTCTCCCGCACACCTGACATTTCATTTCACCTGTTGAACATTATGTGTTGGGTACAGCTGGGGCTGAGAGAGCGGCCGATGCCGCTGGGAGCGCCGCCGCGGGACGTGGTCCGTCAGATCCTGGCGCGCGCCGCCGACCCGCAGCCGCGTCCCGACACGCACGAGCAAGAAGCAGAACACGCCATGAGAGAAGTCATCGCGATAGCTCATAGAGGTAACATACACGATGCTTACACGACGCTCCGTTGGAAGGTTGCAGAACCTACAACACAAGTCTTTACCGACTTTATGTAGGTTCTGTCATTAACCACAAAGTGTGTAAGCCATTGCCGCCTGGACACCTTTTGTATTGTTTAATATAAGTATAAGTGTGTGCTTCAGTGAAAATAAATGATGCCTAACCCTGACAACAAAAAGCCACGATCTGTACCCGAAGTTAGAGTTTTGCTAGTACATTTCGTCTACTAAATGTTGTCTTCGTGAGATCACGTATCTGTATTTTTGGTATTGAAAATTGATGAGACAACAACTGGTTTCGATCGTTTTTACGTAACGTATTTTTGCTGTCTCATCTTTTCGCATACAATAAAGAGAGACAGATAGGCGAAAATAAAACAGAATTTCGTAGAAGAAATGTTGTAAATTAAGTGGGGCTTGTCCTTCTGAACATCACGTTTCATAGAGGAAACGATGACAAGAACTGAAAATCGTTACTCAAAGTCGTGCTTCTGTACAGGAGAATGTCAATTGAAATTGACTAAAACATAAACAAATCATGCGCGACCAAAAAGTTTTTAGAAGAACTTGCTTGCTTGGAGAGCTGATGTAAGTTTAGGTTGAAGTTGTAAAGTATAGATCTATTATACCCACACCCCATCACGCAAAAGCATAAGCAGATTATGATGAGAATGACAAAGATCACCTGATAAATGATAATAAAAACGTGACAGCAAATATAGCAAAGGCTAAAAGCCCATAAAGATAATTATACTCTCTAAGTCAAGATCAAAGTTAAAAGTGTCTTTGTAACAACAGTTTGTGAATACTGGGAATTGATAGGTACTAATATTAAGAATTACATGATAGCACAAAACAGATTATTTAATAAGCTAGTGTTCCTATTTTTCGACTTTTCCGGAGCTTATTTATCAGAATATTTTCATAAATTACAAAAGTAACGCCAGCAGGGTCCACCAGACGCAAATACACAGAGTAATGACGTAATTTGAAAATGTATAAACTAGGGTACAATTTTACTTACCAAAACTCAAAAAAATATGTATGTAAGTGTTAAACAATATCGGCTATCTAGTTCTCATCGTACAAGCTCAACTTAGTTTGGGGCTAAATAGTGTTGTGTGGATCCATAATATGTATTTTATTTATTGAGCACCAACATATATCCACCAATACATTTCGAAAAGATTGCCTAAACTATAAACAGAGTCAAGTGTTACTACAATTACAAGTGAAGACAGCATTTAATTATTTATTATTCCCAAGTTCTAAGTAGTTATCCTCAAACCGCAAGATCAGCTTTCACCGAATGCGAGTGAATTTACCATTATAGCTGCAAAACTTGTGTAACTTACAACCCTTGAAACTTTGAAGTGCACCGAAACTGTTCTGCAGGAAACAACACTTGAAGTTGCGCAAAGAGCGAAATAATATACTAGACTCAATCTAGGGCACTGCCTGGGATGTTTCAGAACTGTTACAACGCACTCGTTCATATGCTATGTAACAGAGATACTAGCTCGTTCATCAATTCAATCTTATTCCTTTTTAAGCCTTGCGCACATCCATAAGTTCTGTGAAGTATGACATCGATATTAATATGTAATCATGGTAAATACCCCGTTGTTTCATAAAAATAGTGTTAAAAACCATGATAGTTTCAAAAGTTATGACATCGATATTTGACAGCCTTTCACTGATCACCATCGCAGAAATGTAATGCGTGGTGGCTTTAGACATCCTCTATATAGGAATCTCATCCTAACAGCTCTGAGTGGAAAAAACTCTACCCCTTCAGGCACCTTCTAGAAATCATATTTTAACAGTTCTGAGTAGACAATGTGGTAATCTACCGTGCTATAATATATAATAATAATATAATCTATAATCTAATTCGTGAGGCAATAAATTTCATCAATCCAAAACTATGTACAAAAGCGTAGAATTGTTTAGTTTTTATTCTTGATGAAACGAGAGAATTTAGGTGTTTGGAACGCGTCACAGAATACTCAGAGTTCAAAGTACTTCGTAACAAATTGTGCTAAGTAAATGTTGATCATGATAAAACGCGGAAGAATCCATTGTTATTTCACCTAGATGTATGAAGGTGACACGAAAGTGCATTCACACAAAAGCTAGATTATACTATAAAGTATGATTGTGTGCCAGCACACGCATAAATTTAGCCAATGGGAGGGTGAGCTGACAAGATTTAGGATGCGTAAGGCTCGGAGTAAACTTGCCTAGTGGCCATGCTAGCTGTAGTTTATAATTCATAATTCTTTAATGCACTCGAAAATGTTTACAAATAATTAATAACAAAGGATACGCACATAGGCGAGCTTAACTCTAAAAATAGTTTTTCTCCAGCAAACATTTGGTGCTAAGAGAAAGCTAAAACTAAAAAGAAGCATGAAAAATATGAAAGCTGTATTGTTGCTAGTATTAACGTTTCTATAGCTTCTGGTACATACTTATACCTAATAACACATTTACATTGTCATTAGAAATTATAAGAAGTATATAAAACTAACCCCCGAATACTGAAACGCAACTCAGATTTAAGCACGTCTCAAGCGACGAATATTTGACAGATTTTCATTGAAAACTGTCAAATATTCGTCGCTTGAGACGTGCTTAAATCTGAGTTGCGTTTCAGTATTCGGGGGTTAATCTAAAAAAAACAAGCACTACTTGACTGGCTGACTGACATAATGTCAACGCACGTCTTTTACAGCTGACTGGTCGTAGAGACTTGACAAAAATATGCAGTAACCACTTGCCTTGTGTAGAACGGGCCTAAATTATCGGGTAGTACCAGTGACCGAGTAAAGTTGATGTAGGGCGAACCTTTTTGGAGAGCCACCATGCATAAAGTGCACACTGAAATAAGTTATGGAGGAAGTTGTTCCCAACTTTACTCATTGGACAATTTGTTTTGGAACTCTGATTTTTGCTTTCCGATGTTGTTATCCTTACCCGACTACGGCGAGTTAAAAAGGAGGTTTATGCCTGTGTAAGATGATTAAGGAGTACATACGATTTATATACTGTCACTGATGGTCTGATGAACACATAGGACAGTTATGGAGGAATTCCCTAATGTGTGTTAGTTGTAATTGACTGGCCTCTCAGCTCAGTTGGTATTAGCTCTGCTGTCTGCGCCGTAGGTCGTGGGTTTGATCCCCACCGAGAACAAATATTTGTGTGGTGAACACAGATGTTTGTTCATTGTCTGGGTCTGGTCATTTAAAAAAAAATGTATAAGTATTATATCAGCTATCTGGTTCCCATAGTACAAGCTCTAATTTGGGGCTAGATAGTGTTGTGTGAATTGTCCACAATATTTATTTATTTAATTATTACATAAGACTGTGCTTAACTTTGTTTAGTACTTATGCCTTAATCTAATTATGAGCACCCAATCTCTACAGAACTCAAAGGTTAGCTGGTAGATAAGGCTATCAAGCATTAAGCTCGCCTTGTACAGTACATTTGTGCAATAAAGGATTTTCTGTCTATCTATCTAATGAAGAATTAATATGATTGTAAGTTTTAAGTAACCTAGAAACTGACTGAAGGTCAAAACGGATACCTACTATCGATGTTATGTAGTTACTAAGCGAGTCTATGGGAAGTAAGTCTGGCTAACATCATGTAAGGTCATAGAAGATCGTGTCTGGTATCCGTCTGGTAGCATTCGGCTGTACCTTCTCGCCAATTTGCCATTCGACTTTCATGAGGAAGGCGTGGTCTGACTGTTGGCGAACGATGGTCACAAGTATTTCTACTAATTTAAATATGACATTCCTTGAGATCTCTTTAAAATACTAAGTAGGTATGGTTTACAATAATAGGCCTATCACATTTTTGTCTGGCTTTGTCTCTAGCTCTGGTTTTGAGTCTGTGTGAGTGCTCACCAGTGTGTTATACTGTGTTTGTGACTATTTCACGTAGGATTTATTTAATCAATACTCCCACAGACTCAAAACCAGAGCCAGAGACAGATCCAGACAGAGCCTACAGTAAGTTCTTTCTTACCAGTGATTGCCTTCAAAAATACAGTAGAAAAAGTTTTGTAGCACGAGCACAAAGATTCCGAGTTCACAAAGTACATTTTCAAGTTTTAAACATTGTTATTTACAAGCTAAACTTCACTTGATTGGACCGATTCACCTGTTGCATTGCAAGGTAGCGTAATGTACTTACCTACCGCTTACCCTGTAGTAGCTTATTTAACAAGTACTTTGGTTCTCTATAATGTAGAAGAAAACTATGAAATGCTCAAACCTACTAGCAACTATGTATCAAAAATTATCCCTAATAAAATAATCTTTAATTTAATTTAAAACCGAGTTCGCTACCGATAACTGTAAATGCTTAACCTACGTCTAGTTTTGTTGATTATTTTAATCTACGTCAATTTGTCTAAATACGGGCTTGGCTAAAGTAATTTGTAGGGTCTTATTAATAATCCTGGCGTAGCGTTGGACTAGTTAATCCGTGTTTTGTCTCTTGCATTGACATGCAATTGTCAACTCGAACAAATGTGATAAAACACGGATTAACTAGTCCAACGCTACGCCAGGATTATTAATAACACCCGTATATAGAGTTCAAACTAAACCTTACTTGCCTATTTATACAATTTGGAGGCTCTCATAACCGAAAGACATTCCTTTATAATAAAAATAAAACTCTCGGGGAATGTCTAAGGGTAGAGGTACACATCCTATCATTACAATTTAGCTCAATTTTATTTTATCAACAAAGCAGCTGTCAGTCAAACCACGCCCTGAGATCAACACCGAGCATAATGTTAATAATAATATCCAATACATTCTTGAGTATTTTTTATTTCCTGTATTTTTATTAACTTCTCGATGGTATACTGTTTTGATTCTTGACCTTCTTGTAGGTTTTATGCTTGGGGGTTTTTTTATATCTTATGAATGGTAGGGACATGAATAATGATTTTGATCCTTTCGCAAATATTTCGGATTCCTAACAAGGTTGATTATCGTAAACGTTGTTATCGTGGGCGCTGTAAGAGTTTAAGGACTGGCTCATATTCAGTCTACCAGGTCTACTCTTCAAAACTATAGATCAAGAGAGAAGAGCAAGAAAGATCGAAGGAATTAACGTTTTTAACCTCCTTTAAGAATAATAGAATCCTATAATAGAATTAACCTTTTAACCACTAAAAAGTATGATAAAAAGTGAAGCATACAGGCTTCACTTTTTATCATACTTTTTAGTGGTTCGATAATAGTTATTTGTTATACAAGAGTGCAAAGCTCCTTTTTAACCGCGTGCTCAATTTTGATGACGGAGCAAGCGAAGAATTCTAAAATTTAACCACGAGAGTACAGCGAGTGGTTTAAAAGTTAGAATCCTAAGCGTTGGCGAAGGAAGTGCAACACGTAACTTTTCATCCAACCTCAGCGAGGAAATGACTACATGCAAGATAGAACATGGCGCGAATAAAGTAACACACCACGAAGGTTCACAGTATGAGTTTTTAACAAATTTAAAAAGGTTGTATGATAAATTCGGCACCATGGAGGTAGAAGTAAATAGGTTGTGTATTCACAAACTTAGTGAACACGATATTCTTAATTCAAATTTACTTTATCTAGAGGATAAAAGGGCTTTTGCAGTCAGATATTTAACAGCAAAAACACACTTTTCTAGCTGGTGGGATGAAAATATTATTAATATTTCATCAGTATGTAAGTAATTCATATTTATATATAAATCACAACAACAGTTTACCAAAAAAAAATACCGAGCGTAGCTTGGTCACCAACTGCTAGTAATGGTATAAATTATGATGAGATTTCCCTTGAATTGTTGGCTGATGATTCTCGGGATATTTTTTCATACTTCATTCCATTTGAAATGTGTTTTCTTAATCAAAACAACGTTTATTAGACTGACGTTAATTACTTTATAAAGTATAATAATGCTTCAAATTCTTCACAGAAAAAAACATTGTCACTATGATATGCGCTATAGTATAGGTAGTTAGCTGATACTGTGAGGTCGAGTTACAAGTAACAAGCACGTGAGTGGGGTGTGGACTCAGGAATGCACTTAATCAACTATACCTACGGGGCCTTATTAATAATCCTGGCGTAGCGTTGGACTAGTTAATCCGTGTTTTGTCTCTTGCATTGACATGCAATTGTCAACTCGAACAAATGTGACAAAACACGGATTAACTAGTCCAACGCTACGTCGGGATTATTAATAAGGCCCACGGGGTTTAAATATTAAAACAGTATCAAGATGTATGGAAATTTATCTATTATAGCTTGTCTAAATTATGTCCTGCTATTCCGGCAACACGGGTCACTGAATGTGCGTTCCATTTTCAAATTTTTTAAACAAAAATCTACAACTCACATCGATTTCAGCGATCGCTGAGTGATTTTGTTGCTAGAATTACACCCCAGTAATTTTTTTTTATATTATTGTAAATTTACGCTGTCATTTGATAAGATTGTGTAGGCCTACCACAAGCTCTGTCTGGCACTGTCTCTGGTTTTGAGATTATGTGAGTGCTCACCATGTATTATACTGTGTGTGTGACGTTTCGATGTAGGCTTTATTTAGTCAACACTCACAGAGACTCAAAACTAGAGCCAGAGACAGAGCCAGACAGAGCTTTTGGTAGGCCAAGATTTACTTCTAACATGTAAATTTAATTACAGGCATGGCATGTATGTTGATAGGTTTTTTCGTAAACTTGAAATGACCCATGAAAAAGAAGCGATTTATTTTTTCTAGATCTGTGACTAATAAAGTTGTTTGTGCATATTCTAACAAGTCTTTTACAGAGTTTAGCTTGCGTAATGGACTATGAAAAAAAATACAACATGTAAGTTATAAGTATTTTAATATTTTATTTTATCTCCTTTTTCTTAATTAGAATTATGTAAATTGGAAACAAAATATGTTTTATTCAGTTTCAGGCCGGGCAGTAAGAAGACCGATTTGCTATCGGCCTTCTGACATGTAGGTACACACATGAGCTCCGATTTGTGAAGTATCCTACAAGATTTTTCCAAGTAAGTCAAAAGTTATATTTATTAGAAATAATTTTATTTGTTATATTATTTTAAGACACCCCGATAGCGGTATTTAATAAGTATTACTGTGAAGACTCCATGAGATAACTCAAACTCTATAAAATTTTATTCAATACAATTACAAGAATCACTTTGAAACGTCATGGAGCTAGGTGAGTCTAGGTGCCAGTTCCACGCGACCAAGCCTAGAAGAACAGGCAAGTGATATGACAACGCCATCTTGTCCCAAACTAAGCTCATTCAAACTTATAAGCAAAGGTTTTATATCTTAGAAACAAGCTCGCTACCAACTGAGCTAATGAGACTGTTTATATAAATGGTTGTTTATTATTAATTATTCAGCCACATTGAGCCACCGTTGAATTGAAGTCTATCCTATCATTCCCTAGTATTCTTCATTCTCGTGGCTGTTCCATGAAGGCATTGCGTTATGCAACCCTTACATTTGGGCGATGGCCAGGCCTGGGCGGGCGGGATTTAGTGCTGGCTATTCGGGCTTACGAATTTGTTTTGTTTTTGAACATTTTAGGCGACTTGAAGTGTTTTTATCATTTAAACCATTTTTAAGTGTAACTGCGGTAACAGCTCAATCTTGATTTTGATTTCGATGAGACAAATCAAATCTAAAATAAAATAAGACAATATTGCAAAAACTTTATTTTCTTTCTCAAAATAGCTTGATATCGAATTTAAAACTCGACGACAATAAACCAATATAGATTTATAAACTTGGTTATCGATTGAGGCTGTGGTTGGAGCCCTGATAACAGAAAACTTACTTATTTTACCTTGCAGAAAGTTTCAATGATAAGTAACCCGTTGATTACTGTTTCCACTGAGTTTCTCTGGTGTTTATCCACACTGAGAGAGAATTACAATGATTTTACGATATCCCAAACCGCTGCGGTCGCTCAGAGCCGTTAAATTAATCTTTACCGTTATTTGTCTATCAGGGATCGGGGTTACACGTGTTATGGTTGTACCAAGGCAGCATCGTGAGTTCGAATCCCACTCGGCGGCACTAATTCTCAAATACCTAACTTTCAATTACATTATAAACCAAGCTGCGTGTGGCTTAATAATTATAAACCTATACATTTTTTTTACATCTACCACATGGTTCATATTTGAGAACTGGTTTTTATTTACTACTAGCTGATGAAACAAGCATATGGACCACCTGATGTTAAGCGGTAACCATCGCCTACAAAGCATTGCCTCGTAGGTCACGCACGTCTGGAACGTGCCCTACGATGTGGATGTGGTATTATGTACCATGCTCGCGCACTACTACAGCTAACCCCCTCCCCTTGCCCCTATAATTACACGACATCCCAACGAGTCGTATTTCAAACATTACGCCATTTGCGAGGCCATAAAATTTCAAAGTAAAATACCATTCGGCATATTTTAAAGCCGGCGATGTAAGTACACTTCCGTTGGGCGCATTATGTTGTGTAATGTTTAATGTCTGAATGTATTGTTGTTTTGGAGAGGTTGGGAGGGAGAATATGCTATTTTTCTGATTCCAGTTTGCTTCTAAATCTGGGGCCTTGTTATCTTCACTTCTACTTCTACCTTCAAAGTTGATGAGTGTAATATAGTACATTGTTCACCGAGAGGAGAAAGTGACCGATTACCGTTGAGGGTGTCGTTTGAGGCTTTAAAACACCCGAGATCGGGAATCGCAGTTTCTCTCGAGTGATACATAGTGCTTTATACTACACCTACAAGGAAAATAAATTCTACGAAAACTGAATCCTCAAACAAACACACAAATTGGAAATGGCGTCTGCAATTTTCACATGTTCTTTTTTCAAATTGTTTATCCTGCCGCCGCAGGGTCGCACTGCCAGCCCGACACCATCCAACACACAGCTAGTGGCCAGTGTCATTTTGCGAACTTTGAGATAAAAACTCACTGTAAAAACTTTTTGGCTTTTGACATTTAGGTTACCGGCGCATAGTCTTACCCAAAATTAAGAAAGAAAAACCACGTAAGAAATTGATTTTCATACACTTTTCTCTCCCACTCAGATGCGTTTTCTCCCCGCATATTTGTTCGATATGCAATGACGTACTTTCTACCGTAAATTTGATAAAGTATCAAGGTACTTTCCAAGCAGGTGTAGTATAAAAATTATTTATTTCTTTATTTAGTGCAATAATAACATAGCATTACAGTTTACACCAATGCGCTATAAATAACATAATTATACAAATAATAAAATATAAATATTATAGACAATTAACACAACACTATCTAGCCCCAAACTAAGCAGAGCTTTTACTATAGAAACCAGATAGCTGATATAATACTTATATGTGTACATATTTTTTTTGTAAATACATACTAAGAATACAATATAACACCCAGACAGAGAACAAACATCTACGTTCACCACACAAATATTTGTTTTCGGTGGGGATCGAGGGGTTCTTATCGTTTCACTGGTTCTTTTGAACCACTGTGGTAAAAGGTTTTTAAATGCGCCTCAGAGCAGCTTTCGTGTCTTTTGGAGCTAGATAGTGATGTGTGGGTTGTCCACAACATTTTTTTAAATCTATCAAAACATGTCCCGTAGATAATATGGTACCTACCACGGCAAAATACATACTGCTAATTATACAAGAAGTGCGTTTGCCGAAAGTTAATTGAAAGTGGGCAAGAAGCCTCTTTGCTCTTCCCCATTTGTGAATGTTCTACCATCCAGACTATTCTAAGCATTATCCCGTACTGCAAGCATGCAGGGTGGATGTACATTCTTAAACTGCTTTCTTTATACGGGGTGTGTTATTCCCAAGGCAATAACTACGGTTAAACCGATACAATATAGCTGTAGTAAATCCCCGTGACCCCATTCAATAGCGAATAAATATTCTATCGCTACGATGGCTTTATGGAGTTTTCTGGAATTTAGCTTTTGATAGATCTGGTTGAGACTAACTGGTGTCTTAGTTTGAACCGAGGCTGCGTTGTCTTAACTCTGCATTTATTTAAATAATTTAAGATCTTTATTATTAATTCTCTAAAGATTAAAAATCGCTTACGAGAACTAAAACAATGTTATACAAATGGGTGTTCGATTCGGGCTAAACAAAATAGATGTGGGTAGATTTGAAAAAATATTGTGGAAATTTAAGGCTTGAAACAATGGGCATATACAACAGAAAATGTTGAATTTCTATGAGAAAACGAAACGATATATATATTTGTATTTACAACTATATATATTAAGCACATATTAATTTATCTGGTCTGGAAGATTTTATCTTATATAAGTATAATTATGATCTTTACTTAAGTTTAAAAAACTTAACAAACCGACTTCATGGCCAAACTGCTGAAACGATTTTGACAAAATTTATCTGGTATTATTTTTTCCAATCGGTTCACAAATAACGAATTTATGCGAAAGCATACATTCAAAAAATACAACCGAGATGAAAACCTCTAATTTTTTATTTGAAGTCGGTTAGAAAGGTCTAGCTTTCATTTGCCAAAACCAAAATAGTGATAAAATATATTATGATTACCTCTGTATCTGATATCACTGTATGTCACTGTGTGTGAGACTGCGAGCGTGTGCAATGCTGGTCATAAAACGGCTACGATCAAGTCGTAAACTTATAATGCAAGTTAGTGTATTGATTTCCCGATACGGTCACGGTTATTATGAAGATGCTTAGCTGCAGAATTGCGTACTTGACTCCAGATCGAAACGTCCTGAAACGTATTGTCCTAAAGAGTCCGTTGAGCCCCACTGCAGATTGAAAGCCTCCTTTTCTCTTCAGCCATCTGTATTTAGGCGACGTAGGCATCTAGTTTAAATCTAACTCTCTATTTTTTATTATTAACCACCATAGGTATAGTGGTGAAATGAAAATGTTCGTCGATTTTCAACTTGATTTGTTCAACGTATCACGATCACATACTACCTTTTGAAACTGAAAAGACAGAGTACACCGATAAGTTGACGTCACAAATTATGTCAAAATGTTTTCATGATCAAGGCACTGGTGCAAGCGAAAACCGACTCTAAGATGACGAACATTTTCATACCGCGACGGTAATTACCAAATACCGTAACACTTAACAAAATAACGTTATTCGATGCAAATAGTGTCCCGGCTCGAGACTCGAACATTTTCTAGTATTTTAGCTACTAGATTCACTACTATCAGAGGTTCTCTAAATACTTCGGTTCATCAATCTAATATATTTTCTTCTTCTTCCGGCTCTTATCCCACTTTATGTAAGGTCAGCGTAACAGTCATGTTATTCCATTCCTCTATCTTTCTCTATCAGCCGTCATTTTTGTATTCACTACTTTCTTACTTTTGTCGCCTTTCCAATTCATCTATATTTTCTTTGGACTACTTTTGCCATATTCATCCTGATAATTATGATTTGTTTTTGCTTATTTCAGAGTCAGTTTCTTTAAAAATGCTTCGAAAGCTTGCATCAGGATTACAGCACGTGAATGAAGAGTAGCTGTAAGAAAGGTAATCCCTTTTCTATTGTTTTGATTGAAAATAATAATCTTGAAAAAAAGCACTGAGACTTCGTTTATACATTTCTAGAGATTTTGGAAATAAAAGTTCATTTATACGATTTACCGCACCATAAGACATAACAATGTTTTACTAAAAAAAATATTTTGTTCATCTTGGTCTTCTAAGGATCTCTGTAGCAGCCTAAAAGTTAGTGTGCTGCGAAAAAGGAAAACAATAGGATTTCCAAGATAAAGATAGTGTCGCTCCACACATGTCATCTCCCTTCCACTATAGAAAGAAAAAAGAAAAACAAACATTTTATTGACCTTATGAACTAATTACAACAGGTAGGAAGGCATGTGCCATACAATTATAATTATACATAGCAGCAACTAAATAAAGGTCAATAAGACCCTGGCTCAGTATCTGTTCAGCCTCACGTGCCAGTATTCCCCCACACCCTTCAAACCGAAACACAGCGATGTTGCTTCACGGCAGGAATAGGCATGGTGGTACGCACCCCCACGGCACCGTGTAGGTCAACCCACTCAGTGCAACACTGGTTTTCTGCCAAGGCCTAGAGACGACTGAAATCACGGACGATGTAGGCCAGGGATTCCCAAAGTGGTCGATATCGACCCCTTGGGGTCGATATTGGTTTCCTAGCGGTCGACATAAACGAAAACTGATTTTGGGGGTCGACGAGGTCAAAAAATCGACCCCTATTAAATGAACACAAGTTCTTATTTCAAAGTTTCAAGATAGGTAGGTAGGTACTGTATTGTTTATGTTGTGTTACGTGTACTAAGAATAATTTATATTTTTGTAGGAAATAGCATTGTTGTTGTAATGTAAAGTCCCGAATTCGTACAACGTACGTTTGTTTTGCTAAATTTTTGATGAGAAAATGAAGTCAACTTTAGTCACTTAACCAAGTGCAAAGTTTTCAAATTGGTACCTTAGTACCTAGCTATTTTGTATCAATAGGAAAAAACTGAAGATAAGCCCTCTTATTCATAATAGTCTGCTAAATTAAAGCATTGCTAATTTTCACTCTGTCTTCTTCTGTTGACCTAAGTCAAGAGAGACCTATGCAAAAATAACACACTGTAGCAGCTGTTTTAAGTTAGCGGACCATTGTAAATAAGGGGGTTGATCTTAAAAGTAGGTAATTTGGCCATGGGGGTCTGAGGTAACCGTTCATTTTGGAAAAGGGGTCACTTGTCCAAAATAGTTTGGGAATCCCTGATGTAGGCTATAGGACTAGCAGACGCACGGCTCAGTACCATCCATACCTGGTTAGCATACCACCGATTCGCACTAAGCGTTTTGGTTCTACCTTCATTATGCGAACCTCTTGGGAATGGAACTCATTGCCGCCGGCTGTTTTTCCTGACCACTTAAATCTGGGCCTCTTCAAGGCAGGAGTGAATAGGTTTCTAGAATTCTAGACCATCCTGCTTCATCGTCGCTTACCATCAGGTGAGATTGTAGCCAAAAAAAAAGTTTACCCAGGATAAAATACTCGTATAGCTGGTACAAAATGAGTCATTGCACTAAGTAGCTTGTTTTCGTCACAGTGTTTTTATAATGCATAGGAAACTTTGACCAGCAACTCATTATTTAACATCTAGTAAACAATTCGATAAGAACGTATCCTTATTTATTGTTATGTTTATTTGCTCGGCAGGGTCGCTTGCACTTTGATACTTGCGCTAAGTAAGTACGTGCAATTGACGAAATTAAAAATAATTAAAGAAATAGATACCTACAGAAGTACCTATTAGGTAGGTTATTCAGCATGTGAACACCGGATTGAATTATTTTTTTTAAGATAAATACCTAAACCAAATTAAACTATAAAAACTTTCCGTAGTTTATTTTGCGCAGGTTCAATGTCGTTCATTCACAGTTTTTACAATTATCAATCTGTGCGCGGTATCTCGACATGTAAGGTCAATGACTTGAACTACATTATTTCCCAACGATCTAGTCTATTTCGTTACCTACTACCATTTGGCTCCACTAAATTGCGAATGTAAATTTTGAGTTTCCGAAAAGTTCCAACATGGCGTCCTCAAATAAGTCGAAATTGTATAGCTTGCTACTGCATTGTTTTGTTTGTATTTAAATCTATGTTTGCCTAATATAAACAAAATGTCAATGATGAGTTTATGAAAATTGTTAATTTTAAATTTTGCAAGCAAATATAAGTTAAACATCCGTCAAATAATTTAGTGCTTGATTAGCAATCCGTGAAACCGGTCCAAGATAATAATTGAGATAAAAGCTTTAGTTTTTTATACAACTATCTAATGGAACTAGCATATTTTTAATTATGGCCTACCTGATTGATGTTAAGTGGTAGCTATCGCCTTTATCAAAGCATTGCTTCGTAGGTCACGCACGTCAAGAACGTGTCCTACGATTCACTGCCCTGCGACCATCAGCTTGAGGCGTACAGATGTTCAGCCTCACGTGCCAGTAATTTCACCGGCACCCACATCCTTCAAACTGAAACACAGTAATGCTGCTTCACGGCAGTAATAGACATAGTGGTAGTACTTTTCCGGACTAGCCCTTTACAAAGTGCCATACTACAGCTACAAGCTCTATCTGGCTCTGTCTCTGGATTTAGTTTTGAGTCTGTGTGAATGCTCACCAGTGTATTATAGTATAAAGTAGTATTATAGTATAATTAATCCTACGTCATATGTGTGACATTTTGACGTAGGATTTATTTAGTCAAAACTCACACAGACTCAAAACCAGAGCCAGAGACAGAAGCACATTTATAACCATGAGTCGTCTATCGTCGCTTTAGGGGTGCGCTAACGAAAAAAGCCCCTAAGATTTAAGATTTAATAAGTAATTTTATTTTATTTTATGTATGTTAGTCGCTAAGGTATTTATTAACTATGGACTTAGGGTGTTTCATTTTTGTAATGTACATTTTATAGTTGTCTGAAATAAAATATATTATTATTATTATTAAAACCATGGTATAAGATGGTATGAATGATCAGTTGATCACAAACTAATGTAAATGCATTAAATTTGACAATAGAACATAAGAATGGTGGTTTCAGAAGAACTTCCTAAAGTAAACCGCAACAAGTGACTGTAGGCTCCTTACACTTATTAATTATAAGCGAGCATTGGCTGGGTTATCTGTCAGATAAGTGGGGTCAAGCAGAGCTAGCTTGTATATATTTGCACTTGGGAACAGGACGATAAGGTGAGAGCAATGGGCTCAAGAACGTGCGCTGGACTTGTGGCACTGATTCCCTCTTTGTATTTCAACTTATGAAGGGCTTTTGTTTGATAACCCAGCTCGCATTGTCCGTTAGCGCTGTAAGAACCGTCAGACGGTCACCAGCATTTAGTCCATTCAAAAAAAACCCAGCTGGATAACAGCTCAAAGCAGTTTGTTTCTTTTTTGAAAAAATGTTAGCGAAAAAATCAGAATAGGAGTATTAGCACTTACATATAAAAAATCCTGGCTTAGTGTACAATGAGCATTGTAAAAAAATCCCTAGCTTAAGTGTACCATGTGCATTGTAATCCCTGGCTTAGTGTACAATGGGTTTTTTATTACAGTTTCTTTAGGGCATGACTATTGGTCTAATTTGAAAAATTTCCAACCAACAGAAGTCGCATATTTTCCAAGTTGCAGGTTAGCAAGTAAACACTATTAATTTCTATATAAAGATCTTCAATAGGCTCAAGGTAAGTACAAAGATTTTAATGTCGTTGTCCACATAAAGTAAAACATTTAATATGTAGTTACAATATACGTACGTACATACTTGTTGACCAACTTAAATTTCTGAGAAATATTCATCATCTTAATGTTGTTGACAAGTAGATACTTTTTGAAAGTAGGTATCGACGTAGTTTCTAGTAAGTAGGTAATTGTATAGTTTCGATCAAAATAACCAGAGTGAACCAGCCATTATACACCTGCCCTACCTACTAAACGTATAAAAAGAGCAAAGACTGCATACCTGTTGCAAAAGGATTGTTCTTGTTGTGGCGGGGAAGGTTTACTACCTGTCACGTATTACAATACCTACTTGGGTTTCCACGAAAGCGATGAGGTTCAAACCTTTTTGCTCTAAGCTCTTTTATAGCCATGAATAGGTACAGCTGGAAGGTTTTGACATTATTGTATCACATGCGTCTTCAGAGGACGTATATTATTATCATCTTCTTCTTCTTCTCGAATTTAAGTGCTAAGCTCGTAAATTTGAGAAGAAGAAGATGATATTTTGAAGAATTTGAAGAATTTTCGGGGTTTTGATGCAGTTTTCTCCAATTAGGTCTTTCGGATGCGGCCTCCTTGACTTCTTTATACGACATGATAGCGACCTTTTCTTTTATCTGGGTCATGTAACTTATTCTTGACCTTCCTCTTCCCCGTTTTCTTTCAACCTTTCTTTCAATGATGTCGCAGAAGATGTCCAAACATTTTCCCTCTTCGATTTCGTATCGTCTCTAACATAACCCTCTTCTCTTTTACTCGCTCTAAGACCTCTTCGTTCGTAACTTTTTCCGTCCAACTAACTTTCTCCATTCTCCGCCAGCACCACATTTCTAAACGTATATTATAAGTTGATAAAATTGTTATTGTTATAGTAGCAGAAGTGCTGTTACTACTTCATTTATCGGTTAGGAGTTCTGGACACGGCTTCTCGACCGATGAGTGTCTTCTTACTTCTAGATTTAGGAAGTTATGGCTTTGTGGGTCATTCAAAAGTCCATGAAATAAAAATATCGGCCAACAGCAACCTAGGGAACCTAATAGGGCGTATAGGCACCTTAAAATCGATTAGAAAGATGTCGGCGATGACGAGTACGTGGTGTGGTGAATGTCACACGCTTCCGATTAATATCTAAAACACGACACCTTTTGACAGTGGGAGCAACACTATTTACACGCAAATGAATGTTAGTACTATTCGTTATCTGTCATTTCGGGAAGGAACATAGCTTTTTGATTTTAATTGTTTTTCTGGTGTTATTTTGAGTTCTGTTGTGTAATTTCAGTTGTGGTATTTTAACCAATATTACTTGAGGTCTTAGCTCAAAGTGTTAGCAATTGGAATTAAAGTGTATTATGTGATATTCTGATTTGATCGAAAATGTTTCAGATGGATTTGGAAGAAACTGCCATCTTTCTTCCAAAGACAATTAGGTTAGGGCCGACCTGACAGACGACTGACGATTTGACGGAAAAGTATTATATCTATGTAATATATTATCATCATTCTCATTAAACTACTCGACACTGGCAAAATTGATCCGAAAAGGACAGATGCCATTCATTAAGAAGAAGAAGAACAAGAATGTTAGTACTTCCCCGAGCAACTTCTTTCACAAGGTACCTACTACGTTACCTATGTACCTTAGCGTCTGCGGCAACGTTCATCTAACATGACTAGCCCGAGTGCTTAGAATTGTATTCCAATTAACTATATAATTATTTAGTTAATTAAAAGGCAGCTGCTGATAGCGACCACACGTGCATGGAGTAACTAAACATCCGGAATACGCCGATAAATTAATAATTGTTTTACAATGTTGTGTATCAATGCTGATGTTACAATAACTATTTAGAATAGATACCTAATTAAGAGTAAAATGGAATATCCCAATGGTTATTGAAAAAAGTAGTAGTAGAGCTCTCTGTGAAGGACTTGAGGTGCGTACTACCACCATGCCTGTTACCGCCGTGAAGCAGCATTGCTGTGTTTCGGTTTGAAGGGTATGAGTGTCGGTAAATTACTGCCACTTGAGGCTGAAATCTGTATGCCTCAAATTGATGGACGCAAGACAGTGAGTCGTAGAGCACATTCCTGACGTGCGTGACCTACGAGGATATACTTTGTTATTATTTTAAGCGATGGTTACCACTTAAGATTAGGTGGGCTCTAAGGCTGTTCTACTAACATGTTTTAAAATAAAAAACCTATTTAAAAAAAGAAAAAGGTTAAATTAAAATGACTTTTGAAGAAGCTGAATAACTCTTTTTATAAGAGAATTTGAGTTCAAATTATTGATTATTGCTGATAGGTTGAAATATTTCTGCTGCTATGAAAATTAATACCCTTAATTTTGATCACCATTCCCATTTTGGTTGAGCCTACAAAAAAACAAAATAAATCTCGTAGCAACTCCGTAGAACCTTCGTAGAGCCTTCGTAGCACTGCAATAATGATAACTTTTTCTTTATGGATTGACCTTTTATTCGAATTCTTATTTAGGGTTTGTGGTTTTTCGCTAAAAAGGTGTATAAACTTTATAAATTCGACAACTTGTGATGAACGTTCGATGAGGTTTTGGGGATTTAAACATTTTTATTGTTTCTTTTTTAATTCATTAGTAAAATCATTTATGTTTTAAATTGCAATGAAAAAACCTGATGACTATAAAACCCAGGCATCATTCTGTTTTTAGAGCTAGTCGCCGGCGGTTTAAATCCTTTTTTTATTTACACAATATAGGTTCCATGCTGTCTTGCAATATTCCAATATTTTTCAAAGTATTGGACTTTGCTGAATACTTACGTAGGTCTCCTAGTTGTATGCTATTATTTACAGAAGTATTTCTTCGACAATATTCCACTGTTAATTAATTGTCATGACTTACCTACTTTTGTTTCATCAATCGTTATTAATTATCAATGAGCAAACACAACCTTACGGACACAGTACATACACAATCAGTAAATGAACTACATAAAATACACTGTTGTTTATTTGTTTCTGCCAATGTAATACAACACACAACAACTAACTTCTCAGACCAATATTACGATAAAAAATCTCGTACAAGCGATTGGCCAACTCTCGAGCCTCATAACGCGAACCCTCTATAGTGCACGCAAGGAGCCTCTCTGAGGCACACTTAATCCTTTCACCACACTGCACTGGTTAGCAAGAACTAGTGACACGATGATATAAGAAGAAATAAAACTTCATTAAAACCATACTGAAATCAAGTAATTGATTCTACAGGTATCAATTACTTGATTTCAGTATCACCACAAGCTCTGTCTCTGGCTATGGTTTTGAGTCAGCCAGCCAGACAGAGTTTGTAGTAGGCCTACTGGATGGGGTAGCTCCAACATGCACGCCATGCGTTAATCGAAGCCAAACTTGGTTTTTCAAGTCATCTCTGAGCACAAAAGTCAAAGTCAAAGTGGATTTACATATTTACAGAATTACAGGTACAGGATTGTTAATGGTTCATTTTTATAGATCCATTGTAATTCTGCCCTTATGGGCATGTACAATTTAAATTAACACAAACGACAAGTCTATAAAATATAAAATACAAATACCTACATAAAATAGGCAGTACAACACCGTACGTGTAATCGGTCATGAAGGCATCACGTAGAAAGAGAATGTTTTATGTGGTAAATTTAAATTCCAATGATCGGAGTCGGTTCGGCCTGGTAATCCTGAGCTTTCAATAGTCATTCCATTCCATTAAGTGTATTAACCGCTTGTTATCAGTACTGTGGCAATAATCCTGCCGAGTAGGTAGGTACCTGCTCTCGTCTATATAAGGGGGTGGACTCTCTCCCGGCCGCATTTCTGTGCGGAGCGTGGCACGCGCATCATAGTATTGCTAGAATAAGGACAAGACTGTTTTTTTAATTCTTTTTAGTGTACTTTTACCCCTGTAAAAATGGGGAAAAGTAAATTAGGATTATTTAGTGTACTGTTAGTAATTTCCGTTTTATGGAAACCAGCGTATACGAACGGTAAGTTTTTTAAATTATATTTATCATAGTAATGCGTCAATTTACATGAAATCATGGATCGATGTTGATTTTGAAAATGAATGATTTTGTAATTTTCTCATACGCAATGCATGGTTTTATTCTAAGGTTAGTTACTTGTTTTCAGTACACATTAGAAGGTATATAAAGGTAAATCAAAGTGAATTCTGCTTGTTTCTGTTTCATCTGTGTTTTTAATTATAATTAGCTATAAGCATAAAGTGCCAAAAACAAAGGCCAAAACAATGAAAACCACACTTCCTAAATAGGTACAAACCTCGGTCAAACCAAGGTCCATCGTATCGTGTCCATCTTTCTAAGAAAAGGAGGTGTAGAGGTTCAAAGATTTAGTTTTATTTTAAACCATAATGGTTTCTTGGAACTCGAACAAGACAAACAACTCTTAAAACCAAAGGCACATTGATGAGAATCAGTCTAGAAGACCTTCCCAGTAAGGATTACTACTAAGGATTAGATTTAACAGGAATCGATGCCAAAGAAAAGGAATATTTGTAGTTTGTACTCTGAATAATATCAATATTTTTGGACCAACTTACCTAGAGACAACTCTACAGGGGGACATTACATACATTTCTAGTTGTTAGAATAATGGTATAAACTTACATAGTTATTGCAACACATTTACAAATAAGTAAAAGTACTCCTTGAAACTTAAACCTCCAGTTTTTTTGATTTGTCTGGGGTCACCTACCTTGTTTTGTCTAAAATAAAATACTTTGTATAGCCAGCCCTATTGAGGTTTGTTCATAGACAGAACGTTGTAATAATAAGCTACCTTTCGTCTTGAAGAGCTGTCCATTATAACAGTTAGGTATACCTAGGTAGTGGTATTTTTTCCAGAACTTTCCATCGCTGGGTAGCGTACCTATCAGCGCTGTCACCAGCCACCAATATCTCAATACTTGCAACAAACAAAGATTACGTTCTCAACTTTGAACCGTGATTACATTTTATCACAATGTCAACAATACCTAGGTGTTCTTCGTTTCAACTCAGTGAGAGGTCAATATTATATTGTTTCACTCAAAATAATAGGCGATATTCACAAAAACTCATTATGAGGCTGATAAAGCATTTTTTATTGTAAAAGTTAACAATGTTGTGTGATTGCCGTTGCTTATAAAAACTTATCTTACAGAGCACATTTCTATTAATTACTATCAATATTTAAGTCAACTTAGTCTGTATTTTTTCATAGTCTGTCTTTGTTCAAGTTAACACAGCTCGTGAAAATTCAGACAAAGTAGAGGCATGAGTGGAAAAGAAAATTAAAAAAATAATTATATACTTTCAAGCTTATCATAATAATAGGCACAATGTAAAAGATTAAACTTCATGATCCGTTTCACGCTTTTCATCCGTTATACGTTACCGTCACGTGTATTTCCTCACGTACAACAAATTATGCATAACAGCCTTCCAAATTGGCATTTGCCACTGCAATGACTGCTCAATAAACTCATTCAAAAGATAGGTAAGGGATCGCTAACAGATAAAACACAACGCTCTTTGTCAAACTACTATCGCGACCTTTGACTTTAGTATCAGTTAAATAAACTGCGTTAATTATTAACTTCTAGCTACTTCACTTATCACAAGTTTGTAATAAAATAATCGAATGCCTGTTTTCGGCGTTTTATCAATTTAGCACGAACACAACACGCTTTCATTGCATTTACCTCCCAGAACACAAAAAAGAGGTTCTGTATTCAGCGTTACCTCTCTAGGTACCTACTTCTTCTTCTTCTTCTTATCGTGTCACTGATTCTTTCGAACGAAGTGTGGTGAAAGGATTATAAGTGCGCCTCAAAGAGGCTCCTTTCCTACCTACTATAAAGATGTGATGTCACTATAATTACCGTACCGATACCATAGTTTGTTGCCTGTTATTCTAGGCTTGGTCTCGTGAATCTGGCACCTAGATTCATCTAGCTATAATACGTTTACAAAGTGATCCTGTTGATACAACTGTATATATTTAGTCAGAACCCTTTTCGAGAAAAGGGTTTAAGCGATCTGACTTCTGCTTTTATCAATCGATCGCTTCTTGGGGATATTTCCTATCGAAAAACTGCCAAATTGATCGGCATTGGGATATCCTACAGGAACGGATGGGATAATACGAGATAATTCCGATCGCTAAACAGCAGCATCCGTACACATCGGGACAAATGTCACAGTAATTGGCGAGTACGTACTGCGGGGTCCTATTCTTTGCAAGCTCTGGAAAGATGTCACAAACTGAGAAATATCAATTCGAAAACTGGGAGTTGGGACAGATCACGATAAAAACTTATCTGAGCTAGATCACACTTTTGAATCTTTGACTTGAATCTTTGCGACTCCCTTTTTTCTTGAACACTTTAGTTTACTTTGCCAATGATTGTAATGTACAGTGACTACAACTCTGTCACTGATTTAAGATTCAAGCCGCTAGTTAAACAGTGAGACAATATTATGCATAATTAGGTAGGATTTTTTGGTTATGATTTCTCTGCCAATTTTTTTTAAAGTCTTCTCTCATTTCAAAGTTTACCTCTCTTCTCTCTCGAAGTCTCATTTCGAAGCTTAAGAAATCGAAGAATGAAACACTCGTATAACGTACTTACATAGTCGGGCCGCCGAACTCTCCCCCTGCTCTCGAAATTGGGTAATTGCAGTCATGGCCGACTCATCTCATCTCGTGACTACTCACTCAGACCAGATTGATGCATCAGAATGTTGTTATTTTGATCGAGAGATAAAAAAAACAACCAGAATATGCCGGTATATTTTCAAAGCTAACTGAGAAGTGACGTGAAGAAGCTCAAATAGATAGAACATAGAGGTTAGGTAGGTATAAATTACAAGCATTATAATTATAGCTCGATTAAAAAAAAAAATTGAAGGTGATTTTTGAATCTCACAGATCATTATTACACATAATGTAATTAGTAGACCATAACGGAATCCGCAATAGAATCTATGACAAAATAGCAAATTTTATCTGACCTATTTGATCCGGATTCTAACAATGTTGCTAAAATGCCTTGTTATGGAACTATCCTGACCTTTAGAGACATTTCTAATGAATGTTTTCGTACTCCAGTTGATTGTGGATAATAGGCTCTTGACTTTGAACCCGTTGATAAGAGGCGTGATCGCCCTTCATTCGTTTATATAAACTAGAGAGAATTATTTAGTGGCGAATTAAACTACGAATTTAGATAATAAAGGTTTAGGTAGGTACATAGGTAAACCTTTTTTTATAATAGTGAACCATACTAAATTCAAACTGAGTTAGATGCCTACTACGAGACAGTAATTTACTGCAGTACTCAATTATTCAAATAATTTCCAGTGTGTATTTATTGGAATGTATTGTATTGAATATAATAAAGAGTGATTACCATTATACCACCCCATAATGTTCCTATTGTGGGGTGGTTGTTCATAGGTTATCTAGAACCTTTAATTGTTGTTTGCATCTTGTGTTTATGCTTTACTAATTAGCTATTACTTTGTTTGTTTCAGAATGTTCAACAGCATGTAAAGGAAGTAAGTACTTACATATTTTTAAAATTCATGCTTTTTTAATTACCTGTAAATTTGGCTCAACAAAAAAATTGTCCTACAAACTCTGACAATCGTTGGGTACTAAAGGTTCTCGAAAAGCCACCACAAATGACATGGAAAGGACTTAGAACCGTTTTTCATACCCTTTACAACACAATAACAATCCAAGCCAAAAGCTTCGCAAAAGCTCATTCTAAGTCATATTTTATATCGTCTAATAACCAATTCTATTTTTACAGACCCATCGACCCCAGGCCTCGCAGCGAACACGAAATACAACTATGGCGTTGAAGGAACAGTGAACGTCTACCTGACCGGCTCCTCAACCAAGGAGACGGGTGTGAAGCTCCTCGGCCAGGTCTCTGTGACGGCGCTTGGCAACTGCGGGCACGAGCTGAATGTGCAGAACCTGGTCATATCTGGTCCCGATGGCAAGGTAGCTTATAACTAAAATAAGTATATAAATTATATTCGATATTCGAAAAGATAACCTCAATAAAATCTCTCTCTCCATGGCGCTTCTGTTCGAAAAGCTTTGCGTGTTTGTTTACAGCCAGTTTTTCCCAGATCTCATCATGTTTTTTATCATAATCATTATGTCTGATGGCCTTTCAGCTCATTTGATACGAGTAGTAGCTCTGCCTTCTGCGTTGTTGGTTCGATCTCTATCCGAGAACAAAATATTTATGTGGTGAACAATTTTATTTAATTAAGTTAATTAATTGAATGTTGTTTTGTAGAAATACCAGAGTCCGCCTGGCATCGAGAAGCCGGTTCGGTTCTCGCTGCAGGACGGCCGCCTCTCCGCCGAGATCTGCGCGTCGGAGGGAGACTCCCGGCGCTCACTCAACATCAAGAGGGCCATCATCTCCCTGCTGCAGACTGAGCAGAAAACTACCACTCAGGTAAGTTTTTCATTTATTTTGCTTTTTTTTCCAAAAATCTACTCAGGGCGTATTCTTTACGAACTCTGACCTAAGAACTTCGTTATCAACGTTCATTTTGAAATTGTAAAACCTAGTAAGTATTTCAGAATCCAAATCATCGCGTAGCTGCTGATCTTGGTACACAAGGTTAAAGCTCAAGTTACTTAAAGACAAATAAAATAGACGCTTACTTCAAGGACATAGAGCGAGCAGTTTAGAGTCTGATATATAAATCCTTGTGTACCTTCTAACCTTAACTTTTTCGATCTCAGAATACCTAGATGTTGGTTTCTAGAGAAATCAGCTTAGAATGTATAGAGCATGATTTGAACCTTTTGTGTGATCTTAGGTGGATATCTTCGGCTTGTGTCCCACTGAGATCGCGTACTCCGCGGAGGGCAGCGCCACGCTGGTGCACCGCACTCGCGACCTGGCGCGCTGCGCTCATCGCGAGCAGGGCAACGACCTCATCGCCAATGTCATCAACGAGAACGCTGTGAGTACCCTATCCCTATCCTATAAACCATTTCATACCTTCATTCTGTACAGCTCAAATAACTACCATTGTAGATAATCACTATCAAGCAGAGTCTATCCTTGATGCTGTGAAACTTTTTATGTGTTACTCCAGATATTTTGGTACATTTTAGAACTTAAATATAGGTAGATATAGATTTGTCAGAAAACCCAGCATGCAAACACGATGTAAAAAAAAGTAAACAGGCCTTTGCATCTATTGTAGATGATTTATATAGCGTCAGGGGCAACTGGTGATTACTCATGCCCCTACTTACGGGACGCTATAGTGCCTGGGACAGGATTTTAGATGGGATAGGCTTGCCCAGCACCTATACCATCCTGACAGCTTAGTCGGCCTAATCCACAGGAAAGACATGGTCAATACGTGCGGAGCTGACTAAGCCACGGGTTTCCTCACGATGTTTTCCTTCACCGTTTGAGAGCACTAGCATTGTGTACTTAAATTTTTCGACAGAAAAACTCATTGGTACACGACTGGGTTTGAACCCACGACCTTAGGATCGGAAGGCGGGGCCGCTACCACTAGACCACCAGTGCTCACGATGAAGACCTGCATATTTGCACCTCTTGAGCGTCCCACTCAAGTGGCTTCCCCAGATCCAGAACAGAACATTCGTCAACAACAGACCATTCGTTTTGAGGACGGTAGGTCAACGTGACGGTGGTACGGTGGCGGATGGCCTCCAAAATTGTAATTAGTAAACGCGTTCAATGAATTAACTTATTTGATATACCTATTTCCCCATTTCAGGAAATCAAGGAGAGCCAAGTCCTCCAGTCAACCCTACACGTGGAGTCCAAGGTGAACAATGGCGTCCCAGAGAAGGTATCGGCATCTGAGGAGTATCTGTACAAACCCTTCTCCGCCGGAGAGAACGGAGCTCGCGCTAAGGTGCACACTAAACTGGTGTTAACTGGCAAATCTGGTGGAGGCGCTGCAGCAGGTATAACTTTTAACTTGGATTATTTTTTGCCCTTGTTATTAATGATATGAGAAAACTTTATCCAGACACAAAGATATCTCGTCTTGACTTTTTTGCCAAAGAAATCTCGTTATTTCCTAGTCTTTTCTGCTGTATTTATATCGTCCCACAATCAGAAAAACCCTTTCTATAGTGTTAGTAATTCCTCAGCTTCGTGCACGATTCCCCGCACGATAATCTTCGAGGCCCCGCACGGCGCCCCTCTCGCGGACAACGTGAACAGCGCACTGAGTGCCGTCAAGGAAACTGCCAAGTCCATCGGCAACCAGGCCAGCGAGACATCAGCTGGAGCTTTCGCCTCACTCATCAGGGTAAGTGTTTTGGTTTTTTATTTCAGAATAGGAAATTTCACGTTATCAGTCTCAATCTAGCCCATCGATTTACCGTCCTCGCTTATAAATTAAATAAAACGTATTTTTTTCTTTTAGATTTTCCGCGTGACCAGCAAGGATGACTTGATCAAAATCTGGAGTCAGGTCAAAGGCAACAACTTTGAAAAGTAAGTATTTAGGAGCTTAATATTCTTAGCATCACTACGGTAGGAAATTAAGAAAGGATAGGAAAGGGGTTTTTTATACTTTAGCAGCTAAGATGTTGTATCACTAGCAGATGAAAAGCAGGAAGGGCCACCTGATGCATATCTCTAAATCTTACGATATTTTAAGAGTTTGCATGTAATTTTGCTGAAATGAAGTGAGCTTATTTCTCTATTTCTTAGACACGCAGTTTCTTAACCATAACCATAGGTACCCGTTCTAATTAATTAAATAAACTACGTAAATTACAATTACATATATAAAACTTTCCTCAGACGAGTGTACTTGGATGCTCTGCTCCGCACCGGCACCGGTCCCTCCATCGAGGCTTCCATCCAGATCCTGAAGAGCCATGGCCTCAACGACTTGGAGCAGCAGCTGGTCTACCTGTCTCTCGGGAACGCCAAGCATGTCAACGATGAAGCTTTGAAGGCTGCCACTGTAAGTACTATTTACAAGGTATGGGTATTTACCAACAGAACTGTAAGACGATCCAATATTAGGACTACAAAACTACTATACCATAAAATATAGGCAAATGTCAAACTTAATATTTGGCACACGCTCCAATTACTTATTTCTGATAATATCCTCTGGGATCAAGAAAAAATAACCTGAAAAGTCTACTCCTCGGGCAATAATCAGCCTCGGCCTCGGCCAAGACAATGTAATACATCGTCTTTTGTTTTCTCAGGGTCTCCTTGACCAGCAAAACCTGCCCAAAGAGATCTACCTCGGCGTAGGAGCCCTGGCTGGCGCGTACTGCCGGTCCCATCAATGCCATACCGTCAAGTCAGACGGCATTGTCGCTCTGAGCCAGAAACTTGGTGCCAAGTTGCAGAATTGCAAGCCGAAGAGCAAAGTCGACGAGGACTATGTAAGTTTAAGACGGTTACTTTTAAATATGGTTAAATCCTAATACAGACATGCAATAATACATAGAATTCGTCCAGGTTGTAGCAGTCTTGAAGGGAATCCGCAGCATCCGTCACCTGGAAGACTCTCTGATCGACAAGTTGGCGCAGTGCGCTAACGACCATAATGTCAAGGCTAGAGTCAAGGCCGCGGCGCTTGAGGCTTTTGTAGCGGACCCGTGCAACGCTAAGGTACTACTTACTACTTCCTATTGTCAAAATATTTTTTTAACAAAAGACATAAACAAGATTTTTATTTGTATAAGAAGTGCTATTTTTTTATGTACTTTGATCTCCTCTTCCGTTTATTCATCTGTATTAAATTTACGAGTACCTACTCTATAATATTTATGTAATAACTCTGATATGACTTACTAACGAAATAAATATTAACAGTTGAAGAAGACTGCTCTGGACATCATGAAGAACCGTCAGCTGGACTCTGAAATTCGCATCAAGGGCTACCAGGCCGTCATCGCCTGCCCTTGCGGCAGGTCCGCGAACGAGATCAAGACTCTGTTGGAGTCGGAGCCTGTACATCAAGGTAGGTACTTCCTATTTATTCCATGTGTTTATTGTATATTTTCAGGGTTCAGTTATTAGGCAAAGCTTTTTTAAAGAGTTTGTTCGTAAAGTACCTACTACTACTGCCACAGCCTGTGCCTGTGGCAGAAACAAGTATGATGGGTTTTTACCTGTTAAAACTAGTTGGTAGTAAAAAAAATTGGCTTACAATGATTCTAGCTTGCCAACTTGAGTTGATAATTTATGTGTTCTGCACTGCGTTCACTCAATCACAATGGATATAGATATGCGATCCCTAGTAGTATTTCCATAAGAGTGATTCTGTACTTCAGAGGCCACATCAAGTTATCACTCCCAGCTCCGTCAGAAAGGCATGGCGGATACCTAAAAAGTCCATCAGGGTAGTTGTGCATGCTCTCAAACTCCATGTGTTGCAGTGGGCCGCTACATCACGAGCTCGCTACGCGCCATCCGCGCGTCCTCTTCGGCCGACTGGCTGCTCGCCCGGAAACACTACTCACTCATCCGGACTCCCAACAAGTTCAACGTCGACGACAGGTGAGGCCTATTTAATAACCACTCCCAACGCTTCAAATACCTTCTTCTTCTGGTCCAAATCAACTCTTCGCAGCACTTTTTAAAACTTCTGGTTGGTCAAAAAGTCTCCTAAAATAGACCTTACTTTTTCCATAGAAAATACTCATTCTACCGCGAGTCTTCGTTCAACGTAGACGCGTTGGGCATTGGCGGCGCCGTCGAACAGAGTGTCATCTACTCTCAGAAGTCTTTCCTGCCCCGCTCCGCTTCACTGAACCTGACTACAGAAATCTTCGGACACAGCTTCAATATTCTTGAGGTCAGTTTGTACCAGCGATAGCGATCGATAGTTTGCTAATACGCTGACATAAAAATGGTTCACTGAGTAAAAAATATTGAAAATTTCACATAATGTTATCCCAATCTCACTTATTATCCCAAACTCATTAAGTATTTCTGGCACAGTTGGGTGGTCGTCAAGGCAACCTCGACCTGGTCGTCGAGCACTTCTTAGGTCCCAAAGGCATCCTGAAGACGAAGGGACCTCAAGCCATCTACGACATCCTGGTGCAAACCTTCTCGCAATCCAGTGAGAAAGTCAAGTCAGCCCTAAACAGAGGTCGCCGCTCCGTCAAGACTGAGATCGATAACTTCGACAAGAACGTAAGTACCTATCTGCATCCTAGTTTTTGTCAATATCGGATTTAATTTTGCACGCCTTGCTTATAATTATGACCGTGTCATTTATTCCCAAACTTTGGGTTCTAGCTGAAAGCTGAGGAACTTCACTTTGACAACGAGCTCGACTTGGACATCTACGTCAAGCTCTTCGGAACTGACGCAGTCTTCCTTTCCCTCGGGGACGATAAAGGCTTTGATTACAATAAGGTCCTCGACAAAATCATGGACACAATCACTGGAGGTATCGGCAAAGCGCAGAACATTAAATCGGTAAGCAGAATAGCCTCTGAAAATGTATCTGGTCAATCATAATTTTTTTGTTAGAACAATATCAGCTGTTATTTTAAGAATAACCAATATCTTTGATCAACAGACTGAGCTTCGTACTCACCTTCTCTTCCTGGACGCTCAACTATCGTACCCCACGTCAGTCGGTCTGCCGCTCAAACTCGATCTCACCGGAGCAGCCACCGCTCGCGTAGATCTCTCAACCAACTTCGACCTGAAGCAGTGCATCAGCAACCCCCAAAACGCAAAGATCGACATCAAATTCGTGCCCTCTTCCGATATCGAAATCACCGGAACCCTGATCGTCGATGCCGATGCAGTCGCCACTGGTTTGAAAGTTGTCACAAACTTACATTCTTCAACGGGAGGTCACCTCGTCGCTAAGGTCTTGGAGAATGGAAACGGTATCGACCTGCAGCTTGGACTTCCAGTTGATAAACAGGAGATCCTAGTTGCCTCCAATAAGCTTGTGTACATCACTGTGGAGAAGGGACAGAAAGAGAAGCAGATCAAGATCGCAGTTGATGGTGAAAGGAAGGAGTACTCTGGCTGCTTCGATCAGCTGTCTGGTTTATTGGGAATGACCCTGTGCGGAAAAGTCTCGCTTACTTCCCCTGGTATTGGTATGTACCCTATCCATTTCATGAAAATCTAGCCAAATAATTGCTATAAAAAATTATTAGCATTAGTTCGGTTTCCCCGACTATTATAACTTAAGCTCTATACAACTTCCACTCTACTTCCAGGAGCAGATAACCAAGCATCGATCTCCAAATACCTGGCGCGCTACCCACTGACCGGCCCCTCGCAACTGATGCTGGTTCTGGAGAAGAACGATCTGAAGGGATACCACGTGCGTGGTCTTGTACGGAACGAACAGGGCAAGACAAGCCTTGACCTGCTCTTTGAAGCTGAAGGTATTTTGATAACGTTTATGCAGTTAAGAAAGGAATAAAATGTCAAAAACTGTTTTCTAAACTTTTCCATCTACCACCAGGCTCAAAGAACCGTCGTACCCAGATCATCGCCGAAAAGACCTACACTGACAATGAAATGGGACTGAAGCTCTCCCTCAACTCTCCCATCAAGGTCGCAGCTGGAGAGGTCACCATCCGCACGTCTTCTTCCGAACTTACCGCTATGGCTAAAGCTAACCTCGACAATGAACAATATTATGGCAAGGTAAAAAAAATAAATACGTATATTTTTACACAACGCCAACACAAAAATCGAGCTACTATTATATAATCTCAATGCTTTCACAAACATTACTACGCTTGTTAGTATACCGAGTATATAGTACCTGCAGTAAGTAAAGCTAGTTGCGCACGCTGCCGGTTGCTGCATTAATCGAAGTTACTTATTAAACGAATACCTACTTTAAAACTCTGTGAAAGTATTAGTGTGAACATTTAACTCAAACTATCAGCGAGAATTCAACTGTTTAATAGCTCTGTGCGAAAGCATTACATGAATTCAAGAAACATTCACATTATTTCAGGTTGGGTTCAACGTCGCCGGCAATGAGCAGCGAACGGTCTACAAGCCTATCTTCGAGTACCAGGTGCCTGGAGATAACAAGCAATCCCTACAGATCGACGGCAGCGTCGTGAGAGAAGTCAATGGTCCCATCACCAAGTTTAAGCTTGAAGGAATCAGTATCAAACCGCCAAGTGGCCAAGAGCCTATCGCTATCCAAGGATACTTCTCCAACCAGGTCAGTTTCAGCGCCTGATATTACTGATATTACCTAACTGTTTTGAAAAAATAAAAATAAAAATCTTAGCTTAATTTAAAAAATCTGAGGACTAACTCCTAATATTTGTATTTAATAACCAAAACGTGTGATAATTGCGTTTGAAAAGCTTTTGAAACGGAATATTTGCATTATTTATTTTCGTCCCCCAGGCCAACGCTAGGAACATTGAATGGCAGCTGATTTCGGACTTGACGACCATCAAGGGAAGTTTGAAGAACAACGACTTGGATCTGGAATTCTCCAACAGTCTGAACCCTCTCATCAACTTCATCTTGAAGGGACACTCTGAATTCGGTGATGTGGTAAGTTGGAATTTTGTTTCACATCGTATTGTTCGTACAAATAAATACATTCACTTTAAAACGTCTGGATTTATTCATTTACCATCCGTTAACTCTACATTAAGGTAAGCTATTATATTACCATTTCATCTGTTAATTGATTTTCGTACAGATAAAGAACGAGTTCGACATAGTGTACTCCGGCGACTGCAAGGACAAGAGCCGACGTGTGGCGCTCTCGCAATACCTCAAGTACCAGCTGCAGAACGAGAACAACTACAACATTATCACCAAGAACAAGTGTCAGTATTTACTTAGAATCATCATTAAAATGATCTTTCTCATTCATCGGTTAAGTAACTGGGATACTCATTTTTATGATAGTCACCTGCGATGATGATTCATTTGATTGAATCGAAGATGATTTGCAATATTTTATCATTTTTTAACGGCCACTTGATGCCACTATTTCTGTTAAAAGTATCGATCAATTACAATGTAATAATGATTGATATTTCCCAACAGTGGAAATCATCACCATCCCCTTCAAAATTGAGTTCGACGCCGATGTTGACCCCAAGAAACTTGAAGTTGAGTTCCAGTTCAAGAACGTCGACCAGAAAGCTGACTTTGAACTTAAAGCGCGCACCCAGATAAAGCGTCCCGAAGACTACAGCGTCAAACTAAACTCCAATCTCAACAAACACGGTCTTGAGATCTTCTCTAAGCGCGATGTCTTGAGCAACGACAAGTCTAACCTCCAGAACTATATCGTTGTCAAGGGTGTTGGCAAGTACGAGCTGTCTGGAGTGATACTACACAGAACCGTGCCCAATGACATCAATGTTGGGGCAGTCGGGCATCTGAAGATCACCGGACAGAAGAATGAAGATATCCAGTGAGTATCTAACTGAAGTCAAGTGCCAGTAGAATTACAGTACCTAAGAACTTTGATAAATATGTTATTGGGTTTCTTTTAACACGTCATGTAATTTTTTTCTCAGAAATTATATTTTTTTCTGGCGTTTTACATTTAGTTGATTATAATTTCTCCATTAAGTAATGTATTCTCTTTTGTAACAGATTCAACATAGGCGCAATCCAAACCGCAGTTCTATACTCGTCCCATGCTAAAGTGTCCTCCTCGCAAGGGGAGCTCGTGGACTACCTCCTGAAGATCAACACCGGAGCCAACGCCAACGGACTCCTCAAGTTCTCATTGAAGGACACCATCATCGCTAACGGACAGTTTCAAGTTACTGATGCTGACGGCAAGGGCAACGGCATGATCATTGTTGATTTCAAGAAGGTAAACTAAAACAGATTTACTGCAGTCTATTCAAAGGATCTTGTTGATCTTAGATTAAAAAATGTCTTGCTGTCAGAGTGCAGACAAAGTTAGACAAAATACAGCACTGAACCTATAGAACACTTGTGACCATCATGACCGGCAAAAAGTTAGTTTGCAAAAAATGGGTATTTTACATTTACAACACAATGTTTGTCCCCAGTCTCAACGCAAGATCAAGGCTGACATAAAATTCCAAGCCAAGAAACCAGTGTTCAACGGTGATTTCCTCATCTTCCTGAACTGGGAAAAAGACAACAATGACAAGATCTCCTTCTCCACCAACACTAAGCAAACTGAAAAACTTCTGGACTCCAAGTAAGTATTTCGAGAAATTTGAGGGTTAGCTACCTAAGTCTAGCGGTATATTCATTATTATGTAAGCTTTTCTAAATTGAGATTTTCTGCTTTCTAGATGTTTCAAAACTTTTTGTAGAATCCAAAATTAAAGCTTCGCGATTTTGTATTCGTTTACCCACTGGTGCTTAAGATCCGTACCGATAACTGTACTGCTAAACTTATCTCAGGAACAAGCTGGAATACGGCGGCCAGGCTACCGAGGTGAACGTCGACCTGGCCGGCGAGTTCACTTTCTCAAGCAAATCTCGCGCCAACATTGAGGTCGTCCTCCCGACCGAGCGCTGCCTCACCCTCAAGTACGACCGTGACCTGCAAGATAAAGAGGGGGTAAGTTCACCATGAACATTATGCTTATCTGATTTAAACTGATTAATGGTCCATAGTTGTCTTTTTAAATTATCAATTAGAATATAAGTACTGTTTGTTTTCCTAAAAAATAAAAAATCTCAGTCCCAATTTACTATTGCTACATAATCCAAAAATCTATCTTCAGTGCTCTACAAATTATTTACACAATGCCAGTGCTCTCAAACGGTGAAGGAAAACATCGTGAGGAAACGGCATACCGTGGAATCTAAAAAGTTTGAAAATATGCGCCAAGTGCACGAAAGGAGCCTCTTTGAGGTGCACTTTAAATCCTTTCGCACTTGGCTCGAAAGAATCAGTGACACGATAAAAAGAAAAAGTGCTTTCATCCCCAGGGTAGGCTTCTCTTTATAAACATTCGAACCTAGTGTTTGTTTACCTATGCCTTAATAGTAAAGTAAATAACAGTAGGTATCTACTTGAATACAGAGTTAAAAGTATGCTTTTGCAAAAAAGCTCTATCTATTGAAAATTATTTATATGTCAATTTTGGTTCCTGACGATAATAATTACATATTTTTTCAGTGGATTGCCTAATTTTCACTCCTGTCTTGATCTAATTTTGTAAAATATACTATTCAGCAGCCTATACTATTTTTGCAGTCTTTAAACAGCTGATCTATCCATTTTTTTATGTGACATGTGTATACCAACCCATTTTCGCAATAAATGAATTATGCATTACTTGAGGAACCTTTATAAAACATACCTTAACCTACCTCATGTTATAATTATGTTAACTAATTGAATGCAGGTGTACAATGGAGGCGTAAACATCGAAGTATCAGATGCCCCCAAGCGTGGTGACGCTGCCTCCATCATCTCGTATGAAGGGAAACTCGTGCAAACCGATCTCGAAAAAGAGATCATCGACTATAAGGGAAAACTAGACTTTAAGCTGAAGGATGGAAAGCATTTGCAGAATACCTTCCTCCTGAAGAACCAACCACAAGGAGACAAGTTCAAGTTTGACTTCGAGGTGAGTGTGATTTAAATCTGTTTGCTACGATTAAATTAAATAAGATAATTATTTAAGTGAAGTTCTGAAATATTAGGGAGGTATTATAACATAAATTCTCCCTACAGAGCAAAGTGTCCGGCAACGCGTTCCCCAAGGCCGCGTCTCTGGTGGCCAGCGTCACTTACCTGGACTCCCTTACAGTGGCTGACTACGTGTACCACATGAAGGCAGGGTATGGAGACGACACCAGCGCTGACATCACTGGGACCTGTATCATGAAGATGCAAGAGAAGGGCGAGAACAAGTATGCTCTATCATGATATTGCTGACAAAATATCCCAGACCATGATCTGTAGTTTCAAAATAAGTTAACAATGTTATTGCCCTAATGCTGAACCTTACAGATTACTAGTGTGATGGCCCCGCCCCTAATTATAATAGATTTATAGGGAAAATATTGAGTATCTCTTTATCCTCAGGTACTTGGACGACTTCACTGTGAACGTACGCCTGCCATTCGAGAAAGCTCATGACATCAAGTGGGTGTCCACTCTGCTCTACCTACTCCCTGAAAAGAAGGACGTTGCCGAGGTACTAACTAAATATTCATTAATACCTGCTTACTTTTTTTTGTAAGCAGATTAAATAATAGCACCGTATCATACTTTGCAACAATGCACAGCTCTGTTGACTTTTCCAAAAACATCTGATAGTGTTTTACATGTAAATGTTTTAATGAGCGTTTTCGTCCATCAGTACACCATCATCGAGTCGGTACAAGTGAACGCGGACGTGTGGAAGGTAGACGCCAACGGCAAGATGGGCGGCCGCAGCGGCGCCGGCACCGTCAAGCTGCTCGTGCCGCACGTCGACCCCTTCGTGCTGGACGCCAACTACAAACTTGACAACAGCGGTCAGTACCTACCTCATAGCAGTTCCTGATGTCATTGCATTCGTGCGTTCAGACACATTTTTCAGCAGGACTAGCAGGACTACCTCAGGTTTTGATTTCGTCGCAATTATACAGAGGCTACTTACTAAAGGCCTGCGTACATCTAGGCGAAGGTAATGATCAGTGAAACGCTGTCAAATATCGCTGTCATACTATATAACATCGTTTCACTGGTCGCCTAAATGTGCGCAATGCTAAGAAGACCTTCATATTAACTTCCATACCAACTACACCTTAGATTGTACTATTCAGTCGTTTTTCAAGTACCAACTTTTTTCCATGCAGCGGACAAGAAGGCCCTTTTCACTGAAGTGAAAGCCAAGTACGGCAAGGGTAAATCAGCTACCTTCGCCGTGGACACCAGTGGCAACGCTAACGGCAACTCGGTCAGCATCAAAGTGAACGCACCAGAACTCGAGAAAATGAAGAAGCTCGAGATCACAGTCAACTCCAAGGTAAGAATATTAGGACTAACAAACTAAATGCGAACCAGTTTTTTCATCAAGAAGTTTCTTAGCTGTTTTCATCTCTCTGTTAACTTTAAGAGAGACTGTTAACTTTAAGTTGTCGTAGGTGTAAAGGTGTAACACCTACGATTTCGTGAATCTACCCAGTTCTTAGCCTAATATTATTTTTATCAGCACCCGGCACCAGACACGTACTCATCCAACTGGGTGATTGACGCTGACGGCCGCGTCTACAAGACTGAATCCAGCATTGTTCTCTCCAAGGCTCACCCCGTCCTGGATCTCAAGTACACCAGCCCCACCAACGGCAAGACTAGCAGGTGAGTCTTTCCACTTCATTTATCAGTACCTTACAAATTTTGTTTGGTATGCTAAAAAAAAAATTTAATACACCTTACTTAGAACTAACATAGAAACCTTGCTCTCAGAAAATTTAACAATGTTAAAATTAATACATTAAATTGGACTTTCTTGGAAGAAAATCCCCACAATTAATTTGAAGGTGCGGCACCGGAGCATTAGAACTCACCATTATTTCTTACTATAGGATCTACGTGAAGGGTACCTCTCTCAGCTCCACCCAAGGCAAGGTCGAGGTCAAGATCGACAACGTCCGTGACATCAGTCTTGAAGCTACCAGCGAAGCTAGCGTGCAGAAGGACAATGTCAACTTCAAGGTACAAGCCAACTCCAACGAACTTGGCTGGAAGAACTTTGTGGGCGAGATCGTCAGCAAGGACTCTGGGAACGGCAAGCGATTGGAGTTCCATTCTACCAACGACAACAAGAACGTACTCAGTGGAAGGTTAGTTGAAGATCGTAATTAATGTCATCATCATCAATCACAAATCAGTCACTGAGCTCACATAGGCTGTCTATGAATAAATTGCTCAGCACGTAATAAGAAAATCTACAGTCGGTTCTTACTAAATATTTCTTCCTCCTACAGCACCTCGTTCATCAGCAAGCAAGAAGGCCAGAAGACCATTATCGAAGGCTCCGGGTCCGTCAAGGTCAAGGAGGAACAGAAGTCGGCCAACTTCAAGTACATCCGCACTCTCCTCACTGAAGGCAACGAGAGGGGTGTTGAAGTACGTATTTCTTTAACAGTTTTTAGTTTGTAGTCTTCCCGATATTAAGCCTCGTGAACACAGAAAGTGACAATAGTTCTTAAAGTTTCCAAAGGGTAAAACGGAACCCTATTACTAAGACTTAACAGCATAAAAATATATCTGTTGCATGGAAGCCCCCTTATTTATCACAGTCACCAGGCTGTATATTTTATAAATTGTGATAAATAAGGGGGCTTCCATGCAACAGATGTTTTTTATGCTGTTTTTATAGATAATGGCACGGAACCCTTCCTACGCGAGTCCAACCCTTACTTGGCTGGGTTTTTATTGAAAACATACATATTTTATTAATATCCCACTGTCCTTCACCACTCCTTCACCGGGGATATCATCAACGGGAACTTCGGGAATACACGCTAAAAAGATAATCTTCTTGCCGATTCCTTGGATTGTGATTACATTTAAATTGTGTTACAGACATTCTTCAATGTAGCATTCGGTGAACGTAGCTACGTGGCCGAATCTCGCGTCACCAACCTGGAGTACAAGAACTCTCATGTCTACTGCGAAGAAAAGAAGCAGTGCGCTCACGCGGAGCTGCAGACCAAGGTTGACATCTCCAGTGAGTATCCTTCCATTATCCACTAGGGGGCTCAACATAACCATAAGGGTTTGACATACACACCTACATTTTTCTTGCGTTTACTACATTTTACTTGCGTTTACAACTACATTTTGCTAGCGTGCTTTTGACCTTTGGTGGTCAAAAAAATTTGCACTCTCCAGGGATGAATGTAGATGGATATGTGGGTAGAGGTAGGCCAAAGGAAAGATGGATGAACATTGTAAAAGATGACGTGGATAAAAAATAAGTGAATACAGAGATCACGGTTATTAGAGGAGAATGGACAAGGAGAACATATTGTGCCGAACCCACATAAAGTAGGATAAGGACAAGAAGACGAAAAAGAAGTATTCTCCAGGGACCCATCAATAATATGCTGGGCTTCAAAAATATTGGAGGGTTTTTAGAATTGGTATGGGGTGTTTGGAGATGACACTTATCTGAAAAACTAAGGCCATCAACATGACGTAGCTTACACAAAATGTAATCAGCCACCAGAAAGCACTGAACTAAAAACTCAGTTCATACATCTACTCAAGTATTTATCGTTAATTTCCCATCGTAATAGATTCCGTATTGTCATGAATGATCGCGAAAGTTTAAAAAGAACTAAGTTCATGACGTAGCATATCCATAATCAAACAACTTGTTGATCAGAACCCGGCGTGATCAGCAACGTGATAAGCGCGGGGCTGGACCTGCGCACGCTGGGCGTGGCGCCCGAGCTCGGCCTCACGGTGCGCGACGAGGTGTCCTCCACCAGCCTGCCGCAGTACACGCTCGACCTGCACGCCAACAAGGACTCCAGGAAGTACCATCTGCACGTCTACAGCACACCCGTGTTCGGACGTAAGTTACCACTACTATGGTCATCATCGACGTCAGTAGAGACTTTCATTTCATTTTTCATTGGTATTTGCGCCTGAAGAAATCGATGTGTAGCTGTGAATAGTGGCGAGATATGTTTGCTGATGTAGAATTGGTGCCGATGGGCGCCGCAGTGTAACAAACTCTCCTATTATTAATTCGTGAATTTAAGTCATGGATTCTAACTACCTACAAGTTCTTAACTGAAATAACCAGCGCTGCAAGAGCTACCGTGCCCTTGTAGCTAAAGCTGAGTGGCTCACCTTTATTGCCCTCATCACATTAAAGTTGAACTGAACTTATTGATTTAAGTAGACACAAACATTTAATAAACTACCTCTATTTCTAAAATTCCACTTATAACATTCTATAAAATTCCACAGATTCAAAATCAGGCATCAAGATCCAACTCCCGACCCGCGTGATGGTCTTGGAACAATCAGTAGCGTATCCCACCGACAAGGCCCTCCCCTTCCCCATCAAGGGCGAGCTGGTGTTCGACCTCAACAAGGACAAGCAGGGTCACAAGGCGGCCGCCAGGTTCCTGGTGGACCTCCAACTGGATAACGCAGACAAGCAGTTTGCTGTAGCGGAGTTCGGATTCAGCCATCCCAAGATCGACAGGGTAAGCACACCGTAAATCTCTTGGCTTGTTATGCTTCTCGTCTGTTATACAAAGGAATTGTCTATAAATAAGTCTATCCAAAGGCTGAGTTTGAGATACCATTTCTGATAAAGCAGAAAGTCCAAGTGTTAGCTTATTTGTATTCTTTATTGTGTTTTTTCAGGAGGCTCTTATTAAGATTTCCGGAGCCGCCATCCGCAAGGGTGAAAACAGTATGCGAATTGAGACATCTGCCAAGATTGCCCACTCTTGTCTCGGAAAGGTTAGTATAACATCGTTTTGGTAAATATTACTTGTCTTGTGTGTACGATTGTCACGATAGAAGAAGAAGATGATGAGTTTAGTAGAATAGTTTAAAAGATAGACCGATAGTTGAATTTAAAATGTCAAGAAGATGATCTTAATGCTAGTTTATAGAAGTCAAAATAAGGTTTAGTTTTTTTTGTTAGGTTTTTATTGCCTAAATTAGCCCTAATGTGTCCATAAATCAGGATGAAAGATCGAAACTTTGCATTCATTCTAAACTTTATTCTTTGTTTCAGGACCGTGAAGCCAAAATATTATTAGAAGCTTCCCCTACTCACCTCACTTTCTTGGTAAGCACCTTCCTATGCTTGTAATTGTTACCAGACTACTGAAGATAAAAAAAAAACATAGTCACAGGACAACAAAGCCATTCGGTTTTATAGACTCCGTCTACGAAACCCAACAAAAAAACCAACAGCTCATAATGCTCTCTCCCTTCAGATCAACACCCCCCTGGTTAAGGTGATCGACATCGCAGCCTCCGCGACCGTCAAGGACAAGCTGCAGAAGGCGGACGTCAAGTTCGTGCTTCTGGAGGGCAAGCCGGTCCAGGTGGAGTTCCTAGTCAAGGACTTCCAGTATTACGAGTTCACCACAGGTTATACCGGTGATTAGTCGCTTTGTCATCTTTTGTGTTTCATCCAGCTTCTTAAAAACATTTGCAAATTAAAAGTGCCCACCTATCGGTCTATTAATTATTCCATAATATCATAGTATTTTCACTCTCACTGGTAACATTTTTTAATTTTTTTTATAGTACCTTTAAGTACACTAAACTTACAATAGATACAACAACAACAACAACTTGTTCAACTTTTGCATTGACTAACTAAAAAGCTGCTCAAGATTAGAGATCACTTGGAACTAATTGGTATTGACGTTTGCAGCGGAAGCCGACCGCAAGCTGTCAGTGATCGGTCACATCGACCCCGAGAAGCGCGTCGACATCTCCGCAGACATCGTGCTGGGCGGACAGAAGAAGAACCTCGCGCACGGAGCCTTGTGGCTCCAAGACAACCAGGTCAAGAGCGACTACGGCGCTTCCAAGGACCACTGCCAGTACTTCTACGTAAGTACTTTACTTTTATAATAGGTACGATTAACGCCAATAGCAACAGTTTTTAGGTGAATACAATGCCAGTAAAATATACCCGACCGACCTACCAGTGCTTTCAACACCCGTTTCTCTTGCAGAAAGCTCTCCGCAAGGACCTGGATAACCTCGAAGGCCGCGTGAAGCAGCTTGGCGAGAAAGCCAGCAACGATTTCAAGGAGGTCACCCGTCGCGTGCAGCCGACGGTACAAAAGCTGGAGAAAGCTTACGAAGAAGACCTCAAGAAGATCTACCAAGAGTTCGCTGATGACAAAGTGCTTAAGGACATCTCACAAGCTTTGTAAGTTTTCAACAGTAGATTAGAACAGCCCTACCTTGATACAATAAGACCTGCTACCATTATTTTTTCGTTGTTGTTGGAAATCTGTGGATGGTGATTGTTCACAACTGTCTCCCTGAAAATCTTTAAGGCAGATGAGCTTATAAAAAAATCTTTCTAAACACCAGTCCTACAATGATGGTTGGTCACCAGCTCATATGAACTAAGCCCAGACCCCTGTAACATTTATTTTGTCCGTACAGCTACGACATCGTGCAATACGTCGCCAAGCTCATCGACACAGTGCTGACGGAAACCAAGCCCATTGTCGATAGCATCACCGCCCTCTACATCGACCTGGCTAAGAAGGTCCAAGAGGCTTACGAGAAACAGGTAATTATTCCGTATTCACGGTTAAGGTACTATTTTTTTCTGTGTAAGTAAGGCTATAAGATGAACATAACAATTCGCAGATCGAGCCATCCATCAAGCAGATATACAACACGATTGCTGAGGGTTTGAAGCACTACCTCGACGTCGTGATCGACGTGGTAGCTCACGCGGCCGCCTTCGTCACTGACTTCTTTGAGAAGCACAAGGTTGAGCTCCAGGAGCTCACCAACACTATCTCTGAGATCTTCAAAGGTAAGAGACTAACCTACCAACTCAGTGAAGTTCTCATTGTTGTAGGAAAACACAGGGTGAGGTGACTCGTGTGTACAAAATAAACGTATTTTCTTAATTTCTACTTTCTTTCTTATACAAATGGTGTGACTTGATTCGCATTTTATTTGAAGTTTGTTTTTTATCAGGATATTCTTTGAGCTGCAGTTTATTCAACCATAATTAATCACTTCTCTTCCCTTGCAGACCTGACAAGACTGTTAGTAGCCGAGTTGAAGGAATACCGTGCGAAGGTCGAACAGATCTTTACTGAGTTCACGCAATATCTTAAGGAAATGCCCATCCTTGAAGCTATCAAGGAGAAGGTAAGCATCTTGGTCTGCTTTTTATTCTCTTTTGCAGGTTTGAGTAGCCAAGACGCTAGATCAGGGGTGCTCACGATCGACCAGATAATATTTTGAAAGCAAGGGATCGACCAAACTAATATGTAGGTAAGTAGGTATAGGTCATTAGCAATGCCGCCAGCGTTCTGGGGACACTTCCGTTTGGCACTGATTTGGAACAGTTGAGCTATCTCTAGATGATCATGCATGGCACCACATATTATCCGCGTATTACCAGAAATTCTACTGGGTGCCTATACTATGCACATTGGCGATCGACTCGAAAAGCTTTCGCGATCGACCGTTTGAGCATCCCTGCGCTAGATGTACATAGCTTTATTAATAATGACGTCGTTCTATCCGGACAGTGGTCAGAGCTCGCAGTACCGGAGCAAGCCCTAGCCCTGGCCCAACAGGCGCACGACACCATCCGCCCGCTGCTGCCGACACCGGAGGCCCAGGCCTTCTCTGATACCCTCAATGACTACATCATCAAGGTACGTTGCCGCTGAAAACTATTAGACATTTGAACAGGTTGAGCCTCTAGAACTAGTAGTACTTTACATTACAAATAAATATAGAAGAAGGACTGAAACTAAATTCAGGATTAATTTGCATAGTAATGTCATAATGGTTAATGTATGCAGAAGCTGCGCAAGGAAAAGATAGACGACAACAAGGAGCTCCGCGTGGTGTACCAGAAGCTGGTGACGGCGCTGGCGTCGCTGGCGCAGTACGTGCGCGCGCAACTCAACCAGTACGGCGTCGTGCCCACCGCGCCCGCACTCTCGGTGAGCCACGCCACACCACATCGCACTGCCGCTGGAGCCCACCCCTAGGCTGACAGTCGCTGATATGCCATGATGCCCCATGAGCTTTTGTTCAAACTCCCTGCGACCATTTTTAGGAACCACGTCTACATATCGTTATGCTCACAAAAGTCTCTCTTGTAGTGGTGGAGCTGGAATCCAGTGAACGCTGGTTCAGCACCGAGTCTGGGAGGCTCTGCGTCCTCCAGCGTGCTACGCCAGCTGCTGACCGGGAACTTCCCTGACGTGGCCGCCATCATCAAGGCTTACAGGCCTCGCAGCCTCAACCCTCTCGAACAGATACCTTCCAACCGTGAGTACGATACCCATGTGCTAGACTTGTATAGTTAAAATCGTTGAAGAAAATATTTATAAACCACGAAACCACAAAATCATAGTAAGTGTTGCGTAGGTAGATATAGTTTATTGAATTGTGCCTTACATTATTTCTTCTTCAGTCCGCGCGGTGATCGTGAACGGTCAGCACATCT
The DNA here is from genome assembly GCA_947578465.1 of Thera obeliscata. Taxonomy (NCBI): domain Eukaryota; kingdom Metazoa; phylum Arthropoda; class Insecta; order Lepidoptera; family Geometridae; genus Thera; species Thera obeliscata. The sequence continues at coordinate 25,111,113 of OX387918.1, read as the reverse complement.
TCACATTTGATGGCCGTCACCTGACGTTCCCCGGCAACTGTCGCTATGTGCTGGCACACGACTATATCGACCGTAACTTCACGCTGCTGATGCAGATGGCTGATGGCAAGCCCAAGGCGCTGGTGCTTGAGGATAAGAGCGGAAATGTTATCGAGCTCAAGGAAAATGGACAGGTGATATATTGACCATATTGAAATTATTATCTGCTAGAGTGGAGCTGCTACTCCAGATTAGTTCCAAACACCTTTCATGACAATATCATAATTGCCATACATTTTCTCAGGCTACCCTGAACGGCGCCAACCACGGCTACCCGATAGAAGAGAAGGACTCTTTCGCCTTCCGCCAAGCTAACGGACGCATCGGATTCGGAACCCTCTACGGAATCATGGCTTTCTGTTCCGCTAAACTGGAGGTTAGTAGCGTTCAACAAAAATGAGCAATCTTGGGGCCTTGATAGTCATTCATCATCATCATCATCCACAGCCCGACTTCACCCACTGCTGGGTATAGGCCTCTCTCTGTATGTGCCACTGTTGCCGTGATAGTCATTGGGAATTTAAAATTAATAATAGGTATCTGAAGTTCAACATCTTGACTACTACCCGTTTCTTAGCTTTCAAATATTTGGGTATCTATCTATCTTACTACTGCTAAGAATGTAAATGATGGTGGTATTCTACAGGTTTGCTACATCGACGTAAATGGCTTCTACCTCGGCAAGCTGCGCGGTCTTCTCGGAGACGGCAACAACGAGCCTTTCGATGACTTCAGGCTACCCAACGGCAAGGTATAACGCTCATTTGATTAAAAGCGTAAGGTGAAAAGCCAGAACAAGTAAGTTTCTGGTCGTTGTCATAAACAGGAGACCAGAAAGAACAGAATGGAGAAAAGAGCTCCGCTTCTAGCGTAAATGGTTACTTATACTTACCACTAATTAGGCATTAGCCCTACACAACTGGTCAACACACTCCTTGCAGGTGCATGCAAGCAATATTTACTAATGTTTGCCATTGCATTACTCCGTCATATTTATAAACTGATTTGAAAAAATATTTTTTTCTATTTGAAAGGTTATGGTTTCAGATTGATCCCATAGAATATCATGAAATTCAGATTCAAAGTTTGGTAATGCAGATTTTTCAAGAACACTTGTCACCACCTTCCTACCTCCCTGTAGATCAGCACGTCGGAGAGTGAGTTCGGCAACGCGTACCGGCTGGCGCGCAGCTGTCCGCAGGTGCAGGGCCCGGCGCACTCGCTCCACCAGCTGCACCACACGGCGCTGCCGGAGGCCTGCGAGAAGGTCTTCGGAGGCACCTCACCACTTAGGTCACTGGCCTTCGTGCTGGACATCGCTCCCTTCAGGTACATCATCGTCTACCAGCTATTATGAATATCCCAAAATTAAGAACCCGAGAGGATTCGGCTGTCATCGCCTTGATAGGAAAATGCATCCCTTTAACACGAAAATGCGTTCCAGGCTCCATCTTAGGCCTGTACTTTAAGAGGGAATCACACAGGCGACTCTTCATACAAACGTAGTCCCCTATTTCCTCCCTGGATAATGCCTCTAGAGTAACTATTTTGTCTCATAAAATCCAGATTTGCTATATTCGTGCTCGTATGTTTTCCTTTTTTTCAGAAACTTATTGATATAGATTACGTTTGTATGGAGAGTCGCCTGTGTGATTCCCTCTTAAGCTGACCAGCGTTTTTATGATGTGATTATGTCCGTAGACAAGCGTGCATCCACGCGGTTGCCGGCGACGCCGCCAACGCTCAGACGCAGGCGTGCGACCTCGGCGCCGGGTACGCGGCGCTAGCGCTCACGGGGCTGCTGCCCGTCGTGATGCCGGCCGTCTGTCTGCAGTGCACCGACGCAGACAAGCCCAAGAACATCGGAGATGTCTACCAGTTCCAGCTGCCGAACAAGCAGGCTGATATCGTCATCGCTGTTGAGACTACTAAGGTAAGACCTGGACTTTCATAGGAAGCAAAGAAATGCATCGAAATGGAAGCCATTTTGACCAGGCCACAAGTTGGTCAAGCAAGATATAATATTTTTCAATTTTGATACAATTTTTCATTGTTACAGCTCCAGCAGTTCGATTATTTTGAATCCTGGCTCGCTTTATTAACTAATGTTGTTTCTCAATTGTCAGGTAAACGAGAAGACGTTCAAGGAGCTGGTGGTCCCGCTGGTCGCGCAGGTGGTGGATCAGCTGAAGAAGCACTGCGGAGACATCAAGGTGTACCTCGTCGGCATCACCTCCAAGTTTCCTTACCCTATATTCTACGACACAGACCGTAAGTATCTTACCTTACCCACACCATCTTAAGTTATGGGGTAATAAGTTGAAGGGTTTCAAGACAAAAAGACCGTTTCTGATAGATCGATTGGCACGTAAACAAACAAATCATGTCCATTTTAATATACCTGCCTACCTGCACGTGATATTGAAACCTTACCTTGCTATAAGATGTCAAAAACTTTTTTCTACCTGTATGGCACCTAACCTAACGGCTTCTTGTGTTTAATCCCCAGCGAAACTGAAGAACGCCAAGATCACGTTCACAGACGAGAGCCGCTACAACTGGGTGCAGCCCATCCGCACCGGCCAGCCCAAGGCGGACGAGGCCATCGCGCAGTTCGTCTCCATCCTCAACGGATTGAAGTCTTACTTCGGTAACGCATCTCTATAACTCACCTCGGGATCATGTACCTACCCAGTATACATTTTCTAGGATCATGCCAGTTTCACGGTTTAAACTGCTGGTCGTTGTAATAAGAGTGTTTGAAAACTGTGGCATCTGATCTTGTAACAAATATTACAATAGTTACACTGGTGCGTTACAATAGTGCGTTGTAAGCGCAAATTAAGATGCATCCTTCTCAGAAAAAGTATCTACTAGGTATCTACTTAACTCCTAATTTTGTAAATACTGCTGAAGGAAGCAGCTACCATTAAAAAGCATGAATGAGAGTGACATGGGTTGCATTCTCCAGGTATAATGAACATCGAGGGCAGCTACTCGCAACTCCTGGAGATCCCCCTGCGCCCCGCCGCCGTCAAGCACGTCATCACCGTCATCGGAGAGAACTGCAAACCCACGGACTTCCTCGTGAGTGCACTTATCATCCTCTAACTACCCCTTATAGCTACGATGGACCACTCTGAACACGATACAACACTGATTTTGTGTTGGCTACTTGGCATTCGGATTTCAAATGGTTATAAAAAATCAGCTGCCATTGACAATTTGCATGAAGCGGAATTAACTGCTGAGCAAGCTCTACATTTACCAACTGGTTCTATAAAAAAGTAAAACTGTCAATGTAAGGTTTGACAGTACATTAAACCATACTTACTACATAGTACTTACTACTGATGATACCTAGCCTTAGCCTAATCGTGTTTGTTCTCCAGTCGTCAACCCTGAGCGCCGCCTTCCACGACGCCATCAGTGAGAACAACGCCATCACGCACTCGCTGGTGTCCGTCGCCGAGGGACTCGCCATCGGCAACGGAAAGGACGCGCAACAAGTCGTCGGTGAGTCTGCGTTACAATAATCATTGAGACCATGGGATATTCTGGAATAGATCGCTACCTGGATACTGCAGGAAATATGAACTGCTGACCTTGCAGAATGCAGACTAGAAAAAAAACATATTTTGGGTCTAATTTGCTTGTCCACAGTAGTTTTAGTATTAAAATTTAAAAAAAAAATACGGGTTGCACTCCGGGAGTGCCGGCAGAAGTGAAAACTTGATTATTAACGTAGGAACCCTAAAAGTTGTTTATTTTATCAAGTTCCTCAATGTAGTAAAACCCCAATCAAAGTCCTAAGGAACCCTAAAAATTTTAGCATTATCAAGCTCCTAAGTGTAGTTGAAATTCCAATCAAAGTCCTAAGGAACCCTAAAAATGTTAACATTATCAAGCTCCTAAGTGTAGTTGAAACTCCAATCAAAGTCCTAAGGAATCCTAAAAGTTGACCACTTAATCAAATTCCTCAATGTAGTAAAACCCCAATCAAAGTCCTAAGGAACCCTAAAAATTTTAACATTATCAAGCTTCTAAGTGTAGTTGAAACTCCAATCAAAGTCCTAAGGAACCCTAAAAGTCGACCATTTAATCAAATTCCTCAATATAGTATAACCCCAATCAAAACCCTATACGGAACCCTAAATTTTACGTAAAGCCAAATCCTCAACGGGTCGGAACCGCTAGAAGGGACCTTGTCGCGCGACCTACAAGTAGGTCCTAGGGGCTAAGGGGGGTCACAGCACGGCTCGCTTCGCTCGCCGCGCTGTTCCCCGTGGTCGCGTGGCGGCTCGCTTCGCTCGCCGCGACGCTCCCCCCGGGTTCAGGAAGAGGGGGTTCTGGGGGCTTAGGGGGGTAACAGCACGGCTCGCTTCACTCGCCACGCTGTTCCCCGTGATCGCGTGGCGGCTCGCTTCGCTCGCCGCGACGCTCCCCCCGGGTTTCGGAGGAGGGGGTTCTGGGGGGCTTAGGGGGGGTCACAGCACGGCTCGCTTCGCTCGCCGCGCTGTTCCCCGTGGTCACGTGGCGGCTCGCTTCGCTCGCCGCGACGCTCCCCCCGGGTTCAGGAGGAGGGGGTTCTGGGGGGCTTGGGGGGTGTCACAGCACGGCTCGCTTCGCTCACCACGCTGTTCCCATGGTCGCATGGCGGCTCGCTTCGCTCGCCGCAATGCTCCACTCGAAAAATAAATACAGTAGATCTATAAAATCATGTACCAATGACCACTACTACCTGCCGCGGGCGGCCGCTAGTTCATAAAATCTATAATAGGTATGTACCTATACCTACTACAGTCACGAAAAACGCCTTGGTATGCTTGCTACTAACTATTATCTATTCTGTGACGTTACCGTGTCATAGTAACTACTAGCGTATCTGTAGCGTCTTACGCTTTTTTTCGATCAGGTCACGTGATCCTGACGCCCTGACGCCCTGACGCGAGTTTAAGATTTTATACCCATTACAGAAAGTGCTCAACGCCGCTAAAGAAGTTTTCACTTCAAAAAGAAAAAAAAAAAAAAAAACGTAAATTGGTGTCCCAAGGGTAGGGGCACTAAGGCCCGTAATCCGAAACAGTGCTCGAGTCTGAGTCGAGCCTCAAGCACAGATTTTTGACAATATTCAATAAAGAACTGACACGAAATCTATGCTTGAGAGTGCCAAAGTCACTCGTGATTATTAGTTTTAAACTGTCAGAATGAAAAACGTGTTCCTACAGTACAATGTAATTGCAGGATTCAGCAAGAACTCAGTGCTGATGCTGGGCGACAAGAAGGCCGGCAAGGAGGCCGCCGCACTACGCGCCACGCTCGACAGGAACCCTGACTCCTGCATCGACTTCATCGAAGACGTAAGCATTAGCATTCCTCTCTCACTCAGACATAAGTAGCAGGAACATTCAACTGCTAAGAATCGTAGACCTCCGAAGAGATAAAGTCGTAATTCTTTGTTCTACGTTCAGATATTCAGCGCTATCGAAAATTTAATTTTGCAACTACTTAAACTCGCACTTCATGCTTAGTGATCTCTTTGCGATTTTTACTTTAATGCCCGAACTAAAATATTGGCCAAAACAGTCGACTCTAATAGAATTGTATTTTTCCCCAGGTGGAAGGTTTCGTGTTCTCGTCTCGCAACTACCTGGCGCTGGCTGGCGGGCAGCAGAAGCAGTTCCTTGCGACGGCGACGAGCAGCATCGAGCGCGCCATGCTGCACGCGGCGCTCACGCAGGAGTGCACGTGCGCCGTCGCCGACCCCTTCGCCGCGCGCTCCGTGTGTATCAACAAGGACAGGAAGGACACACCCGTAAGTGACACTCTCCCACATTGCTTACTACAATATAGCTCCCATATATGAGGTTTTCCATAAGGACTATAGCATGGGGTTCTTCAAGGGCGTATTAAAAGTTTTAAAGGGTCAGCAACGCGCTTGTGATGCCTCTGGTAATGCAGGCTAGTAAAAGTATAGGCTACGGTAAAAATATGAAGGAGGCCCTATACCCAGCAGGTGATACCGGGCTGAAATGATGATGATGATGATGTTAGGCTACGGTAACTGCTTCCCATTAGATGGGCCGTAATGGCCGTATACTTGTTTGGCAACTTAGTTGTATAAAAAAAAATAGCTGGGCAGCTTGGTGGCTCTGAACATAGCCGTTTGACTAATATTCCATTCGTCATTGGCCTTTGAACGGCTCAGTTTAGGTCCGCCAAGCTACACCGGCCGGAATGTGCTTGAGCTACCATTGGTTTGTGATTAATTGTTTGTTGTTTGTCGGCAGGCTCGCAGACGCAAATAGAACACAACAGAAGCAACACATCCAAATACTCGTAGCATACAGCAGTAGCGCGCGAGCGAGGCGCGGCGTTGCGCTAGGTATGCCGCGCGGCGTTGCGCTAGGTATGCCGCGCGGCGTTGCGCTAGGTATGCCGCGCGGCGTTGCGCTAGGTATGCCGCGCGGCGTTGCGCTAGGTATGCCGCGCGGCGTTGCGCTAGGTATGCCGCGCGGCGTTGCGCTAGGTATGCCGCGCGGCGTTGCGCTAGGTATGCCGCGCGGCGCTGGCGCACTACTCTTTAGTTTTAAACGTAGCTTTGTTATTTATACAATGCCGATTCCTTGAGAAGAGGTATCCATGACATAATCGAATTTTGTATTAGAAAATAAAATATTATGTTTATTTATACTGATTTTTATTACAATTCAACCTACACACAATCTGACTGTCTGTTTACATAGAAGAAAGAAAAAGCAAATACCTAACGATCCGGAAAAAATAGGTTGGATAGGTGTTAAGAAATAAAAAATTGTAAGTATAGATAAAAATCTTTTATTTTTGGTACAATCTTCTTAATTAAATTATAATAAACACGTGTAAATAAATCTTTACTTATTCTAATAATAACACTTTGAATAAAAATTGTATTCTTAGTGTGAAAGCCAATACATGTGCAATGCTAAAACACATGCAAACACTCATACACCAAACACAAATACATGCACTGTCCAAAGCGTATTATTTAAAGTGAAAACCCATAAACCCACAACCAGACATTAATAAAATAAAAAAAACAGTGAATACAATATTGCACATCCAATGGTAACTATTAGCCTAGCTACACTTTAAACAACCAGTTTATAAAAATATTAGTTTGCGAGAAAAGCGAGAGGAAAAAAATATGAACCTTATCTTTGTTGCTGATGACAGATGTGCCAACCACCTTGAACATGAACATCTCAATCTCTCGAGTGGTAACTAGTTACAAATTTGCGGGAATATCTACCGTGCCTCGTGGAGAAGCAGCGTGCTGTTTTGTTTAATAATTGAGCATGATGTAGAAGCTAGCACCCGTGTACCCCTATACCTATGTACCCCTGTACCCCTGTACCTCTGGTGGGCGTCAGTAGTAGTTGTTCCTGACCCAGCGCAGGCGGGGTCCGCGCTGGGACATTATCTTCACGGAGGCGCCGGCCGCCGCCTTCACCACCTCTTGGATCTGAACGTACGAGCAAACCATCAGACACTAGTCCATGTTTTTTTTATAGCCGAAATGGATAAGCCCTAAGCACTTATAAAAATGGAACAGCATGCTTAGTTTTGAGGTGAAATGTCGCAGAGCTGCTTGATAACAAGAAGGCCTCTCGGTAAGTTGGGTAATAGAGGGCAGCACACTATTTTTATAGAACAAACGTTGTTCAGCTTCTGACCATGGTCTACTACTTATTGTTCTAAAAATGATTACAAGACATATTATTGTTTATTAAAAAAATAAACAGATAAAAATAAGTGTAAATACTTACACTCATCATGAGACTCTGAGCGTTGCCCACCAACATGTCCATTGCTTCACTGTCTTCCTTTGAACCTATGGAATACACCATACCGAATATTTATAACAATAAATCACATTGAAATGTCGTGACAAAAATACATGATTAAGAGCTGCGCTATGCAAAATAATTGAGGTACCTTGACGTCCGAGCGAAGATCCTTTGACAGTGGTCAACATTTTCAACTGAGCGCTGATCGTGGGAATCCTTTCGCAGGTCTGCAGAAGATTCTGGAAACAAACATTATTTTTATCTAGTGGAAAACTAGTTCTCTTCAATAAGTCAGTTTGCCGAATGTTACTGTTGAAGTGTTATCTATCGTGACGTACGGTTTTGATCCTGCGGTCGGTGCACTCGTGCGCCAGTTTCCTCGCGAGCACCGCCACCTCGTGCGACTCGGCGACTATCGACTTGGACGCTGAGATCAGGGACTGCTTCTTATCTGCAAACAAATGGTGTTGAGAACTGTTGCTTTCGCTTCGTCGTCCTCAAGTGGTGTTTAGTAAAGTGTTGTGTCTTTTTGTATGAAACGAGGGTAGTTCTCTAACGGACCGGTCTCCATGTACTCCGCGAGGCGCGCCATGAGCACGGCGACGCGGCGCGCGGCCGCCACGATCGCGTTGTCGCGCGCCGACCACTCGCGCACTGACTCGTGCAGGTCGCGCGCTACCGTCTGTAAACACGAGTTACAACATCTGTCAGTCTTGTGGCAACTCATATATTGAATCGCGTGGAATTCCACTAGAGGATACTAGACTTACGTAAATCTGTTGGTTGGTGCTCTCCGCGGCGGGTTGCTTCTTGAAGATGTTCTCTCCGCCCAGCGCCGACTCCACCTCACCCGTCGTACGCAGCACCTAGACAACAAATACTCCATCAGCTTGTTTTCGAACAAATCTATCTGTTATATTTACATTAGCCTAGCCGTCTTTGTCTTTTACGGTTAAAATGTTGCGTGTGAGCGTACCTCTGCCGTGCTCTCCTTCCAGTCGGGCAGGCGGCTGGGCCGGCAGTTGGCGGCGGGCGTGGCGGCCAGCACGCGTTGCTGCGCCTGCAGCAGCGCCGCGCGCAGCGAGGGGTCGCGCCGCACCGCCAGCGACGACATGCTCACCTCGATCGAACGGTTCGCCAACCTGACATACAATCGATGACAACCTCCATTACTTATATTCACTTGCTGATCAGGCACATGAGGATGTCTAACAATGACTCTAGCTCTAAAAATGACGATGCTTCCATACAACTTTCAACCCCTATTTTCAACCCCTTACAACCCTTTTTCACAATAAAAAGTAGCCTATGTCCTTCCTCAGGCCCTGAACTATCTGTGTACCAAATTTCATTTCAATAGGTTTAGTAGTTTTGGCGTGAAAGCCACACAGACAGACAGACAGACAGAGTTACAAACGCATTTATAATATTAGTATGGATAAACAGGAGTACCTCAAGGTTCAGTACTAGTCCCCGTTCTACATACCACCTTCACACACCTTTCATAAACAAAGGGCCTTGTAACTTTCACTTTAGTCGATCGCTATATTCTAGAGATAGTAACAAACACCCAATCGAAGGATCATAATAGCCCAGCAATCATAATTCTTTCTCATTGAAATAAAATGAGTCATTCGTTATGCTTTTTGTAAGCCCTGACTAAGTTATAGAAATAATGTACGTACTTTATGATAGCTTCAGAAGTGCGATGTCCTTTCTGTACATCGTTGTGTGCAGTCGACTCTTCTCGCATGCGTTGCATCGTATCTCCTATAATACAATACATTTTTCATTACTCATACTCTGAAAGTAGGTCTGAAGTTGCCTGAGGGGCCTAATAGAAAGTAAAACTTTCAGCCCTAGGGAAAATCGCTTTCTACTGACAGCTGTCAAATTATAAAAAAAACAAGTTCTATTTTATTCAACCATGTTCCAACTTTCTAAAGTCTTTCTAACTGCAAGGAGGTCGTTGAACCTCCTTGCAGTTAGAAAAACTTTTTATTCAGCAAGTAGGTTGGAAACCCATTACAACGGTAAGAAGTTTAAAAAGTCTAATTAGAGCGCAATGTAAAATTTAAATTTTAATAACATAAAGATAGTATTAAATAAATAATATATCTTCTAAATAACTTGATTAATATAGCTTCAACTATTTATTTAAAATAACATAAATTGGAGCAAACAATTTACCATTTTTTAAATTATGAGAATGAAAATAATGGCTGAATAATGCTGGCGAGCCGTAGCTGAAGGCCCGCCAGAGAAAAAGAAAAAAAAACCGGGAAGGCGGCAATTCAATCTTCATTTTCACAAATTTTTCTTTCATGTTTTTATTTTTACTTTCCTTGTATTCGTAATGAAAAGCACAGTGTTTACCTCGGATGAAAGTCTTTTAAGTCCCTCAAGCTCCATTGGCGCCCTCGCTACGCTCTGGCGCCAAACCCGTCTCGGGACTCAAAAAACGTGACTTTCAACACTCAGGTAACAATGTACTATTATTTAGTCACTATCATACTGTAACAAAACTCTATACTGCGCTCCAAAACAAAAATACTCGATATAACTGAAAAACTTGCCCTGCAGTGGGACACCACAGGCTCATAATAATAATAATAATAACTGAAAAAGCGGCAAACATCAAATGGGATTGGGCAGGACTTGTGGCCCGTATGCCGGACGTTCTTTGAGTCAAAATATTAACTAATTGAGTTTTAGTTTTTAATGAATCTGTTTAAAATAATACTTTTCACAAGAAGTAATGATAATACATTGTAACTAACCGGCAGTCTGCACGAAGTCCATGGGATCGACGGCGCGGTCGCACAGCGCGCGCACCTTGGATATGGAGTCCGCGTACTGCGCCAGCAGAGCCTTGTACTTGTCTATCGCCGCCTGGTACACACCACATGCACATTACTATAACACTTGGGACTTTGCCTTAAACATCACAAACATGAGAAAAAAGTCCTACTTGGTTGTTCGGCGATGAGATCCTCTCTTGGGCCGCTTGGACCAGCATCGGCGCCAATAGCTCCGTCTGAAAAACGTTAAAATAATAAGAACGCTGAAAATAGGTGGCAGAGGGGCATTTGCGCATGAAAAACCCTAATACCACCATTTAGGAGCGAGTTTTGCACACTCTTCACCTTCCTGTATAGTTGTGTTAGCGTGACGTGTTGTATACCTGTTCGGTGGTCTCTTGGAGCGGGTGCGCGGCGGGCGCGCCGGCGGCGGCGGCCGCCACCCGCGCCGTGCGCGCCACGCGGCCCAGCTGCGCCAGCAGCTCGGCTATCTTGCGCTCCAGCAAGAACTTGCGCTTTTGCTCGTCTGGAAAGATTTTAAAACATTCATATTTTCCTGTTTCCCTAAAGCCGCGTTGACACTCTCAGAGTCTGCTCGGACCGAATGCAATTTGGATTGTGGCAACCTTAGGGGTCGTCCTATCTAACCATCGATCGCGCGATGGTGCGTTGCAGTTTCATCGTACGATGTAACTGCGTATGCTTTATCGTACGATGACTTCAAGCTTCAATTAGGACACTATAAGAAAATGTGTGTGTTTAATCTCGTCGTGCGACGAAAACGCATCGTTTGATCGTACGATCGTTGGCCAATTAGGACAATCCCTTATTCCGAGCGCACTCGGAACGATGTTCGATCCGTACAGACTCGGATCGTGTTCTACTTTTCCAAGCTATAGCTCGTATACGCGTAGAAAACAAACCTCGTGCAATGTTAACTCGCATACCTTCTTCGCAGTCCAGCATGATGTCGAGGTCGTCGCCGGGGTCCTCCAGCTCGATGAAGTCCTCGACGACCCGCGTCACCACTCCGCGCTGGATCGCCTTCTTCAGCTCCTTCATGTGCTCCGACAGCACACTGGAATATAGTGCCAATATACCTTTCTATAAAATTTCCAAGTTCCACTAGGAATGCTGAGTTTAAGTTTCAAGTTCTTGCTAAGAATATGATGGCTATTCACTCTAATTTCCGGCAACGGATCTCACAGTTTCATCAAATTGAATAATTGAATTTACTTCTGACTACCCTCCTTTGTAATCTTCAACGAATCTAGAATCAGTAAAGTAAAAGTCAGAAAGAGATCAGAGGCGGTATCATTCGCGTCTCAGGATATTGGTTTGGTTGTGAAGTAGTCCTCACCTGTACTTCACGCTGTCGTATCTGAGAGAGCACTGCACCAGCAGCTCTTCCGTCTCAGTTATGACGTTGCGCATCTCTTCTCTCTCGCTTCCTTTCAGCTCTTCAGATATCTGATCAGTCATACAATCAATCAATTAAAATGTAAATATGTTCCTATATTTATAGTTATAGTCGAATGAAGCCGTTATGATCGAACGTTCCTTAACGAACTTACGTTTGATCATGAACTATAGTAGGATTGAGTGTGTGATGTGGTACCTTGGTGGCGATGTCGATGACCTGTCTGACGGCTTGTTGTCCCGCGGCCTTCACCTCCGCCTTGCACATCGACTTGTTCAGCCACTTGTTCGCCAGGTCCACCCTACACATACAAACATACGTTAAATCTTTCATCCATGCCTTTCTTTAACCAATGTAACATTTGATGAGTTCGCTGTTCATTTTGGGTGTGGATATTCAATTTGTAGAAGCTAAAACATCCCTAAGACCAAGAAAAAGAAGCAGCAGTCAAATGAGGTGTATAATAAATATATTCTAAGAACCATCATAGGAACAATCCGCTGGCCCTGCGTCAGTTGTTATTCAACATCAAAATGTTCGATCAACAAGCATCGACTTTCCGCTCCAGCGCTAAATGCACAAGGCCGGGTTGCTTATAGTAACTACTAACTGTATTTCCAAGTAGGTTTTGGTCTGGGCATCCAGGTCTTCCTCCTCTTCAGCCACCCCTTCCAATATGCCGGCGCGTTGCCCGTTCACCCTGGTAACAGTGAACATAGCTATGCATTCTAGGTCTACACTCGAACCAACCTATTGAATTTCATGGTGAGAAAACTTAAAATTGAATATTAAATTTCGGCGGACAAATGCATGTCTTGCTGAGCAATAAATGTGTTTAGTTTAACCCTCCGAAGCACAGAGGGTCCCTGATGTAAGGCTTCCTAGATGTGAATGCCGCTAGTACGTTTAGAAACTATATCTCCAAAAGAAGTTCAATTATGTCAGGAATGAGCCAGCGTGAGCAGCTAGCTAGGCTAAGCTTCACTTTGCCATAAAAGCGCCCCCAAAGTGGGAAAAGTTAGTTGCGGTGCCCTAACTGTATCACCTGCATCTAACAACGTAAGTGAAAAATAGAGAAAATGAACAAAGGTCTTCAGTAGAAGTAGAGAATATACCTGATGCTCTTGACGAGGGTATCGTATGCAGCCAGCAGCTTGTTCTTGCTGGTGCTGAAGGTCACCCACGTCATCACCTCCGAGTCATCCTCTGCCGCGCCCACGTCTTCCACCAGCGCTATCGTGTGCGTCAGCAGACTCCTGCGAATTTTATATCAGTGTTTATTTACGTCTACGAGTAAGAGATCCAAATAAATCATTAATCACAATCCCGAATGTTATATCCTGCAAGTATTTACAGGAGTTATCTGCAGGTCGTTGCAAACTACCAGAGATAGCTCGACCGATCAAATTCAGTGGATCAGCAGTGTACCTCGCACAAAAAAAAAGAGAAGAAGCTTTTGGTGCCTCAGGTATTGTACCGCTTCCCATCAGGTGGGCCGTAGGCTTTATTGTCTACTTTGTCGTCTAAAAAAAGAATACATTATGACACATAGAGATCAAACATCGAACCCACGCCCTCCTTATATCACGTGGACGTCAATCTGGGCCTAAAAGACAATAGCGGCTAAGTGGTTGTCACAAGCTATTAGCGTCAGAGAAATCAGATCGACTCCATCCTGAGATTATCTCGATGAAACCGACCCCAGATGAGAGTGCGGTGAAGTGGATCCCTTTGTGTAAGTATAAACAGTAAAAGTGTCACTTGGAGTTGTTGGTGAGTTCGTCGCAGCGCGCCTGTGTCTCGGGCGACATGGCGCCGGCGCAGGGCACGAGGGGGCACAGCTCGATCACCGAGTGCGCACGACTCACCTCCTCCAGCAGGCTCACTGCGCCGGGGGTCACCACATTCTACAATCATACAGGTTTACTAAACATGAGAAACTGACAAACTGCTGAAGCGACTTTGATGTTTCTATGGGACAAATCTGAAAGTACAACCTTCCAGATAGATAGATAGAGAAGAAAAGGCGTTTCATAAATGGCGGAGTATGCAGGACCAAACATTTAAAACAAAACGGATAAATGATTTTGATGAAATTTCTATGGGACCTATAAGGCGACACTATACGAACATTTAAAAAATACAACCGAATTGAGATCCTCCTCCTTATTTATTTGAAGTCAGTTAAAAATCGATCATACACCAAATTAATTAATTATTTTGTTTGATTGAGTGTCGGCGTTTCGTCCGGCCCGACACAGTGATAAATGGCAAGTCACAAACATAGTCCGCCACTGGCCACAAACCCCCTACTATTATTGTATGTAAACTCACGTGTCACTGGCCTTGGGTGACTGTGATCGGTAGCTTATTTGCACCGAGCCTAATACTTTTGATGTTATAGCCCCATCTTTATATCCAGGCTCTTATTTTCTAGTGCTAGAGCTAATCCAGTGACTTGGGAAACTCCTGGCTTCACAGAATAGACCTAAAAGAGCGGGGTTTTCAGAGTGTCTGCACACGCTGGAGCTTTTTGCTAAAGCTCAAAGGCTTCAGCATAGTGAGACAAACCGATGTCACAGACTAAAACAAAGTCAACAAACGATGATAGTAGTCAAATCAATGACATTTCAAGGCTCACCATATCGTTTCCGTTGTTGAGGGAGTGGTACAGATCCGTGGCACTAGTGGCGACGCCCGCCTTCACTCGCGAGAGCGTGGCCTTCAAGGCGCCGTCCTTCACCTTCAGCTGCGCCGCGTCGAGGGCGCGGGAGAAGTCTTCTATCCGGCGGTGGAGGTCATCGCTCTCTTCTTTAGCCTGAGGGAGAATAGTGTTAGTGCTATCACTTTTTCTCACAAACATTTTTTTTTGGTTTAAATGTTCGTAGTCTTTTGCACTGCACATTGCTTATTGTGAGAAAATATGTTAGATTTATACATAGTTGTGATATTGTCAGCTTCGTGGGCCACAGATAGATGAGGGTAGCCCAAGATCGTGGTGAATGGCAAGAGCAAAGAAAGGCCCAGCAGTGGGTTAAGTCGGGCTGCGGATGATGATGATTGTGACAATAATTCAAACAGGCGTGTTTAAAGACTCGTCAACTCTGTAGGTTTATGGTTAAATACCGGCCGAAAGCTTTTGGCATGGCCTGAAATATGTACGGAGACGCATAGCAGAGTGGTTATTGATAATGTGTAGGTATAGTATAGTATACCTGGTGTAACGAGGCGGATCCGATGACGGCCATGCAGGAGTCCTGCAGCGCCTCTATGGCCTTCTGGATCTGCGGCACGTCCACGGGACCCTTCTTCGCTATGTCGCCGTCCTTCTCCGATACCGATATCTATACAAACATAACCATTTTTAGTTTTTTCTTGCTATTCATTCAAGTATTTTAGTTAGCCTTTAATTTAGTTCATATTTTAGTTATTAAAATTTGATATCTTAATTATTAGTACAGGCGGCTGCATTTTAATGTACCTATACAAGTTGTAAGTTAGTGTTGCATATAATATATTATGGAGTATTCAAAAAATAATGTTCTAATAATAAAAGTACACAAAAAGTATAGTAGTAGACAACAAATATTGCACATTGACTTATTTTGGCTTCAAGAGAGTCCTGTGCGTCAGAAAGAGATAGCGCTCTACGAAAGCAGAAAAGCCGACGTGCAGTATTTATTGCCTACAGCCGTAAGATAAAGGTGTAGATACCAGGTATGCGCACTGCGAGGATATCTCGGTGGTCTTGCAGACGGCTTCGTTGACCTCGTCCAGGCTGCGCGCGAACTCCGCGCGGGTCATCGGCTGATCGCTCTTCAGCTTGTCTGTACAATACATACAATTAGAGATGGGCAGAGGGTTTAAACCCAGTTGGGCAAAAAGGCCATAAACTGGACAAATAGGGCAATAACGAATTAACGTCCTTTTAAATGTCCAAAATCAGGGCGGAAACTCTAATTAGTCAAAATCAGACTTTTTCATTGAGTATTCGTAAGATGTACCTGTTTAAACCATTTTAATATTAGAACAAATAGTAATTGACCAAAAAGGAGGATCTTACTGAAAATAAAAAATGTATTTGTGGCCAAATTACAGAATTATCAGCAGAATCACAGTCGGTCGGTATTATTTAAATCAACATTTTACCGCACATGGTATTCGTGATTCGTGCCTGCTAATCGCTGTCACTAGCGTAATCTTCATCAACCTTTTGCAGTCCACTGCTGGACATAGGTCACTCTCATGGCGCGCCACTGAGCCCAGGGTTCGGTTTGGCTCTTCCTATCAAGTTGCTGCCCGCCACTCTGCATAAGTCGTCGCTCCATCTAATCTGAGGCATCCTACACTACGTTTGTCTAAACGTGGTCTTCACATTATTGGTTCTTCGAATCATGACCGGCCCACTGCCACTTGAGCTTGCTAGTTCTTTGGGCTATGTTGACAACTTTGGTCCTCTATCGAATGACCTCGTTCCAGATTCTGTCTCTGAGAGAGACTCCGAGCATAGCCTTAACCATAGCTTTTTGAGCGACTTTTAATTTATGGACCCGTCAGTGTCCACGTGTTATTATAACTGGTAGGACGCACTGGCTTTCGTTTTTGAGCACTGTGGGATGGGTTACTAGAAGATCTGACGAAGTTTCCCAAATACCGCCCAACCCAGCTGAATTCTCTTTTTTAACTCCATACTGTACTATCATAATAAAGTCGGGACAAATTCAAATATTCTGGATGTAGAAGTTGATGCTTGACCATTGCTTCTCTATTAGGTTCATATTTGGTTTACGCAAATATGACCACGTTTCCGATTTTTGTAATAAGCTTAAGTGGTTGCCTATTCGTTTTTGCAGGAATACCCCCCTTATCTAAAAGCTAAACTAATCTCAACGCTTTGAATACCTACTTATATCTTTCTAACTGTCGTACTTTACGGTCTTCTGAAACTCTACAACTTCCTGTCCACTCTTATTCTTTCTATAAGCACTTATTCACTGTACAAGCTATCTGTATTTGGAACACTCTTCCTATTGATATCAGAAAAGTGATATCTCTTCCCATCCACAAAAAGCTTTTGCACAGCCGCTATTCAGTTGAATTAGGAAGTCGCTACTTTCGTCAGCCTATACGAGATCCGAACGGCTCTCAAGCAGCTTAAGAGTAACAAGGCACCGCGGGAAGTCGGAATAACGACAGAACTTCTGAAAGCGGGTGGAATGCCGATACTTGAGGTTCTTCAGAAGCTTTTGTGGTGATGTACTAGTAACTATATTAGTATCTATGTAAGAGAATGCAATTAGTCAATATACGACGCTCTACCTGTCAACACGTGTTTCATTATATACTTCACTCCCCTCATCCCCGGCACCGCACTTTTTAATTCTGTCATCCTTGAGGGTACGATGCCTGAAGCGTGGGGCAGGAGCGTAGTGGTGCTCTTCTCCAAGAAGGGTAATAACCCTCTTAAAGAACTATAGGCCCATCTCTCTGCTTAGCCACGTCTATAAGCTGTTTTCGAGAGTAGTTACCAATCGTCTCGCTCGATGGTTCGACGACTTTCAGCCTCCCGAACAAGCCGGGTTCCGGACAGGCTTTAGCACCATAAACCACATCCACACGCTACGGCAGATTATACAGAAGACTGAGGAATTTAATCGGCCTCTTTGCTTAGCGTTTGTAGACTATGAGAAAGCCTTTGATTCAGTCGAAACCTGGGCAGTGCTACAGTCGCTCTAGCGGTGTCAAATTGGCTATCTATATATCAAAGTGTTGATATGTATCAACAGGAATGCCACAATGTCTATCCAACTTCAGGATCAGAGTACAAATCCAATCCACATGCAAAAAGGGGTGAGACAGGGAGATGTCATATCTCCGAAACTGTTCACCTCGGCACTGGAGAATATTTTCAAGCTCGTGTCCAGGACGGACAAGGTATGGCATTAACATCAACGGCGAATTCATCACTCACCTTCGATTTGCCGACGACTGGCCATTATGACTAAGAAGTCATAATGGCGGAGTCGCTGGAAGATTTAGGCACAATGCTCAGAGACCTTTATATTGTCTCTCAACAGGTGGGTCTAAAAATGAACATGAGCAAGACAAAAACCATGTCTAGTGCTCATGTTAATTTGGGTCAGACGATCCAATTAGGTAGAGCCAACTTCGACAAAGAGGTCAGCCGACGAATCCAACTCAGATGGGCAGCGTCGGGAAATTGCGCCACATTTTCTCATCGCAGGTGCCGCAAAGCCTCAAGACAAAAGTCTTTAATCAGTGCTTGTTGCCAGTATCAGTACTAACTATTGGCCTCGTACACAAGCTCAAAGTCGCACAACGAGCTATACATAGAGAGAGCTATGCTGGGAGTTTCACTACGTGATAGAATCAGAAATGAGGATATCCGTAGAAGAACCAAGGTCACCTACATAGCTCTTAGAATTAGTAAATTGAAGTGGCAATGGGCAAGTCATATAGCTCGAAGAACCGACAACCGTTGGGGAATAAAGGTTCTCGAATGGCGACCACGAACCGGAAGACGAAAAGTAGGGCACCCACCCACCAGATGGACCGACGACATTGTTAAGAGCGCGGGAAGCCGGTGGATGGAAAGAGCTCAGAATCGTTCTTCCTGGAAATGTGTAGGGGAGGCCTATGTCCAGCAGTGGCCTTCTTCAGCCTGATGATGATTATAGATTAACTTAAAAAAACCTTTTTAGTCATTAGAACTTAGCATTGTGTAATAATTTGTGAATTTTGCGATATTTTACAATAAAAATATATCCGCCCTGTTTTGGGACGTTTACTGGGCGTAAATGGACGCTTATTCGGCATTTACTCAATACGTCCATAAATGCCCAGGCAAAAACCCATCTCTACATACAATAGAACATTGTTACGAACGGTACCTAATTACGTAGATTGTACACTAGGGCAGTAAATGAGCTATTGCGAACAAGATCCTATTTGGCACCCGTGCGAGCGCTCGCAAAGGGCGCTGATGGATCGAGTGCACCCGAGATATTAAGACACCCGAGCGAGCGCTCGTTTCTTCAAACAAAACCAGGATAAACGACTACGCCAGCCATAAGTCATTATTAGCGCCGACGTGCGTGACATCGGTTTTTGTTATATGTACGCATGACATCGGTTTTTTGTGACATGTACGCGGCGCTAGATGTAGCGACTCACAGACAGTCTCCTGGTGTCGGCTGAGCGCGGCGCAGCACTGCTCGTAGGGCAGCACGCCGGGCGCGGGCGCGAGCGCGGCCGCGTGCGCGCGCAGGGCTCGCTCGCCGGCGCCGCACGCCTGCTGCAGCGCTAGATGTACGCGGCGCTAGATGTAGCGACTCACAGACAGTCTCCTGGTGTCGGCTGAGCGCGGCGCAGCACTGCTCGTAGGGCAGCACGCCGGGCGCGGGCGCGAGCGCGGCCGCGTGCGCGCGCAGGGCTCGCTCGCCGGCGCCGCACGCCTGCTGCAGCGCTAGATGTACGCGGCGCTAGATGTAGCGACTCACAGACAGTCTCCTGGTGTCGGCTGAGCGCGGCGCAGCACTGCTCGTAGGGCAGCACGCCGGGCGCGGGCGCGAGCGCGGCCGCGTGCGCGCGCAGGGCTCGCTCGCCGGCGCCGCACGCCTGCTGCAGCGCTAGATGTACGCGGCGCTAGATGTAGCGACTCACAGACAGTCTCCTGGTGTCGGCTGAGCGCGGCGCAGCACTGCTCGTAGGGCAGCACGCCGGGCGCGGGCGCGAGCGCGGCCGCGTGCGCGCGCAGGGCTCGCTCGCCGGCGCCGCACGCCTGCTGCAGCGCTAGATGTACGCGGCGCTAGATGTAGCGACTCACAGACAGTCTCCTGGTGTCGGCTGAGCGCGGCGCAGCACTGCTCGTAGGGCAGCACGCCGGGCGCGGGCGCGAGCGCGGCCGCGTGCGCGCGCAGGGCTCGCTCGCCGGCGCCGCACGCCTGCTGCAGCGCTAGATGTACGCGGCGCTAGATGTAGCGACTCACAGACAGTCTCCTGGTGTCGGCTGAGCGCGGCGCAGCACTGCTCGTAGGGCAGCACGCCGGGCGCGGGCGCGAGCGCGGCCGCGTGCGCGCGCAGGGCTCGCTCGCCGGCGCCGCACGCCTGCTGCAGCGCTAGATGTACGCGGCGCTAGATGTAGCGACTCACAGACAGTCTCCTGGTGTCGGCTGAGCGCGGCGCAGCACTGCTCGTAGGGCAGCACGCCAGGCGCGGGCGCGAGCGCGGCCGCGTGCGCGCGCAGGGCTCGCTCGCCGGCGCCGCACGCCTGCTGCAGCGGCCCCGAGGACGACGCACCATACATCTACAACACCACAACAAAATCGGTTGCCTGTAAAGTCGGTTTACTGACGATAGTTGAACGTGACAACGTCATCCAGCTGTCCACGCGGACGCATCGCTCACTCAAGTAGGAGAGAGACAGATTTCGAACGCTGCCGAAGGCGGAGGCCGTGCGTGCCTCTTTGTCGCTCGTTCCGCGCTCTCGCTTGCACTTAAAGCCTTAAATGGAACGCCTCAGAGCGAGGTAACGGCGCATGAGTAATGTTTTTTCGTGCGTGCAGCCGGCTCCATCGAATTATAAGACGTTATTACGTCAAAAATCATGGTCGATCATTGACGACGGGATTCACCGACTAATAGATATAGATTATTTGAATTGTTTTTTTACTAAGTGGAAGGAGTAAGCAGCGGTTCCTTACAAGTTTGTCGATGTGTTCGTTGAGGTGTCGGCAGGCGTCCCACAGGCGGCGCTTGGCGCGCGCGCCGGGCTCGAGGCAGGCTCGCTCGGCGCGCTTCAGCACTCCGTACGTCGTGAACAGCATCGACTGCACCGCCTGTTCTATGCGCTCGCATCGCGCCGGCTCCTATGTTAACATTTAAACATACACTCACGCATGCGATAAGGTGCAGTGAGATGGAAACATCCGGAACTTGTGTCTCGAGTGTTAACGCAGTAGTTCCACAATTCATCAAAAGATTACACTCACACTAACTCGTGAGTTTCACTCCTCAGCAACAGATGGCGCTAGGAGTTGGTTGTTGAAAACACGAATAAAACGACATTTCTATAAATGAATTCTAGCTAGATCGATTTATCGCCCCCTAAAACTCCAGCAAACTAAATTTCATAAAAATCGTTGGAGCCGTTTCCGAGATTCAGATTATTTATACATGAATTGATTGTTTAAAGATACAAGATATCAATTAGGATCGGAGTGATAGTGCGCGGTCAAGGTATGGTACCTTCTTATTGATGGCTCCTTGAGCGACGGCGGCCAGCTCGAGCGCGGCGTCCAGGGCGGCGCGCGCGCGGCGGCCCAGCGCCTCGGGGCTCGACACGCTCTGCGGCAGCGCGCTGCACGTGCTGCTCAGCTGCATAGCCAACTGACACAACTTCTTGTCTTGATACCTGGGTTACAAGTGATAGACTAGATTAGAATTTCGTAGTGTCGGGCACATCACCCAACTGAAAAATAAATGTTTTATTATAATTGCTTTTGAAATATTGCATTTTTTCTACACAAGGGACTACCTGTGGCCACGTTGATCGACACCCTTGTTCGATTAATCGAACTGCATAAACTTTTTTCCAGCTGTTGAATCACCATGTTTTTTGATTTCTTAAATAAATACGGACCACATAAACTTATTCTAGGAGTCTCTTGAAGGCCTCCGCTATAGTATGCGAGAGCACTAACTTGACATCTCCGACGACCTTGGCTGGCCCCGGCATCAGCAGCTTGGTGAGTTCACTCTCGTTCAGGATCTTCTTCTGCTTTGCACTTTCTGACAGGAACTTAGTCTCCGGGTTTTCAATTTCCTGTTATAATAAATTTGTATCAGTTTAATTTTGAAGGCAAAGAGATACAATTAGTTTCAAAGAAAGACTACCGTCGATTACCGTTATGCTTTTTTTGGAGTTTACTCCTGAAGATTCGTTTTTTTGATATAAGGCGCCCGATATGAGAAAAATGTGGAGAATAAAATCTGCTGAACGAATGACCTCGTTACGTTTTTGGTGCGCAACCTATCTTGCGCAACTTTCTAATTTGGTGTGAGCAGTGCAGCTAGATCGTGGGTAGTGTGTACCCTTACTTTGCCTCTAGGGAGTAAACTCCAGTCGTGCGTCGGAGCTGACACAGAAGTGCATTAAATGCTCGCACATTTAAGCATTTTAAAAATATAAAATCACTGAAGAATTTATTATTAAAAAATCGCAAGCTACAAAATTCTGTGACAATTTGCACACAGTTCACCAAAAAAATCACATCCTAGCTAATTTTCTTACCAAAAATTTTTTTGAAGTATGAAAACTAGGACAACTTTGTTTTATTCTGACTGGGCCGTAGTAAGAATGAAACACCCTGGTGCCAAGCCTAGGAGGACAAGCCTAAACTCTGTTTGAATGTCTTATCTCACCTGCAGGATCTGGTCCGTGATGGCGGATAGTTGGGGGTCGTCGACCGCCTGCCAGGTGGCGATGCGCTTGCTGGTGGAAATGGCCTGCGTCTTCAGGAGGTGCACCAGCTTGTACAGGTGCTTGAGGAGCCTGGAAGCACATCATACATCAAGTGAACAAGTTCAAATATACCACGCGTTAGATGACACAAAACGGTAATGTTCTTGAAATTTAATTTAGCTGCGTGGAGGAGGAGGGTATTTGACAGGTGGGAGGTATCTTTGTCCAGGGGAGACTGGCCTTTAGCTAGAGGAAGATACCATTGATCGAGGAAACGAACCTTCGACTAGAGGAAAAAGGCCTTTGTCTGGTGGAAGAATGCTTCTGACTGAGAGAGGCGGGTCTTTGATTGGTGGGGGATGTATTTGACTGAGAGACGCGGGTCTTTGAATCGTAGGGGATGTCTTTGACTGAGAGAGGCGGGTCGTTGACAGGGGCGTATTTACCCTTAGGCCAAGAGGGCCATGGCCCGGGGCGGCAGGCTGCGAGGGGCGGCGCAAGCCACCCCTCGTTCAGATTCGTGCGCCTTTTTTACTTTACATCATCATCATCCACAGCCCGACTTCACCCACTGCTGGGTATAGGCCTCCCTTAGTTTGTGCCATCTACCTCGATCCTGTGCTAGTCTAAGCCATTGCCGCCCCACGACCCTGAATATATCTGACTTTACATCCCTGAAGCAATTTTAAAAAGCCTACTAACCAAAACTAACCTCGTTCGTCAAATGAACGAACAAAAGATGACACTCATAAAAATAACGTTAATTTTAACGGGGCGGCCGGCCGGCCGGCGGCCGTTCAACGGGCGCGGGCGAGAGTGGGGCGAGGCGTACTCCGTCGCTCGTGAGTGACTCGGGACTATTCGGGATTCTTCGACTTTCTTCGTTTCTCGTGTTGTAAAGCAGCCGGGGCGGCGCGGTCGCGGGTGGACTAGCGGCTAGCGGCACGTAAGTCTAGCGCTGAGCGATACGTGGAGGGGATAGCTGCGCATGTGTACTGTCGCGCACGCAATACAATTATAGCTTTAAATAATTATTTAGTCAATTGAAATGTTACATAAGCTTTACATATTTTAATTGCTAACTCTTTTCCTTACATATAGAACTTTCCAAATTATTGTTTCTTGTAGTAATTTCTAAGAGGAGTGCACATTTTCGATAATGTTAGGCAGGTAAAAAAAGTGCGGGTTACTGTTTGGGGACAAATTAACATCTACCTGCTACGACTATTATTATTATTAAAGAAGCTTTTAGCAAAAAAGTGAGAAATTTTCTAGACAAAATTTCTCCCCGTTTTGCTTATAACTTCTTTAATTTGAAATTTAAGGCAAAAAGTTAATGAACATGTTTTTAGCAAAGCGATTTGCTACAAATTATTCCTTGATGATTTTTTTGTAGGACGTATAGTTTCCGAGATATCGTGAAAAAAGTGTTTGCAGAGTGTGCTCAAACGCGAACCTATTTAGGTAGTAGGTACGTAAAATAATTAAAAGTTTAAAAAACTAGAGAAACCGACTTCACTGCCAAACGGCTAAACCGATTTTAATGAAATTTGTTTGAGACAATCTGGACGTAAGAATTACCTCCCAAATAAAAATATAATTTTCTAAATCGGTTCATAAATGATGAAGGCATGCAGTTACAAACATTAAAAAAAATATTTAAAAAGAATGGCAACACCGATTTAATAAAATAAAAATGGGACTAATCTGGAAGCAGTACCTTTCAGATAAAAAAATATTTTTTCAAACGGCTCACAAATGATGAAGTTATGCGGTAACAAACATTAAATAAATAATAAAAAAATACAACCGAATTGAGAACCTCCTCCTTTTTGATTGGAAGTCGGTTAAAAAAAACTTTTTTTCCGAAAATTTATGGGGCGGCATATCTTTTAGGCCCGGGGCGTCAAATCTTTAAATACGCCTCTGGTCGTTGAATCGTAGGGGATGTCTTTGACTGAGAGAGGCGGGTCTTTGAATCGTAGGGGATGTCTTTGACTGAGAGAGGCAGGTCTTTGAATCGTAGGGGATGTCTTTGACTGAGAGAGGCGGGTCTTTGACTGGTGGGAGATGTCTTTGACTTGGACAGGCGGGTTTCTAACTGGTGGGGGGATGTCTTTGACTGAGAGCAGCTAGGCTAGTAGAGTGAAGTGAGGGGTAAGGGGTGAGTCACCGGTTCCTGTTGTCGGGGTCGACGGTGTCGGCGCCGGCGGCCGCGGCGGCGATGTAGGCGGAGAGCGGCGCGCGCGGGGACGCCCCCGCCCCGCACGCCGCCACGCACAGCGCCTCACTCGTGCTGCCGGACAAGCACGCGGCCGGGCGAGCCGTGCGCTACAAACAAAATAACCAAGTACTAATATTAAGCTAAAATAAAAAAAAAATCTGGATGTTACATTTTACCTATTTTGATTTTAAAAGACCAAAAAACTACCTATGTATTTAATTTGTGGTAACTGATCTTACTGTCTGAATAATTGAAATATAGTTTTTAGGATTCCGTAGCCAAATGGCAAAAACGGAACCCTTATAGATTCGTCATGTCTGTCTGTCATACGTCATAAATCGTAAACCGAAATTAACCTTTCGACGAACTACAAGAACTTTTATATTATGTTGCTTGTTGCTACGGAACCCTTCATGGGCGAGTCCGACTCGCACTTGGCCGCTTTTTAAAACAGGCGCAGTAAATATAATATATCTTCAGATTTCTCTCCTCAGATCTCAAAAGAGCATACTAATATAGTGGACATTACACATTGTCGACCCTACATTGTCCTTACCAGAGTGACCCCGGCGGTTTCCGCTTCCTCCTTCACGATGGAGCGGATGACGCGACTCTCGATGTCGTCCAGGTCATCCAATGTTGCATCCAGAGTGACACTCTTCGCAGTTGATATACCACTCTTTGTAGCGAACCTATTTATAAGACAAGTCAATATTTATAGGTTACGGTCAAATCATGATCACAATGATGGCGTTGACAGCGCACAAAATGGCAAGATGGCGTCGTTTGGCCGAGTCAGAATGGTAAATGTCCGACTCTTTTTTTGGTAATCTTACAAGCTTCTTAAGACTGCCGTTTTAGAGTTTACCAAAATTTCGTTGTAAATATTTCATTAGAGGCAATTCTTGAAACATAAATAAATAAAACTAATAATCCCCCTAAAAATGTTAAAAATAAAATGTATGAAAACCAATAAGTTTTAATTAATAGACCCAAAAACTATTTATATCCGTACCTCAGCATATTGCAGCTCTCAGTGAAAGGTAACATCTTGGAGAGGAGTGCAGTCCGCGCCTTGGCGTCCTCGATGCTACGGATTTGCGCGTCTATGTCTTTGATAGCATCATCACATTCCTAGAGCATAACACATCATTACACATAATGTATAAGTTTTGGTTACGAAAATCCCGAGAAAATCGATTAAGATTATTTTATCGAATCATTGGCGCGTTCTTACATCTTCCATCCATTTCTAATCAAAGGCAAGCCGCCTGACCTTTTTTGACCTTTGCTCCGCGCCCGCGCGCCGCGAGCGACACTCTGCGTTCAGTCACCGCCACGCCTGGGTGGCGACGATAGGCCATCGTCCTGTTCTCCTCGACAATAATTATACAATATGCCGTAAAGAAATTAATAAAAATAAAATTTTGATACAAAAACTTAAATTAAATAAGTTTAGGAATAACAAAAATTCGGCCAAACAAATATTCACGAAAGATTAGGCCCTATCAGTTTGTGTAGCTAATAGTGAATAACCCTGTATAATAATAATGAACAACGATGCTGGTTATTTTTAAAGAGTATGCAAAATATTAGACCTGTCCGAATTGGTCAACATCGAGGATATTGTCATAGGTGGTGTCGAACCCGGACGCGTCATCGCTGTGCGTCAGGTTGTAAGCAGCTTTGGACAGCTTTTGGCTGTGACCGATGATACCCTGAAAATACAAGAAACTTTAAAACAGCATGATACAAGATAAACGTGTTTTAGACGGTTTAGACCGTTTCTACCAAGGTGACCTTCGCGGAACGCTTCTGTCTAAGGCTGAGATTCATAGACCGCACTTTGCTTTACAGCAAAGCAGTCTTCGCAAAGTAAGCTTTGTTTATCGAAGTTTCCTATCAATATTTTGAATAAAGAAGAGCTTGACAGAACTATGGAATATAATTTTGGTTGAAAGTTGAACTTTCCATCAAAGTAAAGTCAAAATGCGTTCTATGAATTTGGGCCTATGTGGTTTAAAACCAACCCCAACTTTTGGCGGGCGCGCTTTTCTACCAATGACGTTTAGAGGTCATGCGATATTTGGTTTGAAACCGCCGCCTACACGGTTTTAAGCCATCGTTTCAAACCGTGTAGCACGGCCTTCGCGTGAAGTTGACATTGCTAGCTGAAAAAAAACTTGTATGGCGCCTGGATTCGTTTGTAAAAAACGTATCAATTTAAATTTTTATGAGACATTTTATAAGATAGCAACCTAAAGTCCAGTGGATAGGCAGGTATAAGGAACCATGGCATAGACTCCACAATTACCTGCAACGCCTTCTTGTCGGCCGCGGTGGCGACCTTGAGTCCGCCGGCCGCCTCTTCCAGCTTGTCCACTTCAGACGTCACTTCATTTATGAAATCCTGAAATATATATTTTTCAGTAGCGTAGACCTAGACTCATCTAAATTCATAGACATTTGAAAGTGACCCTCGGGAATCAATGATTTTTTTTATAAAACAAAGTAAACAAACAAGCATACAATCCATCTGATGAGAAGCGGTTACCGTAGCCTATGGACGCCTGCAAATACCAGAGGCATCACAAGAGCGTTGCCAACCCTTGAAAACTTTTAAAACGCACCTATTGAAAAACCCCAGATTTCTACTTTTACTTGAACTTGCAGTAGACATAGGGGAATGGAAGAGGGGAACATGCTATTTATTTATTGGAAAACCAATAGTTAGTAATAGCTTTCTAATATTAATACGCTAGAAACTAGTGAGCCAATTACAAGTTTTCACGGATACAAAAGATACGCCGTAATAATATATGATCAAACGAACTTGCAAAGTGAAGTTCGATCGATATTATATGAGTACGCTTCATTCGAAGTTATAAAACGAGGTAGTATTATTTTATGCTACTGGCACCTTTGCACATTTTTTAAAGTATAAAAAAAAAATAAAGTTTGGTTTGACATTTCCCTCCGCAGATCGTCATTCATTTTAGAGAAGAACCACAAAAATTTAACTTTGGGTATTGGGTGGGAGGGTGATTATAACTTCGAATGAAGCGTACTCATATAATATCGATCGAACTTCACTTTGCAAGTTCGTTTGATCATATATTATAATTCGTCGCTTCATTCTTCAGTTATAAAACGAGGTAGACGTTTAGAGACGAAATTTTTGTGAAAATAAATGCAGGGAAATTAGAATTCCAGATTTTTTTAACGTAATCTTAAGTATTTATATTATATAAACCGATCATCAATAAATACTATGATGAACTATTTTACATAATTTACTTATTATGTTACTTATTACAATCAATCACTGAATGATTAGGTCATAATACATAATACCGATCTTGCAAAATTACCCTCATATAATATTGGTCGAGGGTACAATTTTGCGAACGACTAGAAGACTAGTCCAACCAGCCGCTTTCATAATCGTATCAACAAGATACAGAAGCGCGCGCTGTGGACGAGGCGACGTGCCACGTGCTGTGCGCGTTGAACGTCGACTGTGACGTTGTTTTTGTGAGATGTGTATGTAATCTTCAACTATAGTAGTATAGTAGTAGCAGGACATATTGCTCTATTTTCATGAAAATAGGTTAAATCAGTACCGGTTGTTCATGACCGGCACCAGATGTTTTGATTACATCAGAAATACCTATCTTAACGCCGGTAGAATTAACTAAAATGTTTTCTTATTTTATCAGGGAGAGTGTTTACACTATAATTATATCCTGTGCCTAATGCCAAAAGAACAACCAACTTTATGGTGATTTTTCCTAGAAGTAGGTTTCTACTGGGTATATACCCAATCCGCGATGTAGTTTCAAACTACCTTCCCGGTTTGATCGGGTCCCCGGTGAACGTAACTATATTTCAGCAAAACTGATCTAAGCTTGTGAGCCCCTTTGAGGAGGCGTTTTACATGGTCATCGGAAGCAATGTTACGGCCTAGCAAAAAGAGCTGAGCGAAGACTGTTCAAAGATTCGTAAGGGTCCCATTATAATAATATATTATTACTGTTGAGTAAGGAATAACTTTATGTTTGAAAGTGAACATCCATAAGGGTTTTAATCAAGAGTTCAACAGAACTGTCACTACTGTTCGTAGGTTTCATTTCATTGTACTGAAGCAGAGTGATTTTGAAAAAATAAACCATAACTAGATCGAGTGATAGGCTTGGTGATCCTTTTGCTCCAAAGGTATCCTGGAGAGCATTGCTGCAGCCAGGATAAACTGTCTTGGCGGTGAAACAGAACAAAAAATTAAGAGTGAAATATATAATAGCCGAGCGAATCAGTTTTTTAAGCAGAGGAGAGAAACCAGGGCTGAGACGGCCAGTAAGGAAATATTAGGATATTTTTAGGCCTCATCCATGTTTATTTTCTATAAGCATTTCAAGACAAGTGAAAAGCCGGGAAAGCATATAATTCCATTATTTTTCCAGCTTATAGTGAATGCGTCAACTGTTATGACACCTAGATCTGGCCTCTACAAACTATTAGTTCTGGTTCGATTCCTGGTTCTCCAAAAGCTGTTACTACTCTATGGTATATTCCGTGACCGAAAGATACCATTCAATATCCGTATAAATTTTTCTAAACTCCTGATGTGATCCTGGACTATCTTTTGTATAAATTTAAGAAGCTAACAGACAGATATTTCATATTTTGCACCATTGCTAAATGGTTTTTTTTTCAGGTAGGGTAGGTGAGGGAATTGGATCACTCCCATCCTTTTGATGTACTACGATAACATAAAAACATTTGTGAGCAAAACATTTGAAACCAAAAATCAATAAACATTAATTTATTATTGTTATAATAAAACAACAATCTCTCCATGCTTTTGGTATCTCTATATGGTTGTTATGGAAATCTAGTTCAGTATTTTTCCATCCACCGTTTACGCGCTGTAATTACAATATACGCCCCATCCTGTTCAAGGCGCTAAAATTAATAAACAAGGGGTTTCCAGAGAGAGTTTTGTCTAATATTTTGAAAGCTAAATATTTTTGTCTCTCAAACTCTTTAGTATAGAGCCAACCATACTTCCAAGCTGGATACGCTGATTGATGTAAGAATCCCGAACAAGTGGGCAAATTCCTGAATAGTACCTACTAACTGGCATTCGCAAAAAACATTTTGTGCCGCTTAGTTAACGGCAGTGATATTGACAATATAATATACCCATAGTGATGTATAGGTCCAAATAAAATTGCAACATTTACGAGGATGAACATCTTTTATCGAAATTGACCACGAAACCTATATAAGCAGTAAAGTAACTTTAGAGTTTCAGTAACATGTATCCGTCACTCCTCGAAACTGTCACCTAGACAGAGCCAATCGTCAAGATATACATATTACAGATCTAAATCTGCGATGTCTCATAATAAAGCCTGCAACTTCTTTCATTATCTTTGTAAAAGTTCGAGAAATCGAACAAAGTCTATAGCATGGCACTAAACTGATTATGTATTTTTTCAAATTGAAATCTTAAATTCTTACGATCGGACTTAGCTACAGGAACAAGTATGATTCTGTAAGATCAATGATCGCCATGAATCCACAGGTAAGTATCATTTTCGACGCAGCCCCATGGTCTCCCATGTTGAAATGGACAATAGAAATGAATTTATTTAGCAGATTAAGGCTTAGAATCGGTGACCACGATTAGGCGTTGGTGCTAAAAAATAATAATAATATTTGATACAAATTGAAATTTTTGAGGATAACATTATAGAAATGGCACCTAAGTTAGTTAGGTTCTGGATGGCTAACCTCATTTCATTATTTTCTTTGATTGAATGAAAATTATTGTTATAAGTTATTAGGAGAACCTTGTTCTACTCTACGATTAAAAGGTTAACAGTTACGAATCAGTTCCAAAATAACTTGATTATTATTTACACCAATCCAGCAATTATAATAAAATTGTAATCTTCCAGCATGTCCACCTACGTTATTGTTTCGTAGGAGCATATTTGTTATAGCTTGACAAGTTCGTCGAAGGACGCGTGAACTGCGCCGTGACGTAGACGTGTCGTTGGTTGCGCTCATCGATACGGTTGTTGCGCTGTCGTCCTGTATGCTGACTGCCCCCCCCCCTTTCTCAATGGTAACGAGGGGTAACGAGAGTGCCCGATTAGTTTCCCTGGTGTTGAAAAAACTGCCAGCTGACGACTGAATATCCGAAGAAGAAGGACTTCGACGACGTTTAAACGTGATTCTTGCAATCAAACTGAATAAATACACTTATTTGTAATCCTTGTTTTAAATTGCCTTTGAAACCTTAATGTTTTCAGGCAACTCACTCTCAAAGAGAGTTTCATATCTCTTTCTTGATGGTTCTTTATGAATGTAAGGAACGCTTTCTATAATCCTAGAGCGAGCTAAAGCTTGGTTCTCGCTTGAGATTCGGCATAGTGGAAGTCCGTTAGTATACGGCAACCATGAGATAATATTCATACAGCTTGTACCTTATCATCGCTGGTCAAAAGCAAACTCACGCTTTGTTGAGTACTGATATGCCTAGGCCCAGCTAATCTTGTTTGGTCTGAATTTTATTCAACTTTTAATTTTATTTATCTATTTATTTGATTTGTAGAAATACAAGAAACGACCCGATACTACAGAGTAAATCATCATCATCATCAGAGACGATCCAACGTGGCATAATTTTATAATAATAATAATTTTCTAGTTCTCACTATATCAGACACGGCAGCGGATATTTCCGCGCTTAATGTGTTTGCTTTCAACAGTTTGCAGTTACTGGAAATAAAATAGTCTTTCTAATAAATAAAAAGCTTTTCTTTTACCTCCTTCTGCATCTCCTTCTTGAGGATTGATAGCCAAAGTTGGCCCAGCTTGTCATGAATATCAAGACCATAAACTGGTATTAAGGTCATCAGAAGCATTACCCAAAGCCTGTAATGACTCTGTATCGAGTTCAGACACAGGTTCAGTAGCCTCATGCGGGGCGTTGAGGCCTCGTCTGGTGTCGTGAGGAGAGCCGGCACAGGTGGTGCTTTGTAAAGATTAAAACCTTCGTGTTGACCCGCAGTCGAACCTCCAGGCAATTTTTAAGCATCATGCTAACCCTTCGTGATAACCCGCAGTTAATCCTCCAGGGCGCTTACTAGATGCTGATATTTAAATCGGCTTGTGACATTTTTCACTTCACTCAGGTATCAGGAATGCAAAAATGCAAGACTTACTTACCTGGATTTTCATCAGAATCAGATCATGACGAAATCACAATCACGCAACGCTTTTTAGCCGTATTTTGCTTACGAAGTTTTTCGGAATAATATCCAAATTTGTATTGCCGGCAATACATTTCAGCATTTTTTCCAATTTTCACTGCAGAATGTGTGCTTGATGCCGTGCACAAAAAAAGAATGACGATCTGCGGAGGGAAATGTCAAACCAAACTTTATTTTTTTTTTATACTTTAAAAAATGTGCAAAGGTGCCAGTAGCATAAAATAATACTACCTCGTTTTATAACTGAAGAATGAAGCGACGAATTATAATATTGAGGAAGACGATTATAGGTGCATGCATGTGCGTTACCGACGTACTGTTTATCGACTTCATAAAGGGGGTGAGGGCAGGAAGATGAGGTTACCGGTATCAGTGGTGATTATAAAGAGCACTGGTGGTCTAATGGTAGCGGCCTCGCCTTCCAATCCCAAGGTCGTGGGTTCAAATCCAGTCGTGTACCAATGAGTTCTATCGAAAAATGTATGTGCACTATGCCAGTACTCTCAAAAACGGTGAAGGAAATCATCGTGAGGAAACCGGCGTATCGTAGAACCTAAATAGTTCGAGCAACACGTGTCAAGGGTCATGCAAAAATGGGCCTACTTGCGGATAAACCAGCTCGCACATCAAGTGCGGATGATAAAATTTGCCAATTTTTTTGCCGGTACCAGTGTTAGCATGCTTTGCTTACCCTCAGATCGACGATGTTGGTCTTCTCCTTGCCGCAGCGGCTGGGGCGGGACTGCAGGAGGATCATCTGCAGGCTGCGGATCGCGTTCTCCAGCTCTCGGCGCTTGTTCGTGTCCTGGAACACAACTCATTACTTACTGACACTTTTTATAAGAGTCGGTCCAGTCGATGCGGGCCAGCCAGGTAAACAACACCATCGTTTTTAGGGTTCCGTAGCCAAATGGCAAAAACGGAACCCTTATAGATTCGTCATGTCTGTCTGTCTGTCTGTCCGGCCGTGTCACAGCCATTTTTCTCCGAAACCATAAAAGCTAGACCGATGAAAGTTGGTGAGTAGATGTATTCTGTGAACCGCATTAAGGTTTTTACACAAAAATAGAAAAAAAACTATAAATTTTGGGGGTACCCATACTTGAAACTGAAACTCAAAAAATTTTTTTTCATCGAACCCATACGTGTGGGGTATCTATGAATAGGTCTTCAAAAATTATGTTGAGGTTTCTAATATAGTTTTTTTCTAAACTGAATAGTTTGCGCGAAAGACACTTCCAAAGTGGAAAAAAGTTGGTCCCCCCCCTCTAACTTCAAAAGTAAGAGAATGATAATACTAAAAAAAATACATGTTGTACATTACTATGTAAACTTTCAACGATATTTGGTTTGAACGAGATCTAGTCAGTTGTTTTTTTTTTATACGTCATAAACCGTAAACCGCAATTTACCTTTCAACGAACTACAGGAACCTTATTATGTTACATCAAGTAACATATAAAGGTTCTTGTAGTTCGTCGTGCTACGGAACCCTTCATGGGCGAGTCCGACTCGCACTTGGCTGCTTTTTTTTTTTATCTAGCAGTTCGTCGTAATGAAATCATAATGAAAAAAATGTATACATCAAACTTATTAAGAAATTATGAACAGAACTATTTCTCAACATGAAACATTTAGTTGTAAATCTTATACCTTTAAACGAGAAAATCTTGTATAAATACAACGTGTATCAAAATATGTGTACTATCCTGAAGGGGGGTGAATTTCCACCTCCCGGGGAACAACTTTTGTTCAACGACTTTTCGAACTTCGATTGGTATCTCTGAAAAAAACTGCAACGAAGTTTCAACATGAACAGCTGACTTTATACAAAGTGACAACCCTAAACTCAGCTACAGAGGTAGTAGGTAGTAGTAGTAGACCTACAGAGGTAGTAGGTCAAGGGGTCAAGGGGTTACAAGGATAGGGTTGTCAATTTATTTAGGCATTATGAAATTAAATATTTTTGTATGGGAAACTGAAAATAGGAATTTTTAATTATCTCCCCCACACAACTGATCACCAATGTGGTCTGAAACCCCCCACCTTCGCATAGTACACATATTTAGATACACCTTGTATATTATATAAATATTTAGGATCTCGGAAACTGAGCCAACGATTTTCATGAAATTAAGTATACGGGGGTTTTCGGGGACGATAAAACGATCTAGCTAGGATTCATTTTTAGAAAATGTCCCCTTAATTGTAAAGTAAATAATCAACTTTATCATAAAATCATAACTCCTAGCGCCATCTGTTGATTAAGTCATGAGTTAGTGGGACAGAGAACGCCATCTATTGACGAGTAGTGGAGTTTATTATTATGTCGGTAAGATCAAAAAATATCAATATTTAATCAGTATGTAAGTAATTCGTATTTAAATATAATTCACAACAACAGTTTACCAAAAAAAAATACCGAGCGAAGCTCGGGCACCAACTGCTAGTGTATAATTATTTTCATAAATGACAACACGGGGATTCTAATCAGTGGGACTGGCGACTAATGACACAAGATCGTAGTG
The DNA here is from genome assembly GCA_947578465.1 of Thera obeliscata. Lineage (NCBI taxonomy): Eukaryota > Metazoa > Arthropoda > Insecta > Lepidoptera > Geometridae > Thera > Thera obeliscata. The sequence goes on along the minus strand of OX387918.1, from coordinate 25,076,506 downwards.
ACTGGGGGAAATGTGAGGAGGCATTTTCCCCCATTGCGGGGACAGGATGGCCTAGCAGTACGGTCTTCTTCTTATCGTGACCCTGGTTCTTTCAACCCAGTGTGGTGAAAGGATTGCAAGTGTGCCTCAGAGAAGCTTATTTCGCGCGCTTGACACAAGATTTCGAACTTTTTAGGTGGCGGCGGTTTCGCATGATTTCGTCTTAATGTACAGTAGGGTGTCCCGAGATTTTTTTTTTTGGTTTATGTTAACACAAGACCTCTCAAAAGTTGTGTAATTGATCATAGATTACGAAATTATTTTTTTAAACATTATAAAACTATGTCTTTAGGGCTCTACCGATCTTTAAAGTTTTGAAAAAAAATAATTTTATGGTAATCTTTAATTTAGGTTCCTGAATAGTATAATAATAAATATTTACTTTTTGTTACATATAGGTGTAATAAATAGACGACATTTCGATTTGCATGTAAGGATATGTTACCAGCGACTTAGGATTTGATAGGTTTCAAATTGCTTACACCGTCAAGTTTCAACTCGCTTCGACGACTTTCTTGACTTGACTCGCGAGTGTTTTCTTCATAGGCAAAGTGATTTTTATGCTATAAAAGTACAGTTTCAGTATTAAAGGGTTTCAGTATTTCAGTTTTCAGTATTATTGAATTTTGTATTATTTTTGGTTATATAGAAAAGTTCTGTAAAATCGCATAATTTTCAAAACTTAAAAGTGCGGTAGAGGCCTAAAGATGGCATATAATTCTATTATTTTTACCTTTTTCGTAATCTGTGTAAAACTACACAAGTTTCGCGATACCTCTTGCGTTAGTCTACCTTGAAAAAAAAAAAATCTCATACATGGACGGAACACCCTAATGTACAGTAGTGTACTCACATGCGGCGTACGCTTGCAGCGCGCGGTGGCGAGGTCGAGCGCCGGCAGCGCGTCGCCCAGCCGCTTGCAATGTACGGTAGTGTACTCACATGCGGCGTACGCTTGCAGCGCGCGGTGGCGAGGTCGAGCGCCGGCAGCGCGTCGCCCAGCCGCTTGCAATGTACGGTAGTGTACTCACATGCGGCGTACGCTTGCAGCGCGCGGTGGCGAGGTCGAGCGCCGGCAGCGCGTCGCCCAGCCGCTTGCAATGTACGGTAGTGTACTCACATGCGGCGTACGCTTGCAGCGCGCGGTGGCGAGGTCGAGCGCCGGCAGCGCGTCGCCCAGCCGCTTGCAATGTACGGTAGTGTACTCACATGCGGCGTACGCTTGCAGCGCGCGGTGGCGAGGTCGAGCGCCGGCAGCGCGTCGCCCAGCCGCTTGCAATGTACGGTAGTGTACTCACATGCGGCGTACGCTTGCAGCGCGCGGTGGCGAGGTCGAGCGCCGGCAGCGCGTCGCCCAGCCGCTTGCAATGTACGGTAGTGTACTCACATGCGGCGTACGCTTGCAGCGCGCGGTGGCGAGGTCGAGCGCCGGCAGCGCGTCGCCCAGCCGCTTGCAATGTACGGTAGTGTACTCACATGCGGCGTACGCTTGCAGCGCGCGGTGGCGAGGTCGAGCGCCGGCAGCGCGTCGCCCAGCCGCTTGCAATGTACGGTAGTGTACTCACATGCGGCGTACGCTTGCAGCGCGCGGTGGCGAGGTCGAGCGCCGGCAGCGCGTCGCCCAGCCGCTTGCAATGTACGGTAGTGTACTCACATGCGGCGTACGCTTGCAGCGCGCGGTGGCGAGGTCGAGCGCCGGCAGCGCGTCGCCCAGCCGCTTGCAATGTACGGTAGTGTACTCACATGCGGCGTACGCTTGCAGCGCGCGGTGGCGAGGTCGAGCGCCGGCAGCGCGTCGCCCAGCCGCTTGCAATGTACGGTAGTGTACTCACATGCGGCGTACGCTTGCAGCGCGCGGTGGCGAGGTCGAGCGCCGGCAGCGCGTCGCCCAGCCGCTTGCAATGTACGGTAGTGTACTCACATGCGGCGTACGCTTGCAGCGCGCGGTGGCGAGGTCGAGCGCCGGCAGCGCGTCGCCCAGCCGCTTGCAATGTACGGTAGTGTACTCACATGCGGCGTACGCTTGCAGCGCGCGGTGGCGAGGTCGAGCGCCGGCAGCGCGTCGCCCAGCCGCTTGCAATGTACGGTAGTGTACTCACATGCGGCGTACGCTTGCAGCGCGCGGTGGCGAGGTCGAGCGCCGGCAGCGCGTCGCCCAGCCGCTTGCAATGTACGGTAGTGTACTCACATGCGGCGTACGCTTGCAGCGCGCGGTGGCGAGGTCGAGCGCCGGAAGCGCGTCGCCCAGCCGCTTGCCATACTGCACGTACTCGCGCCGCAGCGCCGAGGACAGTTCCGAGCTCTCCGACAGTCTCTGTTACCAGCACAATTACATTAGGACAAGATCACTTTACATTTAGTCATCAAATATATTGTGATTAAAGGCAAGGTATAGCTTTGCCCGATCCTACCGGCTTCGCCAACTCAACAAATTAATAAGATAAGTCATCTCCAGCGTACCTTGGCGTCCTCCATGATCTTGAGGGTGAGTTGCCGCATGGGGGTGTCCTCCACCACCAGCTTCTCCATTTCCTTCCTCTGTCCGATCCTACCGCCCTTCACGTCGCTCTTCAGACCTAGCATGAAACTCATATTAGACCAAACGTAACGTGCGTCACCACCGCTCTCTTTGGAGTGCTACTAGAACGATTGAACAAGTTACAAAAAGCTACCTTCTAATATCCTGTCGAGGTTCTCGGCCTCCTTCTTGAGGTCCTTGATGGTGTTGGCGTGTTGAGGGTCCGTGGAGAAGGGCTTCCATGAGGCGACGAAGGCCCGCAGCTCCGCCGTGAGGCTGTCGGCCGACTTGTACAGCGCCTCCTGACACGCCGTCTCGTAGATGGCCGGCGCCACCAGCTAACGGGGACGGGTATGGAGTAGGTTACTAAGTGCAAGTTACGTGTACCAGGTACAAAATAAAGTAATTATTGACCGAGCGAGCGAAACGTCTCAGTTTAGAGATTGGCCTTAAACGCTTTTTCGGTTATGTGTCTGTTCTCGCCTATAAGTCGCATTTTTCAACAAATCTGGAAGAAACTTGGATCACAGGCTATATGCTTTCATTGTTTTTTTTGTCGTTGGGGATTTTGATCGCAGGCGCATTATCCCCAAAAAAAAGGGAAAAATGTACTGGATATCTCCACCGGATGAGATCTAAAAATCTGATCTTTATTTTAATTTAAAGCTAGAAACTTTAGGTCGTTCTTATGAAAATTTGATGAAGATCTGATCTGCGGAATGATTAGCAGAAAAACTCCTCAATTTGCAGTGAACTGTTCAGTTCCAGTGTGGTCGCGAGATGAACAGCCCCCAGTGCACTAGAGTCTGTTGCAATAGGCGTACCTTGGCAGTGTAGAGCAGCCTGCCGGCGCCGTCCTGGCAGCGCGCGCCCGCCGCACGCAGCGCCTCCACGCCGGAGCCGGCGGCCGCGGGGGGCGCGGGGGCAGCGGCGGCCGGCGCGCTGGCAACGTCGCACGCGCCGCGAGAGATCGCGGCCACGCCGTCGCCGATCGCTTTAGCACGGGATATTATCTGAAAATACCATCTGACTAAGGCCCGCATTTAGAAACAGTGCTTGGGTTTGAGTCGAGCCTCAACCATAAATTTTTGAACTGTCAAAAATCTATGGTTGAGGCTCAAAAATTTTCAAAAATCTAAGCAAACCCATCAAGCACTGTTTTTGAATAAAGGCCTAAGCCACACAAACACTACTCAGGCCTGAAATACAAAAGCTTCGGCAGCCGCTGTCGCGTCACGCTCGCTCTGCTCGCTCGCTTTTGAACTGCTACAGTGTAAATGAGGCTCAACTTTGATAGTGGCTTTCAATTATCATGCCGTACCTCTAAATAGCAGAGCTGCTGATAGCCACGGCTTTCTTCATTTAATTTACGGAAAACAATAGTACCTCCTTCTCCAAACTAGGGTCAACATCGTTACTGACGACATACAGCAACTTGGCGGACGTATCTCCGAACTCAATCGCAGCGTCGTTTAGTTTCTGCAACAAAATAATATAGAAAATTATAATATAACTTATACCTAGCACTCCTTGGAATTTAATAATAATAATGTATAATCACCTCTCTATCAGTCTTGGCGGTGTCACATATCTTGAGGGTAGAATCACACATCTCCACCATGTCTTTCAGGAACGCCTTGCGAGACTCCTCGCTAACCGTACTGCTGAGGACTTTACCATCTGTACAACAAAAACATCTATTAAAAATACCTGATTCCAAACCTTGTTATAACCAAATAAAAAAAAAAGTTCAGTTGTAAAAACAAATTTTGAAAACATCTTAAAAAGTAGGTACTATTAGAACTAGGTGTGAATTAAGGGCAAAAGGCTAGTTTTTAAATAAATGGCAGACTTACCTTCAATAATATTGGACATCAGCTGAGGCAAGGTCTTCATAGACTTCGATGCAGACGAGTAGTCGACCGCGTGACCATCTACAACACAAATAAAATGTGATTAGTTATAAACTTAGCTTGAAACTTAAAATCAGCCTTTATCGGAAATTGCTACTATCACAGCTCTGAAAGCACTCAGCTTGGGCCAAAGTTAATTTAAAGAAAAAATGCATCTCCAGTCTTTAGTCTCCAGTGAATGTTTTTTTTTGGAATGGACCTAATACTGTTGATAATCTAAGGATTCTTGCAGTGCAGTGTGTGTGTAGTAGTAGTAGTACTCACAGTTGGCCCCCACCAGGTCAGCGACCTCGACGCCCGCGAGCGCGATGTTCCGCTGCAGCACGGCGCGCCGGCCCATGCACTCGCCCACGCTGTAAGCTAGTAGTACTCACAGTTGGCCCCCACCAGGTCAGCGACCTCGACGCCCGCGAGCGCGATGTTCCGCTGCAGCACGGCGCTGGCCCATGCACTCGCCCACGCTGTAAGCTAGTAGTACTCACAGTTGGCCCCCACCAGGTCAGCGACCTCGACGCCCGCGAGCGCGATGTTCCGCTGCAGCACGGCGCGCCGGCCCATGCACTCGCCCACGCTGTAAGCTAGTAGTACTCACAGTTGGCCCCCACCAGGTCAGCGACCTCGACGCCCGCGAGCGCGATGTTCCGCTGCAGCACGGCGCGCCGGCCCATGCACTCGCCCACGCTGTAAGCTAGTAGTACTCACAGTTGGCCCCCACCAGGTCAGCGACCTCGACGCCCGCGAGCGCGATGTTCCGCTGCAGCACGGCGCGCCGGCCCATGCACTCGCCCACGCTGTAAGCTAGTAGTACTCACAGTTGGCCCCCACCAGGTCAGCGACCTCGACGCCCGCGAGCGCGATGTTCCGCTGCAGCACGGCGCTGGCCCATGCACTCGCCCACGCTGTAAGCTAGTAGTACTCACAGTTGGCCCCCACCAGGTCAGCGACCTCGACGCCCGCGAGCGCGATGTTCCGCTGCAGCACGGCGCGCCGGCCCATGCACTCGCCCACGCTGTAAGCTAGTAGTACTCACAGTTGGCCCCCACCAGGTCAGCGACCTCGACGCCCGCGAGCGCGATGTTCCGCTGCAGCACGGCGCGCCGGCCCATGCACTCGCCCACGCTGTAAGCTAGTAGTACTCACAGTTGGCCCCCACCAGGTCAGCGACCTCGACGCCCGCGAGCGCGATGTTCCGCTGCAGCACGGCGCGCCGGCCCATGCACTCGCCCACGCTGTAAGCTAGTAGTACTCACAGTTGGCCCCCACCAGGTCAGCGACCTCGACGCCCGCGAGCGCGATGTTCCGCTGCAGCACGGCGCGCCGGCCCATGCACTCGCCCACGCTGTAAGCTAGTAGTACTCACAGTTGGCCCCCACCAGGTCAGCGACCTCGACGCCCGCGAGCGCGATGTTCCGCTGCAGCACGGCGCGCCGGCCCATGCACTCGCCCACGCTGTAAGCTAGTAGTACTCACAGTTGGCCCCCACCAGGTCAGCGACCTCGACGCCCGCGAGCGCGATGTTCCGCTGCAGCACGGCGCTGGCCCATGCACTCGCCCACGCTGTAAGCTAGTAGTACTCACAGTTGGCCCCCACCAGGTCAGCGACCTCGACGCCCGCGAGCGCGATGTTCCGCTGCAGCACGGCGCGCCGGCCCATGCACTCGCCCACGCTGTAAGCTAGTAGTACTCACAGTTGGCCCCCACCAGGTCAGCGACCTCGACGCCCGCGAGCGCGATGTTCCGCTGCAGCACGGCGCGCCGGCCCATGCACTCGCCCACGCTGTAAGCTAGTAGTACTCACAGTTGGCCCCCACCAGGTCAGCGACCTCGACGCCCGCGAGCGCGATGTTCCGCTGCAGCACGGCGCGCCGGCCCATGCACTCGCCCACGCTGATCGCTGCCTGTGCCGCCGCACTGCTGGCCTGGACACAATATGCACGGGACGTCAATACAACATCTCTACAGATGCAGAGCTCTGGCCGCAAGGTGCCGACTACAGACACTTCCGTGGACGCTCCTCTAATACAATTATGCTTACAGCTTTCGTGAAGCCTTCATTTATTGAACACTTCGATGTTATGTTTATATGTATATCATAGGTAAATTATCATTTCTTTGTATAAATAAATAAATAAATAAATATTCTGGACAATTCACACAACACTACCCAGCCCCAAACTAAGCAGAGCTTGTAATATGGGAACTAGACAGCTGATATAATACTTGAATACTTTTTTTTTTTGTAAATACATACTTAGAATACAATATAACACCCAGACAGAGAACAAACATTTATGTTTACCACACAAATATTTGTTCTCGGTGGGGATCGAACCCACGACCTACGGCGCAGAAGGCAGAGCTACTACCAACTGAGCTAGAGGCCAGTCTATTATTACGTTTATTATTTGTATATTATTATTTATATTATTTGTTGTATATTATTTACGTTTCTGTTCTTTGTTAATCTGCGTAATACGTATGCGTGTCGCTTTAATAAATACCATGTGCCGTCATAAAATAATAAGTTTTGAAAGAAAAAAACTATTTGTCTTTTATATTATTCATTCAAAAGTCACATGGAACTTTTTTGGCACCACACCACGCTATAAATAAGATATTGGCAGACATTTGACACTATACATAAAATCACGCCTCATTCCCATAGGGGTGGGCAGAGATCACGGATTTCCACTCGCTACGATCCTGACACACCTCTTTCATTGTATATAGTACTGTCTATTGAATTAGTGATTTTTCCACTAAGAAGTAGATACTTCATAGTTACCTTCGTCTTAGCTTTTTTGATGCAGCTGTGAGCGTCATCTATGTCTTGCATGAACTGTTGATGCATGCGCTTCTCGTCGTCCGTCATGACGGTCGGCAAGCGCGCCGGCGACGCGCCCGTGCTGGCGGCCGGAGCCACCGCGGCGGGCCTGGACGCTGACACATACAATTAAATAAATAATGCGAACAATCCACACAACACTATCTAGCCCCAAACTAAGCAAAGCTTGTACTATGTGAACCAGATAGCTGATATAAAATTTAAATCTTTTTTTTTGTAAATTCATACATAGAATACATTATAACACCCAGACAAAGAACAAACATCCATGTTCACCACACAAATATTTGTTCTCGGTGGGGATCAAACACACGCCCTACAGCGTAGAAGGCAGAGCTACCAACTGAGCTGAGAGGCTAGTCAGTAAGTCAGTCATCAAGTATCATAGCGTGCATACCTCGTCCCTCGTCACATCGCATCCTGTGCAGGAAGTCCTGCGTGGCGTCTCGTGCCTGCGGGCCGGAGGGGGCGGCCGCGCCGGAGAGGGGCGCGGGAGGGGGGCGGGACAGCCGCCGCGTGGGGGGCGGGGGGACTCGCTTCACTACTGAACAACCACTTGCTGTTAGTTTGCAACTATTGAAAGTACATGTAGACTGGATGATGATGTGGAAAGTAGATGACTGAGCGAGTTGAATCTCAACCGTTTTTAATCTTACTAATTTAAGGCCCGTATTCCGAAACAGTGCTTGATCTGAGTCGGGCCTCAAGCATAGATTTTTTGACAGTTCTCTTTAAAAAAATAATAAAAATCTGTGCTAAAGGCTCGATTCAGACGCGAGCACTGTTTTGGAATACGGGCCTCAGATCAGATCACGAAGTTGATAAGAACTCACTTTGCTCACAAGCTTTCCTAAGCGCTTCGATCTGCGCTTCCAGCGGCTGCAGCGCTTGTTGCAGCGCTGCGGCTTGCTTCTGGTGCTTCGGCTCCTGCAGCAGCGGCTTCCAGGTGTCAGCCAGCTGCTGGCTGTACGAGGACAGCAGGTTGGCGGAGCTGAGCAGGGCCGCTTTGCAGTGCGGCTCCGAGATAGATGGCGCCGTCACCTGACACACATAACGAACAGAAATATCAGCTTTGATATTTTTGAAGCATATGCAACATTATCAACCTATTCTTCTTCTTCTATCGTGTCAATGGAACACTAGACAATTCTCGAGTAGTATTTAGCCACCTCTACTGCGTGGCCCGTGGCGTTGTTAAGATTGTCTCTTGTGCAGGTGTTTGGGCACAAGGGACAGTTCAGTAAATGCGACATGGACTGAATCTGAGCTCCACAGTCGCAGCCAGTCAAAGAGGGGTCCCTCATTCCCCACTTGCAGAGGTTCTCTCTGCAACGGCCCACTTGGGTCCGGAGTCGGTTGATGGACTTCCAGACCGGCCACGGTAGATCATGACCTGGGGGAAGTTGTTCTTGAGGTGGTATAAAGTCAGGAGGAGGGGGGTTTTTCTCATTCCACTGACTGATCCTTGCTGCGGCCGGGTGGTCTTGGGAGGCTTTTGTCATGCGTATAAAGCTCTTGTGACTTTTTAGACGGGCTCGTGGGGGTTGATGTCCATGAAGCGGGTGACGGTGGTCAGTTTCTTGTTTGCGCTTCTCAATTTTGCAAAAGACGTCTCTACGGACGGAGGGTGGTGCTATGCCCACCAGAGGGTATAGCTTGTTAAGGTGTGTCGGCTTCAAGCACACTGTAATAGTGCGGAGTGTGTCGTTCAATCAACCTATTAAAAGTGCTCCATACAAGTGAAGTTTAAAAAATTGAAACCAGTTTCATGGCCTAACTGTTGAACGGATTTGGATTAAAAAAAAAGTTATCAGGTTTCAGATAAAAAAATCAAATCGATCCATAAATGAGAAAGTTATGCGATAGCAAACATTCAAAAAAATACAACCGAATTGACAACCTTCTTTTTCATTTAAAGTTGGTTAAAAATGAGGCAAAACCATTTAAAATACGTATATTTAGGCTGCATAAAAGTGTCAGTTTTGAAGGTTGAAGTTGAGTGTGCGTGTACCTGTGCGGACGCGAGGAGCGCCTGCGCGGCGTCGGCCATGGCGCTGCCCGCGGCGTCCAGCGCGTGCTGGCGCGCGCCGGCCGCCGCCGCCAGCCGCTGCACGCCGCGCAGCAGCACCGACGCCGAGCCGCACGCCTCCGTCGCCAGCTCCACTATCTACACACACACACACACATTACTCTACCACCCGCACACCCTGCTTATAGGTAGCGGGACATAACTTGAGCGATGACCGTTATTGCGCCAAAGTCAAAAATAAAGTACCCGAGGGGGACTCGCGGTATGAAGGGCGGGCGTGCGTAGCGATGTTCAAGTTCAAGTTCAATAACATTTATTCCATTTTGATACATTTTGTACACTCGGAAAAGTCACATTATACAAATTCATATCAAATTCAGAGAACTTTCAAATAAAAATAAACAAAGAAATTCACATACAAATTTCAAATAAAAATAAAAATAAAGTTGGTAGGTACTTAACGTACATAGGCTAAGAACTATTACATACTAAAATCATCAGCCAAGGCTTCGTCAATAGTATAATATGGCGCTCAACTGTCTAAAATCTAGATTTCGTGTATCTACGGTCAGCTTATGATGTTGCTGATGATTGGCTCTCCAGTCGCACTCCGCTCTCTGAACCAATAGGACACTCTGCACACATCCACACATCCAGTGTGCGCGACATGGCACACTACGACGCATGCGCAGCGCGTATCGCTCACCGCTCAAGTTATGTGCCGCTAGTTATAATAACTCGTAGGTCACGCACGTCAGAACGATGCACTAAGTGGGGCCTGTGTTATATAGATGTCCACAATATTAATTTATTTATTACTACTCAGCCCACCTCTGAGTGCAATAATAGGTACTGTTCGGTTGGATAGCTGTAGCATCCTATTATAGCTACGAAACCATGGTATCAAAAAGATCATCCCAAATTGGTTTTGTTTATCACTTTCTGATTGCGATGCGGCAGCCGTTTTTTTTGTGGTTTCGATATAAAGGACTCCATCATCACTTTTGGAACCGTAAAAGACTAACGCACCCAAAGAACAGCAGCATCATAAGTGCTTAGCAGCAAAACCAAACTCTAAAAATGATAATGCTGCATGTGTTTGCATACTCACTTGCTCCGCCTGGACCTTGTCGTGAGGACTGAGTACGTACACCAGCTTGCCAGACGCGTCACAGAATTTACCCACCGCGTCACTCAGGCCCTGGAGACAACACAGTTATTGAGTAACACTATTCAATATTCGCCGAGCATTTCACTAAGTGGCATGCTCGGCGACTTGAGAGATGTTGTTTTTCTTTATCCCCGCCATCTTTAATGTATTGCATGACAGTTCGACCCAAATTCGAGCTCAGAGTCGTTGTGGTTGTTGTTGTACACAAGGATACAGTACCCAAAGTCCAAGTGCATTCATAACATTTCGTTACCAAAATTAAATGTTGTTTTCGTTTCGCCTACGTGTCTCTGTCTTTTGTATGGAGAAAAGATGAGACAGCAAAAATACGTTACGTAGTTAGAGTTGCTGTCTCATTATTTTGCCATGCAAAAGAGAGAGACACGTAGGCGAAACGAAAACCACATTTGGTAACGAAATGTGGTAGCAAAACTCGGACTTGGGGTACAGACCAAGTTGGGGTACAGACTACTGGGGGTTAAGAGCGAACAGTGTATAGTGTGATGTGTATTCTCGTGTAGTGTACCTGCGGGTTGGTTCCGTCTGCGCCGGCGCACACGGCCTCGCTGGCCGCGCCTAGCTGCTTCACCAGCTCCAACATGGCGGCGCGGGACGCGGGCTCCAGGTTGGCGCACGTGGGGTATGGGTGTGGTATGGTACCTGCGGGTTGGTTCCGTCTGCGCCGGCGCACACGGCCTCGCTGGCCGCGCCTAGCTGCTTCACCAGCTCCAACATGGCGGCGCGGGACGCGGGCTCCAGGTTGGCGCACGTGGGGTATGGGTGTGGTATGGTACCTGCGGGTTGGTTCCGTCTGCGCCGGCGCACACGGCCTCGCTGGCCGCGCCTAGCTGCTTCACCAGCTCCAACATGGCGGCGCGGGACGCGGGCTCCAGGTTGGCGCACGTGGGGTATGGGTGTGGTATGGTACCTGCGGGTTGGTTCCGTCTGCGCCGGCGCACACGGCCTCGCTGGCCGCGCCTAGCTGCTTCACCAGCTCCAACATGGCGGCGCGGGACGCGGGCTCCAGGTTGGCGCACGTGGGGTATGGGTGTGGTATGGTACCTGCGGGTTGGTTCCGTCTGCGCCGGCGCACACGGCCTCGCTGGCCGCGCCTAGCTGCTTCACCAGCTCCAACATGGCGGCGCGGGACGCGGGCTCCAGGTTGGCGCACGTGGGGTATGGGTGTGGTATGGTACCTGCGGGTTGGTTCCGTCTGCGCCGGCGCACACGGCCTCGCTGGCCGCGCCTAGCTGCTTCACCAGCTCCAACATGGCGGCGCGGGACGCGGGCTCCAGGTTGGCGCACGTGGGGTATGGGTGTGGTATGGTACCTGCGGGTTGGTTCCGTCTGCGCCGGCGCACACGGCCTCGCTGGCCGCGCCTAGCTGCTTCACCAGCTCCAACATGGCGGCGCGGGACGCGGGCTCCAGGTTGGCGCACGTGGGGTATGGGTGTGGTATGGTACCTGCGGGTTGGTTCCGTCTGCGCCGGCGCACACGGCCTCGCTGGCCGCGCCTAGCTGCTTCACCAGCTCCAACATGGCGGCGCGGGACGCGGGCTCCAGGTTGGCGCACGCTGATTGGGTATCTGTATCATGTTCATTTATTAGAGGACGTTATTTTTAGAACGCCCGAAGCTCTGCCAGTAAATGTGTGCCCTGCGAAGCACAAAAGCTCTCACGTGTAAATGTCACTGGTGGTAAAAAGAAGACGAGAAAATATTGCGAACTAACTGTTTTAAATATGTAGGTACACGAAAGAAGAAAAAGTACGCCTAGCTTAACGTGCCCTTTGAGCCTTACCTTCTATGACGTGAGGCAAGAGGTCGACTATAGTTTTGATAGCCTTATCCGCTGTTTGGTAGTATGGCTTTTCACGATCTGAAATCATAACTTTATTGTTAAAAACTGAAAATGTTACCAATTAAAAAATATATAAAACACATACAAATATGAATTAATCTATTCCTAGTACTAACTAGTCCTCAACAAATACCACTTTTAAATATCTAATCATGCAGCAAAAGATGAGGAGTCTGACGTCTACCTGTCATTAATTAACAATGAAATATCGGTTTGTAAAGTCAGGCTGTGGATGAAAATGATGAAAACTATTTAAAACATTACTAATATTAAGATAGGAACCCAACAAACTAATAAAATAATAACCGGCAGTCGCGGAGAGGAGGGACGCGATGGCAGCGTTCAGCTGGCCCAGCCTTCCAGACAACCTTAGCTGGACTACCTCCGCCTTGTCGCTGGGCTGCGGTGGCGGGATGGCCTATACACACAAATCACACGCTAAAATACATCTTACGGTATGTCATTATTGCACAAGCGAATCATCGTCAGCATGAAGACAATCTTTAATGGGCATATGCCTACCATAAGGAGTATAGGGACCGTTTTTATTAGGCAACCATTTTCCATTTCACCTTCCAGTTTGTGGTTGTTTATTATTAACGATGTGGCATACTTTAATCTACATAATTTGAGGGTTATGTAGCCAAGACTTGAAGATAGGGTAGGTCGAAAATCGGTGGAAATATTTCAAAAACCAGATGTCATAAGAAGAATGTGCATGATACCTTATCTAACGCCTGCTGCGCGGTCCTTATCTTCTCCTTGGCTTGCGACATGGACGCGAGGAACTGTAGCTTCTGTTGATCGTGCCTCTTGCCCTTACCATCTGTCATGCATACATATTATATTTTATTCCTCGTTCACTTCTACGATTCAGTACACACTCAACTAGAGAGATAAAAAAACTAACCTCCATCCGGTATCTGGCAGGCCTTCCTGAGTGCCTCCAAGTGTGTCTCCAGCTGGTGCAGGGGGTCGTTGAGAGCTGACACCTGGTGCTGGTGCTGCGGGTGCTGCAGGAGCGGCTGCCACGAGCCCGATAGCTCGCGCGCTGAGGAAGATACCTTGTCGATGCACGAGAGGAGAGCCGACTGGCAATGCGGCTCCGACACAGAGGGCGCTGTCATCTGCGGATAAACAATTAGTTTGTAAGAACACTAGCGGCACATAACTTTAGCGCTGAGCGATACCAGGAGAGGATAGCTGCGCATGCATCGTAGTGTGCGCATGTCGCGTACACTGCGATGTGTGGATGTGTATAGAGCGTCCTATTGGTACAGAGAGCGGAGTGCGACTGGAGAGCCAATCAGCGCTACGCACGCCCGCCCTTCATTCCGCTAGCCCCCCCTCACGTACCTTATTTTTGACTTCTGCGCAATAAAAGTCAGCGCTAAAGTTATGTGCCGCTACCTATACTAACTGCTACACGACAATGTGTTTGCGTTTGTCTCGCTTTGTCTCACCCCAGTCACTTTAAGTTTGAAAAGGTCGTAAACACAACATAGTCACAATTTTAGTAAGAGAATCCGATATATTTATGTGTGATGAAACTGATGGTGTGTTATTGGAATAATCGCTAATCTTATTATTTGTTCGATTACTATATGTAGTAAATGCTACAGTAGAACTACTTACTACGCTGCAAGCATACTTAATAAGCTGCAACATAAAAGAAAAGTTAAATTGAGAAAAAATATTTGATGTTTATTCTAAGAATAGTTGTGAAAGAATAAAGATTAAATTGTTAAATGAACATGACTTCTAAAGTCATGTTTATTTTGATCTACCCCGGGGACGAGCCTCCCCGGGCGGTAGGTACCTGCGAGGTGAGCAGTAGTGCTTGCGTGACGTCAGCGAGCGCCACCCCCCTCGCGTCGAGCTCCACCCCCCGCGCGCCCCCCGCGCCCCCCGCACCCCCCGCGCCCTCCAGCACCCGCTGCACCCCCGCCAGCAGCTGCGACGCATCATTGCAGGCGGCTCCAGTGAGAACCACGATCTACAACCAATCGCACATGTTCAACACTTAAAAAATATGTAACGAACTCATAAATATGAAAAATATGAGATACTTAACACAATTTTTATCATCTCAGAGTACATAAAGCAGAGAGAAAAAACCTTCCACTTTTGTTTCCGAGATAGTAAAAGCCGTGGTATGCTCACCTGATTCTCCCTCTTCTCGTTGGCTCTAGGGTTGACCAAGTACACCAGCTTGCCTGACGCGGTAGAGAACTTAGACGCTGCATCACTGACACCCTATATGAGAAAATAATATATTTTCAAAGTGATCCTTGTGAAACCATTGAATAAAGAAGATATAATAATGCAAGAACCATAGTCAAAGTATAGTAAGGTGGGCTAGTTCCGTCGGCGCCGGCGGTGGCGCACACGGCCCTGCTGGCGTCACAGAGCTCGCGGAGGAGATCCAACATGGCGGCGCGGGTCGCCTCGTCCTTGCTCGCACACGTCGATTGCGTATCTGTACAACGAAATTAGTTTTAAAAAAAATTGAAAACAATCATTGTCATTTTTACTTTGTTTGAAAAGAGATTCGCTAGAAGTAACAAGCTTTCTGCACAGATATAATACTATCCTACTACTTTTGACAAGCTTTGCCCCGCAGCTTCGTTTGCATGGTCCCGATAAGCTTAACACCTAAAAGATTCAGTCAGGAATGAGTTTCTACAACTTGTCATTCTATAATTCTGTCAGTCTTTATTTACCTTCAACAACATGAGGCAGTACTTCCGATATTGTTTTGGCAGCTTTTTCCGCCTTTTCATAGTCCGGCTTTTCTCTATCTGTAAAATCATCAATTATTATTAGACTTAGCTGGAGGGGAAAAGTCAAAACCTCTCAGTTTTATGAACAAGGACATACCAGCAGTAGCGGCCATCAGTGCCGCGATGGCCGCGTTCAGCTCGCCCAGCCGGCCGGCCAGCTTGTGCTGCGCGGCCTGCGCGCGGCCCGCGTCCAGCGCACCCGGCGGGGGCTTGTCCAGCGCCTTCTGGGCGCAATGGATCTGCTCCACAACTAACGACATGCTGAGCCCGAACTGTTTCTTTTGTTGCTCGCTAGGATCTGCTGCTGCTTGAACATCTAAAATAATCAAAGAAGAGCATTAGGTATTCATATAAATAAATCAGTAACACACTAGTCTTTGTCACTTATACTGTGAGTAGTGGAATAGGGCCTTTGAATTGGATGAGACTTTACGAGCTTTGCAAAACAGTTACCTTCATGGGGTAGTTGTAGTCGGGTCCTCAACTCATCGAGTTGTGCGTGGAGCTGGCGCAGCGGCTGCTGGAGCGTGCTGGAGGAGTAGCCCTGCAGCAGCGGCCGCCACGCGCCCTCCAGCGCCTCCGCCGCGCAAGACAGCCGGTCCGCAGCGCCCAGCATGGCGCCGGAGCAGCCAGGGTGAGAGATCGACGCCGCCGTCATCTGAACATTAAAAGAAATCGGTTGTCTGTAAAGTCGGTTTCCTGACGATAGTTGAACGTGCCAACGTGATCCAGCTGTCCACGCGGACGCATCGCTCACTCAAGTAGGAGAGAGACAGATGTCGAACGCTGCCGAACGCGGAGGCCGTGCGTGCCTCTTTGTCGCTCGTTCCGCGCTCTCGCTTCCACTTCAAGCCTCAGAGCGAGGTAACGCCGCATGAGTCATGTTTTTTCGTGCGTGCAGCCAACTCCATCGAATTATAAGACGTTGTCACGTCAAAATCATTATTTTGCTGTGTAACTTGGGCATAAAATCATTGTCTATCAATTAACTTTGAGATATATCAATCTGCAAAGACAGAAAGATACTGACTAATATTTTAGAATTAATGTAGGTGCTCAAATGTGACTAACCTTGACTTTATCCTAAACATTCAGAAATCCGAATGGATAGCGAGTTAGCGTACTTCCAAAAATTAAAAACCTCTTATTTGTAAATACCTTTGCAGTGGTGACCAGGCTATGTGCTGCCTCATCGACGGCAGCGCTCTTGGCTTCCAGCTCCTGGCCGGTTCGTCCCTCCACTGTGGTGGGCAACTTCAGCACCGTGTCTAGCAGCTTGGAAGCCTTCTGCTGCGCTCCCACCGACAGCGCCACGATCTAAATGGATACTCATAGAATTATTAATGGCTTGCAGTGTAAGAAGAGTTGAGAGCTCTGCGGCTGAATAATCATAGAACTGACAAAACCCCGCCTTCGACTGATCTCTGATACTGAACTACCCTACTAATATTACAAATTATGTGAAAGTAACGATGCATGTTTGTAACTCTACCACGCCCTAACTGCTGCAAAAATTTGAGTGCAACTTAGCATGAATATAGTTAGTAGCCTGGATTAGCTAATGTTGAGTGCACACAATACAAAACATAGGAAAAGGGCAGAGACGGAGGACATGTACAAAGGCGAGCATAACCCTGAGCCGAGTTTTCTTACTTTATTCTTCTTGGAATCTTGAACATGTGTTTTCTGTAAAAGAGATTAATCATGAGCTTTTTCAATATTATGTGAATGAATACGCACCTGTTTCTCCGTATCGGCGTTGGCTCGCGGGTTCACCACGTAAACCAGCTTCCCCGCCGCCGTCGCGTACTGCGCCGCCGCCTCATGCACACCCTGTCCATGCAAGTTATGTTTCAATTCGTGTGATATACCTAATGGAACCATGTACCCCATGAGACCCATAGTGATGTTTGATGACGGTCACATTGCAAAGGTCAACAACGAAATTGAGGTTCAGCTTTGTGACCTTTTGAATAATGCAGTAAGAATGAGTGAGAAGGTTTTGTTGATTAGAAATTAGAGACTCCTTCATATTCTTAATGGTCATCGAAAAGTCATTAAGCTTATCAGACCGATAAATCTGATGCGATCTCTATTTATTGACATAAAGCTTTACCAGTTTAAAGCTTTAAATGTAAATCCGTTAGTGGCTGTAAGTTATTTATGAAATACATTTGTGCTTCAACAGCTGTGGATTTTATTGTTTAGGTGAAAGTGACAGAGACTTTTAGTGAGCCGTTAAAAAGTGTCCCACTTTATTGTTATTTTTTAAATTGATTACTTTTCCATAGCAATAATGAACGAAATGGTTGAATATTGACCTGTGGGTTAGTTCCGTCGGCGGTGGCGCACACGGCCCTGCTGGCGTCACAGAGGTCGCGGAGGAGATCCAACATGGCGGCGCGAGTCGCCTCGTCCTTGCTCGCACATGCTACTTGCGTATCTGTTACAACCAAATCACGAAAAAAACATTAGACCACAACAAAGATTATACAGGATCCAAAGAGCAATTAACGAAGTTGGTTTTTGAACCCACGTCATGTACATACAAGCACCAGCACCTCACCTTGAACGACATGCGGCATTAGTTGTGTGATCGTTTTCATCGCTTCTTCGGCTGTTTTATAGTCGGGCTTCACATTATCTGAAATAAACATCTCCTATAGAAAACTATAGCCTTATACTATAGACATCTATCAAAATTCTGCCAAAGTCTTAAAAATGAGTTAGAACGGTTGGTGCCTTTCACCCATATTAAAAGACGGCAAAATATAATACAAAATAAAAAAGCATACCCGTAGCAGCTAAAAGAGCAGCGATGGCAGCGTTAAGCTCGCCCAGTCTTCCAGACAACCTGTGCTGCACCGCCTCGGCTTTATCAGTGCTTTGTGGTGATGGAAGCGGCTGTGAATCGTTCATTACAAGTTAACAAGAAGAAAGTGTATCGATTGCCATTTTTTTCTTGTCACTAAATGTTTCAAACCAGTGTGCTGAAAGGATTTCAAAATGTCTCTCTAGCCAATCACTGCAAGTTGTAACGTGCTTAATGTAATACCTGGTCCAATGCCATCTGCGCCTTCTGTATGTGTTCCTTGGCTCCCGACATTGTCTTCACGAACTGTAGCTTCTGCAGTTCCCGCGGCAGCTCTGTGCTTTGGGGTACTGGGAAATAAGACAAGTGCGTTCTATAGTGTGGTAGCCCAAAGCAGTTCAGTCTGTTTTGCATGAAACCTTTAAACTTGAGCTCTCAGAACTTGGCTCATGTAAAAGTCACACAACAAACTCAATTGATAAACGTGGCCCTTAGGTAGATCCTTCTTATACCACACTTTAAAAGTCGTTGGAAGCTCGTGTAGGAGCAGGTAAGCAAGATCGGTTGCTTTGAAAATCTATTATATCTCGAGCGGTGGCGGATCAATGCCTGAAATGATGATTTATGCTCTGGAAATCTATAATTTTATCTTGAGCGGTGGCAGATTACAGTTTTTACTTGACATCCAAAAAACTAACCTCCATCAGGTATCTGGCAGGCCTGCCTGAGTGCCTCCAAGTGTGTCTCCAGCTGGTGCAGGGGGTCGTTGAGGGCCGACACCTGGTGCTGGTGCTGCGGGTGCTGCAGGAGCGGCTGCCACGAGGCCGATAGCTCGCGCGCTGAGGAAGATACCGCGTCGATGGACGAGAGGAGAGCTTTCTTGCAGTGAGGCTCCGACATGGACGGCCCAGTCACCTACGAAACAATTCAGATTTAATTTGTTCATCTACATGCAAGTTGAGCAAGCTATTTACATTGATAAGCCGTTGTCGGTTCAACGTGCACTTGGTTTTGCAATGGATGTGCCACTGTTGGGATGCAAAATCCAACGGGCCTTGTGACTTCAGATGCAGATGTTGTTCCCTGACCTGTGAAGTAGCCAGTAGAGTGTGCGCGGCGTCAGCGAGCGCGGCCCCCCGGGAGTCTAGCTCCTGCCCCCGGGCTCCCCCCACGGCTTCCGATAGCTGCTGCACCGCCGCCAGTAGCTGGGAAGCTTTACTGCATGCGTTTGCTGATTCGTCGTCAATCTGAGAACAAAACATACACATTTTTCATGTAAAATACGGTTTCTTCGAATGGGTCACGTAGGTATAGTATCCCATTTTCAGAGATTTTAACTGGCATACTCCACATCAGCAATGTCTACGGGAAGATGGGAATACTACCATAATAACACACCTGTTTTTCCCTTTCAGTGTTGACTCTAGGATTGACCACATACACCAGCTTCCCTGACGCGTCAGAGAACTTGGACACTGCATCACTGAGACCCTGCGAAACAATAGCGAATGAATTAAAAACAAGCTGAAATTGTGTAACGAATTCATGAATAATAAGTTGCAAGTGAAATGGTTTACCTGTGGGTTAGTTCCGTCTGCTCCCTTGCACACGGCCCTGCTGGCGTCACAGAGCTCGCGGATGAGATCCAGCATGGCGGCGCGGGTCGCCTCGTCCTTGCTCGCACACGTCGATTGCGTATCTGTTGAAAGAAGTCAGAGGTAATAATGTTTCGACTGGCGAATACTGCAATTGTCCATAGAAGTTTTTCTCATACATGCTCTTAAATTGAGCATTATTTAGACTTTTATGCTTTAAATAAATAGATTGACTTAGAAAAAACAATACATCTCACAAGTAATACATATTATTAAATTCGATTGTTCGTTCTGCATGTTGATGTAGCATGATGTACCTTGCACAACGTGAGGTATCAGATCCGTGATAGTCCTGAGGGCCTGCTCCGCGGCCGCGTAGTCGGTGCCATGGCGCGGCGCGGTGGCGGCCAGCAGCGCGGCGATGGCGGCGCCCAGCTCGCCCAGGCGGCCCGCCAGGCGGCGCTGCACCGCCAGCGCGCGCGCCGCGTCCAGCGCGCCCGCCGGCGGCGCCTTCTCCAGCGCGCGCTGCGCCTTGCCGATCTGCTCCGTCACCAGGGACATCCGTCTACCGAACTGTACCTTCTCTTCGCACGGAACCTCCTGGCTTTTCTGTACATCTGTCGAAAGTGCCGATATTAATACGCATTCAAAATGTATTATCCGTCAGAAACGGAGACATTGGCTTTAAAATTGACATCCTAAAGTTTTCGGAATAACACTGGTTCTAACATCATAAGGAGTTATATCTAAAGAAAACAATTGGTTAATCAATGACGTCGAAGAGTAGGAGTTACCTTCATCGGGTACCACCCTATCAGGTATCTGGCAGGCTTTCCTGAGGGCATCCAGTTGTGCCTCCAGCTGCTGCAGCGATCCCTGCAGTGCGGACGCCTGCTGCTGATGCTTGGGGTCCTGCAGGAGCGGCTGCCACGAGCCTGATAGCTCGCGCCCTGAAGACGACACCTTGTCGATGGACGAGAGGAGGGCTTTCTTGCAGTGAGGCTCCGAGATAGAAGGTGCAGTGACCTAAAAAGGAAAGTCACATTGAAAACATCGGTGATATTATCGTGCTCTAGATCTAGACTTTGACCTTTCTTGTAGCAATGATTACAGTCGTCCGTACTGCCTCCCCGTGGCTTGCGTGGCCTCCGCGAGCGTGGCCCCCCGCGCGTCCAGCTCCACCCCCGCGCGCCCCCCCCCCGCCTCCTACCTGTGCAGTGGTGAGCATGGCTTGCGTGGCCTCCGCGAGCGTGGCCCCCCGCGCGTCCAGCTCCACCCCCGCGCGCCCCCCCACCTCCTACCTGTGCAGTGGTGAGCATGGCTTGCATGGCCTCCACGAGCGTGGCCCCCCGCACGTCCAGCTCCACCCCCGCGCGCCCCCCCGCCTCCTACCTGTGCAGTGGTGAGCATGGCTTGCATGGCCTCCACGAGCGTGGCCCCCCGCACGTCCAGCTCCACCCCCGCGCGCCCCCCCGCCTCCTACCTGTGCAGTGGTGAGCATGGCTTGCATGGCCTCCACGAGCGTGGCCCCCCGCACGTCCAGCTCCACCCCCGCGCGCCCCCCCGCCTCCTACCTGTGCAGTGGTGAGCATGGCTTGCATGGCCTCCACGAGCGTGGCCCCCCGCACGTCCAGCTCCACCCCCGCGCGCCCCCCCGCCTCCTACCTGTGCAGTGGTGAGCATGGCTTGCATGGCCTCCACGAGCGTGGCCCCCCGCACGTCCAGCTCCACCCCCGCGCGCCCCCCCGCCTCCTACCTGTGCAGTGGTGAGCATGGCTTGCATGGCCTCCACGAGCGTGGCCCCCCGCACGTCCAGCTCCACCCCCGCGCGCCCCCCCCGCCTCCTACCTGTGCAGTGGTGAGCATGGCTTGCATGGCCTCCACGAGCGTGGCCCCCCGCGCGTCCAGCTCCACCCCCGCGCGCCCCCCCGCCTCCTACCTGTGCAGTGGTGAGCATGGCTTGCGTGGCCTCCACGAGCGTGGCCCCCCGCGCGTCCAGCTCCACCCTAGCGCGCCCCCCGCCTCCTACCTGTGCAGTGGTGAGCATGGCTTGCATGGCCTCCACGAGCGTGGCCCCCCGCGCGTCCAGCTCCACCCTAGCGCGCCCCCCGCCTCCTACCTGTGCAGTGGTGAGCATGGCTTGCGTGGCCTCCACGAGCGTGGCCCCCCGCGCGTCCAGCTCCACCCCCGCGCGCCCCCCCGCCTCCTACCTGTGCAGTGGTGAGCATGGCTTGCGTGGCCTCCACGAGCGTGGCCCCCCGCGCGTCCAGCTCCACCCCCGTGCGCCCCCCCGCCTCCTACCTGTGCAGTGGTGAGCATGGCTTGCGTGGCCTCCACGAGCGTGGCCCCCCGCGCGTCCAGCTCCACCCTAGCGCGCCCCCCGCCTCCTACCTGTGCAGTGGTGAGCATGGCTTGCGTGGCTTCCGCGAGCGTGGCCCCCCGCGCGTCCAGCTCCACCCTAGCGCGCCCCCCGCCTCCTACCTGTGCAGTGGTGAGCATGGCTTGCGTGGCCTCCACGAGCGTGGCCCCCCGCGCGTCCAGCTCCACCCTAGCGCGCCCCCCGCCTCCTACCTGTGCAGTGGTGAGCATGGCTTGCGTGGCTTCCGCGAGCGTGGCCCCCCGCGCGTCCAGCTCCACCCTAGCGCGCCCCCCGCCTCCTACCTGTGCAGTGGTGAGCATGGCTTGCGTGGCCACCGCGAGCGTGGCCCCCCGCGCGTCCAGCTCCACCCTAGCGCGCCCCCCGCCTCCTACCTGTGCAGTGGTGAGCATGGCTTGCGTGGCCTCCACGAGCGTGGCCCCCCGCGCGTCCAGCTCCACCCTAGCGCGCCCCCCGCCTCCTACCTGTGCAGTGGTGAGCATGACTTGCGTGGCCTCCGCGAGCGTGGCCCCCCGCGCGTCCAGCTCCACCCTAGCGCGCCCCCCGCCTCCTACCTGTGCAGTGGTGAGCATGGCTTGCGTGGCCGCCGCGAGCGTGGCCCCCCGCGCGTCCAGCTCCACCCTAGCGCGCCCCCCGCCTCCTACCTGTGCAGTGGTGAGCATGGCTTGCGTGGCCTCCACGAGCGTGGCCCCCCGCGCGTCCAGCTCCACCCTAGCGCGCCCCCCGCCTCCTACCTGTGCAGTGGTGAGCATGGCTTGCGTGGCTTCCGCGAGCGTGGCCCCCCGCGCGTCCAGCTCCGCCCCCGCGCTCCCCCCCGCCTCCTTGGACAGCTGCTCCACTCCCGACAACAGCTGGGATGCCTTGTTGCACGCGCCCGCTGTTACACCCATTATCTGTACGGAGGAAAGTTTACTTTGGTTTCTGAAATACTCCATAGATCGTCTGCATCATCTGGTAACCTTCAGATTCTTGAGGAAAGTCAAGAAGAACACCAACTTTTCTTTCCTTCTGTTAGTCGGAATTATATTTACCGATGTTGATTTATCTGGCCCATAATGTTTTATTAGAATGCCTCTTTGACCCAAACCTCGTCTAATTCAGACGTTCCTATCACGTGGTACTTACTTTGTTTTCTCTGTTGGCATTGGAGCGTGGATTCACCACGTATATCAGCTTGCCTGAGGCGTCAGAAAACTTCGACACAGCGTCACTGAGACCCTGAAATGTTGTGAAAGTATTTGAGCAAACTCGTAAACACATTAGACGATAGATTCTTTGTATCTCTGATACCTACCGGGATACTTTGACAATGTCTTTGGCACTCGTCTTATTTTGTTGTGAAATGATGTATGGCTTCACATTAAGGGTTTTGCATTAAAAGCTCTTACCTGTGGGTTAGTTCCGTCTGCTCCCTTGCAGACAGCCCTGCTGGCCTCACAGAGCTCGCGGATGAGATCCAACATGGCGGCGCGAGTCGCCTCGTCCTTGTTCGCACACGTCGATTGGGTATCTGACAACGCGGAATGATTCTATTTAAATGGAACTCAATTCGAACTTACAAGATCGATTCATCCTACAGCATCAAAGCGTGTGCTTATAGAGAAAAAGATACCAGCAGGGTATGTTTACACGGACTATTTTGAGCTACTTTTACATCTAAAGTCAAAAGACATGCGGCCTACATGAACGTAAATTTGGTTGATTTATAAAGACTCCGTTGCGACACTGGTACTCGTTGGCATGAAAGCGATAGTGACACCAGACTTTTAGCGAGGCGCTAAAAAGTGTCGGGCATTATGAATGATAAGTAATATAGGTAGTTTTTGATCGAGCGCATGAAATAAAATGAGTGTTCTGGAGCAAGTCCGATGTCCACCTTGAACGACGTAAGGCAGCAACTCGGAGATGGTCTTGGCCGCGTCTTCGGCCGCCTTGTAGTCCGGTGCGTCCCGGGCGGCGGCGGCCAGCAGCGCGGCGATGGCGGCGTTCAGCTCGCCCAGCCGCGTCGACAGCCGGTGCTGGATCGCATCCGCCTTCTCGCTGTTCTGCGCCGGCGGGAGCGGCTACGAACACCAACTTATTATCTTAATTGATTGATCTAGCAAAATTTACACTCTGGTTCGATAGGACTGACTCGTCAAGATAGATCAAAAATTTAAAAAAAAGCTGATTATTGAATTTTAAAATGTCTCAAAAAAATTGACAAATTTGGGATGAAAATTTATGTTGTGAGGCAGTGCATGATTCCAATGAGAAGCGTAATGCTGATACCTTATCGAGTGAGTTCTGCGCCTTGTGTATCCGCTCGCCGGCGGCCGCCATGCTCCGGCCGAACTGCAGTAGTTGCTGGTCGCGCGAGCCCGCCGCCTCGCCAGCGTCCGCGCCGCCTGCCGCCATGCGAACATCAGCTATCACACAGCTTCCGGTCCACCACTCTTTCACAATGTTGGTAACATTGTGAAAGAGTGGCCTATTTTGGATGCTATTAGACTTTACTCATCAAACATCTTCGTGTTTGTGAAAGAAAATAAATCTTTTTTCCTAACACAGCCTATTAAACTATTGATGCATACTTTTCCTTGCATTGTATTGTAAAGGTAGCATTCACCCAACAGTGGCACAGAGAGAGTGGAAAATAATTCAGTTGAAAAGCAAAAGAACAAAAATAAGATGAGAAGGAATTTTATTCTATAACCAGTTTTACTTTTCACTTCATATAACCAACCTTCTGATTCGGTGACCTACTCATCAGTGTATAGTATAGTTATTTGACAGCCCTTACCATGGGATGACCTGCAGGCGCTCCTGAGGGCATCCAGCTTATCTCCCAGCTGTTCCAAAGTCTGATCCAGACCCTGGACCTGCTTCCTGTGCATCGCATTCTCATGAAGGGGCTTCCAGGAGGCAGCCAGCTCCTGTCCGGACGAGGAGAGCTTGTCGATGGACGTGAGGAGTGCCGCCTGGCAGCGAGGCGAGGAGATCGATAGTGCTGTCACCTGGATCATTCAAATGTAACTATAATACCTCCCTTAACCCTCTCAAATATCTATATTATTATTTTCTCAGCGGGGATCGAACACATGCCCTTCAATACGGGAGGCAAATTTACTATGAAATGAGCCATGTGGGCTCAGTGTAGAAAAATATTGCTACATGCAATCCTAATTTTTTTCAGCGTCCTTAAAATGAAGATAGCGTTGCCTCCTGTCTTTGGTTGGCTTCATCTTGTTATAGTACATGTGCAGTGGTGAGCAGCGCCTTCCCCGCGTCCGCGCAGGCCGCCCCCCGCGCGTCCAGCTCCCCGCCCCACGCGCCCCCCACGCCCTCCGCCAGCTGCTGCACCCCCGCCAGCAGCTGCGACGTCTTGTTATAGTACCTGTGCAGTGGTGAGCAGCGCCTTCCCCGCGTCCGCGCAGACCGCCCCCCGCGCGTCCAGCTCCCCGCCCCGCGCGCCCCCCACGCCCTCCGCCAGCTGCTGCACCCCCGCCAGCAGCTGCGACGTCTTGTTATAGTACCTGTGCAGTGGTGAGCAGCGCCTTCCCCGCGTCCGCGCAGGCCGCCCCCCGCGCGTCCAGCTCCCCGCCCCACGCGCCCCCCACGCCCTCCGCCAGCTGCTGCACCCCCGCCAGCAGCTGCGACGTCTTGTTATAGTACCTGTGCAGTGGTGAGCAGCGCCTTCCCCGCGTCCGCGCAGACCGCCCCCCGCGCGTCCAGCTCCCCGCCCCGCGCGCCCCCCACGCCCTCCGCCAGCTGCTGCACCCCCGCCAGCAGCTGCGACGTCTTGTTATAGTACCTGTGCAGTGGTGAGCAGCGCCTTCCCCGCGTCCGCGCAGACCGCCCCCCGCGCGTCCAGCTCCCCGCCCCGCGCACCCCCCCACGCCCTCCGCCAGCTGCTGCACCCCCGCCAGCAGCTGCGACGTCTTGTTATAGTACCTGTGCAGTGGTGAGCAGCGCCTTCCCCGCGTCCGCGCAGACCGCCCCCCGCGCGTCCAGCTCCCCGCCCCGCGCGCCCCCCACGCCCTCCGCCAGCTGCTGCACCCCCGCCAGCAGCTGCGACGTCTTGTTATAGTACCTGTGCAGTGGTGAGCAGCGCCTTCCCCGCGTCCGCGCAGGCCGCCCCCCGCGCGTCCAGCTCCCCGCCCCGCGCGCCCCCCACGCCCTCCGCCAGCTGCTGCACCCCCGCCAGCAGCTGCGACGTCTTGCAGCACGCCTCTTCCGACAGCTCCAATATCTATGCCAACACACAATCATCTAATAATACTATTACGTAATGCCTACTCTTACCAAAATGGATTGGCACGTTAGCGGAACTTCGCTGTTATTATTTTTGTAAAAAGAATACACAGAATAATGTACGATGGGTAGAAAGGTACCATTTTTTTCTCATTTGTTACCTGGTTTTCTTTATCGTTGTTGCCTCGGTAGCTGATGCCAAATACGAGGTTGCCAGATGCATTTGTGTACTTTGCTATAGCTTCAGCGCGAATCTGTAATAACCAGTAGAAATAAGTACATTCTATGGGTTATTTTGTGAAAAGTATTTCCGAATAAGGACTTACTCAATTGGAAATAAATAACATAATATTAAAATACGTGAAGTTAGTCCCTTTTTCAAAGCATACCTCAGGAGTAGCGTCTTCAGAGCTGGTGCATATTCCCTTGCTGGCGGCGCAGAGCGCTGTGATGTGTTCCATCATCGCCTTTCTCGCCTCTTCGTCTTTGTTAGCGCTGGCTATCTTTGTATCTACACAACGAATACATTTTGTTAAGAAACCTAGATAACAAATTTAATTGAAATAGTTGCCTGAATATTGTCAATACACTGTTTTTTCTTACAAAAAAGGCTTATTATAGTAACGTTTTTAAATTTTATTTTGAAACGTGGCCTACTTTCCTCACCTGTGGAGACGCGGGAAAGAGTTAGATTTCAACGAAATTAGAGCTTACCTTGAACCACTTGCGGCATCAGCTCGTTGATGGTGAGGATGGCTCGCTCCGCTGCGGCATAGTCCACCCGATCGCGGTCTGTACCCCGACATAACATCATAATATGGGATTTGATGATGGAAATAATATGCCATGGATAGTTAAGGTGATGGTGGTAACCACGATTACCACGATAATGATGACAATGGTAATGGACGGATACACATTGCACAAGTAAGAAAGAATGATTGTGATGAAAACTGTTGGAAGAGATTGGACGAAGAAACCTTGTTGCATAACGTTGGAGATAATGATGACGACAAAAATAACTAAAACAATATGAATGGCAAAGTTAATGATGTTTTAGTTATGCATAACGAATGTGTATGTGTAACCAGTAAAGAGTTGTGTTAGTATGCAATGCAGCAGGTAGGTACCTGAAGTGGCGGCCAGCAGCGAGGCGATGGCCGCGTTGAGCTGTCCGAGGCAGCCCGCCAGCCGCGTCTGCGCCGCCGACCACTCCGCCTCCAGCACAACACCAGCCTCGCTCTGCAACCAACATCACTATGTAGCTCATATGAGCTGAGCTAGAGCAGCCATAGTGCCCAGCTAACGGAACTCTGGACCTCTGACAACGGTACGGTATACAACGTGTATCAAAATATGTGTACTATCCTGAAGGGGGGTGAATTTCCACCCCCCGGGGAACAACTTTTGTTCAACGACTTTTCGAACTTCGATTGGTATCTCTGAAAAAAACTGCAACGAAGTTTCAACATAAACAGCTGACTTTATACAAAGTGACAACCCTAAACTCAGCTACAGAGGTAGTAGGTAGTAGTAGTAGACCTACAGAGGTAGTAGGTCAAGGGGTCAAGGGGTTACAAGGATAGGGTTGTCAATTTATTTAGGCATTATGAAATTAAATATTTTTGTATGGGAAACTGAAAATAGGAATTTTTAATTATCTCCCCCCCACAACTGATCACCATCGTGGTCTGAAACCCCCCACCTTCGCATAGTACACATATTTAGATACACCTTGTATAAAAAAACACGGAAAAGAGAACGGAACCAAGCCAGTAGTTTATTAGTAGTTTGTTGCCTGTTCTTCTAGGCTTGGTCGCGTGGAACTGGCACCTAGACTCACCTAGCTTTAAGACGTTTCAAAGTGATCCTTGCGATTCTACTTAATAAATACACTTTTGATTTCTACAAACCTGAGCTGGATATTTACCGTGCCGTGATAACTATACCATCAAAAATGTTAAAAATTTTATTTTTTGTTAGTGAAGAGTATAAAGACGTAAGTACCGATTAAGTTATCGTCATCGTAACCATCGGATCTTTATCGGTTTAAAGTTAGCTGCTAGTACCTGCGTAGTTCCTAGTAGTGTAACATTTCTCCGCTCAGCAGCATACATGCGCAATCGTTTTCAATACTTTACTTCAAAGGGATAACCTATGTACTGTATTAATATACCTTAGTGAGTAGTTCCTCAACTGCGTGCCACTGCTGCTTGTTCCCGGAGACGGTATTGATGAACTGAAGTCGTTGTTGCTCTTGCAGCGCGCCAGGGTTGTCGAACACGTCGCCATCATCACCTAGAAGCGGAACGAGAGCTGAGGAACTGATATCTCTGTCTAACTCTCAAAGAGTTCGATCACAACCAAAGTTTTCCTACATTCACGAAACAGGGTCAGTTGCGGAAATCACTTCGCTCGCCAAGTACACAACCACAAAAAACTTTTGAGTTTCTTATTCTGATGTAACTTTAACGCAAAATCAACTAAATACTTACATGCGCTGAGTCCGCAATAAGCGGCCTTCAGTGCATCAAGTGCCTTGGCGAGCTGCATGAGCTGGCGCGCCATGGGGTCCTGCAGCGCGCGTCCGCGACCGCCAGGCCGCTCCAGCAGCGGCTTGCCGGCCAGCGCCAGCCGCTGCGCCGCGCCCGACAGCGCCTCGGCCGCCGCCGTCACCGCCGACTGGCAGTGCGCCTCGCTGATCGTGCACGCGCACAACTAACATGCAAACATCCACATTACAAACTATCATCACAACACGTGACATCACCAGCCAGTACAGCCAGTGATCGCGTGGAACAGGCACCTAAACTCACCAAGCTTAAAGACGTTTCAAAGTGAACCTTGTGCCCACTGAATAAACAATTTATGAATTCAAAAGTGTATTTCAATTCGTTTCTTACAATTTCATGTTTAAACTAAGAGACCGCAGAGTTTATTAAGATTTCAGCGGTCTTAATAATCATTTAAATCCTTCATTGGGTTCAGCTACGCTGAAATTGACCACAAAGCCGTTGCATTAAAAAACTTTGTAAGACGACGTCCAAGAACGCCTCTGTGGTTTTAATACCTGAGCTTCCCATGTCTTTGGTAATCTTCTGCGCACTATTATTTACTAACTGTTGAATAAAATAACTCACAGTTGGAGAAGATCAATGAAATCAACCAATCAAGACTACCTAAATTTGCAAAGATACGTCTTTACGAATTCCGTTAGAAAGTGCAACTCTCACCAGCTGGAGAGTAGGTATTACCTGTACTAGCGCGATGACGCCTTTAGCAGCGTCCGCGGCCGCGACTCCCGTGGCGTCCACGGCGGCGGCCGCGGGATCCTCCGGCGCCGTCTGCGTCAGCTGCTGCGCCGACATCAACAACTGGGACGTCTGCGCAGCCACCTCATCCGCCAAGTCTAACATCTGGAGGAGTACAACATATTTTTTGTGATTTTTCTAATGATAAGGTTTTCTAAACGAAGAATTACCGAATAAAATGCAATTTTAAAAATAATTAGTAGTCTTAAACTGCAGAATGTAATCCGAGGATAAGAAAGAATACAGTGATGAGTGATGACCAATGCACAGAGACGGAGAATAGAAGTGCAAAACATTTGCAGACATTTGCATGGATCGGAATTAATGCTAAGACTAGTATACGGATAGGACTCTGCGTTCGGGGGAGCTTTATAGCTTACTAGCTGATACCCGCGACTTCGTCCGCGTGGATATTTGAGTTCGTTTTTTTTAGTTTGATATGACCAACTGCTAGTTACCATTGTTTTGAGCTTGTAATTTAGAGTGTATTTGAATTTGAAGGTGAGTGCTGTTGTAGCCGATTTTTTTCAGCAGTGTTTAGTTTAAGTATTATAGATGTTTCCCGCGATTTTGTCTTTGTGGTGTTCATCGGTTTTTTGTAAACATTTGTGTGTATTAAAACCTGGTGACAAATGCTGCGGTAGCTGAAATTTTTTTAATGTTTTTTTTTGTATTTTGTTAAGCATTTTTTTGTGATTTTATGTTCTAAATATTAGTGACTAATTTGTGGTTTCGTATGCGTGTTGGTGTATAATCGAATTAGATTTTTTTTATTTGACATGACCAATTGCTGGTTACTATAGTTTTGAGCTTGTACTTTAGAATGTATTTGAATTTGAAGGCGAGTGCTGTTGGAGCCGATTTTTTTCAGCAGTGATTAGTTTAAGTATGATAGATGTTTCCCGCGATTTTGTCGAAGTGGTTATCATCTGTTTTTTTGTAAACATTTGTGTGTATTAAAACCTGGTAACAAATGCTGCGGTAGCATAAATTTTTTAATGTTTTTTTTCGTATTTTGTAAAGCAATTTTTTGTGATTTTATGTTATATTAGTGGCTAATTTGGGGTTTCGTATGGGTGTTGGTGTATAATCGAATCAGATTTTTAATTTGACATGACCAACTGCTGTTTACTATAGTTTTGAGCTTGTACTTTAGAGTGTATTTGAATTTGAAGGCGAGTGCTGTTGGAGCAAGCAGCTGATATTCAAACTATATTCGTTTTACAAAAAAGGGCCATACGTGCCATCTATATAATGAAATCACGAGACTCATTGAGGGAGCGATTTAAGGAAATTAATATCCTCACAGTAATTTCACAATATATATATGAAAACTTACTGTACACTCACAAACACATCTGTAGCTTTCAGAAAAATTGTGATTCACATAATATTAACACTAGAAATAAAAATAAACTTTATATTCCCAAATTTCGTTTACAGAAGGTAAATGGGTCTTTTATGGGGAACACTGTACGCTTCTACAATAAACTTCCGGAAAATGCAACTAAGCTTCCAATTCGGAAGTTTAAAGTCTATATTAAGAGTAATTTGATAAAGAAAGCGTACTATACTCTAGATAGCTATATGAATGATAAAACTGCGTGGCCCGATGTCCCGGTCACTCTACCCATAGGAAGCTAGCATGTCAATTTGCAATGTCTGTACCTACTATTTAATATCTTATTTTTATATCTGTGTAGATACTTTATTATAACTTTGAAGCGTAGCGTGTGCTGTCTTTGAAACTTTTGCTTTTGTATAATTACATTGCATACGTCTGACTAAGTGAAGTGGCACCACACTGGAACTTCACTGCTATTATTTTAGACTATTTTTGATTTGTAAAAGGATCATATAAAAAAACGGTAGGAACCGAGACGTAGTTTGTTGCCTGTTCTTCTACGCTTGGTCGCGTGGAACTGGCACCTAGACTCACCTAGCTTTAAGACGTTTCAAAGTGATTCTTGTATCGTATTGAATAAACGCATATTGAATCTTGAATCTAGAATCTTGAGCCGATTTTTTTCAGCAGTGTTTAGTTTAAGTATGATAGATGTTTCCCGCGATTTTGTCTTAGTGGTTATCATTGGTTTTTTTGTAAACATTTGTGTGTTTTACAACCTGGTGACAAATGCTGCGGTAGCTGAAAATTTTTTAAATGTTTTTTTTTCCGTATTTTGTAAAGCTATTTTTTGTGATTTATGTTATATTAGTGGCTAATTTGAGGTTTCGTATGCGTGTTGGTGTATAATCGTATCAGATTTTTTTAATTTGACATGAACAACTGCTAGTTAGCATAGATTTGAGCTTGTGCTTTAGAGTGTATTTGAATTTTAAGGTGAGTTTTGTTGGAGCCGATTTTTTTCAACAGTGTTTAGTTTAAGTATGATAGATGTTTCCCGTGATTTTGTCGTAGTGGTTATCATCTGTTTGTTTGTGAACCTTTGTGTGTAATCGAACCTGGTGCCAGATGCTGCGGTAGCAGAAAATTTTTAATGTTTTTTTTGCGTATTTTGTAAAGTTATTTTTTGTGATTTTTCTTAAAATCATTTTCCGTTTTTTCTTCTTTTAGGGAAAGAATTTTCCTATTTTCTTTCTTAGTGCACCTCTGCTCTATTAGTGGAACATACCTTCTAAGTTTCATGCTCCTAGGGCTAACGGTTTAGGCTGTGCGTTGATTTTTCTTTAAACCATTTTTCCCCTTTTTCTCCTCTTTAGAAAATAATTTTCCATTTTCCTTTCTTAGCGGATGCCTACGTCATAACATCTACCTGCATGCCAAATTTTAGCCTGATCCGTTCAGTGGTTTGGGCTGTGCGTTGATAGATCACTATGTCAGTCAGTCAGTCAGTCAGTCAGTCAGTCAGTCACCTTTGAGTTATATATATATAGATAGATAGATTAGCTCATTGTGAGCCACCTCCATGCTACGAGTAAGTATTGAATAACTAACCTCATTTTCCTTCTGCGCATTCCGTCCCTTGCAGAAGGTGAACACGAGTCTACCGGACGCCTCGGCATACTCACGCGACGCTTCTTGAACTTTCTAAACAAAACATTATCAAATATTGATATCGTAGATCTGACTTAGATTCACCCACATTTTTAACTTTGATAAGCAAACAGCTTAGAAAAGTCAGATCTAGTCCTTTTGTGACAGGGTTGTACAGTGGGATACAGCTCAAGTTACCTAAAAACAAAGAAAAATGACTCTTACTGCAAGGACACAAGAGCTAGCAGTGTATAGTCTGATGCGT
The DNA here is from genome assembly GCA_947578465.1 of Thera obeliscata. Lineage (NCBI taxonomy): Eukaryota > Metazoa > Arthropoda > Insecta > Lepidoptera > Geometridae > Thera > Thera obeliscata. The sequence continues at coordinate 25,043,760 of OX387918.1, read as the reverse complement.
ATCCTTGTGTACAAAAAAACGGTGGGAACCAAGCCGTATTTGTTGCTGTTTTTCTAGGCTTGGTCGCATGGATCTAACCCATAAGACTCACCTAGCTTCAAGACGTTTGTGATACAACTGAATAAAGAAATGTTGAATTTGGATTTTCTTGCTCTTAACGCTTGTTATAAAACAAAAAATAAAAATAAATAAATAAATATTCTGGACAATTCACACAACACTACCCAGCCCCAAACTAAGCAGAGCTTGTAATATGGGAACCAGATAGCTGATATAATACTTGAATACATTTTTTTTTTGTAAATAAAATAAAATAAAAAATAAATATTGTGGACAATTCACACAACACTACCCAGCCCCAAACTAAGCAGAGCTTGTAATATGGGAACCGGATAGCTGATATAATACTTGAATACATTTTTTTTTTGTAAATACATACTTAGAATACAATATAACACCCAGACAGAGAACAAACATTTATGTTCACCACACAAATATTTGTTCTCGGTGGGGATCGAACCCACGACCTACGGCGCAGAAGGCAGAGCTACTGCCAACTGAGCTAGAGGCCAGTCGAAAAGGAACAAATAAGCTGGTTTCTTCCAATCTTTGAAGAGAGTGATGTGATGGTGGTTGATGTATATATACCTGTGGGTCCTCCATGGCGGTGGTTGAGCAGACCCTCTTGACGGCGCCGCACATGGCCTGCGCGTCCAGCAGGATCTGGCGCTTGACCAGCGCCTCCTTGCAGCTGGCCAGCGCTTGCGCCTCTGACAAACAACCACAGTATCATCATTCATTACTTTGTCCGTGATGTGACCCGCTCTAGGCCTTGGCAGAATACCAGGGTTGCACTGTGTAGTGTGACCTACACGGCGCGACAAATACTGAGCCAGGGACCTAATTGGCCGCAATTTTGTTAAGTGTTTGACCGCCTATTTGTATCTTTTTAACCGACTTCCAATCAAAAAGGAGGAGGTTCTCAATTCGGTTGTTTTTTTTTTATGTTTGTTACCGCATAACTTTGTCATTTGTGAGCCGATTTGAAAAATTATTTTTTTATCTGAAAGGTTATTCATACGTCCAGATTGTCCCAAACAAATTTCATTAAAATCGGTTTAGCCGTTTGGCAATGAAGTCGGTTTCTCTAGTTTTTTAAACTTATAATTATCATGTACAATAAATATATTTTGTTGACCATAATAATTATAAGTTTAAAAAACTAGAGAACTGCTTCCAGATTGGTCCCATTTTAATTTAATTAAAATCAGTTGCCATTTTTTTTTAATAATTTTTTTAATGTTTGTAACTGCATGCCTCCGTCATTTATGAACCGATTTAGAAAATCTTTTTTTTTATTTGGAAGGTTATTCTTACGTCCAGATTGTCCCAAACAAATTTCATTAAAATCGGTTTAGCCGTTTGGCAATGAAGTCGGTTTCTCTAGTTTTTTAAACTTATAATTGTTATGGTCAATAAATATATTTTCTTTCTTACTTTCTTTCTTTCATTATTATAGATATTCATCATGTGTACCATGGTGTCATGGACTAGGAGAGAAATGATTATGTGGATGGATATGTGAGTAGAGGTAGACCAAAAAATATATGGTAACCGTGTTAAAGATGTGTTAAAGACATGAATAAGAGAGGAGTGAATGCAGAGATGACGGCTGACAGAGGAGAATGGAGGAGGAAGACATGTTGTGCCGACCCTACGTAAAGTGGTTTAAGGCATTGAAGTAAATACAAAACACGTCGAATTGATAATCTGTTTCGTTTTTTCGTCGACTAATACTACACACGATGATGCCATTTGCTTTTAAAAAATCCATTTCATGACCAAAATTATAAAAGAAAAATTTATGATACATGCCTTTATAATAAGCAGATCTCCCATAGCAGAGCCCATCTGATATGTGGTAATCCATACTAATATTATAAATGCGTTTGTAACTCTGTCTGTCTGTCTGTCTTCCTGTCTGGCTTTCACGCCAAAACTACTGAACCGATTGAAATGAAATTTGGTACACAGATAGTTGAGGGCCTGAGGAAGGACATAGGCTACTTTTTATTGCGAAAAAAGGGTTGTAAGGGGTTGAAAATAGGGGTTGAAAGTTGTATGGAAGTATCGTCATTTTTAGAGCTAGAAAATTAAAACTTATTTTTTAGTCTGTTGATTTGATATAAAAACATATGACATTCAAAGTTTGTGCTGGGGGGGTAGAGGGAGGGGAGTACAGGGGGAAGTGTGGAGGGGAGGTTCGGGGGGAGTGTGGAGGGGAGTACAGGGGGGAGTGTGGAGGGGAGTACAGGGGGAGTGTGGAGGGGAGGTGCGGGGGGAGTGTGGAGGATGAAAGTGTGGCGTAGTACGACGCCATATGTCTAAGTTTAGTAAGAGGGCAGACGACTGTGTCACGTGCACGCGAATATGACATTGATATTTAATTACTGTTTTCTTTCGCTGCAAATTAAAAATGCTACCCATAGACACTATACCACGCGGACGAAGTCGCGGGCACAGCTAGTTATCTAATAATTTGTTAACCCCTCATCTGCGCACCACGATTTGCGAAAAATGGCGGATGTGCGCACTACTTTCGTTAGAGGTCGGCCGCGCATGCCGCTTTGTAAATGAATGATGATTCTCTTTTATTTTTCTACTATCACTCGTAGTAATTATACCTCTTTGAAATCAGCTTGAAATATTCTAACTAATTGAATAATAATTATTACTTGTTTACAAATGTACACTTCGCTACTCGAAGTCAAAGATTTAGAAAACGGATGGAAATACACACTTGGAGTTTATGTGATGTAGTACAAAGTAGGTTCAATGAGTTAGACAAAAACATTGATATCCAAAAACATGAATATATTTACAAAATATTCATGATAAAAAAATAACCTATTACCATACAAAAACATTTAGAAATTCAACAATCAAAAACTTGCAATTTTCTATGATAACAGTGCAAAGGATTTCTCGAAAGGCCAGCTCCTGGCTCATGTATGGAATGCTAGTATTTATTTCACTATTTTGAAGAAACCTAATTACATTCTAACAATATAACACTTAAATAACATAAAAATATGTATTGTTGACCTATTCCACTGATTTTTTAGTAAGGACAGTTAGATTTTAAGTCTAAACAAAGTGATTTTGTTGGAGAACTTCGCAGAAAAAAAATGACAGCGGAACGGCCCGCTCCTGGCTCATGTATGGAATGCTAGTATTTATTTCACTATTTTGAAGAAACCTAATTACATTCTAACAATATAACACTTAAATAACATAAAAATATGTATTGTTGACCTATTCCACTGGTTTTTTAGTAAGGACAGTTAGATTTTAAGTCTAAACAAAGAGATTTTGTTGGAGAACTTCGCAGAAAAAAATTAGGTGGCTGATGAAATTAGCAAGGTTTTGAATGAAAACTTATCAAAACCGAAACCAATTGAATGTAAAAACATTAAAAACTTACCTGTTCATCGTTACAATAGCACCAACAACAAAATAATTCACTTTTTACCCTGTAAACCAGCAACAAAACACAAACTTGTTACACGATGACCGGCCGCGAAAGTGCGCATAAATAAAATGAACTTTGGAACGTTGTCTCGGTTGGCCGTATTTTCACGAACATTTGCTACCTGTCTCTATTCTTCAACGAAGCCAGTGACTAGGTTAGAGAAGTGCAGCTATAGGTTAATGCCGTTAATTTCGTACAAATACTGAGAGCCCTGAGAGGCATGCGATCGGCCAGGAGCTCGCCGGTGCGCAAATGTGTGAATTTTGAAGGTAGCCAGGGCCTGGCCGACTGACAAACGACAGTAGGTGTTGGGTATAACTGTTCCATCTAAAATATATGTTACCTTTACAGAAGTCCGGCATCAGCTCATGGATGGTGTTCATGGAGTTGATAGCTGTTTCGTAGTCCACGTTTTTCGGATCTGATAACACACCAAATTAATTATAAATTACTCTTCAGTGATACGATGGCTCTAAAATTTTTTACTCGAAAAAAAGCAGTAGAACCCACTTGATGTTGAGCGGTTACCCCTGCCTATAATAATTGCATTGCTAATTATAGGTGCTGCGAATTAAAACACCATTGCGAGCATCATTTATTGACTCTATCTAACTAACCGCCCGATTTTTTTTATTTTTCTAGTCATGACAAAGATATCGCAATTGGGTACATGATTTTTTATTAACTAGCTTATTTATAGCGTAATAATTATATGAAAAAACCGGGTATTTATCGGGTTGGGTGTGAGTCTGCCCGCGACCACGGCTGTTGTAACACGGTCGAAGTCGGTCGTTAAAAGGTGCTGTCTTCTTCTTATCGTGTCGATTTTTCATTTAACAATTTTACAAAGTACGTGGCTTCCTTAATAGCACTTGCTGTGTCTTTATTAAGGTTTTTCTTTGTGCAGGTGTTTGGGCACAAGGGAAAACCTTATTAAAGCCACAGCAAGCAAGTGCTGCATGGACTGTGATGGACACGCCACGTCACAGTCACATGAAGCCAGACCAGCAGGGCTACCACGACCTCCATATGGTTATGGCTGTCAAAATTGTGTCAAAAGTGTCAACACATTCAAACCCAAGAAAAAAATGAATGTGAGGGTCAGCCTATCTATACACAATTTGACAGCCATAGCCATAACCATATGAAGCTCGTGATAGCCCTGCAGGTCAGAAGCAGACCAGAACAGGTACCAGAACAGTGGTGTTAGGTATAGCGTGTTGTTACCTGAATGCGCTAATATGTAATGTGCGATGGCGGCGTTCAGCTTGCCGAGCTTGTCGACCGCGGCCGCCTCCAGCTCCACGACGCGCGCGCCGTCCAGCACCGGACCTGAGTAATCCTAGAACCATTCAAAAAAGTATTTAAGTATTATATAAGCCATCTGCATGGTTCTTATACAACAAGCTGTAGAGAAAACCTTTGCAAGTGGGGAATGAGAGACCCCTCCTTGACTGGCTGCAACTGCGGAGCTCAGATCCAGTCAATGTCGCATCTAATGACCTGTCTCTTATGCCCAAACATCTGCACAATGGATGATCTTGCCAACGCCACAAGCAATGCAGTAGAGGTGGCAAAATACTACTTACTCAATAATTGTCTAGTGTGTACCATTGACACGATACCAAGAAGAAGTACAAGCTCTGCTTAGTTTGGGGCTAGATAGTGTTGTGTGGATTGTCTGCATTATTTATTTATATACTTTACGTCAAAAAAGCTTGCAACGGTGGTCTTTATTTTGCCGCCCTTCTTTGAGCAAAGTTGATCTTGCCGTTTGCCGTACTATTCGAAAAGCCGCTAGAAAAATTGTATGGATTTTAAATATAATATAATTGGAAGCTTTACCACTAAAACAAAGGAATGTTGTTGTAATAAGTAGTGGTGGTAGTAATATCACCTCCCCGAGTAGAGTGTTGGCCGTCTCCAGCGCGTGCGCGGCGGTGGTGGCGGCCGCGATGAAGGACGCCTTGCGGAGCGTCCTCTGCGTGTTCTCGTCCTCCACGAAGCTGGCCCGCGACCGCTGCAACCACATCACCCATTCACAACTCAACTCAACTCAACTACAGCGGTCATGTTCCAGAATACGGCTAACCTCATACGACTATAATAAAGTGCCTCGTAAGAACGTGTCCTACGCACTGCCCTGCGTTCATCAACTTGAGTTGAGGCACACAGATGTTCATCCTCACGTATCAATTTATACGCTATTAATTTTTCCCGGCACCCAGGCACCCTTCAATAGAAACACAACAATGCTGCTTCACGGTAGAAATAGGCATGGAAAACTACAGTACATGCCTATTTAGTAGAGTACCATATAAGTATTTAGTAGAGTAATAGGAATACTATAGCGATTAGCAGTAGTGTATAAACTTACGCTAATAATTTGGCTTCGTCTCTTGAGCTTGGCGTCGACCGCGAAGTACATATTAGTGGTGAGGTCTGCCACCTGCATCGCGACGTCGCTCACCTCGCTCGAATCCTGGAATTACATGGAACAAGTGAAGCCCCTTTACTTTTAAGGGGTCAAAGTCAAAAGTATGTATGGTGGCATCATAAAGCGTCTCGCTTCAGAGATACATAGTTGAAGGTAAACATTCCCACCATGGGAATGGAGCCCGCACCCTCCGTTGAACCACACTTACAGTTTTGCCAGGCCTGCTGCATTCCGTCAGCGCCCTCATCAGCTCATCAAGCTCGTCCATCTGGTTCTGCAGCTTTTTCTTATCTTCATCGCTGCTTTGCTTGCCTATGGTTTCTTGGACACCTAAAAAAATTAAAAAAACTTGTTAGGTACACCACAGACCCTGTAACTTGCTCCAAAGGGTTGAAAAGAGTGTGAGACCAATGTTCCACTAAAAACTTAGAAAAGAAAAAGATACCCCACCTTCTCTAACAAACGGCATATCTTCATTCATGGCATCTACTATTTTCCTCGCATCTTCCATATGGCTATTCGACGGCACTGAAAAACATAAAAAACACCTGTTATTGGGGCTTGCAAGCTGATCCAATCAGTGGGGCTTGGACATGCGCAAACCAATCCGATTAGAACAGTATTATGCACTGATATCACCACAGTAATATGGTTCACAGTAAAACATTAATTGATGATGTTATTGAAGATGTTTTGATTTACCCGTAAGTAGACTGACTATCTTGACAGAGCTAGAGTTGAGTCGGTTCAGTCGACGAGTGAACGGGATAGACATATCGCCTCGCATAGCCACCTCTCCTCTCTGCAAAATTATTAAAAAATGTAAATTGTAAGGTATAATGGAAGATATCCTTATTCCATATCAAAACTGTAAGCCCATGTCCATAAGAGGAAGCGACGAGTGAAGGACTTACCATTCCCTGTTGCTGATGGTTGCCCTTGCCTGAGACTACCACCTGTTGAACTGTCACGAATTGCGTGCCTTGACACGCATCTTTACCTGTTGGTACAATAACAAAATATATAAAAATAAATCTGTTTTTATTCCTAGATCAAAAGGGAAAATAACATGCCCAAAACTTGAAATAAAAGGTAGGTTCGAATTTCTCTCTCCCCTTTCGCTTTCCGTCAATGTGCCGCCGTTAGACGCTAGCTCCGCCCCATTTTCAGTATTTACTCTATTTCGAAAAATATAATCGACATCTAGGCCGCCTTGTCCTCTGGCCTGTCTGTTCCCCTGTCCTGTAATAGGTGACACACGCTGCTTTACTATTATTTTCTTACCAACTTCATGAGACACTATCTGGCTGGGACCGACGAAGCATTGCTCCACAACCTTCTTCGAATTGTTGGACACGTGCTGGACGAGGTTGGCTCTGAAAACATTCTAAATGTAGGAGCTTATAATGACAGAACAAGGGCTTTATTTTCTAGCTGACCTGCTAATTTGAATCGGGTGATTAGACCTGTGTCGCCAACTACACTCAGATTCGTAAGAAAGTATTTTGACCTACATTTATAGCAAACTTCTTCCTTCCTATAATTATACATTGTGGAAAATTCATACAATACTATCTAGAACCAAACTAAGCAGAGCTTATACACTATGGGAACGAGATAGCCAATATAATCTATCTATCTATTCAGCCTGTATGCACCCACTGCTGGGTATAGCCCTCCTCCCTAATACGCCACTCTCTTCGGTCCAGTGCCAGTCTCCGCCATTGCTGCCCAACTACTCTGACAATGTTATCCGACCAATATAATACTTCTAAATATATTTTTTTGTAAACATGCACTTAAAATACAATATAACACCCAGACGGAGATCAAACATCTACGTTCACCACACAAGAGGTTGTTCTCGGTGGAGATCGAACCCAAGACCCATGGCGCAGAAGGCAGAGCTACTACCAACTGGGTTGAAAGAAAATGTCGATGCTTTGATTGTCAATAAGCTAAAAGACGACGTACTGTGAGGAGGAGACCATATCCTCGGAGACGTAGGCGTCGTCCGGGTTGGCGCTGCCGAAGGGGGCCAGCATGCGCTTGCGGATGAGGTCGATGTAGCCCTCCAGGATGTCGCGGATGCGGAAGCAGTCAAGCGTCTTCACGCTGTACTCCTTCTCACTGGAATATTAGTATTTATAGAAATAGGAAATATTTATTTAGTACGGCACAAAACATGGTAACTACACACAAAAAATATACAACAAGCAATAAGTGACGAAAAAAGGCTTCCCCACTCAGCATTTGCCATAAAAGCGCTAGGGCTGAATACGGCGGCGCTGGTTTTCAATAGTGCCGAGAGCTTTTTTGTACAAAATATTTAGTCAGCTTAAATATTGATTCACATTCTCTGAAAAGATATATTTACAAAAATTTCCCGATCAGTTTAGCAAACCTATAGTCTCCGAAGTTGAGTGTGAAGATGTCTCCCTTGGCCGCGTGGTATGTCTTGACGTGCGTGAGAGGCCACTGCTGCAGGATCTCCTTGGTGCGCTCGTCCAAACGTAGAATCGAGTTCGCGTTGATGCCCAGCAGGCGGGGAACCAACTTCTTCTGTTTTTTTTTAATTTCCTGGCAGGTGACAATAAATCAAACGGACGTCGGCAGAACATACATCAGAATCAATTTAAAACATATGCAATGGCACACAGTAAGAACTGAATGGATCCAGAGTCTAGGCTAAAGCCAAATAACTGTGCTAAGCCAGTACCAATCGAGGGGACTATGCTGACTCACTAACTCATCTCTACAGCCTAGCAGCTAGCTATAGAACGGCTAGAGGTGAAAAAAGTCTCAGTTAATCGATACGATACAAGAGTCACAAAGGAACTATCCAGACCGCTCGACGGGGACTTTTGGACCAAAGAACCTTGAAACTTTTTACAGGTAGGTACTCTCATGAAAGCGCTTGCGGAAAAACTGCGTACAAAAGTTAAAATGTTTAGATAAGGACCGCCCTATGGGAGCACTGGTCGTCTAGTGGTAGCAGCCCCGCCTTTCGATCCTAAGGTCGTGAGTTCAAATCCAGTCGTGCACCAATGAGTTTTTTAAATATAATACGTGCACGATGCCAGTACTCAATCGGTGAACGAAAACATCATGAGGAAACCGGCATGTTGTAGAACATAAACAATGCAAAACATGTTGTCAAGCATCAAGCAAAAAGAGCCCGCCAGTGACCTACTTGTGGTAACCGGTCCACTCAAAGAATTTGCCGAATTTTAAGGCCAAAATTACCTTGACCAAGAAGAAAGTGACGCCATAGGTAGGCAGAGCCCTCGCTTTCTTGGTGTATACATTCTTGGCTTCCAGCTCACTGAGGCCCTTGTGCTTCCTGTACTCTTTGAAGACCTTCTTTTCGATGCCCCGCGTACTCACGTATTGTTCTGCCATAAAGCCCTTCATGCTAATGGACAAGCTAATTAGTAAAGTAAGTAAATTATAACTATTATCATCATCATCATAGGCAGCTCGCACTACCAATAGACCCACAGCTGCGTCTAAGCCTCCTCACTAAGAATCCACTCTTGTCGGTTGCCTTTTGCATCCAGGACTTTCCCTGTTCACCCACCGTGCAGTTGGTAAATTATAGCTAAACAATTTGAATACGAAACAAACAAAAAAAGCAACTACGATTTGAGCCAAAATATTGCCAGTCGCATTCATTTACCTCTAGATAATAAAGAAGGCAGTCCCATCACGCTGGTGATAGGTTCCTTTAATAATCACCACTGCAGAGTCAGTTATTCTACCTCCCAGCAGTATTTTTCAAGAATAAGTTTCGCTTCCAGTACTAACAGAAAGTCACAGTTGCATAAAGTGTGGGCCGATGGGAGAATCTCCATTTGGACTAAACGCAAGCTAGTGACCACCTTAGTTTTCTCCATATTTTATTACGGAGCAGAAACGTGGGCGCTTAGAAAAGCAGACCGAGCACGAATAGACGTTTTTGAAATGTGGTGCTGGCGGAAACTGCTTCGAATCCCATGGACGGCGCATCGTACCAACGAACGTATCAATTCTGAAGGAGCTCAACATAAAAACAAGACTTTCCTCCATCTGTCTTCGCAGACTCCTCGAGTTTTTCGGCCACATTGCCAGGAAGGAAGGGAGTTATCTCGAAAAGTTGGTGGTGACTGGCAAGTCACCACCAACTTGCCAGTCACCACCAACTTTTCGAGATAACTCCCTTCCTTAATAAATAAATATTGCCAGGTGGAGGGAAAGAGGCCGCGAGGACGGAGCACTAGGGTCCTGCACAAAGGTCACGACCCTCAACAGTGAGGACACCGATGCAAGGAGGAGGAGGACTAACAGAAAGTAAATCTATGCACCGCCTTTACGATTAGACTGGGCAAAACCCCTCTGTGAAGCCTAAGTCAAATGTATATTTATTCAGTAATATCACAAGGATCACTAAGAAACGTTTTAAAGTTAGGCGAGTCTCGGTGCCTTGCCTAGCTATAAGACGTGCTTTAATGATGATGATGATTAGTTCTAAATTCAAATATCGCAAAATAATTCCACTGCAAGACATAGGCCTCTCCCATTCATATCCAGGTAGAAAGATTTTGAGCCTTCTCCGTCCACCGACTTCCCGTGATTATGAGAATGTTATCGGTCCATCGGGGGCAAGCTACTTACTTTTCTATAAATCCGGGCCTATAGTTGTCATCTTGGACGTCCCCAAACTGCACCTGGCATTGGATCCCGGCGAACTCCACAGCTGATAAAACGTTAGCAATCAGTACAGGCACGTAAACTAATGCAAAACATGGGTAAACGCCACATGTAGTATAAAAGTATTACAAAGTTACTAGGTACATAATGTGTATTGCCGAGCAGCTTTGTTAGCGTTGAACTAATTATAAAGTTCTATTGCAGTTGGGGTATACAATAGTATAATCCCCCTACTGAGTTTCGTGGTGGTATGGGCGTAGTGGACTGGAATCACCTTTATTAGTTCCATAGCTCAAGCGTTGCTTATTTGAAGCTAATAGGTGGGAAATATCCACCAATATTTAAAATATTTAGACGTACATACGACTTACTACTTTTGCCGTCAAATAATCTTAGGGGCACTTGTTCATTGTTGCATTTAAAACAAACGACAAAGAATAAAAACGAAAAATATAAGAAAATACTTATGTTACTTTATTTTAGAAACGTTTACATTACTTAATTATTTCCAAATATCACAAAACCATGATGTTTTCAGCATTTTAACCTATATAGTTTCACTGATGGGCTAAGGTCCCCCTCAAAGACTTCAATTTCTTCTCTCAGCTCGACTCTTCAAATCGTTCACTGGTTTCTGCATTCGCTTGACTTTCCGTCTGAACGATTTGCTTCAGCTCAAACTCCTGAACGATCTGAAAGATCTTACTCTTGGCCTGATTCAAATATATCGGAGAGAACTTCCTGAGCGTAGTGCCTATCGTCATCAGGAACACGTCCATGGGGTCGGTGGTGCTCAGCTCTTGGAACGAGTTGTTTTCGAAGTCGCGGCTGTTGGACGCGTCCTCACTGGCGCGCTTCCGGAACGACAGCGTGGGCTTCACCTCCAGCAAGGTGCTCTCGCTGTCATATCCGAGCTGGTCCTCCTCCACCAGCTCTCCCATGGGCAGTTCGCATTTGTTGGCACTTTCCTGCATGTAGCCGGACAAGTCATCGCTAGGGGGATTGCTGTACTTGAAGTAGGGGATAGCGAAGGCGACCTCGTCTTCGAAGCGGTACTTGTGCTGGTTCTGGTCGGGGTAGCGGATTCGATTCCGGATGGTGCGGCGCATCATGTCCCGGATGTTCAGCCATCTTGATTTGCATTTTCGTGCTGGAAAAAAAATATAAGTTTTTAGTAGGAAAATGTTTAAATAGTATCTACTTATAATTTAAGTCACTCCAAGACTGCAGTTTCTCCTAAATCAAAACAGGGAGGTAGGTATGTACCTAAAACAAAAGTGAAAATGGAATCGAACCTGCGAACTCGTAACCAGAGAAAAATATACAACAGCAAAAAATATACATAGCGGTGGGTAACCTAGTTGATTTGAATTACCTACTTGTTGCATCTCTACACACGGTATTTTTTCTGCATCATGCTTTTCTTTTTCTTTACTTTAGAATACAATATACCTAGGTAACAGCCAAACAGAGAACAAACATTTACATTCACTACACAAATATTTGTCCTCTGTGGGGATCGAACCCACACCCTCCAGCGCAGATAGCAGAGCTACAACCAACGAGCTGTTTAAAAAATGGCGCCACTAATATTACATTCCACTCGCACCGCACGTTATTGTTAAACCCACCTACCTATTTACCTAACATAAGATTGTTATTTACGATTGAGCTATCTCTAGATCGTATGTCTACGTCGTCTACAGATGGCTCAACACAATGAAGTGTAAGTATAATTTATTTCCCAACTTATTAAAAATGTATCAACCAAGTCGATATCGCTATAACGTTCCACGTAACCGTATAACACAACGTGTCACAACGATCAAAGCATAGTACCTAGGTAGGTAGGTACTTACTTAAGTAGGCATAAATATTTTGTAAAAAAAACTCACCAGGTCTGCCTAAGCCATCGCCAATCTTCTGCCAAGTGACTTCCCTTGTATCACTGTCCGTGTACTTGGCATGCCGCGGGTTGTAAAGAACCGGATTCTCTTTGACGAGCTCAATTAGTCTGAGGTCGAGGCTTTTGGAGAAGAACGTAGGAGGCATGGTGTCGTGCCGCTCGCGTCTCGGCGCCGAATGCGAGGCGCGCGCGGGGCGGGGAGGAGCGACCCCGGGACGGGATAGAGATGGGACAACATTGCTGATTGTCGATGATTTTAACCATTTACGAAAAGTTTCCTAGCTGTGTTAGCATTTAAATTTTAACTCCGCTACAATCGTCGGTCTTTGATTTCGCTAACCTTTTTTAGTCACTGTGAGTGTTGGCAACTTCTTGAATGTTTATTTAACATTCTGAAATACCAGAGCAACGCCGGGTGTCTTGCTAGTGAATAATATTATGTACAATAAATACAAAGTAAAATCTACTACTTAAACATTTTTTTTTACATGGTTCAATTTTAATCCTAAATTCTAATCAACTTACCGTATCCGTGAAAACCTTTAATTGGCTCTCTCGTTTCTATACTATGAATGTTATTAGTTATTTGTTGCTGTTGGTTTTCCAATAAATAAATAAACTCTTAATTTATTGTTAATTCTTTCGTGCGGTCAATATTTTTCGAGATAAGGGGGATAACGGGAAAAATATAATTATTGATTTTGAGGACCAAATACAGGACAAATAAATGTTTCATAAAAAATATTGTTCTTTAGAAACCAATACAAAAATACTTAAACAGTTGGATAACATATAGACAGGAAAACATTTCATTTTAAATCAACTCTTCAAAGCCCATTAAAAGTATCCCATAAACCAAATAAAAACATCGAAAAGTCTATCGATAAAAAAACCGAGCAGCACTCGATCCGTTACCACTCCGGACGCGGGGCGGGGAAGCGCGGAGTGGCAACGTCGCGTGACCGGCGGCGGCAGGCAAGGCAACAGAGGTTCGCCACGGGGCGAGTGCGTGACGTCACAGTACTGCCGTGCTAGGTCGGTGGTCTTCAATGCAACGTCAGGGACGTTATTCACTATGACATTGGAGATTCCGTGCCCAAAACGTGTGACGTCACAACGTGATTTAAACACCAACGCGATTCTTATCGTGCCTTGGTGTGGAATCGAAAAATGGTATTCTATATGCCACAAGACTAGTTGTCTATGCCCCACGTTTTATTTCACATGATGCGTTCAAACTCTTGCGTCTGATCCACTCGGAAAATTATCGGTTTTTAAATAAATTTGCAGGATAAGTTTTTGTTTCCATATTTTCAACTCAAATAATAAATATTTTGAATTATAAGCATGCTAATCCATCTATTGTTGAGCTTACAATATTTTAAAGCGATTTGAAAATTTTGAACCAAACATAATTGATAACATTATATGACATTCCGTCACCTTTGACTAGTTTCGGAACGTATGTTTTGATTGCGTGAAATTATTTCGGCGCTCTTATATTTACGCAATATTCACCACGGCATGTTTATCAAAACTTTTTTTTAATTTTAATTTGAGCTTTCTGGGTTAAAGTTTTCTGTAATATTCCACTATCTTTCTTCATCTTCTTTCTTTATTCTTTCTCTGTAAGATTATTTAAGTTAAATCTTACTGCATTCATCTAGTATCGATTTTTAATTATAGCTTTCATCATTTTTTAATAATAAGTTGATGATACACACTAGCAAACATTTAGCAAACATTTTTTTTAAGGAAGTCAAATCTTCTCCTGCCTTGGCTTTTACCGAATGCAACTAGAATGTAAAAAAAAAAAGCGGTGTTTCTCACGACATGGAAGAAAGGATAGTTAGTATGGGATAAGGTTCAGGATAGGGTGATGATGATGTTAGATTTCGTGAATCTAAGATATTTCCGAATTACAGATACGCTAGTAGTTACTATGACACGGGGTGCTTGCTACTAACTATTATCTATTCTGTGACGGTTCACAGAATAGATAATAGTTAGTAGCAAGCATCCCAAGGCGTTTTTCGTGACTGTAGATTAGAACTAGCGGCCGCCCGCGGCAGGCTTTGCCCGCGTAGTAGGTCATTGCTAACATCCATCCTGTGGAATGTTTGTTTTATTTACCTACATGATTTTGTAGATCTACTGCATTTAGTTAGGTATTATGAGTAAGGTGGGCACTGATGCCAACGAGCTTACCTGATGGTGGATTCAGAAGCTGAATACCTATGTTTAAAATGATTACCAGCTCTTAGGTAGGTAGGAGTTCTGTGTGTAAAATGGGACTTCTCAGCAAATAGGTAGATAGACTTGTCTACCTACATAGAGGTACCTTTTCATCATCATCATCATCATAAGTATTTAGGTACCTACCTATTATGAATAAGGTAGACAAGGCACTGATGCCAACGAGCTCCGGCAAATTCATCATCCACACTTGATGTGCGGACTGGTTTCCGCAAGGCCTCTAGTGGGCCCTTATTGCGTGGCGCTTGACACGAACGAGTTGCTCGAACTTTAGTAGGTTCTACAACACGCCGGTTTCCTCACGATGTTTTACTGGCATAGTGCACATACATTTTTCTACAGAAAAACTCATTGGTACACGACTGGATTTGAACCCACGACTAAGGATCGGAAGGCGGGTCCGCTACCACTAGACCACCAGTGCTCTCTGCCAACGAGCTTACCTGATGGTGGATTCAGAGGAGCGTGTAATCATAATACTTAATCATATTATGTATAGGTAGGCGTTCTGTGTGATAATGGGACTTCTCAGCAAATAGGTAGGTATGTACTTATAGGTACTTAGGTAGGTAACATTGTCATCATCATTATTATACAGATTTGTATTTTGTAACGAATAAACTCAAAAACTACTGGACTGATAAATTTCTTTCACCTCTTTAATGCTGAATTATCCCCGAGTAGCATAGTTACATTATATCTAGTTCGAGCAAATGAAACCTACAGGAAATGAGTCTCTTTCACCAATAACTCTGCATCTGTAGTTTAGTAACTACTGAGTAGTTCGACAGTTGGTACAAATAAAATGAAATGAAATATATTTATTTGCAAGAAGTATGGTACAATTATAAGATCATAGGGTATGTAAATAAGTGGCTCACATACTTCATCGGCGACCAATATACAAAATTCAAACAAAAAGTAGAAAATATAAGTTAAATTAAAATAAATCAGTGTGAGAATAATAACAATAATCAATTCAGAATAATAATTCTTAAAGAAAATATAAAATAATTTAAATGAAATCTTTAACGTTATAAAAACATTTATACAACATTGTAGATATCTTTAGTAGGTAGTTACTCCATCACACACTTAAAGCAAGTTTCTTCATTCACAATCTGACCTATCACACTTTTGGCAGGGTTATAAACACACATCACACACCCACTAAAGTCGGGTCTACCACCTTCTAGCGCTAAGTTTGACACACATCTTCAGCCCACTGAAGATGAAAGCCCACGAGGTGTCTGGCATGCGCCAGAGGTGTCCAGCCCTGAAGAATTAAATGTTCTTCTCATTATTGATGACTGCCCAGTTGTAACTATGCGTAGGAGTTGAATAAGAGCGGTTGGTTCCCAACGCTGCTGGAGGTATTGGAGTCGTCTGTGCTGTAGGAAATGGTAAATACTCTTCAGATGATAATAATAAGACAGATGATTAATTACCGATGCTGTTGCAGCCATCGCATTTCTGTCTTATTTAATATTCCGGTGGATTTTATTTCGTAAATATTAGCTCGTATCTCGAAATAGCCTAGCAAGAAATATAGAACAGTAGCAAGCAGAAGCAAGCATGACATTGACCTCTTGATATTTGACAGTTTGAGATGTCAGTTTTGACAGTTTAAATATAAGATTTACGCACACAAATGTAGATATACATACGTATACGCACACATACACCATAGAAATCTGCTTCTTCTTTTTTCGTGAAAATAAGATCGGCCAAATTATTTACCAATGTCCTTCATCCAAATAAACTACGATCTACACTTTGAAAAGGCAAAAAAACAAAGTGGATGTTATTCTGCGAAGATAAAATGGATATTATACTGCGGTCTACAAGGCTACCAAAGAATTATGTATATTCTTTCCTCCTTGAGATCTTTGCAAGCAGGATACAATGACTCCTCAAAGGTTTACCAGCATAACACCAAGTAAGTGCATCGATAAAATAAGAATACTACGGTACTAGTAGCAGTGGTAGTAGGTACCTAGATGCCTGCCTTCAGCAGTGGAGTGGACCATTTCAGGCTGCTGAGGTGAAGTGGATGAATGTACCTACCTACTTGACTGGCTCAGTTGGTAGAGTAGCTCTGCCTTCTGCGCCGTAGGTCGTGGGTTCGATACCTACCGAGAACAAATATAATTTGTGTGGTGAACACATAATATGTTTGTTCTCTGTCTGGGTGTTATATTATATTCTATGTATTTACAAAAAAATATACTAAGTATTAATATCAGCTATCTAGTTCCCATAGTACAAGCTCTGCTTAGTACGGGGCTAGATAGTGTTGAGTAGATTGTCTACAATATTTAAAGGTTGATATTGATTTCAGGACCTCATACGTCCAAAAATGAGGTCCCGAAGGAGTAAATGGACGTATGATTGCAGTCTGGTACCCTAGAGATGGAAAACGCAACAGAGGGCGGCAGTTGAAGCGTTGGGAGGATGAGCTCCCTAAGGAGTGGCGCAGAGCATGTCTGGACCGAGCCAAGTGGCAAACCCTGGAGGAGGCCTTTGTCGAAGGACAACCCAACCGACCTATGTAGTACCGCCACGTCGGTGTCATACATAATAGAAACTTTTGCTTAGTTAGTATATTTAGTAAGTAGGATTAGTATAAGTTAGGTTAAGCAAAACTGTTTTGGTCAGAGAAATAAAGGCTTATTTTTATTTTATTTTATTTTATTTATTGATTTCAGGTAAAGTCGCTGTGAAGAGGAAGTTGTTAATGCCCTCAATGAGCTGCTTCCAATCTATGTGAAATTTCCTACCACCGAACAAGAAAGGATGTAATCAAACAAGTGTATAATTTAATTCTACTAAGTATTTGTTTGAAATCTCCATACAATCCTGTAAAAAAAAATGGTTTCAATATTATAAAAGCTAAGCCACACTACTTTCATTGTTTTTCTTTATTTTTTATACCATGTAGATAATTGTATGATACTTTGTTGATACAATGATAAACAACTTTCAAACATAACCTCAAAACATGCTCAAGAGAAACGAGCCATACTAACTTTATCAGGAACACGCTAATCTGTGGCGTATCGCGCAAGAATCGAGCGCGTTCATTTGACAGATCTAACCGTGCCCAAATCGTACCGTGCCGCGCTATGGAATGACAACTTTGGCATAGGGAATACGATTTTAAGCGATTCCACGCCGATGTCTTATCGTGTTCACGTAACACGCGTGGTTTGGCAATAGTGAATAACAGCCCTGGCCTCTTTCACTCCATGTACTTGTGCGCGATAAGTACCTACCGGCCGCCGGGCAGTCGACTGCCTATTTCTCAGTGGGTTGCCGACAGCCGCGCGGAGCGTTCGTACGCGAGGAAATATTTTGTGTTACCGGACTTTGCCCTTGTTTCCCACAAGAATACCAACTTAAATTATTTATACGATTCAGAATATTTTCCACAATTAAGTTTAATAACCGAGAATTTCGCCAAGGCAAAAAATTTATTAAACATTACATCAAAATAAAACATTTGTAAGTTATGTATAATTTCTTGATAATTAAAAAATAAAACATGTTAAAACAGAAGAAATTCTTTTTCTTTCAATTATAAAGTTTACTGCAAATACCTACTGACATATATATCAAAAGAGGCAGCCCTGACAATCTACGCTGAGCACGTGGCGGCGCGCACCTACAGAGCAAAGTCAACTTTATGTTCGTAAGCTTTGGTTCATTTTGGCTTGCAACGTCTAGCTACTAGAGGGAGTAGGTTATTATAGCAGTAGGTATTGTCATTTTTCCTTGGAGTGATTTATCTGTTACGTAGTAACTTTATTAATCTGTGGCAACGTGCAGTATTTTCATAGTTATGCACAGCTTGCACAAGTGTTTTATACTTAGGGAAAGTACGTTTTAGAAAATATTCATCTTATATCTTTAAATTTCATGAATGAGCTCATAATGCGTAAAGAGGAACTATAAGTTTTTTGTTTTAAACTTCTTCGAATAAAACTCATGAGTCCATTCGAAGTGATTCATTCCGTTCCGTAAGCAGTCCGGATGGGTGGTGGGGCGAGCGGAGAGACAACGTCACATTCAAATATTCAATAGCCCACGACACGAGCCGAGGTCGTGCAAACTAAATTACAGATAAAAAAGCAGTCGTACATTACCTATGTAGTTCAGCACATTCTCTCTATGGCAATGGTCTGAGATTATCACGTAGTAGAGTGGTAATCATTAATAAGACCATTAATGAAATAAGATTTTGCCTAATGGAATTAAATATTTGCTATTTGGTAGGTATAGTTAGGTGGCGTCATTCAAATGTAGATCCAACTAGAGCCAATTACTAGATGTTTACAGATACGGAGCGGGGTGGCAAGACAAGACAAATGCTCAGCGCTGAGCTGTGTCTGTGTGTGTCAGCGTCAGCGCTGCGCATCGCCCCATTCGCCAGTAAGCGTAGCTACTAGCTAGCAGTAGGTTCCGCGCTGAGCGTACGTCCCGATGAATACTCTCGAAGTGAGGCATTATAACCGAGACATTGACACCGAGCGCGTGATTGATGAAGTTAGAATAAGAAAATGTTTATGGGACGCCTCCGACCAGCTGTATAAAAGTAAAGAAGCGCGATTGAATGCTTGGAATGAAATTGCCATCACATTATTCGGAGACCTACCTCGCCATGACAAAGCCATTTTGGGTAAGTCATTTTATATTTTTTGAAGAAGCAGGGGTTGAATAGCGTCAGGAATACTTTTTCACACCATGACGCATGGACGCTATAGTAGTTAGTACTAGTAAGTACTTACCAGAATCAGGATCTTATTTATTAAGGACCAGCTATAGTTTCTTATATTTAATGTCTCTACTAAGGTCGAGTTACTAGTTTTTGGTAAGTATTTAGGGCAGATTGTTGCCCTGATTGCTGAAAAATCTCAATAACAATGCGGCTGATGGTGGATATTCCTATAATGCATGACATTGCAGATCCGTAGGTATACCGAAAGGTATGATTCCGATCTCGGCAGCAAGCAGCGCGACACTTGGTAGTGCTGCGTGCTGCCGAGATCAGTCAGACTGGCCGACCCGTAATTCTAAAAATGTGAGAATTGTTTTTTGTATTTTTACAGATAAACTTATACAACAAAGGTGGAAAACTGCAAGAGACGCGTACCATAGATCGAAATCACGACTAAAAAATACGCCTTCTGGAAGTGGAGTGAAAAAGGTTACAAAATATATATTTTACGACAAGTTAGGCTTTTTGGATAACGTTGAAGAGAACGTAGTTAAAGAGTCAATAGCAGAAACTACTAACTCAACTGATATTTCTTCCGAAGACGAGAATGAAAACACACGCAACAAGGCTGAAACGATATCCTTACAAACAACGCAGGTGGTTGATTCTGATACACATGAAATAGAAGATAAATCAGAAGTTATCGATATAGTTACACAAAGACCTTGGAAAAACAGGCGAAAAAATGTCCGGCCCAGATCTGCTCGGCAAAATCAACTTCAAATTGAAAAAAAACTGTTAGCCGCGTCAAGGAAAAAGGACTCTGATATTAGCAGTGATGACTTGGCTTTCTTTTCTTCGTTGGGTCCAGTTCTGAAAAGTTTTGACATCTATCAAAAGATGGAGTTTCGTTCTAGAGTCTTAAGTATAGCAAAGGATACACTATTTAAAACATACACCAACCCAAGACCAAGCAGTGAACAATAAAACTATCAGGCCCTATCAGATCGCCAGCATTTTGGCAATCTAATTATGTTATCCATACTAATATTATAAATGCGTTTGTAACTCTGTCTGTCTGTCTGTCTGTCTGTCTGTCTTCCTGTCTGGCTTTCACGACAAAACTACTGAACCTATTGAAATGAAATTTGGTACACAGATAGTTGACGGCCTGGGGAAGGACATAGGCTACTTTTTATTGTGAAAAAAGGTTTACAAACCTTTTAAAACGTTATAAAGAGCATCACATTGATGTTTCTGTCTCACTCTGACACCAAAACACTCCGACGATCACCAATCACCAATTGCAATGAAATTTGGTACACAGATAGGTTAAATCATTAGAAAGGACATTTGTGCAACTTATTATTGCAAAACACTTATTGAAAACACCATTTTTCATGAAAATTACACTTTTTTGTACAATTGCGACGGCTTTCGATCGAGAAATTTCTGTTTGTCTAAGTGACTGACTGACTTTTTTTTTGTGCTGGCGAAGATGCAAAGTCTTTTCGCCAAGTCCTTATGACTGACTGATTGCCGACCAGTGTTGCCAGTGGCAGATAGTCTTAAGCGTCGATGGATTGAAAAGATCGATATTTAGGCTGGGAACATATTATGCGGACGCGGCTGACAGCCGCGTCTGATAGATATCTAGATAATGAATGTACACTGAAGTGTGCAAACTATCGGATCTAAGCCGCGGACGTAACCTTGAGCGTTCGGACGTCTGACAGAAATCTGGCAAGCCAGGTCCCGTTCGACCACTGTTGCCGTTTTAGCATTTTTAGTGCTAAATTTAGCATATTTCATGACTCTTTAGCATGTAAATTTTGCATTTAGCATATTGCATATTTTGGCATTTCAAATCAAAAGTCAATGTCAAAAGGTTATTTAATAGAGACCGACCAGAGACATTATTTTTTATCTATGGTTTTCATTGAGATAGGGCAACTCTCTGGATCAGGGACTTCCCTGAAATTAGTTTCTGATTGTTTTTACATACGAACGTTTCGCGTCCGAACCCCACTTGACTCTTGAATAAATTCATTCAATGTGATTTGTGAATGTGAAGTGAAAGTATAATTAAAACGACCAAAATGTTCTTTAATATTAACCTGTCCTTCATACCCTAGTAACATCAGAAATGTGGCAAATTGTGTACTAGATACCTATAGTATTTTCGTTCACTGAATGCCGAATCGGATGAATGATGGATTTTGCTAACATTTGGTGTGTAACGATACTTCAGAGCCTAGAATAACATGCGAAGCTACTGTTCTACCAAAAAATTGTACACTGAAAAGTTAATAACAAAATTAGGATTTTAGCATGTTTTTTAGCATTTTTAAATACAAAAATAGCATTTTTTAGCATTATTTGGAGCAAGTTCTAGCATTTTCTCAAAATAGAAAACGGCAACACTGCGTTCGACTGTGCACACTATCAGTCGCGGCTGCACTGTTGCCGTTTTAGCATTTTTAGTGCTAAATTTAGCATATTTCATGACTCTTTAGCATGTAAATTTTGCATTTAGCATATTGCATATTTTGGATATTTTGGCATTTCAAATCAAAAGTCAATGTCAAGAGATTATTTAATAGAAACCGGCCAGAGACATTATTTTTTATCTATGGTTAATTATAAGATTCAATTATGGCACCGATGAGTGTGGATGTTGAAAGTGGCCCATCGACATCACAAGCCCAAACTGACGAACATGACGATGATTTAGGAATATTGTTTGATTCTGATTAAAATGGTTAAAACGACCAAAATGTTCTTTAATATTAACCTGTTCTTTTTCCTGTCCTTCTTATCCTAGTAACATCAGAAATGTGGCAAATTGTGTAGATACTTTATTTGCAATGGTCTACAGATAGATACTCTGTTGTGTATTTCTTTCATTTGTTAAATTATTGTATGTAAATAAACGTATTCTCCCACTTCTATACCTATAGTATTTTCGTTCACTGGATGCCGAATCGGATGAATGATGGATTTTGCTAACATTTGGTGCGTAACGATACTATAATAGAGCCTAAATTAACAAGTTAGGCTACTGTTCTACCAAAAAATTGTACACAGAAAGGTTAATAACAAAATTAGGATTTTAGCATGTTTTTTAGCATTTTTTAATATAAAAATAGCATTTTTTAGCATTATTTGGAGCAAGTTCTAGCATTTTCTCAAAATTGAAAACGGCAACACTGCGCGGCTGTAAGCCGCGTCCGTCAGCCGCGTTCGCTAATTTGTTCCCAGCTTTACAATGCGATACATCGAACCGACCCGATGTTTTGAAATGCTTTCGATATACTCGATGTATTGATGCTTTTTCGGTTTTAAATAGAAAAATATCGAATCGATTGTAAGCAGTTAATTTCATAAAACCTCAACTTTGACCAGTTTAATTATTTTTCTCTGTGGAAAGATCGTAACTCATGAGTTGGAAAACGGTGAAATCTGACCATTATATTTCAGATAAACTATTTATTTACTTACGTAGCCCAGTAGGCAGACTAAATGAGAGCCCTATAATTTTTATTAATGATCTCAAGATTCAGCTCATGTGGATGTTTTTTTTGTTCTAAGTAAATTACATTAAAGATTTTTCTCATGAAATCTCAATGAAAAATGTTGTTATTCAGATCTACTCAATCACTTTCTTACTTACATATTTGATTTTATTGTATTTGCAGAAGTAAGTGTCAGAGCATTATAGTAGATAAAAAGGTGTGAAAGTGTCTGTTGTACTCTGGTTAAAAAAATATTTCACCAGTCCAGTGTTTAACCTGGTGGAGTTTCATCTCATCCGTTCCGATTGGGTACCAAGCCTGACCAGTTCTGGTGTGGTCAGTCTGTTATCTGGGCCTGTATTCAAGTACATAATATACCTATCATTGATCCTGAAGTTCCTAGAAGCAACAGCGGTAAACTTTGGTTGAATCGAGTGTGTTGGTAAAACTGAGTGAGACCAAGTTTAAGTTTTAATTTATGAGCATAATCTAAATAAAAACTACTTGAATGTAAGTACGACCGAGTCTGACTTAAAATTTAGTTGTATTGCTGTTCTTAGATTATCAACTGTAATCAAAACCAGCCAAACAAAGCCTCCGGACCCTTAGCAGTAAATTTTGTAAAATCTTGGCCGACACAATCCTTATTAATATTATAAATGCGTTTGTAACTCTGTCTGTCTGTCTGTCTGTGTGGCTTTCACGCCAAAACTGAACCGATTGAAATGAAATTTGGTACACAGATAGTTGAGGGCCTGAGGAAGGACATAGGCTAAAAAAGGGTTGTAAGAGGTTGAAAATAGGGGTTGAAAGTTGTATGGAAGTATCGTCATTTTTAGAGCTAGAAACTTAAAACTTATTTTTTAGTCTGTTGATTTGATATAAAAAAATATGACATTCAAAGTTTGTGCTGGGGGGGTAGAGAGAGGGGAGTACAGGGGGGAGTGTGGAGGGGAGGTGCGGGGGGAGTGTGGAGGGGAGTACAGGGGGGAGTTGGAGGGGAGGTGCGGGGGGAGTGTGGAGGGGAGTACTGGGGGGAGTGTGGAGGGGATTACAGGGGGAGTGTGGAGGGGAGGTGCGGGGGGATTGTGGAGGGGAGTACAGGGGGGAGTGTGGAGGGGAGTACAGGGGGGAGTTGGAGGGGAGTACAGGGGGAGTGTGGAGGGGAGGTGCGGGGGGAGTGTGGAGGGGAGTACAGGGGGAGTGTGGAGGGGCGTACAGGGGGAGTGTGGAGCGGAGGTTCGGGGGGAGTGTGGAGGGGAGGTTCGGGGGGAGTGTGGAGGGGAGTACAGGGGGGAGTGTGGAGGGGAGGAGCAAGGGGGGATGCGGGGGGAGTACAGGGGGAGTGTGGAGGGGAGGTGCGGGGGGAGTACAGGGGGATTGTGGAGGGGAGTCTGGGGGGAATGTGGGGGGGTGTTGAGGAGAGTTTAGTAAGAGGGCAGACGACTGTGTCACGTGCACGCGAATATGACGTTGTTATTTAATTACTGTTTTCTTCCGCTGCAAATTAAAAATGCTACCCATAGACACTATACCACGCGGACGAAGTCGCGGGCACAGCTAGTTAGAAATAAATGAATACTTTTCAATGTTTTGTTTTATACCCAACCAACTCAACCTTATGCCGTAGGCAAGTTCTAATTCAATTTAATTTAATAATTTTCGTTGTATTCGTGAATAATTTTCGTTGAAAATTTAATTTAATAATTTTCGTTGTATTCACGTATTCACCCACTGATGCAAATAAAGTCTATGGAGAAAATAAAAATACATCCTACAGGACAATGGGAGTTTATTACCGTAATTTTACCAGTAGCTCGTCAAAACCTTAATGAGATAAGTTGTTTTAATCAACCTAGGTATACTGTCTCACTGCTAGGCAAAAGGTTTCCCATATTTTTCTCTACTCTCCACGATCTCTGTCAACTGTACCCAGTCGTTATGGAAGGAGTCGAAGATCCTTAATTTTTCGTTGTTTTTTTCACTCTCATTGACGCTAATTGTTGCTAACGGTGCGGACCGATCGCCAGTGTGATTAAAAAACCAGCCCAATTTTTACCACAATCACAATCTTATTTGCCACAAGTATCATTTTTACAGGATAAAAATGACACTTGTAGCAAATAAGGAATTATGTTCATATTTATATTTAGAGTAGTGAGTATAATACACCTGCTAGCCAGTGTTTGTGAATTGTGTGCCAGTCTGAGCCACTCAGCGAATACCTACCTTATGTCGACGACCGACGACCGACGTATCGATCCGACTCGACCGACGCAACCTCGGTAGGTTCTTACGTACTCGTATTGCCCCTACTAACAAATCTCGCAGCGTTTTCGTTCGAGTTTTAAATGAAGCTGGAGTCTTAATCGTTAAGTTAACTATTTATTTATTTAATTGAAACGGTTGCATCATCATTAACTTTACAACAGTAACCAAAAATCTACTCATAATTCACAACCTATCGGAATAAAACCAAACAGCATCCATCGCGTAGAAATTTTAAAGGATTTTATTTAATTGCTAACCAAGTCAGTAAATTAATTATTCACGTGTTTGTCCCCAAGCATAGCATCGATTCTATGATGTGTAGTAAACAGGTTCAAGCGGCGGTGATATCGTGCTCTCCATCCTACCTTGCTGCTTCTCTACGATCTGCTGCAGATCGTGTTCCTGCACTATGTGGAAGATCTTACTCTTAGCCAAGTTGAGATGGTAAGGCGAGAACTTCTTCAATGTTGCGCCGATGCTCAACAAGAAAGCGTCTACCGGATCTGACGTGTCATAGTCAGATTCTCGCTCATATAATGACACTCCATTGACAGTAGAAACAGTAGATATATCGACCTCTTCAAACTTGTTGATTCCAAGGGTCTTTTTAGATTTTTTCGCCTTTTTAAGTGGTTTTTCTTCATCGGTTTCCAAGTCGTTGCAATCGACGACGACATCAGTCCAAGTTTGAGAGCTCTTGTCATCAATCTCATTATCCTCAGCTCCGTTGTCAATATCTTCATCAGAGTCAGGGTTGGCAGAGATCACTTCTTTGTAGAAGTTCTTCATGAACTCTAGTTGTGTGTCATATTTGTAAGCACGCGCAGGACGTCCATAGCCGCTCATGTTTTTACGTAGTATTCGTCTATGCACGTCTCGGATGTTTATCCATCTTATTTTGCAGTCTGCCGCTAAAAATAAAAAAAAAACTAATGATCGAATGAGTTAAATAATAGATATATTTAAAGCTAGAGTACCGCTAGAGAAGCCATACTACCTACCTAGTTTTCATTTTATATTTCGTAATTTTTTGGATAGGTATATTTGATTTATTGATTAGTTTTTTTATATTTTGCTGATATTATAATTTTAATGATGTTCCTTTTCTAAAAACAATGTTCCAAACAAACAATGTCGTAAAATATTCATTCGATAAATCAGTGATTTTAGGGATTGTGGTAACCCCACTCAAAAATAAAATGTCGTATCGTGTTCTCTCATCGAATTAAATAAATTAGAACGATACGATAATATCATAATACTCTACATAACTCACGATATTACATCAATTTTTGCTAACCAATAGCTAAACTACTATGAGAACTCACCCGGTTTTTCCAATTCATCTCCAATTTTTTGCCACGCAACTTCCCTAGTATTAAAGTCCATGTATTTGGGATCATTGTAGTCGTACAACACTGGGTGCGCTTTCACTAGACTTATCAGTTTTAGGTCCACTCTCCCCGTGAACCTTTTATGCATGTTTCTTTTAATAGTTGTGGTTTGGAAAAGCGACATGTTGAGGTGCTGTCGTATGGGTGTCGCATCGCATAGTGCACAGATCGGCAACGTCGCGTCGTGTCGTGGTCGTGCCTCCGCGTTGCTCTGTCACCCGAGCTCGCGCCTTGCTTCGCCTCTCGCCTCTCGCTCTAGCGCAGCGTTCCGATTCACGGTTCTTTACAACATACTAATCAAATTGGTAGGTCATTCTTATCGCAACAGAATGTTCATAGCTGTAATTATGTTCTTAACCGACTTCCGAAAACGCGGATGTTCAAAATTCAGTTTTTGCTTACGTACTTACCTAGACATAAAGAGGTACCTACCTACTACATGCTGACTGAGCTCATTGCTTCCATTCCATGCAGTATTTAAACATTAAATAAAATATTGGTAGATTTTTCACAAAACGCTGTTAAGCCTCGAACTAAAACAATTTTTGTAGGTATGGAAACCAGATAAGTAGCGTTTTGTAAATATACCTTTTCGGTAGGTAGGTACTATATTGACGAATAAAATAATATTCAAAAACCAAATTCCTTAGGTATGATGGGAAAAGGTTAATAAGGTTTTTGTGGTTTTTCCTTATTTTAGGGGATTTATCCGCGTTTATGGCCCAAATAAAGGATTATATTCAATGTACATAGGTATTGGTACAATAAATATAGGAAGAATAAATGATTGGGAGTTCAATTCGTTTAGTTGTATAATGTGGACTTAATCGGTCCTTCCTTTGGATTAGGCCAACTAAGTCGAGAGAATGGTAGGTATATGTGCTGGGCAAACCTTGTCCGTGTAAAATCCGGTCCCACAGGCATTACGCGTCCCGTAAATAGAGGCACGAGGGAATAGTTGCCTCTGACGGTCATCATCATCTACACTAGATACTAAGTACAAAAGTATACCTACAGCAGGTTGAGCTGGACGGGGTCCCGCGCGTCCACTTACCCTGGTCCTCGGTGACGGGATGCCGTGCGTCGAGCATGTTGTCCCGCGCCTGCACGTACAGCAGGTTGAGCTGGACGGGGTCCCGCGCGTCCACTTACCCTGGTCCTCGGTGACGGGATGCCGTGCGTCGAGCATGTTGTCCCGCGCCTGCACGTACAGCAGGTTGAGCTGGACGGGGTCCCGCGCGTCCACTTACCCTGGTCCTCGGTGACGGGATGCCGTGCGTCGAGCATGTTGTCCCGCGCCTGCACGTACAGCAGGTTGAGCTGGACGGGGTCCCGCGCGTCCACTTACCCTGGTCCTCGGTGACGGGATGCCGTGCGTCGAGCATGTTGTCCCGCGCCTGCACGTACAGCAGGTTGAGCTGGACGGGGTCCCGCGCGTCCACTTACCCTGGTCCTCGGTGACGGGATGCCGTGCGTCGAGCATGTTGTCCCGCGCCTGCACGTACAGCAGGTTGAGCTGGACGGGGTCCCGCGCGTCCACTTACCCTGGTCCTCGGTGACGGGATGCCGTGCGTCGAGCATGTTGTCCCGCGCCTGCACGTACAGCAGGTTGAGCTGGACGGGGTCCCGCGCGTCCACTTACCCTGGTCCTCGGTGACGGGATGCCGTGCGTCGAGCATGTTGTCCCGCGCCTGCACGTACAGCAGGTTGAGCTGGACGGGGTCCCGCGCGTCCACTTACCCTGGTCCTCGGTGACGGGATGCCGTGCGTCGAGCATGTTGTCCCGCGCCTGCACGTACAGCAGGTTGAGCTGGACGGGGTCCCGCGCGTCCACTTACCCTGGTCCTCGGTGACGGGATGCCGTGCGTCGAGCATGTTGTCCCGCGCCTGCACGTACAGCAGGTTGAGCTGGACGGGGTCCCGCGCGTCCACGTTCCGGTCCGAGTAGAAGAGGCGCCGCATCAGCAGCACGGTGCGCTGCGGCGCGATGCAAGCCTCCGACAGCGTCTTGTGCCCGTCTATCCATTCCACTGTCGCAAACGTTAAGGTTATTAATACTCAGTCATCTCACTGCAGCACAAAGGCCTACCTTCCCGCATACATCCTTCTTCTTCTCTTGTTCTTGCGACTTAACTCATGGACAAGCCTGAAGTCAGGTGAATAAGTAAGTTCCTTTCAAATATTTTTTAAGCCTACATAACCTGATTAGATCTTCAATACCTAACTGGCTACATCTCATCATCATCAGCCTAAAGGCCTACCCTGTAGTGTAGTCGGTGTAACGGAAGTGTAAGCTGAGATGCAAGATCCAAGGTTACCATTATCGTCAGTCTTCAGCTTCTTGCTGCGTTGTTCGAGCTTCAAGTCCTGGTCCTCCTTCAGTTTGGACTTCCTCTGCAGCGTCAGTGCACTAGCCTGCGCCGCCTTCTCCTTCTCCTCTCCTTCTTCTTCTTCGTCGAGACACTGAAAGGTGTCGCTTAGTTAACAACCATTGCGCTGCAAGGTAGTAATAGAAACTCTCTCCATATTTGAGACGCTTAGGATGTCAGTCAGAGCCAAGCAAAGCCTGATTTTCACAATAGCAATCCCTGGTGGTCGCTCGCGGTGCGGTAGTAGTTCCCAACATCAATATTTAAGGCACTTGACTCCCTTATACAGTTCGTAATTTTTACCCTTATTCCTGTCAGATTTTCGGAACAAGGTATAAACCAACTTTTGTATTTTATCTGGAGATGATTTCAACGACGTCAGGTACAGTTTTTTTACTGATGCCTTTAGGATCGGGATCCTATAGAGACAAACAGTAAATTACCGACTAATGTATTATGCTGGGTTTCATCCAAATATTTACAGCGTGACCCCAAACGACGATTGAGCATCCAAATAGACTAGATTAATCTAGTCTAACGCTCATCCAGGTTACTACCTAACTATTTAAACTATTTGTTTAAAACTCACCAATCCGTACTCCTCGTGGTTGGTAATTCCGAGTCTGGAGCAGATGGTGACCATCAGATCGCAGACTAGCTTCGATTGGTCCACTTGCACTGTTTTCACGGAATCTGAACAAAAACATTACGTTGATGACGACTTTGATTTGAAATTGCCGTTTTTAGGGTTCCGTAGCCAAATGGCAAAAACGGAACCCTTATAGATTCGTCATGTCTGTCTGTCTGTCTGTCTGTCTGTCTGTCTGTCTGTCTGTCTGTCTGTCCGTCCGTATGTCACAGCCATTTTTCTCCGAAACCGTAAGAGCTAGACTGATGAAACTTGGCGAGTAGATGTATTCTGTGAACCGCATTAAGTTTTTTACATAAAAATAAAAAAAAAACTATAAATTTCGGGGGTCCCCATACTCTACCAGTTGGTCCCCCCCCCCCCCCCCTCTAACTTCTAAAGTAAGAGAATGATAAAACTAAAAAAAATATATGTTGTACATTACTATGCAAACTTCCAACGATATTTGGTTTGAACGAAATCTAGTCAGTAGTTTTTTATTTATACGTCATAAACCGTAAGCCTCAATTTACCTTTCGACGAACTACAAGAACCTTATTATGTTACATCAAGTAACATAATAAGGTTTATAAAGGTTTTTGTAGTTCGTCGTGCTACGGAACCCTTCATGGGCGAGTCCGACTCGCACTTGGCTGCTTTTTTATGAGGCCATCGACTTGTATTGAATGTAGTTCAGAAATCAGAATTAGCAAATTGAAGAAACAATGAGTTAGCCATAATATGATGAATCATAGAACAGAAAACTGCTGGGGAACAAGGGCCATCGACATCTGGAAATCTGTTACCAGGAGAGTGATGAGTATGAATGTGGATGGATATGGAGGCAAGGTAGAGATCGACCATTAAAAATATAAATAAATAACATAGGAGTGAATACAGAGATGGCTGCCAAAGGGGAAAGGATGAGATGAACATTGTTATGCCGAAGCCACGTAATGCTTAAGGGCAGCAAGTAGATGGCATACCGTCCAGCATCTTGACGCGCAGGTTGCGGATGCGGCTCATGTAGTCGAGGCGGTCGCCGTCGCGCAGCATGTAGTAGGCCAGCGTGCGGCGCTCCTCCAGCCACACGCCCGCCTGCTCCAGCTCACCCGCGCGGAGGAACAACCCGTATGTCTCTACACATATCACCAAGCCATTAGGTTAGGATTTGGTATGCATTAAAAGTGTATTTATTCAGTAGGATCGCAAGGATCACTTTGAAACGTCTTAAAGCTAGATGAGTCTAGGTGCCAGTACCTCGCGACCAAGGCTAGAAGAACAGGCAACAAACTACGGCTTGGTTCCTACAACTAAACAAAAGAGGTCCGAAGATTATTATAGTCCTAGTTTTTTCCTCTTACTTGTGTTCCACAATAAATCCTCGCAAATATATTAGGGACTGGTACAGGTACTGAGGCGATGCGTAAAAAAATCTAGAAGAAACAATTATTCAGAAATAATGGAAAACTCAAAAAATAAAACAAAAAGCATGTGGAAGATCATTAACCAAATAACAAAACCTACAAAGACACTTAAAAACGGTAGTAATATAAAGTTAAAAATACAGAATGAAACTGTTGACTCCCCTGAACTAGTAGCAACTAGCTTCAATGAATACTTTATATCAGTCGGTGATGCAAAACAACCGTCTTATCAGAGACCAATGAACCCCGTGCCGCAGCCACTGGGACGGCCCGTACTAGAGCCTGCAGTAAACTCAATGTTCTTAGAACCTGTAACTGAACGTGAGATCAATTCAATTATTGCTAAATCTCCAAGCAAATATAGTACGGGAACTGATGAAATACCTCCTATCTTAATTAAAGCTTGCCGAGAAGAACTAGTTCCCATACTAACACAACTAATAAATCAGTCTTTTGATGAGGGTACTTTCCCAGATAAATTGAAAATAGCTCAAATAAAACCAATTCTAAAAAGAGGAGGAAAGCCAGACGATCCTGGTCAATATAGACCTATAGCTCTTCTCCCTACAGTTTCTAAAATCTTTGAAAAACCCATGTCCATCCGCATTAATAAATTTCTCGAAAAATATCAGCTCCTTGACAAACACCAATACGGTTTTCGAGAAAGACGTTCAACTACCCTTGCAGTTTACCACTATATCCAAGAAATATTGAGCTACATTCGAGATAATCACTACGCAGTTGGTCTGTTATTGGATATGTCCAAAGCATATGATAGAGTTCTACACAATATATTACTAACTAAACTTAATGGAATAGGGATACGCGGCCAAGCGCATAAATGGCTACAATCTTATTTAGCAGATAGGAAACAATATGTACAAATTGAAAACTTTAATAACACCACGTTTGAACTTCAACAAATAAAATCAGAGACTCTTATTTCGAACTGTTCTATTCCTCAAGGCAGCGTGCTAGGATGTGTACTATTTATAGTCTACATAAACGACCTACCGAAAACGCTGAACCCCATGTGTGTCTTATTCGCTGATGATATATCGATATTATTTAAATATCCAAATAATCAAGACTTAAATGATGAAATTGGAGATACAATTAAAACTGTTAGTAAATGGCTACAAGATCACAACTTAGAAGTTAACACAAAGAAAACAAAATTTATTCAATTTAGACCATATCAAAAAAATATTTTAAATCTTAGTGCAATCAAAAGTAAATTTAACATTGAAGAAGTAAAAGAATTTAAATTGCTAGGAATATCAATAGATACACACTTAAACTGGAAAGAACATGTTGCAAAAATAAAATCTAAGCTATCACAATTTATATATGCTCTGGGCATACTTAAAACAAATACACACTACGATACCGCTTTATCTGCATACTATGCTTATGCTCACTCTTGGCTAAAATACGGCATCATATTATGGGGACATAGTACTGATGCACATGATCTTTTCATTCTGCAAAAAAAATGTTTGCGCATATTAGTTAATATTCACCAACCCGAAAGTTGTAGATCTTACTTTGTCCAAAAAAATATCCTTACTCTCCCCTCCATATATATATTAGAAATTGCACAATTTGTAAGAAAACATATAAACTATTTTGAATTCAATAAAAACCCTCGCCGGAAAAACAAGCTTGTCCTCCCTGCACCCAAATTAGAAATGTATAAAAACAGTCCCTACTATAGATCAATAGTAATATTTAATAAAATCCCAGATAAAATTAAAAACGAAGCTGAAAATATCACTTTTAAAAGAAAATTTAAAAAACTACTCATCAATAAATCATACTACAGCATTAAGGAATTTATGGAAGACGAGATTTAAAAACTACACCTTACCTACCTCTAAATATTACCAAGCCGTCCAAGTCAAATAGTCATACATAGATTTAAGATTTTATTGTTAAGCTAGATTCTCTACAGAAGTGTTACCTAGATTTACATAATTTAATTTAATTTTGCCGTAAGGCCATTGTAATGCCCCAGCGGGGCTCATGTTCTGGACGTTATTACCCCCTAAGACCTATAATACACATGAAACAATGAATAAATGAATATGAATATGAATATGAATATGAAATAGGTAAACAACATTTGCTGTATAGTACGTCTCCTAAAAAGTATAGGTACCTACCTATGTTTCCGAGATAATGGAGGTACAGACCAATATGTGAAAAGTGTCAAACATTAGTTAGGTATATGACTAGGTAGTCGTTGACTTTGACTCCTAGTTCAGATCTAACCACACGGATGGCGCTACCTCATAGTGCAAGCCAATCAAAATGTGCCCTTTGTGCACTACATTTATCACTTTCTGAGTAAAGAACGCGAGAGTGAATGATGTTAAGTCGCACGTGCCTCATGATTCCCGACCCTGATTGAACTTATCTGTACAAAGTTCAGAAACTACACACAAGATTTCCATAGATGGCATCAGGAACTGTAGGTAGGTACCTACCTCAGTTACGAAGAACGTGCTTTTATACCTAACTAATACTGCTTTAGCTTGTAGGTAAAGCGGTTCGTAGACGGGCCATATTTTCAGTGCCTTATGTGGCTGGCAACTACTGGTGTCCCTGTCTAACATTTGAGTAAGAGAGGGACACGAATAGTTGCCGGCCACAAATTGCAGTGAAAATATGGCCCGTCTACGAGCCGCTTAAGTGTAACAGAAACTGACCTGCATTTTCCTTAACATTAGTTTTGCCCTTGACGATAGCGTGGGCCTCCTGGACGGTGAGGGTCGGATCTAGCTTGACTTTCTTGGTCACTGCGCCGTTGTCCTGCACTATCCGTAGAGACAGTGGCGCCATCTCTGTTCTGTCAATTGTAAAACATTCATCGAAATTCGTTGGTACGCTACATATTTTAACTGGCTTCTCAGCTCATTTGGTAGTACCTCTACCTTCTGCGCCGTAGGTCGTGGGTTCGATCCCCACCAGACCCACAGAACAAATATTTGTGTGGTGAGCATGTTTGTACTCTGTCTGGGTGTTATATTGATTTCAAAGTATGTAAAATAAAATGTATCTAAGTATTATATCAGCTATCTAGTTTCCATAGTACAAGCTCTGCTTAATTTGGGGCTAGATAGCATTGTGTTGATTGCTTATAATTTTAACTGCCGTGCTATTGTTCTACTCTGCACGTAGTATTTCACACATGGATATATACCTAGTTTCACCTATGTAGGTACATTTAGTGGTTTCCTCATGATGTCAATCATAATCTGCGTACTTAGTTTATTTTATGATACCGGGGTCACAATATAGTAGGTACATAAAACTAAAACCGAAACTAAAAATTATTGGAACTTGATTATTAGTTCATGCATGGATTATTTTCATATTTTTTGAAGCGGTTTATGTTATTTTGTCAGTGATCCTGAAAACACATCACAGTAACCTTGACCTGACACTTCCCGGCTGATATCAAAGGTCGATGACAGTTTAACCTACCCTGATAAAGCCTTGATAAGACCTTGTAAAACTAAAAAGGCGTGGCCTTTCAAAGCCAATTCACCTGTAATCTACCTACACACAAAGTTTGATCCCCACCGAGGACAAATATTTGTGTGATAAACACAGATGTTTGTTCTCTGTCTGGGTGTTATATTGTATTTTAAGTGACTTTTGTACATGAGTACTGGGGGCTAATTCTCGGGCCGATCTCGATCATTTTGAAATTTTATTTTATTGCTTCTTTTCACAACCCCGCACTTTTTGTACGTTTTCCGTATATCGTAGTTGTCGAGGCTTTTACGAAGAGGTCGTTTATGAATTACTCAAGGAAATTATCCTTTCCCCCTTCGAAAAGAAGCAATAAAATAAAATTTCAAAATGATCGAGATCGGCCCGAGAATTAGCCCCCTGTTAATGATCACTTAGTACAAGCTCTGCTTAATTTGAGGCTAGATGGTGTGGTGTGGATTAACCACAATATTCAATTTTTTCTATGGAATCGTTGGAAAGCGATTGGATATTTAACCCTCAATCCCCGAAACGCCATACAAAACGGTTACTTCAAACAAAGTACGTAGGTACACGACACGATCATATTAAAATAGGCACAATAACGGTTAGCCACCATTATATGATAGCTTTACCTCACGTACCTCGTCTTTAACAACAATACTATCTCATATATTGTCCACAATATATCAAAACAAGGAGACTATCATAGTCAGTCAAACAAGTCGTTTTAATTCAAAAAATATGATAACTTCCGTGCTTCTCGTGAAAAAGGACCCGTAGAGCTTTCGGCCACAACGGCACTGTTAAAACGATGCCACTTTTTTCCCACTGGGAAATTGTAAAGGCCCATGTACACTGCCGCAGATTAATATTTCGATTATTATTATTTTTATCTACTCGTTCACTGAACCTTTTTTTTATTAAAGTCTTGGTCCAGCTGAAGGTTATATAGGTGTATCGTTATGATAAAAAAGTTATATTATGATCAGGTGTCCATAAAAGACCTGTATCGTAATGTAACTTTTTTTTTAATTTTTGGCCTGTACGTAATGTTTGTCATAAGAATTTTGTTTTCAGTTTTATTATCTTCGTTTTATGGTATCAGAGTAGATAAATATGTGAATTTACTCCTTCAACCATAACCAAGTCATTACATACAACCCTGTGCTTAAGATAAATAGAGCTAGGTATAAACTTATTTAAAAAGGTGTTCTCCTACCGTTTTGGTCCAGAATTCAAAATCCAACCGCAGTGTCACTGTGCACAACACAAGCAGAACTGACAGAGTTATCCTCAATTCAAATAGCGAGTGACTTCATCGCTCGTCACAGTTTTCCGTACCTATATAGTACTGATAGCGCTTTTTAGTAGACAGGAAAGGGGAGGACTTAGCTTTAGAAGGGAACAGATTTGTACGTTCAATCGTCGATAGAAAAGGAATCGGGGTAAGCACGCCTTAACTTTAAGAGCTATACCTACGGCATCCTACAGATGATAAGAGAATATCATGTCCTTAAACAGAGCCATCCCATGAATGGGCCTGGATTAATATGTAGAAATAGCTCGTATTCTAGATATAGCTCTTAGTTTAAAAAGTAAATAGGGAGAATGTTTAGAATGTTTAGAGCCCAAACATCGTAAACGGATTTGGATAACATTTTGTATGAATGTAGATTACCTATACCCTCAGTAATACAGTCATAAACTACTTTTTTTTACTTTCCTTTTTCATTTTACAGTTTATCCAATAACACATTATGCAGATAAGGTAAAGACTCAAATAAAATCCTGTAGGATTACGAGTTAGGCAAAAAAATTACAAATAACAGATCATGTGTAAAAATAGTTTATTAGAATAAATAAATAAACACTACAAAATTATTATTTACGAGCACATATTTGAATAATTTTGTTAAGCATTTAAATAGTAGACAAGCTACATTAATGGGAAGTTATAAAACTACGGTCATTTTATTTACAAACTAAGAGTTTCTTATAACTAAAACGGCTTGCTAAATCATATAAGTATTTAAGAAATGGTACACACAGCTGCCATCAACTCAAAACAAAAGGTAAATATTAATATCTATCGGGATTCAACGAATATTTGCGCTGTGTGTCTCTTTCTATCTCGTGTCATATAATAAATAAGTAATAGTTTCACACGTCTCCGCGAATAGTTGTACCCACTGGGGTACAACTATTCGCGGAGACGTGTGAAACTATCGCATTATTTGGGTACGCACTGGCGTACCCAAATAATGCGAACGCAGAATTATAATCTGTGTGTGTGTGCAAGCCGCATACAACCACTCATACAAAAATATCATTTGTAATTACTACTATTAGATAGTATATACCATAAGATTGATTCCATTACCTCTATTTTGTCACAACTCTAGAAACACATACACAACTCTACTCTGGCCTTATTTATATATATTATCTTAAACACTTATTTTATGAAACAACGGGATATTTACCTCCACCTCCTCTGTGCCGAAATATCGGGAGTCAAAAACTCACAAAATGTAATCATGGTAAATATCCCATAAAGATGTTGTTTCATAAAAATTGTGCAATACAATTTTTAAGCAGTGTTAAAATTATATATTTTGCTTCTATAAATATAGTTGGGGTAAAAATATAGCATAAACGTTACAGTTACGAAGCTAAACAGGAAATAAAATCAATTTTATTTATAATTTTTAAAGTATTTTCCTGTATCATCTGGGTAATTAATAAACTCCTGTTTTTCTGTGTTTTATGTGATGGTGACAATTTGGTCAGAAGTATATTTTTTAAGTATTATGATTGTTCTATTATACTGTAACTCGTGATCGCTACAAATAATACTATTTGCATATTTTCTAAGATCAGGGGCGTCATTCTCGCGCTGACCGGGATTATTTTACGGTGGAGATGTCGTCATAGGTCGGTCAAAAAGTCGTGACAACCATCTTGGCGTATTCCCACGATCTCTTTCTGCAAATTTCTCGGTCGAAGTTCATGCGAGACACAACATCTAGTCCGGACTAGCCGAGACAGAATGCAGTATTCGAGATCTCTTGAATTGGATAATCGTTTGACAAACACAATATTATTTTCAGCAAAATTGTATTTTATTGCTTCTTTTCGAAGAGAGAATGGATGATGTCCTTATGTAATTCATGGACGACCTCATCGTAGAATCCTCGACAGCTACAGAAAACGTAGAAAAAGTGCGGGGTTGTGCAATGCCTTTGAGCTCTCCGATTATGTTTTTAAGAATCACTTTACGCTAAGCAAAGCATTGGCCTGGAAACTCATCGAAGATATTGTGCGGTCCCTACTTGCAGCAGAGAAAGATTTCCACTAAATCAAAGGTATAATTCGGTAACCTAACCTCTTACCAACTAAATATACCTAATTCAATGGTGAGGAACCTTTGGTAGATAGGATATGCCTCATAACAGCATAAGACAAGTCCCTACCTATAAGGCCTTACTTACCTAGAATAATAAGTTAAATTAGTACACTGTTCTGCCATTGTGGATTGCAGGTATTATTTTATGACAATTTCATTATTTTTCTAGGTCTTCATCACATTATACTTCTTGAGCACAGGGAGCTAGTCGGTACCGGCTATGGCTAGGCATCCTAATGGATCTGTCATATCTTCAGTACTATCAAGAGAATTCAATAAATGGGTACACTTCCCAACGACCCCCGATGAGGCAGTATCTGAAGATTGGGGAAGGTTTTTCAAGAGCTACCGGACCTTCCACAGAACGGCATGAACAGTCAACTCATAATAGGATGAATATAAGTGCAGTAATATATTAAATCAATGCTCTGATAAAAGCTTGTCTTTTTAATCATTATCATTTAAATACAAGAGATTTCATTACAATTCTTACCATACTTGAAAATGGGACTAGAGACATACAATCAAAATAAAAAATAACCTACATTATTAGAGAAATATCATAAGACCGATGGTCCAAGGAATATAATACTCTCTACGAGAGCGATGGTCCACCGATGGACCCAAACAGTCTCTACCTAGAAACCTACAATACCTACTATACTTTATATACCTACTAGAGGAAAAAAATTAATAGACTGAATAAAAACCACATCTTTATTTACAAATAACTTTATTTACAAACATATAATTACAAAATTCACATGAAACCGTTGGGCTATTTGCAGACTATTTGCAAATAATGGTTCAAGCTTGGTGGTTTGTACAGATAGACGAAGCAAAGTAAGTAAGTCCTGTGTGTAGACTAACAATATTGTTGCCTGATAGTTTTTATATAATTTCCAGCACTATTTTTATTCAACCATAACAGAGCTTTATAGTAAATTTTCTTTTGGCTTCACCAACCATTCCCTATTAGTTTTTTCAGATTTTCCTGCAACAAAATAAATACAAATATGAATAAAAGTATTTACATACAGGCCTTTTCATCTATTGTAGATGATATAAATAAGCCTCAGGGGCTAAACTGGTGATTACTCAAGCCCTACTCGCGGAACTTTATAGTGCCTGGAACAATTTAACTGAATAAATACAATTTTGATGTGGTTGATATGATTTTAGATGGAATAGGCTTGCCCAGCACCTATACCAAGTAAATAGGTACATAATGCATCAAAACTAAAGATTTGGACATCTAAATAGGATTCAATGAGACAATGAATAATTATCATGTTTGACAGGGATTTACACGATTATTTTAGTAAAATATAACAGTGTACGTCTACTGCTGTTCTTTTTACCCCAGTTTCATCTGCTGTTTGAGTAAAAAACCTCTATTCAGTTTCATACGGCAGTTTTTCAGCTTGCTAGTGTTTGTTGGTTGGTACACTTCCAAACAACTCATAAACACTTTGTAAATAACACAACGAGCCCCACTTATTGTAGTTTTGTCCGTAATGAGAATATTATGGGGATAAAATAATTTAATTACTTTTGGACAAAAACCAAAAATAAACTCTTCTTCTTTTTTGTGGTTTGAGTGTTGCCCGCTAGTGAAATGTATTTCAGTTAGTTCAATAAAAAAAAACTGAAAATTATTAACCACGCTTGAAGCACCTTGGTTCATAAAACAACCAAAAAAAAAAACAGTTAGGTAAACGTGTGACGATCACCGACGCTAGCATTTGTTTTGGCGCCAAGACGCCCCGTCACGCGCGACCCACTTGAAACGCCAGATAAGTGTTTATGTTCTTGGAATTCCCGTCTTGTAAACATCTCTCGTATTCGAGCTTAATGGCATGATGAATTGCATTTAGAATTTTGATGAGTTTGCTGGCCTAATACTACGTAAACAGTTCCGAATCAAAAATTTTGACTAACTCAAAAACTTTGACAGAACTCGAAGCATTAATTTAAATTAACTTAAAAATAAAGCGATAATATTATTTGCATCTCGTATTTTTTTGCATCGCGGGTGCGCAGGTGGATCTTAATAATATTTAATTTCTAGAAAAGTCCTATAAAAGTAATTATAGTTAAAAAAATAGTATCCCCTGAAAGCTTATTTCAGCCCTGAAGCAAGGATTTAGTTGCATTTACTTGTCATATTAATAATTTTTAATACTCACATAAAAAAGCGGCGTGAAAAAATTTTCTTGGGAAAAAAGTCGAGAATGTGCTGGTTATTTTAGTCGATTTGAACGAATTCAATCACTGTTTACACAAAACTTTATCGTTAATAACTACTTATTGAGTTATTATTGCGATATTTAAGCACTAAACAACACAAAAAAACTAAAATTCACAATACGTAAACAATGCCCGAGCGCGTGGTTCCGTAAGACTGATTTTGTTTTTTTGTGTTGTTGACGTCTAGGTAACTGTTTTGAAGTTGACATACATATTTACAAAGCTCAAATCAGTGCGAAAAGGATGGTTTTTCGTTCCTTACGGACATTGTAGTAGAAAAAGCGAGTCAGACAGATGTCTCAACGCTTGGCGCAAAACTTTTTTTGGTGCATTTATGCACCAAGGTGCTTTGGTTTGTGTTTGGTATGGAAATGCACCAAGGTGCTTTTTTTTTGGTAGTAGCTCTGCCTTCTGCGCTGGTGGGCGTGGGTTCGATCCCCACCGAGAACAAATATTTGTGTGGCGAACGCAGATGTTTGTTCTATGTCTGGGTGTTATATTGTATTCTATGTATGTATTTACAAAAAAAAAGGATTATTTAAGTAATGTATCAGCTATCTGGTTCCCATAATACAAGCTCTGCTTAGTTTGGGGCTAGATAGTGTTGTGTGGATTGTCCGCATTATTTATTTGTTTATTATTTATTTTAGTTTGTACAGTTTGAATAACGTGTTATAGACAACTTTGTTGCTATTAAGAACTATTCTACTTCGAGGCTAAAAATAAAATATTAGTTACGAGTAAGTCCTCCAACTGCTAGATCTAGCGTTTTATCGTTAGATAGAATTAAATAGCAACACTGATGAAGTATGCGCCGAATTACGTTCCGTTATTAGTCAGTTTGATATCATAAACTTGAATTTTGAAATTTTGACCTATAAACTCAATTGTTCCCAACATTTTAGCTTTGTATAAACGTAATTCAATTGTAGTAACAAATTGAAATATCATTTGATAAATAATTGAACAAAACACTAGGATAATAGTAAATGACCGATCGATTAATCGTTCGATTATTGGATAAGCGTGTAACGCAGGGATTCCCAAAGTGGTCGATATCGACCCCTTGGGGTCGATATTGGTTTCCTAGGGGTCGATATAAACGAAAACAGATTTTAGGGGTCGACGAGGTCTAAAAATCGACCCCCTATTAAATAACCATACGTTCTTATTTAAAACTTTAGGTAGGTAGGTACTGTATTGTTTATGTTGAGTTACGTGTACTAAGAATAATTAAGACACATGCCGATGTGTCTCATATTATGTGAAAAAATATTCAGTAACGATGCCATGAAGCCTTCAAAAATGGATGACCACTTATCAAGAGTACATACTGACAAAAAAAGTAAGCCCTTGCCATTTTTTCAAGCACTTAAAGAAAAACTAGACAAAAGGCCATCCATAAGATCGATGTTTGCGTCATCATTAATTCTATTAAAGACGATGATGGTTTACGAGCGTCCTATAATATATCTTTACTAATAGCAAAGTCGGGGAAACCCCACACAATTGGAGAGCAGCTTGTCTTACCAGCCATTGCGGAGGTCCTTAATAATGTATTGCACAAACCAGCACATGATATTTTAAAGAGAATACCTTTGAGCAATAACACTGTTCAGAGACGCATAGACGAGATGGGACGCGATGTAGAAAACATTTTATGCAAGTTCTTACAGACAAACAGATTCTCTCTCCAGTTGGACGAGTCTACATTACC
The DNA here is from genome assembly GCA_947578465.1 of Thera obeliscata. NCBI lineage: Eukaryota > Metazoa > Arthropoda > Insecta > Lepidoptera > Geometridae > Thera > Thera obeliscata. Next base: position 25,001,742 of record OX387918.1, on the reverse strand, counting down.
CGGCAATGAAGCTCTGTTGTTAGGATATATCTAAGATGAAAATATGTGCCAAGAACTGCTTTTTGCTACATATTTAGAGACTGATACCAGAGGAGAATCGATTTTTCGGGCCGTGGAACATTTTTTTACTGACAAAGCTATTCCATGGAAGAACATTGTTTCTGTTGCGACTGATGGTGCACCGTCTATGGTTGGTCGTCATCGTGGTTTTATAGCTCACTTAAAGCGGCAACTGCCTGATGTATACTGGTCATTCACTGCGTGATTCACAGGCAGCATTTAGTAGCAAAAAAGCTGAGTCCTAGATTGCATAACTCATGTAATAAATGCTAATCAACAAGATTCGAAGCAATTCTTTGAACTCTCGGTTATTGCTAATTCTCACTGTCTTCTTTTATTGACCTAATTCAGAATGAAAAATAATTATAAGTTTAAAAAACTAGAGAAACCGACTTCATTGCCAAACGGCTAAACCGATTTTAATGAAATTTGTTTGGGACAATCTGGACGTAAGAATAACCTTCCAAATAAAAAAAAAAATCTAAATCAGTTCATAAATGACGAAGGCATGCAGTTACAAACATTTAAAAAAAATATTTAAAAAAAAATGGCAACACTGATTTTAATAAAATTTAAATGAGACTAATCTGGAAGCAGTGCCTTTCAGATACAAAAATAATTTTCTAAATCGGTTCATCAATTACGGAGGCATGCAGTTACAAACATTAAAAAAATATAAAAAAAAGGCAACACCGATTTTAATAAAATTAAAATGGGACCAATCTGGAAGCAGTACCTTTCAGATAAAAATATTTTTTCAAATCGGCTTACAAATAATGAAGTTATGCGGTTATACAAACATAAAAAAAAAAAAATACAACTGAATTGAGAACCTCCACCTTTTTGATTGGAAGTCGGTTAATAACACTGTAGCAGCTGTTTTAAGTTAGCGGACCATTATGAATAAGGGGGGTTGATCTTAAAAGTAGGTAATTTGGCCTTGGGGGTCTGAGGTAACGTTTTATTTTGGAAAAGGGGTCACTTGTCCAAAATAGTTTGGGAACCCCTGGTGTAACGTAACGCATCTCGTGTTGAAAAATATGCCATCAACAGAGATAGATGTCGTATTTCACTGAGAATTGGCTTTTTGAGTATAGACAGACATTTTTCACTCGGGATAGCTTATGTTTGTCAGAGATCAATAGGCCGAGATCTTTTAGGGACATTGAAAATCCCGGTCAGCCCGAGAATCATCCCCCAGGGGCATGATTCTCGGGCCGACCAGGATTTTCAATGTCCCTAAAAGATCTCGGCCTATTGATCTCTGACAAACATAAGCTATCCCGAGTGAAAAATGTCTGTCTATACTCAAAAAGCCAATTCTCAGTGAAATACGACATCTATCTCTGTTGATGGCATATTTTTCAACACGAGATGCGTTACGTTACACGCTTATCCAATAATCGAACGATTAATCGATCGGTCATTTACTATTATCCTAGTGTTTTGTTCAATTATTTATCAAATGATATTTCAATTTGTTACTACAATTGAATTACGTTTATACAAAGCTAAAATGTTGGGAACAATTGAGTTTATAGGTCAAAATTTCAAAATTCAAGTTTATGATATCAAACTGACTAATAACGGAACGTAATTCGGCGCATACTTCATCAGTGTTGCTATTTAATTCTATCTAACGATAAAACGCTAGATCTAGCAGTTGGAGGACTTACTCGTAACTAATATTTTATTTTTAGCCTCGAAGTAGAATAGTTCTTAATAGCAACAAAGTTGTCTATAACACGTTATTCAAACTGTACAAACTAAAATAAATAATAAACAAATAAATAATGCGGACAATCCACACAACACTATCTAGCCCCAAACTAAGCAGAGCTTGTATTATGGGAACCAGATAGCTGATACATTACTTAAATAATCCTTTTTTTTTGTAAATACATACATAGAATACAATATAACACCCAGACATAGAACAAACATCTGCGTTCGCCACACAAATATTTGTTCTCGGTGGGGATCGAACCCACGCCCACCAGCGCAGAAGGCAGAGCTACTACCAAAAAAAAAGCACCTTGGTGCATTTCCATACCAAACACAAACCAAAGCACCTTGGTGCATAAATGCACCAAAAAAAGTTTTGCGCCAAGCGTTGAGACATCTGTCTGACTCGCTTTTTCTACTACAATGTCCGTAAGGAACGAAAAACCATCCTTTTCGCACTGATTTGAGCTTTGTAAATATGTATGTCAACTTCAAAACAGTTACCTAGACGTCAACAACACAAAAAAACAAAATCAGTCTTACGGAACCACGCGCGCGGGCATTGTTTACGTATTGTGAATTTTAGTTTTTTTGCTATATTGCAAGTGTTTTGTGTTGTTTAGTGCTTAAATATCGCAATAATAACTCAATAAGTAGTTATTAACGATAAAGTTTTGTGTAAACAGTGATTGAATTCGTTCAAATCGACTAAAATAACCAGCACATTCTCGACTTTTTTCCCAAGAAAATTTTTTCACGCCGCTTTTTTATGTGAGTATTAAAAATTATTAATATGACAAGTAAATGCAACTAAATCCTTGCTTCAGGGCTGAAATAAGCTTTCAGGGGATACTATTTTTTTAACTATAATTACTTGTAGGACTTTTCTAGAAATTAAATATTATTAAGATCCACCTGCGCACCCGCGATGCAAAAAAATACGAGATGCAAATAATATTATCGCTTTATTTTTAAGTTAATTTAAATGAATGCTTCGAGTTCTGTCAAAGTTTTTGAGTTAGTCAAAATTTTTGATTCGGAACTGTTTACGTAGTATTAGGCCAGCAAACTCATCAAAATTCTAAATGCAATTCATCATGCCAATAAGCTCGAATACGAGAGATGTTTACAAGACGGGAATTCCAAGAACATAAACACTTATCTGGCGTTTCAAGTGGGTCGCGCGCGACGGGGCGTCTTGGCGCCAAAACAAATGCTAGCGTCGGTGATCGTCACACGTTTACCTAACTGTTTTTTTTTGGTTGTTTTATGAACCAAGGTGCTTCAAGCGTGGTTAATAATTTTCAGTTTTTTTTATTGAACTAACTGAAATACATTTCACTAGCGGGCAACACTCAAACCACAAAAAAGAAGAAGAGTTTATTTTTGGTTTTTGTCCAAAAGTAATTAAATTATTTTATCCCCATAATATTCGCATTACGGACAAAACTATAATAAGTGGGGCTCGTTGTGTTATTTACAAAGTGTTTATGAGGTGTTTGGTAGTGTACCAACCAACAAACACTAGCAAGCTGAAAAACTGCCGTATGAAACTGAATAGAGGTTTTTTACTCAAACAGCAGATGAAACTGGGGTAAAAAGAACAGCAGTAGACGTACACTGTTATATTTTACTAAAATAATCGTGTAAATCCCTGTCAAACATAATAATTATTCATTGTCTCATTGAATCCTATTTAGATGTCCAAATCTTTAGTTTTGATGCATTATGTACCTATTTAGTACCTATTTACTTGGTATAGGTGCTGGGCAAGCCTATTCCATCTAAAATCATATCATTCACATCAAAATTGTATTTATTCAGTTAAATTGTTCCAGGCACTATAAAGTTCCGCGAGTAGGGCTTGAGTAATCACCAGTTTAGCCCCTGAGGCTTATTTATATCATCTACAATAGATGAAAAGGCCTGTATGTAAATACTTTTATTCATATTTGTATTTATTTTGTTGCAGGAAAATCTGAAAAAACTAATAGGGAATGGTTGGTGAAGCCAAAAGAAAATTTACTATAAAGCTCTGTTATGGTTGAATAAAAATAGTGCTGGAAATTATATAAGTACTATCAGGCAACAATATTGTTAGTCTACCACTACACACAGGACTTACTTACTTTGCTTCGTCTATCTGTACAAACCACCAAGCTTGAACCATTATTTGCAAATAGCCCAACGGTTTCATGTGAATTTTGTAATTATATGTTTGTAAATAAAGTTATTTGTAAATAAAGATGTGGTTTTTATTCAGTCTATTAATTTTTTTCCTCTAGTAGGTATATAAAGTATAGTAGGTATTGTAGGTTTCTAGGTAGAGACTGTTTGGGTCCATCGGTGGACCATCACTCTCGTAGAGAGTATTATATTCCTTGGACCATCGGTCTTATGATATTTCTCTAATAATGTAGGTTATTTTTTATTTTGATTGTATGTCTCTAGTCCCATTTTCAAGTATGGTAAGAATTGTAATGAAATCTCTTGTATTTAAATGATAATGATTAAAAAGACAAGCTTTTATCAGAGCATTGATTTAATATATTACTGCACTTATATTCATCCTATTATGAGTTGACTGTTCATGCCGTTTTGTGGAAGGTCCGGTAGCTCTTGAAAAACCTTCCCCAATCTTCAGATACTGCCTCATGGGGGGTCGTTGGGAAGTGTACCCATTTATTGAATTCTCTTGATAGTACTGAAGATATGACAGATCCATTAGGATGCCTAGCCATAGCCGGTACCGACTAGCTCCCTGTGCTCAAGAAGTATAATGTGATGAAGACCTAGAAAAATAATGAAATTGTCATAAAATAATACCTGCAATCCACATTGGCAGAACAGTGTACTAATTTAACTTATTATTCTAGGTAAGTAAGGCCTTAAGGTAGGGACTTGTCTTATGCTGTTATGAGGCATATCCTATCTACCAAAGGTTCCTCACCATTGAATTAGGTATATTTAGTTGGTAAGAGGTTAGGTTACCGAATTATACCTTTGATTTAGTGGAAATCTTTCTCTGCTGCAAGTAGGGACCGCACAATATCTTCGATGAGTTTCCAGGCCAATGCTTTACTTAGCGTAAAGTGATTCTTAAAAACATAATCGGAGAGCTCAAAGGCATTGCACAACCCCGCACTTTTTCTACGTTTTCTGTAGCTGTCGAGGATTCTACGATGAGGTCGTCCATGAATTACATAAGGACATCATCCATTCTCTCTTCGAAAAGAAGCAATAAAATACAATTTTGCTGAAAATAATATTGTGTTTGTCAAACGATTATCCAATTCAAGAGATCTCGAATACTGCATTCTGTCTCGGCTAGTCCGGACTAGATGTTGTGTCTCGCATGAACTTCGACCGAGAAATTTGCAGAAAGAGATCGTGGGAATACGCCAAGATGGTTGTCACGACTTTTTGACCGACCTATGACGACATCTCCACCGTAAAATAATCCCGGTCAGCGCGAGAATGACGCCCCAGGTCAATTGTTTCTAAAACCCCCTGAAGTATCATAGTAAATTTGTTTAAATTTTGTTGACCGTGGCTTAGAACGGGGTTCATTTAGTATTATTTTTATTGAACTGCAACAGTTTCTTGTAAGTAATGCTTATCTAGTTTTAGATACATTGAAGTTAAAAATCTTCGAATATTCAAATATTTTTAGTATAAAAATTAGTGCATTATGTACTTACCTAACTTTAACATACATTAGGGCCTAATTCTATATTATTTTATAAAGCACTGACTCATGGCACTCACATTTCTATCACACTTACTTTTTATTAAATAATAAGTTTTATAATAAAAGCAACCTTTGATAAATACTTTCGTTGTAAATAATAATAATAATCTAAACATAACTGAGTTAGCTTGTATAATGAGAATAAAATATAATTACCAAAACGATAATACGTAACATTCACAACTTTTGATTAATAAATAAACACAACAGTTTGTATGAGCATTGGGCTCTAAAAAAGACCACAAAAGCAGCCAAGTGCGAGTCGGACTCGCCCATGAAGGGTTCCGTAGCATCAATTAACATAATATAAAGGTTTTTGTAGTTCGTCGAAAGGTAAATTGCGGCTTACGATTTATGACGTATAAAAAAAAACTGCTGACTAGATCTCGTTCAAACCAAATATCGTTGAAGGTTTGCATAGTAATGTACAACATATATTTTTTTTGGATTTATCATTCTCTTATTTTAGAAGTTAGAGGGGGGGGACCAACTTTTTTCCACTTTGGAAGTGTCTCTCGCGCAAACTATTCAGTTTAGAAAAAAACAATATTAGAAACCTCAACATCATTTTTGAAGACCTATCCCATACGTATGGGTTCGATGAAAAAAACATTTTTGAGTTTCAGTTTCAAGTATGGGGACCCCCAAAATTAATAGTTTTTTTTCTATTTTTGTGTAAAAACCTTAATGCGGTTCACAGAATACATCTACTCACCAAGTTTCATCAGTCTAGCTTTTATGGTTTCGGAGAAAAATGGCTGTGACACGGCCGGACAGACAGACAGACAGACAGACATGACGAATCTATAAGGGTTCCGTTTTTGCCATTTGGCAACGGAACCCTAAAAAGCGCATAAAATTATAGAATTTTTAATTCAAATCTGGTGTATTATTTAAGAACAAATATAATTATGGATTATCATATTATTTTTAGAAGACGAAGAACATTGTTAACTTCTACAAACAGTACACCCTTTTTCACATGCACGCCAACGCCCTAAAGTGCACGGTTGCTTTATTTGCTAAGAAGCATACTGTATTTCTTGTATTCGTTTATATTGGCTAAGATATAATGCTGCACCATTTCCGATAAACTTCAACAGCGCCTTTTTACTCTGGACTGGAATACCATACTCAGACCTCACTTGACATCCAACAAATCACCATAGATTAAATGAAATGAAATGATAAAAGTTTATTGAATGAACACAAAATACAGAAAAAAAAAACTAGGTATAGATCATTTTACTTTTCTGGATATACCTACTGCTTGTCGTAGATTTGCGAGATACATTATCCCAGAGGCCGATTTACGTTAAATTTCTATACTGCGTATTACATAAAATGCATGGAGATTAGTGCGCCGACATTTTCGTACTTACACAAATTAATTGAACGGAACGAAAACAGCTATGAAAGTCTAAAATGTTTGAAAATAAGTGATTGTGACCCCTATTAGGGCCGCTGTTCTCGCGTGTCAGTCAGTCGGCCGGACTCGAATGCGCGATGTCGTTTAGATCTGGTACCAAGGCGAGCGACGCACCCATCTCAGCTTATAGCCGCCTTGCTCTGTCCTGATCTTGATGGAGGCACCTTCAGCCGCCTTTACAGTTTCCTTCACCTGTTGATAAGTAATAATGACATTGAATATATTACATTCTCAATATTTGTTATGCCAGATTCTTATCTTTAGATTCGAGCATTATGGCAATGACCGCCTAAGCTAACAATGAAAGGGCCCTCCGAAGAGCGGAAGCGCACAATTGTAAATGCCACTAGCGGCCACCATCCAAGAACGTTGGAACGTTGCATAACTTAGGCAATCGGTTGAAAAGGATCAATAGCCAGTTCAACCAGACGCTTCTTGGAGTGCTATTCTTTGTAAATTAGTGTGACCATTGGTTAATTAAATCTCTGTAAGTCACACCAGTGAGTTTGAGAATCGTGTCGAGTGTATCGTCAGTTTTCTCCTGGTTGGTTTATAAAGTTTATAGCAGGTTTCATTTTTATATAAAAACTTAGTAACTTACGCTCTGCATCAAGTTTTGTGCGTTGCCGACCAGCATCTCAGTCGCTTCCTGGTCTTCTTCGCTGCCTGCACATTACAAACTATATTAAAATACGTATTCTACTCCTTGTTACAAGTAAATGTACGAGGTCATGCTTCAAAGAAATGACACGTGGCCTTTCTAAATATTCTGGACAATGGAGAGGAGTGAATGCAGAGATGACGGCTGACAGAGGGAAATGGAAGAAGAAGACGTGTTGTGCCGACCCCACATAAAGTGGGATAAGGGCAGGAAGAAGAAGAAGGGTATTATTTAAATAAATCTACAGTAAATACAAAGGTCTAGAAGCAAAGCCAAGTATCACATTTTACAAGCACTGTAAATTTTCAGGGTGGCTGGCGAAACTCTCTTTCTTTTGTAGAAAAATAATCTTGTAGCAGCGAATGTGACCTCCAATTTGGGTAGTGAAACTGTCAGTTTATTTAGTCAGTTAAATGCATTTAAAAGTTAGGTTCCTCCACACATCATGAATCATCCCCAGAGTAGCCGTCACCACTTGATGACAAATTTCGAATTCGAGCGTTATGGTTGCATAGATAACAAGTTATGACATGCGTGGTAAATGCTATGTTATAGGCAAAGGTTACCTACCTTATCATCAGGTGGGTCATAAGCTAGTAGTATAAAAAAAATATACTTTCTTGTGGTACAATGTACTTTTGTATCACTTTGAAATAATTGTCTTAGGTCGTGTAGTCAGGGGAAGCTGGACTGGGAGAGTTACTCTTAGATACAATAAACTTCAGTTTTTCAACAAAGCAAACACAAAAGCATAAGTTATTTAAAGCACAAAAACACATAAATACCTTTATAGTCCGGCATGCCGACTGTTAAAGCACAATGTACCCAATTAGTGAAGCGGACCGATAGACAGCACATACGTTTAAGATAGCCTTGCAACATTGAGTTATATAGGGAAAATCAAAATACGCATAATATTTAGAGATAAATGTTAATAAACACGCGTCAACTTAATATAGAAGCTGCAGTATTCTACAAAGCTTCATAAATACCGATTTAAATGAAAAGTGTACATAAATAAAATAATAACCACCGCAATGTGTGCAATAAAGAATAAAGACTTTTGATAATTTTCATTAGAGACCTGTCAAAAAATATATACTTGAGGGTGCTTGAGGCTTGATGAGTACTTATTATGGTACCATTACACCAATTTCAAACAATGATTTGCATATCATGTGTTGCTCAGCAGGAATCGAACCTATCGAACGACCGAGAGAATATCACTTTGCTAAAAAAGCGATATGTTATAGCGATTGTGTACTACAGACTAGAAACTAAACCCAGACTGTTAGTCAAGTAACAAACAAAGCTGTTGTAACCGCCTTAGTATTTTTAGTTACCATAAGCGAACACCAATAACCATATCTTCTTCTCTCTTCTACTCTTACTAAATGACAATCAACGCACATCCTAAACTAACTAGGTTAGTGATTGTTGGTGTAGTGTTTGTAGGGGTGCACTAAAAAGGAATTCCTGAAACTCAACCCCTAAAGCAGTGCAGCGGGGGTTGAAGTTCGTGTAGAAAAGGCAGATTCCACTAGTAGGTACATAAACAGAACAGGTCAATATAGTTTACCTTGCGCTCCCAGCATGGTCGCCTTCACGGTGGACAGGATCTTGAGCTGAGTGCCGATGGTGGGGATCCTCTCGCATACTTGCAGAAGGTTCTGAAGAGACAAATTTAATTCAAAAATAACTTGACCTAAAGTTTAGATAGTGCCTGGAACATGATTAAGTTCTTTAATCTATATGATGTCCCAACCACTAGGAAATCGCTGCTGTCAGTCGAGAAATCTTTAAAATTGGTATAACAGATTTTTAACAATCACTTTTATCAAAAAACAATCAAACTTTCGTGGTAATAAATGAATATGAATAAATATTACTCCAATTTTACAAAATTTTGTTTGGCGTTGCTATAACGCCTAGAACTAGAACAAATCGATAATAAAAGGAGGATGTTCTCAATTCAGCATACTTAGTCATAATCCACCTGTTCACTTCTGTCTTAAAAAATCCTAAATTATAACGTTCCGTAAATACTGACGCCGGAAGAGAGTTCCACTCTTTGGCAATTCGTACTATAAAAAAACAAACAGCTAAAAGTCCCTAACATAAGGTGCGCACTCACGGTTCGGATCCTCTTGTCAGTGCACTCAAGCGCGAGTTTCTTGGCGAGGCGCGTCACCTCCTCGGAAGCTTCTGCGATCGCCTTCGCCGTGGCGATCAGCTCGCGCTTGCTGCCTGGTACACACAACAACCACATTTATACAACGTACAACACCATAATAAACGTAATACCATACAGTAGTAAGGGGCCGTTCAAGTATTACGTAAGCACTATGTGGGGGCGGGGGGGTCTATGTATTGCTTATTTTGGATGACATGGGGGGTAGGGGAGTCTAGATGATGATTACGTCATCGGTAGTAAAATTACTTTTTTACACGAATGGCAACCCTTACATTGTCTTTGCTTGAAAACGAAACGCATTTGAACGGCCCCTAAGCAACTAATATTGCACATTGGCTAATTTCGGCTTCATAGAGCGTAGTGTACGTCAGAAAGAGATATAAGAAAGCAGAAAAGTCGATGTGCCATATTTATTGCCTACAACCTTATATAATTATATCTACCTACACTCTGCAACCGTGTTGCTAACGATGGACACATAACTCAACAAATCTAAATATCGAATCAAAAGCGTTACTACAAGACCGACTGCAGTATCTGTACTTTCTACTAATTTAGGAAATGAAATTATTAGTTTTCTGTTTAATTATGCTCAAGCAATGTGCATCCAGCTTCAAGAATAAAATAATACTAACTCCTTTGCAAAATGTGAGCAGTGACAACTGTTTTATCATGTTACTCCCTTCGTAAACGTCCTTACTTAGGAATATTGAGTACTAATAGATCTCAAATTTGTACAAGTACTATACGTGTTTGGTGCAAACTAAATAGTGTATACTTTGAACCCTAGATCGGCACAAATAGTGGGCAGACTACAAATACTGAGGATTATTAGAAGCACGAATTTGAAAATAGAACGAAACCAGACTGGCAGAAAAATAGGTGTCACGCGAATACATTGCCGAGTAATATATCTTTGAGAAATCAAAATATCCTTCTGTATTTTAGTGGACTAACGTTTAATACAAGAGCAAATTCTAGACTGATATTGTTTGGTGTGAGCTTGATAGAGGATTAAGGCAGTTTTACACAGGGTCAGTAACTGTCGTCAGTGCTGGCGCCGAAAACTGAGACATGCTATTTAGACGCAGTCAGTATTTCGTCATAGTCGTAGATATTTCTTGCGGTGCACACACGTTTGTAAAGTCAGTGCGGAAAAATGGATTCTCGAAAACATAAGAATATTGAAGTCAGTGCTGACGCGACAGTACTGTACTGACTTAAAATCAATTTATACGATAGCCGAGTCAGCCAGGTCAGCACTGACTCGGCAGTCGACTGACGTCAGTTACTGCCCCTGTGTAAAACTGCCTTAACGTAGCAAGGCCACACTGTTCGCATAAAATGCATGTAATAGTGGCTCTGCGTTATCCGGCATTGTTTGCACAAGTCATTCGCGTGTCGCACATTCATATCGATGCTAAATGTATAGTATACGAGTAGTTTATTCATCCGCCTTGACTACGTTCGTCGTCTCTAGCCATTACAGTTTGCTTAAACATTTGGAATACATTAAGACATTGCAATTTTAAAGATTAAATTTTACAGGTTTTTTTTTTTTTTGAAAGGTTCACAAACCAGCCATTACAACAGAATTTCATTGTATTCTAATATCTAAAACTTAATTGGCTGTACGGCCTTCTAGATGCGAACACAGCATGCATAGAAAACGTTCACATTACAAAATTATTACATATAGAATAAAAAATTTACAAAGAAAATTGCGGGTGAGTATTACCAGGAAGAAAATTATAAAAATAATAATAATTAAATAATAATAAAAAATAGTTACAACACAAAGAAACTTTTAATAGAGGTAACTGACTAATTCTAAAAGAACGATATAGGAAGAAATCCAATGCTGGGAATATGCTTCCATTTCCAGGGATACAAATTTGGTGTTTATAGGAGACCCAAGATCGATCTTCCTAGAAATGTAGAGACGTCCGTCAGTTTACTTTTACTTTTGTAGGCTGATGATGATGAGACATACAAAGATGAATACAACACTAAAGGCACTTACCGCTCAAGTTGAATGCGATCTCTGTCCGTAAGCGAATAGTAATGGTAATTTACATATTAGTGCTAGCAAGGAATGTGCGAATTAAAACAAGATACAAAAAACCTGGATCAAATTCTCAAACATTATAACCGGTGCAAAAAAAAACAACTATGTATAATTTTTTAGATCAGTTACGTTTAAGATAATTTTGTATTTGTTCCAGATTTAACATATTAGCGTAATACATATAATACACTCACGAGCAATGAATCCGAAAATTCCCTGGCTAGATTATGCGTTTACGATTATAAATAAATCAGCAGCGTATACAAATGCGTAGCGAGGCTCAATCAAGCGTCACTTTTTGCAAGTCGTGTTATAGCATATTTTCACAGGAAATACATTATTCTTAAGAAACGTTTTAGGGGTCCAAAAATTACGAAACATCGCAACGTGAGACATTGTCCTTCCATTTGTCTGGCACGGCTGACTATATTAATGATATTTAGCGCCACCAAAGTGGGAATAATTAGTTGCGGTGCCCTAACAAGATTGATATTTGAAACAAGTCTACTGTATCACCTGTATTTAACAACATAAGTGCAATAGACTAAATGAATTTGACTATTGGTTCGGTATTAAATTGTTATTTAATCACGTTTGACGAGCCAAGGTTTTGGGACACATAGCAATTTATTGTTAGTGTACTATCTTTGTCAATAAATTATTTTGATTCTGATTCTATTGCAAGTTTTCTGTAGTAGGTATAGTTACCCTTGGAATCGGACCGGACGAGCTCGGAGAGGCGCGCCATAAGGATGGCCATCCGCTTGGCGGCGGCGATGATCTCGTTGTCCTTGGAGGACCACTCGCGGACTGCGTGGTGCAGGTTGTGCGCCGCCACCTGTGTACCAGCACACACACAACATGTTACTGGAATTCACTATCGGAACAAGTCAGTGGACCTTCTTGAGATGTTGACATCAAACAAAGATACAAATGAAATATTGTGGACACTATCTAGCTCCAAACTAGAAAGCATGCACAATGGGATCCAGATAGCTAAAATAAAATACATACTTGAATAAATACATAATAGCTAAAATACAATACAACATCCGCACACATGACATCATCATCAGCATTTTACAAGATGAAAAATCACTGATCTAACCACAGCTCTGTCACGTAGTTCGTTAGGAATCCACCTGTTTGTAGACCACGTCACGTGGTTAGACAGACTTCAATCTATTTGCTAGTAATGTGTTTCGTTACAATGTGTCTGTTGTCGCGGGGCACTAACCAAGATAGGTTGACTGGGATGCGGCTGCCTCCTGAAGATGTCCTCTCCCTCGTCGTCGGTGTCGCTGGGCGGCGGCGGGCGCGGCGGCGGCTGGGTGGCGGCGGGCGGGGGCGGCGGGCGCGGGGGGGCCGCCTGCTGCGCGCGCCCCCCGCGCGCCACCTCCACCTGCGCGAGCGGGGGCAGCGGCGCCGGCGGGGGCGGGGGCGGGGGCAGCGCGTGCTGGCTCAGCGTCGACTCCACCTCGTTGGCTGCGTTGATTATCTGGATCGATTGAAAACGTTTATGTATTTGTGTCTTTTGTGGAAATGTATGGGGGAAGCCTATGTCCAGCAGTGACCTTCGAACCGTTTGCAGCGCCACGGGCTTGGCGCGCGCCACGCCGCCGGGGATGGCGCGGGGGGTGTACAGTGTGCGGGTACCTCTGCATTGGCGTGGCGCCAGGCGGGCGCGTGCGCGGCGCCGTGCAGCGCCACGGGCTTGGCGCGCGCCACGCCGCCGGGGATGGCGCGGGGGGTGTACAGTGTGCGGGTACCTCTGCATTGGCGTGGCGCCAGGCGGGCGCGTGCGCGGCGCCGTGCAGCGCCACGGGCTTGGCGCGCGCCACGCCGCCGGGGATGGCGCGGGGGGTGTACAGTGTGCGGGTACCTCTGCATTGGCGTGGCGCCAGGCGGGCGCGTGCGCGGCGCCGTGCAGCGCCACGGGCTTGGCGCGCGCCACGCCGCCGGGGATGGCGCGGGGGGTGTACAGTGTGCGGGTACCTCTGCATTGGCGTGGCGCCAGGCGGGCGCGTGCGCGGCGCCGTGCAGCGCCACGGGCTTGGCGCGCGCCACGCCGCCGGGGATGGCGCGGGGGGTGTACAGTGTGCGGGTACCTCTGCATTGGCGTGGCGCCAGGCGGGCGCGTGCGCGGCGCCGTGCAGCGCCACGGGCTTGGCGCGCGCCACGCCGCCGGGGATGGCGCGGGGGGTGTACAGTGTGCGGGTACCTCTGCATTGGCGTGGCGCCAGGCGGGCGCGTGCGCGGCGCCGTGCAGCGCCACGGGCTTGGCGCGCGCCACGCCGCCGGGGATGGCGCGGGGGGTGTACAGTGTGCGGGTACCTCTGCATTGGCGTGGCGCCAGGCGGGCGCGTGCGCGGCGCCGTGCAGCGCCACGGGCTTGGCGCGCGCCACGCCGCCGGGGATGGCGCCCTGCAGCCGGCGCAGGGCGGCGCCTAGCGCGGCGGAGAAGGACGCCTCCTCCGAGTTGTCGCGCTCCGTGCCGCCCACCAGCAGCACGCGGTTCGCCAATCTGGAGGTCATTATGTCTTTGTATATTCTTGTTTGTTTGCTTGGCTGCGCTGACCGTTGCGCCGTCGGATTCTAATCACTAAGAAGCTGTTAATACGGTTCAAATCCCGCTCAGCACTTAACTTTTACGACATTATAAAAATTGTTTTCTACTGAAACTGTTCCAACATGTTTAAAAAATGTGTGACGACATTATTATACCTTGCAATAGCAGAAGTGTTGTCGACCATCTTCTGAGAGTCATTGTTCCGTATCGCGTCCTCGCATAGGTATGTATGTTTCTGCATCAACTCACCTGCAACGATACATACTTTAGATTAGTTAAGATCAACACAAGAAATTATGGGCCAAGTTTAACCTTTCTACATCTTAGGCCGGCGTTCGACATCCTCATGCGACTCCGTGCCGGGACGGAGACGCGACATTTTAAACGCTATGGGTGCTTATCAGGTCCCGCTCAGGCACTATATTGGCAAGCCACGGACGTTAGTGAGCGCGAACTACTTTATGTAAAATGTTGTTATGGATCGCCACATAATGTGGTTTTTTGGGGTGGTATTTGGAGGGTGCGTAATGTGATATACTATCATGCTGAAGACGTGTTTATTGTTCCACGTCGTAATTAGTAAGTACTGTAATACAATAGAGGCTTAAGGACAAACTGTATCTTAATCTATGCCTGTTGTGCTGAGTTGGCGCTCACACCATAAATATGATTGTTGAATGGTACTCACCGGCGGTGCGGACGAATTCAAGCGGGTCGAGCGCCTGGTCGCAGAGGTCGCGCACGCGCAGCACGGCCTCGGCGTAGTGGCCGCGCAGGTTGGAGAAGTGCTCCTCCGCCACCTTGCTCTCCGGGTACAGCAGCCGGATCTTACCCGCCGCCACCAGCTGCGGCGACAGCTTCTCCACCTGCGACACAACGTGCAACGGTACAGACAACAAGCAGCAACGCTCGCGGCGGCCCCGCGGCGCCGGCTGAACGCCTGCAGCGCCGCCCCTCGCTCGTGTATACCTGTTGTGCGTTGTGCATGAGCTGGTCGGCGAGGCGCTTGTTGCCCCCCGCGCCCGCCACCACGGCGCTCGCGGCGGCCCCGCAGCGCCGGCTGAACGCCTGCAGCGCCGCCCCTCGCTCGTGTATACCTGTTGTGCGTTGTGCATGAGCTGGTCGGCGAGGCGCTTGTTGCCCCCCGCGCCCGCCACCACGGCGCTCGCGGCGGCCCCGCAGCGCCGGCTGAACGCCTGCAGCGCCGCCCCTCGCTCGTGTATACCTGTTGTGCGTTGTGCATGAGCTGGTCGGCGAGGCGCTTGTTGCCCCCCGCGCCCGCCACCACGGCGCTCGCG
Source organism: Thera obeliscata (assembly GCA_947578465.1). NCBI lineage: Eukaryota > Metazoa > Arthropoda > Insecta > Lepidoptera > Geometridae > Thera > Thera obeliscata. The sequence continues at coordinate 24,985,987 of OX387918.1, read as the reverse complement.
GCGGCCCCGCAGCGCCGGCTGAACGCCTGCAGCGCCGCCCCTCGCTCGTGTATACCTGTTGTGCGTTGTGCATGAGCTGGTCGGCGAGGCGCTTGTTGCCCCCCGCGCCCGCCACCACGGCGCTCGCGGCGGCCCCGCAGCGCCGGCTGAACGCCTGCAGCGCCGCCCCTCGCTCGTGTATACCTGTTGTGCGTTGTGCATGAGCTGGTCGGCGAGGCGCTTGTTGCCCCCCGCGCCCGCCACCACGGCGCTCGCGGCGGCCCCGCAGCGCCGGCTGAACGCCTGCAGCGCCGCCCCTCGCTCGTGGAAGGCAGCCTCGCGACCCGGCGTACCTGCTCAACGAACATTATATTAATAGGCGTTCCATCATTCATCCCTCACTATCCAGCTCATTACTAAGCAAACCAAGCGTTAACCAAAGTACTACTCCGCTATTTTATGGAATTGGACTGGCTGGGGTGAAATTTGGCAGGGGGATAATGCACAATACACCCCATGGCGGGAAGTCAGTGCAGATCTTATTCCCTCAACTGTATGCTTGTTTAAAGGTATGGGATGGTAGTGTACCGGGCGGCGCGTTGACGGCGTCGCAGAAGTGCCGTAGCGGCGCCGCCACGTCGATGAAGTCCTCCACGACGCGGTTCACGACGGCGCGCTCCGACGCACGCTTCAGCAAGTGAAGCTTGTCCGTCAGCTCCCTGAACACAATGCACTTCATACATTATACACTTCACACATTCATCAACCACAACTATCATGTGCAAGATCTTAAATAAATGCAGGCAGCGGTGGATTTACACTAGAGGCAGTCGGGGCAAGTGCCTAAGGCGGCAATATTTTAAGGGCGGAAAAATTTTGAATGTTAAAAACTTCATTGGGGCTATGTGGAACATTTTTTTAAGAAAAATGATTTTGCTCAAATTCTGACAAATTCAACTATAAAAAAAACACAATGATAAAGTTTCTGCAATAAATTAGTTACTATATAAATTAATTTTGAAAAATAAAATATATAAATTATAAGTTAAGTAAAATTCCGTATTGGGGTGGATTTTTTTCCGATGCCCAGGAGAGCGGCATTAAGTCTAAATCCGGCTCTGAATGCAGGTATAATCCAACATAACTTGTCCTTCGGAGATCTTTGCCTTCTCGAGCCCTTCAGACAACGTTACCTGGTGAGTGCCTTGGCTTCGTCGCTGTCCCCTTGTCCGCTGGCGCACAGGTCTGCTAGCCGGTCGGACAGACGCTGTACTTCCGAGCACAGCTGCAGGATCTCCGCCTTCTCACGACCTTGGAGCCCGTCCGCGATCTACAAATATTAACATGACTAAGTAAGTGAGTGGAAGAAGAAAACCTGTTGTGCCGACCCCACTTAGCGTGGGATAAGGACAGGAAGATGATGAAAGTAACTTTTTGCGAAAACGACACATCAAAAAGTTGAGATGATAGATGGCTTAAAACACTATCTAGCCCTAAATTAAGCAGAGCTTGTACTGTGGGAACCAGATGCCAGTTTGATTCATGTTTGATCTTCTTATCGAGTCAAGACTCTGAAACCCTCCTCGACCAATATGTAATAGGCCACCTCAATGGCTCTATTCGATGCCATTTTCAAATCTTCTATTGTGCAGTTGGTCGTGCACAGCGGACAAGAAAGCAGGTATGGCATGTCCTGTATGGGGCCCCGCAGTTGCACGGTACTCTGGACGGCTCGTTAATTCCTCACTTAGCCAGGTTTTTTCTGCAGCGGCCGACCTGGATCCGGAGTCGGTTGAGAGATTTCCAAATAGGCCACTGCAGATCATGTCCAGGTGGTAGATGTTCTGGAGGAGCTATAAACTGTAGAGGGAGAGGATGTTTATTTTCTCCACAGCTCACATTTCAAACTCATCGCACTTTCTTCTGAGGTGGTATGACTCAGGAAACTTTTCCTGATTGATTGATTGATTAGATACATGTTTGAATTAAAGACGGCGTTACCCGTTGTCCTTGCGACACGATGCTGTTGATGGCGCGCTGCCCCTCAATGCGGGTGTGCGGGTCGCAGGCGGGGTGCACCAGCCACTTGTGCGCGGTCTCCAATCTGCACACAAACACTCATGTTCATAATTATCTTCACTGCTACTATTATCGTTTTGGATTTTTAAAAGGATCATACAAAAAAACGGTAAAAGCCAAGCCGTAGTTTATTGCCTGTTCTTCTAGGCTTGGTCGCGTAGAACTGGCACCTAGACTCACCTAGCTGTAAGACGTTTCAAAGTGATCCTTGAGTTACTACTGAATAAAGACATCTTTGACTTTGACTTATAACAGTTTTTGAGCTTAGCAGACCGCTAAGTCTGTCTAACTGGTGACATGAAAGAGACAGTGACAATAGTCTCTAAGCGAGCCGCTAAATAAGGCATTATGAATGAGGGGATAAAACTTTAAGTAATCGGCAGTTTGTCTACTACGTGACCGTGAGCGATGTTTAAAACTTGTTTGCCGTTATAATAGTGCATGAGATACGTGGTAATGGCGTGAGCGTGCCCTACCTGGCTAGCATGCTCTTCCCTCCCTGCTTCTCAGCCGCTCTGACGCCTTCGTTGACGGCGGAGTCTATTTCATTCAGTTGGTTGCGCAGGTCCGCCGCCAAATTCAATGCCTATCAAACAAATTACAAAATCAAATAAAAATAAATAAATTGTAAGGCCACAACAACACAAACGAATAGACACAACAATTTATTTATTTTAATACATAGCCATTTTTGGTGTTTTTTGCGTTTTTACGAGTTTATAAATGAACTAATTCGCTACTTGATGTGTTCAAATTACGATGTATTGTGGATATCGATGATTTGTCGAGCAGAATTTTAAAAACCAATCATTTAAATAGAATCGTATTTTTAGCATTTAGGTTTAGAAAACCCTGGTTACCTAGTTACTTATTTTTTTCTAATAAGACCGATAAAGTTGATTGAGTCTGGTTGTATCGAACGTACCTTCGCCTCCCGGCCGTGTCCGTACTGCCTCTCATCACAAAGATGATCAGCATTAATGCCACCAGATCTGAAAATAAATAAATCATAATTTTATATTTCCTTTGTCTTGAAATTTTCGTAGGGCGTAAAAAGTTTGAGGCCTCAGTGGCAAGTATCTGTCTGTGCCCTTCGTAGCTCCGAAACAAATGCTCCGATTTGAATGCAGTTTAGTTTGCTAGAAAGCTGATAGTTCCAGGATGGTATTGCACGGCGTCAGCATGGTATGGGTAGAGGTAGTGACCTGACATGTCTCCGGATGCTGTCGGCATGCGCGGGCGCCAGATGCTCGGCGGAGCGCTGCGCCGCCGTGAGGACGCCGCGGAAGGCACGCTCGCCGCCCGTGTTGCGTATCGCATCAGGGTCCTATATAGCACAACACACAAGGGCTAATTTCACTTATAGCTGTAGGCAATAAATATTGCACATCGGCTAATTTCGGCTTCCTATAGCGAAGTGTGCGTCAGAAAGAGATAGCGCTCTACGAAGCCGAAAAGCCGATGTGCAATATTTATTGCCTACAACCGTTTAAATCCAGTCGTGTACCAATGAGTTTTTCTGTCGAATAATTTATGTACACATTGCTAGTGCTCCCAAACGGTGAAGAAAAACATCGTGAGGAAACCCGCGGCTTAGTCAGCTCCGCACGTATTGACCATGTCTTTCCTGTGGATTAGGCCGACTAAGCTGTCAGGGTGGTATAGATGCTGGGCAAGCCTATTCCATCTAAAATCCTGTCCCAGGCCCTATAGCGTCGCGCGATTAGGGCTTGTGTAATCACCAGTTGCCCCTGACGCTATATAAATCATCTACAATAGATGCAACAGGCCTGGTAACTTTTTTTTACAACCATACATATTCATTTTGTTCAACTTGAATCGACATCATAATGCTCTCCCGAACGCGTCTAAGTAAACTAACATTGAGGAAGTCGTGTGCTGCGCCCATCTTGCCGTGTATCTGCGCTTGTAGCGCCTTCAGCACTGCCATATTGTCCTTCTCGCCGCCGTCTTCTACGTAAGAGGTCAGCTGTAGCACCCTGCAACAAAATCATATCTAATGTCGCACTTAAATGATGAAAACCGATTTTGTTGACAAAAAAATATTCATGTCTATTTCGTCTGTTTTATTTTTAACATACATTACCCTCTTTCTGGGAAAATAGTGTTTACTTTATAGGTGATTTCTTAATGGGTAGTCGACTAGTCTAAGGAATTTCCAGGAAGGCTCTGCTTTGCAGATTCCGATACATCATCGTTCGGAACTTTTAAGAAGCATGATACGTATTTTCTACCAACGTAACTATTGGAATAAATTTAATTTCGCCACGTTAAATGAGCGCTAGCGGTTAACCTGCGCTATCGTATTGGATACTTTTACAACTGTACCCGAAGTCCCAGTGCATTTACAACATTTCGTTACCAAATGTTGTTTTTGTTTCGCCTATTTGTCTCTGTCTATTGTATGGAGAAAAGATGAGACAACAACTCTTACTACGTAACGTATTTTTGCAGTCTCATATTTTCTCCATGCAATAGAGAGAGATAAAAAGGCGAAACGAAAACAACATTTGGTAACGAAATGTGGTAGCAAAACTCCGACTTCGGGTTCTGATTGCAGCTGGATTTTTATCTTTTTATTTTCTTTTTCTTTTCTTTCTTTGATAGCTACACGTTTTGACTTCCATCACACCTGATGGAAAGTGAAAATGCAGCCTAAGGTGGAGCACGTTTAGCTATAATCCACTTGTTCCCTGTACCTTACCTCACTTGTTCATCTTACCGAATGATTTCGTGAATTTCGTCGGCCATCCTCTGCGCTAGGTAGTTTCTATTTTCTGCTGCTTCTTCTATAGCCTTACCACCTGAAATAAATAGTTCTGTAATGTTGAGATGGATGTCTGGAGTGACAATGGATAAGAAATGATGATATATAAGGGGAAGTTTGAAAGTAGCGCCAGTGACAGAAAAATTGAGGAGCAATAAGCTGCTGTACGGCATGTCATGAGGAGGGATGAAAGTATGTGACTAGGAGAGTGATGAGTATGGATGTAGATGGATATGTGAGCAGAGGTAGACCAAGGTAAACGTGGATGAACTGTGTGAAAGATGACATGGCTAGGAGAGGAGTGAATGCAGAGATGACAGATAACAGAGAGGAATATGTTGTGCCGACCCCACATAAAGTGGAATAAGGGCAGAAAGAAGAAATAAATGAGCTGCACGGGATGTTAGTTGTGAGTACAGAATGTAGGTACCTTCAGTGAGTATGTGTATGTATATCTTCATGGCGCAGATGAGCACGGGCGCGAGTTGCTTGACGCTCTCGAGGCATTGCGCCAGCGTGTCCGCGTGCGGCGGGTGCGTCAGCTCGGCCGCGCGCGACGCCACCTGAGGCACGTCATCTGATCAGCAAGCTATCATTTCAACATTCCGTCATCGAAATGTTGTTTTCGTTTCGCTTATTTGTCTCTGTCTATTGTATGGAGAAAAGATGAGACAGCAAAAATACGTTACGTAGAAACGATCGAAACGAGTTGTCTCATCAATTTTCCATACAGAAGTGAGAGACACCATGCTCACACGAAAACAACATTTGGTAGACGAAATGTGGTAGCAAATCTCCGACTTCGGACATACTTTGATGTACACTAAAGAAATTCGAATAGGCGCACCTTTTAATAAAGAGATTCAGGCTGGCATTGTGTCAACTTTTGAAGGGTAGTCAGAGGTACGTCTAAATATTACATTTAGAGCACACCCATAATTTACAGAACTTGATTTTTGGTAATAAGCTGGATGGTAAAAAATAAGTAATGATAAATTACCTCCCTGGCCGCCCTCGACAGCGCCGGCGAGATGTCTCTGAGGAACTGGACTAAGTCCTCCATGGTGTCAATCACCTCCGCCACTCCTAGGTAATCTAGCACCTACAAACAACACACACACTCTATCAATCTAGCTTCATATTTAATTCTCGAAGAATTAAAATAAATGAAGGCAGCAGAGATCACTGTTAGCGATAATGATTATTGATTTCTCTTTTAGATGTCAAAGATTTTTTTTTAATTTTCAAATGACTATATGAAAATAAATATTAAAACATGCTTCCAACTAGAAATAAGAGAGATGTTGCTATGTCCTTTACCTTTTTGCACTCTTTTACAATCTTCCTGACTTCAGATTCATCGAAGCAGAGAAGCAACGCTGAAGTACCCTGCAGAATTCCACGGGAACCTTCGATCAGCTTTTTTCTGAAAACCGTAAAGTGGGTAAGAATCTGCTACAAGTAGATAATAACTCTGAACTTGAGCCACAGGGGAGGCGTTAATGATCATCCAGTTATTGTACACCCTGTTAATACGATGCCAATTGGGCCTCATATACACTGTAGTAATTCAATCATTGTAGACTTGAACACTTGTCCGTGATACTTTCTATGGCGGATCGGACTTGGATAGGCTAAATTATGTTAGAACATAAATATAAATTACGCACAAGGCGAGCGAGCAAAGCACGCACTGCAACAACAGTACCCTTTAAGGACCATCACCGGCCATCGCGGATCCATCGCTAGATAAAAAAATCGGTTGTCTGTAAAGTCGGTTTACTGACGATAGTTGAACGTGATAACGTCATAAGAAAATACTGATGGAATGGTTGCATTTTTCCGGACCCGGACCCGACTCGGACTCGGACTCGGACTCGGACTCGGACTCGAACTCTCGGACCCGGACCCGGAACCCGACCGAACCCTTACCCTTACCCTCATTTACCCTAACCCTCATTTACCCTTACCCATTACCCGACCCGGGCTCGGGCTCAGGTAAACGGAACGACGAAACGACGTAACGACGTATGAGTCATGTTTTTTCGTGCGTGCAGCCGGCTCCATCGATTTATAAGACGTTATCACGTCAAAATCGGTTGTCTGTAAAGTCGGTTTACTGACGATAGTTGAACGTGATAACGTCATAAGAAAATACTGATGGAATGGTTGCATTTTTCAAAAGAAAATTTTAGTTTTACTGAATTGAATTGAATGTGAATGAAACTGAATAATACTGAATGAAACTGAATGAAACTGAATGGAACTGAATGAAACTGAATGAAAAACCGGACCCGGACCCGGACCCGGACCCAGACTGAACCCTTACCCTTACCCTCATTTACCCTTACTCTCATTTACCCTTACCCATTACCCGACCCGGGCTCGGGCTTAGGTAAATGGAACGACGAAACGACGCACGTAACGACGTATGAGTCATGTTTTTTCGTGCGTGCAGCCGGCTCCATCGATTTATAAGACGTTATCACGTCAAAAAGTAACAATTGAAATGTTGAACTGCTACAGTGTACACCTTATCAATTTCACTGTGGAAAAAAATGGATTAATTTTGACTGGGTGTACATTAACCGGACGCGAGGACAGAATATACCGAATGTTGTATGGCTCGGACGTTGAATGGAATATACCTGGCAGGTCCTGAGTAAGGGTCCGAGCGCAGCATGTCGGAAGCTTGCTGCAGCAGCGTGGCCGCCGTCTCGACTCGCCGCAGCGCGCCCGGCATGTCCTGTCTCAGCACCGCGTCGTCTGACGACTCGATCGTCTCATGACCCACCTGGGAACGTACATCACATTATAATAACTTAAGCTTATTCGGTCCAAGACGTCGGAATGCGAATGATGGAACTCAAATGGAGTTGGGCAGGACATCTGGCAAGGCGTGGTGACGACAGGTGGGGCAAAAGATTGATGGAGTGGTGGCCGAGGACTGGGAAGAGAGGCGTTGGACGTCTATTAGCACGATGGGTTGACGACATTGTCAGCGTCGTGGGCCGCTGTTAAATGAGGGCAGCCCAAGAGCGTGGTGAGTGGTAAGAGCAAAGAGAGGCCTATGCCCAACAGTGGGTTAAGTCAGGCTGCGGATGATGATGATGATGATTCGCCTCTATAATAGGGTCGTATTCATAGAGCGCCCAACTAAAGAACGTCTACAGTCTACACACAATATGACCAGAGAACCGGAAAATATCACAAATTAAACGTATAGAGGTGTGGGCATAAGTAAACATTTTCGGAAACGGAAAGCGTTCACCTGTTTTAGTCTAAAATGCGAAGCCTCTTCCAAGATTCGTCGAGCATTTCCTAACATACTTTCAAGTATTTTGGTCACGCATATCAAGGTATGGTTCTAATTCGAAGCACAACACTATATCACATCACAGTCAATTGGTCATTATGAGTCAGATCAGTTAATTTTTTCTAGTCCCTTCATGGGGCACCTCCGAGTATTTTTTTAGCTCTCTCAGATTGTTTCGTGCCCGATATCCGGAGAAGTACCGTCACGTTCACAAATGACACCGATCTGCAGCTGTGCACTGATTGTATGCGTGAGATCGCAATGCAAATGCAACTGTTCCGCTGCAGCAGACAGAGTCCTTGAACCGCCTTGAACGGAACAACATGCACGCACGTGCATAAGGTGAATTCGACATTGTGAGCACTCATAGGATAGGGCGAATCTTTGACTTCTGACCCTAAGTTCATGAGTTTAGATCACCAAAATATTTGGAGGTTTTTGGAAGCTTTTTCTACAGTCAAACCCATAGCCAACTAGAAATTCAATGTCACCGTACTCCGCAAGTACGATGGGGATTACAGCATCGTACTTGGGGATTACAAGCTTATCCTGTTCAAGAGGTGAGTTACCTTGACGAGATTATTGACGGCCAGGGAGACGGCCTGCACTGGCCTGGCCAGGTCCGGCATAGCGTTGCCATCTTCCGCTTCTTCGTGAAGGATCACCAGACGGGAAACCTGTAACAGAATAGATGATATAGATAGATATATAGATCGTCATATTTTTTTTTATACTACTAGCTGATGGAACAATCATATTGCCTGATGTTAAGCGGTAACAATCGCCTATAACAAAGTATTGCCTTGTAGGTCACGCACGTCAGGAACGTACCCTACGATGCACTGCCCTGCGTCCATCAACTTGAGGCTTACAGACGACATATAGTCGGATTTTTAATTAGACGATACCGACTGACAGTAGCTAATGTCACTTTGTAAAATAATGTTGCCATATTTAAAGTAATAGTGCTGCGTTCAGTTCTCGTTCAATCAGATGAATGAACAATGAGTGAATAGTTAATCATTTCAAACTATAAAATAATATTGAAATTTGTTTAAAAAAATGTATAAAAGTGCTCTGATATAAGTTACTTGTAGTAGGTATCTAACTACAATTAGTTTTTTGACGGTTTATTACAAAGCGCGGCGTGGCGACTAGTGATGATGCCACGCGCGTCGGTCATCAGTTTGTTTGTAATTCGGCTTCTAACCTCTGGTCTGATAGCACGAATGTTTTCCTGCGCTCACGCTGTTCAGTTATTGTTTTTGTAAAGTTTTTCGTTACGTTGTGTTTGTGGTAATTGTTGTGTATTTTGTTGCTATATTGTTTCGCGCGAACGATATGGATCCTCAACCAAGCACGTCAAGTCTAGTTCGGCACACTAACTATTCACTAGAAAAACGAGGCAATTTCATTCATTCAGGAGTTTTTTCAATCATTCACTTTGTCACAACACTATTTTTATTTCATCAAAAACTGACAACACAGTAAACGTCAGCTGGCTTCGTCTAATTAAAAATCCGACTATAGATAGTATATTTTGCGGACAGTCTTAGATTCACCAACATAAAGTTACTAACAAAGAGAAAGGCATATTCTAACAATTTGTATACGCTTATCGTATACTATAGGTAACCTCTCTTTTCTACCTCAGACTAGCAATCACTTACACTTTCACTAGAGTTCCCACGGCAGATAAGCTGGTAGACAATGGTGCATAAAAAACGCGCCACACGACTCTTAAAGTAATGGACACAGAATCTGTACTATGTGGTTATGGGAACCTAGTAGTGTCAACACGCAAGTCTCATGTAGGTAGAGCTTTGACATCAAATATGTATGGCTTGATCATTGGTCAATGGTTATTGCAACAAGTCAATCAATTGATTGTAGTCATCTGTAAGACCGGTAATCATTATTGTCCTGCTCAAAATCTAACCAAACCAACGTAATAAAGCGCTTTCAGTTTGATTGAGTAAGAAGTTTTGGCACCTCAGAAGCTCAGTTTCTTCGAGTAAGATTATAATGGACCGCAGAAAATATATATATATATATATATATATATATATATATATATATATATATATATATTTATATATATTACAAACCTTATAATCAGAAAAGACTAATCGCAGGCACGTTTCACACATAGTTTGTACAATGTACATTATACTAGTTTCGTCATACATTAAAATCATCAACGACATCTAAATGAGCAATGAATTAGATCTCATTTGGAGGCGGTCGATGCCAGGCCGCCATGTTAGGCGCGCGCGCAGATCGCCCGATTAGGACAACGTGTGCTTCATTCATAGTTTTTGCCTACACATGTGGTTAGAATAATATTCAATGAGCTTTCGATTTCAATAGGCATTCTTGCGCGTAATGGGTTTGTTATTATTAGATCCTGATTTAATCAAGGAACGCCTGATGACATCATGTCCTGACCAGTTCAATGCTACGATTCCGTTTAGGAGAGCAATCATCCTTAGTCAATTGAATCATCACTGAATTAGATGTGCAAAATTAAACTAAAACAACTCCTTAGTTAGTAGCTGACCTGACCCTTAACAATTTTTCGTATAAAATTCTAAAGATAAATGTTGCCAAATCACATTACCATCCAGCAAAAGCCCGCAAACGGTCGAATACAATAACTCAACGGTATCCATTTGCTAAATCAAACAAAAGCTATATCACGATGGCCTGATAGATGGTTCGATATCACGATGGCCTGTCATGTCACGGACCAGCTTTCTCCATCAAGGGTTGGCATTTGGGCCCGCCGCGCCGCATCGGATAGGGAGCGGGTGCGGCGTCAGGCCTTGGTGGTGACCTTTCGTGAAATATGGGTCTGGATTTGCGTGATGGGGAAGGCGTGGCTAGATATGGCAGTAAAGCTCTTAATGTCTTAAATCAAGGCAGCGCCAAAAACGAAGGAAAAAAGTTAGAAATAGCTATTTTTTATTTTTTTATTGGCTATATTATAGACAGAGCTCTTTATATACAGAGACATAGCTCTTTATAGACAGAGTTTTTAGGCCGTCTAAGGCTTTCCTCATGGTTAAAATGTTGTTAATTACTAAATCGGCCACAATGGGAACTATGAAGCATGAACGCGCTTAGATGAACTAAGCGTTATACCTACGACTTGACCTAAGCTTCTTTACGCAAATCTACCTTCACTAAGTACGACTTGATGAGATTGAAACACATTTTTGATGAAAAAAACATTTTTTTTACCGAATCAGAAAAAAAGTAACAATTGACCAAAAGTACCAAGAGCTCTAGATTTTCGGTGAAAAAAACACTATAATTTGTCGAAACAAAAATTTGCTCTTTCCGTTTATAAGTAAGTAACCTCATTATTTTAATTCCTTTTCTCAGAGCTTATGGATTCCACGAAATCATTTTGTACTTGACTCACTTCTAAAGCTTCTACTAGTCATCTCGAGGATAAATACGCGTCATTGAAAGAACCAGAGGGTTGACCAACCTGTTCTAGTTTTATGGTAGAGTGCTTTGAACTACTTACTGTTGCATATTATCACGTACCTACGTGGGTCAAGGTCAGAGAAAACAAGTATGATAGATTTGTCTTCAAAGTGCCACAAGCTCTGTAATTTTTAGAGTTTTCTGTTTTCGTTTTAGCAAACGATCCTATCTGTATTAGTCCAGGCATACAAACATATAAGCCAATATAATGCCTAGTCACTTTTACAACAAAGTGCTCTGAACATTTCGAATCGGAATATAAGGCACTCAATTAGCGTGCACAGAAGTGATTCCGCTAAGCTGCCCTTCACACAGGAACAGTAATAACATTGGTGACGTAATCCACCGGTCGCCAGCTGTTATAAATAAGCGTGTATAATGACATTTTGTTACACTCCACAGGGTCGTTCAAGTGACGGTTATCGTATGCCAAGGCGTTAACTGGTCGCTTGTTACTATCGTCATACAGGTTCTCGAAATTATCTTAAGAATGGACTCTACTTTTGAACAAATGCATAATAAAAACAACATTATTTTGTGGAAGAGATAAATGTATCGGTAATGTTCAATTTTTAATGTACCTATTTGGAAATGGTAACCAACAGCCAACATAATCGTTATCACAGCCTCACAGCTAGTGAATGACATTGTCATCATTTAGAATACACTTATGACTTGATACCAGAATTGAAGACAACCCCAAGGTGCTCGTAGTTTCCAACAATACAAATCATTCAAATTGTTGCAGGAATCAAGTTCTTACATCTCGCTTACGACTTCACAAGCCACGTAAGTCGTCAGCAGATTTCAATCTGATTGAAAATAGATAGTATCGTCAATGTTTACTTTAGATTGTGACCTGCATGCCGCAGCGACCTTGACCCACAATCTCGCGTGGTGCAGCGTAGGCGTTTATCTCGATGTGCCTGAGATACAATATACTACAACATTGCGGATGCAGACACTACAGAACTAAGCAAATCAACTTCAAAACTCGAGTCTTTCTATAGGAGCGAGAGCATTGGAAAACATAGTGTTCAGTACATACTACATTTAAAAGTTAGAAATGTGTGAGATTTCAAAGTCTGTATCGAAGCAAAATAAACTGACGATGAATGTTTACGCTACGTATCTCCTGCTTCACATTTAGAACGTAACAAAGAATGTGTGAGAGTTATCAACAAAATCGATCAATGATGCCTCGCCAAGGACAAGGTTTCTAAAAGCTATACCTACCTGGATGACGTATTAGCACATTTGACTACTACCGGATTTGCCACATTCGACTACGATAGAGACGAGTGGCTACAAATACTTTTAAAATAAAACACCTTCGGATTCACCCACACAGATTTCGTCAGTTTGGCCAAATAAAAGTTATAATTTATGAAAGCTGGTAAAGCTATTCTTGTTGAATTTACGAATTAGGAGAACTTTGTGATGAAAATGTGGAATTGTGGAGTTAAAAACAATACACCTATGCATAATTTCGATATTCGGTAGAGTATATTACAATCCTACGGTCTTGGTATAGGTGAATTCGCGTTGGTGTCACACCTATCGACCATATGGTGGCCGAAGGTGAATATGAAAATGTAACGGCTTGAGATTGAGAATATTTAAAGAAAACAAAGGCGTATTATGTTTATGTTACATTACTTACGTTTCTAATCTAGAGAAAAATAAGAAGATTCAAAAGTAAGGTAGGTACCTATTGTTACACGGTTTTGGGAATAGGACATCCCTGGTTGGAGCTAGCGCATCTCTAGTGGTGAAGAAGAAGGAGAAGGGGAGAAGATATGATATGGCGTCGTTATGCATAGTTGTATTGTTTTGCGGTCTAATAAAGTAAAACAGAGTTGTAGCTACAATCAATGAAGAGTTTTCGTGCTAACACTATGTAACGCGGAATATTTTGGGAATGAACGGTACAATTTTGCAACAAACGAAAGTGACAAATGACTGTGAAAGTTACCTATATTGGAAGCCAGTATTTCATACATCTTTTTCAACCCTTGATATTCTCGCTATGACTCGCTTGCGGAATAATGAGATTAAAGTTCACCATGCTCTAACATTGAACCAACAGAGTAACTATCTATGTTATACTACACTACTACTACTATGTTATTGCAACGTAACTGAAACGCCGGGAAAATAAATAAAATAAGGAAATTAGAGTAAAAAAATCACCTTAATCGAAATTAGAGTAATAAAATCACCTAGTGTGAACCGGCCCCATTTAAACATTATTTCGTCCACAATAGTTTTTCAAATCTACCCACATCTGTTTTGTTTAGCCCGAATCGAACATCCATTTGTATAACATTGTTTTAGTTCTCGTAAGCGATTTTTAATCTTAAGAGAATTAATAATAAAGATCTTAAACCTTAATTTACGCGATAAATACTCGTGTAATAGATTCAGTATGTGTTATGATCGCGAAAGATTATTAAGTCTATTCATGTTACGTAGGAAGTCTGTAGTTAATAAAGGGAACGACCCATCAAGAAGCGAGCTGTAAATCTGTCTTCATCAAAACAACATTTTACACAAAACACTGTAAGCTGTTACGAAACCTTACGTCGTCGATTCCAATTTTAATTTTAGGTGAAAACGAATTACAAACAAGCAGCCAGTAAAAACATGAGTCAGTGTTTAAAATTAGAATTACATCACCTGGCAACACTGTTTTGTGTATTAAGTAGTATTATTTAATCTGTGGCACAGTCAACAATGTTTAACGAGAGAACCAATCAATAAAACATTGATTGGTTCGCTGTTGGATCATCATGCGTCGAACAATCTTAAAGTGTTTGAACTGTTGAGTTGCTGGGTACTCCACTGATTGCCTATGAGAAATCTGCGATTTTTTAATGTTAATTTATAGCTCATTCGTTATTTTAATGTTTCAAAGTTCATTGTACAATATTCTTGGCAATATTCTTCTGACAAAACACATTCGAAATGTACTCGTACCTCTCCTACAAGAAAATTATACTAATACGCTCGCTGACAACACGATTTATATAGCAAAACAAGCACTAGAGTACAGAAAGGGCAGTCCTGAAATAAAGCAGCATCGGGAACAGACATACCCTTTATTTATAGCGTGACTTTATCTGGACGTATAGTAAATCTTTAACAGTAAAGTTGTGCAACAATCCTCGCTCCGTAAGAGTTTTAAAGGTCGGCAGAGCAATAATAAATAAATAGATTGGTGGTTACCTACGCTTTTTGCGAAGAATGAAGTGACTCGTAAGATACCAAATCTAATTGACTCTCTGTGACCCTCGTTAACTGGAACCCAAGTGTAATACCAATAGGCAAAGAAAACGTAGGTAGTTATTTATCCTGTCAAGCAGTAGTACTCGCCTGGATTATGCCGGTGCAATAAGACCTGAACCCTTAGATTACATAACGATTTAAATCTCTAAGCGTATTCACTGAAAGTGCTCTACGGTAATAATTCAGTAGTAGGTATTCAGTAAGTATATTTATTGACGAATTACCTATGCGTGTAAATTTAACGTTTTCAGATCTTAGGACTAATTTTTAGAACCAATACATAATTTACCCTGTAAGGATGTTGCAATGCAATTCTTAAAAGTAGAGATAAACCATCCCACATCAGTTGGGCCATCTGCTAGTTTCGCCTCTTTAGTTGCAGCACTGTAAAGGAAGCTCTACGTTTTTAGAATAAATAGGTACCTACTACTTCTAGTCTGGCCCTGCACTGTCTCTGTCGGACCGAACTAAAAATAAAGGGTTTCGGTTTCGTGCAAAAGATACCGTGGATCGATAGTGGTTCAGTTCTTTCTTGGAATATTCAAACTGCATAGCACAAAGTCGTACAGATACGTTTAGCTCAGTTTAATATTCTTTTCTTAAACATGCGCGGAAATATTGTCATTACTTTTGAATATAGAACACGCGAAGTATCTTATTTACGTAGACTGAAAAACCAAAATCACTTCCCGGCGCGTTCTCGCTCCTGCAATGTTGTATGAAACGGTGTGCTGTTTGAATTAAGAACTCTTTCATCTATCGTACACATTGCGTTCTCGTGGCTGTATAGCCACAGATGCGTTTACCTTTCGGCACAAACTGTAAAATAAAATAAAAAATTGGCCTGTCTCGTATCATTGAAGTCCTCGCCTGCGGCTCGGCCTTCAAACTCATACTCGACCTGCAATTGCCTATTTCGCTGCCTTTGCAATAATGTACTATTTCAAGCTTCTAATTATTCCAGGTGGGTACTTATCTAATCTACCTAAGTAGGTAAGTATTTTATTTTAAAACCGATTCTCCAGCGTGATGGAATATCAGCAAACTCCTATGAGTTTGTTCCCTTCCTTTTTCGTTAGATTGTAAGTGGCTCGTCCCCCTCGATTTCCTGACGATATGCCAACGTCATTTCCTTTCTCCTCCGCGGGGAATTCGATTCGCTATGGGATGATTCACTGGTAAGCTATTTTGCCTTTGGAAGTAATGCGTTAGTCAAACAAAAATCGGACCAGCCGTTAGACAAAAAAAATACGGGTTGCACTCCGGGAGTGCCGGCAGAAGTGAAAACTTGATTATTAACGTAGGAACCCCAAAAGTTGTTTATTTTATCAAGTTCCTCAATGTAGTAAAACCCCAATCAAAGTCCTAAGGAACCCTAGAAATTTTAGCATTATCAAGCTCCTAAGTGTAGTTGAAATTCCAATCAAAGTGCTAAGGAACCCTAAAATTGTTTACATAATCAAGGTCCTAAGTGTAGTTGAAAGTCCAATTAAAGGCCTAAGGAACCCTAAAAGTTGTTTATTTTATCAAGTTCCTCAATGTAGTAAAACCCCAATCAAAGTCCTAAGGAACCCTAAAAATTTTAGCATTATCAAGCTCCTAAGTGTAGTTGAAATTCCAATCAAAGTCCTAAGGAACCCTAAAAATGTTAACATTATCAAGCTCCTAAGTGTAGTTGAAACTCCAATCAAAGTCCTAAGGAACCCTAAAAGTTGACCACTTAATCAAATTCCTCAATGTAGTAAAACCCCAATCAAAGTCCTAAGGAACCCTAAAAATTTTAACATTATCAAGCTTCTAAGTGTAGTTGAAACTCCAATCAAAGTCCTAAGGAACCCTAAAAGTCGACCATTTAATCAAATTCCTCAATATAGTATAACCCTAATCAAAACCCTATACGGAACCCATACGGGGGTAACAGCACGGCTCGCTTCACTCGCCACGCTGTTCCCCGTGATCGCGTGGCGGCTCGCTTCGCTCGCCGCGACGCTCCCCCCGGGTTTCGGAGGAGGGGGTTCTGGGGGGCTTAGGGGGGGGTCACAGCACGGCTCGCTTCGCTCGCCGCGCTGTTCCCCGTGGTCACGTGGCGGCTCGCTTCGCTCGCCGCGACGCTCCCCCCGGGTTCAGGAGGAGGGGGTTCTGGGGGGCTTGGGGGGAGTCACAGCACGGCTCGCTTCGCTCGCCGCGCTGTTCCCATGGTCGCATGGCGGCTCGCTTCGCTCGCCGCAATGCTCCACTCGAAAAATAAATACAGTAGATCTATAAAATCATGTACCAATGACCACTACTACCTGCCGCGGGCGGCCGCTAGTTCATAAAATCTATAATAGGTATGTACCTATACCTACTACAGTCACGAAAAACGCCTTGGTATGCTTGCTACTAACTATTATCTATTCTGTGACGTTACCGTGTCATAGTAACTACTAGCGTATCTGTAGCGTCTTACGCTTTTTTTCGATTTTTATTATGAACTCTACGTTGTAGTCTTAGGGTACATTTCTGCAAAAAATCCGTCCTACGCTTTTTCGATAAGGTCACGTGATCCTGACGCCCTGACGCCCTGACGCGAGTTTAAGATTTTATACCCATTACAGAAAGTGCTCAACGCCGCTAAAGAAGTTTTCACTTCAATAAAATGTTTTCTCATACAATTTTATGTCTATCTATTTAGCCCGTATGCACCCACTGCTGGGTATTGGCCAGTTAAAGCCTAAGCCCTAATACGTTTCTTCGGTCCTGTGCCATTGCTGCCCAACTACTCCGACAATGTCAACTGGTCGGGTGGTCTGCCTCGTGGTCGCTGTACGCTTACGTATAACCCGAAATTATAGGAAATGATACGATACAATGGAATAATCCTTACATGAAACTGCTTCGTAGGTACCGTATTATTTTAATCGACTCAATAAGGACAAGTCGCGCTAGAACAAAGTTGCAGACCTACCTTTTACCTACATACCTACCTACGTACTGCATTTTTGCCGATCCTCTGAAAAGTTATGAACTAGTGTAACTGGAAG
Organism: Thera obeliscata; assembly: GCA_947578465.1. NCBI lineage: Eukaryota > Metazoa > Arthropoda > Insecta > Lepidoptera > Geometridae > Thera > Thera obeliscata. The sequence continues at coordinate 24,968,019 of OX387918.1, read as the reverse complement.
GGCCAAATCCCAGTCACAAATAGCCACAGGACGGCGGCGCCGGCGCCGGGCGCTGCGGCGGATACCGCCAAGGTCGCACCTGCCCTAATTATCAACAGTAACCTACAGATAACGCCATGCCAAATGCGAATAGTTCTTCACAATACAAAATGGGTTATTTTTATATGGAACTAGCTGGTGGAACAAGCATAATATCCCACTCATCGCCTAGGTATAACAACGTGTTGGCTACGATGCACTGCCCTACGTCCGTCAACTTGAGGCATACAGATTTTTTTTATTCCATAGAAGGCAGATGAGTAGACGGGCTACCTGATGGAGAGCAGTCACCGTCGCCCATAGACACCTGCAACACAAGGGGTGGTGCTGCGCTGCTGGCCTATTTAAGAATTGATAGACCCGCTATTTTGAGGACCCGATGTCGAAGCTCTGAGGGAAAACCGCAGAAGGAAGTTCATTCCATAACTTACTCGTTAGCCTCACGTGCCCGTAATTTTACCGGCAACCAAATCCTTCAAACAGAAACACAGCAATTCACGACAGAATTATCATGTCGTGCTTCAGATCTTTTATTTAAGACGAAGCTAATTCTAATTTAAGTACGGGGAATAAAAACTACAACCACAACTACAACAGCAAGCTCTTTGCTTCAACTTTTATGTTGCGGGCAGCCAAAAAGTGGTATTAATTGCCGGCGCGCAGTCTGTTTTTCCGAACACCTCGGATGTGACGGACAATAACTTGGATGTTTTAAGAGTAGAGTGAATAGTAATCTTCTATGTAAGCGTGCTTCACCGTCGACCGCGCCATAACTTAGCCTATAGTACTAAAAAAAACAATAACAATTCCCTGCTAACCCCACGCACCTCAACTCCTTCAGGTGGTTAGTTTTCCATACAACTTTATATTACTTCTCATTTACCGGTGATGAGAGTTTAATTATATGACGGAATACCTAACTGTGGTTGGCTTTTATATCGGTCTTTATTTTCTGCAAACTATACATATAACGTTGAAGAAACTGTAGATTAACAGTAAAATAATAATAAATAAACAAAATTGTCTACCTAAGTACCTACTTAGACAAAGTGCAAATCCATAAGCAATGTTATTGAACCTTATTAGGTACATGGAGACACTGTAGCCGTAAACATTAGATCAGATCAGACACACATCTAACATATGGTTGAAAATGTACAAAGGGTATTTATTGTGTACCTTTTGCCAAGGGCCGGATTTAGGGGAGGGCAAATGGGGCGAAAGCCCGGGCCTCATCAACTCAAAACATTTAATAATTCAGCCATGAATAGTCATCATTCTTCAACACTGGTAGATAGAGCTCAACTCATGGTATTACTAACTTTTACAACATGGTTTAAACATACATGGTAGGGCCTTCTAGTACAGACATCTAACACAGTAGTGATTAAGTAGCGAATAGATTTATAATTATATGTAATCTTATAAGTATTTCTTATAAGTAATTAATATTGAATACTGGACCGGAGACCATGTTTTTATCATAAAATAAACCAGCAGGTAGGCAAGCGTTCAAGTTGAAGGGTAGGTAGATTAATTTAACAAAATATAATGCACAGGCACCTTTGTTTTTAACACATAATCCACTCCGATAGAAACATGTTCAACATGTTTGAAGCTTATTTAATAACAACATACCTACCTACTTATTTAAGTTATTCTATGTAGGTAATTCTGATTAGATTATTATGTAGGTATGTAATATGTATACATACTAATAAGACGAAAACTCTTCATTGATTATAGCTACAATACTGTTTAACTTTAATACACAGCCAAAGGCACCACTACTCCTCTTCTTCTTCTTCTTCTTCTTTTTCTCCACTCGAGACGTAACTTCTTGCTTGATCCGAATAGAGATGTCCTATTCCCAAAACTGGCTAACAATACTTATTTCCATCTTGTACAAGGTAAGTTGGTACTCATTTACCTACGTACCAAAAGGACCAATCACATGGTTTTTCTTATAAGTTATTTATTATTATTTATATTAGTTATTGGCAAAGGTTAATGATTTTACTAGTTATTGCTTTGTAGGTCTTATTGATTCTGAATCCTAATACTTATTTAGACGCAAGGTTACGAAGATATCATGACGCCACGACGGCCGGTTACTTGCGGACATTTTCATCACCAACTATAGTCATTTTCATACCTCACCGGTGACATAGAACATCGGTACCATGTAAAGAAATTATCTCAAGCTTGAAATATGTTTATAGCAGTTTTGTCCTCCCACATGAGGGAACTAGAACAGTAAAACCAGCGAGCAGTCTAAAAATAATTTTCGTGATTTTTCAACGTAAATATTATTACTCACCTGTTGAGCGACTGGTTCCAAGATACTCTCGATGATTTTCGTATGAAAAACTGGCATGATTACTGCTAATTGAAACTTATCTACATGAATAAAACAAAACTAAAACAATAACTTTCCACAAAGTTCACAAAATAAAAACAACGTAATACACCACAACCAAACACCACAGAAATTAGAAAAATACTGACTGAATGAATTGATTTGATTGAGATTATGAAAGCAGCGTTGCCAGAATATTACTTTTGTAACATTTTACGTTACTTTTGACCCTCTCATGTTACCTCCATGTTACACGATAGAAGAATAATTCGTAAAAATATTTGCCATCAATCAAAAAAGTACAATACAATACAATCATTTATTTGCGAAACACAGGTTATAATTACAGGATGGTACAAATTAAATAAGTTCAGCCATGTTCTACCTTATAGCATCGTGAAACGGAACGGATCGTCCGAGTTGATTAGATGGGTCAGGAATCTTATATTAGTTTTTGTGTGCTATAGTGCCTTATTAAAGGCCTGCGCACACCTAGTTCGCTGGCGGTAGCGAACAGTGAAACGCTGTCAAATATTCGCTGTCCAATCTCAAATCTGACAGCGATATTTGACACCATTTCACTGATCGCTACCGCCAGCGAACTAGGTGTGTTCGGGCCATAAAGTATTGTGTCCTTTTCCACATTAATCTAAGGTCATGTTTGTTACTTTTCTCGTTATCTTTCTAAATGACTCATGTTATATTTAACTATCTAACACTGGCAAGACTAAACGAAAGAGCGAAAGGCACAGCGTTGCCAGATCATACCGCTTTTCCACTTTTTACACCGCCTTTTTGACAATGGATCCGCCATCCGCTTTTAGCCAGCGGGGTTCCACTTTTTTCGACTTTGATAGGACATGAGGATTAAAATATTATCTTCCCACTAAAGACATTTTTAAGGGCACCGATCCGTTTACTCTTTCAAATAGAAGAACCTAAAAAATGTCTATAGCGGGCTCTACATTCCTGCCAAAACTACGCCAAATAGGATAGATAGATAGAAAATTCTTTATTGCACAAAATTAAAAATTACTGTACACAGGCGAACTTAATGCTAGATAGCATTATCTACCAGCTAACCTTTGGGTAATAGGGAGATAGGTTGGGTAGGAGACAGCGCTATACGAGAAAGCAAGACAGAAATACTTGTATCTCTTTTCTTAGTATAGCTATGTCCCTTAGAGTCCGTGAAATTTATGTTGATAAATCACTATTGTCATGTTGGTACACAGTGTTATGAAGTTGCACACGCGCAAGTTCAGATCGAGCTACAAGTTTTTCACTGACTGTGAAGAATGTGGATTGAACTTGAGTGATATCTTTTGTGCCTCCCTGAGCCACCTTCTGTTTCTGTTCTGTGAAGTAATAGTACATTGTTACCTGAGGATTGAAAGTCACGTTTTTGAGTCCCAAGACGGGTTTGGCACTAGAGCGTAGCGAGGGCGCCAATGGAGCTTGAGGGACTTAAATAAGTCTTTCACCCGAGGTAAACACTGTGCTTTTCATTACGAATACAAGGAAAGTAAAAATAAAAACATGATAGAAAAATTAGTGAAAATCATCACGTAGTACTTAGATCTCGTTGGTGAAAATGATGATTGAATTGCCGCCTTCCAGCTTTTTTTTTCTCTGGCAGGCCTTCGGCTGGCCAGCATTATTCAGCCTTTATTTTCATTTTCATAATTTAAAAAATGGTAATTTTTTTGCTCAAATCTATGTTATTTTAAAGAAATAGTTGAAGCTAAATAATAATAAAGTCATTTAGAAAATATATTCTTTATTTAATACTCTTTATGTTATTAAAATTTAAATTTCACATCGCGCTCTTATTAGACTTTTTAAACTTCTTACCGTTGTAATGGGCTTCCAACCTGCTTGCTGAATAAAAAGTTGGAATTTGGTTTAATAACCTCCTTGCCAGACTTGGTCATTGACTGAGTTACAGAAGTCTAGACTGCAGATTTGCCAGAGGGCAATGGAACACAGCATTCTCGGCCTTAAACGCATCGATCGGGTGCGAAATACAATGCTGCGTATAATGACTGGCATTGCCGATGTAGAGAGCAAAACAGCCAAGCTCAAGTGGGAGTGGGCGGGCCACGTCAGCAGGATGGACCCTAAAAAGTGGGCAAACATAACGACTCATTGGGTGCCGGAGGACGGAAGGTGACGGCGCGCGGCGTGGCCACCTAAAAAAACGATGGCGAGACGATCTGGAAGCTCTGGAGAAGGATTGGTGGAAAGTCGCCGAAGATCGTGATAGTTGGAAGATTTTGGGGGAGGCCTTTGCCCAGCAGTGGGCCAGTGCAGGTTAAAAAAAAAAAACCTCCTGGCAGTTAGAAAGACTTTAGAAAGTTGGAACATGGTTGAATAAAATGGAACTTGTTTTTTTTTATAATTTGACAGCTGTCAGTAGAAAGCGATTCTCCCTAGGGCTGAAAGTATTACTTTCAATTGGCCCCTCAGGCAACTTCAGACCTACTTTCCGAGTATGAGCAATGAAAAGGAAGTTTACTTCACATAACTCTTTGATTTGTAATACGATTATGAACTGAGTGAGAAAAATCGATCTAACGTTAAAACAGGAAATTCCGCTTTTTTTGTAGAAAATCCGCGTTTTTGGAGTACCATTACCGCATTTTCAACTTTCGCATCTGGCAACACTGGAAAGGCATTGATTGAACATTGAACGTGTTCTTTCGCAGAACGGACGCGTAAATAAACGGGAGGCGATAATGTACATCACGTAATTGTTAGATGAAGGCCTATATTTTAAGAAGATGATCTAAGCAACTTCTGAGGACAGGTACAACCACACTTCGTATAACCGGTAACTGCCACTCTCTGTGTTGTTTTCCACTTTTCATTAGAGAAAGCTGGAGTGAGTGAAGTGACCTCTCCACAGACGCTGACCTGAATCGCCTGGGAGCCTGGGACGCAACTATGATAGTGAAGGCATGCCCAGAACCTACACCACTCTCTCGACCTCGTCGACTGAATCCACAGGTAGGACAAGTAATCGTGTGGAGTCGCACTGTTGCCGTTTTAGCATTTTTAGTGCTAGATTTAGCATATTTCATGACTCTTTAGCATATAAATTTTGCATTTAGCATATTGCATATTTTGGCATTTCAAATCAAAAGTCAATGTCAAAAGATTATTGAATAGCGACCGACCAGATACATTATTTTTATCTATGGTTTTCATTGAGGTATGGCAACTCTCTGGATCAGGGACTTCCCTGAAATTAGTTTCTGATTGTTTTTACTTAACGAACGTTTCGCGTCCGAACCCCACTTGACTCTTGAATAAATTCATTCATTGTGATTTGTGAATGTGAAGTGCAAGTAGGTATGCCTCCTAAATATGAGCAACGTTATTGCGAAGAATGGGAGAAGATAGGCGAGTTTAAGGATTGGCTTTTGGATGGATTTTGCTAACATTTGGTGCGTAACGATACTTTAGAGCCTAGAATAACATGTTCGGCTACCTTGTCGGCTACTGTTCTACCAAAAAATTGTACACAGAAATGTCAATAACAAAATTGGGATTTTACCATGTTTTTTAGCATTTTTAAATACAAAAATAGCATTTTTAGCATTATTTGGAGCAAGTTCTAGCATTTTCTCAAAATAAAAAAAAGCAAAACACTGTGGAGTCGGTTCGGTTGCAGGTGCATATGGGCTAGCACTGGACCAGGATTGTTTCGATTTTTCCTTCTCTGACGCCCGCGCGCCCGTAGCATAGCACACCTCCGCTGTGAAACCGTCAAACAGGCAGTTTCGCTAGTGTTCCACCTCCCATAAACGGGACAAGACATGACAAAATTATTGCGGTACAACCGTAACGGTTCCGCAGCAGAGGTGTGAGACGTGCGTGAGGCTAGCTCTTCTGTCTGTCAGCAGGAGGACCGCGTGCAGGTGAAACTAGCTGGGAAACGAAGATGATAAATAAACAGTGTGAGTTCTTAAAGTGCACAAATGAAAATGAAGCAAACTTTGCTTAATTTTGTCGAATGTTGGAACATAAAAATTAGGCACAAGGCGAACGAGCAGAGCGAGTGTGCTGCGGTAAAGGCCGAGGCAGTGCCATAAAATGTATTTAAAATAAAAAAAAGACTTTATCCTCTTCAGAGCTATTTATAAACAAGTAATAATCGAAATATTTATCTGCTACAGTGTACATTTAACAATTTCCTAGTGGAAAAAAAGTGGTATCGTTTTTGTCTAAGTTTTAACGATATGTACATTAACCAGACCCGCTCTACAGAGTCAAAAGTTGAGTGTTTTCACTAAAGCATTAGTGAAACTCCCCTGACTATTAGGAAAAAGACAAGACAGATTAAGTTGACGTACACTGTTGGCCAATTACTTATGTACTAACTGCACCAAGAACAAGTTTCCAAATTAATATCATAATTCATAAGCAATAGAATACATACCTACCTATTTTTAACAAGCTAATAAACACCCCGTCATCCATACGGTTTAATACATAAAGAGGCAGGTAAATCAAGTGAAATGAAAAAAAAACCATGATTCATTATTTTATTATGTAGAGAAACTATCGCAATAACAATACACTTACTAGTGTTTTAATAATGTGCATTATGTCGTCGTTTAGAGTTGTTGACTATAATATACATAATACATTAGGTAATTATCTAGGTACCTATCTTACTGGGTAAGTAGGATAGACGAATAAAACATTTTCACTCGCCATACCTACTACCATACTTCTACCATAGGGTACCTACTAGTAAGGTAGGCCAGTAGATAAGTACGAGTATATATTATACCTAGGTACTGTTTAAACGTCTGCCATATCTGATCATAATAATATTATGTGAATAAATACATTTTCAGCTCACACCAGGTGAAAAGTGGCAACTTTGGGCCCGCTACACGAACCGAAGTTGCCTCTTTCTGCCGTCTCGTCAAGCAGAAAAAACCACCAACCACGGGAAGTAAAAAACGAAGCCTCAGATTACCATGTTACTGTTACCGAGGCGAAGCCGAGGTTGACAAACATGTGATCTGGGACATTTCTTATTTTACTTCCCTGGGTATGCAATATACTATTCATTTTATAAGTAGGTTGAACTCTTACACAGTAAGAAATCTCAAACATACGTTACCTAGGTTATTTAATTTTGAACGCAACCATGAATACACCAGGAATTCAGTAGATGTTATGTATAATATAGTTGACTATGAACATAGGTAGTAAGGTACCTACTAACCTGCATAATTTTGATAGGTAGATACCTGCTTACTTAATTTTCTATATATAATTTTCAATTCAGTTATTCATCGATAGTTTAATCTAGCTACAATACTAACGAGACCCGTAAGCGAACTTGTAATCATTTACCTAAGTTTAATATATTTTATACATTATTTCAAATTAAATGCAATAAATAACTATTTACAGCTACTTAAGTACGTTTAAGTAGTATCTATATCCTTAATTAATAATTTAGTAAAATTGACCTCAAGTGACTAGAACAAATCGTTAGTAAAATAATAGTCGTAAAGGGTTTAATACCTAACTTAGCTACCTTGTAATAGGTAGGTACTATAGATATTCGACTATATCGCACTTGATTGAAATATTAGGGCAGCTGACGCCATAGCTTAAGTTGAGGCCATGCGGTTGACTCTTGTGCCTTTCCGTCAAAAGTTTGTGGAATATTGGCAGAATGGCGCATTCGAATAGCTCAGACTCTGAAGAAGCCGCGTACATTTTTCGCTGCTCGGCGCTGTCTTGACGTTTCTCAGAGCGGGTGTAGCCAGTTGATTTACGCTCTTCACGTTTTCTGGGTGAACCTGGGGAATATAATTTTTATTAGGCGAGGCAATTACCATAAACTTGGGAAACCCTTTGCTGGCTGCACATCCTGTAGGTAGGAAGGTGTACTAAACAAAACCTCGTTCCAGATTAGTGGTAGGGTGGTAGACTGGTAGAATCCGCGTAAGATAAGTCTGCGCGTGGCAGATGGCGGAAAACATGACGGGAAGAAAATAGGTAGGTATATCTTCCGATCACGCACAAACAAGAAGGGTGAAATCGAGCTTGCATTGCGTATAATGTGCCTAATGATAATGTACCTACATCACGTTATTGTACACCCCGTTCTTACGATGCCAGTTAAGCTACATGCACACTGGAGCAATTCAAACATGGATGTTTGCTTTTTTGTTCTGGCACTGGATACTTATACCTTGACCTTGATAGGCGGATCCGACTTGGATAGGTTACGTTATGTTAGAAAACAAAAATTACGCACAAGGCCGCGGCAGCGACCGACGCAGTGCCAGAAAATGTTTTTTTCAATGAGGGTTCCTCATAGGGGCTGTCCCGTTTAGGACAATTATCCATCGCTAGATAAAAAAAGTTAATAATCGAAATATTCATCTGAGACAGTGTACATAGGCCTTTACAATTTCACAGTGGAAAAAAAGTGGATTCGTTATAACTGGGTGTAAATTAACTGGCCGTACATTAACCGGACCCCAACAGATACTTCCGATACTTCCGCCCTCCGCCATTATGCGTTTTACCAAAGCTAAGACGTAAGAAATGCTTCAAAGAGTTTTTATTATTTTCTAAAGAATACCTTAGCAAAAGTAAACTTACCACTTTTATGTCTAGATGCAACATTAGGGCTGCTCTTGTGATGGTCGGGGCGCGGCGCGTGACCGGCCTGCGCGTGCGTGAGCCGCGGGGACTCCCCAACGCCTTTCGCGCGCTTCAGCGGTTCCGCTTCTTGCTTCAGCCTTTTCGATGGTGAGTCTTCACTTGACCTACAAAAATTAACACATAATATTTTAGGTAACCTTACTTACCTAATACTCTACTTTTTTTTTACTTACCTACCTAGAACCTAGATTCTAATGGTCTCTTACATTTTACGTTCATGGAATTTACCAAGCAGGTAGGTAGGTAGGTACTAAGAAGTTTTAGGATACTTAGAACAAATGGAATAGTTTTCGTTTTAACCAGGGCAGCCTAATAGAACAGACGGGAGTTATAGGTACCGCCTTTTAGTCTATCTACCTACAAATTTAAGTTCTATGCCTCACCGTTTTGCTGGAGATTCTTGAGCCTTAGAAACCCTTATGGTATCAGGCTCAGGCTTATAAGTTTCCACCTCTTGCGGGGTTTCTGGGAGAACCATGGCTAGATCGTCGTGCCGCTTTGCCATGGACTCCGACTTCTGGAGTTTCTCTTCTTGGTACGATCTCACCTAGAATGAAAGAGCAACACGGTATTTCTTAATAGTACTTACCTACTTCAAACCCAAAAAAAAGTAGATGCAAAGAATATACTTGAGCCGAAGACTGTCGTCTTCTATTCTGCGTTTGCTGAGGTGGAGTGCTCACTGGCTGTGGGAATTCAGATACTCGGCGCTGGAACACAAAAACTAAATTGGAACAGCACTTGACAGGGATTTTAGAAGCTTCATTGCGGTCACTAGTCATAGCGATCTAACAGCGGCTAGGCTTACCTACTCACGCATGGCAGCCAAATGTCTTCGTTTAGTTTATAATAGTAAGTACCTAGCAGTCTGTGTGGGTTAGTAAGTGCGTATGAGTAGGTAGGTATGTTATGTGTCGAACTCTGGTAACAAGGTTTTTTCATAATGTCCCTGTGGGTGCAAAATAGTGAGGAGTAAATGCTATTCTGCCTTTGCTTTCATTTGGACCAGGGAAGCGCATGAATATGAATGACTAACTTTGGCTAATCGATCCGTCATCCTAAGCGTGTCCGCCTCTCGATACCCTTCTGGAGTACTCCCGCGCTCCCGTCCCGCTGGAAAGTAATTAAAATATTGAGCTCAACTGTTTATTTGTAGGAATCAGTATAAAATATCGCCAACTTAGGACAAGATGATTATTAATTCACATACTAGTAGGTACTAACCGTGGTTGATGGACGCGTTGGAAGCTCGCCGCTCCATTGTTCGGGGTTCGGCCTCTCTATATTTGAGAATTTAATAAATTCCAATATCAATTTGATAGTAGCGAACATGGCAATTGTCTGATAACCTAGTTAGTTGCCAGGTCAGATAGGTTTTGAAATAAGTTGAACCTAAAATTGCCAAAGAGGTTAAGATTTGATTGATATCTAAACTTGCCAGTAGTGAGATGAGACTACCTGTAATGGTGTGGAGATGGTTGCTGTCTGGTTTTCTCTGACACACTCCTCTGCATTGGCGTATGGTGGTGAGGAGCCGGGGCTGGAACAGGAACTTATTTAGTAGAGCAAGATAAGTTGATAGCCTATGCTAGGGTGTAGCTTAAGAAGCTCTAGAGATAACTCTTACTAGTTGTCGGCGGTGGTGATTTCTGACAGGTGTACTGGAAGGTGTTTGTGTCCCATAGGTCACTCTGCACCACAATGAATTCTTTCTTTCTCTTTTCAGAGTCCCTTCTTTGGCCTGCAAACATTTACAATTTTTAAGAGATAAAGCACTGTAATATTATTATGCCAGAAAAATGCTTGCATGTCCACTATCGTTTCTAGACGACTATAAGTATCAAAATGACGTTTTGTGACGTCAGGTTGTCACCATTTTTTTTAAAATCATCAATGAATTAAAACAATTTTTTGTCTTTCTGCTTTTTTACCATTTTCTAGGGTAACTTACATGATTTCTTTCTCTCAATTGAGGAGTAGTCAGCATCAATGTCCAGTATGTCTTCTATTTCCTGCTGGAAGTTGATTGGCTTCAGTGGTGGGGTTGGATCTCTTTCTTGACCTGAAAAAGTAAAGTAGCAGTTGCTTTGTAAGAAGCGGATTGCACGTGAAGATCGCGTAGGTCTAACTAGTCGAACTCTGGACATTTCAAACCAACTCTTGAAAAGTGAAAGCTACTTCCATACCTATCACCTTCCTCTCCAAGGTTGGTGGCGGAGACGTTTCAGGGTCCTGTTCGATGGCAACATGCATCAGATCAGCCAACAATGCAGCCTGCCCAACGCTGGACATCCGACGGTGCCTTGTTTTCTGCTCCCGAGATGGTGTCGTTTTATTGGATAGTGGATCTTGAGCTTTGACAATCTTCTTTTGGAGTTCCGGGGTCTGGGAAAAAAAATGCTTTTTTGCTGCTTGTGGCTCATCTACTAGTTTCAAGAACAAAATTATAGTATATTCGCTATTACGTAAGATAGGTATATGGCAGTGCTCATCATTCCCTGATGCCTCGAATAGCAATGATTACCTTATTTAGTTTAGGTGTGGCTGCTTTGGTGTACATAGGCTCTTGAATCTTAGCTGGAACTGACTTCACTGCAGGCGTGTCCATTGACTTTAGAACTGGAATGGCCTTCACTTCGGCTTTAGCGGGCTCTGCAAGCCTTGTTATTAATTTTGGAGGTTCTTGCGGTTCCTGGAATTTACGAAATCTTCGCGTACAAAGATACAAAAATTTCTTACGTTATTGGAACTACACGACACTCCAGGCTCCCACGATTCAAAAACCTTACTTAAGACTGATGACCGATGGTAAAAAAACCAGTATCTTATACCTTTAAACGAGAAAATCTTGTATATATATATGTATATACATATATATATATAAGTGCAAGAAATATCATAACAATTCTGCGGCATATAAAAACGGTTGGTGACAAACATTGTTATTGTCGTGTCTATTCAAATAGTGACCTTTGGACCGACCGCTAATGATTTTTTGCTGCTTGGTACACAGCATAGCACCCAATTCATAATTTCGTCGAATAATTGAAGGCGTACGTGGCCCAAAGAGCAGAGGGACCAAATTTAATACCGAGATAAGGTTGCGAATAGAATCCGTATGCCTATATTTACTGCTATACAAAATGGACAATATTACTAGGCGAAAGGCACCACTAAAAAGAGCCAAGTCCTTGGAAGAAATCGATGATAGTAGTTCATCCACCTCTTCCCTGTCAGGGGATGTAATGGGCAAGAGTCTTGACCTTTCCACCCAAGCTATGACCAGCAATATAGAAGATATGAAAATAGAGATAAGTAACTTAAGAACTAACTTATCTAGCACACAAAGTGAACTGGAAAATGTGATACTAGAAAATAATGGACTAAAGAAACAGATCACAGTACTGGCGCAGGAAGTGGAAATTTTGAAACAAATCTGCAGGAGTCCAGTTTCCTCACTCAGAAGAAATGTTTCCTCAACAGGCAAAAAGAGTGCTAAGCGACGTTTGACTGACAGTTTTATAAACAGCCCTCTTACACTGACTTTTGGTACCGCAGGAAAAAGGAGCCCAGTTAAGAACTTGGCTGCTGAATCGAGAACCCAAGAGGAGCAATCTACACAATCTTCTGAATTACCACAATCGGCCTCGCCAGCCTCAACTGAGAGCGGAAAGTGTGTGGTGCCTCAAGTGTGTGAGGAAGTGGAGGATATTCTCGTTGAAACCTCCAGATTGGCTGAAAAGAAAAGTCAGCAGTCGAAAGCCATCCCCCCCGTCGGCGAGCAAACTACAAACGTCCCTATAATGGAGAAACCCCGTCCACGACGTAGCCCCTTCCCAAAAAATAATAGCAAACCATCTAGGCGTGTACTGATTTTAGCTGATGAAAATGGTAGAAACCTTAGCGTATTTTTGCAGAAACTACTAGGGGACAAATTTCAGGTATTCTCGTTTATAAAGTCATATGCGTCTACGAAACAAGTCTTGGAGTTATGCAAAACTCATTGTAGAGACTTTACTAGACAGGACTTTGTTATTCTACTAACTGGATCTAATGATTCTAATCCACTGGAACTACAGTCTTGTCTTTATTGCGGCATGTGTGAGCTCATTAACACAAATGTCCTGCTTGGTACTGTACTCAGAAATGGGCATCTAAATGTACATAATGTTAATAAATTACTACGCCTGGTCACATCTCATTTCAAAAATGCGAGAATATTAGAGTGGGATACCTACTATGAAATAAATTATAGAAGAAATGTATATGCCTATGATAAGAAATTTGTGTGTAGATTTATTCTAAAAGACATCTTGCAGATGTGCTATAGAAATGAGTACCTAGATAGCTGTCTAGAAAAAATCAAGCTTATCAATACCCAAAAAATTTGTAAGGATGCCTCCACACAAACAACCTCTCAGGAAAGCAGTGCTGGTCTAAACATTGTTTGTGAATCTAAGCAGGTAGGCTCACAAGCGGACCATAGTGCGCTGAATGAAAATGAAATATTTTTTCGTGAGCAACAGTGAAGTATGTATTGATAAACTAGACAAAAATAAATCTTTGGCTGAATTGTCGAATGTAAATTTCTTTTATCAAAACTTGTGTGGAGTATCTAATAAAAAAGACTTTTTAAAAATATATTTAAGTGACATAAAACCTGGTATTGACTATATTTGTATTGCGGAGCATTTTCTTAACAAACAAAATGTATGTGTTTTTAATTTTGACAACTATAAAATGGCCTCCTTTAACTTTAGAGTAAATAAGAAGAGGGGTGGTTCTTTAATTTTATGTAGCAGTAATACTATCACTGAAGAACTAAAAATCTGTAAAAAGTTGTATAAAATTGACAGTTTTGAGATATGTGGAGTAAGAGACACAATCCTGAATTTGAATATTTGTTGTATTTATAGAATCCCTGATGATAAGAACTTCAGTGACTTTATTATTAGACTCGAAGCTCTATTGGAGCATTTCTTCAACAAAAAGTGCATTGTCTTTGGAGATTTTAATGTTGATTTTTTAAAGGATAGTGATAATAAAAATGCATTGGTAACCCTTCTCAATTGCTTCAACTTCAAGCATCTGGTGGAATCGATAACTTTTTCTCGAAACGAGCACGAGTCGTGCATTGATAACATTCTCACTAATCTTCCAGACGGTAATATAGCTGGCACTACTGTTGATCATAATGGAATAGGAGATGGCCATGCTGCTCTGTTATGTAGTTTGAATATGGAAACCACAAATTGCAGGCAAGAAACGGAATCATATAGGTCAAAACAAAGAATTTTCTCTGATCGTAATAGGGATCATTTTAGGCAAAGCTTGTTAGAGTATGATTTTGTGAACTGTAATGATTTCTTTAGCTGCTTTCATAATCTTTTTACTGCTTCTTTTAAAGAGAAAGACATTATGATAAAGGTAAATAACCTAAAACAAAACAACTGGGTGTCTAAGGGAATCAGGACCGCTAGTAAAATGAAAAGATTTTTAAATTCTGGTAGTAAGATAAATAGTCATCACACTATAGTTACCTACCAAAAAAATTATATAAAACTATACAAAAAGGTTATAGCTGCATCAAAGAAAATGGCGGTTATTAATGAAGTGGCTGCAGCAAAAAATAGCACGAAACAAATTTGGAATATTGTTAATAGACATAGAAATAAAAATAATATTAGAATATATGACAATTATAAACTTAAAATAAATGATAAAATTATTGAGAATAGCCCAGACATAGTAGACATATTTGTCAATCAATTTGATTATAGTTCTGATGACCCTAATAATAATGAGAAAAAAAAACTAGCACTAAATTATATGACAGAACACTCTAATAAAGTTCAGATTGACATGGAATTTGAGGAAACAAACAGAAATGAGATTAAATTTATAGTGAAAAGGATGGAAAATAAACGCTCCTACGGATTTGACGAAATACCTATTGCAGTAATCAAAGAAAACATTGATGTTGTAGCTGAGCCATTAGCAAATGCATTTAATAAATGCATAAACTTAGGAATATTTCCTGACCAGTTGAAGATTGCTAGGGTTTTGCCGGTCCATAAAAAAGGTGAAAAGTCTGATCCAAGAAACTTTAGGCCTATTTCGTTACTGCCGATCTTTTCGAAGCTATTTGAAAAACTTATCAAGGATCGAATTGTGTCGCACCTAAATTTAAATAAAATATTAAATCAACGCCAATTCGGCTACCAGATGGGAGTGGGCACTCTCGACGCGGTTGACTTGTTAATTAGTGAATCGATAGGATACCTAGAAAGTAAAATGAAGGTAGCGGGTCTTTTCTTAGATCTTTCCTCTGCCTTTGATACCGTGGATCATGAGATATTAATTGCCAAGCTGGAGTACTACGGAGTAAGGGGAAATTCTCTTAGTCTTGTCAGATCTTATCTAAGCGACAGAAAACAATTCGTTGAAATTAAAAATGTTTTGGACCGACAAGAAGTCGTGACAAAATCCAAGGTACTGACTATAAAACGCGGGGTCCCCCAGGGGTCCATTTTAGGGCCTATATTCTTTGTAATATTTCTTAATGACCTCATTAACTTCATTAGTGATTCTGTTCCAGGGATTAGGGTAGTCATATATGCAGATGATACGAATGCAATTATCCCAGGCACATCTGCTCAAGAACTCGAACATAAAATTGGCATGGCACTAGACACTTTCAATAAATGGTTTTATGCAAACAACCTAAAACTTAATATAAGTAAGACACAAGCAATTCTTTTCAAAACTACAGCACATAGTCATGATACCGTAGACATTATTAATAGCGGAGTAAAAATCGAATTTGCAAATAGCGTTAAATTTCTTGGCGTGCATATTGATCAGGCATTAAACTGGAAAACTGAATTAGAAGCCCTAGAAAACGCGATTAGCTCTGCTTGTTACGCTTTAAGGAGCTTAAGAGATGAGGTCAGTCGTGAGCAATTAATATCTGTTTACTACGCTTTAGTAGAATCAAAGTTCAGGTACAGTGTGAAATTTTGGGGAAACAGTTACAAATACAACCGGAATAGAGCTTTTGTGCTACAAAAACGTGCTATTAGAACGATCGTGCGAATACCTCCATGGGAGTCGTGCAAAGATCATTTTAAAAATCTTAGGATATTGACCCTTCCCAGCCTTTATATATTAGTGGTTCTCATGGACATTGCTCGACATTCATATAGATATGAATCAGTAGAAGATAGATTGCTAAGGTTGGATACGAGAAGAAAGAACCTTGAAGCCCCTAAGTGTCCGCGGTTAAATGTGGCAATGCACGGCTGTCGGTACCAGGCTATCAAATTATTTAATGCTCTGCCTACTGAGTTGAAGTCTGTCGGCAACCCTAATGCTTTTAAAAGACAGTTGAAGAAGCTTTTGTTGGAGAAATGTTTCTACTCTATTGAAGAGTTTTATGATAGTAAACTCTACAATCACCAATCAGCCTGACATTTTTATTATTATTATTATTATTATTATTAATGAGTGTCTAAGTATTTTAATTTTAATTAATTTGTTTGTTATCATATTGTGTTTGTTATATTATTATTTGTCAGTGTATTTTTAAGTAGACATTCGAATACGATAAGTTATTGTTTCTGAATAAATAAATTGAAATTGAAATATATATTTAGGATCTCGGAAACTGAACCAACAATTTTCATGAAATTAAGTATACAGGGGTTTTCGGGGACGATAAAACGATCTAGCTAGGATTCATTTTTAAAAAATGTCCCCCTAATCGTAAAGTAAATAATCAACTTTATCATAAAATCATAACTCCTAGCGCCATCTGTTGATTAAGTCATGAGTTAGTGGGACAGAGAACGCCATCTATTGACGAGTAGTGGAGTTTGTTATTATGTCGGTAAGATCGAAAAATATTAATATTTAATCAGTATGTAAGTAATTCGTATTTCAATATAATTCACAACAACAGTTTACCAAAAAAAAAATACCGAGCGAAGCTCGGGCACCAACTGCTAGTGGAGTAAAATAAGTGAGAGCTACTCACCTCAGTATTCCAGCCATACGGAAGCTTTGCAAGCTGGTCTTTCTCCGGAACAGCTTTAGAAGATGGAGGACTGCAGGTGTAGTCCAGATGGTTTTTGAAGGAAACGTTCTTTGTGGGCTGTTCTTTCTTGGGCTCTTTTGGTGTCGGATCTTTGAGCACTGGCTCTGGTGGTGCTGATGGTCTTGGTCTGGAATAAGTCTTAATTCTGACCACACCAATAATGTAAGTTAATTCAAGTGACCAGCCTAGTAGAATAGACTTGGAAAACAGAATGAATTTCCAATGTACGAGCAATCATGACTAATTAAATTGAATATCGAAAGATAGCACACGCATGTCTGAACTTTTAGCAACCATAATAATCATGACATAATCTGTGTCTGAATTTCTAGGCTTTGGATAAAGACGCAGTTGATAATAAGTCGTAGAATGCTTGCTTTACCTCTCGATAGGTTGTGTTTGAAGATTGATGTACTCTACTTCGGCTCCAGCCGAGGCACTCAAGCTACAAACTGATGTTATGTCACTGGTTTCTGCAACAAACATGCAAAGTTTATTAAAACCACTCGGAAGGTTCTGGTAATGGTCAAGAAATATTCTTACCAGCATGACTGATATTTTCTCTGGGAAGTGGTAGTTTGGTTCTCTTCATGCCCGGTGACTTGGAGTCTCTTATTGAAGATTCAGAGTCTGCGTCTTCACCTAGTTTGCTCAAAAGCATCTGTAAATGTCAAGAAAATAATTAAGGCTCTCAACCAGAATAAAAACTAATATGTCATCTTTGTATTGTATATCTACCCTAAGGATTTCCTTAATTTTCTTCCGTCATAGTCATATCTCTTTTTGATTCGTTTAGCTAAATTATTCACAAAGTACCTAGGTGTGCAATGACACTCACCTGTAGTTCATTTTCCTTTGCTTGCAGAGTTCTCCTGAACCTATTGTTAAATGTCCTCAACTCCTTCATTTTCCGCTCCAGCTCTGGGCCTGGCGACCGGCACGTGTCGTGAGTGGACGCGGGTCGGAGAGTCGCGCGGACTCTGTTACTTTGATTAGCTGACGGCTGCTGGTTGGTTCTGCGAAGCTCCAATGCCTGGGACAAAAAATAATCCATGACCAAGCCAACCAACCTTTAGTAGGTAAGTAGTAAATAAACCATACGTGCTCACTCAGTTATTCCATTCAAGGCAATGAAGATAAAAAGCAAATACCTACCTTCGGCACGAATACCAGGCATAGCGTTACCGTTGTGCTGAATATGATGAAGGATGCTATGCATATGAAAAGATAGTCCTTACGGTCGGATAGTACCTGAAAGGACACAAAAATAAATAAAAAGCATAACATTACATGGCAAGCTGTGAAATAGTTTCAGTTATTAATATATAGTTCTGATGCTTAGCTTACCAAGGTGATGGCAGCTCCCATGATGCACATGATGAGGGCATTGTACACCGACATACCGATGTGTTGAGAGTCATTTAGAGCCGGTATAGATACGTGACGCGTCTCCCAAGCTAAGAATGCTCCGAATACCTGGGAAAAGATTTGATACAACTTCTGGCAGATACAACGTTGATTGAAAACATTGTATTTTGGACATGAGTCGTGCATAATGAAGAAATAAAATAATTAATGATTCGTCGAAACTTAGCCTACCAAAAGAAGACCTTTGTAAGCATAGATGACACCGATGAAGATGGTCATACGTTCTGACTGGCAGTACTCATTTTCTTGAACGATAACGATGTCCTCGCTTGATGGGTGTGGCTGTAAATAAACCACAATATTAAACAAAGTAAGCTGACATTTTAACAGGAACCACTATACAGATGTGCCCAGACTCAGCAATCATTTGCATGCAACAGTGTCAATATGCGCCACTAAAACCCCGTGGGAGAAGCTATCCTAAGAAGCTTCGATCATCATAAGGTAGATAACTGACGAATTTCGCTCTGTTTACGGCCGTTTTGTTATAGCCAATTTATTATATTTGATAAAAAGCTACGCCTAGCTTGGTATTTTGTGCGATGGCAGTCGAACATCTTGGGAAATATGGACTTAATGTATTGAATGGAGATGCAGAGTTAGACTGCGTTTCCGAAAGGGATGATTTTGATTCACTAGCGAGCGTGCTGTGCACCATGAGTGCTACTGTGACTTAGTACATAAAGCTAGATCAGATGCGGTGGTGAAGGAAAACACTGGATAACGAACATACGTAGGTAATCAAAGACAGTGACAAGCGTTAGTTCACAGTTGCATATAATGTCTCGCTATACGAGATGGCTGTCCCAACAGCAAGAAAACTATACTGAAATAAAGGGAAACCAGATTTATATCTTTCCTTAGTTCCAGTACTTCATAGCAAGATCACCCAGTCATCGACTGACCTGTGAAGCGCCGAAGAACCCTTCTTCCTGTAAAATAAACATCAATGGCCTAAGCCGTTTAGACCACATTTTCCAAACGAATTTCGTGGAACAGCTACTTAATTATACTTACATACGGATCCATCTGCTTTGTTGCTCTGAAGAACGGGTCTAAGACCTGCCAGGTTGTCATTATGGTTAGGTCGATTGCTAGTAGAACTCCCACAACTATGAATAGTTGATAGTCTTTTATGACCTGCAGAAAAGAATAAAGGATTAGTTATTTTTCTAAATAATAACACACCTCTCGGAGTAGTTTGAACTTGCCTTCTTATTCAGTTTGACATCGGTAAAAATGGAATGTACCCTCCATGTCTTCGAGAACATCGCTCCGAAAGCCAAACTAAAACCTGCCATCAGTAGCCAGGCCCTGGCAGTGCAGATGTAGGGGAACGCGGCTGTGGAAGTTCAGAACTGCTCAAGATAATGGATACACAAGGGGTTTCATATGAACGACTACCTACCTACTTAGTATACTTAGGTAAAGTAGATTTAAAAATAAGACCTAGATGGATAAGGTACTTTGGTCATGCTTATAGGGTTGTTTAATACTGTACTTAGACTGCATGCAGCTACATTATTTCTAACTTGTTCTGTTAGTTTTAATAATTTGGAACCTCAATTTCTATAGTAGGTACCTAAGTATTATGTAGGTAGTTAGGTTGCTGAAATGTCAAGCTGCGACGCTCTTTACGTAGGTATAGGTAGGTAGATGCTAAATAAGAATTTGGAGGAATAAGTAGATAGGCACTCACCTAAAAATATTGTACTGGTAAGGTAGATAATCAGTTTTAATTGGTCATTAGGTCATTAGTTATATTTATATATTTATTTAAACAAGCAAAGAATATGAGGCAAAACCTGCAAAATACTGAAAGCATCCGAGAGAAAGCAGACTCTTTTGACAAGTTGCAACCTATGATACTTCTTTCGTCACAAACTGGTTTGGGGTCATTTCATTGATCATGTTTCCTCTTTTGGACCGTGTTTTTTCATTTATCGATCAAGATATTTATTTTACTCACCCCAGGATTTGGTTTCTAGAAATTTGACAATCTAAAGTAAGTATGTCCAATCACATACCAGACCAGCTGCAATTTGTCAAGAAAGACGTTACTAGTAGGTAAGTAGATAGACGAAGCAAGAAAAGACCTCACATATCACCAGCGACAGAAGCCCGCAGGATGAGAAAGAAACAAACAAACCAAATTTGGAAACATGCTGACTCCTGCGACCTAGAAAAACAGCCTAGGTCTTTCTCAGAATGCAATCAACAAGGACAGAACCGTAGCCAGGGTTAGGTAGGTAAGTTGTTACAATGTAGGGGAAACCCTTTTTGTGCACAAGGATAATCATAAATCTAGACGTGAAATAGTTAAGTTTTTTGGCTATAATAGGTAAAACATATTAATGCTGGTAAAACTAGGATTTTCCACTGAGGTTAAATTAGTGTTATTAAATTAGTTAGGTTCCTACCACGTGCTTAGGAGCCTACCTTATGGACCACGCTCGAGGAGCTTTCAGTACGAAGAAGTTCGCTACGTTCTTCCGTGAAGAACGAATCTTATAAAATTCTTAAGTAAATCAAACTTGATCAGTGAATCGATATTTTTTAATTAACCTGATGGGTGATCAAAAACTTCGTTGTATCTATTAGGATGTCAAAAGTATCAACCTTCCCCTGGCTACGGTCCTAGGGGTAGTGTTATTCCCAAATCGGTTCCACAGGGATGAAGCCAAGCATAGGGGTAGGTTTACCTCCGCGCGGCGCGTCCTGAGAAAGACCTAAGGAATGGCAATGAGATCAGATGGCGTCAGCATGACTGTGCCAGCGGCATGCGTCCATGTTATGTGCTAGAATTTTAAGTTATTTTTGAAGTTATTATTTAGCTCTAATGGAAGGTTTTAAATTGCAGAATGTGGCAGAAGCTACACTTTTTAGTTGAAAAGGTTGAAAAATGAAAAAGCAAAGTTACTTTCAGCGCCAATTCTGTAAAGTTGTAACTTTTGCCAATCACCTATCTTTGTAACTAGTCAAAAATGAATAATGGGTGTACCTTGAATCCAAAAAAGTAGTAGTAGGTATAGAACATAAAAATCGTGAAAATGCGTTAAAAGAACAGCATAAAGAAGGAGGCCATTCTCCGACGTAGAGGAGATTGTGTTGAATAATAAATGTTGAGGGTGCTGGTCATTCATCTGGAGATAACTCCATTATTCTAAACAGCAGCTCGGTATCGGCGCAATTTCTGCTACGAACCCTCGTTTATTTATTATTTTCCCTAAAAGCTTGGGCAGTTTAAGGTTGCTCTGGCACAAAGCTATAACTTTGGACAATCCCCATCTTTGGGAGCGTTATTCAAAACCTTCCGTCACCTCACCACATTATTAGTAATCGCCATACTATTATCACTGTAGTTAGATCTGCCCTCTGTCTAGAAGAATTAAGTAGATTCACTAGTGACTTTGACTGGTTCAAGGTTATGCAGTTGCTGAAATTGCAAAATCGCCAAACCACTGTTTCTCGTCGATGGTTACCTAGACGTCACTCACCAATGCTACTCAAACTTGAGTCCAGTCCGAGGAAGATGACGCTCAGGTAGGTCAGCATACAACCCACGATGATGAGGTTGTTTAGATGCGGGGAAGACATTTTGATGTATCTGGGAAAACAAACATTGATTTAAGTTTAGCAATGTGTGGTTCGAAGAGTAATGAAAGTCATTACTAATTAATTTCATGGTTTTGAGACAGACCTTTGATTCCTGTAGTGTATGTTCATAGCAAGAAACCCGGTGGCCAAGATAATGCCAGCCACTGAGCAACAAACCAGCAAGGAGTAGATGGTGATGTTCACTTGTGTGTGCTCGATAAGGCGAAGAGTGCGGTCTTTTGGTGGATTTCTGAAAACACACCAATGTATTTACTAACTAAGTTAAGATGGTACCCAACGGTGCCAAGGCAAAAAGGACGCTCCATGGCTGCCGCAGCACTGCGCAAAGCGGCTCGCATGCGAAGTTGCTCTATGGTGTAAAGAGACCTCGAGAGCCTCGTCATAAGCTAAGTGAAATATGTACTGACTTGACCAGGTATTTGCTGTATTACTTACTTCCCAACCCATTTAAAAGCCTCCCAGCTGCTCAGATCTAAGTGGTCTCTTTCAGCACAGTATTCTCCTACTTTTACTTCTCCAATGTCTTCACCTTGAAATTGTCTAAGCAAGATTGATGCTTTTCTCTCGTTGTCATAGAAACGGACTGGGCCCTAAAAGTAGTATGGAAGATTTATTTACAAAAAAAATGTGTTACATTACATGATATTTATGTACAATCATAGGTCAGTAAGTTGGCAGTACTTCAGACTAGTTTCAGTAAGCCACTAATAACATCTATTAGTTACATCTCCGTCCATTAAGTGTAAGGAATATACTTTTTCGAAAGGCCTAACTTTTAAGTTTATAAGTACCAAGTTACCAACGTCTTGAATTATCTCGTCTACTATAGCAAAGATTTTATATTGTCTCAAAAGAAATGAGCCGAGTGGGATTTGTCTAAACTCTGTGGCAGTAGGTAATTTACTTACGGTAACCCCTTCAAAAGTTACATTGCTCAATGCTTCCAAAAACAACTGCTCCCATTCCTTATCTCGGTATTTGAAATCCTGAACCGTCTTCTCTTTGTGTCTTAATTTCACACGTTGAGCTACCGTTTGAATGGCAAGAGCCATCGCCCATATGCCTATAAAAAAACATAAATTTAATATCGTAAGGCTATAGGATGTCAAGTTTAGGCCCAGGTTGGGTTCCAGCTTTGGCCCCACGTTGGGGCGCCAGTTTGATGTTATAGTATGCTTATAATGTAGACTTTGAGTTCAGATAGTTTAGTTCAACTCACCGTCATAAGTATACCCATGAAACCGCGAATATTCAAGACCTCTTCGTCGGTTATACTCAACTTGATAATCGTTTGCAGTCTGAAAATGTCAATTTTCTGTTGAAGATAGATAGGTAGGTACTGAGTGCGTGTTTGTGAGGGTACGCACATCTATATTCATAGTTCACATTCTCGTTAATACTCACGATGCCAGATACAGTGACTTCACCAGTAGTAGACAGCGGCAGGAGATCCGTGAGAATAGCAGTGTCGAGCGCGGCAGTGAGATTGGTGCGGGCACAAGGTGCTCGCCTTTTCCACCAATTATCACTGTACGTTCCCAGGAGAAGCCATGTGTAGGCTCGTCCGTACATCTCAAGACTGGAAGGGGGTGGGTCGTTTTTTTATGCAGTTTATTTATGTGTTCCGGCATTTGTTAGTAGGGAAAGCTAATGACTCAAGCCCAAGAAAATATCAGTGTGACAACAGAACCTCAGACAGTCACTGTACTTACGGCTCCACAAACGCCCCCTAATCTCCATCCTAATTCACGGTGTCGAGAGAGGGGACGTAATTCGGCTTTCTCTATTTTATAATATTAGATAAGTCAGTTGACATACAATACAGCTATGTAATAGAGCTTTTAGATTGCTTACTTGTAAGCTTCACAGAAGATTCTCAAAGCCCAGGTTTCGTTGAAGTTGCCCAATATAATCCTGACATCTTTTTCCTTGAGCTTAGACAGAGCAGTTCTAACTTCGGTGGCGAAACTCTGCGTCTCTTCTATGAGAAATCCGTTGGAGTCCAGATCTGCTAGAAGCCGGTTATGAGCCTAGAACATGAAATGCGTTAATGTTTGAAAAGGCCTAGTTGAGGCCCAGTTTTGCTCGTTTGGTGGAACTTACCAGCGCGTATCTCGGTTCGTTCTGGTACAAAGTTCCAACCCGTGTCCAGTTGAAATGCTGCAGTAGTCTTATACGTGGCACGTTGAAAGCGTTCTCTGACGGCACGATGCGGAAAAAATTTGGAAACGCTTCTCGTGTGAACATTGGATGTGTGTCTGCATATGACAGCTACAAAAAAAGAGGAGTTGTAGAGATGGTGAATTGGTGACCATCTCCGGTGTGATGATGGAGTTTTTAGACGGCTCGCAAGCCATCTCATCCACAGAGTCATTTGAGTAAGCTTGGCAGAGCAGATAAGAGAGACTGTTTTAGAATTTAAATCATACCAGTACTGGATGATGTATATGATAGATGTCTTCTTCTAACCATACAAATGTATCACAAAATGTTCACTGTTGTCACTTTCCTACCTGTGTGAGATGCCAGTGTTTGGAAGCCTTGGCAATAGGGTCTGTGACGTGGGTGCAGGCGGCTCCGAACAACATCAGCTTATGAGGGCCACTGTGCATCATGTCGA
Organism: Thera obeliscata; assembly: GCA_947578465.1. Taxonomy (NCBI): domain Eukaryota; kingdom Metazoa; phylum Arthropoda; class Insecta; order Lepidoptera; family Geometridae; genus Thera; species Thera obeliscata. The sequence continues at coordinate 24,943,155 of OX387918.1, read as the reverse complement.
AGAAAGACTTGACGCCCACTGCTGCGTTGCACTGCAATCAAGAATTATTTTTTTACTAGTAGTGGCATATCGGGCGCTGGAATTTTAAGTCAGCGTACCTCAGTGTCATTCCACCACATGTGAAGCCGATAGTTCCTGAGCACAGAATCATGTTCGTTGACGTGGTCTAAAGCCAGCTTGACACTCGGCATCACGCCTCGGCCTGGAAATGTAATCCGATTTTTTCTATCCTTTCCATCCAAACATTGTCTAGAAGAGATCGCTAATGAGGTCACCCGTTTTGCACATGATTTTTAGCAGTTAGTTTCTTATGTTTACCAGTATTGGCATTCTCCACCCCTTTCCCAAAGGGGAAGAAGCCTGCGATGTAGACATCAGTCCTCCGGTTGAGGATCGCGTCCAGGTTCGGCTTCTGCGGCACAGCCGCGCTGAACGACACCAGTGCCAGGAGTACGAGCATCACCATTGTTACTGCTAAAAGTTGAATAAGGTAAAGTGAATGCCTTGCCTGCCTTACCTATCTAAGTTACCGTCTCACACTCATCATGTATTTGTTATTTGTAGCTGGTTATCATAACACGAGTAAAATCACAATATAGGCTCCGGTAGATAAAGCTTCCAAGGTAAAATCTTAGCCAATACACAATACCTAAATATAATAATAATAATCATAGGCCTGATCTCCAAGCCCTACAAGATAAAATCATTAAAAAACTCCTGAAAACCCTGTAACATTGGATGGGACACAATCGATGATTAGAAAACGCTGTAGGTACAAGTACCTAGGTGTAATAATACAGGGTATAAAGGCACTACGAGTAATCATTATCATAGGTAAGTTATAAGAACTCACCTTTCGTATTTGTCGGAAAGAAGTAAGCAATATCTCCATTACTACTTCCACCTGTCTGAGGAGGTACTCAGCACGTTCGACACTCACTCATATTCTATCAACACTGAAACTACTTTGAGCTAAGGTTTTGATTTATATTCGAAATAAAAACTCTCATTTCCGCTGAAGCTATCTTTTCAGCTCATAACCCAGGTTTCAACTATTGTCTTGTGCATAAAATGAACCTTATCATCTTCAGAATAAAGCTCACGTTATGTCTATAGCTGGACCTCCCTGGAGCTTTTCTTATGCGTGTAGCTTTCTAACTGAGCTTTTAAAGCTTACTGAACAACCGTACTTATAACAATAGAGATAAGGTAGCAATTCCATAATGTTTAATGGGTTCTTATGCCAATTTACTTCGGAAGGTTCTGAGCAAACAAGAAACTAAGGCTTTCGCGGTGCAAAATCGATACATGGGTTGGTGGAACTCTAGTGTTGTGAGTTCTTTTCAATTTTCGATGGCGATGGGTCTGATAATTTTATTGTAGATACAATAATATTTTGCACCCTTATATTTAAGACCTATATTTACGCTGAAAGGCCACACTACTTTACTTATTTAGCTACGTTTTCTCTGCAAGTGAATTTAATATTTTCAACCGTTATAAAATTCAAAGTAATTATTACCTAATCTTTGGGAATGTGTATAGGGACCTACCAATCTACTGTTAGGAGATCTTCAGAAATAACTGCTCAGGTAATGTACCAAATGGGTAGGTACCTATCTTTCTTGTCTCATCACTACGTCCAGCTGGCTGACTGGGGAGCTACAAATGCCCTAAGACGCATGCGCGTGGAACAAGGAGGCGCGCATGATGTCTATTATTTGGGCCCTGGGCTACAGTGTGGGGTCTACACCCACTGGTGTGATTTGGGCCCTGTTGAAAGAGTATACCTTTGTAAGTATGGGTATTTAGCAGATGCATCCATTTTCTTAATTTCAGACGTTATGTCTGCATGTTTATTTAATCAGACTTTGGAAACTACTGCGCAGCAAGTGTTCCTGAAATATGGGTATTGACCCTGAATTATTCCAGAAGCGTGTGCGTATGGGTGAACATGAGGGAAAGTTACCCCTTACGCTGTATAAAATCATCTACAGTAGATGTAAAGGTCTGTTTACTTCTAATGAAGGGTTCCTTGTCGGACTTCAGAACCATAAAATTAATAGGACTGAAAATTTCAGTAAAACCCGCTGTATGTTAGCGCTATAGCAATTTATGTTTTATTGTGTCAAACTTAGAGCTTGCTTTTCCTAGGCAGTAAATTCGTTTTGACAGGTCATGATCAATATTGCCAGTAAAAAGCTAACCACGTTTCATTCTGAACTTTTACCACAAAGTTTGTAATATAGAATGTGATAGTACTGTTTTAAAAATATTGTGTAAATTCGTCAATTTGTCGTAAAATTAGTTATCTAATGTTTTTATTTGGAAAATACATGTCTGGAAACCGTAAACTTAGGAAATGCGTAGAATTACGTTCCATTACACGCTTAGTTTGTCATATTTGTAAAAGTTCCACATAAGCGACGTATACTGACAACACCGCCGAATACGTGGCCCCGAATAAAGTTCTGTGTGGTTTCTGTGTCTTGTTTATTATTTTTAGTGTGTTATTTCGATTATAATCTGCTAAGAGGCCGTAAGTAAATCAAGATGTATTTATTGCACTTCTTCTCAAAAAATGATATGGGCTAAAGTCTCGTAAATCCCTTCGAAAACAGTTTATAAAGTTTACTATGGCAGCTGTCATTAATTTACTAACAAGATTTCGTTGTATTTTACCATAATTTTGCCCTATTTTTATTATGTAAGTCGAATAACTATACTAGAATTCGTATATTGCCTTTGTATTTTCCTCAGTGGTTAACAGACTCTGAAGTCGGTCAATTATATGGCGCATATTTGACTCACTCTGAGTTGTTTCACTGAGCTTATTTATGTTTTTTGGGGAATAATTACAGTGAAAATAGCGCATTAGTAGCTCGGTAGTAATCAGTAGTCACTGGTTACCTGATGTTACGGTTTCTATTTATAAAGTTGTGTTAATTAAAATCAGGGCAACCTCTTATCAAGCTCTGTGACCTAACTACATTTCAATGAACTTCCAATTATTCACATATTAACCTGTTTAAGCACAGTCATTCAATGTGGCATTGCAGGCAGAATCATGAGATTTATTCTGAGAGGTAGAGATTCAGTTGGACTATCTATCCTAATCCGTTGACAAATCCGTTCCTAAAACTGTTTCTTGTGCTTGTAAATATTTTAAATGCATACCAACTTGTAGTAATGATTTATCTATCCATATAAGGGTTTGTTGCCACTGAAGCTTACACAGTTCATAATGCTGCGCGTCTCCACAGTGCACTGGCCAATAACATCTCCCGATGTGATTGACCAAACCACGGTCAGCTCCTTTCCACTCCACCCAACTCCGCATCAGTGGAATCACACATAGTCTCAAAGTCTCAAACAATTCCATCTACCTTATTAAATTGTTGATATTTCTTTTCTACCTTGATAAAAATTCTAACTAGTTTCATTTACACATATAATTTAAGATTTCAATGAGGAGGTCACAATACAAATCAAATACAAAATTATTAAGTTGAGAATTCAGTTGAACAAAAATCAAGATATTATGCAAAGGGTCAGGCTACACTTACTTTGGATACGAAATACATCGTATGCAAACGTATAAACACTGTTCGTACGAATTGAGTGCGCACACTGAATATGTTTTTCTCCGTCAAATAGGCAGAGTACTGGTGTTAGCGCATACGTTATTGATGATGAACGCACAAACGTGTAATAAAATCCCAACAAGTTCGGATTTATTTCGGACGTCGGACTTGCACGTACATATACGTACGACTAACTCGCGCGCAGTGTGAGCGCTTTAAATAAAATAAAAATATTGTGGACAATTCACACAACACTACCCAGCCCCAAACTAAGCAGAGCTTGTAATTATGGGAACCAGATAGCTGATATAATACTTGAATACATTTTTTTTTATAAATACATACTTAGAATACAATATAACACCCAGACAGAGAACAAACGTTTATGTTCACCACACAAATATTTGTTCTCGGTGGGGATCGAACCCACGACCTACGGCGCAGAAGGCAGAGCTACTACCAACTGAGCTAGAGGCCATAGTACACAGAAGGTCGGGAATGTTCGTACGTTTCTGCACGAATGGAATTTGTACGAAAACATATCCAAAGTGAGCGCAGCCTAAGGGCAGTTAAATTATGTGTGTGATTACTGAGTGAAGGTATGATGTTTGGGTGTGTTAGTGTAGAGAGAGATTATTATAAAATGAGTCAGTTCCAGCTGTACCCTGAAGTGGACATGAATGTTTATACACATTTATTTTTTATCAGGTTTAAAGTTATTATTTTAGTTAGTATTTTTCAAAGTTATTCTATTTATCAAAAAAATACATTATTTTTATGTTGATTCCAGATAAATTGGCTAGTGTGAGATGATGAATCCACAATATCCGCCTCCAGGGCAGAATAATAATGCACCAGCAAACCCTCTCGGCTACCCACCTAGCTCACAAGAATACAACGGAGTGCCAAACTCAAGTTATAGCCAGATGCCATCCAATGGACCACAACCTACGAAGCCATTCGACCAGGAAATGGCTCAAAAAATGCAGAGTATGAATCTGAATGGCCCTCAGGGGTTCCCTACAATCCCATCTTCTCAAATACCTCCAGGCCAAGCTCCACCTGGATCCTTTCCTCCAAATTTCGTTCCAGCCCAGATGCCTCCAGGACAAAGACCTGTACCTGGACAAATGCAAGCTAGACCTCCAGTCAGTGGAGGGCAATTTCCTCCATCAATGGGCCCTCCTTCATCTACTCCAGGTCCTGGACCTGGAGTCATGGAGACATCACAGGGATTAAGCCAAGCACCACAGAGTCAAGCACCGTCTCAATTTCCCATCCGTCCTCCCATGCAGCGGCCGCAAAATTCTCAAGGCCCACCTATGCAAAGTCCCCATCAGTTGAATCAAGGGCCCAAGCCGGGCATGCCTCAAATGGCACCCCCTCATCCTGGTCAGGTAATGCCTCCACAGCCTGGTGTACCCCCTCAATCCCAGGCAAATCAAATGCAAAGAGCTGGCATGCCTCCATCATCACAACAGACACTGGCTGGGCAGCCTATGCCTCCAAATGGACGATCAGGACAACTTGCTCAAGCACCAGCTCAGTTCCCAGGTCAACCTGGTATGCCTCAAAGTAAACCGCAACCTTCACTAGGTCAGCCTCCCCAACCGGGCCAACAAGGTTTACCACAACCTGGATTAGCTCCGCAGGCAGGCCAGCAAGGATTGCCTCCACAGCCAGGCCAAGGCCTACCTCCACAGCCTGGACAGTTACCTCCGCAACAAGGCTCGGCATCGCAAGGGTTCCCTCCACAGTCTAACCAGATATTTGGGCCGCCTGGATTACCGCCTCAGCCGGGACCAATGCCTCCTCAATCTGGTCATCAGTTTGCACAACCTGGTCTCCCATCTCAGCCAAACCAAGGCGTAACCCCTCAGCATGGACTGCCACCCCAGCCTGGACATCAGTTTGGTCAGCCTGGACAACCTGGACTACCTCCACAGCCAGGGCAACCCGGATTACCCCCACAGCCTGGGCAACCAGGCTCACAGCAAACCCAGGGCCAAATGCCAGGGCTCCCGTACATGCCCCCGCCGCTCTCGCAGCAACGCCAGTTCCCGGCGGCACCGGGCTCCGCCGCGCCGCCCGGCCCGCCCGGACCGCCTGCAGGATATCCTGGTCAGTTACACATAATACATACCGAAAAAATAAATTATTACCATAATTGATTCTTAATTGTGTCTGCCATAGAAATTTGTAGGCATATTAGCTGTTAAAACCCTCTTCGTTTCTTTCTTTCATCATCATTCATCTTTAATTCTTCACTTAAATAACATTACTGGAGATATTCTTTGTTTCTTCAGGTATGCCCCCAGTGCCACAGCAGCAGCAGCAACAGCTAGGCTTTCAACAGCCTCAGCAGCCGGGCTTCCAGCAGCCTCCCTCTAACTTCCCTCCTCAGCAACCCCCCTCTAATTACCCCTCTCAGCAGGTTTCCTCTGGCTATCCCCCTCAACAGTATCAGCAACCCTCATTTCCCGGCCAGCAGCCCAGCTACCCCAATCCGCAGTACCAGCAACCGCAGCAGAAGAGATTGGACCCCGACCAGATGCCAAGTCCTGTAAGTTTTTACGACTTATTAAGTGGATCCGCTTTATGTGCTCTTGCTTGTTTGGTGGATCTGGTTTTTTAAATAAAAACATTAAATGTGTGTGTAGCCACTTGCTTTTCATCTCTTGAATCTTCTTTTCGGAGGTATGTGGTCTCAAACATTTGGACGAACGTCCTAAAAAGATTCTCACAGTTAGTGGTCATACATTATATAAAACCTTTTTAGACAAGTTCATTTGCACATTTTATATTAAATGATTTGTATGCTTATGCGACAAAGCTCGTATAATTAGTAAGTTGAAGTGGAAATGAGTAGGTCATATAGCTCGAAGAACCGATAACCGTTGGGGAATGAAGGTTCTCGAATGGTGACAACGAACCGGAAGACGAAACGTTAGGGCGCCCACCAGATGAACCGACGACATTGTTAAGATCGCGGGAAGTCGATGGATGGAAAGAGATCAGAATCGTTCTTCCTGGAAATGTGTAGGGGCGGCCTATGTCCAGCAGTGGACTTCTTCAGGCTGATAATGATGATGATGATGCTAATGCGTAATAAATGGTTCAGATCCAAGTGATGGCGGACGACGAGCAGAACCGCAGCGGCGTGTTCGTGACCAACGACAAGGGCCTGGTGCCGCCGCTCGTCACCACGGACTTCGTCGTCGACGACAAGGGGAACGCCAGTTAGTGAACTAACTCTACTCTACTTCTCTCTTTCTATCTGAGAGCGGTGATGCTCGAATTGCTCTCAGCTAGTTATAAATATAGGCCAGGTTAGGAGTACTCTAAACCGACGAGCATGTATGAAGAATGTTATGAGTGTGAATGAAGCGAAAGAGGTGTGTCAAGATCGTAGCAAGTGGAAATCCGTGATCTCTGCCTACCCCCATGGGAATAAGGCGTGATTTTATGTATGTATAAATAAATAATAAATACTTTAGACAATTCACACAACAATATCTGGCCCCAAACTAAGCAGAGCTTGTACTATGGGAACCAGATAGCTGGTATTATACTTTTTTTTTGTACAAATACATACATAGAATACAATATAACACCTAGACATAGAACAAACATCTGTATTCACCACACAAATATTTGTTCTCGGTGGGGATCGAACCCACGACCTACGGCGTAGAAGGCAGAGCTACTGCCAACTGAGCTGAAAGGCCAGTCAGCTGTGTCTGTTCTGAAGAAGTAAATCACCAAAATGTCTAGAAAAATATGTGATATGACAATGTTAGGTGAAGTTAGGATCAGCTAAAAAGTTTCTGTTCATTTTCAGGTCCCAGATACATCAGGAGTTCCATGTACACGATTCCCGTGACCGCTGATTTGTTGAAGCAGACTGCGATGCCCTTCTGTGTGGTTGTAAGTATTTACATTGTCGTCATCTTCCTCAGCATCCTCACAGTATTGGGTGATCAAATATACTAGGTCCACCGGGACCAGGGACCAAACTTGGAAAGTGGTCTATGAGAAAAAAAAATCGGTTGTCTGTAAAGTCGGTTTACTGACGATAGTTGAACGCGACAACGTCATACAGCTGTCCACGCGGACACATCGCTCACTCAAGTAGGAGAGAGACAGATGTCGAACGCTGCCGAACGCGGAGGCCGTGCGTGCCTCTTTTTCGCTCGTTCCGCGTTCTCGCTTGCACTTCAAGCCTTAAATGGAACGCCTCAGAGTGAGGTAACGCCGAAAGACCATGACGTCATGGTCTTTCGTGCGTGCAGCCGGCTACATCGAATTATAAGACGTTGTCACGTCAAAAATATAGCTGCAGGGCAGGGGGTCCACCGGAACCAGCAAAATTTTGAAAGTGGTTTATGAGAAAAAAAACCTCTAGTGAAGAAGGTTGGGAACCTCTGGTGTATACACGAGCGGTTCCCAACCTTTTTTTTCATTACTTTTTCTACTTAATTTTTGGTAAAAAAAGTAATGTTGTTGTGTGTTATGGTGTAGATATCCCCGATGGCGGAGACGGTAGGGCCGGAGCCGGCGCCGCCGCTGCTGGACTGGGCGGCGCTGACGGGCGCGGCGGGCGCTGGGCCCGTGCGCTGTTCGCGCTGCAAGGCTTACATGTGCCCCAGCATGAAGTTCCTCGACGCCGGCAGGCACTTCCAATGCGCCTTCTGTAAAGCTACCACTGAAGGTTGGTCACATTCGTACTACGCACTACTATTGTTTTGTAGGATCTACACGTAAGTGCTAAACTTATGTGTTGTAAAGGGTTTCAACTTGACAGTTTTTTTTTCAAAATAAAATGAAAATCATTTGATATATTTCAAAAACTTTATTATCAGATTGAAGTACATTCAAAACATTTATGAATGAATGTATGTGCATGAGTTTATTATGCTTGAGGCTCGACTCAGACTCAAGCACAGTTTCGGAATACGGGCCTAAGTGTAGATCTTGCAATACAACAATATCTGTACACATGCCACTTTAATTTTAAAATATTATATAGAAGCTCTTTTATGCGCCTTTATGATCCTTTCACCACCCGTCTCGAAGAACTAGTGACAGTGACGCAACAAGAAGGACTATTTATATACGCGGGTTTCTACCACTCATCGCCGTGCGTAAGCAGGTTTTTATGAAGCAACTCGTAGACGAACCATATTTTCACTGCAATATGTGGTCGGCAACTATCGGTGTCCCTGTCTAACATGTGAGTAAGAGAAGGACACCAATAGTTTCGCAAATTGCAGTGAAAATATGGCCCGTCTACGAGCTGCTTTAAAATCTAGAAATATGATGTACATGACACAACCACTATATCCCGGAGATGCATTTGCCCGTGGAGGTTGCAACTCAGACTTACTTTAAATCTGAATTAGTAAATATAGATTGGACTAGCATTATAAAATCAAATACAGATATCAATACAAACTACAATTCATTCGACAAAACATTACAATTACTTTTGAATAAATGTATACCAAAAAAAACAATTCAGTTACAGCAGAAATCAAAAAATCGTTGGCTAACGCGCGGCCTTAAAATATCATGTAAAAATAAACGACTCCTTCGAATCCACCTAAACACTACGAACAACAAAGTATTAAAAAAATATTACAAGCGATACGGTAAAATACTTAAATGCGCAGTAAATAGAGCAAAAAAACTTAGTTACATTGAACGCATAAAAAAATCCGATAATGTAATCAGATGTATGTGGAAAATAATAAAAGAAAAAACCAATAAAATACTAATAAAAGACAAACAAAATATAAAACTAAAAATGAACGACATAACAATAAATGACCCAAAATTAATTGCGAATGAATTTAACAATTTTTTTGCTTCCGTAGGTCAAGTAGTGAGCACGTCCAATGGCATACCTACCTCAACCCGCGTAACAAATAGCATGTACCTGAGCCCAGCTACACAAAAAGAAATTAATGTCATATTAAAAAGCCTTAAAAACAAGCTGAGCTGCGGAATTGATGAATTGCCACCTAAACTAATTAGGCAATGTGCGGACGAGCTAACTTTACCTTACTTAATGCTAGCAAATCAATCCTTGTCAGAAGGAACATTCCCGGACTCGCTAAAAATATCATTAATAAAACCTATACATAAAAAATGTTTAAAAACCGACCCTAACAACTATCGACCCATAGCACTACTTCCTACTTCGTCAAAAATACTAGAAAAAATAATGTGCAGCCGTGTTTATTCATATTGTGAGAAATTTAACTTATTTGACGAAGCCCAATGCGGATTCAGGAAACATCGATCTACGACGTTAGCAGTCTATAAATATATTAATAAAGTGTTAGGAATTCTAGACAAAAAAGAGTACGCGGTCGGATTACTGTTAGATATGTCGAAGGCATACGACAAAGTCCAATATAATATCCTTTTAACAAAGTTACAAGACATAGGTATCCGAGGACTAGCACATAACTGGTTTGAGTCCTACCTACATAAACGAGTACAATATGTAGAAATTGAACACTTTGACCATGACGTAGGTGTTATAAAAAACATAAGGTCCGATGCTCACCACGTGACCAGCTCAATACCACAGGGCAGTGTTCTCGGATGCCTATTGTTCTTGATCTATATTAATGACTTACCTAAATGTATAAAAACACCGAGCGTTCTCTTTGCGGATGATATTTCCCTATTGATGCCATGTTGCAGCACTGACAACATCACCGGTAAAATTCAAAACGCCCTCACAGAAGTATCAAACTGGTTGTCGGACCACAATTTGGAAATAAACTTCACAAAAACAAAAGTTATGCAGTTTAGACCGACTCAAAAACGTGCAATAGACATACAAGCGACGCATAATGGTATTCCACTGGAATGCGTCGACACTTTCTCCCTACTAGGCATAAACATCGACACCCATCTGAACTTTAAAAACCACGTTCAAAAGCTAAAATCAAAATTATCAAGCTTCACGTACGCCTTGCGCGAATTAAAAACGACTACTAACCTGGCGACCGCGCTAACTGCTTACTATGCGAATATTTTCTCCCATATTTCCCTATCTATCATATTATGGGGCAATAGCACAGATGTGCAAGACGTATTTATTCTTCAGAAAAAGTGCGTCCGTATCCTAGTAAATATAAGACGAAGAGAAAGTTGCAAGCCACACTTTAAATACTTGAAAATATTAACTTTACCCAGTATTTATATTCTAGAAATGTGTAAATTTGTAAGAAAATATCCCCACCTTTATAAAAACTTAAATGACATGCCTCGAAGATACGTGTTAAGACCGGGAAGAAACAAATTAATAACACCGCGATCTCAACTAAAAATGCACAGCGACGGCCCGTATGGAATGTCAGTAAAAATTTATAATAAACTTCCAACAGAAATAAAAAATATAGAAAAAGATTCCCTATTTACTAAAACATTAAAGTTGTTCCTAATTGACAAAGCCTACTATGACATTAACGAATATTTGACATAACTTATGACTAAATAAATAAAATAAAAATGTATAACTACGCACTAAACCTAACTTTGACTACTTTTAAGACCTTGACATTATCGTTTAATCTGTTTTACCAAGCTTATTAATTTAAAATAAAGTAACAAACTATCTACATTATAATGCCTGAAAATTCTCAATCTATAATAATATATATGTATCAACTACTGTGTATAAGCCTCGGCCTACCTCCATGTTGCTTTACCCTATTCACAGGGTCCATGTGATACTGACTTACACCTAAGAACTATGTATGTACCTAAACTAAACCATGTTTATGCAATAAATGTATTGAGTATTGAGTATTGACAGACATCCTTAAAAAATCTTAAGTAGGTAGAGATCGTCCAATCTTAAACTGCACGTCCCACTACTTCAGTCAGTCAAAGTAAATTGTTCTATAATACTTACATCACAAAGATCATTTTCAAGTACTTTGGTGTGAGCCCACTTCAAGAAAACCTGCTACTTGTCTGGTTGGTGGGATAGGAGTGACCGTGGCCCTGTGTATATGTATGTGCAGTGCCGATGGAATACACGCAGTACATCAACAGCATGCAGCAGTACGGACGGGTGCCGGCCGAGCTGGCGCTGGGAGCTTACGAGATCGTCGCCACTAAGGAGTACTGCAGGGTACGTTACTAACACTCAAAGTTCCCTCCACACCATTATCGATCCCTGGGTTTCTCGCACGGCTCGCTTCTCGGGTTCGTTTCTCCCCCATACCGATAAATTGTGGAATGAGCTACCTCCAGAAGTCTTTCCCCTCAGCTATAACATGAATAAGTTCAAGAAAAATGTTAACAAGTTCCTTCAGGGTAGGCAACGCAACGACAGCACCCCTGGTGTTGTTGGTGTCTATGGGCGACGGTGACCACTTACCATCAGGTGGGCCGTAAGCCCGTTTGTCTAGCATTAGCATTTAAAAAAAAAAGTCCTAGTGCATTTACAACATTTCCTTACCAAATGTTGTTTTCGTTTCGCCTATTTGTCTCTCTCTTTTGCATGGAAAAATGATAAGACAACAACTCTAACTACGAAACGTATTTTTGCCGTCTCATATTTTCTCCATGCAATATAGAGAGACAAAAAGGCGAAACGAAAACAACATTTCGTAGACGAAATGTTGCAAATGAAGTGGGACTTGCCCTTCTGTTCTTAATTGCCTTCTGATATAGGAGCTGCGCCCACATTAAATCATCCCACAGGAGCCATTAAATTTTGCCGGGATTAAAAGTAGGCTATGTGCTATTCCAGACTATAATCTATCTCTGTGCCATATTTCTTCCATATCCGTTCAGTCTCTGGCATTACTCGTATTGAGTAACAAACACTTACAAACTTTCGCGTTTATAATATTAGTTGGACGTATTCCGTGCACGTAAGAGATAGGTATACAAGGAAGGTTTCTCATAAACTAAATATTTCAGACCTTGGAAATGGCTGCATAAATTTTGATAACATTGCTAAAAACATTTCTTATGTAAATGATAAGATTTCTTATAAAAAATAGCGGAATTGAAATAGGAGCCTCTTTAATTGACTGATTTCGTGGTTTATCTTATTAGGGTTACTAACCTTAAACAATGATTGACCAGGAAAACAATCAGTATCTTAAACCTATTTTTTAGTTTTATTTGTGATAAAATCGTGTGTTTTTTATTTATTTTATCTTTGTTATTATATACAGTTGGCTGCAAAAGAATGTGTACAATTGTTTTCAAGTAGCTAAGCAATATATACAGCCGGCTGCACTAGAATGTGTACCAATTCTTAAGTTATTGTCACATTGCAATGTGCATTCTAGTGCGGAGTGTATGTTAAGGCAGTTTTACACAGGGTCAGTAACTGACAACAGTCGACTGCCGAAGTCAGTGCCTGCTTGTCGATTCCAGCAACACGGCTCGATTGAGAATTTTTCAAACAAAAATCGCGTATATCGATTTGAGTGGTTACTCAAATCGATTTACGCGATCGATTGAGTGATTTGTGTTGCTAGAATCGACACCCTGACCTGGCACTGCCATCGTGTAAATTGATTTCAAGTCTGGCAGTGGCGGTCAGCACTGATTTCGGCAGTCGTCTGACGTCAGTTACTGACCCTGTGTAAAACTGCCTTTATGCTCGTAGTAGCATGCAAGTTGATATGTATTTGTTATTTCAGAACAACACCCTTCCGAACCCGCCCGCCATAGTGTTCGTGATCGACGTGTCGTACAACTCCATCAAGAGCGGTCTGCTGGACACCGTCTGTGCGAACGTGATGGACATCATCGCGGCCATGCCCAAGGACGAACACACCGGCAAGAGCTGGACCAGGGTCGGCTTCATCACCTACAGCTCGACAGTACACTTCTTCAATATCAAGGTTATTGCTCCTTTACTATCTTCTTCTTCTAAATCCAAATATACTAGTAGTTCGCCCCGAACTGAGATCTCGTGATGCGATCCAAATCCTCCGAGTTTAAAGTAAAGTACATAGGTACCTAAATAAATACCTAATCAGAAAAAAGGTGCCACCATCACGCATTGGGTTTTATCTACTTTGAGATGGATTTAAGTTCAGATTTACGGTTTGACCTTGCCTCTGACTATCCCTCACTAACTTTGTACGGTAAACAAGTTTTAACTAAATTGCCCAATTTATTGAAGAGTTCCGTTGGACAGACCTTGGCTCCATCATCAGACCAGGTTGCTTTCGCCATTTTATGATAGCTGAGTACCTCCTTAATTTATTACAAGAAAAAAAAATAAGAAAAAGCAAAAGAATTGACCAACCAGTAGAAAAACCTTGATGTCATGAAATTGTTAGAGATGGGGGCTCTCGGATTGTTGGTTATCCTAATTTAACCTTTTTTTGTATAGCAAAAACTGAGCGTCCTAGAAAAAAAGCAAAAACGGATTTGGAATGTCCAGGCAAAGTTCTTTCATATGTCATCTAACTGTAATGTTGTTTTTTTTATTTTTGCACCCTTAAAAAAAAAACAATATTATTATCTTTTTAACCCCTCATCCGATTTCACTGATGAGGCATAGTGTTCGTGTTCGTTTGTCGCAGGGTTCGCTGGCGCAGCCGCAGATGCTGTCGGTGGGCGACGTGGCGGACATGTTCGTGCCGCTGCTGGAGGGCTTCCTGGTGCTGGCGGAGGACAGCGGGCCCGTGCTGGCGGCGCTGCTGCACCAGCTGCCCGCCATGTTCCGGGACTCGCGCGAGACCGAGACCGTGCTGCTGCCCGCCGTGCAGGTTACATACACATTCACTCCACTCTACTCTATTCTACATGCCTGTCAAAAGCCTGTTTACTCAGATAAGAATACGAAGCAATACACCTGCATGCCTACTAACATTATTTTTTATAATTTATGCATGCATTAATACCGCCCGATATTTCATAAAGCCCGGTTTCCACTGCGAGCGGAACGGACCCATTAATGACTCATTTCTCATTTGTACTCTTTCTACACGCTAAAAAAAGAAAGAGTAGAAATGAGAAATGAGTCATTAATGGGTCCGTTCCGCTCGCAGTGGAAACCAGGCTTTAGTCTCATTTGCGGATAACGGGGCTGCTTACACTCTAAGAACTACTTAGTACCTTCTAATTGTTTTGTAATAATATGAGTGCAATTGTTTGTTGTCCTAAATAAAAACTAAACATGCCAATCCTGCGACGACAGTTCATTAACCGATTTCAAATAACAAAAGAAGGTTCTTAATTCGGTAGTATATTTTTATTCATTATGAACCGATTTTAAAAAAAACTGCCAGATTGGTCCAATAGAATTTTTCGTCTCGTTGGTTTCTCATGTTTTAAAACACTTCACTTATTTAACAGTAAATTGGGATACAGGCATAGACTTGGTGTAAATGGTGTGAAAAGAATCATTCAAATAACCAGATCTAGAACAAAGCTGCATGTTTCTTGCCTGTTTTTTGAGACTTACTTGGTCGCGGATTTGATATTAATATATATTTTTTAATTTCTTGAAAAAAAATGTAGTAGTATGTGTGTATGTATAGTGTAGTGATTTCTCACTGTGATTTTACTAATTGTCCTTTTATTTTGAAACATGTGATTCAATAAGTAACAAAGATTGCGTTGTATGCCTAATTAGCATAACGTATGAACATGTATCTTAGAGCTTTGATGAAGACATTTTTAGATATAATCTGAATCAAATAAGTTTGTTTCCAGGCAGGTCTAGAAGCCCTCAAGGCCGCCGACACGTCAGGCCAGCTGATGGTTTTCCACACGTCCCTTCCCACCTACAACGCGCCCGGGAAACTCATCAACAGAGAGGACAGGAAACTACTCGGCACTGATAAAGAGAAGACTATCTTAGGTATGAAAGTCAAATAGATTTAAATAATTATTTGATAAACAAGAGTGCAAAGCTGATTTTTAACCGCGTGCTCAATTTTGATGACCGAGTGAGCAAAATATTTTAAAATTGAACCACGAGCGCAGCGAGCTTTTGCTGCTGTAGAACACAAAAACACGACGCACTTCTCCAGTATCGAATTCACTTTTATAAGGCACCGGCGAACCACGTGACTGAACCTTCAAAATGCATTTGGTGTATGAATTAGACCGATGACGCAGATCACATGAGTCATCGGTCAGTGGACAGCTCTAGCTCATTCCCTCTCACGTTGAATGAATGGGGAAATCGAACTTGCCTTTAAAAATTCATGTTTGTTATTGTGAGATTATTCTCAGTCCGTTTTCCGCTCTAACAATAGTGTGCGAGTGAGAAGTAACGATGTGCGAGTGAGAACATCGCAGGCAAGACCTGGATGAGATTAGCACAAGACCGGCAAAAGTGGTTCATACAGAGAGAGGCCTATACCCAGCAGTGGGTGAAGTCGGGCTGTAGATGGCTAGTTTGGATTATTTTGTTCATTGATGTGGATTATACTATAGATATTGTTTGTTGGTTGTAGCGCCACAAACGACGGCCTACAACGAGCTGGGACAATCCTGTTCAGCGGCCGGCGTCAGCGTTGAACTGTTTGTGTGCAACCAGTCTTACGTCGACGCTGCTACTATAGGTACCTATCTGTATTTTTTTATAGTCAAAAGTGAATAATGAATTGTACATTAATTTGTTTCTGAAACTATGCTTTTCATTTATAATTGGAAACACATCAGAAACAAATATTTTTTGCATTTGAAAGTTTACCTTTGATTCAATTTAAACTGGGTGAATTAAACTAATTAATTAGACTTTGTATATTCTGGTAATGAAATTTATAAAAACAATGTTTTGTTTAGGACAATTGCCTCGGTTAACGGGTGGACAAATAAGGAAATACACATACTTCACGGTAAGTCTATTTATTTTACGTTTGTAGCATATTTTGAAGCGAGTCTGCATCAACAATAACTTGCAATGTTTGCTTCAATCTGATTGAATGTAGGTATTGAGTACGTACTAGAAGTATTTATCAACGAATCTTGATGTTTGTGTATAGTTTCAACAATATCATAGATTTTTTGTCATCTGCGATTTTTATCGGACTCAAACCTCGGACCCAAAAAGCGAGGAAGGAGTCTTCTGCTCCGTCATCCATCAATTTCGATAACATTATGATTGATATATTAATTATACGAGCTGGTATGACCGAGCTTTGCTAGTTTTTTTTGGTAAATTGAGTTTTTAGAAATTTATATATATAAAACAAATTACCTACTGATGAAATTCATCTGCTGAAATAGCTGAAATAAGTTAATGCTTAAGGTGATCATCGATAAAATGTGTTGAAAATAATAAAACCAGATTTTCTAAAAATGAATCCTAGCTAGATCGATTTATGGCCCCCGAAAACCCCTGTATACTAAATTTCATGAAAATCGTTGGAGCCGTTTCCGAGATTGTGATGATTATAATGTATGTTTGTATGTTTGCAGGCGGAGACGGACGGCGCGCGCCTGGTGGCGGACGCGCGGCGCGTGGCGGCGCGGCCCACGGCGCACGACGCCGTCATGCGCCTGCGCACCTCCAGCGGCGTGCGCGCCACCGACTTCTACGGACATCTCTTCATGAGCAACACCACCGACGTCGAGCTCGCCGCCATAGGTACGTCTCTATGTCTAGTGGCGGACGCGCCGAGACAGTAGATCGCCCTATCTCGACAGCTTAGCTAACATTTGATTTTGACAGCAAGTTGACATGACATTTTAGCTAATCGTCCGTTCATGAACCCAAAATATAAAATATCAAGTGATTATTGTACTAATTTGATCATCGTGTTAACAGGAGATTAGTTAATTTGAACAGTCGAGTCGTCCAGAAACCGGCCATTAGACATGTATCTGTAGATTGAGTACATCCGTAGATCAACATAATTGTTTCATGTCCTCAGACGCGGACAAAGCGATAGGCATCGAGATAAAGCACGACGACAAGCTGACGGCGGAGGACGGCGTGTACCTGCAGGCGGCGCTGCTGTACACGCACCGCAGCGGGCAGCGCCGCCTGCGCATCCTCAACCTGGCGCTCGGCGTGGCGCACCAGCTCGCGGACGTCTACCGCGCCATGGAGCTTGACACTACCATCAACTTCCTCACTAAACAAGGTAGGTATCGCGTCTACTAATCAAGAAACTGATATAACTAGCGGCACATAACTTTAGCGCTGAGCGATACGCGGAGGGGATAGCTGCGCATGCGTCATAGTTTGCGCGTGTCGCGCACACTGCATGGATGTGTGCAGAGTGTCCTATTGGTACAGAGAGCGGAGTGCGACTGGAGAGCCAATTAGCGCTCGCACGCCCGCCCTACATTCCGCTAGTTCCCCTCATCATCATCAGCCTGAAGAAGTCCACTGCTGGACATAGACCTTCTCTACATATTTCCAGGAAGTACGATTCTGAGCTCTTTCCATCCACCGACTTCCCGCGATCTTAACAATGTCGTCGATCCATCATGTACCTTATTTTTGCCTTGTGCGCAATAACGGTGAGCGCTAGAGTGATGTGCCGCCACCATGTTGTATCGTTGTGTTGTTGTGTTGTGTTGCAGCGGTGTGGGCGCTGCGCGAGGCGCCGCCGCGGCAGGTGCGCGAGGCGCTGTCGGCGCGCTGCGCCCGCTCGCTGGCCGCGTACCGGCGGCACTGCGCCTCGCCCTCCGCGCCCGGCCAGCTCGTGCTGCCCGAGTCCATGAAGCTGCTGCCGCTCTACACCAGCTGCCTGCTGCGCTCCGACGCACTCGCTGGAGGTCACGCAATACTTACACTCATTCCTTTATTCGCACATAAACAGAAGACAGATATACGTGTTTATTTTTAATGTGTCAATGTTTTATAATCCGGCTGCACGCACGAAAAAACATGACTCATGCGGCGTTACCTCGCTCTGAGGCGTTCAATTTAAGGCTTGAAGTGAAAGCGAGAGCGCGGAACGACGACAAAGAGGCACAATCGGCCTCCGCGTTCTGCACTGCAACAGCTGGATGACGTTGTCACGTTCAACTATCGTCAGTAAACCGACTTTACAGACAACCGATTTTTTTTTTATACTACTAGCTGATGGAACAAGCATATGGCCCACCTGATGTTAAGCGATAACCATCGCCTATAACAAAGCATCACCTCGTAGGTCACGCACGTCTGCAACGTGCCCTACGATGCACTGCCCTGCGTCCATCAACTTGAGGCTTACAGATGTTTCGCCTCACGTGCCAGTAATTACACATGGCAGTATATAATATGCGTGCGTGCTTGATTGCAGGTCCGGATCTGTCGTGCGACGACCGCAGCTGCGCCATGTACCGCGCGCTGACGGCGGACGTGCTGACGTCACTCGTGTACACGTACCCGCGCCTGCTGCCGCTGCACCACGCCGCGCCGTCCGCGCCCTCCCCCGCCCCCGCCCCCGCGCCCCCCGCGTCCCCCGCGCACCCGCACGTGCCGCGCCAGCTGCGCGCCTCCATCGACAAGATGCACGACCACGGCGTCTATCTATTAGGTAACACTAACTCCACGCCACACCAGGCGCCATTTTCTTTTTGACGTGATAACGTCTTATAAATCGATGGAGCTGGCTGCACGCACGAAAAACATGACTCATGCGTCGTTACGTCGTTTCGTCGTTCCATTTACCTGAGCCCGAGCCCGGGTCGGGTTATGGGTATGGGTAAATGAGGGTAAGGGTAAATGAGGGTAAGGGTAAAATATGAGGGTAAGGGTAAGGGTTCGGTCGGGTTCCGGGTCCGGGTCCGAGAGTCCGAGTCCGAGTCCGAGTCCGAGTCCGAGTCCGAGTCCGAGTCCGAGTCCGAGTCCGAGTCAGAGTCCGAGTCCGAGAGTCCGCGAGTCCGCGAGTATTTTCTTATGACGTTATCACGTTCAATTATCGTCAGTAAACCGACTTTACAGACAACCGATTTTTTTGCATTTAGTCATTTCTTCGCTGAGGTGGGATGAAAAGCGTGTTGCATTCGAGTGCAAAGATTTTTCACCTCATTCATGCTCAGGATTCTAATTTTTGAACCACTCGCTGCGTTCGTGATTTAATTTTAAAATCCCTCGCTTTCTCGGTCATCAAAATTGAGCACGCGGTTAAATAGCAACTTTAAACTTTAACAAATAAGTATTGAATTATTGAACACCAACGTAATATACTACGTAATGTACAAATACAAACTTTGTTCACAATACATTATATTTATTATTGTAGTATTGTATTTTTTTTATTATGGTTGGTTTTCCGTATTAAGCCCGTAGATTTGTCTGAAGATGGAATGGTCTGTAGAAGGCGTACTCAGAATTCTCGCCTCTTTATACATACAAAAGTTGAGGTAGTATATTTTCGTCTTCACAATCGATGTTTTCTCTCAATATACCGGGGTTTGCTACTGCAATGGTAGGATATACCTACCGTGCCTATAAATTCCAGTGAGCTAACAATAGTTGGTGTTCCAGAGAACGGCGTGCACATTCTAATCTGGGTGGGAGCGCACGCGAGCGCGGAATTCGTGAACGACGTGTTCGGCGTCGCGAGCGCACAGCAGGTAGACACGCAGGTCACGGAGCTACCCGCGCTCGACAACCCCACCAGTGCCGCCGTAAGGGACATCGTGAGGGACGCCAGGGAGAAACGACACTCCGCTATGAGGGTAACTATAAACTATACTTTACATCATACATGCTCAGTAAATAGGGTTTACTTTATCGCAAAGAGGCTGTGTAAGTAGGCGTGTGCAGCCCAGTGCATTGTAAATGCGTTCCATTTTCAAATCACTTTTACCGTCACACTATGCTTTTGATACGTAATGGTTCATTAATTGGTGATGGTTCATTACAGTTCAAGAGCTATGCAAACCTCCTTGGTGGAACAATCTCTTTTCTTACAAAATGATATGAAAACTTTTTACTGAAAAGATATAGTAGCTCACAGATGTGTGATAAGTGTGCGTCTACGACTGTTTTAGCAGATACCTACCGGTACAAATATTTTACAATTAATTTTAATAAAATTAATAGGCAATGGTTACCACTTAACATCAGGTGGGCCATATGTTTGTTCCATCAGCTAGTTAAAAATTTACCTCGCATGAATGATGTAAAGTAGAATGCTTACCTCGGTCATAAGTAGCTATTGCACCCTCGAACTATATTTGCCCTCGCTCGCTTTGCTCGCTCGGGCATCTAAATATCTCGGGTACACTCGATCCATTAGCGCCCTTTGCGAGCTGCGCTCGCACGGGCGCCAAAAAGGATCTTGTTCTGCAAAAGCTCACTTACTGCCCTTGTATAACAATCTACTATTACAACATCATCAAACATACATCAAAGTATTGTATTCTAAGTATGTATTTACAAAAAAAATTGTATTGAAGTATTATAACAGCTATATGGTTCCCATAGAACAGTAGGATACAGCTCAAGTTACCTAAAAACAAACAAAAATAACGCTTACAGCAAGGACATAAGAGCTAGCCTTGTATAGTCTGATGTGTATCCTTGTGTACAAGCTCTGCTTAGTTTGGGGCTAGATAGTGTGTGTGTTGTGTTGTGAATTGTCTATAATATTTATTTATTTATAAAGTCAAAAATGTATTTTTTTCTTCTTATCGTGTCACTGATTCTTTCGAACCAAGTGCGCCTCAAAGAGGCTCCTTTCGTGCACTTGACCCATATTATAGAATTGTTTAGTTTCTACGATATGCCGGTTCCTCACTAAATGTATTTATTAAGTAAGGTTCACTTTGAAACGTCTTAAAGTTGGGTGAGGCTAAATGCCAGTTCCACGCGACCAACCCCAGAAGAACAGGCAACAAACTACGGCTTGGTTCTTACCGTTTTTTGTTTGATCCTTTTGCAAATCATTACATCTCAAAATCCTTGCATCACCCTACCTTCGATAGAACCAGTGGCACGATAAGAAGATCACCATCATCAGCCTGAAGAAGTCCACTGCTGGACATAGGCCTCCCCTATACATTTCCAGCAAGAATGATTCTGAGCCTTTTCCATCCATTTACTTCCTGGAATCTTAACATTGTCGTCTGGTCTATCGGGTGGGTGGCTGGCGTGTCGTAGTGGTAGATTTATTTTACGATTATTCATTTGTCCAACCAACCTTGCCTGGTGGTGTGTAGCCGACGATGAATCAGGACGGTCTAAAAGGCACCTATTTTTCTCGTGCTGTAGAAAGATTCCAGCTGTAGCAGCCGGAAGAAATAAAAGGCGGTAATAAATCACACATTCAGTCCCAGTAGACTTTGAGCTAGGAGGAATGAAACGAATCTAAAAATTAGGATTATTGAGATACTGATAAGCGATGCCATCCGTTTCCTTGATTTTTATGGATTGTTGAATGTAATTTTTGTGTTGTATTATTTCATATACCTTTAGTTCCTGGAAAACATAACAATAATGAACATAAATAACATTGTGCTGTTTGTTTTTCAAAAATATACTTATACTATTGTATTCCGTAGTGTGATATTGTTCTAAGCATGATGCATGTTTAGTTTTGTGATGTTGTTATCACTTATTAACTGTACACTTGAACAACTGTTGTCCGCCTTTTTCAAAATATCACATCTTGTTAGTTATCAGACGTCTGTAAAATCAAACATAATTTTTCATATTTATTTATATCAATTTTCGTGCTGCCTTGCTGAGGTCATATGCTTGGCCTGACCGAGAAAATCCCGCGGTGGAGATAAAAAAAACTATTTTGGTGTCAAAAAATCGGTTGTCTGTAAAGTCGGTTTACTGACGATAGTTGAACGTGACAACGTAATGAGAAAATACACAGATGTCGAACGCTGCCGAACGCGGAGGCCGATTGTGCCTCTTTGTCGCTCGTTCCGCGCTCTCGCTTGCACTTCAAGCCTTAAATGGAACGCCTCAGAGCGAGGTAACGCCGCATGAGTAATTTTTTTTCGAGCGTGCAGCTGCTCGCACCATCGAATTATAATGTCACGTCAAACTCCTAGCTGCTAGGTGGTTGACACGAGTTTTTTTTACCTCTATCGGGAATTGTTGTCGGTCAGGCCGAGCAGACCCCTTATGTAGTTAGTATTCCTTAGATCCTTCACTATTGGATTGCACTGTCTTTTGCTGTATTTATTTGATTAGATTGCTTTAAAAATGTTAGGTGCTAGGGTAGATCAAGACTTGTTAATTCAACCGCGTAAACGAGAGAGAATTATTTATAAAAAGTGTCTTCCGTGGCTGTGGGCCAGTCTCGCAACCGCGTCGCGAAGTTTTGTCAAGTTCACCGAGTATAGGCAACTACTGATTCCAAGCAAACGGCTGCAAGCCTTGAAAAAAGATTTGAAGCTGATTGATTGAAACCAGATTTATGCATGGTGAACTTTACCAAACTTCGCGGTGCTGCTAGGTACAGACAGACCCGAAGTCAGAGTTTCGCTACCACATTTCGTCTACCAAATGTTGTTTTCGTGTGAGCACGTGTCTCTCTTTTAACCGACTTCCAATCAAAAAGGAGGAGGTTCTCAATTCGGTTGTTTTTTTTTTAAATGTTTGTTACCGCATAACTTCGTCATTTGTGAGCCGATTTGAAAAATATTTTTTTATCTGAAAGGTACTGCTTCCAGATTGGTCTCATTTTAATTTGATTTCATTTCATTTGAATTTTTTTTTAAATATAACAACAATTTTAACTCCGTAACGTATTTTTAATCTTTTCTCCATGCAATAAATAGAGAGAGACAAATAGGTGAAACGAAAACAACATTTAGTAGACGAAATTTTGTAAATGAAGGGGATTTTTTTTAGCGCAAAAACTTACATAAATAGCAATATCTAGTAAGCACTTGTACTAAAGTCCCTGTTATAGTAGTAGAAGATTATGGTTCGCATGTGATATGTCTCGCACGTGGTGTCTCGGTCCCGCAGCTGTGGGTAACGCACGCGCTGGACAAGCAAGCGCCGGCCGCACGCCGCATGCTGGTCGAGGACAAGGGAGCCGAGGGGCCCGCCTACACGGAAGCACTTATGGACATCCACAAGGCTGTGCAGAAGCTTGCCTAGGTTTGGGACACTTCTAGCTATGGGCTACTGGGTTACATTATGGCTAGTGGGTTATGTTCAGATATGGGCCACTTGTAAGGGTTATTTCTAGATAGTGGGTTGCGTTCAGGTAGGGGCCACTTCTAGCTAATGGGCTATATCTCGCTACTGGGTTACATTATGGCTAGTGGGTTATGTTCAGATATGGGCCACTTGTAAGGGTTATTTCTAGATAGTGGGTTGCGTTCAGGTAGGGGCCACTTCTAGCTAATGGGCTATATCTCGCTACTGGGTTACATTATGGCTAGTGGGTTGTATTCAGATATGGGTCTTTTCTAACTAATGGGTTATATCTGGATATTTGCGTGTAATGGGTAATTTTTGGATAATGGGTTATATCTAGCTACTGGGTTGCGTTCAGTGATGGCCACTTCTAGCTAATGGAATATTTTTGGCTACTGGGTAGATAGGTTTTGGGATGCTTGTTGCATGGTTTTTTCATTCTGCCGTGAAATGATAAATTCGAAGACGTTCTAGTGGTGCGGAAGATGCTGTTCATAGACAAGACTGCTGATGGGCAAGACCGGTGCTTATGAGGTTTCATGCTGTGCAGAAGCTTGCTTAAATATGGGTCACTTCTAGCTAGTGGGTTACTTTTAGCAACTGAGTTATTTCTGGCTACCGGCTTTTCGCTTCGGGTTTTTGCGGCTGCCTATCAGTTTATCAATAAAGTGTGAAAATCAAGGTTTCGGGATGCGCGTCACATGGTTTTTTCCTCAATAAAAGACATCGTTTTGTTGCTACCCATTTTATGAAAGAATTTCTTTTCAAGAAGTTACATCAATTTGAACTTAGCTTAAAATAAGCCTTTTCACTGCCCGCTGGTAGAAGATGGCAAGTTTAAGCATTGTTTATCTGTTGACATAGTTAATTAATTATGTTTGTGTGATTTATGCCATGCTTTGTGATGCTCATTTGGTTCAGCCCAATATGACTTATAAATAACAAATTCATCAACAACATTAGTTTTTTAAGTTTTTATTTCAGTGTGGTGTGTGTTTTACTAACAAACTGCATATTCTTTACTAAATAAATACATTGAATTGAATTGAAAATTTATCACCATGTTGAATGGGTCCATCTCATCATCTGTTTTCGCTCCATCACCAAGTCATCTCCATACCATTTTAGTTTGTTTTGGTAATGTACCTTATAAAAACAAAGTCTGAAATTAAAAAAATAAGTTATTTTTTTTTTATTATAATGTTTTCATTATTATCAGCCAAAAGGTTGCAGACGATCTAATTCTGTCTTGCTTTTTATCGAGTGAGTTTAACTTTTGTGCAAAAAGGAAGCATGTGCTTATTTATTTAATGTTAGGATCATCCCTCAAGCATGTATAGTACAGTATCCATTATTGAAAGCATAAGGTATTATTATCATTGAAAATTGATGAGACAAAAACTTGTTTCGATCGTTTCTACGTTACGTACTTTTGCTGTCTCATCTTTTCTCCATTCAATAGAGAGAGACAAATAGGCGAAACGAAACAAGATTTCGTCGACGAAATGTTGTAAATGAAGTGGGATTTGCCCTTCTGTTGTATGTTGCAACACATTGAATGTCGGTTCTCTTGTTACAGCTAACAGTGATGCGACAACACGACAAGCTAGAGACGGTGCTACGTCACTTCCTAGTTGAGGACCGCGGGGTAGATGGCAGCACTTCCTACGTAGACTACCTGTGCCACGTGCACAAGGAGATACGAACGTTGCTATAGCCTTTGTACGACTACTAAGCGCTTGGTTAAGTCACGCGTCTATCATGCCGCGACGAACGCGTACGGTAATGGTGTTTAAACCGCGCCACTGAATCTATCTTACAATAAAAAAAACACCAATGAAGATGAATAATTAAATGGTGTGAGATAGAAGTACGAAAACGAACTCTGTATTACACACGTTCATCCAGCAGAGTGCAAAAGTCAGTCATGTGCCTGACCTCTATTA
This sequence comes from Thera obeliscata, assembly GCA_947578465.1. Lineage (NCBI taxonomy): Eukaryota > Metazoa > Arthropoda > Insecta > Lepidoptera > Geometridae > Thera > Thera obeliscata. The sequence goes on along the minus strand of OX387918.1, from coordinate 24,917,557 downwards.
CAATATTGAGTTAGGGTGATAAAAGCATGATATCTCTGAGGATTTACGTGATGGCCCTATAGAACCATGTTTTTTAAAGATCTACAGCCATACTTATAAACGCAATTTAAATTTAATCATTGCTTAAAGTTAGCCCTGTCACTGTTTGTCATTACCCAGTGGTAAGAGATGGCAATAGTTTAAGCACTGTTTATCTTTTGACATATTTTTATAAGTAAGGCCACTAGTCTAGAGTTGTAAGCTGATTCGTTGATGCGTTTTAAACAACAACGTGCGTGCGACCGAGGCGGTTTAATGGACGCGTGGTTTTATACGATAACCGACGGTTATCGGTCAGAAACCAAGTGTTTAAAGGGAATAGTGACGTTTGATTAGACCAAGGGACTTACTGCCATACAGTTGTAAAACTAGTTAATTCTTGTCACTTTGTTCGGTCAGTGATCTGAAAAAAGGGCCTGCAGCAACCTTATTTTGCTAGCTGCGTGATCGAAATCGACTTTATAATTGTTTTTAACTGTTAAAAAGCTGTTTGCGATCACGGTAGTATTTTAGAAAAACTGTAGTGTAACCGTATATTAAAAACAATGCCTTATGTGGTCCCGTTCAATCTAAAATCAAACGTCATTGCATTCCACAATAATGAGTTTATCAATTATATACATTACTTAGGAACAAGTATTTAAGGCATACTTCCATAACTTAAGTCGCCGATTGTATAATAGAAATGTTAGTACAGTACGCGCCACTTCAGTGTGCTCTTGTGAAGCAGTTAGTGCGGATATAATGCTCAGGAATGTCAATAAATGTCATGGTGAAAGATGACGTCACAGCTGGGTGGAAAAAAATATTTAGCGCAGGAAAAAAAGTGCAATAATATAAATATGTGTAGTCTTTACGCGCATACTGACGTGGCGAGTACTGTTATGTTTGTCTGACCAATATAATTTTATGTAATCGTTATAGTAATTTGAATTAGCTATAATGTTTTTACATGACGAATAAATGTTGAATAGTTAGTTGTATCGGCGCGCGGCGTATCGAACGACATTGAGGTGAAGCAAACTAAAAGTAATAGGTATTAAAAATATGAATAATTTGAATACGAAGTAAGTTCTACTGATACGCCGACTTTATATAAAACCGTAGTATCGTATGTACTGTAATGTTAATTAATTAAGGCCAACGTTCACCAACACATTACCGGCGGTTACGCAGATGTAGCCGGCGGTTACCGCACTTCATTATAAATGCTAAAATGTGTCAATTTCACGGTCACGTCTGTTACTATTTGTCGAACGAAATCTTTAAATTGTGGACAAAGTCGGGAGGCGAAGGCTAATGTATGATAAATAACGGATTAGGTTTAGTCGTTGATACTTTTGTACACCACCGTTTCTCTCCATCCAAAGGTTGTCTGGAAGAGACCTATATTTGTAACGTTTCTTAATGTGAAGTCTTATTTTGTAAACAATAAAGTATTTATATATCTGTATGTCATAATTTGCCGGCTAATGTGTTCGTGAACGGTGGGCTAGTCGATGCTCTAATAGACTAATAAGAATGGTTTGGTTGCGTTATACTTAAGATAATTTCAGTATGACGTCACAAAAAGAACGTGCCTACTATCAAGAAATCGAATATTATGTATTGATTGTATAGCGAGGTTTTGTAAGTTTTCATAGCATTTCATACAGAGAATTCTAAAACTTGATAATGTTATAAGTATGTATACGAAAAAGATTATGGATTACTAATAATGAACTATAAAGATTATTAAGGCTCGGTTTCACGGATGACTAACCGACCAATTAAATATTTGACGGTTGTTTAGCTCAAATCAAGCAAAGATTTGACAAACAACTGACAAATATATAATTAGTCGATTCTTCTTCTTTTTATTCCTGCCATTATCCCTTTATGTGGAGTCGGCACGACATGTTCTCTTCCATTCTCCTCTATCAGCCGTCATCTCTGTATTCACTTCCTTCTTATCCATGTCATGTCACACTGTTATAGGCTGACGTATCCTATTCTGGCGCCGAATGTTCTGCCGCAAGTTACGACGCCATTGGTGTAGTCGTAGGCAAGCGGTATACTCTTGAATTGGTCCATTAGTCATCCGTGATATCGACCTTAATATGAAGTTTTTTTGTATTATAATCCGATTTCCTGATAGTAGGTATTCTTGAAGTAATTTCCACAACTAACTACTCGTGTCATTTAAACTGTGGCGAGTCGGTAAAGGCCTGCGCACACCTAGGTCGCTGGCGATGGCGATCAGTGAAACGCTGTCAAATATCGCTGTCAAATTTTACAGTGTTTCACTGATCGCTATCGCCAGCGACCTAGGTATGCACAGACCTTTCGCAACACTACAGTAGAGATTAACTTCAAGGTCAACGCGTTGAAGATTTGGGAAGAACGCAGGTTCAAATCCTGCGTGTTCGACACAAAACGTTGAATCAATATTGTGCCTAGTATTTAAACTTGTAATAATACATTTTGAGGAACAAGCCGGTCCTTTGTTTATTCTATTTTCAATTAATATATATTATTTTTTTAATCGGAATTGTAATTAGTTAATTCGCCTGTGTCGGAGTGTAAATAAAATATTGGCCTTATTATTTAACTTTTGTTTATTTATTTTTTCTTTATTAGTCCTTGAAATTATGTTTATAATAGTACTTAATAAGGTGAAAATGATCTAATAAAATGAGTCTTTGTTATAAATGATGAGAGTATATTGAAACCTCAATGGCACCTGTTTTATTTTCAAAAGAGTAGTCCTTCGAATGATTATTTAACGAAAGACAGCATGGGAGTATTTAAATCTGGCCATTGGCATATTGGGTAGGTATTGTAGTAGGTTCCCCACCTAGTCACGGTTTAGAAGACTCATCTGCCATGAAAGATCGAAAGTGGAATCTGTCGTATGTTTCCAAAACTAAAGGCCTACGCACACCTAGTGAAACGCTGTCATATTTTCCAGCGTTTCACTGATCGTCGACGACCTAGGCCTTAATTAAAACAATGGAATAGCGCAGGTTAGTTTATTATTATTTGTTATTTTTTAAAATCATAGTTTCTTGTTAGCCGCTGTTTGCGATTCTAGAACAGGATCATTTTGCCTGTAAACAAAAAATATAGTAACTAATGCGCAATGCGAAAAACTTAAAAGTTAATAGTGTCGCAGCATTCTAAAGAGCCTGTAGTGCCACTTTGTTAGCTCAGGCGACTTCACGGAAATAAACTTACAGGCTTGGGATAGATGACTTCAATAATGGGTCCCTTATAAGTGCAAGGCAGGCAGTACTCCGGGCTGCGGTTCCGTCTCTTGCAGCCGGCGACCCAGGAGGTGAGGAGCAGCACCACCAGGGCCACGATACGGTACATCATTGTACTTGTTCCTGAACACAGAATGTCACAGCATATTTGAACCTGTAGTGGCTGGTGATCAAAAATTAAACTAGTGAAAGTATATAAAGCTGACACAGAGTGTAATCTATTGGAATTTAAAAATTGTTTCGGTTCGAAAGTTAAGCTGTTGAACATGTCGTTTAGCCACCAAGCAATTCTTTCTTGATCTTGGGTGTATGTCAATGAACAGCTAGATGTGTGCTAATAAGTGCAAGAGAATAGGCCCACTGGGTAGTTAAATATTGACACAAAGCGATCTAAAGACGGCCTGGGGATAAGAGTTGTGAGCATATTTGTTAAAACAGATGTTTCATAATGCGCTAGGTCTATGTACACTTGTATGAAAACTGCGGTAAATAATGAAGATTACCACTAAAATACTAAATTGACAAAATTATAAACAAGTACGTATAAAAATGTACAATAGTGGTTGATTTTTGTAGTGATGAATACCAAAAGGCGCCGCCATTACTTCCATTAAATTAATTAAATTATGCCATCGCGTAGTCCTCTAATTCTCACCTAATCCATACTAATATTATAAATGCGTTTGTAACTCTGTCTGTCTGTGTGGCTTTCACGCAAAAACTACTGAACCGAATTAAATGAAATTTGGCACACAGATAGTTGAGGGCCTAAGGAAGGACATAGGCTACTTTTTATTGTGAAAAAAGGTTTACAAACCTTTTAAAACGTTATAAAGAGCATCACATTGATGTTTCTGTCTCACTCTGACACCAAAACACTCCGACGATCTCCAATCACCAATTGCAATGAAATTTGGTACACAGATAGGTTAAATCATTAGAAAGGACATTTATGCAACTTATTATTGCAAAACACTTATTGAAAACACCATTTTTCATGAGAATTACACTTTTTTGTACAATTGCGACGGCTTTCGATCGAGAAATTTCTGTTTGTGTTGGTGACTGACTGACTTTTTTTTTGTGCTGGTGGGGATGCAAAGTCTTTTCGCCAAGTCCTTATGACTGACTGATTGCCGACCAGTGTTGCCAGTGGCAGATAGTCATAAGCGTCGATGGATTGAAAAGATCGATATTTAAGCTGGGAACATATTAGGCTTTTTATTGCGAAAAAAGGGGTTGTAAGGGGTTGAAAATAGGGGTTGAAAGTTGTATGGAAGTATCGTCATTTTTAGAGCTAGAAACTTAAAACTTATTTTTTAGTCTGTTGATTTGATATAAAAAAATATGACATTCAAAGTTTGTGCTGGGGAGGTAGAGGGAGGGGAGTACAGGAGGGAGTGTGGAGGGGAGTACAGGGGGGAGTGTGGAGGGGAGTACAGGGGGAGTGTGGAGGGGAGGTGCCGGGGGGAGTGTGGAGGGGAGTACAGGGGGAGTGTGGAGGGGAGTACAGGGGGAGTGTGGAGGGGAGGTGCGGGGGGAGTGTGGAGGAGAAACAGGGGGAGTGTGGAGGGGAGTACAGGGGGGAGTGTGGAGGGGAGTACAGGGGGGAGTGTGGAGGGGAGTACAGGGGGAGTGTGGAGGGGAGGTTCGGGGGGAGTGTGGAGGGGAGTACAGGGGGGAGTGTGGAGAGGAGTACAGGAGGAGTGTGAAGGGGAGGTGCGGGGGGAGTGTGGAGGGGAGGTGCGGGGGGAGTGTGGAGGAGAAAACAGGGGGAGTGTGGAGGGAAGTACAGGGGGGAGTGTGGAGGGGAGTACAGGGGGAGTGTGGAGGGGAGGTTTGGGGGGAGTGTGGAGGGGAGTACAGGGGGGTGTGGAGGGGAGTACAGGGGGAGTGTGAAGGGGAGGTGCGGGGGGAGTGTGGAGGGGAGGAGCGAGGGGGGATGTGTGGAGGGGAGGTGCGGGGGGAGTGTGGAGGGGAGTACAGGGGGGAGTGTGGAGGGGAGGTGCGGGGGGAGTACAGGGGGATTGTGGAGGGGAGTCTGGGGGGAGTGCTGGGGGAATGTGGGGGGGTGTTGAGGAGAGTGGGGGGAGTGTGGGGGGAGTTCGGAGAGGAATGCGGGGGGGATGAAAGTGTGGCGTAGTACGACGCCATATGTCTAAGTTTAGTAAGAGGGCAGACGACTGTGTCACGTGCACGCGAATATGACGTTGTTATTTAATTACTGTTTTCTTCCGCTGCAAATTAAAAATAGACCCATAGACACTATACCACGCGGACGAAGTCGCGGGCACAGCTAGTATTGTATAATAGTTAACGACGACTACGCTCCGTCCGTTTGAACGTACAAGAGTTGTCTCCGCACGGTCGGCAAGGCTGCTTCTTGCAAGCCTGCGTCACTTCCAGCAGGGAGACGGCGATGTGGAGGAACACTAGCACAAAAGCGTTCATGAATGGCATCTTTCTGATGGTGGAGAAGACTGGTAGGTAGCTAATCATCCTGCCAGAACAGGAATCAAGAATGTGTAGGGAGGTAATATGTTAGAACTTTAGAGGCTACGTTTTTCGTTGAGAAATAACTTGAATGACTAGAAATAAAAAAGCTTCTGACCAAGAAATCTCTTCAGAGCACCGTCATCATGATCATCCAAACCTCGCTACATCGGTTAAGTTGGATTAAAGCTATATATAATTATGTAGGTATTCAATTGAGTAAATAATAAGTAAAAATAAGTAAAATAATTTTTTTTCAAAAGTGGCCTGTGATTTTTATAGCCAATATGAATATCATAGTCTCTACCATTATGGTATACATGGCGGTCCTCACCTAATAATGGTTGACGACAACTTTGACGTGATCGGTGCTGGTGACGCGCTTGGAGCGTCTTCCTGCCTTGTCTTCGCAGAGACGGCTGGAGCGTTTCATGCAAGCCTGCGTCACTTCTAACATGGAGACAGCGATGTGGAGGAACAGTAGCACAAACGCGTTGATGAACGGCATCGCTCTGATGGAGAAGAAGATTGGAAGTTAGTCATCCTGCTAGATCAGTAGGCCTATCACAAGCTCTGTCTCTGGCTCTGGTTTTGAGTCTGTGTGAGTGCTCACCAGTGTATCTGTGGTAGGCTTACAGTAAAACAATCAAAAATAACTAGTCTATGTAAGCTACATAATATAATTATGTTCCAAAGTCAAAGATACTTTTTGACGCTTTGAGTATCGATAACTCTAGATTTGTCCCGCCGTTTGCTCTCAGTATAGAATAAACTCAGGTGGCAGGACTTAACAGAGCCTTAAAGGCTTGAACACACCGCCAGCGAACTAGTTCGCTAGCGATGGCGAACTAGCCCCCAAATAATTTGAAGTCTCCGAAATGTACATTGCCATCACAATGGCGCTTTTGGCGCTAGGTCTAGCGCAATTTCAAAGCATTTAACTGCTATTATTTTGTAGGCTAATCTTGGATTAACCTTGGATTTTAAATACGTGTCGCAGTTTGTTAGTTCATATAAATTGCCAAGTTAAAAAAAAATTACATTTCTATTGAGTTTTCAAAAAAAAAAGATATTTATTGAGCACTGTGACATGCGCACCTATTTTATCGGACAACTTGTGTCTATTCAAAGTATCTAGAAGCATTTAAAGTGTCTAGGTTTATGACTACAATGCTTAATTTAAAAAAAATAAAAATACATTAGTAAAAATAGCCAAACCCTGGAATGGACCTGGCAGCACTGGCCGCAATTTAGACTGTCAAGATATGAAAGATATTTAGCCCAATCAAAACACTTAACTACTGCTAGGCATGGGAAATAATTACCTGCAGTTAATCGGCTCATTTACAACCTTGAGCTTGTTCAGCTCAAACAACTCAGCGGCTCAAACATCATGTAGTTGTTGTAGAAGTGTGGAAGTGCGAGTGCAGAAGTTAAGCCGCTTACAGACCTTCTGGCTTCACTTCGGAATCATTCAGTTAATATAGTTACCTACTTTAATTTTTTTCACTGAAATACCTAACCTACCTACCAAAGTAGCAAGCAGCAAATAAACTGAATAAATAAAGTCTGTTTAAACTATTATCGCCACTGTTTGTTTTGAGCCGTTATTTATTAAAATTAAACTGCTAGCTATGCTAAAGTATAAAATGCTGTGATGTGCGGTTTTGGCCCTTACGTATTTATTGCAGAAGCAAATTTTCAACATAGTTTCTATTATTGGCTATGCATACCGTAAACCTTATATCTCTTTGTGCTTCTTCCAGAACGACTTCCAATTTGATCAGGGCGAGCAACGCCAGGCTCCATAGCTCGTCTTAATCTAGGTCTTTACCTATGAAATTGTACATTTGAATATTTTTTATGCCATTAAAATTAGATAGGCGTAAGGCTCCAAACCCCACAGCAAGCTCAGCCGTATAATTAGTTGGTCTAACTCCATCACGGCTAAGCTTGCCGCGGGGTTCCAATTCTTCGGTCCAACTTTTTCACCACTTCTACTATCGTCTTCAATTCAAGGCCTGCACACACCTATGTGCTCTTTACCGTCGTCAGTATTTTCGAAGCATTACAACCTTGGAATTTTCAAGTCAAGAGTGAACAAGTGAATAATAGCTAAGCGTGCTCCACCTTAGGCTGCATTTTCACTTTCCATCAGGTTTGATGGCAGTCAAACGTTTAGCTATCAACAATAAAAAAAAATACCTAATGTCGCTGGCCATGGCGATCAGTGAAACGCTGTCAAATTTGAAAGCGATATTTGACATCGTTTCATTGATAGCCATTGCCAGTGACCTAGGTGTACACAGGCCTTCATATCGTTGTTGACAACGGTTGCCAGCCGACCACAAGGCTCGTTTTTCAACTCATAATTTGCAGATTTAAATTTAAGGCTTTGCATGGGTGCAAAATACAAAAGCACATTTTGCCCTCCTTTTTAGGGTTCCGTAGCCAAATGGCAAAAACGGAACCCTTATAGATTCGTCATGTCTGTCTGTCTGTCTGTCTGTCTGTCCGGCCGAGACACAGCCATTTTTCTCCGAAACCATAAGAGCTAGACTGATGAAACTTGGTGAGTAGATGTATTCTGTGAACCGCATTAAGGTTTTTACAGAAAAATAGAAAAAAAACGATAAATTTTGGGGGTCCCCATACTTGAAACTGACACTCAAAAAATTTTTTTTCATCAAACCCATACGTGTGGGGTATCTATGGATAGGTCTTTAAAAATGATGTTGAGGTTTTTAACATCGTTTTTTTCTAAACTGAATAGTTTGCGCGAGAGACACTTCCAAAGTGGAAAAAAGTTGCCCCCCCCCTTCTAACTTCTAAAATAAGAGCATGATAAAACTAAAAAAAATATATGTTGTACATTACTATGCAAACTTCCAACGATATTTGGTTTGAACGAGATCTGGTCAGTAGTTTTTTTTTTATACGTCATAAATCGTAAACCGCAATTTACCTTTCGACGAACTACAAAAACCTTTATATTATGTTATTTGATGCTACGGAACCCTTCATGGGGCGAGTCCGACTCGCACTTGGCTGCTTTTTTCTACACTAAGCCTGTGCAAAGCTAAGGCGATTGGCTAGTTATGTACATGGAATACATAGTGAGATAACTGGCATGTCGTAGAACCTACATAAACCGTAAAACATTGTCAAGTGCACGAGAAGAGCCTCATTGAGGTGCGTTTATAATTCTTTCATCACATTACTTTTGAATGAACTTTTGTCACCGTAGTATTAAGTATGTTAAGGCTGCAATGCTTTCTAAGTGAGAGCTGAAATAAAAAGTTTTGGTTTGATTCAATTTTGGTGTGAGCTACACTGAGCTGCACAAAACGTAGATAATAATGACTCCTTCTGTCTTCGACCATATCACTTTACCAAACTTTGACACAAGAGGTGGGCGTGGCTACGCCGCCGCCACGACCAAAGAAGTAGGAAATATAAAACTTGTTAAACCCATAGAGCAGCAGCATTGTTTTTGACAAAGTCAAACGGCTTCGTAGGTATTGCTTTTACCCAACATGCTGATGCAAACAGGAATGTTATGATATTGACCACTATGTGTGTGTATAAGTATTTTATGATTGCTCATCTGTTCCCCTATATCAAATAAATATAAAAATAGAACTAGTTTATTTTAATTATATGACAGCTGTCAGTTGAAAGCGATTCTATCTAGGGCTGAAAAGTATTATTTTCAACCCACTCCTCAGGCAACTTCAGACCTTCTTTCTGAATATGAGTAATGAAAAATATAAAATAAAATGTCAGGAAATTAAAAACAAAAATAAAGTAGAAAATCACACGCATCACGCTCGCAGAATCCCAAGCATTCAGAAATAGTTTTCATCCAGCGATCCTCAAACATCTCACACCCAAGATTAAATGAAATGCGTGGAACAGACATGTTAACATACATAGCATAGGTACATAGCGGTGAAAATCATAACCTTTCCTTTTTTTATTTTCTTCGCCGCAGTCTATGTCTATATCTAATCGAGTATAAATAGTATAAGGTCGGGCGCGATATAGATTAGATAGATCAGAAAACGTCGAATACAACAATTCAAATTCAATCAGTTTTAAATTTCTAATCCGCACAAGATTTTCGCCGAACACATTTTGTGCTAGACCTAAATGGTAAGAAAGTTGACAGACTGAACAGTATCCTTGGTTCATTAGAATTTTTCTATCAAACGTTTTCTGATGTACTTACTTAAGTACCTACCTATTAAACACCCGGCCTTATACTATTGAATTAGAGCACGGGTAGTCTAGTTTAGAGGGTAGCGAGCAGTCCAATCCAAAGATTGACTGGACTCTCAGCTCATTTGGCAGTAGCTCTGCCTTCTGCGCCGTAGGTCGTGGGTTCAATTCCCACCGAGAACAAATATTTCTTTGGTGAATGCAGATGTTTGTTCTCTGTCTGAGTGTTATATTGTATTCTAACTATGTGTTAACAAAATGATGTGTAGTAAAATGTATGTACTATAGGAATGAGATAGTTGATTGTAATACATCAACTATCTGATTCCTATAGTACAAGACAAGCTCGGGGTTAGATAGTGTTTTGTGGATTGTCTACATTATTAATTTATTTTATAAAGATCGTGGGTTAAAATTTGGTCGTGCACCACCAATGTATACTATTCTGTCAGTTCATCACCTATCTTATTATATAAATAGATATACTGTAGCTGTAGGTTTATCGACAAGATAAACCTAGCTCTAAGACTTCTCAAAGTGATCATTGATATTTATGTAATTTTAAAGGTACAATGAATAAAATTAAACATTTTTACTTTACTTTGACTTTCACTTTGAATACTGCTACTCCATTGTAATCTCCATTTGATAACTCTTTGAATTGCTCGAAATCAATTGTCAATTTGAAAAAACGTCAAAACTATAGCGCTTGCAAAACAGGAAAGTATTAAAAACCGGATTATCTCCGGCTTCCGGCCAAAAACCGTTTCCAGGTTTGGTCAACGTAATATTTTTTCATATACCTAGTAGAATTTTAACAAGAAAACAATATTCTAAGATACCTACAAAATCAACTATTAAAAAATTGTATGAAATAGGAATTAGTATCTAGTGAAGTTTAATATTACTTACTTTATTATTGAGTAGTTTATTGTTGAGTAGATTAGTAGTAGTAGTGGAGCTTTTTGTGAAGTGCTCATCCAGGGAAGTACTACCACCATACCTGTTTCTGCCGTGAAGCAGCATTGCTGTGTTTCTGTTTGAAGGGTGTGGGTGCCGGTGAAATTACTGGCACTTGAGGCTGAACATCTGTACGCGTGAAGCTGATGGACGCAGGGCAGTGCATCGTAGGGCAAATTCCTGGCGTGTGTGACTTACGAGGCAATGCTTTGTTACAGGCTATAGGTACCACTGTTACCACTTACAGGCCTATACCCGAGTGGGGTCCTAGCTAAAGAAAAATAAGAACACAAATGAACAAAAAGTAAAACTGAAAAAAAAACTAATAAAAATAAATCTAACATAAAAATAAAGTTTAAAATTAAATTTAAACAAAATAATGACTATAATGTATGAATGTAAATAATAATGATGATATAATAATAATCGAAATAATAAGTAATAATATGCATGAAATGTAACTTAATGTAGTTATGGAATGAATGGGCTTTTTTTTTTTTTTTTTTTATAGTTACCACTTAACATCAGGTGGACCATATGCTTGTTCCATCAGCTAGATGTATTAAAAAAAAAGACGCAGTGCAATAATAGAAAAACAAAGTATTGGTTTTATTATATTTTATCGGTTTTTAGCTATGTATGCTTTTAGACAAAAAAAATCCATTTATAAAAATAATGCATCTTTTTAGTAATGTTTCAATTATCTGGACATATTAGGGCTAAGAATAAAGTGATGGTGAACTGAACGCGCGAACCTTGTGCAAACAACACCCACACCATTGCCTCCATATTGCCACTGTTATGACTTTTGAGGAACAAGATTTAGCGCAGTTTCAAGACAGTATCTAACACTAATACTAGCTCGCTGCGTACAATGACAGTTCGCGGCGCTGTGTGGGGATGAATGCAAAACCCTACGCTTGAAACTGATCGCCATCGCCATCGCAGTTCGAAACTGTTCGCCGCAATCTTTTCTAAGCTTAATTCATTCACCCGCTAGTCCGGGGTACCTAGGTAGTTTTTGTTCACGGGGATTAAAAACAAAACAATATTTTTGAGGCTCAATCAGTAAGATTTATGTTTCTGATACTAAGGAAAATCGGAATACGTAAAACTTCCCTCACTGTATAGGCATACGCCTATCTATCATTGCGTCCTGAAGTGAGGGTAGTTATTATACCTCCACCTCTCAACGACGATAGCACTCATGTCAATGCTTCAGTCTGCCCACGACCACAGTTATTACAACATAGCCGAAGCGTCGGGGAAAATTATACGCGGTAAACACCCATCATCATCATTATCATCATCATCAACCTATATTAGTCCACTGCTGGACGTAGGTCTCTCGCAAGACGCGCCACTGAGCCCGGTCTTCGGCTCTTCTTCTCCAGTGCTTGCCAGCTACATTTCGCAGATCGTCGCCCCACCTTGCCGGAGGGCGTCCTACACTACGCTTACCTAAACGCGGTAAAAATACCCGTGTAACAGTTTAATGTGTGTTATGATCGCAAAAGTTTAAAAAAGTACTATTGATAAATTTTGCTTAGCTGTCCGGCTTTTCGCAAAACCGGAAAACCGGGTTTGCACGCCCTAGTCAGGACGTAATGTCAGATGGGAAACTGATGGGTGGCTGAACTAATTGATGCCCGCGACTTCATCGACTGTCTCCACGGGTGGTGATTATACACTTCCTTGTTTCGATATTATATTTATGCATTCCATCTCTTATAAAAAAGTCCCCAAATATTATAAATACATTCACTTGTTCTGTTTTTTCTCCATCAATCAAAATATTACACGCTGTTAAACATTCATATCGAATACCATAAACTTAGCCTTATGATTGTATTTGTTTTTGTATTTATTGATTTACTTTGATTATGACGGCTCATTCTAGGTATGTAAATGCCCTTATTTTATTTTTTATTGATATTTGATCTTATTCTAAGCTTCTCTCCATCCAAAATTTGATTGGAAAATACTGATTTGCAGCGATATAACCGCCCATTATGCATTACTATATTTTTAAATAGTTTCAAATAAGATTCAATCCTATTATTATCTTACACAACATCTTTTTTTGCTTTTAACGTAGTTAAACAAATATTTTTAGAAGTAATACATTTTTTTTCTATTAAAACTAATAGGAAAAACAATTTCCAGAGTTCAATAATATTAGAACGAATCCTCAATAGTTCTCTTTTTCCAAATTTTAGACTCTACGGGTCGTTTTCACCGATGACTAATCAGTAGATCAAATATTTGACGATTGTTTAATACACAAAATTAAGAAAAATTAAGTAGGGGGTAGTAAAACATTAAATAGGGGATGCTTTGTCTGTCACGATCTGGGAACTTTCGTTTTTATTAGTAGTGATCGCAGCGTGCAACTGTCAAAAGACGCGGCAGTGTGTGCGGATGTATACAATTCCCTATGTTGAAACTGAACGGTTCGCCACCGCGCCCGCCAGCGAACTAGGTGTGTTCGAGCCTTTAAGGCTTGAACACACCGCCAGCGAACTAGTTCGCTAGCGATGGCGAACTAGCCCCCAAATAATTTGAAGTTTTCGAAATGTACATTGCCATCACAATGGCGCTTTTGGCGCTAGGTCTAGCGCAATTTCAAAGCATTTAACTGCTATTATTTTGTAGGCTAATCTTGGATTTTAAATACGTGTCGCAGTTTGTAGTTCAAATAAATTGCCAAGTTAAAAAAAAATTACATTTCTATTGAGTTTTCAAAAAAAAAAGATATTTATTGAGCACTGTGACATGCGCACCTATTTTATCGGACAACTTGTGTCTATTCAAAGTATCTAGAAGCATTTAAAGTGTCTAGGTTTATGACTACAATGCTTAATTTAAAAAAAATAAAAATACATTAGTAAAAATAGCCAAACCCTGGAATGGACCTGGCAGCACTGGCCGCAATTTAGACTGTCAAGATATGAAAGATATTTAGCCCAATCAAAACACTTAACTACTGCTAGGCATGGGAAATAATTACCTGCAGTTAATCGGCTCATTTACAACCTTGAGCTTGTTCAGCTCAAACAACTCAGCGGCTCAAACATCATGTAGTTGTTGTAGAAGTGTGGAAGTGCGAGTGCAGAAGTTAAGCCGCTTACAGACCTTCTGGCTTCACTTCGGAATCATTCAGTTAATATAGTTACCTACTTTAATTTTTTTCACTGAAATACCTACCTAACCTACCTACCAAAGTAGCAAGCAGCAAATAAACTGAATAAATAAAGTCTGTTTAAACTATTATCGCCACTGTTTGTTTTGAGCCGTTATTTATTAAAATTAAACTGCTAGCTATGCTAAAGTATAAAATGCTATGATGTGCGGTTTTGGCCCTTACGTATTTATTGCAGAAGCAAATTTTCAACATAGTTTCTATTATTGGCTATGCATACCGTAAACCTTATATCTCTTTGTGCTTCTTCCAGAATGACTTCCAATTTGATCAGGGCGAGCAACGCCAGGCTCCATAGCTCGTCTTAATCTAGGTCTTTACCTATGAAATTGTACATTTGAATATTTTTTATGCCATTAAAATTAGATAGGCGTAAGGCTCCAAACCCCACAGCAAGCTCAGCCGTATAATTAGTTGGTCTAACTCCATCACGGCTAAGCTTGCCGCGGGGTTCCAATTCTTCGGTCCAACTTTTTCACCACTTCTACTATCGTCTTCAATTCAAGGCCTGCGCACACCTATGTGCTCTTTACCGTCGTCAGTATTTTCGAAGCATTTCAACCTTGGAATTTTCAAGTCAAGAGTGAACAAGTGAATAATAGCTAAGCGTGCTCCACCTTAGGCTGCATTTTCACTTTCCATCAGGTTTGATGGCAGTCAAACGTTTAGCTATCAACAATAAAAAAAAAACCTATATATGTCGCTGGCCATGGCGATCAGTGAAACGCTGTCAAATTTGAAAGAGATATTTGACATCGTTTCATTGATAGCCATTGCCAGTGACCTAGGTGTACACAGGCCTTCATATCGTTGTTGACAACGGTTGCCAGCCGACCACAAGGCTCGTTTTTCAACTCGTAATTTGCAGATTTAAATTTAAGGCTTTGCATGGGTGCAAAATACAAAAGCACATTTTGCCCTCCTTTTTTCTACACTAAGCCTGTGCAAAGCTAAGGCGATTGGCTAGTTATGTACATGGAATACATAGTGAGATAACTGGCATGTCGTAGAACCTACATAAACCGTAAAACATTGTCAAGTGCACGAAAAGAGCCTCATTGAGGTGCGTTTATAATTCTTTCACCACATTACTTTTGAATGAACTTTTGTCACCATAGTATTAAGTATGTTAAGGCTGCAATACTTTCTAAGTGAGAGCTGAAATAAAAAGTTTTGGTTTGATTCAATTTTGGTGTGAGCTACACTGAGCTGCACAAAACGTAGATAATAATGACTCCTTCTGTCTTCGACCATATCACTTTACCAAACTTTGACACAAGAGGTGGGCGTGGCTACGCCGCCGCCACGACCAAAGAAGTAGGAAATATAAAACTTGTTAAACCCATAGAGCAGCAGCATTGTTTTTGACAAAGTCAAACGGCTTCGTAGGTATTGCTTTTACCCAACATGCTGATGCAAACAGGAATGTTATGATATTGACCACTATGTGTGTGTATAAGTATTTTATGATTGCTCATCTGTTCCCCTATATCAAATAAATATAAAAATAGAACTAGTTTATTTTAATTATATGACCGCTGTCAGTTGAAAGCGATTCTATCTAGGACTGAAAAGTATTATTTTCAACCCACTCCTCAGGCAACTTCAGACCTTCTTTCTGAATATGAGTAATGAAAAATATAAAATAAAATGTCAGGAAATTAAAAACAAAAATAAAGTAGAAAATCACACGCAGTTATACATCACGCTCGCAGAATCCCAAGCATTCAGAAATAGTTTTCATCCAGCGATCCTCAAACATCTCACACCCAAGATTAAATGAAATGCGTGGAACAGACATGCTAACATACATAGCATAGGTACATAGCGGTGAAAATCATAACCTTTCCTTTTTTTATTTTCTTCGCCGCAGTCTATGTCTATATCTAGTCGAGTATAAATAGTATAAGGTCGGGCGCGATATAGATTAGATAGATCAGAAAACGTCGAATACAACAATTCAAATTCAATCAGTTTTAAATTTTTAATCCGCACAAGATTTTCGCCGAACACATTTTGTGCTAGACCTAAATGGTAGGAAGGTTGACAGACTGAACAGTATCCTTGGTTCATTAGAATTTTTCTATCAAACGTTTTCTGATGTACTTACTTAAGTACCTACCTATTAAACACCCGGCCTTATACTATTGAATTAGAGCACGGGTAGTCTAGTTTAGAGGGTAGCGAGCAATCCAATCCAAAGATTGACTGGACTCTCAGCTCAGTTGGCAGTAGCTCTGCCTTCTGCGCCGTAGGTCGTGGGTTCAATTCCCACCGAGAACTAATATTTCTTTGGTGAATGCAGATGTTTGTTCTCTGTCTGAGTGTTATATTGTATTCTAACTATGTGTTAACAAAATGATGTGCAGTAAAATGTATGTACTATAGGAATGAGATAGTTGATTGTAATACATCAACTATCTGATTCCTATAGTACAAGACAACCTCGGGGATAGATAGTGTTTTGTGGATTGTCTACATTATTAATTTATTTTATAAAGATCGTGGGTTAAAATTTGGTCGTGCACCACCAATGTATACTATTCTGTCAGTTCATCACCTATCTTATTATATAAATAGATATACTGTAGCTGTAGGTTTATCGACAAGATAAACCTAGCTCTAAGACTTTTCAAAGTGATCATTGATATTAAGTAATTTTAAAGGTACAATGAATAAAATTAAACATTTTTACTTTACTTTGACTTTCACTTTGAATACTGCTACTCCATTATAATCTCCATTTGATAACTCTTTGACTTGCTCGAAATCAATTGTCAATTTGAAAAAACGTCAAAACTATAGCGCTTGCAAAACAGGAAAGTATTAAAAACCGGATTATCTCCGGCTTCCGGCCAAAAACCGTTTCCAGGTTTGGTCAACGTAATATTTTTTCATATAGTAGAATTTTAACAAGAAAACAATATTCTAAGATACCTACAAAATCAACTATTAAAAAATTGTACGAAATAGGAATTAGCATCTAGTGAAGTTTAATATTACTTACTTTATTATTGAGTAGTTTATTGTTGAGTAGATTAGTAGTAGTAGTGGAGCTTTTTGTGAAGTGCTCATCCAGGGAAGTACTACCACCATACCTGTTTCTGCCGTGAAGCAGCATTGCTGTGTTTCTGTTTGAAGGGTGTGGGTGCCGGTGAAATTACTGGCACTTGAGGCTGAACATCTGTACGCGTGAAGCTGATGGACGCAGGGCAGTGCATCGTAGGGCAAATTCCTGTCGTGTGTGACTTACGAGGCAATGCTTTGTTACAGGCTATAGGTACCACTGTTACCACTTACAGGCCTATACCCGAGTGGGATCCTAGCTAAAGGAAAATAAGAACACAAATGAACAAAAAGTAAAACTGAAAAAAAAACTAATAAAAATAAATCTAACATCAAAATATTATATGTATTAAAAATAAAGTTTAAAAATAAATTTAAACAAAATAATGACTATAATGTATGAATGTAAATAATAATGATGATATAATAATAATCGAAATAATAAGTAATAATATGCATGAAATGTAACTTAATGTAGTTATGGAATGAATGGGCTTTTTTTTTTTTTTTTTTTTTTTTTTATAGTTACCACTTAACATCAGGTGGACCATATGCTTGTTCCATCAGCTAGATGTATTAAAAAAAAAGACGCAGTGCAATAATAGAAAAAAAAAGTATTGGTTTTATTATGTTTTATCGGTTTTTAGCTATGTATGCTTTTAGACAACAAAAATCCATTTATAAAAATAATGCATCTTTTTAGTAATGTTTCAATTACCTGGACATATTAGGGCTAAGAATAAAGTGATGGTGAACTGAACGCGCGAACCTTGTGCAAACAACACCCACACCATTGCCTCCATATTGCCACTGTTATGACTTTTGAGGAACAAGTTTAGCGCAGTTTCAAGACAGTATCTAACACTAATACTAGCTCGCTGCGTACAATGACAGTTCGCGGCGCTGTGTGGGGATGAATGCAAAACCCTACGCTTGAAACTGATCGCCATCGCCATCGCAGTTCGAAACTGTTCGCCGCAATCTTTTCTAAGCTTAATTCATTCACCCGCTAGTCCGGGGTACCTAGGTAGTTTTTGTTCACGGGGATTAAAAACAAAACAATATTTTTGAGGCTCAATCAGTAAGATTTATGTTTCTGATACTAAGGAAAATCGGAATACGTAAAACTTCCCTCACTGTATAGGCATACGCCTATCGATCATTGCGTCCAGGGCCCTGTTTAATAAAGCTGACAATTCGACAAGTCCGACATATGTCAAAAAGTGACAATTCGACAATTATTCTGTTTAATAAAACCGACAGGCGACAAAGTTTTGATGGTAGTAAATTTACAAATATGTCAGATTGTCACGACAATTCGGCCTTTTTCTGTATAATATTTTTTTTAAAACGACAAGTGACAGGTGACAATTTGTCGTTGACAACTTGTCAAATCTTCTTTATAAAACATAAAATTGTCGCGAAATATTGACATATTTGTAGAATTGTCTGACGATTCTGACAGGAGCTTTACCCTCTGTCACGAAATCATATTTTGAAGGTGTTTGTTTAGCTCCGTAAAACAAAATTATGTCAGAAGTCGACAAAATTGTCGCGACAACCCGACAAATGTCAGAAATAATTTGACTGTGGTTTCATGACATAATTGTCGAGTTTTTACAAATATGTCGTAATACCTGTCGATTTGTAGGCTTTGTAGCATATTTGTCACTTTTATAAAACAGCCTAGGCGCGACAATTCTACAATTTTGTCGCTTTTTGACTTAAATGTCGAATTGTCAGTTTTATTAAACAGGGCCCTGAAGTGAGGGTAGTTATTATACCTCCACCTCTCAACGACGATAGCACTCATGTCAATGCTCCAGTCTGCCCACGACCACAGTTATTACAACATAGCCGAAGCGTCGGGGAAAATTATACGCGGTAAACACCCATCATCATCATTATCATCATCATCAACCTATATTAGTCCACTGCTGGACGTAGGTCTCTCGCAAGACGCGCCACTGAGCCCGGTCTTCGGCTCTTCTTCTCCAGTGCTTGCCAGCTACATTTCGCAGATCGTCGCCCCACCTTGCCGGAGGGCGTCCTACACTACGCTTACCTAAACGCGGTAAAAATACCCGTGTAACAGTTTAATGTGTGTTATGATCGCAAAAGTTTAAAAAAGTACTATTGATAAATTTTGCTTAGCTGTCCGGCTTTTCGCAAAACCGGAAAACCGGGTTTGCACGCCCTAGTCAGGACGTAATGTCAGATGGGAAACTGATGGGTGGCTGAACTAATTGATGCCCGCGACTTCATCGACTGTCTCCACGGGTGGTGATTATACACTTCCTTGTTTCGATATTATATTTATGCATTCCATCTCTTATAAAAAAGTCCCCAAATATTATAAATACATTCACTTGTTCTGTTTTTTCTCCATCAATCAAAATATAACACGCTGTTAAACATTCATATCGAATACCATAAACTTAGCCTTATGATTGTATTTGTTTTTGTATTTATTGATTTACTTTGATTATGACGGTTCATTCTAGGTATGTAAATGCCCTTATTTTATTTTTTATTGATATTTGATCTTATTCTAAGCTTTTCTCTATCCAAAATTTGATTGGAAAATACTGATTTGCAGCGATATAACCGCCCATTATGCATTACTATATTTTTAAATAGTTTCAAATAAGATTCTATCCTATTATTATCTTACACAACATCTTTTTTTGCTTTTAACGTAGTTAAACAAATATTTTTAGAAGTAATATATTTTTTTTGTATTAAAACTAATAGGAAAAACAATTTCCAGAGTTCAATAATATTAGAACGAATCCTCAATAGTTCTCTTTTTCCAAATTTTAGACTCTACGGGTCGTTTTCACCGATGACTAATCAGTAGATCAAATATTTGACGATTATTTAATACACAAAATTAAGAAAAATTAAGTAGGGGGTAGTAAAACATTAAATAGGGGATGCTTTGTCTGTCACGATCTGGGAACTTTCGTTTTTATTAGTAGTGATCGCAGCGTGCAACTGTCAAAAGACGCGGCAGTGTGTGCGGATGTATACAATTCCCTATGTTGAAACTGAACGGTTCGCCACCGCGCCCGCCAGCGAACTAGGTGTGTTCGAGCCTTTAGGCTCGAACACACCTAGTTCGCTGGCGGTAGCGATCAGTGAAACGCTGTCAAATATCGCTGTCAGATTTGAGATTTGACAGCGATATTTGGCAGCGTTTCACTGTTCGCTACCCCCAGCGAACTAGGTGTGCGCAGGCCATTAAAAAAACTATCGTCTTTGTACATCTTTTCCGCGTCAAGTTTGACGAGTGTTTGAGAAAGAGGACAAAACTAGAGTGATCCGAGTAAGCTGGATAAGAACTCATCACAGCAATCTCCCAATATTCTTCACTTGTAAGAATACTCTAGCTAAAATACTCACTTCAATTCCCAACAGCTCTCACTTCTTACACTTGGCGTTGTCTTCGTTGCAAGTGACGTAAGAGTGGCGTGTGCAAGCGTAGCACGACTCGAGGAACGACAGCAGGAGTGTCACCAGCAACACTACAACTTCTTGGAAGAGTGCTGTGTCCATCGCCGTAATAATATTATTGTGGAGCTGCAATAATATAAGCGTTGGTTGAACTTTGACGGGACACCGAGCGTACGGGCTTGTGGAATCATTGTGAACGCGTCTAATTACAATATTGAACTTTGAATCAAAAAAGCATCTGCTTTTTGTACTGCAAATTCCGAAGAGAAAACTACTAAACTTGTTGCATACAACTTCTTTTTGGCGCCTGCTACGAATCAACCTACGAGCGTATTCAAGCTACGAAATAAGTGGTCGCACGCGACCACATAAGTATTCCTAGGTATATAAGTATTCCTAGGTAAGATTAGGCTTTTACCTAGGTTACTTTTTGCAGGGCGGGTTATTGGGGTTGCAGACCACCTTCTTCTGTCCACATCCAGACACCTCCAGTAACCAGACGGCGAGCAAGCACAGCAAGAGAACCAATCGCTCCAGCAGCCAGGGCATGGCCTGCAAGTAGGAGACGGCAGGACAGATTGATGGATGATACTCATTTTAGCGTGTAAAATCGAATGGTGTGTAGGATAATTTAAAAAAACAAACATGGGCTTACCCCACTAATTATAAAACTATGATTTTTCACATAATATGAAATGGTCTAGCTAGACTTTCAATTAACTAAATGAAAACGTTGGCTTTGTGTGATTAAACTACACAGTTAAGTATTCTAGTATTCTAGGTAAGTAAAGTAGGTACCTACTTATATTTTTGATTTGTCAAAAGGTATATTTGGTTAACATGTGCGGCACTTACCAAGGTGGTGCTCCGTATAGACCAGATTATTTTAGATTTATTGTTAGATGTAGCATTTTCCTGAAAACGAAAAAGAATTCATTTGAGTCCTTCCACCAAAAGCTAAAACAAAACTACGCTACTAAACTACTGAAATAAAACTACAAGGTGGAATTTGACCCAAACCAATTCTTAGACGCTTAAGGATCCTGCAGTTCTTACGAATTGAAAGAAATTTAATTTGTCTTATTTTATTTTCATCACGGTTTATAATGAGCAGTTAAAGAATAGAAAGAAGAACTTAAACTTAAATCTGAACATTGTATTTTATCTGCGCCAACGCTTGATAGATACATTTTGTTCAGCAATAAGTATTTCCTCTTCAAAAACACATTCTATCTCTGCTAGTGGTATGTTTATTTGATGTTATAGTGAAATTGCCGTAGAAAATCTTCTGATTAGTTCCTATAGGGGCCGCGCCGGCAGGGGGCGCGACCGGCGCATGGGATTTTCTTCTTGCAGCACGAGACGCTCATGATGAAAGAGAAGAGGGCGAATAGTGTGATGTAGAGTTTGTTAGAGTCGAGGAGAGCCATTTTTCGTTACTGTAACAAAAAAAACAAAGTAAACTACATGATAAGCTCTATCACACAATTTTATCCAAAATATACTCGCAGGGACACTTCTTGGCCGTAAAGTTCTCGATAAAGTGATGGTGGCCGTTATGTCCTTGTTGCACAACTCTATATAAACGAAATTATAAGAAAAGAATTCCTGTCGACATACCTTGAGCCAATGACATACATATACCAATGTGGGTCAAGACTTTTTTAGAAATTCGAAGCGAAATAAAATATTATGTGAGTTTAAAAAAGTAACTTTTATTTTTGAAGTGAAAACTTCTTTAGCGGCGTTGGAGCACTTTCTGTAATGGGTATAAAATCTTAAACTCGCGTCAGGGCGTCAGGATCACGTGACCTTATCGAAAAAGCGTAGGACGGATTTTTTGCAGAAATGTACCCTAAGACTACAACGTAGAGTTCATAATAAAAATCGAAAAAAAGCGTAAGACGCTACAGGGGGGCAATTCTAGACCAGTGACTTTTTTGTCACGGTAGATATATATCACAAGAACTGTCAAATTTAAATAGACATGACATTTTCAATAGATATCGTATTCCAGCAATATCACTATAGACATTTATCGAGCGAAGGCCGTTAGATATGTGTCGAGTGGTGAGTAGTAGTCGACATTGACATCTCTAATATACTTTGGGTGACTTTGGGCTTTTTTTTTCTTTCGGTCCTTGGAGCAGGCTAGAGTACCAAGACCATACCACCTAGTCTTACTTTTTGATAAAAAGTCAATGATGTTTACTTGTTTGTAGGGGATACAAGTTGGGAGCGAGAACGCGAATAATACTTTCTCATAAACCTACAATAAGTGAGGAGTGATTGAATTTAGCTCGTACTTAGTAATTATTCAATGGCGCAGTTAGAAGAGCAGTCAATCAGACAGTCAACGTCTATACTTGTATCCGGGGTTCAAGCTTCGAGAGAAATATTCTTTTTGCATTGAATGGCCATCTAGTTGTTAACCTTTGAATTAAAAATTCAAGTCATCGGAGTCCTTCTCTTGAGTGTAATGATCCTGACAATGACATATCTACAACACTTCATAGACAACTGACCATAGATTACAAACAACAAAGTTTACAGTTTTATGGTACATAACGTTCCGTGTGTTTCCGGAATTAATTATTGTAACTAACATTTTGTGCGAAAAGTCCATTGATTACTATCTAATGAAAATGAATCAACACATAAACAACAACAAGAACGCATTATAAACGCCGTTTAATAGGAAATATGTTTATTTGAAGACAATAATAAAGTTAGTGCTATCGAACTATTCTATCGATAGAAACGGAACGTAGATAAACATGAACAACAACGGGATAGTCTGTGGAAGTTCTAAGAATGAACCTTCTTTCTGACATCTCTATAGTAAAAGTCTAACGTAAAAGTCTAACGGTGGCTAGAATACGCATTTTAGCGCGGTTCGATATTATCTTCGACAAATTTGGTGATATGACACTGCTTTCGCGACATTTCAAATCTCTATTTCGAGCGTTAATCTCTAAAAGTCTAGAATTGGCCCCCAGATACGCTAGTAGTTACTATGACACGGTAACGTCACAGAATAGATAATAGTTAGTAGCAATCATACCAAGGCGTTTTTCGTGACTGTAGTAGGTATAGGTACATACCTATTATAGATTTTATGAACTAGCGGCCGCCCGCGGCAGGTAGTAGTGGTCATTGGTACAAGATTTTATAGATCTACTGTATTTATTTTTCGAGTGGAGCATTGCGGCGAGCGAAGCGAGCCGCCATGCGACCATGGGAACAGCGCGGCGAGCGAAGCGAGCCGTGCTGTGACTCCCCCCAAGCCCCCCAGAACCCCCTCCTCCGAAACCCGGGGGGAGCGTCGCGGCGAGCGAAGCGAGCCGCCACGCGATCACGGGGAACAGCGTGGCGAGTGAAGCGAGCCGTGCTGTTACCCCCCTAAGCCCCCCAGAACCCCCTCTTCCTGAACCCGGGGGGAGCGTTGCGGCGAGCGAAGCGAGCCGCCACGCGACCACGGGGAACAGCGCGGCGAGCGAAGCGAGCCGTGCTGTGACCC
Source organism: Thera obeliscata (assembly GCA_947578465.1). NCBI lineage: Eukaryota > Metazoa > Arthropoda > Insecta > Lepidoptera > Geometridae > Thera > Thera obeliscata. The sequence goes on along the minus strand of OX387918.1, from coordinate 24,893,355 downwards.
CCCTTAGCCCCCCAGAACCCCCTCCTCCTATGTCTGCCGTTTTACTTCATTTAGGACCTACTTGTAGGTCGCGCGACAAGGTCCCTTCTAGCGGTTCCGACCCGTTGAGGATTTGGCTTTACGTAAAATTTAGGGTTCCGTATAGGGTTTTGATTGGGGTTATACTATATTGAGGAATTTGATTAAATGGTCGACTTTTAGGGTTCCTTAGGACTTTGATTGGAGTTTCAACTACACTTAGAAGCTTGATAATGTTAAAATTTTTAGGGTTCCTTAGGACTTTGATTGGGGTTTTACTACATTGAGGAATTTGATTAAGTGGTCAACTTTTAGGGTTCCTTAGGACTTTGATTGGAGTTTCAACTACACTTAGGAGCTTGATAATGTTAACATTTTTAGGGTTCCTTAGGACTTTGATTGGAATTTCAACTACACTTAGGAGCTTGATAATGCTAAAATTTTTAGGGTTCCTTAGGACTTTGATTGGGGTTTTACTACATTGAGGAACTTGATAAAATAAACAACTTTTAGGGTTCCTTAGGCCTTTAATTGGACTTTCAACTACACTTAGGACCTTGATTATGTAAACAATTTTAGGGTTCCTTAGCACTTTGATTGGAATTTCAACTACACTTAGGAGCTTGATAATGCTAAAATTTTTAGGGTTCCTTAGGACTTTGATTGGGGTTTTACTACATTGAGGAACTTGATAAAATAAACAACTTTTAGGGTTCCTACGTTAATAATCAAGTTTTCACTTCTGCCGGCACTCCCGGAGTGCAACCCGTATTTTTTTTTTTTATAAATATTTGCCTCACCTTGCGTTTTCACTTGCTGCAAGGTGCTGGTGAACGGCAAGCAATGTAAACCTTTTTCGTACAGCCTCCGACAAATTTGACCAGTGCTAGGAATGCGTTGAGTATGAGGAGAGCTCGGCTTAGAACTCCCATCGCTACGACACCATGGCACGCAACATGGCTCGCCACCTGAAACACGCCTGCCTCAATCGGCGCCCAAAGGTGGTGCTGATAAATAGTGGCAAAATATCTCGCTTTCGAGAGCAGATGGAGCCAGTAGCAGAATCAGTGTAGGTAGGACGTGTATTACGCGCTAAAGTGGATGAATATAGAGCGACAAAGATTCAAACATTTGGATTGAAATTACAAAAACGGGTTATTCCGGCCATACCTAGAAACAAAGAGCGACCAGCGTGCCTACAGGTTTGAGTCAAATTCATCCTGATATACCGTGGTAACAAAGTGTTTAAAAACCTACCTGCACATTTAGTCATTTTAGAAATTCTAACATATCTACATACATTCAACTTGAACATACCTCAATATTTTACTGTTTTTATGAATGTTTTACACTAGAATTTTGTTACTGCGAAGTTCACATAACTTTTGAGGGATTTGCTTTTGATGTACCTGCCAGATGGAATGTGTTTGAAATTCTTTTCTGACAGAAGTTGCAATTGGCCAGTTACGGACTCGCAGACGCACGGAGGTTTTATAACTACGAGGTATTGTTTTTGAAACTTACATGAATGCGGGAGGTTTTTTACCCGACTGCCCGGGAGAGTATTTATGTTATGTAATGTTTTTCAAGCGTATGCAAGAAAGTAGGTATGTAATGTATTTAGGGAACCATCTCTTCTTCTTCTTCAGAAAAGAGAAGAGGGAAACATCGAGTGGAAAATGTGATTGGGAAAATCATGATGCCAAAGATTTGGTATTTTGACCTATTTGAACCTTCAACCTTTAAGATTAAAAGCGGAATCACAAGCTTACTGGAAAGCTCATAAAGTTGTACCCACTTGACTTTTATAGCTGAGAACGGCATCATTGTAATAGCCATCGTGAAGTGGTTCAAACGGTTTACGACAACGCTTTAAATGGCCAAGAATGGACCACGGAACTACAAGTAACTAGGTATAGATAGTGCAATCCACGAAGGCGCGCCCCACTATTCCTCCTAACCGTTTATAGCATATGTGTGCAAGCTTCCGTCAATGTTTGAGTGTTATCGGTACACACTAATTACCTATGAGTGCACACGCACACTACAATGAATAGACTACGGTCCGCGACTGCCGCTCGGAGCAAACTCCCCGCACCCCGCGAGGGGCGCGTCTTCGTGAATTGCACTATCTATAGGTATGGGTACCTCGTAAACACGGTACCGAAACCTGACAATCACTGCAATTTTCATCGTGTGAATTAAGCAATACTGTTTACTGAGACCGGTACACAAAAGAAATAAAATGATCAAAGACCATGCCTAAAAGTTTCAGGAAGAGTGCTGTCACTCATAAGTAAATATTTATATCCTCATTCAGGTTTATTCTGGGCATCAGACATTAGACCGTTCTTAGTTCGTACGAGGCTTAAATACATTGTTATAAAAATATGGTATGTGTAAATTCTAAAAACTTAAAAGCAAGAAATATACTTAATCGTTTGTTCGCATCATAGCTTATTGGTAAACCAGACACGATAATTTGAGAATCGAATCGACGATTAAACTTTGATGGCAGCGTATAGCATCGGTTAAATTATCGATATTTATAGACAAATTCCGGCACTGTGCATTAGATCATGCGTACTGGCGTAGTGGCGTAGTGGCATAGTGCAACCCAGCGCGCGACCACGCATGCACTATTTATAACGAAACTTCCGATCGACTACGATTCATGCAAAATTATGTATAAATCAGTAACTAAATACTTAGAACACGTGTGTTATCTTACTTTTTAGGTTTATGAATGATGATGTGTAATAAAGTGACATTACGTTGTGGAATTTCAAATGATTTGTGGAAGATGGATTTCTGAAATAATCGAGTGGTGAGTTCTCGGAATATTTTCGGTATTACTCTCCGTTTGCTTGTGAATCATCGAAATGACTTTCTTTCTCTCGTAAAAAGTTTTAGTCAGTCGCAAGTTTTTCTTGCGAGAAGTCGGATGAAACCGCCAAGTTCTATTTGTTGAGGTGTTATAAAATAATACCGCGTAAAATAACACTCTTTACAAACATCTATATTTTATTTTACGCACAGTTTTTATGTGCTGTTTGAAGTGGTGATAGATCGAGAGTCTTAAAACCTGGAATTCATTTTACAAACGGGTAAGCAAATAAAATTAAATATTTCTTACTACTATTACTACAGTTTCGAAGCGTTATCGTGGCACATGCAGTTGTGCTGAAATATCGTGGAATACCCGAATATTATATGCCGATAAAATGTCTTGCATCGGAAACAATCAATCTATTCAGGGCGCTTGTACACGCTAAGAAAAAACGCCGGGCCTACCCAAGAATTCGTGTCGTAACAAGAAAATTACTGTGTACACGGCTCGCAGCGGTGCACGAAAAAAATCTTATCTGCGCAAGACAAGAATTTTGTCTTTTCCACACACGAAAACGCAACAACGTTCGCCGCGTCGTGTCTTGCGCAGATAAGATTTTTTTCGTGCACCGCTGCGAGCAGTGTACACAGTTATTTTCTAGTTACGACAAGAATTCTTGGGTAGACCCGGCATTTTTTCTTAGCGTGTACAAGCGCCCTACTGTGAACTTATCTTTAAATTTTCTTCTCTTCTCTTGTCCAATTAAATCACATATATTGTGACACTTTTTTTGTACTCTTGATGGGGGTTGAACCCACAGAGCAGCAAACCTAGCAATTGCGAGCTTAAGTTGTCAGCACTGGTACTGAACTTAAGAGTTCATTGAATAATCCATTTTCAAATGTATAGGCTAAGTTCCGCTTATTTTTTTAAGCCGTCAAAAGCAAAGCTTATTATTATTAATACAAATACGAAAAATAATAAAACCTACTTAGTTAACGAACATGTGTAAACTTCATTCGTTCTTCTCAATCCACAAAATGCATAGTAAACAACGTGAAAGTAATCATTTTGACATATTTATTTGACCGAACAGCGTCACAACTATACTATTACTCAAATAAAACATCATCTTGTGTAGCTGCGAAGTGATTTCAGCTTTATTTCAATGCACTTAACGACTGAAACGTACAGAATGAGGAAGTTTAGGATTATTAAAAATAGGCGTCCTTCTTATAGCGTGGTTATTAAACCACGCTATAAGAAGGACGCCTATTTAATATACTTGATGATAATAATACTTGACAGGAATGAGTTGTAAAACGTCAATCATTTTTTAACTAAAGCTCGTTTCCGTTTAGTATAAAATGACAAAAACATAGGTTTGTCAAGATTGTCATCAGCATCACTGAGGCAAGGCCGCAAGGCACATCCCTAAACTTTATTTATTGGTAAATATATAATTGATTCAAAAGCAATATTAATATTATGTAACTAGTGTAAAGTGTAATAACATTAGTACAAGATGTTTAAAAATTTAATTCAAAGGTACTACAGACGAGTAATTTGGCTTTATTTTTTATACCATGCCTGAAATAGGTATAAATTAGTTTTTCAAAAAGCTTTTTACTGAGGGAAATCGAGTAAACGAGCCTATAGTGGTCCTAGAGTATTCTTGCTGGTTAGGTACAACATACACTGGTTTTACGATCTCTGCTGAAATTTTCAGAAGTGTAATACGAGCTTCTAGGTAACTGTAATTTTCGCGTTTTACCACAACTTTTAGTGCGTATTAAAAAAATACGCAGAGTTTATCATCTTCTTTTTCATACCGGAAACTACCAATCAGCTGAGATCAAACAATCAAAATATTCAGAACAACTCTTTACGACGTGTTGACAGAAATCTAGAATGTGTTTTATTTCATAAATTCCGCGTAGTAATGCGGCACGCCCCGAGAGTAAGATTGAGTGGCATGATGTTAATTATAATTCGTCGCTTCATTCTTCAGTTATAAAACGAGGTAGTATTATCTTATGCTACTGGCACCTTTGCACATTTTTTAAAGTATAAAAAAAATAAAGTTTGGTTTGACATTTCCCTCAGCAGATCGTCATTCTTTTTTTGTGCACGGCATCAAGCACACATTCTGCAGTGAAAAATTGGAAAAAATGCTGAAATGTATTGCCGGCAATACAAATTTGGATATTAATCCGAAAAACTTCGTAAGCAAAATACGGCTAAAAAGCGTTGCGTGATTGTGATTTCGTCATGATCTGATTCTGATGAAAATCCAGGTAAGTAAGTCTTGCATTTTTGCATTCCTGATACCTGAGTGAAGTGAAAAATGTCACAAGCCGATTTAAATATCAGCATCTAGTAAGCGCCCTGGAGGATTAACTGCGGGTTATCACGAAGGGTTAGCATGATGCTTAAAAATTGCCTGGAGGTTCGACTGCGGGTCAACACGAAGGTTTAAATCTTTACAAAGCACCACCTGTGCCGGCTCTCCTCACGACACCAGACGAGGCCTCAACGCTCCGCATGAGGCTACTGAACCTGTGTCTGAACTCGATACAGAGTCATTACAGGCTTTGGGTAATGCTTCTGATGACCTTAATACCAGTTTATGGTCTTGATATTCATGACAAGCTGGGCCAACTTTGGCTACCAATCCTCAAGAAGGAGATGCAGAAGGAGGTAAAAGAAAAGCTTTTTATTTATTAGAAAGACTATTTTATTTCCAGTAACTGCAAACTGTTGAAAGCAAACACATTAAGCGCGGAAATATCCGCTGCCGTGTCTGATATAGTGAGAACTAGAAAATTATTATAAAATTATGCCACATTGGATCGTCTCTGATGATGATGATGATTATTTACTCTGTAGTATCGGGTCGTTTCTTGTATTTCTACAAATTAAATAAATAAATAAATAAAATTTAAAGTTGCTGGGCCTATATAGGCATATCAGTACTCAACAAAGCGTGAGTTTGCTTTTGACCAGCGATGATAAGGTACAAGCTGTATGAATATTATCTCATGGTTGCCGTATACTAACGGACTTCCACTATGCCGAATCTCAAGTGAGAACCAAGCTTTAGCTCGCTCTAGGATTATAGAAAGCGTTCCTTACATTCAAAAGAACCAAGAAAGAGATATGAAACTCTCTTTGAGAGTGAGTTGCCTGAAAACATTAAGGTTTCAAAGGCAATTTAAAACAAGGGTTACAAATAAGTGTATTTATTCAGTTTGATTGCAAGAATCACTTTTAAACGTCGTCGAAGCCTTCTTCTTCGGATATTCAGTCGTCAGCTGGCAGTTATTTCAACACCAGGGAAACTGATCGGGCACTCTCGTTACCCCTCGTTACCATTGAGAAAGGGGGGGGCGGCAGTCAGCATACAGGACGACAGCGCAACAACCGTATCGATGAGCGCAACCAACGACACGTCTACGTCTCGGCGCAGTTCACGCGTCCTTCGACGAACTTGTCAAGCTATAACAAATATGCTCCTACGAAACAATAACGTAGGTGGACATGCTGGAAGATTACAATTTTATTATAATTGCTGGATTGGTGTAACTAATAATCAAGTTATTTTGGAACTGATTCGTAACTGTTAACCTTTTAATCGTAGAGTAGAACAAGGTTCTCCTAATAACTTATAACAATAATTTTCATTCATACAAAGAAAATAATGAAATGAGGTTAGCCATCCAGAACCTAACTAACTTAGGTGCCATTTCTATAATGTTATCCTCAAAAATTTCAATTTGTATCAAATATTATTATTATTTTTTTTTAGCACCAACGCCTAATGGTGGTCACCGATTCTAAGCCTTAATCTGCTAAATAAATTCATTTCTATTGTCCATTTCAACATGGGAGACCATGGGGCTGCGTCGAAAATGATACTTACCTGTGGATTCATGGCGATCATTGATCTTACAGAATCATACTTGTTCCTGTAGCTAAGTCCGATCGTAAGAATTTAAGATTTCAATTTGACAAAACTACATAATCAGTTTAGTGCCATGCTATAGACTTTGTTCGATTTCTCGAACTTTTACAAAGATAATGAAAGAAGTTGCAGGCTTTATTATGAGACATCGCAGATTTAGATCTGTAATATGTATATCTTGACGATTGGCTCTGTCTAGGTGACAGTTTCGAGGAGTGACGGATACATGTTACTGAAACTCTAAAGTTACTTTACTGCTTATATAGGTTTCGTGGTCAATTTCGATAAAAGATGTTCATCCTCGTAAATGTTGCAATTTTATTTGGACCTATACATCACTATGGATATATTATATTGTCAATATCACTGCCGTTAACTAAGCGGCACAAAATGTTTTTTGCGAATGCCAGTTAGTAGGTACTATTCAGGAATTTGCCCACTTGTTCGGGATTCTTACATAAATCAGCGTATCCAGCTGTGAAGTATGGTTGGCTCTATACTAAAGAGTTTGAGAGACAAAAATATTTAGCTTTCAAAATATTAGACAAAACTCTCTCTGGAAACCCCTTGTTTATTAGTTTTAGCGCCTTGAACAGGATGGGGCGTATATTGTAATTACAGCGCGTAAACGGTGAATGGAAAAATACTGAACTAGATTTTCATAACAACCATATAGAGATACCAAAGGCATGGAGAGATTGTTGTTTTATAATAACAATAATAAATTAATGTTTATTGATTTTTGGTTTCAAATGTTTTGCTCACAAATGTTTTTATGTTATCGTAGTACATCAAAAGGATGGGAGTGATCCAATTCCCTCACCTACCCTACCTGAAAAAAAAACCATTTAGCAATGGTGCAAAATATGAAATATCTGTCTGTTAGCTTCTTAAATTTATACAAAAGATAGTCCATGATCACATCAGGAGTTTAGAAAAATTAATACGGATATTGAATGGTATCTTTCGGTCACGGAATATACCATAGAGTAGTAACAGCTTTTGGAGAACCAGGAATCGAACCAGAACTAATAGTTTGTAGAGGCCAGATCCAGGTGCCATAACAGTTGACGCATTCACTATAAGCTGGAAAAATAATGTAATTATGTGCTTTCCCGGCTTTTCACTTGTCTTGAAATGCTTATAGAAAATAAACATGGATAAGGCCTGAAAATATCCTAATATTTCCTTACTGGCCGTCTCAGCCCTGGTTTCTCTCCTCTGCTTAAAAAACTGATTCGCTCGGCTATTATATATTTCACTCTTAATTTTTTGTCCTGTTTCACCGCCAAGACAGTTTATCCTGGCTGCAGCAATGCTCTCCAGGATACCTTTGGAGCAAAAGGATCACCAAGCCTATCACTCGATCTAATTATGGTTTATTTTTTCAAAATCACTCTGCTTCAGTACAATGAAATGAAACCTACAAACAGTAGTGACAGTTCTGTTGAACTCTTAATTAAAACCCTCATGGATGTTCACTTTCAAACATAAAGTTATTCCTTACTCAACAGTAATATTATATTATTATAATGGGACCCTTACGAATCTTTGAACAGTCTTCGCTCAGCTCTTTTTGCTAGGCCGTAACATAGCTTCCGATGACCATGTAAAACGCCTCCTCAAAGGGGCTCACAAGCTTAGACCAGTTTTGCTGAAATATAGTTACGTTCACCGGGGACCCGATCCAACCGGGAAGGTAGTTTGAAACTACATCGCGGATTGGGTATATACCCAGTAGAAACCTACTTCTAGGAAAAATCACCATAAAGTTGGTTGTTCTTTTGGCATTAGGCACAGGATATAATTATAGTGTAAACACTCTCCCTGATAAAATAAGAAAACATTTTAGTTAATTCTACCGGCGTTAAGATAGATATTTCTGATGTAATCAAAACATCTGGTGCCGGTCATGAACAACCGGTACTGATTTAACCTATTTTCATGAAAATAGAGCAATATGTCCTGCTACTACTATACTACTATAGTTGAAGATTACATACACATCTCACAAAAACAACGTCACAGTCGACGTTCAACGCGCACAGCACGTGGCACGTCGCCTCGTCCGCAGCGCGCGCTTCTGTTATCTTGGTGATACGATTATGAAAGCGGCTGGTTGGACTAGTCTTCTAGTCGTTCGCAAAATTTTACCCTCGACCAATATTATATGAGGGTAATTTTGCAAGATCGGTATTATGTATTATGACCTAATCATTCAGTGATTGATTGTAATAAATAACATAATAAGTAAATTATGTAAAATAGTTCATCATAGTATTTATTGATGATCGGTTTATATAATATAAATACTTAAGATTACGTTAAAAAATCTGGAAGTAAATCATTCCAATTCTAATTTCCCTGCATTTATTTTCACAAAAATTTCGTCTCTAAACGTCTACCTCGTTTTATAACTGAAGAATGAAGCGACGAATTATAATATATGATCAAACGAACTTGCAAAGTGAAGTTCGATCGATATTATATGAGTACGCTTCATTCGAAGTTATAATCACCCTCCCACCCAATACCCAAAGTTAAATTTTTGTGGTTCTTCTCTAAAATGAATGACGATCTGCTGAGGGAAATGTCAAACCAAACTTTATTTTTTTTATACTTTAAAAAATGTGCAAAGGTGCCAGTAGCATAAGATAATACTACCTCGTTTTATAACTTCGAATGAAGCGTACTCATATAATATCGATCGAACTTCACTTTGCAAGTTCGTTTGATCATATAATAGTATGTTCAGCTAACACTGCTACTCTGCTTAAAACTTTTGTCAGCAGTGTCAACGTTTTTATTCTGTTCTACTCTACAAGTTTTTCTGTTCCATTTAGAGACATTTTGAATTAGAAAATGATTTAAGACACGTTCACACGAGCGCGATTCGAACGCGATTTTAGTCGGCGCGACACCGCGCGAGTCGCGTAAGCTTGCTCTACGGAAACTTTTGAATTTACCGTTAATTTATTTTAAAGTAAGAACATACAGTTTTAGTAGGTTCTTCCTCGTTATGCGATTTAAGCTTGACACAGATTATTGTGGTTGAGGCGAAGACAATCGACGATGTACCTATCGCTCGCACACTTTCCTACATAAGTTAACCCAAGTACAAAAGTACGTTGTTTTTTAATAAATAAGTTCAGTGTTAGTTCAGTCTTTCACAAGGTCAAAGCGAGCGAGACGTGCATCGACGGTTGTCTTTGCCTTAAAAACTTAGCCGCTCTTTAGAGTTCTCCATAATTATTATTTATCATTGTTAAAGTTAGCCTTCTACTTTTTGGCACCAAAAACCTTTGTACAACTTGTTTATCATACAACGCGTTCAAATATTAACGCAACACTACTCGTAACTCCCCGAGGTCTCGTAGAGGTGCTACGCGCTACGGCGTAGACTCTGACTCGTAGCAGTTGTAGCACTGTATGCTAAAACATCTGTAGGTATGTTTTTTAGTAAATTTTAAAATAAAAAAATTTTTTGAACATCTTCACCCCTCCCCCTCCTCCCCCTCCCCGCCCCCCTTAGAGAGAATGTTCTAGCAGCTGTAATATAGTACCATGATAGAGATACCTTCACGCAGAATAAAAAAACTACCAGGATTGTTAACTTCACAAACCCCAGAAAACTAAAGTGGAACAAAATTAAGGCTATATCTCTTCAAAATGTATTTTTTTCCAAAATGGTTTCTGCTGCCGCAAATTATATTGTATTTTCAGAAGTTGACATTGCTATAATTATACTGAGCTGGCCATAAAAAGTAATGAACTCATCAAAATAGCACAATATTATGACACTCTGTATAAGAATGTATTTACAGTTATGGTGGGATACACAAGGCGTTGTCACACCTACTGTAGTATTTATAGTTAGCTAAGTATGTTGAGTGAGGCCGTACCTTCGTCAGAACAGTTGATAACAAATGTTTATTATCACGCCCTCACAATGTGGGGCCACGATAATAGCTATTTACTCGTACTAAAAAGTATACACTTATAGAAAAAAACAACTTTTCACTTTTAGAAAAAAACCGCTTTTCAAACGACAGCGGCCTCTCAGTTCAGTTGATAGTAGCTCTGTCTTTTGAGCCGTAGGTCGTGGGTGCGATCCCCGCCGAGTACAAATATTTGTGCGATGAACGCAGGTGTTTGTTCTCTGTCTGGGTGTTAAAAAGTATGTATTTACAAAAAATTGCATATAAGTATTATGTAAGCTATCTGGTTCCCATAGTACCTACAAGCTCTGATTCATTTGGAGCTTGCTAGTGTTGTGTAGATGACCACAATATATCATAATATTTTATTTTGGTGTTGTAAAAGACAGATTAATATTATGATTTATGAGAGCTTTTTATTTTTGAATTCTATGCTTAGACACTTTTTCATGCTGCCAAAGAGAAAACGAAGGCGTTTATTGCTCTCTCGCTCGCACCTACTCCGGGTGCTCGTCCATCTCATTTGTAGAACTTACTAGCATTCTTTCCACTAGTCTGGACATGATGACATGGATGATTGCTTGCTACTGACATAATTGCTTTCTGAATTATGTCCGCGTAAATCTAAAACACTGCAATATAATAAAGAAACATTATGGAATATTAATATATAAAGTATATTAATGAAATAAATTTTTGGCTTAATTCCAATTCTTGAAAGACAGTTATAATCAGTACAACTCAGAACATTGTTGATTTTTTAAAAATCTTCATATTCGTAACAAAATATCGTAAAATGAGTTTAAATAATATCACCTAACCATTTGATATTATTTAAACTCATTTTACGTCATGCAGAAGGATGAAAGTCATGTGACTAGGAGAGTGATGAGTATGGATGTGGAGATAGAGAAGAGATGTGTGAGCAGAGGTAGACCAAAGAAAACATACTTAAACTGTGTGAAAGATGACATGGTTATGAGAGGGTGAATGCAGAGATGACGGCTTACAGAGAGGAATAGAGGAGGAAGACATGTTGTGCCAACCCTACATAAAGCAAAGCGGGATATGAGCAGGAAGAAGAAGAGTTTAAATAATATCGATACGATTTCATAGCCCAACCTCCGCCCCGATAACGTCACTTACCTCACACGAAGAACTTTTGTTAGCGAGTGTATCACATTGGAACTGCGCCGGATACTACGAGCCAATGTTGTATGCGATTGTATTTACTGAGTACGAACACTGAGAAAATTTAACTTTGAAGCGATAAGCTGAACTAAAGTAACATATATTAAGCGCGCACTCCGCCTCATCATCATTTCATTTCATCCTCGTTCTTGCAAAACTAAATCAGAGCAAGAAACATTACTTAATGATGAGTGGTAACCATAGCATTATAATATAAGACCACATTTTTTTATAAAACTAGCTGATGGAACAAGTACGTCACGTCATGAACGTGCCCTACGATGCACTGTCTTGCGTCCAGCAACTTGAGGCATACAGATTATCAGCCACACGTGCCATCAGTAATGTTGCCGTCACACCCTTCAAACCGAAACACAGCAGCAATACGGTAGAGGCATGGTGGATAGTAATTTCCCAGACGAGCCACACGCAATGAGCTCTACTATTACTAATAAAATGAGACAAACAATACTCAATCTAAATAATGCACTACAACTCTTCGTGAATATGCGAAGGGAAGAATGTCATGTAACAAGAATAGTGCTAGATATTAATATGGATGAATATGGTATAGAAGTAGAGGTAGACCAAAGAAAAGATGGATGGATTGTGTGAAGGATGACATGGTTATGAAAGGAAGAACTGAAATGACGGCTTATAAACTCACTACCCTACCCTAAATCAACCATAGCCATGACCGTAAGTATGGTGTAATATACTATGATGCAGCAATATCATGATTGCCTACGAGTATAGGTAGTACAGTAGTAAAAGTAGTTTGGCCTCTCGATGAATGACCATGAATCATGACGAAAAGGAATTTATAAGATGTATCGACGCATTTCGGTTTAAAATAAACTCATAAATAATCATTTGCTTTTCGAATGGATTAGCTTTTATCTAACGTCCTATTTTACAATAGGTTTGCTGATGGTAGAAAACTCTGGTTAGACAGAAAAGTATACCTCTAGTAGTATAGGTTTAATGTCTACCTACCGACTACGAGAGTCAAAAAAAAAACATGATTATATACAATAGGTACATAGACTTTGACTTAGGTTGTGTCTATACATTTTTTGGAATAATAATAATAAAATAAATATTGTTGACAATGCACACAAAACTATCTAGCCTTAAACTATGCAGAGTTTGAACTATGGGAACCAGATAGCTGATAGGTATAATAATTTAAATTTGTTTTTGTAAATACATACTTAGGATAACAAACATCTGTGTTCACCACACAAAATATTTGTTCTCGGTGGGGATCGAGTCCACGGGCTACGGCGCAGAAGGCAGAGCTACTACCAACTGAGCTGAGAGGCCAGTCAAATAATAAGTAAAAAAACCAATAAAAATCGAAAGTGTAGATGTTGAACCTGAAGCCCTGATCCAATAAAAGTATAATCGCCGAGCGTTCGGGAACACTAAACAATAAAAAGCGTGCACTTGCCAGTGCGTTGCCATTTCGAAAATAATTCAGTGCTCTGACGAAACGAGGTCAGATCCCGCGTGAAGGCAGCAGCACACCGGCGCGCATCCGTCTGAAGGTAAGAGGACTTGGGCGGATTGCGCGCGCCGCCCGCCCCAGCCGCCCTGCTCTGCACTAACCAGCAAAACCTTCACAAATAACGGAATAATCAAAGATATACCGAAATTCGTATCTTTTTTGATAATTCGTCATAAATCTTGATAAACAATGAATATGGCCGCGGTTTTTACAAAAAGGACTTTGTGAAGGACGCGTTCAGTTACAATATGTTACGAGTGATGTTCGGGACGTAATAATTGAGTAATTGTGTATTTTCGTGTGTTTTCAATTGAGTGTGTATTGTGTGTTTGAATAGACTTCGCCTCAGCTACCCTATGTGAGTACTACTTACGACTTTCTCTATCATCGAACACTGTTTCTTAATTCAGTTTCGGTTCTGTCCGCCTGAACATAAACATTAAAACTATTTGAGAATAAAAACAAAGAGCTTGTAGGTACTTTATTGATAACAGATATGTTGACCTGTCCACACCTAAGCTTCCAATGTAATAGCAAATACCTAGGTTCAACTCGTAGTTTCTAACAGTTTATTAACATTCGGCGTGTACTTAGTTATATCTATCGTATTCTATTAAACTCAGTAACTATCTTTTTTTGATTAAGTAATATTTAATCTTGTACAAACACATTCTATCTTTTGATTAATTTAAAGTATCAATCTGTTTATATAAAACACTAGACATTTACCCACTTCTTCTTATCGAGTCACTGATTCTTTCAAACCAAGTGTGGTGAAAGGATTTTGAGTGCGCCTCAAAGAGGCTCTTTATTTACCCACTTTAAATAAAAATACTGATTACAATTAATACTATACCCATTCCAAAATATAGAAAAACGCAAAAAAAAAGATTTTACTAATATAGTTTTAGCCTTGTTAAAATACACCCAAACTGCAAACCTTTGGCGTAGGATAGTGTATAGTGTATGCGGTATACATATTGCACTTCATCATATTATTAGCATTGAAATAAGAAAGAGTAGGTAGGTAGGTATCGCTTCATAAAAGATTAGGTCATCCATAGATATTATATATTTGGTCGCTTTTTGTAGCGTACTGTATCTTTTTATTTAACCTGGCCCGGCTTCGCAATGGTGGAAAAAATCAAAAACGGCAACTACCCAAAGTTCAACTCTTTATTTTTATTACACCCCGGGGCGGGTCACAAGTAAAAAATATAGCCTATACCACTCAAAAATAACGTGGCTTTCTGATAGACAAATAATTTTCAAATCAGTTTAGTAGATCCAGAGACCCCCCACTACCCGCGTATTCCTTGCCTCACAAACTTTTCCTCTTTGTTATAATATTAGTTTATAATTATAATACATTGTTTAAACTGAATAAAGTACACACCTCAATTGAGTGTTGAGTGAAAAATAACAATGATCAGTTATGTACGAAATTAATTTATTTTTAAAACTTTGGCCGATTTATCTAAAAATCGGCGCTGCTATATGACGCCCGCAATGCAACGACGACGACGCGGGAAAGGTTATACATAAAACTAAATACCGCAGCAAAATACATATATTATTATGTACCTGATACGTGAGGCATTCGATCAGTTAAATAGTTAAAAATCCTTCCAGAGTTTGCGGTTCCCCAAGTTTGATACCCCGATAAACTGCGGTTTATCGTGACTCTTTTTTCGAAAACTTAGTACAGATCTGACAATGTTATTCCTATTAAGCCTTAATTTTAAGGCTATTAACAATACTGAATACACATGACGTAGACACAAAATAAACCATCATCCTCATCATCTTCGACGGTAAATCGTGCTATAATTTCAGTCGTACATCATTTACAGTTTGACTATTAAAGTATCTCTTACAAACCTTAAATCCTCAACCGTTAAAGCCTTAAAGCATCGTACGAGTACCAAGCTATTGAATAAACAAAGCCGCGGGCAAAGCTAGCGAATCATAAATAATGTAGCGCTCGTGACTACCTCATAAATAAGAAAGTTTTTGTTGACTCAAATATGCGGCCAACGTAACAAAGAATTTGTTGTGTATAGGCAGGTAGGTACTAGTGGAATGCCAGTGACTTCGTTCGCGCGCTTCTGGTTTCTTACAACGTCCTCCGTTGCATTGCACTTAGGAAATTAATGAAACAAGCAGAATTAATCAAACTGTGAAGGAAAACATCGTGAGGAAACCGGCATGTCGTAGAACCTAAAAAGTTCGAAAATATGTGTCACGTGCACAAAAGGAGCCATTTTGAGGCGTACTTAACATCCTTTCACCACGTTTGGTTCGAAAGAACCAGTGACACGATGAGAAGAAGAAGCAGAAGGCTCTCTATAAATGAACTCTATGAATTTAAGCGATGGGAGCCAACCAGATTGCAAATTGCTTTTTGTAAGTGACCAGTACGGTCACCCACAATATTACTTAACTAAGTAACTAACACTGGTCACTGTTTAGTTTAGGGCTAGATCAGTGTTGTGTAAATTTTCTACATTTATTACATTTATTTTTTATGTTTTTATTTACTGAAACGCACCGATGAACCGGTGAACGTACCTTCGCTTTGTGCATTGCTTTAAGGACTGTTAAAAATGCGTTAAAACGTCCACGTTCAGCACAGCTGGTTGACGGAGTATCATTCGAACAGACATAAAGGTCATGACTCTAATCTTCTCGCTGATTGATCGAAGAAAACCTAAAAGTCTAACAAAACTGTCGATCTTCAGCCCACTCCAGTGATTGAACTAATTAATTACTTACCTCAAAGATAAATCAAAGTAGGTGGTGGTTGATCGTTCCATTTCAAAGATCAAAAGCCCCGCAACTGCTACATCACAGACAAACAGACTAAACACTTCCACACAAAATAAGTTTTGGGATCGATCTAAACAGGGATCACTGACGAAAATCTTCGTATATTATTATTTGCACAGAATTCGTCAAATGGTCGGTTAATAAGTTATATGGGTTGGTTCTAAGTGATTTGAAAAAAAATTAAGCACTCAATCATTAGCGTTTTTACTATTTCCAATAAACTAATAACTAGGTACCTGAAAATACATGCAAACTATACCGAACAGACGCATCACAAATCGAATACCTATCTAGCATCAAGTTCATTAACACGCATCTAAGTGCAAAAACCACCTGTATTCCCCAGTATTAAGCTCCAAAATCGTGTAGAAACTTTCTGAACGATCAATCAGTGAAAGCGGATTCGATTCTGGACTACAAAAGGCTTTTATTGCACGGAATGTGAAATATCACCTCGTAGAACAGTAAACAAGACAATAATAACTGATCCTTGGGCCTTATTCCTTTGAAATAGAGCTGCAAATGGCGTGATTACTTTTGTAGAATGGCGCTGATGACTCTATTTACCTACTTCTTTTGTTCAGTGGAGGCTCTCTGGAACCGCATACCTAATACATATGAATACTGACCTCAGTTGTTTTAGAAGCTGCGCTGTAGGTTGTGGATATGATTCCAACCTAGAACAAACATAATTTTTTCGTTGAACAGAAATGTTATACCGAATCAAATCGAAAGAATTTTTATCAAATTCAGCTAAAACACAATGATGACTTCGAAACGTCATAAACCCAGGTGAAGAAGGTCATCCAACGCGCCTTTTATAAATGATAAAACTCATCTTGTGGAAACATCCGTTCGTTCCGAGTGACAGCATCCGTGCTCAAGGATGCGATGCGGATGCCGATACCGTCTCCGAGTGAGGCCTCGACCTCATCGAGTTGTCGCCAGTTCAAGCTGCGTTGCGTGGAACTGGCTTTCAACAGCCTTATTTCACTAGCTTGGTCCCGTGGTTTTGCATAAGAGAGGTTACCCAAATAAAAAACTTATGTATATGAAAACAGTCATATTCAGATCACAAGTACTTATAAACTAGAGCATAAATTCTTGTGATAATTTTGAATGAATTTGTTTATTATGACCTCGTGACTTCCAGTAGGCCTACCACAAGCTCTGTCTGGCTCTGTCTCTGGCTTTGGTTTTAAGTCTGTGTGAGTGCTTACCGGTGTATTATATACTCCTGTGTGAAGTTTCGGCGTTGGATTTATTTAGTCACACAGACTAAAAACCAGAGCCAGAGCAGAGACAGAGCCAGACAGAGCTTGTGGTAGGCCTACAGGCCTACTCAAGTGATGTCTTTCGTTAGTGATTGTGAAGTGAAATGGAACTTGATGTCAGCTACATTATAGTATTCATCAAGTTGGCAAATGGTAATAAATACTACAAGTGTGAACATGTGGATCAGGTAGCCGAATACTTCATTGATTGGTTCGAATTAGTACCCTAAGTGTATTTGCATATTTGCGCAATCGCTCCCAGGCTGTCGTTATAGGTGGGTTTTGCTCTAACTTTATTAAGATATCTTCTGGAGTCCCACAGGGCTCCATATTAGGACCTCTTCTTTATGCATCCTATCTTTACGATGTCGGTAAATGTATAAAATTTGCAAGTTACCTGATGTATGCTGATGACACGAAAATATACATGAAAGTAAGCAGTCGGAATGACTGTATGAGTCTTCAGGCAGATCTGGATAGGCTAGGAGACTATTATGCGGATAATAGAATTGGTGTCAACTTAGAAAAATGTTCATATGTTTCGTTTACCCGGAAAATACGACCAACCTTGCATGAATATCTCATTAATGGTACAAAAATTTGTAAAGTAGGTTCCGTTAGGGATCTGGGATAGACTCTAAACTCACTTTTTCAGAACATATAGAGGCAATTGTTAATAAAGCTTATAAAAGTTTGGGTTTTATATTGCGTGTCAGCCGCCCCTTTTCTGATACTAAATGTTTAAAAGTTTTGTACTATTCCTATGTCAGAAGTATTCTTGAATATTGCAGTTCTATTTGGAGCCCTCAATATATAACCTACACTCAGTGCCTGGAGAGCATACAGAGCAAGTTTGTAAAGCATCTCAATTATCGGCGTTTCTGTAATTTTGAAGATTATCAGTCAGCGTGCCTTCATCACCATCTTACGACTCTTGAGCACCGTAGAACCCTTGCTGATATGTTGTTATTGCACGGTCTATGTAATAATTATATCGACAGCTCACAACTCCTGATGAAAGTGTTACGCTTCTGTGTCCCAACCACCCGAACTAGACACACTAGCTTGTTTGCCGTTAAGAGTACACGCACTAACTATGCCCAAAACTCACTTGTCTGTCGGTTACACAGAAGCTACAATAAAAGATTCAAGCAGGCTGATATTTTCTTTAGTAGTAAGCAAAGTTTTAAAAAAGAGATTCTTAGAATTCTGGAAGGGGGATTCTGAGAATTCTCACACCACGGATATAATATATAGTCTGGATATATGTGTATGATGCATGTATGTATATGTATATGTATATTTATGTATGTATAAATATATATGTGTATATATATATATATATGTGTGTATACATGTATATATATATATATATATATATATATATATATTGTAGTCTTTATATAATATAGTCGTAATATAAAACTATATATTATCAGTAAAATATTTCATTTCATTTACTCTATTTCACTCTTTCAAGCACACCCACACTCACACAAACACACCCATACACACACCCAACCACACATATTTAGGTATACACACACTGGTTTCTCCTGTGACACCTGGACTCTTAAGAGGCTTGTGTAATCAGGAGAAGCCAAACATACACACATGCACTATCGCCCACACTACACTCATACATTTAAATTTAGTTACAACCAACCAACACTTACCTACCTACTTTGTTCTTTTTTAGTAAGCAATTTACCTATGTATTTCTGTTTAGTGATAGTCGTTTTCTCATATCTGTTTTGCACGAAAAATGTAAATCCATTATTGGCTGTAAGTTATATTGTAAGATATGTTATTTAAAGGATTTTGTTAATAAATAAAATAAAATAAAATAAAATAAAAGTGAGGGAGTATTTATCATCCAAAAGCCTTTGTCACGGCTGAAAGACTGCTAATAGCCGGCTAAGATGAAAATCTCACTTCACCCATCTAAATGACGAACGATCGACTGATCCATGCCTCGATTAACATACAAATAGGTATATGTATAGAACATTCCAGTAAAAGAGGCATTGATGGACGAACGTGGAGCCGAGGCCCGTATACTTAAGTCCATCAATGCCTATTTGTGGCCAAGGCTTGTATAATACTTTTCTCAAATAATGCGAGGAAGTAAAAACTAGGTCGTACTACTTGAACTAATTTTCAAATACAATTACGACAAACAACGAGCATCACAATTTTTTCTCTCGTGTTCATTTGTTTTATTTTCATATATTTTTTTTTAAATAAAACCTTTCATAAGTTACCTCCTTGGTTACCATGTTTTTAAGTGAAAGATCGTAAGATCGTTCCATTTTTAAATTACATGACAGATATGCGTTTATAAAGTAATTTATTTGGCCGCTAAGCACCACATGGATTTTCATACAGGTTTTTGGCCAGTGTTTGGCCAGTACAGCAATTTATAATTATCTCGACGAAGGTTGTCAAAATAATGCTCAAATTTCCGAGCATGTTTGAGAAAAATAAATATGATTCCATTTCGCAGTATTTTTGCAGTATTAGTGGAACTCGAGAGCCCTAGGTGTCATGTGCGGCGCATACCATGTAAACTTTGTTAGGGTTCCCACCGCGCCGACAAACCAAAATTATGACCTCATCTTAGTTTTTCAGTGTCTATTTAACCCTAACAATTTTGTAACGCCTCGCCTCCAGCCAGTTTCAATTTATTGGAAAATAATTTATTTTACTTAATAATCACAATTTACTTACAACCTTAAATTTTCAATTTCAGCAAATCGTAAAGTGACAGAAGTACACATAATATATAGAAATTTAATGCAATAAACTTCTCTCTAGAAATACATATAAGGCTCAATACCTCCCTAAGCCCTCCGTAGATCCTAACTCCATACCCTCCTCATAGCAGAATTCATGACATGGCAAGCAAATCCGAGGCTCTACGAGATAATGGAGCTCCGAGAATTCATTAAGTAAGACTTTTCACAGGAATACCGGTATTAGGCGTACCCTTATCAGCTAGTGACAGCCCTAGTAATGTAGGTCGGTAGGTCGTGCGTGTACGTTGACCCCAGGGGGCTTGTATCGGGACTACCTTTGTATTTTGTACAAAGTTTTTACTAAAAAACTGACGTGAAGTGGCATCGTATTTCACTCAAATATTATGCCTCTTCTTCACTTCTACGCTGGAAACTTGAACGCTAAATCCGCGTTCGATTTTCAATCTTTTTAACCAAAATTGAAAACTCAAAGCGCGTTCAGCGATTGTCTGAACGAGTGAAAGACACGTTTAGGGCTCTAAGCGAGTCTATCGATTTCAAAGAACCAACCAAAATGAATAATTATACACTATTTAGAATAAAATATCACCAACTCGATGTAGTCGAGTAAAATGTCACCAAATATCAACACCACAGATGTTTTTGACTATTGAGAGACGGAAAAAATATGTACCTGAGAAAATTCGTTTTGCTGCACTATGTTTCTTTCGCTTGGACGGTGTGCTCGTATGAGCCAGCAAGCTAAGCTTAATACATTGCATTGTTCAGGTTTACAAAAAAAAATTATAAGTCAGTTGTGTGTGTACACAAAATATTCCTTTTACAAATACCTTTTCTGGGATGAAAAAGAAAACACACACATGCATCGGGTGTACCTATGTATGAAATCACATAACACGATAAGAATAAATTGGACTGGAAACACATCTTCCAATCACAAATAAATCGAATTTGCATTGCGTTGCCATTGCAAGTTCAATTAATTATTAGTGATTATTAAAAGTTTTTTTTTTTTACGTTTCCCTCGAAAAGTTATCTTGCGCGGGCTCTAAAAGTAATTTATTCGCAGTAAATGAAATAAATGATCCATAATGTTAGTTCGTGTATAATGTTAATAGACAATTCTTAAAAATTTCAAAATTTCATATAATAAAAAGTTTTGGTGGACAGCATTTTGTTTATTCAAATATCGTACAAGCTCGTTTCCAACTTTTGTGAAAGCTGAACGCTTCGTGAAATTCCGAGTTTCAGGGCCATTCTGGAACGCCTTTGCTAACCTTTTTCTGCTGGTATTTTGCTTTGAAATACAATTTTGCAAAATATCTGCTATGAATACTAATCAGCAGGGCTACCACTAGCTCCATATGGTTATGGCTATAGCTGTCAAATCGTGTATATATAGGCTGACCCACACATTCATTTTCTTCTTGGGTTTGAATGTGTTGACACTGTTGACACAATTTTGACAGCCATAACCATAACCATATGAAGCTCATGGTAGGCCAGCTGGTTGAAAACTTGCGTTCTTTAAAGCTAAAGAAAACTACACGAAGTTCGTTCTGACATGGATAAAAGAGGAGTGAATGCAAAGATGACGGCTGACAGAGGGGGAATGGAGGAGGAAGAAATGTTGTACCGACCCCACATATTATGTAAAGTGCGGAAGAACAAGATTTAAACGTTGCAAATGACTCAAAACTAATTTACACATACTAGTTTAGTGGCGCATACCACTATAAGATAGGTACCTATTCCAGAAAATGAAGATTCGGAGTCATGCGCGAGGTCAAAGCATTTCACTCACACCCATAAATATGATAAGTCTAGCCTAAGATAAAAAACCTCCGATTACGTGAGCATTTTTGAGCCTTTATTCTAATCATAAAAATTGCCTATCATTTTCGACTTTGAAACGTTTTGAAACCAATTTATATTTAAATTTAGTTTTCAAGATGCATATTCTTCGCGTCTAACCAAACCTTTATCTAATCCCACTCTCGTCTTCAGAACGTCGATACGCTGTCGGTATCTACCTACAAAGGTAAATAACCAAATTACCATATTGAAAGCTCATAACACAGTAATAAGTTTTACCGACGCCAAAAGTGATGCATTGCTGCTTTATTGATATACTCTTTATAACAACTTACTTAACTAACTTTGGTATTTATGAAAAATGCAAATTGTATGATCATGATTCACACACATGATAATGATAAGCCATTATAAGCGAAGGTGACTAAAGGAGTAGTCAGAGACACGTCACTATTTGGCACATGCCCAATAATTTTATGATTACTGACTCAACTCTCTAGTCGGTTTCAATTTTGAGGTTTTGGGTACAATTAACGTTATTGTTCTTTGCTCAGTGAAATAATAGCAGAAATGAACAAAACGAATAAATTCTAATGAACGTTTCCGCACCTCGGGGGCACTCGCCGGTTAAACAGGGTGTCATGGAAATGTTGGAAATCAAAAACAAGAGATTAAAATGTATCCCTCAAGTTGCACAAGTATACTAACATTACGAAGTAAGTGTTAGTGCCGATTATGAGAATGGTTATTCACCTAAAAATATGTTACGAAGTACTAGAAAGAATTTCAAATGCGACTTACAATTTAAATTATTTAATTATTATTTTGACTGACTTCTCAGCTCTGTTGGTAGTAGCTCTGCCTTCTGAGACGTAGGTCGTGGGTTCGATCCCCACCGAGAATAAATATTTGTGAGGTGAACACAGATGTTTGTTCTCTATCTGGGTGTTATGTTCTTTTCTAAGTATGTATTTACCAAAAAATATATTATAAAAGTATTATATCAGCTATATGGTTCGCTTAGTACAAGCTCTGCTTAGTTTGGGGTTAGGTCGTGTTGTGTGGATTGTTTATAATATTTATTTATTTAAATCTTTATGATTGTTGGGTATTTAAGCCTTGCGCACATAAGCTTTATGCAATGGCGATTAGTGAAACTCTGTCAAATCACTGTCATATTTGACAGCGTTTCACTGATCGACACCGCATAACGCTTAGATGTGCGCAAGGCTTTCGAGGTCTGATGGTTTGTTAGTGCCGATTATGAGAATGGTTTTGTACATTATGTTACGAAGATACTTCCTATGGAGATCCTTCGTATGGATTCATTTGTTTATTTTATTTATACGTATATTTTTATTTCTCTGTTTACTTTCAGATGTTATGTTTTGGAACACGCTGTATATTGAGAGCCGCAGGGCAACGGGTAAACACACAACACAGCATTACTTTTTAAGAGGTCCGCAGAGTTTTGATAATTCGCACGTTCAAATTGTTTATTTGGGCTTTAAATTGCTTTTATTGTGTATGGAGTTTTGGGTTGGAGTTAATGGTGTAGAGTACATAAGACGAAAACTCTCGAAGCGCGAGAGGTTCGATGCCCGTGGCGGGTCAAATGTTTGCATGATATATAGGTTTTGGTGTCGAAGTTTAGATTTATGAAGTAAGTAGTAGTTGAGGTATATAGTTATAGTTATATCAATTTGCAATGTACTAATTCCTTATAAAAAAAAGAAATGGAAAACATCAAGATAAGGATTATTCATTATCTTCTGGAGGAGGTTCTCAATTCGGTTGTATTTTTTTAAATTTTATTTTTAATGTTTGTTACCGCATAACTTCGTCATTTGTGAGCCGATTTGAAAAAATATTTTTTTATCTGAATGAAAGGTACTGCTTCCAGATTGGTCCCATTTTAATTTTATTAAAATCGGTGTTGCCATTTTTTTTTAAATATTTTTTTAATGTTTGTAACTGCATGCCTCCGTCATTTATGAACCGATTTAGAAAATTATTTTTTTATTTGGAAGGTTATTCTTACGTCCAGATTGTCCCAAACAAATTTCATTAAAATCAGTTTAGCCGTTTGGCAATGAAGTCGGGTTCTCTAGTTTTTTAAACTATTTTTCGTGTGTTTTTATTTTCTAGGCAAATAAATTCTTTATCTATCTATCTATCTTATTTTTACTATTGTAAAAATGAGAAGGGGCTCAATAGATTTAGTAATAGTTTACTGATTGGAGGTTTCAGCTCTCGTGTTTGATAATCTCATTCGTAATTATAGAAAGTAGCAGAAAATGTACCGCGATCCAAGCTTTTCATTACAATACGTTTCATGTAAGTTATCCTCCGTCAAAGGTCACGTTATATTGCATCTTATTTACATTATCGACCGCCGCTGTCTGACCTTTGTACTGTCAACGACAAAACGTATAGCGCAGTGTACCCTTTTCACAACCAAGCAATTGTAATCCTGTAAAATACAACGGAAACTCCCATTCGTTCTACAGAACTATTAATACCTGTAGGCCTACCATGAGCTCTATCTGGCTCTGTCTGTGGTTCTTGTTTTGAGTCTGTGTGAGCGTTGACTAAATAAATTCGTCACACTCACAGTATAATGCACTGGTGAGCACTCACACAGAATCAAAACCTGAGCCAGAGACAGAGCCAGACAGAGCTCATGGTAGGCCTACTGGTAGCTTCCATTAGTTCTATAGAATCAATACTTACTACACGTTAGATCTCTCTTACTCCAAATCTTTGAAGAATGAGAAAAGAATACTCAAAATACTTGATTCTAAAAGAGAGGTTGTGTCACTAGTTATTTTGAACCAGATAGTAGCGAAATGATATTAAGTGCGCCTCATAGAGAATTTTTCGCGCCTCCATGACATTAACCACAATAAAACCACAATAACCCTTTATACAACGTGTATCAAAATATGTGTACTATCCTGAAGGGGGGTGAATTTCCACCCCCCGGGGAACAACTTTTGTTCAACGACTTTTCGAACTTCGATTGGTATCTCTGAAAAAAACTGCAACGAAGTTTCAACATGAACAGCTGACTTTATACAAAGTGACAACCCTAAACTCAGCTACAGAGGTAGTAGGTAGTAGTAGTAGACCTACAGAGGTAGTAGGTCAAGGGGTCAAGGGGTTCCAAGGATAGGGTTGTCAATTTATTTAGGCATTATGAAATTAAATATTTTTGTATGGGAAACTGAAAATAGGAATTTTTAATTATCTCCCCCCCACAACTGATCACCATTGTGGTCTGAAACCCCCCACCTTCGCATAGTACACATATTTAGATACACCTTGTATAGCGGATTGTACTTGATGATGATGATGATTAGATGATGATGATTGATGATGATGATGATGATAAAAACATCATTTGGCGAGCGGTGGTAAGGTGCGATGCAACTAATATAATACTAGGTCTCGATACGGCGGCGATGTGCGGGCGCACTATTTTAGTACCGCAAATAGGTCGCCATCCTATATCGTACTGAGATTGTGCTCAGCTGTTTTTACCGTTCATTATTATGATGTGGACTTTCGTACCCAATATTTAATTAAATGTTAGATTCTATACGCGTAGGTACAGTGCAAACTAAACTATAACTGTAGTTTAAGCATATCATAAAACACATTTACACAAAGAAACTTACAATGAATACAAATACTTACAAAATTCACAAGAAAAAGTTGAGCTATCTTCAGTCCGTTACAAACGATCTAGAGATAGTTCAACTGATCCAAACCAGTGCATTCCCAAGATGCTGGAGGCATTGCCACGCTGGATACCAATGGTAGTTATTGTTTTTCAACTTTTCAACTATATACGCGGTTCTAATATCCATTCTTACCTGTTCCAAAGTAAAAAGGCTCTGCACAAAGACAGACAGACAGAGTGAAACTATAAAGATTCCTTGTTTCCTGAACTCAAACCCTAAAAAAAAGAGCCGATTTTGGTCACAATTTTATAGCGATAGCTGTTAATAATTTCGTGAGAAATGTCAGCTGACTGAAAGATCCATTTCAGCAAGCTTTCAACAAACCAATAGAATTTGTTATTTTGCACACAAAAGTTAAAAAGATCCCTGTAAATAAAGTAGGTTACTGTCAACTGAACTATCATATCCTAGAAAGCTATACACCATATGCGCTTCCTCTCCGCACTTACGTAGGCGTTGAGAATGAGCAGCGAAATTGTCCGTAAAGCCGTTGTCTCTTACGAGGGTAAGACAAAAGCACCTACCCAGTTGCCATGGCAACTAAAATATAATAGTAGGATGTAGAAGAGGTATTATATCCACAGCCAAGCGAAAATATATAAACAAGTGATATCGATCAAAACTTTAAATTTTGAGCAAAAACTCAAACTAATGACTAGTTTGGCCCCATTTTTGATAAAAACAAGTCTATAGTCTAAGTCATATTTATAGTCTAAATATTCGAAGCACAACGTACTGCAACACCCAGACCGAGAACAAGCATCTGGGTTCTTCACACAAATATTTGGTGTCGGTGGGGATCGAACCCACGACCTACGGCGTGGAAGGTAGAGTAACCAACTGAGCTGAGAGGCCAGTCACTTTCCTACCTTCCAAATTCCGTACACCAGGATTGAGGTTGCAATTTTATTTGTGACTAGCAGCCGCTCGCGGCTCCGATCACCCCGTTACCGTTCCCGTTGAAAAAAAAACATATTTATTCACCTTTTAAACCTTCTCTGGACCTCCACAAATCATTCAGACCAAAATCAGCCAAATCGGTGCAGCTGTACTCGAGTTTTAGCGAGACTAACGAACAGCAATTCATTTTTATACATTAAGATGCCCGATCCAACCGTCATTAAACCAGTTCCCAGTATCAATGGAAGTTTACAATTGCCAGGGGAATGCTGGAAGAGGAGGAGGTGGGGAGGTAATGAATCTTAGAATACTTCAGCTACGTGTAGGTATGATGTCATTGTGGAACACTGGCTTAGAGAATGGTACGTCTGTATTTAACATGAAACGTCACCATTTAGATGGGTCATTTGCTAGTGACATTCTCATCAGTGGGCCTACCTTGAGCTCTGTCTGGCTCTGTCTCTGGCTTTGAGTCTGTGTGAGTGCTCACCAGTGCATTATACTGTGTGTGTGACGTTTTGACGTAAGATTTATTTAGTCAACACGCACACAGACTCAAAACCAGAACCAGAGACAGGAGCTAAACTCATGGTAGGCCTACAGATCGTCCCGGCTATTTGAGAATTAAGCCGGCAAGCCGGCCTAAAAACATTGGCACCGTAATTAGTCTAAGTACAATGCATTCGTCGTAGTGCCTCTACGGAGACTACGCCGTAGACAATCTACGCATGCTACGCTGTAGGGCCTTTTTTTATACAACTAGCTGTTGGAACAAGCATCTGGCCCACCTGATATTAAGTAGTAACCATCGCCCCAAAGCAATACCTCGTAGTGCACGCACGCCAAAAACGTATAACTTTTTGTGGCATAAATAAATGATTTCGATTTGATTATTGTCGTCGTTCGTCTAATAACAATTATTCCGAAGTGCGTTTGTTTTGGCTAAGCGGCCTACGTCGTAGATCCTCTACGTAGCTGATATTGTAAAGCTACGCAGATTTTTTTTCTTTGTAGCTTATGTTGACAGTGCCGTAGTACATTTTACTTTACTAGTTTACTATATTACCTACGTACAGTACCAATTCAGTGCTTCATCGTTTATTTATTACTGAGTGGGTGTGATGTTTGAGATTTCGACAAAAACGTATTTTAACAAGGGCACTAGTGGACAGCCAGTGCCCAGAATGGATGTATAAAAACTTTAGGTTTTTAGCCACAACTGTTGGAAGACAGGGAATGAATGGAATTCATGCTGACTACCCATTTTATAGGTACACAAGATCATCAAAGCCATGTTCAACATTTACATTTGACTTGTTATCATTTTTTTGCAAACAGTCTGGTTGATAGACGTCAATTAATGACCTAAGGATGTTTTCCTGAACCGTTTTGAATAATCTGCAGTAGGTTTTGTAACAAGCTTGTAGTCCAGTCCGGGTTGGCGATGCGAAAATATTCGCTTCATCGGCCACACTAACCGAACGGTCCCATTCACTGGAAATCTAACCTTGTTTGTGTTTATGGGTCAAATGTGTCACGTGAACCTGATCTAATACGTGTCGGCTATCTAAGATGGAGTTATTATAAGATATTTGCTCCGAACGTGTGGCCTGTGTCCAGTTGTGGGCTAGTTTAGGCTATTTAATATTTCTGGACATTTCAAAAAACGCTATCTAGTCCCTAAAGCCCTGCGCACATCTAGCGAGATGGCGATGGCGATCAGTGAAACGCTGTCAAATATATGACAGCGTTTTACTGATCGCTATCGCCAGCGACCCAGGTGTGCGCAAGTCTGTGATGGGTGCCAAAAGAATTCTTAAAATCACGATTTTGAAAGAACAAAGGCGCCAGCTGGTTTTTTCAGTTATTTCAATTTTCCACACGCTAAAATAATTGTTTTGTTTGTTGCAGGGGACCAACATTCAACAGAAGATTGAACCGACCCTAAACAATAATCCACTCTTGCCTTTTATCATATTCTAAATTCCTATTCCTTACTGTAGTGCCACCGTTGTGCCCCTGTAGTGCCCTGTAGTGCCGTGGTGACTGACGCATGGCACAGCAGAGAACAGACGATCTTCGGCTGCGCAGAGGAAGGCAGAGGTAAGGAACACAAAAAAAAGGGTAAAAATTACACTGCCGCCCGTTCTACCGTTCCCGTCTACAAAAATGTGTGCAGCAGGATCATATTTTGACAAATATCGCTCCGAAATTAGACAGCGTTTCACCGATCGCCATCGCCAGCGACCTAAGTGTGCGCAGGCCTTTAAGCTAACACTAACTAGGTATGCGCATTCTTCAAATTTATTTGAATTAGGTCTAGAGGCGGTCATTCAATTAAATTACAAGCAGTTCGACGAGTAGTTTATTTTCATTGCTCCGTTCTAAAACACACAAAAGTCTAAACAACGAGGCGTGTTGATGCTCGCATCTAAATATATGAATTGAAATGTAAACTAATAATATTGATTCGTTTCCGACGCACTTCTAACACGCTGTTCCAATGATATAATATGCCAGACTCTACTAACAAAAGTCTGACTAGGTTCGTCTGTTTTAAGCACAAGAAAGGCGGTTATGTCTTGCACTTGTCATAATAAAAATAGGGATTTTCCATTTCCGAGGTAAAAGGATGTTAAACTAAAAAAATATGAGACATCCATAGGTTATTCGCAAAGGCTCGTACTATCCTTCCGTGATAGTATTTTTTTTTCTTATTCATCTTTAAATTTTAGTAACTACCAAGAAGTGAAAGTAGAAATTAGATTAGGGTAAGTAAAAACATGTATTTACAGAAAGAAACTTACAATTCATACAAGTATTTACAAAATGTACAAAATACACATGAAACAGTTGAGCTATCTGCAGACCGTTACAAACAATCTAGACATAGCTCAAGTGATCCAAATCAGGTTCCCCACGGACCTAGAAACACCAAGAGGAGCAAATAAGTAGGCTCTGTCGAGACCTGCTTATCAAAATAGGGACAACTTTCCTGTGATTTTGGTTTTGTTTTGCTATTTGTTTTCCTGACTGCATTTTCAATGGAACCACAGATGAAATAGTTGTAAGCAAGTGCAAGTCCAATATAAAGTAGCGTATATTATGGAATTATTTTTATACCGGTTGTTGTCCGCATGTATACACCACGTGTTTCCTATAAAAATGTATGTCAGTTTTAACCATTCGACATTCCATTCTATTCAACTGGGTATACTGCAGTGCAAAATAAAAAAAAAAGTTGTTTCTAACTTTCCCATGAGGCGCAGTCTTAGGTGGACTAAGATCATAATAATTCACATCATTATGGTAGATTGGTTACGCTGTATTTATAATGAACGTAGTTAATTAGTAGTGAATCTAGTTTTATGTACGTTTTTAGTAGTAATGATCATTTTTATGGCAATCAAAATAATAAAGTTTATCCATCTAGCACATGTGAGAAAATCAAAACGGTGCTTTGCCTGTAACAAAATCAAGTTGGTAGTTACTTGTGCTTAAAAATGTAACCATTTAACTTACTCAACCTCTTACTTGACCTCACAAATACAAAACAGCATCCTCATAAGTACATTTGTAACTCGTATCTTCCAGATTCCGACGTAAGATTCTTTCATGGCTCCATAAAATTCTTAAACTCTGCATACTTTATTCCTACCACTCGGGCTATGAATCACTCCGAGTTATTTTTATTTCCCTCCTGTCTCAAGCTAATTTCTTGTATATTAATCATTACTTACCTACTTTATGCAGCTAGCACCAACAGCGTGATACTATAAATAACGCAGCCGAAATGACGCAATCCGCGATAATTACCCATTATTATGTGGTTTTTAATGTGTGTGTTTTCCGTGATTAATTGTAAAATGTATATCTGCAATAAATGACATAATTAATTATAACAATACGAGTATGTCATCAGCCTAAATAAGTTTACACAATACTTTGCTTTTAGTAGAGTTTTGCCAAAGTAACTATGCATTGTAAGTGAGTTGTAGTCATGGTAAGTTTTTCTTAGATGAGTTTAAATTTTGTCGCACGTCCGATTTCTGTGTCAGCAAGTGTACTCACACAAGCGTGTTCATTGAAAGCGGCCGTGCGTGTAGCGGCATCAAAGACTTGTTTGTTTACGCCTCACAATTAAATTCTTTACAACTCACTGGAATGCAAATTGGGCACGCTCCCTGGATCATTCTTACATTGTGTATTGTAACGGTGTCTGGCAGGCACTTGCCTAGGTACAGAATCACAAGAAAGACTGATTTCGGGACTACTAGGTGAACATAAAAAAATTTTAATCAGGTACTAGCGGCCGACCGAGGCTTCGCTCGCGAGTCCTGAATTTTTGCGTGATAAAAAGTAGGTACCTATCTTATTTTACAATCTAAAGTGCTCATAATTTCTTCAAAGCTTCGGAGGTCAATGTCCTACTTTTATCCTCCTGAAACGACTCAAATCACGTTTGAGGAGATAATGTAGGTATACAATGAACCTGTAAGCCTACCATGAGCTCTGTCTGGCTCTGTCTCTGGTTCTGGTTTTGATAGTAGATAGTAGATAGATTCAGTCTAATGCACTGGTGAGCACTCACACAGACTCAAAACCAGAGCCAGAGACAGAGCCAGACAGAGCTCATGGTAGGCCTACTGTGGGGTGATTGCCTATCTTTTGTTGCAATCAAAACCTTGTTGCATCTTGTCATTTTTGACAAGACCTTGAGCTTCGATTGCAATAAAAAGGAATTGAAACAGAACTTATCTTTGACAAAGATGGATTGAATGTTAACGTAAAAGACATGATTGTATGTTATTAATAACACCCAAACATGGAACAAACATTTGTGCTCACCGCACAAATAGAGCTACCATCTGAGCTGAGAGGCCAGTCAATTCATAGTCATATTCCCTGAGATCAGATTGTACCAGATACCTACCAACTCAAAATAGACCTTACTCAACACATTTTTACACGTATAGTTCCATTACCGATGCGCAAACGACTCATTCACATGTTTACTCACACGAAAATACCCATCTGGGTCGGGTAATGTAATGTTCATTGACAATCCACTAAGCTTACCACAAGCTCTGTCTGGCTCATTCTCTGGCTCAGGTTTTGAGTCTGTGTGAGTGCTGTCTAAAGAAATCCTACGTCAAAACACACACAGTCTAACACTGATGAGCACTCACACAGACTCAAAACCAGAGCCAGAGACAGAGCCAGACAGAGCTTGTGGTAAGCCTACAGAGCTAACTGGGAATCATTAGCCAGTTCGTGGAAAGCATTATCTCGTGATTCAGGTCGCCACCACCTGAAGTTTGAAGAAAAGCGGATACAAAATAATATTTTACTCACAACTCCCCAACTGGGTAAGGTTAAAGGTTGGTAGTGTTTTATTTGAACCTGTTAGGATTTTGAATATATTTTCAACTTAGATAGCAGAATCAGAACTAAGTAGCTATTCTAGAAAATTAGGATCAAA
Organism: Thera obeliscata; assembly: GCA_947578465.1. NCBI lineage: Eukaryota > Metazoa > Arthropoda > Insecta > Lepidoptera > Geometridae > Thera > Thera obeliscata. Next base: position 24,861,099 of record OX387918.1, on the reverse strand, counting down.
TTGATTAGCTTACTACTCTTTAGTTCTTTACTTGCATGCAACACTAAAAATAAGGGCAACAACTGTACCCAAAGCAAAGACGGAATCTAAAATATTGTAGAGCACTCACGGAAATGTGCATGTCTCCAGCTACCTCATACGGAAATTACGAATTCTAAAAACGCCATGTAAACCATAATTAGAGCATAATTATGACAGATTTGAAGGAGAAATAAGAGCCAAATAAGAATTCTAAAAACGCCATTATGTAAACCATAATTAGAGCAATCACAGATACAGGGTAAAGGAAAATTTAGAAACAAAAAAAAAAACAACGATTCTATGAGTGTTAGGTTTGTTTGCTGTAGTAACATTTCCACAGCCTCCTCATTCAGTGTGGGCAATACTTAGACAATTTAAATTGTCTAAGGGGCAATACGTTTCGGTTTCGCAACATATGTCATATTCAAGACGAATGGCTACGGAAGGAATGCGTGAAACGGAACCGTTTCTAACAAATGAATAATAATTATTGTTTGAAGTTACTATTTTACTTGATGATTAACGTAGGAAACGTTAATCATCATGTAAAATAGTCAAGAAAATCGTTATTAATTAATCGGTTTTAATGACATGCCAAAAATATCTCAGAGATTTGCAGATGCGTCTAAAAGATTTGTAGTTGAGTATGTAGGTTAGAAATTCATAATATTCAACGTTCACGCTATTTTTTGCATGAAATGCAACAGAGGAAGAAAATCCATGAAGCGCCATATTGAGCGGGAAGCACTTGTTCGTCAATAAAAGTCACATTTCAGATTCTAGATTCAAATCAAAGCACACTCGAATGTTTATTCTGACAAGACTTCCAAATCGCTTGAACTATGACAGCACAAATCCTGTTCTTTCTTCTTCACAAAGCACCAGCTTTTCCCGATGTTTATTTAACCTTTTAAACTAATAAATTGATTCAGAAACACTTTTAGTGTTGTTGTTGAATGCAGACGTCAGCATAAGCCATAAAAAAATAATAATCTTTTTCAATCTGCGTTAAACTGGTGTTGAATCGTCAAGATTAATTGCGGGAAATGTCACTTTCATTTTCATTTTGGTGGGAAACACACGTCTCGTGTTGATTTATTATTTTATTAGTTAGTATGTATGTAGTTTATTTGTTTGTTTGTAATGAACTGTGAGGTTTATGCTTTCGAGCTCTATGCTATATATCTTTTAATTAAATGTTCAGGTTACATCTGGACTTGTTATATTCTCTTTTGGTCGAGTCATGCTTAGCTTAAACTTAAATAAACAACTCGCATTACATAAAACTCGAGCAAAACTACGAAACCGCTCTCCTCCATCGTCGGCATCGTCGCTTTTCAGATGCCAGAGATCTCTCTTTTTGACTGGCCTCTCAGCTCAGTTGGTAGTAGCTCTGCCTTCTGACCCGTAGGTCGTGGGTTCGATCCGCACCAAGAACAAATATTGAAACACAGATGTTTGTTCTCTGTCTGGGTGTTATATTGTATTCTAATTATGTAACTATGAAAAAAATATGTATATAAGTATTATATCAGCTATCTGGTTCCCATAGCTCTGCTTAGTTTGGGGCTAGATAGTGTTGTGATTGTCTATAATATTTATTTATTTATATTTATCTTAGTCAAAATAAAAGATGGCAACTGGGCTAGCTGTATGAATAATCAATAATTCAAATATTCGTTAATTCTGCACATTATTCATATTAGTCCGTTACTGGCATGCAGTGGTCGCTGTGTCTATTGAAGTTCTTTTGTTTCAGCTCAAGATGAGTGAGGCCGAAGAGGTGGCGGGGGCGCCCCCCGCGCCCGCGGGCTCCCCCGCCGACCCCTCCACCCCCGCGACCCCCGCAGACGGCACGCTCATAGCGGTGCCTCCACCGAGGAAACCCCCCAGGCGAGGCCCCAAGGTTATGGTGGAACGGCCGAAAAGGGCGATCTTTTGCATGACCTTGAAGAATCCACTTCGAAAGCTGTGTATTGATATTGTTGAGTGGAAGTATCCTTTTCAAGTTATACGCCCTCGCGGGGCCCAGATCCCGGATAAAAAATAGCCTATCGCTATCCCAGACCGTGAACTAAACCCCTGTCTGTCTATCCAAAGTGTCATCCGACTTCGTATAGCCGATAGACCTTCCGCCAACGGATACAGTTTCATTATCCTTAGTTCATAATTCCGTAAGCAACGTCTGCAATACCATCACTTGGAGCACGTGCTCCATATTACGGGAATTTACATATTTCCGGGTCGAATGGCTCTGTTTCCCCGGCTAATATAGGCATTGTGGTCGATATGTGCGAGTAGGTACCTCCTAAAACAGGAGCGGACATTGGTTAATTAACCTAATTGAACGCAACTCGCATTTTTGTTTGCAAATTTGAGTTAAACAACTGTCAAATATCTGATTGGTCAATTAGTCATCCCTGAAACCGGGCATTAGTGAGCTAAAGCTAAGAAAGAGTAAATCTAACAAACAAAAGAGCTGTCAGTGGTATTTTACAGATTCAACGATGAAAAAATATAGAATGTGCGCTCGTAATACCGTGCGCTTTTGATGGTTGGAGTATATTGCCCAATATGTATTGTATGACATGCAAAAACTCCTGTAACTCACGTAATTATTTTAATATAGGTGCACCTACTTCCCAGTCGGTACACCTTTTGGCATTTCTCTCAGTCAAGTGCGTTGTTCCCCACAGAGTCTCTTTTAACCAAACTAAATTGGCAAGAATCCAAAAAATCTGCCGCTCTTCAATTTAAATTATATTAATCGATCATATCCTCAACTTATTTATAGGATTTATTTTCAACCAATAATCTCAACATAATCTTATGAGCCGCACGTTGTTATATGTGAGCGCTTCGGAATGTATAAATAGCCAATTAATCGAAAGGAAGAAATTATTATTGACGTGACAACGTCTTATAATTCGATGGAGCCGGCTGCACGCATGAAAAAACATGACTCATGCGGCGTTAACTCGCTCTGAGGCGTTCCATTTAAGGCTTGGAGTGCAAGCGAGAGCGCGGAACGAGCGACAAAAAGGCACGCACGGCCTCCGCGTTCGGCAGTGTTCGACATCTGTCTCTCTCCTACTTGAGTGAGCGATGCGTCCGCGTGGACAGCTGTATGACGTTGTCACGTTCAACTATCGTCAGTAAACCGTCTTTACAGACAACCGATTTTTTTATTATTTAGCAGGTAGATTAGATAACTGATGTTGTGGAACAGGCAGAATAAAATTAAAATAAATTAATTAATCGTAAGTAAATATAATGTTGCTCCTTCTATCGACCCCATAACTCTTCCTAACTTTTCTACGCTAAAGTTAAATATTATTGTTACCCAGCTGTGAAATTCCGATGAAGCATTTTGTATTGTTGCAAAATAATTTTAGTTCGATCGGATATGAGTCACGCGGAGTAGTAACTGGCCTACAGTGAGCGCCAGTTTGAACCATGAACCATGAATAGTATATCGCGTTCTCTCAAGTCTTCGAAACTGACGCACATCATGGGACCGACTCTGATACTATAACGGAAGCGTTGATTTTCTCTCATTTAAAACTAAATTGAAACGTTGACATAACGAGTAGGTACACATTTTATGGCTATGATGAATTCATAGCCTACAAAGACAAACAATGACTTTATTATATTATTTTTAAACCACTATATGCCAGTACCTACTCTCAAACGATGAAGATAACCTCGTGAGGAAACCGGCATGTCGTAGAACCTAAAAAGTTCGAGAACATGTTGTCAAGTGCACGAAAGGAGCTTCTCTGCGGCGCACTTACAATCCTTTCACCACACTGGTTCAAAAAAACTAGTCACACGATAAGAAGAAGAAACCATTATAATGTGTACCTATATGTTTATTTTTTGAATTGAATTCTTATTTTTGTTTGATGTTGCACAATACAATAACAATGTCATGTACTCACACCTAATTGACGTGTTATGTATATTACCAATAAATAATGAGTATGACTATTATTTGGTATTTCAGAATCTAGCTTGATTTTAATTTAAAGATCGCTAAAAATTAATTGGTGTTTAATTTGGTAGAAGGTTAATCTTAAATTGTTTCTCTCGCTTTGGCTTTCCTCGTACCCATAACCTACGCGTTGTTACTCTGCGCGTGAGTCAGACAAAAGTGAGAAATCCTCTATTTCATTGTTTTATTTTGAGCATGTGGATGCCAGTGACATTGTTTGCGGTAGTAATAGACAAGTGTTTACATTGTAAAAATAAATCACGCGATTTCAGAGATAATTTTCCGCGCTAAAGGCACGTTAGGCTGTCGGTGTACCAATCGAGCCAATTGATGTAGCTTGCCTCCGTCCGTTTCGCAGTAACCAGTGTAGTGAAAGGAGCTCTATCCTGATACTGCTACTGCGACGGTATCACATCAAATCTAATCAAAATTGTCTTTATTCAGTTCAATTACAAGAATCACTTTGAAACGTCTTAGAGCTAGCTGAGTCTAGGTGCCGAACGGCAACAAACTACGGCTCGGTTCCTACAGTTTTTTTATATGATCCTTTTACAAATCAAAAATAACTAGCAGTTGGTAACCGAGCTTCGCTCGGAATTTATTTCGTTAATTTTTTTTTTTAGAAATCATAAGAGTCATATTATTATCTTTATTGGTTTATTCTTATTGAACAACGCCACCTGCTGGATATGCTTGCACTTAGTTGCTCACAATCGTCAATAGATGGCAGGAGCAGTCAAATATTCAGTTTATGTTTAATTATTGAACTCGGAGTGAAATAATCATTTTCTTAAAATAAAACCTAGCTAGATCGATTTATCGCCCCCGAAAACACCTGTATACAAAATTTTGTGAAAATCGTTGGCGCAATTTCCGAGATCCTAAATATATATCTATATATATAAATCTTTCGTGTCACTATTTGGAACGCGCTAAACTCCGAAACTACTGAACGGATTTCGATAAAATTTTGCAACTGCCTAAAATATGGTCGGACTTAAAATATAGGATAGTTTATATTAAATATGTAGGTGTTATTAATTTATAAGGGGCAAAAGTTTCGAAATCTATGTCTATCCCTTTCTATCACGTAGGGACTTATATATGTCTATCCCTTTCTATCGCTTAGGGCTTTTTCTGAAAATTCTCGACTTTGACGAGGAAAGAACGCTCTAGAATGTCTTTGAGGTTCTGGAATGATCAAATTTAATTCGAAGACTGAAATTATTCGGCTAGCATCCGGAATGCATCCAAACGTTAGTAATCCAGAATTATCTAGAATACTCAAATATACCCATTCAAACGGTTTTGAATGCTAGATTTGGATAAAATGTTCTAGAAAATAGTGCCCCTAAACGTTATAGAATGTTCTTTCATCATCGTCATCAATTGATATCAGTCCACTGCTGGACGTAGGTTCACCTTGAGTAACAAAGGCTATATTTGTGTGTTTAAAAAATAAATGTCCACCCGTGCGAAGCCGGGACAGGCAGCTAGTATATATATATATATATACAAGATTTTCTCGTTTAAAGGTATAAGATAATCGTACGCTCTATACAATTTTTGACTTTTTTAAGAAATGAATGTGATAAGTTTTAAGAACTTGAGAAACCGACTTCATGGTCACACTGCTGAACCGGGTTTGATGGAAATTCTATGGGACCAATCTGGATATTTTTTTATCTAAACCTTTCGAATGAAAAAATATATTTTTTTAAATCGGCTCATAAATATTAGCTACCTACTTATGTGTATTCTTCACCACTACTTGAGCAAGTTTTACGTGGACCTTGGCCAATATTTATTTTTTCATTGCTCATACTCGGAAAGTAGCAACTATTAACTAGAATATTTTCAGCTATTAAGTATGTGGTAATGCTGCCTGGAATAAAATTATGCACCTACAACATTGCTACTATAATAAATATGCATATGTTGTATATACTGTAGAACGACTTTTAGACCCCCTTAGCAGACATTATTAATCACATATTGTATTTTTATTATTGAAATTCTCAATATGTCAGTTGTTGAGATCATCGGCATTATTGAAGAAATGTGGGATTTCCTTGTATTTCCGTCCATCCATTCAAACCTGATTGCCAGCATGCTGGCCGGTTGCCACGGTGGTTGTCATGACCGGTTGTTGTCATTTTAAAGGCACGCGACTGAAGGAATCTGGTGATTTCAGAGCACATACAGCAGCATAGACATACAACCACTGTGAAAAAATATTCTAGAAGTTAAAACTATAAGTTTCTGTTTAATTTCACGATAACCCGCCTTTTTAACCAACTTCAAAGAAAAAAGGAGGAATTTCCATATTTAGTTGTACATTACTCACCTAACTTTAAGACGTTTCAAAGTGATTCTTGCAATCCTACTGAATAAACACACTTTTGATTTGAGTATTGTATTGGTGAAGGTGTTTTTATTTCATGTGTATATCGTTCAAAGTATCATTCTGGTCCCTGATTTTGCTTTGCGTCCGCTGTGGCCAACATCATTATTTTATTTCCAAATATATTCCTTGACCGATTGACCAGACCGTTCGAATGGATGATCTTGACCACAATCTTTGCAAACTGCATAGCCTTGGCTGTCTACACGCCTTACCCTGCCAGCGACTCCAATTATACCAATTGGGTCTTAGTGAGTATCTGATAATTTCTCTTCTTCTTCTATCTTGTATCCCAAACCTTGTAAGAATAGGCTGTTTTTGGCTAGATAATAAGGCAGCTGTACTCCATTTCTAAAGAGACAATCGTAGGATTGGGAAAGCTTTCTTCGTTTACCTACGTATAAGCCCACAGAACTATCCACATCACATAGAACCAAACACTGAAGTAATGACTGAGACTCTGCTTCATCCATTTTTCAGTCCTAACCGATATAATATAACGGCTGAGGCTGCTCATATTTTTTTTTTCATAACTAAACGAGTAAAAAAGGAGGTGTAAGGTTATGGCAATGGTTAAAATAAATATTTCCGTGTTTCAGGAAAAAATTGAGTATGTGTTCCTAGTTATATTTACGGGGGAGTGCGTGATGAAGATCATAGCGTATGGCTTTGTGATGCATACGGGGTCATACCTTCGGAACGGGTGGAATCTGCTGGATTTCACCATTGTAGTCATTGGGTAAGTACCTAAAAATGTAAAAGTGATCCACTAAGCTTCAAAGGCGATTATTTTTGGCAATAAACCATCCATTGTCGGTAAATACTCGGTACCTAGCGTCTATCTTCTGTTTTTGTTTGCAGAATGGTGAGCACGGTGCTTTCTAGTATATTCAAGGATGCGTTTGATGTGAAGGCGCTGAGAGCCTTCCGAGTGCTACGACCATTGAGGCTTGTTTCTGGAGTGCCTAGTAAGTGAATCTATATAAATTTAGAAATATAAAATTTGCCCAAACAATTCACTAAAAATTATATTGATAGAAATACAATACTTTTAAGAGCTGGGGGGTTCGTATCAGGACAAACAATGCGAATAGACGCTAATTCGCAGTACCCAGTGTTCTAAGTATAAGTATAGATAACGATTACACAGGATAACACACACTCCACTATTATATCAACCACTATTATGCTCTCCGCTATATACGGCTGCCCGGATACAGATAACTGACTGATGCAACAGCCATTGACTTTCGCATCCATGTGTTCTTGATCCAATTCCATGTACCGAACGAATCCACACCCGTGTATGTATGAAATCAAATACGCGTGCTCCGATTATCTTCTAGTTAATCAACGACTCAACTCTAACCGTCTGCTCTGTAACTCAATCCCAAACAGTCACTTCCCGACTGTTTCTCAGTTACCTTCGTCGCAAGACTACAACAGAGTCTTTCACTGCAGACTCCACACTATAATTGTTCTCTTTCCACCGAGTCGCAACTTTTGTGATGCAGTCACTTTCCGACTGACTAGTACTGACTTCCTGTTACTTTGCAGTGGCTGCTGTGCTGAACGTTGTAGGTATAACTTAGCCGATCCGGTGGGAATGGAATATTATTCAATCTAGCATGTATATAACCTTCAGCACCTTACATCTATTGCTATTCACTGGCCTCTAGCTCAGTTGGTAGTAGCTCTGCCTTCTGCGCCGTAGGTCGTGGGTTCGATCCCCACCGAGAACAAATATTTGTGTGGTGAACATAAATGTTTGTTCTCTGTCTGGGTGTTATATTGTATTCTAAGTATGTATTTACAAAAAAAAAAAATGTATTCAAGTATTATATCAGCTATCCGGTTCCCATATTACAAGCTCTGCTTAGTTTGGGGCTGGGTAGTGTTGTGTGAATTGTCCACAATATTTATTTATTTATTATTTTATTGCTCTCTTATTCAGGTTTACAGATAGTTCTAAACTCCATCCTGAAAGCGATGATTCCGTTGCTGCACATCGCGTTACTGGTCATCTTCGTCATCATCATTTACGCCATCATAGGCTTGGAGCTGTTCTCTGGAAAGATGCATAAGAGCTGCTTCAACAAGAACACAGGTTAACTTTTGTGGTTTTATTTTTAAGATCTGACACTGTTAAATTTACATACCTACATAATAAGGCAATAAATATACTGGATCCACATGAAGCTCAGTGGTTCCTGGAAACTAAAAAACTTGGCAAGGATATTTTATGAAGCAATTTAGAGTATTCGCCTAATTCGTCGTTCCAGATGAGATCATGGAAGTACCCCATCCATGCGACAACGAGACCGGTTTCAACTGCTCCACACTCGGCGATGACATGGTCTGCCGGGAAGGCTGGGACGGACCTAACTTCGGCATCACCAACTTTGATAACTTCGGCCTATCCATGCTTACGGTTTTCCAATGCATCACCCTGGAAGGGTGGACTGATGTTATGTACCATGTGAGTGTATTCTACTTTCTTTGTTCATGAATTATTGTAGTAGGGCGTGGCTCTGTCGACTAACATAAGAGGAGCGCCACCACAGTTGATTCTTAATAGGTACATGTTTTTTGAAAATCTGTTGATCGATTTTGAGAAATATTTTGCTCTAGGACAAGACAGATCCTTGTTTTCACAAAAGTATTTTCTACAAGCCCAAAATGTGCCCATTAGTCTACGAGACCGCTACACAAAAATCGTAGACCTCAGATAATAATATACTGTCTAATCTATATACGCTACGCCGTAATCTACGCTACGGCATCGAAGAATCTCAGCTTGTATGCTACGAAGACGTAGAACTAAGTCTACAGCGTAGATGCATTACCTCGTAGACCCCTACGAGCTTCATTAGAATGTCAGTGAGAGTAAAGTCTGGCACATCTGAATGATATTTTTATCTTAAGTCCCTCTTTTTGTGTGTCTCTTTTAGATCCAAGATGCAATGGGCAACAGCTGGGAATGGATCTACTTCGTGTCTATGGTCATATTAGGAGCGTTCTTTGTCATGAACCTTATTCTCGGTGTGTTGTCTGGGTAAGTGATTCTAGGTTATTGCATTATAGGTATTTAATGTTCTCACCTTTGCTTTACTCCATGTACCATATGTATCTACTATCTACCTATGTCCACATAGCCACCTACCATACAGAAACCTATGTGGTAAAAACTTTTTTCATTACTCATACTCTGAAAGTAGGTCTGAAGTTGCCTGAGGGGCCTAATTGAAAGTAAAACTTTCAGCCCTAGGGAGAATCGCTTTCTACTGACAGCTGTCAAATTATAAAAAAAACAAGTTCTATTTTATTCAACCAAGCTCCAACTTTCTAAAGTCTTTCTAACTGAAGGAGGTCGTTGAACCAAATTCCAACTTTTTATTCAGCAAGTAGGTTGGAAACCCATTACAACAGTAAGAAGTTTAAAAAGCCTAATAAGATAGCGCAATGTAAAATTTAAATTTAAATAACATAAAGATAGTATTAAATAAATAATATATCTTCTAAATTACTTGATTAATATATAAGCTTCAACTATTTATTTAAAATAACATAGATTTGACATTTACCATTTTTTAAATTATGAGAATGAAATAATGGCTGAATAATGCTGGCGAGCCGAAGCCGAAGACGCGCCAGAGAAAAAGAAAAAAAAAAACCGGGAAGGCGGCAATTCAAACTTCATTTTCACAAATTTTTCTTTCATGTTTTTATTTTTACTTTCCTTGTATTCGTAATGAAAAGCACAGTGTTTACCTCGGGTGAAAGTCTTTTAAGTCCCTCAAGCTCCATTGGCGCCCTCGCTAACGCTCTGGCGCCAAACCCGTCTCGGGACTCAAAAAACGTGACTTTCAACACTCAGGTAACAATGTACTATTTCTTTTACTACATAAGCAAAAAAGCGTTCGGTCCACTGGAGGGCGGTTAGCGTAGCCTATAGACGCTTGCTACATCAGAGACATCCCGTCATTGGATGTGCCGACTGCCGACCCAAATTTATGAACCCCTTTTTGAACAACTCCATACTGTAGTCTGCTTGTGTAACTACTGGTTAGCGAGCTTGTATTTTATCGTTTGTTTGTCCAGCGAGTTCTCGAAAGAGCGCGAGAAGGCGAAGAATCGCGGCGACTTCCAGAAGCTGCGCGAGAAGCAGCAGCTGGAGGAGGACCTGAAGGGATACCTGGACTGGATCACGCAGGCGGAGTACCTGGAGCCAGATGCCGAGCCGCACGACCTGCCCGCGCAGAAACGGGACTACTCCCTAGGGGGTAATACAATATATGACAGCCCTTATAGCTCACTTGGCTCTGCCTTTAACGGGGACGTGGGTTCAATCTCCACCGAGAACAAATATTTATGTGGGGCACACACGTGTTTGTTCTCTGTCTGGCTGATATTTATTTATTTATTTTTATTTCTTAGGAAAACAAACAGTACTTATATTCTAATTGATAATTTAAAAAGACAACTATGGACCATTAATCAGTTTTCGCATAGATATATTGTATTTTTTGTTTGCATTTACAAACAAAAAAATATAAGTGAGTGTCAACTTAGTATCAGCTATCTGGTTCCCATAGCACATCAAGCTCTGCTAATTTTAGAGAGAGTTAGAAAATGCTGTGTGGATTATCCACAATTTTTTATTTACTTAGTTGAACCGCAAAGATCACTTTGAAACGTAATAAAGCTAGACGAGTGTAGGTGCCCGTTCCACGTTGAATGGCTGCGTTGTGAATTGCAGGTCAGGTGAACAACGAGCACGACAGCACAGACCACCTCGGCATAGAGGTGCCGGAACAGCAGAAGCTCTCCATCGGACTCATGTGGAGGAAGGACTTCGACAAAGTAAATATCGTAGTCCCCAGATTTTATGAGCATACAGAAAGCTACAATTTTAAGTTGTTTCGATTGGAATATTTTACTAATTTAAATTTGTTTCCGTCCAAACAACACAAAACAAATATGTAAATAATATTTTATTTCTAAATGATACTATTTTAAGGTTGGTTCGATAGGAATATGTTAAGTATTTGCTTAAAGTTTAGTTTTTCTTAATCAAACACAAGTTCGGTTGAACAGTTCTGTAGACCGAAATTTACCCGTTATCTTCCATAAGTGATCAGTTCATTATTCAGTATTATTTATCGCCTTATTATGCATGTAAATATGTATAATGTATGTTCATTAGAGAATATAAACTAAAAAAGCTTACCAAATTTGTGTGGATGGAAACTAAATTAATAAAATATTACTATCGCTTTAGAAGAGGACTGAATGTGGTAATATCTCGTTCCAGGTGAACCGTAGAATGAAGCGTGCGTGCCGGCGCGCCGTGAAGTCGCAGACGTTCTACTGGCTCATCATCATCCTCGTGTTCATGAACACGGTGGTGCTGGCCAGCGAACACTATCAGTGAGTGGCTACCCTTCTTTTTACTAATACTGAAGAAGTATTTCTTAAGGAAATACGTAAGCAGATAGAGGTAGAGATTCTAGGAATGGTCTTGCACATACAGAATACCAGCTACGCTATTTGCCTATAACTGGTGTTCCATGTGCAAATTCGTTTTGTAGGTATGTTATTTTTCTAAATAAACGCATACTTTACTCTATTTAGTGCAGATGTAATTATGTTAGATCTATCTAACTAGCTTGTCTTACAAAAATCTACTAGAAACGCAACTTGAAGAAGTTAAAAAGATGACTTTACACAGAATTGAATATTAATTTATTATTTCAGACAGCCGGAATGGATGGATCTGTTTCAAGAGTACGGCAACGCTTTCTTCATCGCTTTGTTCACGATCGAAATGTTGGTCAAAATGTACAGCTTAGGTTTACAAGTAAGTCTACCGAGTACTTTCGGGAGGGTGTGATTTTATGAGGTTTCATTAACAAGATCCTAATAATAAGCTGAAACTGATCATTATTCATCATTTTCTTGTCAGAAATATTTTCTTGTCCTTGTCCCACTTCATGTGCGGTTGGCACAACAGGTTTTCGTTCCCCACTCTCCTCTATTAGCTGTCATTTCAGCTCCTCTTTTCTTACTCATGTCATCTTTCACACAATCCATCCACTACCACTATGGATGATTTCTTCTATGATAATGCACTGCGTTGACGCAATTCCAACCCTAAACTTGGACGATGAAATAACCTAACCTATAGGTTATTTATGACACCTGAATGCTTTCGTTTTGGCTTAACGAGTGTAAAATGTATGGTTCCAGGGTTACTACGTGTCCCTGTTCAACCGGTTCGACTGCTTCGTGGTGATCGGCTCCATCAGCGAGATGGTGCTCACCAAGACGCAGGTGATGCCGCCGCTCGGCATCTCCGTGCTGCGCTGCGTGCGCCTGCTGCGCGTCTTCAAGGTCACCAAGTATGTATCCATCTTAATAAAATAAGGTACAGATAGTGCCATTTAAGTTGAGCTCTTTTTTTCTCTCTTTCCTTTTGCTTTTATTTCCCGGACCCTTTCTTCACCCGATGACGCCCGGGCCCGGCCCCTTCCTGCCTCCTGCCTTGAATCGTTTACTGTGCAAGTCAAACCACGTGATCTGTCAGGTCTCATCTTTAGTGGCATGTGTTGTAATTTACGCGACAAATACCCGTGTAATCGATTCATTAAGTATTTTATCCGTCGCCACATATGGTCACACATCTTAAAATGTACTTTTTAAGGAAGGTGGGTGAGTTCTTACTAGATCAGTTTAATATTTTCATTGAAGAGTCAAGCAACTATTATCATGTGAAAATATTGTGAATGACCAGGCTTCATCGCAGGCGTAAGGTTGTTTTACATAAATATCGAATTTGGCATATTCTACAAAAACACTGCAAGTGCTGGCAGAGGAGTTTTGGACAAGAAGTCCATAAAACCTCCGATTCATTTTTCATATGTGAATGAATGCCACGAACATACATTCTGATTCATTTACTTTCTCCTCAGGTACTGGCGATCTCTCTCCAACCTAGTAGCCTCTCTCCTCAACTCAATTCAATCAATCGCGTCTCTCCTTCTCCTGCTGTTCCTGTTCATCATGATCTTCGCACTCCTCGGCATGCAGGTGTTTGGGGGCAAATTCAACTACGACCCAGTTGAGGAGAAGGATCGACACAACTTCGACTGCTTCTGGCAGGCTTTGCTCACCGTGTTTCAGGTCAGTGGGTAGACCATGGCTGCTAGAAGTAGACTAAAATAGGAGGATAACTCGCCTATTGATCAATCCTATACGAACTTTTATTTAGACCGGCTGGTGAATTGGTCCGTGAACTTCAAAGCAAAATGCCACTTAGCTGAGAACAGTGTAACGCAGATAAACTGCATAGGTAGATAGCAAACGGTCTTATACTGAGGGCACCCGTGCTTCAAAGTAACCCTTTGACTCGTACGTATATGGAATACTGACTTGTGAGTAAAGTGGGCATGTCAAAGTGGCAGAATAACCTAAAACTCTCAGATAATCCTACATTATGTATGCCACGAATGGGATTTATGGTATATTTTATTTTCCAGATACTAACAGGCGAAGATTGGAATGCGGTTATGTATGAGGGAATCAAGGCGTACGGCGGTGTTGGCTCTTTCGGCATCTTGGCCTGTATCTACTTCATCATTCTCTTCATCTGCGGCAACTGTATCCTTTTTTAACCGACTTCCAATCAAAAAGGAGGAGGTTCTCAATTCGGTTGTATGTTTTTTTTTTTTATTTTATTTTTTAATGTTTGTTACCGCATAACTTCGTCATTTGTGAGCCGATTTGAAAAATTATTTTTTTATCTGAAAGGTACTGCTTCCAGATTGGTCTCATTTTAATTTTATTAAAATCGGTGTTGCCATTTTTTTTTTAATAATTTTTTTAATGTTTGTAACTGCATGCCTCCGTCATTTATGAACCGATTTAGAAAATTATTTTTTTATTTGGAAGGTTATTCTTACGTCCAGATTGTCCCAAACAAATTTGATTAAAATCGGTTTAGCCGTTTGACAATGAAGTCGGTTTCTCAAGTTTTTTAAACTTAAATTATTAAATTTATTTCTGGTTGTTTTAACACATGGTACAAAATTTACTCTTCAATACCCGAATGTCATGCATATTAGATTATATATGTTTTCCTTCTCTGTCTCTTTATGTCTTAAAATTATACCTACCATTGAAATGATTGCAGATTGTTTGTTGAAATATTCCATAACTCGCAAGGTATAGATATTCTACTGAACGTTTTCTTGGCCATCGCCGTAGATAACTTAGCTGATGCTGAATCGTTGACAAATATTGAAAAGGAAGAAGGGGTAAGCGATATAAACAAACCGTGAGAAAATAGCTAGATGGCAAATGAAATGAAATAATTTATATTCTTGAAGCTTGATACATTTTAGAACAACAAACAGTGGCAAGTACTAAACAAATAGTAATAGAAATGTTTGCATTTAAAATCCCGACGTAGATGACTTGGTACTGAAAGTCCTGTAGCTGACTTGTTGTGTAAAAATAAAACAAAGTAAGAAATTATTGACAATAATCATAATGACGTCCTCAATTTACGATATTTAACGATGATGAAACTTTACAGGCTCCAGATGAAAAAGAAGTGGGCAGTGCGGTGGCTATGGAAATCGGACAGGGGGATACAGACGACGAATACATTCACGACGACGACCAATATCAGTCAGACATGTAAGTTTTATACTGGTGGTATTTTAAAAAATTATGATGAAGCAGGTATAACGAGGATTGTATACCTTTTTTTTATATTAAATAGACCATCCTTTGGCTACAATCTCACCTGGTGGTAACCTATACCATAGTGAGAAAGTCTTAAGTCTTTCAATAAATACAAAACTTATTAAGATGTTAACTGAACAGAAATATTACTAAATACCATTATGTCAAGAAAATATTATAATAAGTAACAAAATGTTTTTCAGGTCACGATCAGAAAGAGATTATGAAGAAACAACATCAGAGGACCCGCACGATCATGAGGGAGACGCTGACAGCATTTTAGAAGGTATAGATGAAGAACGAAAGAGGATTGAAGAAGAACAACGAATAGAAGAGGAAGAAGAGGAGGAAAGTCATCAACGGAATCATATAGGTATGAATCTCCCTGTAGTTATCAAGTCGTTACAAAATTAAATGCCTAAAATTTGTATCAGTTTTAGCTTGTTGTATATTAAAATAAACAATGTTAATATAGAAACTCCTCATGTTAAACAAACTAAAATATAACTTTGACTTGTATCAGGTGATGAATACAAATAATATGTGAAAGATTATGAAAAACATGTTCAGAAGATAATTTAGTGTATTTGATCACATGTTTTACTAAGCCTTGAAGGAGAGAGTAAATATATAGCTAGGATAGATAAGCTAACCAACAAAAACAGTGAACACAGAGTACGAAGATGAGCCGCGATTGAAACGCAAACCGACGACGTCATCAGCCAGGCCGCGACGGCTCTCCGAGGTTGATATTCACGACTCAAAGAAACCAATCCCTGAGGCTACCTCCTTCTTCATCTTTTCCAAAGACAACAGGTTAGGGCCTTCGACCATCGACGGAATCCACTTCAAGCTTCATATCTAACTAGATGTTATATTTAACCTCACACTCTTTCATGTTTTCAAACTCGTCAATGACAGACGCTTCGCCTTCAATCTTTTTAATACTTACGTTTTATTTTATAATTATTTTCACACTGTTTTTAGCTAATATTATCACTTATTATTGTATTTGCGTTTTAATTTCTTTATCGACTGCGAATAGATCAGGTAGGAATTTAGGTATTGACAGGGATTTCAGCATGATGGATTTAAACTTTGATTTTGTCATGAAGATTTTCTAGCTTTAGAAGTAAGGACTGTCAATAATGTAGATGCTAGAGTAGTGAACAATATCTACGGTCATGTGTTTTTCGAAGATGGCGGGGAATCTGAAGAGGAGGGGCAACTGGTTACGGCCAGGCCACGGCGCGTGTCCGAACTGAACATGCCCAACCAAACGCCGCCAATACCGAATGCTAGTAGTTTCTTCGTATTCTCACCAACAAACAGGTGAATGGTGATGACGTCATCGCCACGGTACCAGTGTCTCATTGTATTGGCGTTGTACTGTCCACCGTCTGATTGGCTCATCTCATTGGTCTTCGTGGAACCACCTTCATTTGTCCATTTGTTCTCGTCTTGCACGAGTGTTGTGACCCCTGTTTTGTGTAAAATAAACGAAATTCCAAATTTTACACCAATGAGCATACTGGATACCTTTCAGGTGTTTCCCTATTAGAAGTTAAGATGTGACTTAGATTTAGATTATAATAAAGCATGGGGTACGTGGAATCCCTTAGATGAAAACTATAAGTAGATGTAATGTTTCGTTGTGTAGGAGTAGAATTCGGTGCATGGCTGCATGAATATAAAATGATTGTTTTTGCATGTTTTCTGTGTGTCATATTCTATTATAACGAGTATGTTTTATACTAAGATAATTATGAAATCGTAAACAACCTGTGCCAGAAGCAGAACAACATTATATTTGTAGATGAATGATCTTTGTTCAGCTTCTGGTTCGTGCTCTATCGTCTAATGTTTTATCTACTTATATTTAATATAATATGTTTACCTACTTACTTATTGTTTAACGTTTATCAGCTTTTCAGCTACCCATACCTGATTGTCATTATTATAAGCTTTACATGTCGTAGCACTTTTAGAAATAAGTTTTAAAATGTCATAGTACCTACATTTTGCTACATTATGTCTTCCCGTGTTCCCGTGTTTATAATCCCTATTGACTTATAAATATATTTTTTACTTCACGTTCCTAATCTAACTTTATTAAGCGACAAATCGACAACATTAATTCTTCAACCAGGTTTCGTGTCTTTTGCTACAAGCTATCAGCGTCTTCCACCTGGGGAAACATCATCCTGGTCTGCATTATGTTCTCTTCAGCTATGTTGGCTGCTGAGGACCCTCTCGATGCTGCTCAGAAAGGGAATAGGAATTGGGTAAGAATGTTTTAAAACTAGGTATTTTAAGAAAAAACGCCTGGGCCTGCTTTAGAAAAAAAAGTTTTTTGAAGATTGTATTTATATAACGAAATTGCTTGATTAAGTTCTTTCAGTTTACATTTATGCTCCGACGGTTTTATCGGTTATACAATACTTTCGAAAATTACGTTTGTTGTTGTTTGGAAAATATATTTATCTCTCGTCTTTTTCGACTTACTTGTAGGCTGACTGACTTTATCAAGACATCTCATGTTTGTAATTTTTCAGCTCCTAAGTCAATTCGACGTGTTCTTCACTGGCATATTCACTCTAGAGTTGTTCCTGAAACTAATCACCTACGGGCTGGTGCTACACGAGGGCGCATTCTTGCGCTCCGCCTTCAACGTGCTCGACATGCTTGTCGTTTGCGTCTCGCTTATCTCTATGAACTTAAAGTTAGTATCTCTTTTTTTAACTTACATGTTTTGCGTTTTGATCGCCTTTTACGAGCAGTATCTTTTTTGTCTTATTAACTGTCTGTATTAATATTTCATTAATTCTTATTTCAGATCTGGTAGCATTTCTGTGGTAAAAATATTGAGAGTCTTCAGGGTCCTCAGGCCACTTAGGGCCATCAACAGGGCCAAAGGCCTCAAGGTCAGTATCATTCTTCATTCCCAAAATAATTAAAAAACGACATACACCGCCCTATAATCAATTTACGCTCACGTTATTGTGATAACTTATTAAGAACTATAATATATATTTTTGGCTAAGGTAATTAGTTTACTTAAGCGGTAACAAATCTATTCTGACATGTTTTTAATTATTATAGCACGTTGTTCAATGTGTGATCGTTGCCATCAAAACGATCGGCAACATATTATTGGTTACATCTTTACTGCAATTCATGTTCGCTGTAATGGGCGTGCAAATGTTCAAGGTAGGGGGCAATTTTTTTCACCCCAAAGACTTGTGCAGTCACAATATCTTCCCTGTACCGTTTTTAAAGAACCACGTGTGTCACATTTGCAGTGAAACCACCAGTCACTGTGTATACATTCCTCCAAACAAGAACTTCTCAGTTACACCTTTGGGTATATTCTTCTTCTATACTGTCTTTTTTCCTTCTCTTTTACTCATTTCTGATGGGTTTTTCTTTTTTTATCATTTGGCCTTTGTCATTCTGCTTACAACTCTTTTGCTCTAACATTTGTTCCTTTTGCTGAAGCTTTATTTACTTGCTCACTGCCGAATATTATTTTGCCTAGTTTTCTTTGTCCCTTAAATATGCATAAGCAAATATAATTGTACTTCTGAAATACTTTTCGAATAGTGTTAACATTTTTGCATGAATAGATTATCTATTGTTCCGTGCCTAGACTCGAACTAACCATCAAACCAACATTTGTTTTTCACGATCTTAGATACCAGTGTCGCCAATAAAACCAAGCATGACTTCAATCATCCAACCCAAAGGTGTAGTATCATTAGATTTAACCTTCAATGTTAGAAGTGTTAGAACATAACCCCCTACCTTGGCGTTTATAAAGAGATTCTAACAAGGTGTTCCCCTTTAGAGGTTCCCTGTAATTATGTCCTTGTGATTAAACTTGGTTTGCTTGTCCCCTATGTCCCGATGCTGCGTACTGGACCAATTATGGAACTTTCCTTGCCTTCTGGTAACGTATACCCGCGACTAACACGCACTCTATGCCCCGTATGTAGTATGTGGTCAAATGTGTGATAGTAGCTATTAAGACTATAGGAAATATTATGCTAGTTACTTATTTATTACAATTTATGTTTGCCGTCGTCGGTGTACAGTTATTTAAGGTGAGCTTGGAGAAAAGCTGTCTGTGGCTGAGATCTTTTTAACCTCATAAATTTTGAAGATCGTGTGCATGCTTAGCTGGTCGTGCGTGTACCATTATTGTGTTGCATGTTACCTACGACGTACCTACCTAACATTTAACTTTCAGCTTCAGTTTATAGAAACCGCTAATAGTATTATCTTATCTGTGCCGCTATTGAAATTATTCATACTTACTTCATTGTGTTGTTATAGTTTGTTAAAAATGTTGATTGGCAAAATATTAATTTGCTTCTTGATAGAAATAATGGACATCATGAGATAATGAGTTCATAATTATAGAACATCATTTATTATGTAGTAACTTATATAAACAATAATGTTTAGTTTTCATTGGCTGTGAGTTTGATGTTGTGGCATGAAACTATTGTGAATATTCTGATAATTTCTGGTTTTAATCACAGAACTGTTTGTTTCAGGGCAAATTTTTTAAATGTAATGATATTTCTAAAATGACTAAAAACGAATGTCAGTGAGTAAACATTTCTACGATCTTTTTGTAATATCAATTGAAACATGAAAAGCTTATGCTTAAATACCGCTACTGCTATATTTCAGGGGGACATATTTAGTGTTCGAGAAGAGTAAATATGTAGTGAAAGACAGAGAATGGGGAAGAAATGACTTTCATTTTGACAACGTGATGAAAGGAATGCTTACTTTGTTCACTGTTTCCACCTTTGAAGGGTGGCCAGGGTGAGTTTAACTAGATCTCTTAGTTTATACGTTTGAGTCCATACTCACGGCCAGTTTGAACTAAGATTCATAAACTATAATTGTTATTTTCAGGTTGTTGTATGTATCAATAGATTCGAATGCTGAGGATCGTGGTCCCATTACTAACTTCCGTCCAATTGTTGCAGCCTACTATATTATTTATATTATTATAATTGCCTTCTTTATGGTAAGTGGTCAGCCATTTGAATAAATAATGAATAAATATTGTGGATATCCACACAACTCTATCTAGCTCCTACGTACTTAGAATACAATATAAAACCCAAAAAGAGAACAAACTTCTGTGTTCACCACCACACAAATAATTGTTCTCGATGGGGATTGAACGCACGACTTACGGCGCAGAAGAGACAGAGCTACGACCAACTGAGCTGAAAGGCCAGTTAAAGAAAGACTAGAATATCATGCTTACTATTCAAATTACAGGCCCGTATAATGATATGCTTACCTAAACACGAATTAAAATGTTTTAGGTTAATATATTCGTCGGTTTCGTCATAGTGACATTCCAAAATGAGGGTGAGCAGGAATATAAGAATTGTGAGCTAGATAAGAATCAAAGGAATTGCATCGAGTTTGCTCTAAAAGCAAAACCTATTCGAAGGTGAGATCAAAGAAATGCATGATTCAAAATAAATGCTTTAGATTTTTTACGCCTAAGTGCCTTTATACTTCAGCCTTATTTATTGATAAGGTTTTTTGAGTTACTTTATATATATTTCACAGGTACATCCCAAAGCACCGGATACAGTACAAAGTATGGTGGTTCGTGACGTCACAGCCTTTTGAATACGCCATCTTCGTACTTATCATGATCAACACGATCACCTTAGCCATGAAGTATCACAACCAGTCTCAAGAGTACAGTAAAGCATTGGATTTGCTGAACATGTTGTTCACAGCAGTTTTTGCGCTTGAGTTTATTTTCAAACTCGCCGCTTTTAGATTTAAGGTGAGTGACAACTCAGATAACTTCATCAAGAAACAAGACTATAATTTTATGATCATGATGAGTCTGTTTCTGTGTCTGTGAGTGTGGTCTGAATAATCTGTAGACATTCCTTTGTAACATCATCAGAACTACTTCGGAGACGCATGGAACACCTTCGATTTCATCATCGTGCTGGGCAGTATCATCGATATCGTCGTGTCCCAAGTAAACGAACTGAAAAACCAGGTAACGCACCAGCACCTAGCGACACCTCACTACTCGTCACTGGGTTTTTCTATGTCTTTTGATTCTTATTTCATTCTTTTTTGGGAATAATACTGGTGCTATCAGATTATCAAGGTGCATTTAGCAAATATCATTTGGTTTTATACCTAGGAACGTACAAAGATCGAGGGATTAAAAACATTACCTGCATAAAGAAGGAAGAGTACCTACGAGAATCTGATATTTTCAAATTAGATAGAGTTGAATGAGCATCACAAGACATTTGAATGAACCCAGTTGTTACTGTCCCGAGCATGGACAATAATAGATGTTGTAATAACAATGCTAAAGCTATCTCACATGAATGTCAACGGAGGATGGTTCAAAATTGAAGATGTTGATTTCAGGGGAGCGGTGTATTGAAGTCACACGTTGTTAAGGTAAGGAACACGCTTTACGCAAAAACATTTTGTTGTTTGCAATCGTCATCAAGTTATATTGTTTCATTATCATTTAGATTTTATTAATTTTTATACCCCAACGTTATGTTTCCCGCCAAGATGATTTCATTTTAACTCATTTAGTTCTTTGATTTTTAGTGGTATTTTATTCCAAGCATGAAAACCCCTGACCCACACCCCTGGATCTTGGTTTTGAGCGTGTTCCTTTATTAACAAAGAAAGATTAATGTCTATTAAAAGACAGTCTAGAAATCCAAGTCCATAACGGACAATGAACTTCACCACACAGTTTTAAAATAAACCATTTCAGCGCACAAACATCGAATGATTTAGAAGAAGGTGCAGAGTGAAGTGTGATAAAGCTTTGAATATGTTTGTGGTTGGTTATAAAATGTCGCTTTCAATATTTTTAATAAGCTGCTGACGTCGGGTAAGTATTAATTTATTTTAAAATGAAAAAAATAAACAGGGATTAAAAACACGAGCAAACATTTTCTCAAAAATTAAGAGCGGGTCGTGCGAAAATTTGAGATTTTTTGAAAAAAATTCATAACTAAATAACTTAGGCCCGTATTCCGAAACAGCGCTTGAGTCTGAGTCGAGCCTCAAGCATAGATTTTATGACAGTTCTCCATTGAAAAGTGTCAAAAATCTGTGCTTGAGGCTCGACTCAGACCTAAGCACTGTTTCAGAATACGGGCCTAAGTGACATTTTAAAAATCGCAAAAGGACTAATTGTAGACTATACATTGAGATTAATTCGAATTTAAGTGTGTTAAAAAAATATACTATTTAACATGACATTCTATTTAACGCTGAAAACTGTCAAATATTCGTCGCTTGAGACGTGCTTAAATCTGAGTTGCGTTTCAGTATTCGGGGGTTAGTTATTTAGTTATGATTTTTGAAGTGAAAACTTCTTTAGCGGCGTTGAGCACTTTCTGAATGGGTATAAAAACTTAAACTCGCGTCAGGATCACGTGACCCTGATCGAAAAAGCGTAGGACGGATTTTTTGCAGAAATGTACCCTAAGACTACAACGTAGAGTTCATAATAAAAATCGAAAAAAAGCGTAAGACGCTACAGATACGCTAGTAGTTACTATGACACGGTAACGTCACAGAATAGATAATAGTTAGTAGCAAGCATACCAAGGCGTTTTTCGTGACTGTAGTAGGTATAGGTACATACCTATTATAGATTTTATGAACTAGCGGCCGCCCGCGGCAGGTAGTAGTGGTCATTGGTACATGATTTTATAGATCTACTGTATTTATTTTTCGAGTGGAGCATTGCGGCGAGCGAAGCGAGCCGCCATGCGACCATGGGAACAGCGCGGCGAGCGAAGCGAGCTGTGCTGTGACTCCCCCCAAGCCCCCCAGAACCCCCTCCTCCTGAACCCGGGGGGAGCGTCGCGGCGAGCGAAGCGAGCCGCCACGTGACCACGGGGAACAGCGCGGCGAGCGAAGCGAGCCGTGCTGTGACCCCCCCTAAGCCCCCCAGAACCCCCTCCTCCGAAACCCGGGGGGAGCGTCGCGGCGAGCGAAGCGAGCCGCCACGCGATCACGGGGAACAGCGTGGCGAGTGAAGCGAGCCGTGCTGTTACCCCCCTAAGCCCCCCAGAACCCCCTCTTCCTGAACCCGGGGGGAGCGTCGCGGCGAGCGAAGCGAGCCGCCACGCGACCACGGGGAACAGCGCGGCGAGCGAAGCGAGCCGTGCTGTGACCCCCCTTAGCCCCCCAGAACCCCCTCCTCCTATGTCTGCCGTTTTACTTCATTTAGGACCTACTTGTAGGTCGCGCGACAAGGTCCCTTCTAGCGGTTCCGACCCGTTGAGGATTTGGCTTTACGTAAAATTTAGGGTTCCGTATAGGGTTTTGATTGGGGTTATACTATATTGAGGAATTTGATTAAATGGTCGACTTTTAGGTTTCCTTAGGACTTTGATTGGAGTTTCAACTACACTTAGAAGCTTGATAATGTTAAAATTTTTAGGGTTCCTTAGGACTTTGATTGGGGTTTTACTACATTGAGGAATTTGATTAAGTGGTCAACTTTTAGGGTTCCTTAGGACTGATTGGAGTTTCAACTACACTTAGGAGCTTGATAATGTTAACATTTTTAGGGTTCCTTAGGACTTTGATTGGAATTTCAACTACACTTAGGAGCTTGATAATGCTAAAATTTTTAGGGTTCCTTAGGACTTTGATTGGGGTTTTACTACATTGAGGAACTTGATAAAATAAACAACTTTTAGGGTTCCTTAGGCCTTTAATTGGACTTTCAACTACACTTAGGACCTTGATTATGTAAACAATTTTAGGGTTCCTTAGCACTTTGATTGGAATTTCAACTACACTTAGGAGCTTGATAATGCTAAAATTTTTAGGGTTCCTTAGGACTTTGATTGGGGTTTTACTACATTGAGGAACTTGATAAAATAAACAACTTTTAGGGTTCCTACGTTAATAATCAAGTTTTCACTTCTGCCGGCACTCCCGGAGTGCAACCCGTATTTTTTTTTTTTTTAAATCTCAAATTTTCGCACGACCCGCTCTTAAGAAGCCCTGCTTTTTCGTAAACTTTTATCGAACACAAACAATGGATATAAAAAGCACCTGTATAAAAATGTTGCCATTTTTATAACGCGCATTATACAAAATAAAGCTGAAATAAAAAGAAGATGCTTTCAATGTTTCTGATGAAGCAACTGGGACAGTAACGCCTATGCTACGCCTACAGTAAAAATAGACTAAAAGGAAATACACCAACCACCTTTACAACGCTATCACCTTTAATGAGCTATTTTAGAAGACATGTAAAGTAAATATTTTGTAATAAATACTTATTGTTCACTGCTAACCACGAAAGCGAATTAATAAAGAAGAATATTGCCTTGAAAGAAGCACAACACGACAAAACGCTTGCTTGCTTGAATAATTGAAACCACACCATCCAAATGATTAAGATAATTTTGTGTAGTTCTATTTACTCAAGAGTTTAAGCAGCGCGCGACCCGGTGTTACCAACCTTCCGACATTTGTCTGAAGACTACTTGCGACTTATCGCCAACAGATATGGGTCCAAAAAGTTACAACTGTTGCAATATTTGCGATTATTTGATACTTGTCATATTTAAACTGGCGATATCAAGCGCTCTTTTTATTACAAATATTATTTACCAAATCTTTTGACTCCAGGAACACTCACTACCCTCAATCAACTTCTTCCGGTTGTTCCGCGTGATGAGATTGGTGAAGCTGTTATCGCGAGGAGAGGGCATCCGGACCCTCTTGTGGACCTTCATCAAGTCTTTCCAAGCGCTACCTTATGTAGCACTATTGATCCTGATGCTGTTCTTCATTTACGCCGTTGTTGGGATGCAGGTAAGAGCTTTGTCATACTCCTCAATCAACAGCTACACCAACGAATATAACGATTAAACCACAAGTTACGACTCCATTTATTCCCCCAATGCTTTGTAATGGTTTTTGAAATATTCTATTATAATTACTTCACAGGTGTTCGGAAAAATAGCAATAAATGATGAAACACCCATCACAAGAAACAATCACTTCCAGACATTCCCTCAAGCCATTCTCGTACTGTTCAGATCTGCCACTGGTAAGATAATCTTGATTTATATTTTCCTTCCTGCAGTGGGATCCGTCAGGCTCTTTGTAGATAGGGTGTTTTATCTTCACGATTGATGAGATGCTTTTGACAGGTGAAGCGTGGCAAGACATCATGATGGGCGTATCTCCCGAACCCACTGTCAAGTGCGACACGAACTATCACGACGAGGAGGGGGGCGAGGGGAGCGAGGATCCCGACGCCAGCAGCTGCGGGAGTGTGCTCGCCTTTCCTTATTTCATATCGTTTTATGTACTTTGCTCTTTTTTGGTGAGTCATATCAACATATTCATAATATTTTTTATAAAATACAGCAACTGAAATTTATTGAGCTCTTTTAATTGGCCTAGCTTTTATAGTTGGAATCGGTTTATATGGAAGATATTAAAGAAATACACTTATTTTTTCAGATTATCAACTTGTTCGTTGCTGTCATTATGGACAACTTTGACTATTTAACTAGAGACTGGTCAATCCTGGGACCACATCACTTAGATGAATTTATAAGGTGAATATATTCATTACCTTAACACTATCTCTACATTTTCTTTCTGTTTAACTTTTCAGTAAAAGATCTTTATTGTTCTAATATTCTTTTATTTTTTAGATTATGGAGTGAATACGATCCTGATGCAAAGGGAAGAATAAAACATTTAGATGTAGTTACGTTGCTAAGGAAAATTAGTCCGCCTTTAGGTAAGTAGGTATAAATAGCGAGATACACGAACACTCATGGGTGGATTACAATGTACTCATTCTGAAGATTATCTTTGATTTAAAATATGAAATGGTGTGTTATTTATTCCCCAGGTTTCGGTAAGCTATGTCCACATCGGGTTGCGTGCAAGCGTCTGGTATCTATGA
The DNA here is from genome assembly GCA_947578465.1 of Thera obeliscata. Classification (NCBI taxonomy): domain Eukaryota; kingdom Metazoa; phylum Arthropoda; class Insecta; order Lepidoptera; family Geometridae; genus Thera; species Thera obeliscata. The sequence continues at coordinate 24,834,936 of OX387918.1, read as the reverse complement.
ACATGCCTCTCAACTCGGATGGCACCGTCTTGTTCAATGCGACTCTGTTTGCTGTCGTGCGGACGTCGCTGAAGATCAAGACAGAAGGTATGTCTTAGCTGCAGTTTTCATCAATCGTATCAACTTCATCTAATAACATCTTAATTTTCGTTGCTAGTTTTTATTTTGTTTTTATTTATCTCTGTAATATTTTACTTTTTTATTTTTATTTTGTGTGTGTTATGCTTAGACAAATAAAGTTTTTATCTATCTATATATCTGTCTTTCATATCTTGACAAAACTGATGCCTAGATTTAGAGTTAGACTATAGGAAGTTTAGATGATATTCGCTGCAGTATTTTGGCCAAGTATTCTCTGTTGCTTGAAATTAAACAAATCAACGTTCCAGGAAACATCGATGATTGCAACACGCAACTCCGAGCTGTGATAAAGAAGATCTGGAAGCGCACGTCTCCCAAGCTTCTGGACCAGGTGGTCCCTCCACCCGGAGACCCCAACGAGATCACAGTGGGCAAGTTCTACGCCACCTTCCTTATCCAGGACTACTTCAGAAGGTTCGTTTATAAAGTTTATAATAACTAATTGATATTTAGGTAAACGCGATATTCCGAGTTTGGATGTTTATGGCTCAATTACAAAGAAAGAGCTTCACCGATTGGGATTAAATTTGAAATAGGTTATTAGTACGTGGTATAAAATAGCATAGCTACTTGATATTATGTAGGTATGCTTCTTTTCGAAGAGCAAGATGAAGGTTAAAGGTCGATTTATATCTACAGACATTGAGTGTGGCAGACACGTGCCGTGACAGACACCGACAGACACCATTTATTTATATCTACAGACATTGAGTGTGGCAGACACGTGCCGTGACAGACACTGAAATGCAAAATAAAAAAGAAAGCACGTGTACGCAGTTCCGATACTCTATTCACACTGCCCGGCAAGGAGCCACAGACACGTACAGACATGAACCGCGCAGACAAAATATTCTTTCCGAGAATACTGGCCGGGCACGACACGTGTCTGTAAGCGTCTGTACGGCCGTGTTACGATAAATATAAATACGTTAATAGTTACTGTATGGAAGAATATCATTTTGTCTGCCACGGCACGTGTCTGCCACACTCAATGTCTGTAGATATAAATCGACCTTTAAGCTAGTCATTTTTGAATGCATTAAATAGATTTTTATGCTTTTCAACATTTCAAGGTTGCCTAAATGATCAAGTACAGGTCAAGCATACCTACGAGTATGTACATAACCTTCAATTCAAAGTGTTTACTAAATTAACTGAAAAAAACTTTTTTGATTGGTTCTGTGAAGACTACTGTTTTCGTTTTTGTTTGTTCATTATTTTACTTATCATTTTTTATCCAGTTAATATTGACACAACAATTTTTGTTCCTAGGAATCACGCGTAAGTAGCGCTTCTTTACGCAAACGTATGTTTTAGGAAGAATGTTACCCTTAGTATTTTATATAATTAAATCACCGATTCTCCTCTTAGACCTAATGAAATAAATAATAGTGAGTCAATGGTAATTCCCTGAAAATACTTTGAAGTTAATTTCACAGTTTTACCCTGCATGGACAAATCTCCATAAATAATCACAATCTTAAATATAAAATTATCGTCAGCAATGAATTTCTTAGTTTTTAAAAGATTTGATTGATATTTAAGACACTTTATTATGGACATTGGCACCGTAGGCGTAAGCCTAATCAAAAATATCACGCCACGGCGGCCGTCTAAAACGGCAAACCAAAGATATTCATTGTGTTGTTGATTGAGTTTCTGCTTCGTAAGGAGCTATATGCTTGCAAAAATATGAAAACATATTTCATAAAGAATTTATGAGTAGGTAAGTATATACTATATGAAAGTCACCAATAAGCATGAAATTGTTTTGAGTACCCCCAATCCAACCCTTTTTATAATATCCATTTTTTGTTATCCTATGTATAATTTGATGTGGTTTTGGGTTGATTTTTATATTTACCAGCCGGCTTAGACATAGATTTTTTTCCACACGGCAGCGACGATACATACCCACGTTTTAAAAAATACTGCATCTTCACTCTAGGACTTTAGAGTTTAGATTGATCTTTTTAGGAATTGGGCTTCTTATACACCATCTTGTAGATTCTTTTAAATAGTCATACCTAGCCTTAAAATTTCAATTCTATAGAATCATAAAATAAAATTCAGTAGATATTTTTCTTCCACATAAAGATAACTAGGTATAGTTAAAAAGCAATTAAAAAGACATAGCAATGATACACACGCAGACGACGGATAAAATTGTAAGTAATTAATAGTTATATAACAATAGTGCAGATGACATTAAAGCTCGTTCTATGTGATAAGGTTCAAAAAGAGGAAGGAGCAAGAGATGCGACAGAGCGATGAGCAAAACCATCAGATGACGCTGCAGGCTGGACTGAGAACATTGCACGAAGCTGGTCCTGAACTGAAAAGAGCAATATCTGGCAACCTGGACGACATGGTTGGCGAATGCGATATTCCTATGCATAGGGTAAGAAAACCATTGCAACGAGTTTAACACCATTATGACACACACATGATGATGTTCCCTCACTGTACACATTTGTGTTCCGCAGAGAAATCATTCGCTATTCGGAGGAGTATGGTCTAGTATACGAAGGCATGGACCTAATAGGCACTTCCACCGACGAAAACTAGAACCTCCTGCAGGTAATTAAAATGCGTTCAGCTCATGAATATTTGAAGATACGGAATGTACTAACACAGAAAACTTGTTACAGCTCTAGAAAACACCGGCAACCACTTAAGTTCAATGATGCAAAGGGAATACGGAGTGGCCCAAATACCTCTAGCCCCAAACTTGTAAGAAAATTACTGTTAAACGTGCTAAGCGATCCATTTTTTTAATTGTGCAAACGGTTAGTTGAATAAGTACCCATCTCTTTCCTCAGAGCAAACGGACAGCCAGCAGAAAAGTTTGCAATGCGGCCTCTTATATTCAACGGAGAGTCTGAACGAATATATCAAGTACTAGAGTAAGTGTCGCTCAATTATATAACAACGTCCTAAAACCGCATCTATTAAAATTTTAATTTTTGGTGGAATATAATAGTATTTACCTTGATGACAAGAAAGTAAATCAAAAACATTGCTTATATTACAGAAGAACCACAAATGATCTAAAGAACGTTATTCAAGGTAGTCGTGTTTGGTTTTCTTTCCAAATATAGAGTGACTTATCGCACCTAACCTCACTTCCATCATTATCTAACACAATAATATCTTTCACTGCTTGCGTGTGGATTTCGGTATGTATAATAACAGCAACCAGAAATCTAACTACCCCGAAATGCTCGGCCAAATAGGCTTAGCGTTCGGCTGCGTGAACTATCTCACGACACCCAGCGAAAGCGTTACCGCAAGACCTTCAGTATCTCGGCAAAGAGTCCATCCGGAAGACTCGGTGACATCATCCAAAGAGATGCTATCGATACCGAGAAAGGCTTCCCCTGAAGACAAAACGCCGTCGCCGAACTCGGCGGACACGATACAGCCAAAGATATCTCCTCTATATACCAGTGAATGTACGCCTACGACGGAATCTAAGACGATGACGTCGTACGGCTACAACGCGGCGGCGAGATTGCCGTTTTTGTTCTCTCACGCGAAGGAGCGGGTGTGCCGCGGAGGAGAGCGGAGGAGCCTGCGGTCATTCAGGCCTTCAGCGGCCGCGGCGGCGGGCACAGGTCGGATGAAGCGCAGCGCCTCCTCGGGGGCGGCGGCACCGCATGCGCCGACCGCTCGGCTTTTAGAACGCGCGCACTCACCAGGTCTGCACCGAGCTCATACCGCCATACCGAGCCGAGGAGCTTCCTTCTCTAATAGCGATTGATCCCAAAATAATACTAACTAACTAATAACTTCGCTTCTGTTTTTGGTAAATAATCTGATAACAATCGCGAAAGAAATTATATAAATAACGAGCAACTGGTAACAATACTATTAGAAAATTATTTAAGAGGAAGCTCTTCGTAAGTACATAATATAAGAATACGAAAACACTCATAAAATCTTGAAGCTTTTCAGGAAGGTCACTAAGCTACAGATCGTCCAGGTCTAATTGGGTATATAACACAATTATTCTACACTATCACACTATCACATTGCTTTTGCAAGATCGTGCCGTAATCACAAAAGATTTAACACATTATAGAACGTAAACACAATCTTTGCACTAAATTTACACAAATTGTATTTTATAAAATATTGCAATTAAGAAATTGTAAAGATAATAATTTAACGGCTACTATGAACATCAGCATGTAAAACGAATACCATGAAGCTATTACTGTAGATTTTAGAATAGTTGAGGTTTAGACAGCTTTTAGGCAAAGCAAAATAAAAATCTCTATTTGCACGACAGTCAGTAACTATTCAATCATGAAAGATTCACGAGGGCAGGAATTGATTTAGATTTTCAAATCAAAATAAACTGTAGGTAACCATCATTGCTTAAATACTTAGGCAAGCTTTACCAGCCTCAACGATAGAATTTAGTCAGTTAAGATTTAGAACATCTTAGTAAAAGAAACACTTTGCCAAAATAATATCAAAATCACTTAAAATCTAGTTACCATTTAGTCTAGAGTAGCTAGATTAAAATGTGTTCATGTGCCAAAACTAAATAACGATTCAAACCAAACAATATATAGCAAGGAACATTGTAGCTGTGTACATCCATGTAGGTGTGTGAAACAGGGTTTGATGATGCATTTGCAGGAGGCGATAGCATAAGTCGCAGTGTGATGTCGCTGCCTGGAAGCCCGAGGACCAACAACAATTCACTCCCTGTACTAGGATCCGCTGAAAGTTTAGTAACTCGGGTAAGAAATGTCTAACAGATTTTTAATCATACATTAAAGTCAGCTAAAAATTAAATTATTCGACGCTCCATTTATAGGTTTTGGCAGAACAGGGTCTAGCCGCTTACTGTGACCAAGAATTCGTGAGAAATACTTCTCGAGAAATGCAAGAAGCGCTCGAAATGACGCAGGAGCAAATGGACAGGTAGGTAAAATGTACGAGCTTACCATGGATTCGTAGAAATATGTAACGGCCCTAACGAGTAGATATGGTTTCCACAGAGCGGCATACCAACTGATGATACAAGAGAGAAACATGAAGCAAGCGCAGAACCAACAACCACAAGTGGTAAGTATTCAATCCTTGCTTGAGACCGTAGCTGACTAACATTTCCAGTGTACTAACAGCTTTACAAATGTAATGAATGTATAGGGTACTATTTGGGTTATAGGGCGACATCCTAGCCCGCCAGTATCATCCTTTCCACCAGCCAGCGACTATGCCACCGCCTGTTCACAAACGGTTATAGCAGCAGACCCCCCGGACGGCGCGCCGCCTAACGCCGACTCCCAGCATACGAAACGTCACAATAGAAGAAAAAGAAAACGTAAGCCAGTATTGGTCTAAGGAGCTTTTAGGGAGTAAATTATTATCGGTTTTTATAGTTGAATTCGGGAGATTTTTCTAAGTAACGCTTCGTAAAGTTATGCTCAAACATTTATCATTTCATTTTGAAGCGTAAATAACACGCATTTGTCTTTTAAAATCTAAAAATTGCTATTAATAACAGTCGTAAGGGAGATAATAATACTTTAGGTAGGTAGGTACCTTGTGAAAGTGAGTTTTAGAAAATGGTGATTGACCTAGAGTGGTGTTTTAAATTGAGAAATACAATACAAAAGTGTTTCGTGACTACATAGGTACATAGATAGGTTTCTTTCGACGGTACCTGCTGTTACTGTTGTGCTTAAACGAGGTCAGTCAGACGTACTTTCATTCATGTAGCTAATTAAACCCAAAGAAAAAGATCTTTTCTACTAAAATTTAATGTAGGTTATAATTTAATACTTATTTGAGAGAGAGATTATAAAAATCTTTAAAAAATACCTAATTGAAGTGCTAATTACAATTAAATTCTTTAAAAGCCATAAAATTTGGCTTTTTAAGACCATTGGCCATCTTAGCTACTTAACAGCGAGTTGGTCGACTATAGTTTTTACAGAAAACTAAAATGGCCGACGTTTTTATACTGCCATATAAAATTACTTTAGCTTTACGAGTATTCAATGAGAACCCAACAGCCATAGATAGCGTAGCATTATTTGTAGCGATTTTATAAAACTGTTTACCTGCAAAGTTGCTTTGTATCAGTGACTATATTTTTAAGTATCCAATCTATTGCGTCATTGTCTTATTAAATTCATATTTTTATGAGACCCGTGACAATACCGTATCGGAAGACTTTGATAAACTGGCTTATCTATGCCTCAATAAGGGAAATCCAATTTTCAGTAGTGTGTAAAAATAAGCTGAATTCGTAAAAATATGATTGGTCAGTCGTAAATTAAAATTTCTACGAATGCAGCTTTTAAAATAGCGTCGACCACTTTAGGGAAATTAGGTTAAGTAGGTAGTAATGTTGTGACCACTAAGCCTAATTTATCTATCAACAAGGAAAAATGTTGTTTGTTCCAAAGTACAACAGCTTTACATTGGAATTGGGTTAGACATCCACTAAAGATGATATTTATAGCTAGTTGGTAGATTAATTTGAGCTGTTTGGCTATACAATTAATAATGTAATAAAGATGAAGTCTGATTTTCATCTGTCTGTAATAACTACTTTACAAACTTATAATAAACAGTCTTTTTGGATTTTATGATAGTACCTATTTGTAGTAAGGTACTTATTTCCATATTATTGTCTTTCGGGTTGTTATGTTAGTTTTTGCTTTTACTTATTTTGAATTGTCTAATAACTTTGCTCCTTTTACATCTGAATATGTTTTAATGCAAATTCTATTGCAGATTGTGCCTAAATTTAATGTTTTTTAAAGTAGGTTTCTTTGCGATGACTACGAAATCACGATCATCATTATTTTATAAAAGACAGTGTGTAGTTTATTAATTTGAACATTGTCTGTTATGTGTGGAAGTGGCATTTATTGAATTGAATTCGATAGTTTCCATCTTTCATTTTCAGGCATCGCTACACGATAAATAGATAGAAAGTTGTAATGTATTAGGTAAATACAAGGTGTATCTAAATATGTGTACTATGCGAAGGTGGGGGGTTTCAGACCACAATGGTGATCAGTTGTGGAGGGGAGATAATTAAAAATTCCTATTTTCAGTTTCCCATACAAAAATATTTAATTTCATAATGCCTAAATAAATTGACAACCCTATCCTTGTAACCCCTTGACCCCTTGACCTACTACCTCTGTAGGTCTACTACGACTACCTACTACCTCTGTAGCTGAGTTTAGGGTTGTCACTTTGTATAAAGTCAGCTGTTAATGTTGAAACTTCGTTGCAGTTTTTTTCAGAGATACCAATCGAAGTTCGAAAAGTCGTTGAACAAAAGTTGTTCCCCGGGGGGTGGAAATTCACCCCCCTTCAGGATAGTACACATATTTTGATACACGTTGTATATTGACAAATAGCCACACTACGTACTTATAGGTAGAAGTGTAAACACATAATGATGTATATTATTATTTCTACCATTTTATTTATTAATCGTCCAAATGATGCCTGAAAGTCGTAATTATATAGGTAGGTACCAATATTGGTTAGTAGTTGGGTTCACAGCATTATTTTTGTACGTTAGTAGGTACGTATTAGTTCAATGTTAAATAGCAAATACTACATACCTTCCTGCTAGTATCTATATATCTATATATTTAGAATATATTTTGATGTTTAAAATACACATATAATTAAATTAATAATTTTACTTTTACATACATATAATATGTACGTATATTTTAATCTTATAAATTTAATTTAAATAGTAAGTATATAATTTTATTTTTGCATGCCATATAGGTCACATCGATTCAACCACAATTTTTGACATACCTAATTATTTCCTAAATGTAGTTCAGCCATCGAGATATAAGTACTACGTACTAGAGAAGACACCGTAAATTCCTACTTTGTCTCGTTCAACTGCGGCGATCGCGCCGCACCTCACTCAGTCGCCTCAGTCGCTCTCTCTCGAAAACGCGTAAGTGCCGTGATTTACATGGCGCTTAAGACCTTTTTGCCGAGAACAAATTACGAAGAATAGGACAATTCAGTTATTTGACGTAGCTTCTCTAGTACGAAGTACTTATATCTCGATGAGTTCAGCAAATAAATATACTTTGACTTTGAATAGGGAAGCTTATAAAATAATGTAAGTAGGTAGGTATACATACCTTCAATCGATAGGTAGGTAGGTAGCCTTACCTACCTAGATCATCGTGATAAATGCATAGTACTTACGAATGCCTAAGATCGTCGATAGGACTAGGTAAATTGCGAAGATGAAATGAAAATGAAATGAAATGTATTTATTCGCTTGAAGTATGGTCAATTTTGAAAAACTTCTTATTAATAATATCGTAGTTATGCATTATGTTTAGTGTTTGTTAAATAAATATAAATAAAGTTTTCTTTATTTTTCATACGTACCTAGTTACCTACATTTAAAATGTTGTGGTTCCAACTCCACTTAGATCTGTAAGACGCCCCCTAGTAAGTGTCCTTTTAAACCATTGATAAAAACGAACTAAGTGTAAGTTCATGCCATCTTAATGACCCACATTCCTCTAGTATTAAGGACTTGTTAACCTTATTTCATCCTTTAAATAAGGGTACGTAGGTTGGTACTATTCTGATTGTATAAGGCGCACCGTCGACGACTTGCTCTCACATTATGACCCTTTGAAAGATAATTAAAAATCTCTGGACTTATTTATGAAAAATCGTACCTAAGAAACTATTTTGTATGCAATGCAATGACATTGCACACAGTAGGTATACTTAACAAAAAAATAATTTTGATAATAACAAGTTTTCCTAACAAAAAACCTAAATATTTTTGTACAAAAACCAATATCTAAAGCATTAATTATTTTATATGTCACAAACGGTCAAAATGTTGCGTTAATGACGATTTGCTGTCGTTGATTATAGGTAGGTATTAATTTACATGCCTCATTTATTACTCTTCGAACTATAGAATACGGCCTACCTATCTTATGCCAAAAAAACTCATATACAGCCGCGCGTGACTTTATTCAGGGATTCAATTTTGCATTCAAATTATAAAATAATGCTAACTTAAAAATAATTATGACCTACATTATTTAATAAATGATTAGTAAAAATTTTGAATTGTGACACTATGAAAACTGTAGATAAACAGTAATAATAGCAAAAAACTAAAATATGCATTTATTTTCTTTAAGATATTTATTACTAAATTCAGGACGGAAAAGCCTTAATAATATTAATTAAAAAATAAATGCATTATTTAGTTTTTATTATTATAACTTTATATTTTAATTTCTTTCCTTTCAATTTCAAGACCAATAAAAACGCCAACCAGTTGTTTCAGTGTAGCTACAATTGTGCACAGCTTTTTTTTTAAGAGCAGAGCTCTTTGCGGCGTAATGTATGCATTTTTCTCTAGGTATTTCTTTTGAGAGCAACCTCCTTGAAATTATACGCTAATCACGTTGATAAATGGTAAAAAAACTTATTTTTTATGGAAATTGAACAACCTTACCAAGTCTTCAATTCAACTACTCAGTTTTGGTGTGCCAACAATTGTATTTTGAAATGTTTACCAATCAACTAGTTCTTGTTATCCTATTTTTACCCTTTGCTATGCCTTCTTGATTTTTTAAGGTTTTGAAATGATAAAAACATGCATAGCAGTAGTAGGTATTCTTACTATTTCTTATACTTGAAACTCAAATGAGTATAAAATGTTCAATAATTTTATCTACCTATCTACATGATTTGAACAATGTAAGATATAACTATAATAAATATCATTTTCTTCCATTTAAAATGTTAATATAATATGTTTGTTATTTCATATGATTTCAATATTTTCTTCTAGGAATGTAAAACAAAAAATGTAAATATTGTAAAAATATTTCAACAACTAAATTGTCAATGTAAGATTTTTTTACAAATCTAGCATGTGTGCTATTTTTATTTAAATTGTTAATAGTTTGTGTAAATATAAAAGTGAAGGTTTTTAATTCATTTCCGTCAATCATTATTCAATTATGTATCTATTAATTACCAATATATTTATTGTTTATTAAGAGGAAAATTGTAAAATCTTTTCATATAAATAAAAAAATGTGAAATCAAGTAATTAATTTTATTTTAACTCTAGCCTACTGAATGTTTTTTGATGCTTTAGTTAGTCTCATTAACCCAGTATGAATTCAAAACTCATTTTTCTATTATGCCTGTATTGCAGGATAAATGGAAAAATAATAATTATGGAGGTGTAACATTGCACTTACTTGGGAGTCCTATTTCAAAAGGATAAAATAATCCTTGCTAGAGCATATCTGTAGATTCTCAAGCATCATTCACCTCTGAGGCATATTCCTTTAAAGAGGGCAATTGACAGGAGTCTATTCTGTAAGGAGTGTGAAAGTGGTTGCCCATGAGAGTTCTTTGCTGAAGTAGGCACCTACTACTCTATATCAAGTCTAGTAAAAGAAAAACTTGTTCTTGTAACAAGCCCATTTATTTATCAATCAACGTCCCCCTAACTCTTTTCTCTGTCGTTTGAGCCGGGGTCTCAGACTGTCTTTTATTCATTCCTTTCCTCTCCAGCTGTTTTTCAATGATCCTTGCATTATTAGCATAACTGTCGGCCACTTCTCTAGCCTCAATTTCATCTTCTTCCTCATCAATGGTAGAAACAGTAACAGAACTGAACTTGCCCATGTTTTTAGTATGTTTGGTGACCATTATTTTCTTGGGCTGGGTCAAAGCCACTTGTTTGTAAATGTCTGCTGCTCCACCTTCAGGAGCTGTTTGCACGAGAGCTCCTTGCATGATAAACACAACATTTCCTTCTTGTTCATGCTTATAGTAGATTGATATAGCACATTTCTTGCACTTCAGTCGGTACTGACGCTCGATACCTTTCTCTCTCTTCAAATATATTGTCTCATCCGGGTCTGAGGTGATTTTGTGGGCGTGTTTGGATCCATCGATAACCCGAGCGCCATCGGTAGGGCGTAAAGGTAGTCGGTCGATGGTGCAGTCCAGAATCAGAGACATTTGACCACAAATGCAGTAGTAAATGTGTAGGGGCTTGGTCTCGTTGTACTCTTCTTGATCTTTTGTGTCAGAGCACACTATGCTTCTGGAGACAACCTTCGGCATTGTGATAGGTACAACTGATGGTCCTGATGGTCAATGGATTAGTGGGCTGGGCGGTAGTCTATTTCTTCGGAAGCGATACGATGTAAGGTATTGCTGGTGTGCTGGGAAGTTCACAATGTTCAACAGTTTACACAAATTCCCATTACAAAAAAATATTTTCACTAATTATAATAGTGTAATGCGGATTTTTGTTTTGGTTTGCTCACACGTCACAACCGCTTTAAATTTGACAATGGCAGTTCATTTCATTTTGACTTTTCGTTTACCACAGGTAAGCTAAATAGATGTATTGCTTGCTTGCTCGATGCACCATATAAATATTGATCGTCTAAACAGTGGCGCTTATTGTTCTAGCGTTCTTCTACTTTTGTCTATTGCCTTAAAGCTTTTTTTCAGGTGTTGCCTATACTTGCTGTCAACTTCATGTCATGCCGTTGCGATTGTCTTTTATTCGCTAAAATTGTGTTTCGTTCGTTTTGGTTGCACATGTTCATCGATTTTTGTGAAATTTAGGAAAAGGTATACGTGTTTTTCAACATAATGGGTGCTATAGCAAGCAGATACCGTGTGTCCAACTCTGGTCTTACGCCTGTCGACATCCAAACAATAGAAAATGAAAATAAACGAGGGAACCCTGGCACTTTGGATGAGCTCCACAAAAAGAGCAAAGGTATTTTTACTGAGTAATTTAGAGCGGCTTTCCTTCTGTAGATCCAATTAAATTCTAATTAAAGTGCGTATGAGTGGTTTTTAATTTATATTCAGTCAGAAATCTGCATCAAACAATACAGTATTGCGGATGGAAAGTTTGGTTATCTTGTGATGTAATAATAGCAAAATAATTCAGTAACTATGCCAAAATATCCTTCAAAACCCTTCCAGAAATATGCAGAAGCAAGAATATTACCCCTTCGCAGAAAACTTAGCTTAACTTCAATCGTCAAACAATGTATTGTAGATAAGTACAAAACTTCTTCAATGATTACTGTGTTTCAGATGTGATGCCAGTCAATTTCGAAGGTGGTAAACTGATGGTCAACAGGGGCTTGTCTAACCACTTCCAGGTAATAACATCCCAGACATCTGTTGGTTTCTGTGGCAAGTAAATATTCCCATTCCCAAACTACTTCACCATAACCTAGGTAAAGGGAACAGGTAATATGAATAAATATAGGCATTGTATGAGGCAAATTGTTTTAAGTATTTGTTGTGTGCAATAAAGTATTTTCTATCTATTAGACAAAACAAGCCTCGTTACAATTCATTCTTCCTAGATGTTTTATAGTGATGCATGTGATTGAATTGAATTGAAACCTTTTAACTTTGGCTTATAGTACTAAGCCGTCAATATATTAGCAAAAGATTGGCGGAATAGTGCATTTGTTCCAGTTAATTTATGTTTTTCCAGATAATTCTGCAAAGTTATGGCTGAATCAATTGATTATCTTTGACATATATTTTCAGCAACAGTAATTTTTACTCATAATAATATTAAATTAAAATTATCGGTACAGGTATCCCACACATTGACAATGAGCTCTGCACAAAATGGTTACAAGCTTGGAGCAACATACATCGGCACAAAGCAGATATCACCAACAGAGGCATTCCCAGTCCTCCTTGGGGATGTAGACCCTTCAGGAAATATCAATTTTAATGCCATTCACCAGTTGACATCGGAAATTAGAGTCAAAGGCGCTGCTCAGGTACATTGCTATCTCATTATTCTAAAGACTCACTCCATCTAGATTTTGCTTATCTGCAAAAGGAGGCAACCTGGTAAGTCCTTTTGAGAACTCTGTTTATCAATTTATCCTGTGGTCTCGCTGCTGAACAAAAAAATCCTCCTTAAATTACATTTTGTATTTTTGAACTCAATGTTACTATCAAGTATGATAGTTCTCTGAAGAGCATTCTAGACATTTGGTGGATTTCAGATACAAGAATGCAAGATCACAGCTACACAGGGCACTGTAGAGTACAAGGGATCTGACTACACTCTCGCCATGGCGATCGGCAAACCCGACTTCAGTGATAAATCATCTGTATTAGTTGGACACTATTTACAGGTAACAATGCAATTGAATTGTATTTCATACTAGTGGCCTGTCCCGGCTTCGCACGGGTGGACATTTATTTTTGAACACAAAAATATAGCCATACCTATATGTTACTCAGGGTGAATGTAGCTTTCAAATGGTGAAATAATTTTTGAAATCAGCTCAGTAGTAATAAGAGTTAATTCTATAAAAACATACACACAAAAATATAATCTTTCTGCTTTATTATATTAGTATAGATAGATATAGATTAATAAATACTACATACTTCTCTCTTCATTCATAATATATTTGACCATTGTCCATTAGGTGGCTATTAAAACTAAAAAGGTATTATAACGGTTTGCTTTACCTCCAAATAGTCATAAGCCATTTATTGGTAAAATTATTTACAGGTTTACATATTAAACAAATTGTAATAATAAATGTACATAGATAGTACCTAGGTACATTAATAATAGTGTTACATTTGATTTAAAAAAATTAGCAGCATACAAAATGTCATTCAAAATAATAATAATAAAAAATACAATAATAAAAGTAATTCCAATATATGAATAAACAATTAACAATAGATAAAATCATAGTTCGCTAAATTCGTTAAAACTGTAGAAGGCCTTAGTTATATAATAGTTTGCTGGAGTGTTGTAGTACCTAGTAATTACCAAGTGGGTCTATAGTATGACATGTATAATTTTTCAATTATATTTGTATCTCCACAGTCTGTCACAAAACGGCTCGCTTTAGGCGCTGAGCTTATCTATCAATCCGGCGCGCGCGTGATGGGCGGGGAGATAGCATTCACTTCTGGCGCAGCGAGGTATACTATGGATGGTAAGCGCCTTACATCAAACTTATGATAATTTTGATTATTTAAAATAATTGAGAATAGCAATATGAAACGTGGGTAGACTGTTGGAACAAAATTGCATAATGTACCTAAGACTTACACAGTTACACAGTCCCATACTTGCACAGTTTTACAATAAATAATTCTTGTTCTTATACATAAACACGAAGTGAGCTTCATACATTTCATTATAGATTATTTTATGTAGGTTGTTGTTAGAGGCTGACTTATGTAAACCATATCTTATACCTTTATACGAGAAAATCTTGTATATATATATATATTTAGGATCTCGGAAACTGCACCAACGATTTTCACGAAATTTAGTATACAGGGGTTTTCGGGGGCGATAAATTGATCTAGCTAGGATTCATTTTCAGAAAATGATTATTTCTTTCCGAGTTCAATAATTAAACATAAACTGAATATGTGACTGCTCCTGCCATCTATTGACGATTGTGAGCAACTAACTGCAAGCATGTCCAGCAGATGGCGTTGGTTAGTAAGAATAAACCAGTAAAGATGATAATATGACTCTTATGATTTCTTAAAAATACAAATTAACGAAAAAAATTCCGAGCGAAGCTCGGTTACCAACTGCTAGTACATACATATAGCACCCATTTGCTAGAGCTTCAACGACTTTGATATAGGTACATAGTTATTGTTTTTTTTATGTTCGTGTTTAGCATGTACTCAAGTAACTCAGCTATTTTCCTTCAATTTTTCTTTACTAATGCTTTGTAATTTTTTTTCAGATTCTGAAATATCTGCAACCCTCAGTCCCGCCAACTTCCATTTGTGTTACTTCAAGCAAGCCAGTGAACAGCTACAGGTATTCTAATATTCTTAATTAAAGCACCTATACATCATTATCAGCTTTAATAAGTCTACCGCTGGACCATTATTTTGGAGGAAATTGCCGTAGTCGGGGGGGCAGTATTGTTGGTGGTATTGGAAGTGAAAGACTCATCACACTTGGCTGTGAACAAGATAGAAGAGAACAAAATAATTAAAAGCTATTGTAAAAATGTTTCAGATCGTAGCCGAAATTGACACTTCCTTCCGAGGGATGGAGTCTGTCGGCACGGTGGGCTATCAGGTCACCATACCCAAAGCAGACCTGGTGTTTAGAGGTGAGTGACCTACACTCTCGGCTATACGCCCGAATGCAATCGTCATATCGTCATTAGCCATCCTAGATAAGAATGGGTTCGGCAAGTTTATCATGCGCACTTGATGTGCGGGCAGGTTTTTCCGCAAGTAGGCCGCTAGTGGGCCCTTTTTACGTGACCCTTGCGTATTGTTCGAACTTTTTTAGGTTCTACAACACGCCGGTTTCCTCACGATGTTTTCCTTCACCGTTTTTGAGAGTACTGGCATAGTGCACATACATTTTTCGACAGAAAAACTCATTGGTACACGAGTGGATTTGAACCCACGACCTTCGGATCGGAAGGCGGGGCCACTACCACTAGACCACCAGTGCTGTCTTTAGAATGGGTTCTGGAACATGAATTTCATCATATTTTCCTTCATCTTAAGAAAGCACAAGTTACAGCCTTTATCTATCTATATATACAGGGTGGATACGACTGATGAGACAAAAAATAAACTGCATATACTAGGCACCATTTTCAAGCTCTGTACCAAAAATCTTTTAATTAGGAGCAGTAGTTTAGCCGCAAATAATTTTTCAAGTTTTTTCATATTTCGAACACGATGTATTTTTCATAGCAGATGATTACCTATACCTACGAAGCGGTTTTGCTACTCCGACGCAAGTAATACACACACAGACTCGCATTTTCACTACGAGAGTGACATAGAGAGAGACAATGACATAGCAAAAATCCCGCGGGTAAAAGAAATAGACATAGGTCAGTGCGTTCTTTCTTATTGCTACCTAACTACTTTCAACTTCAGTTCGCGACCGCTGACCGTTCGGAACGGATGTGCCTACCTACCGGAACACGGAAGCTTACGTTTTTTTTTTTACGTATTGAAAACGCAGACAGGCAATTTGTGATAGGACATTAAATAAGTTTAGGACAGTATTTATTTTCTCTATTGTGACAGGATACGTAACTTGGGATTATTATTATTTAGTGTTAGTGTTTTTATTGTGATTGACTGTTTTTTATTGTAATGTGATGAAGACACGTTATTAAAATTTGGTTTTGTGTGTTCAACAATGCCTCGTGTAACTTACACGGCGTCAGAATACACTGACATGATTTTTATTTACGGCGAATGCCGTGGAAACGCATCTTTGGCTCTACGAACATACAGAGAGAGGTTTGGTGACAGCCGCAGTTGCTCTAGAAACGCCCGCACTATACAAAAGTACTACCTATAAATTTAGTGAGTGTTGTTGTGATCGTACCTACCCAATTCAAAGGCGGCTCAGGCCTCCACTCGCGTCGCGCCAGGTCATCGCCCCGGCCGCCGCGCTGCCTGCCTGGGCATGTCGCGCTCCGGCAAGCGCGCGAACGTTGCCGTTTTACTATCAAGGGTGTTTGCGTTTTACTCGGATCGGTAAGCTATTTAGTTTGTTTGAAATAAAAAAAATCTCATTTTTGTAGCTTTTTATTTTTATACCGTATCGATTTAATACTTAACACGTATAGTGTACGTAGTGTAATTTAATGCCCATCTGTCGTATCCACTCTGTATAAATCTTTCGTGTCACAATTTGGAACGCGATAAACTCCGAAACTACTGAACGGATTTCGATAAAATTTTGCAACTGCCTATAATATGGTCGGACTTAAAAGATAGGATAGTTTATATTCAATATTTAGGTGTTATTAATTTATGAGGGGCAAAAGTTTCGAAATCTATGTCTATCCTTTTCTAACACGTAGGGACTTCTCTATGTCTATCCTATTCTATCACTTATGGATTTTGCTGAAAATTCTTGGCTTTGACGAGAACAGAATGCACATAGGCGCTCTAGAGTGTTATTTATGGTTCTCGAATGATCTGGAATAATCAAATTTAAAGTCGGTTAGCATCCGGAATGCTCCCACCCAAACGTTAGTAATCCAGAATTATCTAGAATACTCAAATATACCAATGCAAACAGTTCTGAATTCTAGATTTGGACAAAATGTTCTAGAAAATAGTGCTCCTAAACGTTATAGAATGTTCTTTCATCATCATAGTGGGATTTAAATAGTAATTTAGGGAGCTCGTGAGTAAAAGGCGCAAGTCAACGAACCAACTGTTTATTGCGGCTTACCCGCACACAATATTAATCTAGGTAAGGTAGGATAGCACACGTCCCCCTTTAAAAAAAAACTAGGAACTAATAACAAAAAAAAGGTATCAATATTTAGGCGAACTGTTGAGTGCCTAATGCTTATAAATGGTTAGTGAAAACCAACAAAAGAAAAAAAAAAGGTTTTGCTCCAAGCATATCTTGTTTTCTACCTATAGCTGGAAGTAGGTAAGCTCCACGCATTACACAAATCTATGGTACATAAACTGTGAAGCGATAATTTGTTGAGCAAGGAGTATAATATAAATTAAAACAATATAGTACCAATACCTAACTTAAAATTTAACTTAAGATAGTATCAATCAATTAACAAAATTTATACCTTGTACATTTTTTTTTTAAAAGTGCACGCTCGTTTAGCACGTACTTCATTGGATTGCCCTTGATCGAGGCCTTGAATCGGTTTCGGTTCGCTTTCGCGGTTAGGGACTGCGCTAGAAGTGTCTTTAGGAGACTGAGAATCTGGTAACTCTTCGACTGCGTCATCAAATTGCTCCTCACGATCAGAACCTTCATTCTCCGGTAAACCGACCGCGGAGTGCCGCAGAGTGGAACGAGGTTTCCCAATAGGTAGCAACTGGTCAATGTGCCTCTTCCACTCGCGTCCATCGGAACAACGAACGCGATATGTGAGCGGAGCCTCTCGCGTCGTTACTACGGCCGGCGCCCATTTATCGGCGCGCGCGCTGTAGTCTCGCGCCAGCACCGAGTCGCCGGGCGCGGCGCTGCGCTCGGTGCCGGGAGCGGCGCGCGCGGCGCGGGCGACGGCCGCCTCGCTGGCGCGCTCGGCGCTCGGCCGCAGCACGTCCAGCCGACCGCGCAGCCGTCTGCCGAGCATTGCCTCGGCCGGTGCCACGCCGGTTGTAGCGTGCGGACAGTTTCTATATTGAAATAAAAATTTGGTGACCGCCGTGTCGACGTCGACCACTTCATGCGCGGCCTTCTTCATGGCGCGCTTAACCGACTTCACCGCGTTCTCGGCCGCTCCGTTACCCGCCGGTCGGTACGGGCTCGTTATGGTATGAGTTATAAAATTTTTCTTCATGAAATTAGCGAACTCACCAGAACCGAACGGCGGGCCACCGTCGCTGACGACCTGTGAGGGGAGACCGAAACGTGCGAACAGTTCCCGAAGCTTGCCTATGGTCGACGCGGCGTTAGTGCTAGACATTTTCTGCACCTCGATCCACTTACTATGTGCGTCAACGGAGACCAAGTAGTGTTTACCCTGAAACTCGCCGAAATCTATATGAATTCTTTGCCACGGCCGCGCGGGGAACTCCCACGGGTGTAACAAGGACCGTGGAGGCGCGTCGCGCTGCTGTCGGCAAGCACTGCATTCTCTAGCAATCGATTCGATTTGAGCATCTAAAGAAGGCCAATAAACATAACTTCTAGCAATATTTTTCATTTTTACGACGCCTAAATGTCCTTCATGCAACTCAGCTAGGACCTGTTTCCTTAGATATTCTGGCACGATAACCCGATGGTTATATAAAATACAACCCTGTTCTAAACTTAAACTATCTTTACGATGGAGATAGGGTTTTTCTAACTCTGAGGTAACTTTCGAAGGCCAACCGTTAACTATGTATGTTTTAACCTTATTTAAAACCATATCTTTCTGCGTCCACAAGTCCACCTCTTTAGCGCTGATTGGAAAAGATTCTTCAACATAATTAATGTACGACACCGAATCCGATTCATTACAAATATATCGTTTATTGGGTAGTGGCAGTCGCGATAAGGCATCGACATTACTGTTGTCGTTCGATTTAACGAACTCAATATCAAAATCATAAGACGCGAGTCTCGTGCCGTATCTTTGCAGCCTACTAGCCGCCGTTACCGGTAACCCGAACTTTGGTCCAAATATAAACGTAAGCGGCTTATGATCAGTTTTAATAATAAAATGACGGCCGTAAATATACTGATGGTGTTTGATGACCCCAGCTATAATAGCCAGCGCTTCCTTGTCCAGTTCACTGTAGGATCTTTCGGCCGCGTTAAGGGTGCGCGATGCGAAACCTATGGGACGCTCGTCCCCGTTCGGGAATCGATGCGACAACACACTGCCGATGCCGTATGAACTGCTATCCACCGCTAGTACTAACGGAAGATCCGGATTATAATGCACCAACACTTTACTACTCAATATAACAGATTTTATCTCATCGAAAGCGTTTTGACATTCTGCTGACCAAACCCAACCAATATCTTTGCGCAATAAACTATGCAATGGATGTAAAATAGTACTCAGTCGGGGTATAAATTTCGAGTAATAATTAATCAGACCTAGAAAAGACCTCAACTGAGTAACATCCTCTGGTGCTGGTGCATCAACAATAGCTCTTATCTTATTTTGATCAGGGTGCAAACCTTGCTTGTCAATGACAAAACCTACGTAGGTGATACAATTTTGCATAAAACTACATTTCTCTAGTTTTATTCTTAAGCCGACCTCACGCAACCGACACAAAACAGCTCTTAAATTTGCTAAATGTTCCGATCTGTTGGCCCCGGTGACCGCTATATCATCTAAAAACACCGCTGTGCCCTTCAAACCTCTGAGCGTTTCTTCCATAAATTTTTGAAATTTTTCAGGAATGCAGGTCAATCCAAAAGGTGTCCGATCATAGATATATGTACCTACATGAGTCGTGATCGCACTGCACGCCCGCGAACTTTCATCCAAAAATAATTGTTGGTATGCGTTGGTGAGGTCAATTTTAGAATATTGTTCGCCACCGCTTAAAGCGGCAAACAATTCCTCGATTCGTGGCATAGGGTACGGATCACGGATCAACTTCGGATTTATAGTCACTTTATAATCCCCGCATATGCGTATGTCACCCGATTTCTTAATAACTGGAACAATCGGTGTTCCGTAATCAGAATAATCTACCTTGTGAATGGTACCCTCTGCCTCGAGTCGCTGCAGTTCCAATTCAACAGGCTTACGTAAAGCTAACGGCATCTGTCTCGCCCTAATAAAAATAGGAGTCGTATCTCGCAATCTTAACGACAGCTGCTTAGTACAAGTACCGAGACCAGGAGCGAACACGGTGGGAAATTCTTTTCTTAAATTTTCAACTAAATTTACATCCGATATATTGAAAATCATTTCATTAATCTTAATTTTATCAATATTCAGCTGACTTAGCCAAGACCTGCCCAGTAACGGCGGTCCGCCGTTTTTAATTACAAAGAGTTTTAAATTTCTTGCCGTGCGCGTCCCTATCTGTACATCAACCATGATATAACCGGCTACTTCGATCGTAGTACCGTTATACGAATGTAAACAAAGGTCATTAGCGATAAGCGGTTTCTGCTTGAAATGTTCATCATAAAAATTAGTATTAATTGTAGATAACTTACTGCCAGTGTCCAGCTCGAACATTATCACTTTACCGTTAACACTTGCCTGCACATTATATGGTCGGTCACTATTATTGCAAACATTGAGATTGTAAATCTCGCACTCCGAATCGTTGTCACTATTGATGTAGTTCTGCCCTCGCCCCGAGGACGATGCATCTCCTTGCCGGGAGAAACGCCTGCACATCACTTTTAGATGGCCCTTTTGGCCACACGCGTCACACGAATAATTTTTAAAACGGCACCCGATGGGCCGGTGCCCCTTCCCGCACCGCCAGCAAGGCTGCTGCGCGTCGCTTGCGGCCGCTGGCGAGGCGCGCGCTCTCGCTGCGCCGCCGCCGCTGCCACCGTTGTAGCCAGGCGCGGCGCGCGCGCCGCCGCCGCCGCCACCGCCGCCGCCGCCACGTCCTGTCGCCAGCCGGTGCACGGGCTCGGCGGTGCCAGAGCCCGCGGTCGCCGCCGTGCTGCCCGTCCCGGTCCCGCTCGCATGCGCGTGCCGGTCGGCTGCCTCGAGCGCAAAAGCCAGCTCCACCGCCCTCTTGTACGTCAGTGTAGGCTCGGCGAAAAGTCGCGATCTCATATCATCGCTTGCAAGTCCAGACACGAATTGGTCCCTCAGGTTCTCTTCAAGCGTGGTCTTAAAACTACACGTAGTTGCTAGATGCTTGAGAACTTGCAAGTAATCGCCAAGACTTTCGCCACCATTTTGACGTCGTTGTCTAAATATGTGCCGCTCGGCTATGTCCGAGCGCTTTGGTTCGAGATGGTCGCCGACTGTCTTTACCAATTCTTCAAATGTTTTGGCTTCCGGGTTATCAGGCGCGCACAAATCACACATTAAATCATATGTAGCTTCGCCAACTAATGTCACTAGCGTAGCTACTTGTAATTCTGATTTGATTCCATTGAGCGCCATGAACTGTTCCACGCGTCGAATATATGCCAACCACTTTTTGCTTGAAATATCGAATTGTTCGATTTTACCGATCGGCATTTTAGTGCCACTTGATAAAAACACATAAACACAAACACTAGTGGTGATTTAACGCGGTTTATCTCGTCGCCAGTGGGATTTAAATAGTAATTTAGGGAGCTCGTGAGTAAAAGGCGCAAGTCAACGAACCAACTGTTTATTGCGGCTTACCCGCACACAATATTAATCTAGGTAAGGTAGGATAGCACAATCATCATCAATTGATATCAGTCCACTGCTGGACGTAGGTAACATAGGCTATATTTATGTGTTTAAAAAATAAATGTCCACCCGTGCGAAGCCGGGACAGGCAGCTAGTTATATTTTAAGCTTCATTTAAATTGGTCCAAATCTGATGGCATGTTCGAGTCCTGTACCCCGCGTCCCAGTTTTGCTAGCACATTTCGTCTACCAAATGTTGTTTTCGTGTGAGCACGTGTCTCTCGCTTTTGTATGGAAAATTGATAAGGTATTATCTCGTTTCGATCGTTTCTACGTAATGTATTTTTGCTGTCTCATCTTTTCTCCATACAATGGAGAGAGACAAATTGGCGAAACGAAAACAACATTTCGTGACGAAATGTTGTAAATGAAGTGGGTTTTGCCCTTCAAACGCATTTAATATTATGTAGGATTAATTTAAATTAATGCTATTCAATTTCCAGGTATGGTAGACTCGAATTGGAACATAGGGGCGCTTCTTGAGAAGAAACTGCAGCCTCTCCCCTTCACGTTCGCCCTCTCGGGAATGGCCAACCAGGCCAAACAGCAGTTCAAGTTCGGCTGTGGACTCATCATTGGTTAAATTCTGTTCTTGTGAACTGCGGTGACTATGGGCTATTGCAGTTACTGTTCACTACCACGGTTGATGTAGACTACTGTGGTTACCATAGACTACTGCGGTTACCATAGACTACTGCGGTTACCTTAGACTACTACGGTTACTGTAGATAGTACTATGGCAACTTAGACTATTATGGTTACTGCAGGCTGCTCTGTTAGCATATCAGACCGATATTCGACTTTAAAGATACGTTACTGTTATTGGAGTCGAACTCAAATTCAAAGATGTATTTAATTTTATTCATTAGTATCACAATTATCACTTTGAAACATCTTAAAGCTAGGTGAGTCTAGGTGTTCCACGCGACCAAGCCTAGAAGAACAGGCAACAAACTACGGCTTGGTTCCTACCGTTTTTTTAATGATCCTTTTACGAAACAAAGAGACTTGCATACTCCAAGACATACCATACATAACACTTATGATCTTGACATAACAGACGCCTAGCATTTCAATCACAAACTAGTCCTACTTGAATTGACGAGCGGACTTGTTTCCGCAAGTAGGCCGCTGGCGGGCCCTTTTTGACGCTTGACACATGTTTTCGAACTTCTTAGGTTCTAAGACAAGGTTCAAACATACTGGCATAGTGCATAATATGAAAAAGTCCTAGGTGCACCATTTGATTTGAACCCACGACCGGATCAGAAGGCGGGGCCGCTACCGCCAGTACTGTCACACTAGCCCTATGAACCAACCCAGTATCGCGTGGATGGACTGTTTGTCTTTGTTTTGATTGGCATAGTGCTCAAACAAATGATTGTAAATACTGTGACTGTGGTAGTAGAAGTTGTTATAGAATAGTATGATGGTTGCAGTAGACTATGGTTACCTTAAATTGCTATGGAGAGCTACGGTTACTTCTGTGAGTGCGTTGGAGCTAGTGATTGTGTTAAAACAATTAAATTGATTCTGCACATATTTATTTAGTGCAGGGAGCAATGACCTCTGCCTAAGTGCTTCTTGCGCAGATTTTACAGATAATGAATAGTATTAGGTAATGATGCTCAATGCACAGAGCCTTCAGCGTATTCTCATCATCATCAGCCTGAGAAGTCCACTGTTGGACATAGGTCTTCAGTCTTCAATACTAAAATCACTAGCTGGAATGCAGGTTAAATTAATTTTAGTTAAATGTTAACAGCGTGAACTGTGAATGTGTTTTGGACTTGGTTTCGTAATTTTTAACAAATGTATAAATAATGGATTTAAAATCATTTCTAAAAAACTTTAAATCTGCGTTTTAGAGTAAAAGTTTCTCTCTTCTGACTCCAAACAATGTTTTCCTGTGTCGCAAGTAACTGCGAGAATGGTCAACGACAAAATTATATGATTATTTCTGATTAACAAAACAAACTTATTTGAGTCCAAAAATATTAACAGATTGGGTCCCACAAGGTCGGCGTCGTAGGACGCCGACCTTGGACGAAGACGGCGGGACGATCTCAATTGTCATATGAATGACTGGCACACTGTAGCCAAAGATCGAGAGGTGTGGAAAAAGGGGAGGGAGGCCTTAGCCCTGCAGTGGGACGACCCAGGCTAATATAAATAAATATTAAAACGAAGTTGCAATTTATTCTGTTTTTGTCGCTGACTATATTATATTCGCGAGATTACTCTAAAGCCTAGACTCGGTTGTGCTGCAAAATAAATCAAAAATAACTAACTTGTTAGTATGTAAAATGACAGGAATCAATATTATATTAATATTTGCTAATCCAAAGATATACCAAGGTCCAGAATACAGTGTAAAAACTATTCCTAAATTAATATTATCACAATGTGTGAATGTAAAGTTACATAATGTATGATTCATTTGGTTTTCTTTTTATGCGGTATTTCGTATATTTTTTTGTTAGGAAACAGCTTATCGACTTACGCACCAGTAAGCATTTATGACGATTACAATCACTATAGGACTCTTTGCAGACGGTACAGTCAGCTGCACTAATGTATACGATTCGTAATCTTCTAGTTAGTATCACAGCATAGTTAGGGACATTTACAGAACAAATACTAAAAAATGTGTGACCTAATCAAAATATTTCATGATTTTGTTTACTGTAAACAATACGAACTGTACATTTTAGTATAGCCGACTGTACATGCAGTCATTCCAAACCTTTGAAAACCCACATCTGCTGTCTAGCTCATCGGAGTTATTGTATAGTGCCGATTTTATCATTTACGAATAACGCTATCCGTCAGAAAATAAAAAAATCTGTCTCTACTTTAGAGTTGTCAATAACTTTGTGTACCTAGGGTAAACCATACGATTCTTGGCACCCCCCCAATGATTGGCACTCTAGCATAAAAACCCATGAAATAAGATTTTCGAGTAATTTTTTTTAAGTGACAATAATTTATTTTGGTAGTATATTTAATTTTCTTAAAGGTAACATTCATTTTATGCTTAGAATGTCCGCCGTATTCCTTTCACAGCTGTTTCCAAACATGTGTATAGCAAGGATGAGACAACCGAGTAAAAAGTTATAAAAAAAGTTAGGATTGGGTGAAAAGTTTGGATGGCGGACATTCTAAGCATAAAATGAATGTTACCTTTAAGAAAATTAAATATACTACCAAAATAAATTTTTGTCACTTAAAAAAAATTGCTCGAAACTCTTATTTCATGGGTTTTTATGCTAGAGTGCCAATCATTGGGGGGGTGCCAAGAATAGTATAGTTTACCCTACTCGTAGACATTTTATGACTGATATTCTTGAGGTTGAAACCGGCACAAATTTTGTTATAAAAAGGATTCCTAAAGTGATTCAAAAAGCCCATTCCAGTACCGCCTTGTCTTTTATAATCTATTCTTTTATTTCACCTCTTGTCAGACAGGTGATCAGTACTAAGCTAAACCTAAAAGTAGGTTTCAAGGTGTAACTTACGAATCTCTCTACACCACACTTCTTCACACACACAGATTCACTTACGTTCGTTTAGAGACTTGTTGAGTTGAGGCATGTTGCAATTGTGGCTAAATACAATTTGCTGTAAACTGAGCTGCTCAATAGACAAAGTACTTTCAGTATTAGGTATAGTGGCGGCATGAAAATGTTCGTCGATTTTCAACTTTATTTGTTCAACGTATCACGATCACATACTACCTTTTGAAACTGAATAGACAGAATAGACCGATAAGTTAACGTCACAAATTATGTCAAAATGTGTTCATGATCAAGGCACTGGTGCAAGCGAAAACCAACTCTAAGGTGATGAACATTTTCATACCGCGACTGTACATTAGAACTCCTGGAATGGGCTGCAAAGTCAAGCTCCGAGCTGCCATGGAAGGCGTTATGTATGAATGTAGATAGATAGTTATTGTACATATGGCCTGTTGTTGAAACGTTTATTTTTAATAGAGTTATGTTATTAAATCAATATTGTGTTTTATTTGTACTTGCTATTTATTCACATTGGTTTAGTATATAGAGGACATGTACAAAGGCGAGCTTAACCCTGAGTAGAGTTTTCTTACAGCAAACCTTTGAGACTAGGGAGAGGTGACTATATAGGCAGGTTTGTGTACAATAAAACAATAGTAAAAAATAACAAAAATACATAAATGAATAAAATTACTAATAGGCAAAATAAATATAGGCATATAAATAATAAATTCTTCTTACAGTGTCATTGGTTCTTTCAAACCATTGTGGTAAGGGATTGTAAGTGCGCAACGGAGAGGCTCCTTTCGAGCACTCGACACAATGTTTTCGAATTTGTAGATTCTACTACACGCTGGTTTCCTTCACCATTTGAGAGTACTGGCATAGTGCACATATTTTTTTCTCTCGACAAAAACTTTTTGGTACACGACTTTATTTGAACCTACGACCGAAAGGCGTCTCAGGATTGGAAGGCGGACGCTACCACTAGACCACCTTGCTCTCAAATACCTATTCATATGCTCTTGTGGTTTAGGCTCACCACTGTCTAGTCTAGAGAGATATAGGATGGCTACCGAGTCTGAGTTAACAATATACATAATGTATATTTTCTATTGTTTGTGTAGTAAACGCATCTCAAAACTGTCTCTAGTGTTTCTAGCCTACCTAATACTTGTTTTACTCATTTTAAATCAAATTAATTTATCTCACGGAGGGCGCGGTGGGATTTTACGCAGCAAAATGCAAAACATCATTCGTAAGAGTGCATTCCCTTCGAAAAACTTTTCTAATTCGATATTTCTGGGTGGTTCTAGATATTCTAAATGAAATGAAAGAAAAGTTAGTTTAAAAATAACGTAAGTTTATTACATGTAATGAAATAAAAATATAATTATAAATTCCTTTTACATGTAAAGGTGTGTCCAGATCTTAAGATTTATTGTTTGCGTGTGCAGTGATGAGGACACGCCTTAAGAATATATTGCCATTGGACCGCATTATTATGCGTCCTTCATTACATTTTGGTACAAATTTTCATAAAATTTAAATGATATTAATGTGGATAATGAAGGCGTGAAACGTGTTTTTAAAAATTCAAGTTATAAAATAGTACTGATCTCTACACTTCTGCAATCAGAATCGGCATCGTTTAACCTACACTTTTTTTACTACTCTTGTTCTTATTAAATATATTTGTGGCTATATTTGTAAATAAGAGAAGATGCTAGACATAAAAAGATAGCACTACAAAAAAACTTGTTTTTTCTGTATTTTGGGTGATTGCTTCATTATGATATTTGAAGTAGAGCTTCAATCCAGGCCAATAGGAATATTTTTTATGAATTAGCTTGATACACGGCTTACAAACACATCTTTTTCACGCCATCTTTTCTAAGCAATGGTTTTGAATTGTACATTACATTAAAAACTAATAGAAATTCGTATTTCTTCGTCATGGAGATAAAATAGTTGAGTGCGATTCAAAACCCTTACTATTCACATATTGATTGTAGTGATTTTTGTTTGGTTTCATTCAAAGTTGGATGAAATAATGAACCCAACATTAAAAAAACAACTAAAATTTTAATGTTAACATCCTTATACCAAAATATATTATGTATTATGGCTCAGTTATCATTCCGAAGATACAATATATCTATATTATTAATATATTCTCGATATAATCTATGTTAGCCTAGACTTATATTTAGAGACGCTTGCAAGACTTATAGTTCGCAATGTGTCGTTATAAGAGATCTGTGTGTCGTTTTGAAATGTTCTTTTCACTCGATGCTCACAATTATTGATTAAAACTATTTGTATCAGTGGAACCGTTCCGTCACAATTCTATAAATAAACATACAATGATTTTGTACATACATAAAATTGATATTCACCGAAACAAATACATCCCAGCAGTCAGCGGTAACTTACTTGCGTCATAGCGTATCCATTTGCCGGCACAAACGATGCTAAAACATTATTGCGATTAACAAAGACCAAAAAATTTAATGCATACAACCTTTAGATTTTTTTACAATTTCCATATTTTAGAAATTAAGTAGGAGCAAAAAGAACATTACAAAATCGGCCAAAACCACGTTCGTTTGCAGTGCCACTGGCTATTTCTTGGCCAAATATAGGTTGAGGCATGATTGCACGAAAAAAAGGCTTTTTGACGAAGAAAGAACCAGCGGTGAAAAGAACAAATGCTCCTTTCAGAACTTTGGCGGAAACAGCAAGGCGAGTAGCATTGTTATGTATTTGGTAAGCGGATAATGAACTAAAATAGCCAATACCACCGCTACGGGCGGAGTAGACTGCAGCAAGCAAGTCTCAGCAAGATCCGGATACCAGACAGATAAGTGTATTTGGCCGTATTTTCGGTAAATATAGGCTTGTTTTGTACGCTTCTAAGCGCATGCCAAAGCGATACATCTACACATCTTGTAGGATCGTTGTCGCGTTTGTTTTTCGCTAGACAATTTTAGCAATCGCACGAGCGTTTTATACAAGCTAAAACGCGCCGAAAATTCGCCCAATTCTAGATAGATTTAAGATTATTTTTATAGCGGTGGTATGAGCTAAAAATAATTGTGCTAAGTAAACAATCTAAAAAGTTATTACACACTCAGTGTACCTTAACGGCGACATTTCTCAACCTCCTGATAAAATTGTCAATTTTCTATACAAAATAGGGAAGCAGTAGAATCACAGATTGCCAACTAAAAATTTCAGTGTTGAAGCAACAAAAAAATTAAACAAATTGGTAAGAATGCCACAGAGGGAGACTGACAAAACACATCATTTCGTAAAATAAAACTAAAATAAAAAAATTAAATACCTATGAGATATAAAGTGATGACTTAGCCCGTGCAGGCTTTATTTTTATTGGATTTAAGCTATGGGGGTTTAGAGAATATTTACAAAATGCTATTTCGCTCACTCACACATCCCGTGTTGCCAGCTCTAACATAAAATTATGATATTTTAAATTTAGTGCTGTATGTTAGCATACAAAATAGAATCTAACGTATGTTATGTTAACCTATCCTTCTTCAAAGCCAAACTATGTCTATCCTTTAAACACCAATGTGAACACTTTTTCTTTTATCGTATTGCTACCATATCGCGACTAATTTAAAAGCGTAAGAGACAAGACAAGCCAGTAACGATTCAAGATTTTAACCATACGAAGGTGGGTCTTGCCCAATCGGAATACAGCACATTATCATGTAAACAGTTTACACAGTACAGACTGAAGCTGGTGCGAATAAGTCGCGTGGACAAGTCTGAAGTTCGTACCGATGTCTGAGCATGTTTTTATTATTGATAGCTAAACATTTAGCTTAGTTCGCGACTGACACGCTTGCTTGCACCGACTACTGAACTGTTTTGGACTGGACTTCAGTTTGTTTGAGTGTTCGTGTGAACGTGTCCTAAGATGACATAGCGTATCGAAGACTGAATGCTACGGAAATGACGAACCAAAGTTGACCGCTACGTGGAAGCGAGACGTACGCGGCGACATATCTCTCTCACACACAGCGTTTTAGAAAAATGCTACATTCCGATTGGTTCCACCATAACTTTCCTTAACACACCAAAGACTAAAAATTTTAAACACGAGTTTTAGTTCATACTTCTTAAACAAATTAATCACCTTTCAAAGCGTGTTCTAATTCAATAGTGTTTGCCGTCCTGAGCAGTTTTTTAATTTCTAATATTGGCAAATACAACATGGTCCATTAAAATTATTTGATTTTACGGCAAACACAGAGCCCGAATATTAGACGAGTTCTAGCATTTAACATGTCTTAAGTTCTGTGCCTATATCCTCCTGCCTACTATTGCTACAGCCCGTCGCCATTGAGGTAAGCTCACATCATCATTGGCTGATATGACAGTGACAGTTTACCTTATTCAATCCAACGAGATCTGTATTGTTACTAGAGTCCGCACAAGATAAGACTGCGCGTGACAGATGGCGGAAAACATGAATAAAAACACTGGAAATATATCTTCCTATCACAAACATGCCTGAACTTGCATTGCGTTTAATGCGAGTTCATATTTGTGATTGGGACATATATTTCCAGTCTATTTTTTTACCATCCGTCACGCGCGGAGTTATCTTGCGCTGGGTTTAGCGGATGCTCATAGGTTGGGTCTTAGGAACCGAGCATTAGAGGGGGTTTAGGCATACAACCGCCCCTTTTATACGGAAACGAGTTTGACGAGCTCTCGATATAACCATGCGACTATGAACATAATAAGGCTCATAATTTACACAATGTTACATACGATTTATGTTACATTCTTTCATAAAATACATGTAAAATACCTACATGCGATTTATTTTCGTTGCAATAACGATTTAGTAAAATTCAATTTACCGAAAGAGGCAGTGATTTGATTGTTAATGTTAACTGTTTATCGCAATACATTTCTTTTTTTTCGTCTATAGCATAGTCGATATAATATATAACTTTTGAAACTATCATGGTTTTTAACACTATTTTTATGAAACAACGGGATATTTACCATGATTACATTTTTATGAGTTGACTTCCGATATTTCGGCACAGTTGCATGCACCATGAAATGAAATTGATGATGAAATTTAATCATGGTAAATATCCCGTTGTTTCATAAAAATAGTGATATAATATATGTACAAATATCGGATAAAAATGATTTAAGATTATCCGTCACCAGGAGTTTAACCTTTGAAAACATTAAGTTTATTGCAAAGCTGATTTAAAAACTTCACCTGTTATAACTAGCGGCACATAACTTGAGCGGTGAGCGATACGCGCTGCGCATGCGTCGTAGTGTGCCATGTCGCGCACACTGGATGTGTGGATGTGTGCAGAGTGTCCTATTGGTTCAGAGAGCGGAGTGCGACTGGAGAGCCAATCAGCGCTACGCACGCCCGCCCTTTATACCGCGAGCCTCCCTCAGGTACCTTATTTTGACTTCAGCGCAATAACGGTCAGCGCTCAAGTTATGTGCCTCTACATATTCAAGGGTGATTTACAGTCAAACCACGATATTTAGTGGATTGACTTTTACAAAGGCAATTTAAGAAAGTTTTGTTACAACTCGTCTATTACAAGGGTGATTTACAGTCTAACAACGATATTCAATGAATTTCGTAATTACAAAGGCGATTTATAACTTTCGTGTATAAGAAAGGCGAGTTACGCTTTGTAGAGGTTTAGTGTCTATGCACTCTATGCCGAAAGTAAGCGACCCGAAGTTCGGCATCATTACACCTCTAATGCTTTTTGAATTACTGATGTGTCATCTGTAATTCCGACATTACGTTGCGTTATAGCGTCTAGCCGAACTTCGGTCGGCATATATTCAGCGGCAACTTAATCTGTAGAGCACACATTATACGCGACCAAAGTTCGGTTCAATTAGTCCATATTTCGGGTTTGTCTCCTAATGGAACCCTAACAGGAGCATTTTGTTTTGCTTCTGTCTGTCCAACTGTTTAGAAAACACACCACACAGCTCGACAGCTCTGATGACTACCCATACAAAGTTACGGAACTGAATTTCTGCCACGTAAGTTCTGTACTAGTGGTGTGTCATATCAGCCGAATACGTCGGAACGTAAAATGAGCCGCGGAACATCGGTCGCGTACCTTCGGCATAGTGTGTTCAGACTATAGAGGCTTATAGGGTCGGGATCAGGCGGTGAGCGGCGCCGTGGGTTATAACTCCATGTCGTGCGCTTCGTCGTCGCTGAACTCGCTCATGGAGCTCTCAGTGTCGCTGGCGGCGCCGTTGGCCTTGGAGGCCGAGCCCACGCCGGCGCCCGTGATGGCGTCCTTCTCCAGGAGAGCCTCTTCCGTCGCGAACCGCCGCACGTACTCTGCAAAAACAAAACATTTACTGTGAACTACCACGGTTGATGTAGACTACTGTGGTCACTGTAGCAACTTAGACTATTGTGGTTACTGCAGGCTGCTGTGTTAACGTATCAGACCGATATTTTATTTGACTGGCCTCTAGCTCAGTTGGTAGTAGCTCTGCCTTCTACAAGCTCTGCTTAGTTTGGGGCTGGGTAGTGTTGTGTGAATTGTCCACAATATTTATTATTATTATTATATTCGACTTTATTGTCGAATATCAGTATTCAGTATTCAGTATATTTATTGCCTTATTATGTATGTAAATATAACAGTGTCAGATCTTAGAACTAATTTTTGAATCAATACATAATTTACCCTGTAAGGGTGTTGCAATACTGGAGAAGCGGGCCGATATGATTATAATCACGCAGATTTGTAAGCAGGTTTAGTATAAAATGTTATAAGGGTTATTTATTATTATAGTTAGTCTTTTTGTTCGTCGTTAAAGAACTCGTCTAGTGTGTAGTAATTTTTTTGTAAAAGCATCTCTTTAATTTTTTTTTCAAAAATGTTGTATTTTTCTAGATGTTTGATGTTTTCCGGAATCTTGTTATATATTTTAACCGCCATAACATTTGGTCCCGAGCTGTGTATCTTTAAATTAGATGTAGGTAGCACTAGGTTATGCTCATACCTACTTTTAAAGCTTGTAATAGACGAGTTGTTACAACTCGTCTATTACAAGGGTGATTTACAGTCTAACAACGATATTCAATGAATTTCGTAATTACAAAGGCGATTTATAACTTTCGTGTATAAGAAAGGCGAGTTACGTTTTGTAGAGGTTTAGTGTCTATGCACTCTATGCCGAAAGTAAGCGACCCGAAGTTCGGCATCATTACACCTATAATGCTTTTTGAATTACTGATGTGTCATCTGTAATTCCGACATTACGTTGCGTTATCGGTCGGTCGAATACTTTATGGATACGATACGTTACTGTTATAGGAATCGAATTCAAATTCAAATATGTATTTTATTGAGTAGAATCGCAACGATCACTTTGAAACGTCTTAAAGCTAGATGAGTGTAGGTGCCAGTTCCACGCGACTAAACCTAGAAGAACAGGCAACAAACTACGGCTTGGTTAAATAAAATCATAATAATAGTGCGATCGAACATGGCAGACTCATCATCGGCACTGCGTGAGCGGTGTGCGGTTTCCGCAAGTAGGTCGCTGGCGGGCCCTTTTTACGTGACGCTTGACACGTGTTGCTCGAACGTTTTTAGGTTCTACAACACGCCCCGGATTCCTTCATCGTTGAGAGTACTGGTATAGTTCATATACATTTTTGGACAGAAAAACTCATTTTGTGATAAGCGTACTGAACTAAACACCATAATTGTATCAATAAAAAATCGGTAATTTTATTGCATTAAAGACGGGAGTAAAGAGAGGCTAACTATTGGCCTCGTGCACAAGCTCAAAGTCGCGCAACGAGCTATGGAGATAGCTATGCTGGGAGTTTCACTACGTGATAGAATCAGAAATGAGGATATCCGTAGAAGAACCAAGGTCACCGACATAGCTCGTAGAGTTAGTAAGTTGAAGTGGCAATGGGCAGGCCATATAGCTCGATGAACCGACAACCGTTGGGGAATAAAGGTTCTCGAATGGCGACCACGAGCCGGAAGACGAAGCGTAGGGCGCCCACCCACCAGATGCACCGACGACATTGTTAAGATCGCGGGAAGTCGATGGAGCTCAGAATCGTCCTTCCTGGAAGTGTGTAGGGGAGGCCTATGTCCAGCAGTGGACTACTTCAGGGTGATGATGATGAAAGACGGGAGTTGTTTGTCGTTTGGTTGTTCTGCACTGTAGTTGCTACAGTCGTGTATATACAGGGTGTCCCAAAATTCAACGATAAGCCGGCACCAGAGGATGGACCTACGAATGACTATTCGAGAAAAAAAAATACCTCTACTTTTTTTTAAACATTTTCCAACAACAAAAATCTATTTTGGGCACATAGTAGAAGTGATTACTATTAACAACAACTTATGAAATTTGGTTCTTGATTAGAAAAAGTGTTATTATTTTTTTTTTGTGGCTAGTTTTCCTAAAGTATTATACCATTTTAAAATCTAGGTTAGTTGCGCTAATTTTTTAAAAAACGTGCCATAGTAGTGTCCATATTTTTTTTTTACACTACGATGACTTAAAGTTTACTGAACGTTAAAACCTTTCAAAATTTTAGGGAAATAATTTTTTTTGGTTGTTTTTTTGTATAAAACTACGAAAATTCTGTAATTTTCAAAGATTATGGTGAATAGTAGTACTACTTAGGTTGCCGATACAAACAAAAAAACTGAAATATTTGAAAAATTGTGGTCATGGTAGTTAAAAGTGTCATAAGGGGTATACATTTTCGAAGAATTTCCATTTTTTTTAAGTAATTTAAAAAAAAGTAGAGGTATTTTTTTTTTCTTTTTTTTTCTCGAGTAGTCATTAGTAGGTCCATCCTCTGGTGCCGGCTTATCGTTGAATTTTGGGACATGTTGTATTTACCGGAGACTTTCTTCTTGTAGTCCTCCGGCTTGTGCAGGTACATGGCGGCCGCGTCGCCGTTCAGCGGGTCGATGGGGTTGGGGTAGGTCAGCAGCTGGGGGAGGAACGACTCGAAGATATTCGACAAGTCTGAAACACAACAGGCACGAGTTTTATTCAATACAATCATCATCATCATCATCAGCCTGAGGAAGTCCACTGCTGGCCAAAGGCCTCCCCGACACATTTCCAGGAAGAACGATTCTAAGCCCTTTCCATCCACCGACTTCCTCGTCAGTCCATCTGGTGGGTGGGCGCCATTCGAGAACCGTTAATCCCCATCGGTTGTCAATTTTCCGAGCTATATTCCTCTTCTTATCATGTCACTGATTCTTTCGAACCAAGTGTGATGAAAGGATTTTAAGCGCCTCAAAGAGGCTTCTTTCGTGCACTTGAGACATATATTCGAACTTTTTAGCTTCTACTATATGCCGGTTTTCTCACGATGTTTTCCTTCACCGTTTGAGAGCACTGGCATAGCGTACATAAATTTTTGGGCAGAAAACTCATTGGCACACGACTGGATTTGAACCCACGACCTTAGAATCGGAAGGCGGGGCCGCTACCAATTGGCCGCCAGCGCTCTCTCGAGCTCTTCGAGCTATATGACCTGCCCATTGCCACTTCAACTTACTAATTCTAAGAGCTATGTGTATTAAATACAATACTAGTTTATATTTGTAGTTCGTATCACTACGAATAGAGACTGCAATGCTTATTTACTTCATCATTATCAAATAAATAGATTTTTTGAATTCAATCAAGAGTCCCTATGAAATTTCGGTTTCTATAAAACCAAAATAATTTAATATCTAGCTAGATTATGGATTACAATAGCTGACTGGCGTCTCAGCTCAGTTGGTAGTAGCTCTACCTTATGCACCAAAGGTCATGGGTTCTGTCCCCACCGAGTACAAAATTTGTGTGGTGATCACAGATGTTTGTTTTTATACATATTATATCAGCTCTCTGGTTCCCATAAAATAAGCTCTGTTTAATTTAGGGCTAGATAGTGTTGTGTGGATTGTCCACAATATATTTCCAATTGGAAGACTCACCGTAGAGAGCCGTCCATGCTTGGTTGATGACGTCAAGACAGACAGTCCCGGAGACCTCGTCTATGTTGGGATGGTAGACTTTGTTCATGAACCCTATGGACGGGGACTTGAAGGGGTAGTGGTCAGGAAGGTGGACCCTCACACGCCACACTCCACCCTCGTACGGAGCTGGAAAACATAAATCGGTCGACGAAGTTATAGTATTTTTGAAAGGTAACATAAATATTGAGACATCTATTACAAACATCTTTAGCTTCGGGCTCGATGTGAAATGGCAGAATTTACTAATTTATTTATTTATATTTAGTGGAGAACTATTTAACTATTAGTTAAACAACAAATTAGATTTAGAGAGTAGCATTCTCACGGGAAGCAATTCTAATTTCTAATTTGAGTTATTCCCCCAATACAAAATGCAAATTCAAATGCCTTGACGTCCCGCGATGGAGTGTATTGTGCATTGACTATAATTAGTGATGGAAAACATTGTTTCATCCGATAGACCTACCACAAACTCTGTATGGCTCTGGTTTTGAGTCTGTGTGAGTGCCGTCTAAATAAAGCCTACGTCCGAAATGTCATAGACAGCTATAACACACTGACTCAAAACCAGATACATAGCCAGACAGAGCTTGTGGTGAGCCTTATGGTATAGATAGACTTCAAAACTTGAAATTAATTCTCGATAAAACGGGACGTTGTCAGCTGAATGAAAAACTACGTGCATGGCTGGAAGGAACGAATAATAAATAAAAATGCGTCACAGCGTAGTAACGTGGTTCGTCAGAGGTGAACTATTTCAGTTACGAAAACTAAAGTACGACATAACTTAAATCGATGAATCCATTGTCCAATATTCCTGCAACAAAACTGTTTATCCATCAATGTTATTTCTAGAAATATTCTGGATATCCTGTAGGCGGGGGTAACTCCAGGTTTATTTTGACCTAATTTATAAGAACTAGTTTCATCCAGCCCCACGTTTCGCCCCCAAATCTGAAAAATGGGGGCAAACGGTAATACTTATGTCCGTTCCCCCCACGTTTCAGAAATGGGGGCCGACGGTACTATTTTAGTACCAACTGCTGCCGAATTTTATCATAGTCACCTCTTTATAAATAAGCGTTTTAATAACAGTTAATGTACAGGGTGTCCGCCGGCAGATTTTCGGTTTTAAAAATTCATATAAATTAAACAAAAACTGCTAGGGTAAAAAACATTTATTTATCGCAAACCTAAATCGTGCGGACGTGATACTTAAAAATAACACTGTCCAAATGGCGACCGTTTTGTCGCAAGCACTCATCAAGTCTATACCGCATATTGGTAAAAACTCGCTGGCAGAGCTCGGCCGAAATTTCTTGGACATCTTGCCGTTTATTTTTTCTTCAATTATTTTTGGAGAGTTATTGTAAGCTCTAGCCTTTAGATATCCCCACATGAAAATGAGCTTCGTCACTGAAAAAAATTTTGCCCAGTCGCGCAGGGGTCCCAAATCGGTCGATAAGCGTTTTGGCATAGACTTCTCTCGTTAAGTAATCTTCTTCTTTCAATTGTTGCACAATTTGCAATTTGTAAGGGTGGAAGTTGAATTGACGCTTCAATATTTTATGTAGGTACTATGGTTTTAAGCCAGTAGAAGCTGCCAGCTTCCTAACGGACTTGCGTGGATTTTTGAGAATTTCTTCTCGAACGGTGTTGAGGTTTTCAGGTGTCGCAACAGAAGTTGGTGGACCCTGTGGACGAATGTTTAACGTCGAGCCCGTTTTTCTAAACTTCTGTACCCACGATGAAATTAGTTGGGTGGACGGTCCATCACTAAAACGATGAATTTTGTAATGTGAACAAAACGGTTGCCTTGCACCTAGTAGAGAATCACCACCCTTAAAGTATGCTTCGACAGCGAACGCGCGATGCGGTCCTTGCCACTGACTCATCGTTACTGACACGTCCGCAATCCTCACGCTCCGATTAGTACCCCCCGCACCTCCCTCATGCGTTTCGTTCATGCACAAGGCGATTTTGCATGCGAAAATTTCCCGGCGGACACACTGTATAATATCTTATTTGATACATAAAAATAAATAACTTACTTCCTGGTGGGCCGAAGAATTTGACGCAGAACTCGTTGAGCCCTCCCAATATTGTCACCTCGTGTTTGCTTTCAATACTGAAGGGAACCGTAGTCAGGAAATACTTTTAATATTGTAAAGGAAACAGAATTAATTTCATATTCTGTTTTTTTTTTTGAGGCGATGGGCTTGTATCTTGGCATAATGTATGAAATATCATCTCATTCCATGACATCCAACAACGTCATATGATGAAAAGAGTGTTAGACATGAATATAGATGAATATACAGGTAGAGGTAGGCCTAAGAAAATATGGATGGATTGTGTGGGAGATGATAATTGTCCAAGAAAGGAGTGAGTACTCAGAAAATGGAAGAAAAATACACGTTGTGCCAACCCCACCGTGCAGTGGGTTAAGGGCAGAAAGAAAAGATCATTATCCACAGCCCGACTTTACCCAATGCTGGGTATAGGCCTCCCTTAGTTTGTGCTATCTACCACGATTCCTGTAGTATAGCCAGTCTCATCTTGCTTCAGGTCCTACGCTTTTGTACTGCTAATGTTAATATGTCTTCTTTTTCTTATTGTGTCAATAGTTCTTTCGAACCAGTGTGGTAAAAGGATTTGAAGTGCGCCTCAAATAGACTCCTTTCGTGTTGGTTTGTACCAAAATATGTACCCGACTAAATATTTACAAGGTACACTAAGTTACATACACAACCAATTTGAAACACACAACTAATTTGAATTTGAATAATACACACGATGCATTTGGATAAGGATGAGAGATAGAGACCTTTGAAAACCCCTTCATAAACCCTTTGAATGGGTTGATCAGACTTGGTACCAGGAGAACTGAAGGAATCCATAGTGCCTGAAGACTAAATTAGTGCAGCCAATTTAATTTACATTTTATTTATCAATCCCTTTATAATAGGCGGCATGGGCAAACGCGAGCAAATTATTTTTTCCTGGTGACCAGCACACGTCATTAAAAGTAAAGTAAAGTAAAAAGTTGTTTATTTTTCCTTCACAATATAAGTATTTGCGGCTTAGCTCTAAAATGAATGAAGCGCGTGACGTCGTGAACCTCAACTGAACCATGTGTAAACAATGAATGTGCGTCTGTTATAGATAGTGCAATTCACGAAGACGCGCCCCTCGCGGGGTGCGGGGAGCTTGCTTCGAGCGGCAGTCGCGAACCGTAGTCTATTTATTGTAGTGTGCGTGTGCACTCATAGGTAATAAGTGTGTACCGATAACACTCAAACATTGACGGAAGCTTGCACACAAATACTATAAACGGTTAGGAGGAATAGTGGGGCGCGCCTTCGTGGATTTCACTATCTATAGCAAAGGTATACGTTTGTTTCATCAGCTAGCTGTATAAAAAAAAAAAAAAAACAACCGAATTGAGAACCTCCTCCTTTTTGATAGGAAGTCGGTTAATAAATGATAAATGATAGGATAGTTTCGTTGACCTACAACTATGAAATTTGGCAAGTACCGTTTTAGACTGCACGTATAAAGAAAAAGCTGAAAACTATACATTTGCAATAAATCATAAAAAAAAACAGGGTGCTATCCTTCTCATCTTCCTTCCGTTTTTTTCGGCGGTCCATATTTTATGACTTAAATATAATAATGAGACATATGCTGTCGCTAACCTACAAATTTTCTGACTAGGGAATAGGCACTCGGAGATTTGAGTCTGGTACTGCAAACTAGGATGTTATGATATAAAGGTATGATTACTAGTCAGAGATCTTTAGACGGTTTTTTATTACATACATAAAATCAGGCATCTTTCCCATGAGGGTATGCAGAAATCACAGATTTTCACTATGATCCTGACATTATGTAAGTACCTCTTTCGCTTCATTCACTCTCAAACATTCTTCAATACATGCTCGTCAATTTAGGGAACTCTTAACCTGGCCTTTCTCTAAAACGTCTGCTATTATATTTAGGGCATTTTTGTGGGTTTTGCCATCTTAGAGTAACGCTATCCGTCAGTTGCATGAAAAATATTTGAAATATTTTTTTAAATAAGGTTTTTTTTAAATTTATTTAAAAGGCTTTGTCGCTAAGCGTCCACAAGTCTAAGGTTAATGAACAGAATTTGTCGTCACGTGTTTTGGACGCATAAAATCTAAGCAGGCGACAATCAAGAGAAGATTTCTTCCAAAGAAGTCTTAATCTGCATTTGTAACTAAAATGTGAATTTTCTTCAGGAACACAGAGGGATAAGTCTACTAAAATGGGTTATGCAAACGTATTAGACAACATGGACCGATCGATGGTTCAACTCATGTCAGATAAATTATGGAAGTTGACAGTGACATGGGCCAATCGATCGGGCTGGATGTTACGAACTGCATAGTGCACAAAGTAAAATTATATTTATATTCTTGAACAATGGTCTTGGCGATTTTATCAACACCAACCCCAGCTGCACTACTTCAGGAAACATCATGTCCAAGAACTTTATTCTCCGTACATTCCTACGCAGGACGTACGCAACAAGACATAATATGCTCTTAAAATGTCAAGTCTCTACGAGCGGTTTAGGCTGTGCGTTGTCAGGGCAAGTAGGTATTCAAAATAATTCGGGATCGAACGAATAAAATTTAAATTGACTTTGACCCGACCCAAGTACAGCTAGAATAAAAGGTTGGAGATGTGAACGCACCCACCGGGCTAGTCAACTTGCCGCCGCCCCGCGCCGCCGATACCTTTTCAATTTCAGACTGCCATTGAACTTCATGCAAGGGACGACTAAGGATGAGAGGTCATACATTTTAATTTATTATTTTTTTAAACGAATATATTTTATTTTTATGACCAATAAATAAACTCAAACTCAAAAATTTTTTATTCAGTACGATGCAAGAATCACTTTGAAACGTCTTAAAGCTAGGTGAGTCTAGGTGCCAGTTCCACGCGACCAAGCGTAGAAGAACAGGGGGCTAATTCTCGGGCCGATCTCGATCATTTTGAAATTTTATTTTATTGCTTCTTTTTACAACCCGGCACTTTTTGTACGTTTTCCGTATATCGTAGCTGTCGAGGCTTTTACGAAGAGGTCGTTGATGAATTACTCAAGGAAATAATCCATTCTCTCTTCGAAAAGAAGCAATTAAATAAAATTTCACAATGATCGAGATTGGCCCGAGAATTAGCCCCCAGGCAACAAACTACGTCTCGGTTCCTACCGTTTTTTTATATGATCCTTTTACAAATCAAAAATAACATTTATATGACGTACTTATACGTTTTTCACAATATTGAATAATTGGTTTACAATGTATATAAGACTGTACGAAATAATCATCAATGCAATGAAACTTAAAAAAAAAAAGCGATCTCTTTTGGTTAGGAATAGTACAAGTCACCCATCAAAATAAAGTCCGCACAGGCTAACTCAGTTGACGGTAAGGAATGAGCAAGCCACGCCACGAGAGCCTCACTACCTCACTAGCGAGTACGAGTTTGAAACCAGATCGGCCGTCTATGAATTTCAATCGGCTTTCAGACGGTCATTGACCTCTATCGGTACAATGGCCACTAAAATCAGAGAACAATAAAATTATTCGAAAGATAAAGTGAAAAACGTTACCGCGGGGTCACACTATAAAAGTACATTTTAGAGAACCATTACTACTCCGATAAAAATGATCACATACCTACAGCAACAGAATCCATTGGTTCAATAAAACAGGGTGTAATTTTCAATCATAAAAGTAAAAGATTTTTGTAAAAAATAAATATACAGTTTTTGTTTTCTTTTAAATCGAGGGCATAACTCCTTCTACGACTTTTCCCTAAGTCTCGTGGTTTCGAACTTGGCCATCACCTTCCTTCTCCAAAAACCACCCTGTATAATGGCAATCATCCCAGTATGTTTTCCTACCGGGAATACCTTGACGGCATCGACTATGAGGGACCCAGTCAGGTTTAGGTTATTTGGATTCAAACTTTACTTTACGTAGAACTAAC
This sequence comes from Thera obeliscata, assembly GCA_947578465.1. NCBI lineage: Eukaryota > Metazoa > Arthropoda > Insecta > Lepidoptera > Geometridae > Thera > Thera obeliscata. Next base: position 24,793,257 of record OX387918.1, on the reverse strand, counting down.
AATAAGTACAAGTTATATCTTAGACCCAAAAATATTATTCTTGCAAATAAAATGATTTGATATCATTAACTATCCAGAATTTTCCTCGTAAAAGAGGAAAATACCGAAATAACCAAGGAGTGATTCAACCGAACTAATTAAACGTTTGTTCAGTGTTCCTCACCACAGAATGATAACATGTCATGTACAATCGCCTGCAATACTCATGTAAATTGTATATTCTATACTAGCGGCCAACCGCGGCTTCGCTCGCCCCGTTCCCGTTTCTGTTTCGGGATAAGAAACACGACTTTCTATATAGATTATCTCCTCCATAGTTGGACTCTCGCTGATCGTGACACCTTCTCATTCTGAAGCCACCCGTTGTACGGAGCGGTTAGTGGCTTGATGGAGTACTTTATGCACCAGAATTTCCAGACGCTCTGATATCTGGTAAGACGAGAACAAGCCGTCATTTCCCATAGAACAAGTTCTGCTTAGTTTGGGGCCAGATAGTGTTGTGTGGATTGTCCCACAATATTGATTTATTTATCTATCGAATGCCGTTCAATCTGAATATCCATCAATTTTTGCAGATGGCTGTACCTTGCGGTCATACCGAATACCTACATAGTATAATAATTATATGCAAAGGGTTAGAATTTTCACTAGTTATTATTAAGTCAGCAGATACGTTCGACAAATAATAAAATTGACTTGAAAACTTTGGTGTCGCTTGATATTTATTTAAATTAAAATTTAAAGTGCGCAGTAAAACAAATAAATAAATATTAGTGAACTTATAACACGACGCTATCTAGTGAAAATTAACTTGTTAGATTTATTGTGACTTTAAAATCCAAGATGATGATTTTGTTCAAGTGTTGTGTGTCAACAAAATTACATGTCCCTAGCGACGCTGGCAGGACAGATAATTGGATATCTCGGACAGAAATGCTCTCGAGTCCGAAGCCGTCTAGAACTCAATGGACCTCTCCGACGGAAGGTCTCTCTATTCCGGCACCGTCTAGATCTAAATGGACCTCCCGAACAAAACTGTTCGCTAGTCCTAAACTATCTAGATCTAAATGCATGTCTCGGACAGAATTTATGCCTAGTCCGGAACCGTCTAGATCGCAAGGGACCTCTCAGACGGATCTATTTTCGAGTCCAAGACCGTCTAGATCTCAATGGACCTCTCGGACAGATCTATTATCGAGTCCGAGACCGTCTAGATCTCAATGGACCTCTCGGACAGATCTATTATCGAGTCCAAGACCGTCTAGATCTCAATGGACCTCTCGGATGGAATTGCTATCGAGTTCGAATCTGTCTAGTTCTCAATGGGCCTCTCGGACAGATCTGCCCTCGAGTCCGAACCCGTCTGGATCTCAACCTTCTCTATCTGAGGAGTGGCAGAGGTACGTATATAATTATTTCTAGGGGTTTGCCTTTTCGCGATACGTGCGATTTAGCTTAATTCAATTAAGACCAGAACTACCCGATTAACTAATAGTTTAGTAGTAATATACGTTGAACAAGTAACAGCGTAAGCGTATTAGTAGCATAATGTGTCGTAAGACGTCAATCTACTTGCGCTATCGAAAAATGTGTGACAACTTTACCATTATTTTTATTTACCTGGAAGTTATAAGCCTTGCCCTTCGACATGCTCAAATCGGCGTAAAGCGCCACCTTAAGTTAAGCTAGAGGCCGACTAAGGAAAATGATATTCAGTGACCGATCACATTGTGCATTTGAATTTACGTCACTGATTAAGCACAGTACTTGATCTACACCTACTATAACCACTTGGGTTTTTCGCATTAGACGAAATGAATCACTTTTCATTTTTGTTAGAGAAGATTTAAAAGCCCGGCAAGTTCGGCAAGTTTATCATCCGCACTTGATGTGCGGGCAGGTTTTTCCGCAAGTAGGCCGCTGGTGGGCCCTTTTTGCGTGACCCTTGACACGTGTTGCTTGAACTTTTTTAGGTTCTACAACATGACGGTTTCCTCACGATGTTTTCCTTCACCGTTTTGACAGTACTGGCATAGTGCACATACATTTTTCGACAGAAACTCATTGGTGGATTTGAACCCACGACCTTCGGATCGGAAGGCGGGGCCACTACCACTAGACCACCAGTGCTCTCTGATTTAAAAGCCCTAGGTCAGGGTGAAATTATTAAACTAATTTTATGCAGAGGGTGTACAATTTGGTAATGCACTTATGGTAGCAGCTTAATTGAGGAATAAGGTCATTTGTTAAAAGATAATTATGGCTAGTCAATGATAATTAGATATGAAATTTAGGTAAAGTTTTCATAGTACAAGCTTTACTTAGCTTGGCTACAAAATGTCTACAATATTTGTTTTTTTCAGGTTTGAGAGTTTCAGACCCACTCCCCAACCAAGGAAACCCAGCCGTGACCCGGCAGTACCCCCAAGGAATTTTAGAAAGACTGGAGCACCTACACAAACTCCACCCCTGTTGCCTATTAAAAATCCAAGATGTATTGTAGCGCCAAGGGTGAGGCTGGATAGGTGGACCGAGAGAAATGAAGGTAGAAGGAATTGGGCAGCCTCACCCCCGTTGCCGAAGAAAAATCAAACACTTATGGCAGCACCACCCCCGTTGCCGAAAAAGAAACGAAACCCGAGGTTAGTTTTCTCTACCATACTGATTTTATAGGTTTATACCTCAAAAGAGAAAAGTTGAAAAACAAAATTATGATGAAGTATTGTTTGTCGACCTTGTAGTGAGAACTTATTGACATGGTAGGTAAGTAGGGACCTAGTTCATTCAATGGATTCAATAATAGAGATATAGGTATACCTATACATGCATTGCTTAGTATTGAGTTTTATAACAGAACAAAGCTTATAGATAGTGCAATTCACGAAGACGCGCCCCTCGCGGGTGCGGGGAGTTTGCTCCGAGCGGCAGTCGAACCGTAGTCTATTCATTGTAGTGTGCGTGTGCACTCATAGGTAATTAGTGTGTACCGATAACACTCAAACATTGACGGAAGCTTGCACACATATACTATAAACGGTTAGGAGGAATAGTGGGGCGCGCCTTCGTGGATTGCACTATCTATACATGGATATTCACTATTCCTGCAGTATGAATAGCAAATTTTTAGAGAGATTTAAGATTATGATAGACGAGATGATTATTTTTGGTGAGTGCCAAATATGATCACTATGTGTTGATGCCAAAAACAAACAGGTGGAGGATTTTGATGGTGACCAGACAAAACATTTGAGTACTTTTACACAGGCATGTTATGTACACTAGGTTCCTCAGCGTTTTAGGTAACATACCTTAATATCACAAGAAAAATGGTAGTGAGGTAAACTATTTAAATTTAGGGTAAATTTAGCAACCAAATTCATAAATTGTTTAGTTTGACAAAAACATTTTTTTCCTGCTAATATTCGACTGATTTACTAAATATGAATCATGGAAACAAAGCAAGCAACAATGAACTGGTACACTATTATTTTCTATTCAATGCATAAAAATATGCATTGCATCGAGTGTAAGGCCGTAACACGACTAAAAATGCGCAATTGAGACCATGGCCTAGATAGATCCTATATTACGAAATATACAATCTAGTAGACACGGAAGAGCAACGTAACGTACCTACTACGTGATCTATCTACGCGCGTTATATATAGATATAGCCCAACGGGCTGTACAAAGAATGCACGCACCTTCGTAGATCCCTAGCCAAAGGTCTCGTCTTTACGAAACGTTAGAGTGAAATGATGATGAAATAACCAGAGTCCAGATACACACCCCAAATCGATTTAGCCAAGGGTAGTGACAATCAGCTGATGGCCCTTTGCTACTTATTTACATGATGGCCCTCGAACGCAATAGGCTCTTTGTAATGACGATAACAAAGAAAGGATACAGTTTGATGACATCTGTGTCCATGCGACGTTTTCCAGCGCTCGGTGACGACATCTTCGTGATCTATTACAAATAAATCACAATATCGAACACGAACACCAGATAAAACTCACACCACTCAGCGAAACTAAATTTTCGTCCACCAGCAGCAGTCAGAAAAATAACATTGTAGAAAAACAATGGACACAGAAACTATAGACAAAAAATTCGAAGATGATGTGTAATTGCCCAGACTAGCCAACATTTAGAAACAAAAACATTTAGTCAAGGCACTCTTTAGACGATCAGTAAATCATCAATCAATCTCATCAATATTTCTTAAAAATCCATAGACACGTATTGCCTTGTCAATTTGTCATTGGCAAAGAAGAAAATAAATATCTAAGCGTCAAACAAAAATTAAAAGTTTATTCTATTGTCAATGCCTCATCATCAGCGAAAAAAAAACTGCGTGTGTGTGTGTTCGAGTTCGAGGAAGAATATTTTTATTCGGTTGTAATTTTATTTATAGATTTATTTCGCATGCATCTAAAAACCAGAAATTATTCAATAGTCGGTAAGGTGTGAACTACGACGCTGTGTCAGCGTACGGCGATTACGGAAACATGTGTTTTGATGTGAACATCAAGTCGTGATTTAGGACAACAAAATTCTAATTAATCTAAGGATTCCGATGCTGGGCTGTGCCTGTACTGATAAAGGGGCATTGTTATTGTTGTCGGGCGTTGTTTTGTGAGTTTGGTTGAGTGCGGTGACCGTGGGAGTGATCAGAGTGACATTTCCGGCTGCGATGGGGTTCCTACGGTGAATTCGTAATAAGCTGACGTCCTGCAGGCATGGCGAACCCTGGGATCGGGGCCTCGTTTGACCCCAATGATATGACCAGGTTCGTCCTACATCAATCATTTCACCACATTCATGAAACTACCAATGTAGGTAATTTATTTGGTTTCTTCAAGTGTGTTTCTATTTGTAAAGTTAATACAGAATAAAGTGTACTCTTCTAGAATTGAACATAACTCTGACTACCAAATATCTTGAGAGATCTGAGGTTCAGATAGTTAGTCAGGTTTTCCTTCGCTGTATAATAGATTTATATGAAAAATAAAATATACAATTGTAATAGCCATTTTCTGATCCTGTAGCTTTTGAGTGAGCTTAATCTGCTCACAAAACACACACAAAGTTTTTGGAGCTAATTGTGCTACTAGAAATCCAGTGCTCTCACTAAAGTAATGTTGGCTGTTATAGACTAATCAGCTCGTATTTGATAAATATGCAGATAAACTGCATTCACATCGTTAACACAGATCCAACAGGTCAGGTGTTATGGCATGGCAGCATTCAACCTTAGCAGAATTAATGCTGCTAAGCCATAACACCGCCATGACTCAAAGGAATAGCGATATGTTGTCATTTAATATATTTAATAAAATTTCTAAAGACATTACAGAGTTACTATTAAAGCAGTTTATGAAAAAGCTTAATTTGTGGCTAGTAGACAAATGTTTTTATAGTATTGTAGGCTTAAAATTTGGTAAGAATTGAATGAACTTTTAGGTAGGTACCAAAATATTGTCTCACTGCATGTCAATTGTTACACAGTCCATACCAAAAATTATGAATTTTGAAGATTGAGTAGCTTGCACTCCAACAAACAAACTTTTAAGTTTGTATGAAAATTGCTTTATACAAGCAACATTGAGCAGGGATCCACTCGTCTATATTTCTGAAAGCACTGGTATTGCTGATGTGACCATAAGAAATAATTTTCCATGTACATTATTTAAAAGTGCTAAATTTTTCATTTAATGCCACCCAAACATACATTTTTTTTTTTGCATTTTAGCCATAACATTCTTTGACATTATCACATACATAATTATATTTATTAGTAATTTTTTTTGCAATTTTACCATAAAAGACATAAAACTCACACTGTCCGAATCATCCTTCTAACTTGATAATGATGTTCCAGCATGATTAGGTGTTCAATGACTTTGAGTTTTAATGACTATAGAAACTTTAAGTTTGCTTTTCATATTCACATACTATGTAATCCTAGAGCACACCTTATATTGTATTCTTGTCAACAGTTGGTACTTCCATGATCTCTCCCGCGCAGAAGCCACTCGATTGCTCCTCAACGAGACTGAAAGCGGAGTCTTTCTGGTCAGGGACTCCAAAACAATAACGGGAGACTATGTGCTATGTGTCAGGTAAAGTTTATAAAGATCACTATATTTATTTACCAAAAAGATTACAAAGTACCTGAAAGTCTGATCAATCCCCGTGACTACAGTGTAAAAGAGTTGATGAACCTTTGCCGAACCTTGAGACAAAAAACATGGCATGAAAGTATGCATTGGAACTGAAATTTGAATGTAACTCATGTCATAACTTATAAATCCATGTTCTGTTAGTTTTTTAATTTCTGTTTTTCTCTTTTTATCATTGTTACTTAAGTAAACTTATTTATAATTATTTTTTCATCTATTCATGTATTTATTGTATGTTGTGTGCTAAGAAGCAAATAAATGATAGTCTATGTCTACAACTTTATCACCATTACGTTTTATGCGTAATTTCTTAAAAATTGTAGAGAAAAATGACCCCTGTTGCTGTATTTTTTGTATCGAATCAATGCCCTTGCAATTTCCAACACCCTTACTGGTAGCCGTACCTATGGTTAAAAACAGTTTTTATCCTCCAGAGAAGATGAACGTGTATCCCACTACATAATCAACCGGGTGGTGTCAGCCGACGGCACAATACGGTTCAGGATAGGAGACCAGCTGTTCGCGGACATGGCTGCCTTGCTGTCGTTCTACCGGCTGCACTACCTGGACACGACGCCGCTGACGAGGCCGCTGCCGCAGACGGGGGTGCAAGCCGCGGCGCCTCCGCAGCCACATCATGTCCTAGAACTGGTGGTTGCCAAGTTCGACTTCACCGGCAATGTAAGTTATTCAATTCTTTGAATGAGAGTGATGGAGAATACCACTTCTATCAAAAGACTTAAGAGGAGAGCTCCTCAAGACCTCATATAGCTCGTAAGATGCCAGACTAAATGGAAACACCACTGGGCGTTCTCCATACATGTCGATGAAGAAGTGGAAAACCGACCAAACTCAAGCTCAATGCCCGCACGGGCAGATTGCAAGAACCAGAGGAGATTAAAAAAAAATAAAAAAAAACGAAAGCCCGATAGACCAACGTAAAGACTTCCCGCAAGTTACTGGATCGAGAACGCCCAAAATCGTTCCTCAAACAGTTCCCCAAAAAGTGGACCTCAGGTTGGTAATGTAATGATGGTGCGATAGCCAAACGATACGACCGATTACCGGCCCAAATAAAGTCAAACTTAAATATATGTATTTATTCAATAGTATCACAAGGAATCACTTTGAAACGTCTTAGAGCTAGGTGAGTCTAGGCGCCAGTTCCACGCGACCCAGCCTAGAAGAACAGGCAGGTAAAGTGTTAAAATACCACATTAAGTTAAACAAACCATTGATTTACAATAAACTTTATTTATATATACAAACTGGCGCTGAACATCCTCGTAGGCAAACACACACATTAGTCAGGCCGAACACTAAAATTTCATGCTTCGAAAATGTATTTAAGCGCAAGCGTGACTCAGTTAGCACGACTGGACTTCGACAGTACCTACGTAACAAAAGCGAGCGAGAGTTGTTCTCAACTGATTTCAACTAATATCATAAATTCAATAAGAACATGGATTTTTGCAAGCTTTGTGTCTCAATCTCTCTGGTTTGGCTGGACAGATTTGGATGTGATAACGACCAGGAATAGGGTATAACCAGATAGCTACCCACCACGCGAGTAAAGCTGCGAACGTAAGCTAGTGATGTTACATTCACCTCAAAGTCTGCCAATTCTGGAACAAGTATCCTATGGCTGCATTATAAATTACAGTCAGAAATTTACATTCTTTAGTGGTATGCCCGGGATCACGGCTATGCAACATAGCCGAAACGTCGGGAAAATAAATAAAATAAGGTAATAAAACGTTGGAGGGATGATATTGACTCCTTTGAGAGGAGATGGTGGAAAGAGGCTCGAGAGAGAGATAAGTGGAAGTCTTTGAGGGTGACCTTTGCCCAGCAGTGGGACAAAATAGATTGACTAAAAAAATGCGAATTGCATTATGCGATAAAAACCCGTGCAATAGATTCAGTATGTGGTAAATTATGATCGCGAAAGTTTGAAAAGTACTATTCTTGAATATTAACCTACCTGATAGATGATCGTGTAGTATTTTATCGTTGATTAAAACAAGACAGTCCAGTGAGAAAAACACATAAATTTTCTCTCGCCAATACAATCGGTCATGTCTAATTCCATCCGTAAGTCTGTTTACTTTAAAAATAACTCGGAAGGAACGTTTTTTACGCACCAGATGTACGTTACATTATAATCTGACTAGCGCACAGTCTTCAGTAAACAGTTGCATCACGGCCATAATCATCTTGTCTCCGTAAAAGAATAAAGAGGACAGCTCCTCAAGACCTCATTTAGCTCATACTTTCATGTCAACGAAGAAGTGGATAACCGACCAAACTCTAGCTCAATACTCATAAGCAAGATAGAGAGTTAAAAAAAAATCTTGTCTCCCTACCACTGAAGCCAGCCCGTTAATTTACCAGCCTATTTCTGCTGCAAGCAAAGATCTTGCTGTGTTTCGGTTTGTGAGCTTACAAAATAGATATAACTCGTAGATATTTCACACAGCGCTATCTAGCCCCAAACTAAGCAAATCTTCTCTTACCAGATAGCGCATGATTACCTACCTAAATACTTTTTTATTAAAACGGATAAACAACTGAATAGTTCAATAGAGTAAATAGTAAATTAGGAAGTTTTAAAAGAACTCGTATTGTAGTACATCTTATTTTAGTAAGTTATCATTTTAACTCCTCCTCACGAGCGACGAGACGACGATAGTTTCAAACTCAATCAAAAATCATCTTGAATGGTTCACAGATAAAATAGGTTTCTACTTGGAGCCGTCCATTAATCATGTGATGTTTTTTAGCATTTTTTAATTCCCTCTTCCCCCTTGGTAATGCGTCTGTTAGTGCATCTGCTACAATTAACTGCACCAGCCTTTTAGCTCTGGCAATAACAGTTCACATAATATTGGCCCACATGTCCCCTTACTGGGCCATCTGATCTGAATGGATTCTTGCACCGATGCGTCTGGCTTATTCTCATACCCGTCTATACACGCGGTACTAATGTCCTAGATGTTGTTACCCCCTGAGATCTTTTTTCATTCACTACATTATTAGGGTAGCTAACTTGACTGAATATAGTAGTTAAAGTCAGAGTCAAAAATATGTTTATTAAGTTGTATCACAAAGATTAGCCCCAAATTAAGCAGAGCTTGTATTATGGGAACCAAATAGCTGATATAATACTTAATAATACTTTTTTTTGTAAATACATACTTAAAATGCAATCTAACACCCAGGCAGAGAACAAACATCTGTGTTTCCTACATAAATATTAGTTCTCGATGGGGATCGAACCCACGACCTACGGGGCAAAAGGCAGAGCTACTACCAACTGAGCCGAGTGGTCTGTACGGTCTACATACCGTACAGTTTTGTTGACATCGCATTTTCATGCAAATGCGCGGAAACCGAGCGGGCGCGGTCAGTCTTTGAGCAAACCGCGACTCATCAACATCTTTTGTAAAGCATTCAATAAACGTGTGTCAAATTTAACAACTTCTATTCTTGATGTCCCGTACATGGTCAGTCCAGTTGTTAAAGTAGATGTACGTTCCAGGACGCTGACGACCTTCCGTTCCGGCGCGGCGAGCGGCTCATGGTGATCAACCGGGACGAGGAGCAGTGGTGGACGGCGCGCAACAACCAGGGCCGCACGGGCTCCATACCCGTGCCCTACGTGCAGAGGGTACGCTTATACTATAGCCACACCACAGCTCATGGTGATCAACCGGGACGAGGAGCAGTGGTGGACGGCGCGCAACAACCAGGGCCGCACGGGCTCCATACCCGTGCCCTACGTGCAGAGGGTACGCTTATACTATAGCCACACCACAGCTCATGGTGATCAACCGGGACGAGGAGCAGTGGTGGACGGCGCGCAACAACCAGGGCCGCACGGGCTCCATACCCGTGCCCTACGTGCAGAGGGTACGCTTATACTATAGCCACACCACAGCTCATGGTGATCAACCGGGACGAGGAGCAGTGGTGGACGGCGCGCAACAACCAGGGCCGCACGGGCTCCATACCCGTGCCCTACGTGCAGAGGGTACGCTTATACTATAGCCACACCACAGCTCATGGTGATCAACCGGGACGAGGAGCAGTGGTGGACGGCGCGCAACAACCAGGGCCGCACGGGCTCCATACCCGTGCCCTACGTGCAGAGGGTACGCTTATACTATAGCCACACCACAGCTCATGGTGATCAACCGGGACGAGGAGCAGTGGTGGACGGCGCGCAACAACCAGGGCCGCACGGGCTCCATACCCGTGCCCTACGTGCAGAGGGTACGCTTATACTATAGCCATACCACAGCCTAATCAGATGTTAAATGTTTGTAATCAAACTAACCTAAAAATCACTTCCTTTTGTAGTGCACGAAAGGAGCCTCTTTGAGGCGTACTTAAAATCCTTTCACCACACTTGGTTTGAAAGAATCATTGACACGATAAGAAGAAGAAGAAGAAGACTTCCTTTTGTTGATATTTTCCCTGATTTCGCATTAAGGTCCGAGGTAAGGTCTTAAATATGACACCGAAAAGGGAGTTTTACATTTTTTGGTTGCAGGTTGTTTACTGGACTTATTTAAACTATTCCTAACTTTTCTTAATTAATGAATGTAAGGACATCAAATCAAGCAATCTTGGGAACTGAAACTCAAATGTTAGTTCACATATGGATCTTTTTGGGACTCTTTATTGGAATGGGCCATATAAATAAGTAAAGTTGTGTTCTCGTTAGATTCTCGACCACGCGGGAGTGCCGTATCCTCCGAAAGAAGCCCTGAACCACCTCGGCGAGCCGCCCAGTCCGCCCACCACCAAGCTACCACCGCAGCGCACCAACATGCAGGTAAACTTTCTATAATAAACTTCCGGAAAATGCAACTAATTTTCCTATTCGGAAGTTTAAAGAATAATCTAATAAAGAAAGCGTACAATATACTAGATCGCTATATGAATGATAAAACTGCGTGGCCCGATGTCCCGGTCACTTTACCCATAGGAAGCTAACATGTCAATTTGCTATGTCTGTACCTACTATTTTCGTATCTTATTTTTATATGCTGTGTAGGTACTTTATTACTACTTTGAAGCGTAGCGTGTGCTGTCTTTGAAACTTTTGCTTTTGTATTATTGCACACGTCTATGTGGCGCCACTTCACTTCACTAAGTGAAGTGGCACCATGTGGTTTCATAGTGATTCTTGCAATCCTTCTGAATAAATACACTTGTGATATGATTTTGATTTGAATTGTTAAATTTTTCCAGCGCACTCTACCGGCAATGGCGCGCGTGCGACAAACTCGAGTTCCCAACGCGTACGACAAAACTGCACTCAAACTAGAGGAGGGAGATATTATCAAGGTAATTTTTTTACTGTCTATGTACACCCTTATAATGTATTACACAAGTACAGTCACAATACAGTACAAAATTATAAATCTTTTATTAACTACTTGGCTTGGTCGCTTGAAACTGGCACCTCTCTTTAAGACGTTTCAAAGTGATCCTTGTGATTCAACTGAGTAAACATATTTCACTGCGTGGCCTAGTGGTAAAAGCCCCGCATTCCTACCCTAAGGTCGAGAGTTCAAATCCAGTCGTGTACCAACGAGTTTTTCTATCCAAATATGTATGGTGCACTATGCCAGTACTCTCTAACAGTGAAGGAAAACATCGTGTGCAAACCAGCATGTAGAACCTAAAAAGTTCAAAAACATGTGTCAAAGTGTACGAAAGGCAGTCTTTTCGAGGCGCATTTAAAATCCTTTCACCACACTGTTTCTAAAGAACCAATGACACAATCAGAAGAATGCTTATCTTGGGTAGAAATAAGATGTGAGACGATCGTGTAGGTATATCAAATAAATCAATATAAATATTTTAGGCAATCCACACAACACTATCTGGCCCCAAACTGAGCAGAGCTTGTACTATGGGAACCAGATAGCTGATATACTACTTATACACATTTTTTTTGTAAATACATACTTAAAATACAATATAACACTCAGACAGAGAACAAACATCTGTATTCACCACACAAATGTTTGTTCTCGGTGGGGATTGAACCCACGACCTACGGCGCAGAAGGCAGAGCTTCTACCAACTGAGCTGAGAGGCCAGTCAGTGTATTAAAGTTATTTTATTTTATCATTTCAGGTAACGAAAATAAATATAAACGGACAATGGGAAGGCGAGCTAAACGGTAAAGTTGGCCACTTCCCGTTCACATATGTGGAGTTTATGGACGAGAGCCCCGCAAGCTAAGCACAGACCATACATACATTTTGTATGGCCTTCATGAATTACAAAATCAACGTCCGCGTTCTATTTGTGTGGACTTGAATGGACTTTACAAAAACACCGACTTTTTTGTATGGATATTACAAAATCCTACATTATTTTGTATGGAATTGTTTGTACGAATAGTTTAAAATCAACACGGACCACTAATACATTTTGTGGATTTGTATGGATAGCCAGAATTTTGTATAGATATCTAAAATAGAACTCTTTTGTAATATGATATACTAAGTAATAATAACACTGCTTTAGAAAACTACTTTCACACATAGGAGGATCTGATCCAAAGTAATATGGTACTATTTGAATATGAATGTGGATGCTTGAGTATTTAACTATTTTGTGTATATTCTATCATTTTACTACCCCTTACCTATAAGCTACGAGCATCTGTTGGTAGGATGATCGTTTGTCAACTGATATCTGTAACACTAGCCTCCGCCCGCGGATTCACCCGTGTGGCAGCTATGTTCCCCGTTCCTGTAATTGTTTCGTAGCCAGGTTGTCAGGTTCTTATCCATGTTACTTGCTATGTTCACTTGATTATTTTCTGTATTTATTCTAAAATTCATCCAAATTGGTTCAGTGGTTACGCGTGATTAAGCCACAAACATTAATGTCATTGATAAATCAGCAAGAGATGAGAAATAAACCGACGGGCAACGACCCGTAGTCCTACTAACGGACGCTCATATCATTGAAACAAGGTATTAGGACCTTGATTGCTGAGATTTGAAGGTATGTTTGTACTAATACGGGTCAGTGTATGAGTATATTTATTTAATTTTTTCATAGCAAGAGTCGAAAAAATGAGATCGTAAATACACTCTTATAACTAGCGGCACATAACTTAAGTGGTGAGCGATACGCGCTGCGCATGCGTCGTAGTGTGCCATGTCGCGCACACTGGATGTGTGGATGTGTGCAGAGTGTCCTATTGGTACAGAGAGCGGAGTGCGACTGGAGAGCCAATCAGCGCTACGCACGCTCGCCCTTCATACCGCTAGCCCCCCTCAGGTACCTTATTTTTGACTTCTGCGCAATAACGGTCATCGCTCAAGTTATGTGCTGCTACCTATACTCACCTATAACCAATCAAATCACAGTGACGCGTGCACAATCATCCACAATAATTTTCCTTATGGTACTTTTGAGACTTCCAGGGTCATTTTTGATACTTTAGTACTAAAATAAGTTTAAACAATAGCTTGATAATTCAGCCTCGTGCGGCAACGAATCTATAGACTTTGTACGGTTTTTTTACATTTTTATACATTAATCTACTAAAATGAGATTTGTAGATAAACGTTATGCTAAGATTTAATTTACACCGAATATCAATGAAATTCGACTTTTTTTATGACTTATGAATTGTAAAACTTACTAATTTTCCTTCGAAATTTTGACCCAGAATTTTCCTTCACCTATCTGGCGTAAACCCGCGTTGACTATCTCAGACATTTTGTATGTGACAGACAAAGACAGAGAGCAGGCAGATGTAGCGACCAAGCCTAAAAGAACAAGGCAAAAAACTACGGCTTGGTTCCTACTGTTTTTTTGTGGGATCATTTAACAACAAAAAAAATAGCAGTGAAGTTTCAAGGCGGTACCACTCCAACTTAGTGAACCGTAGGCAATACACATGCAAGCAGTGTGATGAAAGGTTTTATCTTTTTCATGCATTCATTTCCTTGGACTAGCTTTTTGCTGTGGCTTCATATTGTCTTTGGAATTGAGTAATAATATACATCGAAATATAGACTCATTATTTGAACGCTTATTGTTCAATAATTAATTAGTTTTTATATGATGTTTTTATTATAAACCATTGATTATTTTTTTCATACTGTAAGTATTGTATTGTTCATCTAGGGCTGATTTTTCCATCTACGGAATAACACTTATTTGTCGAATAGTAAATGTCAGTCCTGTTTTTGACAAGTTTAAAAAAAAGATATGGATATATTTTTAACTGACGGACAGTTGATTGAACAATTTGGGTCTTAGTGAAATGAAACGTAAATAGCAGTTTTTTACAGAATAATGATTGGTTAATTATTGACGTGTTGGTTGTATGTATAAATATTAGCCGTTGTATACCAGAATAAGTGCAAAAACATATTTTTATACAAACAAAAGTAGCTTTTAACTACCTATAATATGTATGCTGTCTTACCATAAGTAAGACTATACAGGGTGGTTTTTTGAGAAGGGCGGTGATGGTGGGCCAAGTCAAAGTCAATAGTTTTTTATTCAGTACGATGCAAGAATCACTTTGAAACGTCTTAAAGCTAGGTGAGTCTAGGTGCCAGTTCCACGCGACCAAGCGTAGAAGAACAGGCAACAAACTACGTCTCGGTTCCTACCGTTTTTTTATATGATCCTTTTACAAATCAAAAATAGTCTAAAATAGTCAAGTCCGAAACCATAAACAGTCATTGCTTTTTTTATAAATCGGGGGCATGACTCCTTTCACGACTTTTCCCTAACTCTCGCGGTTTCAGACTTGGCCATCACCGCTCTTCTCAAAAAACCAGCCTGTCTAACGTAACATCAATAGTAACAAATTGCCTAGTAACCGTTGATAATCTAGTTAATGTTATAAACTGTATAGTTATAAATCATTGCATTACACATCCCATCAGATACTATTTATGCTGACTATTTTAACTGTGTGGTGTGATACAGTAGGTATGAGGCGTTTCATGTACCTACCTAGCTCGTATGTGGAACATTCGTTGTTCAAGTGAAAGAAAACTTGTTTTCCAATCAAATCCAGCGCGATTTGTTTTAGAATATTTCTCCTTCCAAAAATAACGCATACTTACATATTATGTTCATAATTGTTTGACTGATGCAAAAAAATAATGTAGTTTTGTGATTTAATAAATTCAATGTGTAAGGAACTTTTCAAACTGAATGCGGCGCATTGTGGCTCAAATTCTAAAACATTTTTATTTGTTTGTATCTCAAGGATCACATTGAAATGTCTTAAAGCTAGGTGAGCTTATGTGCCAGTTCCACGCGACCAAGCTATGCGTTATAGCATGGCACGAGGATAATATGTGTGAGTGATTGATAACTATCTCGCACACACTCAAACCCGTACGGAGCTCCTAAGCCATCAGAATCATGGTCATCATGGCTTAGGTGCTCCAGAATTACACACTTCAGCAAGCTTATAGCATAGTAGGTATACTTTTTAAGCTCATAATAGGTACTTTTCACCAGAGATATAATAATAAAATCAATGAAATCTACCTACCCGTTGGTTCCAACTGATTGACCTACCTACTTGCTTATTAAACCTAAGCAAAAAAATTATAAAAGTATTAGTAAGGTTTCTTAATTTGTTGGTAAGTGCATGCATACAATACCAAATGCTAACATTGTAAATAAATATATTTTGAGATTGTTACATTAAAACGTATTTTACACTTTTTAAGTCATTAAAATCAAAAATTTGTCTAAGTTTTTTAATAAGATATAATGTGTAATGGTTTAGTAAAAAGTACTGGAAGGAAATTATATGTTGTTTTTATTTACCCTGTTAGACCTAGTAGAATGTAGGTTAGTAATGTTAGGCACGGAATGATGTCACGCACGGAACATGCTCTTCTTTAATCTAGCTTTACGAGTAGCTTACGCATCTTACCTTTGTTAGAACGAGATAGCCTGTTACAAGCAGAGAAAAGTTGTTGCGTTCGGAAATGTCAGGCTCATTTCTTACAGAAAACAAACAATGCGCCAGCTTTTTTTTTTTTTTTTTTGGCGTGCGCCAGCTTGATGTATTTAAATGTCATGTATTTTGTCAAAATCCAAATCTCAAGCTGTCAGTCCTAAGCCTGATAAGCATGAAGAATGCTTTTCATTTCAGGAACATACATTGAAACTGTTCTTCTCAGCACCTGTACCCGAAGTCGAAGTTTTGTTACCACATTTCGTTACCAAATGTTGTTTTCGTTTCGCCTATTTGTCTCTCTCTATTGTATGGAGAAAATATGAGACGGCAAAAATACGTTACGTAGTTAGAGTTGTTGTCTCATCTTCTATATTTCTACTCATACTATGTTGCATTGCATGCAAAGCATGCAACACAACCAGCTGTTATTTTGGAACAGGTTTTTGGAACTGTTATTTTACTGGAACTGGAACAGGCGGAACAGGTTTCTTATTTTACCGATAAAACCCACTCCTACTGTGACATACGGGCGGAGAGACAGACATGAAGAATTCATAAGGGTTCCGTTTTTTGCCATTTGGCTACGGAACCTTAAAAAGGAAGGCTATGTACTGAAATACTGTGATAGAGATATTTTTTATCTTCGGAACAACTGGACCAATTTAGTTTTTTTAACATCGAAAGTTGAGAATACGTTGTGCGATTAGTGCCCCTTGTAGATTTTATTATTGATTTATTGTGGAAAGAGTAGAATGCAGCCTCATACTTTAGATATCCGCACTCGACATTGGCAAAATTTTTCAAATGGACAGATGCCATATAAATAAGAAAAGAAGAAAAATACCTATCCAGTTGTTGTAATGTTGTTACTTGTTGTTGTTGTTGCCATTGCCAGTCTGTCTGTGCTGTGCCTGTGATTGTTTATTTGTTGCTGAGCAGGAATAATGTTGTAGACCCTATAGAATTCTAGTACATACAACGAAGTCGTGATTGTTAGCATTTAACCCAGACTGTAAACAAGGCACGAAAGTTCTTAATAATTATGTACTAAGCAATCAATCATCTCACAGCGGCAACCAGCGGCAACATACTGCAAGGCAAGCAAGCAAGTCTTTAACGAGCGCAAATGTTTTAGGGATACCATCGCAAGAGTTAATTTACCCTAAGAATTTACATTAATAATCGATGGAGTATCAATCCAAGGAAGAGGACATAAGTGATCTATGCACATTTAGTGACTCACCGCGAGCAAAAAAGCTCAAAGAAGATATTACTCTTCT
Source organism: Thera obeliscata (assembly GCA_947578465.1). Taxonomy (NCBI): domain Eukaryota; kingdom Metazoa; phylum Arthropoda; class Insecta; order Lepidoptera; family Geometridae; genus Thera; species Thera obeliscata. The sequence goes on along the minus strand of OX387918.1, from coordinate 24,775,813 downwards.
TAGGAAGAAATCAAAAGAAAACTATCTCAAAATCAAGAATGTCCAGGCCGCAATCCATCGGTTTTTGCGTAAACAGGTACTATTGTTATTAATAATATTATTACAAACCTGTGTGGGCTTAGCGTAAGGTTATAGTAATGGTTTCGTAGGACGTCGCTTATAGATAACGAGGGAATGTATAAGAGGGAAGACCTCTTAGTCCGTTTGTAGAGGAAATATAGTTTTTGAGTTATTCATTTGTAAAATTCTGACCTCACTTTTATATAGTTACAATAGTTATTATCACTGTAAGAACTTAAAAAATGAGGTAAATTTAAGGGTTGAGGATTGTGCCGAGCGACCCCACCTAGTGATACCTAAGGGCAGGAAGAAGATAAGGATTGGATAATCTGGTACATTAGCAGCTGCTGCGTGCATCTTGTTCACAGTTCAACACAACAGGTTTCACTAATAATTACTGTTGCGGTCCGAACTGTTTAGTTAGTGTATGCCGCGAAATTTTTGTGTTTAAGCTACAAATATTTCCAAACATAATTGTTGACGTATTATGAGCTCTTGGAGAGCAGACACCAGTGAGTTATGGAAAAGAGAAATCGTTGCTACACCCATGTTGTAAATCTACCAATCGTCAATAATCCTTAGTTCGATTCATAATCATAACAAGCCTCAATAATAATTGTATTCGAGAAATAAATGCATACTTATTGCAAACCTTTCTTAGCATAAAAATAGAACGATTTCTAATGCAATAACAAAGCTTGAAAGAGGGAAGGGAGGCCTTTGCCCTGCAGTGGGTCAAAAACGGCTAAATAATAATAATAACATAGCTTGTGACCTGTAATGTCACATTGGCAATACTTTTTAACCGGATCCGCTTCGCAATCGTGTTGCGTTCGCTTTGAATCGCTTACGTAGGACGTCGCATAGATTAATCTAGGTCTGTCCGTGTTGGCAACACTGCTGCATTGCGTTTTGCACTGTTGCCGTTTTAGCATTTTTAGTGCTAAATTTAGCATATTTCATGACTCTGTAGCATATAAATTTTGCATTTAGCATATTGCATATTTTGGCATTTCAAATCAAACGTCAATGTCAAAAGATTATTTAATAGAGACCGACCAGATACATTATTTTTTAACTATGGTTTTCATTGAGGTATGGCAACTCTCTGGATCAGGGACTTCCCTGAAATTAGTTTCTGATTGTTTTTACGTAACTAACGTTTCGCGTCCGAACCCCACTTGACTCTTGAATAAATTCATTCAATGTGATTTGTGAATGTGAAGTGAAAGTATGCCTCCTAAATTTAGGCAACATTATCGCGAAGAATGGGAGAAGATAGGCGAGTTTAATGATTGGCTTTTGGATGGATTTTGCTAACATTTGGTGCTTAGCGATACTTTAGAGCCTAGAATAACATGTTAGGCTACTGTTCTGCCAAAAAATTGTACACAGAAATGTTAATAACAAAATTAGGATTTTAGCATGTTTTTTAGCATTTTTAAATACTAAAATAGCATTTTTTAGCATTATTTGGAGCAAGTTCTAGCATTTTCTCAAAATAAAAAACGGCAACACTGGCGTTTTGTTTGTTTTGATTTAGAGCGTCGTATTAAAAATCATGCAACTACAATAAAAACTCTAGTGGGTGGGATTCTTGGTTGCGCGGATGCGCGGAATATCTGTAGGAAAAGAAACTTGAACGCAATGCCGAACTTCCAGAAAAACAACCAAGACAATCGCAAAGCTATTTCAACATCTGGAAGGGAACAGGGTCTAAAGCGGAAGATGAGCGATGATGATGATTCTGGGGACACGACAGACTCCGCTTCTTGGCCCACCGAAACTGTTGATAGTATTAACTTTGAGGTTGATGACGATGTTGGTATAAAGGATGAACTTATGGATTGTGAAAATGCTGAGACTAATCCACCTTCTCCAGGTACCTTCTAAGAATTACTGTATACTTACATCCCTGGCCTTCTGAGATATCTGGAAAGATGTTAGGCACTTATTTATAAATGCTATTTAATCAAGTGATTCAATTTGAACAGTTAGCCTGGACACTGTTTGTCATTACTCCTGTCTTGTACCCTACCAATCAAAGTCAAAAGTGTGTTTATTCAGTAGAAAGGCAAGGATCGTTTTGAAAGGCAAGGATCGTTTCGATTTGAAACGTATTAAAGCTAGGTGCCAGTTCCATGTGATCAAGCCTAGAAGAACAGGCAACAAACTATGGCTTGGTTCCTACCGTTTTTTGATATGAAACTTTTACAAATTAAAAATAAATATAATAGCAGTGAAGTTCCAGTGTGGTGCCACTTCACTTACCCCCGAATACTGAAACGCAACTCAGATTTAAGCATGTCTCAAGCGACGAATATTTGACAGATTTTCATTGAAAACTGTCAAATATTCGTCGCTTGAGACGTGCTTAAATTTGAGTTGCGTTTCAGTATTCGGGGGTTAATGAGACAAATGTTTTCAAACTTGAGTAATGTAAACATGATACACTACCAAGGTATCTATTTCAGCAAACAGATTTATTTGCAGATGGCGATGTAGGATATGAAGATGCGGTAGATGTTATAGATGTTATCAAGACTGAACCAGAAGATGATCCATTACACTTGAACAGAGGAACTAATGGTAAGTTCATCTGATGTATTCGGCCAATTTTTATAATCCGCACTTGATGTGCGGGCAGGTTTTTCCGCAAGTAGGCCGCTGGTGGGCCCTTTTTGCGGGACCCTTGACACGTGTTGCTCGAACTTTTTTAGGTTCTAAGACACGCCGGTTTCCTCACGATGTTTTCCTTCACCGTTTTGAGAGTACTGGCATAGATAAATTTTTCTACAGAAAAAATCATTGGTGCACAACTGAATTTGAACCCATGACCTTCGGATCGGAAGGCGGGGCCGCTACCACTAGACCACCAGTGCTCTTAATCAAATAGTGATCTATTTACACCCTGTATAATAAAAGTAATCATGAAGCAATGGTATTGGTATTCTGTATGTTTTTTACAGAGTTTGCATCAAAAGTGGAAGAGGTGACTACCCGTGAAAATATTAAATGTAAGTTAATCTAGTTGAATAAATAGAGGCTCATATATCACATTATCCAAAATCCAAATCCTATCCATAAGCCCCAAATTAAGCAGAGCTTATACTATACTACCAGGCAGATATTATCATACATATAGTTTTTTTTTAAATACATACATACATAGAATTCAATATCTTACCCAGACAGAGAACAAACATCTGCATTCATCACAAATATTTGTTGTCAGTGGGAACAAACTCACAACCTACAGCGTGAAAGTCAAAGCTACTATCGACTGAGCTGAGAAGGCCAGTCAAAATGAATCCAGCCTGTCAGAATATAACATTGTTAAATCTCATCATCATCATCAGCCTGAAGAAGTCCACTGCTGGTCATTGGCCTCCCCTACACATTTCCAGGAAGAACGATTCTGATCCCTTTCCATCCATCGACTTCCCGCGATCTTAACAATGTCGTCGGTCCATCTGGTGGGTGGGCGCCCTACGCTTCGTCTTACGGTTCGTGGTCGCCATTCGAGAACCTTTATTCCCCAACGGACTTTGTTAAATCTATTATTGTCATAATACCTAGGTTGCGATGAAGGCTTCTTGCCGGGCACAGGGGAAAATCTGCCAGTGTTAGACACCCTTGCAGTAACAGAGTTCCTCGCTACCCTTCCTGATTACAATAGGGAACGAACGCGGGTGCTATGGCGAGAGTAAGTACCTACTTATACCCCTCCCATGGCTCTTCAATTTTACGTAAATTAAAGTCGGCGCAGCGGTTGTTAAAACGTATCGACGTTGAACATAGGCTATGTCGAATTGTGCCGTGTGGGAATCGAACCCACAACCGTCCCCTTGATTCGAAGGTGCATTTTTTCGCTACTCCATCGGTCCATATACCAACTGCGAATAACTCTTTTTTTTTTATGTAAAAATTAGACAGACGAGCTTACGGCCCACCTGATGGTAAGCGGTCACCATAGCCCATAGACACCAACAACTCTAAGGGTTTCTGTTGCCTACCCTGCTCTAACTCTGGTATATTCCATTTATAATCTTTAAAAAATCCATTTTCATCCAAAACATGTTTTGTACTTCCAGAGTGAACAATATGATAGAAGATTCAATCGGCTATGTGCAGCTCAGAAGAGATGGCAAAACATGTACTGTGAAATGCGAAGTAGCAACCAAAAGCACCAGCAACCACTGCACTGTAACCTACAACGAAGTCAGCAGCACAGTGCAGGTGGCTACTTGCGACTGCGGCAAGACTCAGTGCATCCATACTCTGGCCGCGTTGGTCTGGCTTAGCAAGCCCGATAAGGGACCGGTCACATACTGGATGATGCCGATGGTCTCTAGAGATGCCAGCTCTATGAAGTTGAACGCCATTTTCGGCTTACCCAAAATCTCATACCAGAAAAAGTATACTGTCCTGAATGAATTTATTCAGAAGTGCGCGGTAATAATATTAAACAATTATGTTCTCATTACTTGCTATTCTAATAGCTCCTTCCCACGGTCTGTGATATCGCGCACGGAGGCGGATCAGGGCGTCGATTCCAGCCACACGGCTCGATTGAGTGATCGCTGAATTCGCGTTCCGTTTTCAAATTTTTCAAACAAAAATTGACAACTCACATCGATTTTCGCGATCGCTTGAGTGATTTGTGTTGCTGGAATCGACGCCCAGGGCGTCAATTCCACCAACACGGTTCGATTGAGTGATCGTCGAGTGATCGCTGAATTCGCGTTCCATTTTCAAATTTTTCAAACAAAAATTGACAACTCACATCGATTTACGCGATCGCTTGAGTGATTTGTGTCTTTAGAATCGACACCCTGCTCGCACGACATACCATGGGAACGGTCTCGTGCGCCGAGGTGCGCGGTAGCACAGGAGCCCTGTCTGTGTGCGTTGCCGTGCGTCGTCGTCGGCTGTGCGTGATGATCTGCAGAACCACGCACCGTAGGAAGGCAGCATAAGTATCAAAAGAAATTGGCTTGACATCATAGAGAATCTTTGAATCCAGATTTATGTTGCTTCGCGGGAAACGAAGACTACGCGGCCGATGTTGGATGTTGGTTCTAACAGAACCTATTATATAAAATAATTAATTTATGTAGTTTGAGATAAATTAAACGCCAAACTATTTATTTTTCAGGAAAAAGAAAATTTTAGTCCTGTGCTAATGAAATATTACCAAGTCGAAATACCTACAGCTTCGTTGCATAGATTGATGAGAGAATACATACAAAGCTATAACCATTTGGATGTTGAGATTTTCTTTGACTTATGCCGGAAAAAAATATCTAAGGTAGGGTAGGTACGGCGTACAGTGTATACGCTGCGTCTAATATCTTAAGTCAATGAAGTTGTATTTTATTACAATCTTTTTTTTTATCTTTTTGTTGTATTGAGAATTTTTTTAAATCTAATTCAAAATTCTGAACAAGTCCCCATCTTTAATTTGTGGTTTATGTCTATCTAATATTTATATCTATGATTGAATATGATATTTCAGTTGTTTGCTAAAGCAAAATGTATTTATTTGTTCAAGGATCCCATTATCAAGGGTGTTGTGCCTCTGTCTCCTAAAGTGATTCAAGAGCTAGAATATGGCAGAATCTCAGATGATCTATTATGGGATGCTTCTGAAGCAACAGAAGACAGTGCCAGGGACCTTGTTGTGAAGATAATGTATCCGCAGGTTAGGGATCCAGGTATGTGCAGTGCGGCGCTTAAAATACCACAAGTACCGTGCAACTGGGGGGCCCCCATACAGGACATGCCACACTTACATTAATGTCCGCTGTGCACGACCAACTGCACCATGAAAGATCTAAACATAGCATAGAGTGGAGCTAATTGAGGTGGCGACATATTGGTCGAGAAGGGTTTAGGGTCTTGACTCGATAAGAAGAAGAATACCACAAGGATTCATTTTAAATATATTAACTAGGTGAATTTAAGTTCATTTAGCTTAACGCAACCATGTCAGATAGTTAAAAAAGATAACTGCTTGCGATTTTCGATACATAAGTCCAGTGATTCTATATTAAAAAAAAAACTTTCAAAGGATCATAATGTGAGAAGTATCCTTCATAAAATAAAATAGGTACTTAGGTACCTATGTAAAATCGCTATGGGTACGATAAATACGTTAAGTGAGCGACTTTGTTAAAAGTTTAATTTTACTGTTTTTTATTTCAGTTAAAGTAAAGCATGTAATAAGCCACAGCTTGGAAATGACACTGAAAATGGAAATAACAAAATGCAGCATGCTTATTTCTGATACAGCGCCAATTTACTCGGCATCGCCTTACGGAGTAACCCAAACCCACGTCGTTTACTTTAAGAAGTTGGAAGATGCTGAGGAACACATATCAGCACAGAGTGGCAAAACATTATCACAAAAAGATACTGCTCGTATGCAGTTACAAATGTTCCTAACTAAAAGGGAATGTGCTTGTTACTGTGAAGTACTAACTGATAACCAGATCGTCATTTCAATCCTTAATTATAATGAACAGTGGCTAATAGAACTACTTAAGAAAGCTACCAAGTTCTGGGAGACTCATGTCTTCAAACAAATTATGGAAAAGTCTTAAACAAGTTTTAATCATTCCCAATCAATAAAATATTATGCTTAAAAATCCTTTCATTAAACATTCCATAAAAAATATATATTATGTAATATATGTATGCTCTCCAACACTTAACTAAATTTCTAATGCAAGTTGGGGTTGTCATCTACCCAGCTTACAATTTCTTTGTTGAACCAGACATACTGTCCCTTTACTGTATCTGGTGCGTCCAGTGCCAAGAACAATGGGGCTTCTGCCCCCTGGTCAATGCTGAGGGGTCCTCTGTGAGATGACATGTCTGTATCCACATAGCCTGGATGCACAGCATTCACTTTTATTTCTGAAAAGGTAAGGGTACTTGAAAAAGAGGATATTGGATGACTATTTCAAATTGGGTCAAGATTGGTTTTGTGAATAAGCATTGTCACATTGACATTCAATGTTAAGTGTGTCCGATAATAATTTTGTTAGATTAATAACAGGCAAGTTTTTATCAGCACACAAATACAATCTATTTAATCTGCCATTCAAGGCCAAAAGCAGGCTGCCAGTTGATAGGTGTTGTTGAGTAAAATTAGAGGTTTAAAGAATCATAATACTGGTTGTGAGTAGAGAATGTAGAAAAGTGTCAGGCAGCCAAAGAGACCTGTTTTGATTATTTGTAATAATACACACCTTTATCATTTAGAAGTCTTTGTTGGATCATAGTTAAGACAGTGACTCCAACTTTGGACACTGCATATGATGATTTCCCCCATTCGGCAGCCTGAGATCCTAGCTTAGCAGAATCGATGTAACTTTGCATTAGCTTGGACAATTCAGAAATAGTCAAACTTGGGTCCGTAAACTTGTTCCGAAGCTCCTGACTTGGTATGTTGGTCAAGTGACCTGCAGAACTAGAGACATTCACTACTCTCGCGCCCGGTTTGAGTAGCGGGAAGAGGATGTCACAAGCTGATAGCAAGGAGAAGTAGTTCACGAATAATGTTTGCTCAGCTTGCACGGAGGCCGGCTCAGGAGCGCTGTTTTTAAACGCTATAGCCGCGTTGTTTACCAACACATCTATGCCGTCATGGGTACTCTTCAAATAATCTCTGAAAACCTCCAAACTTTCTTTTTTGGTGATATCCAGCTGATGAAATCTCGGTTTCAGCCCTTCTTTTTCTAGTTCTTGTACAGCGTTCTTGCCGCGTTCAGCGTCGCGCGATGTAAGGTAAACAACTCCGTCGAATCGCTTACAGAGGCCACGAACTATGGCGAAGCCGATGCCCTTGTTGGCACCGGTTACAATTGCAACTTTTGTGGTCATTTTCCGTAAAATGTTTGCAATACTGTGTTCAAGTAACAATCCAATTTCACAAAGAAAACAAAACAGGTAGGTACCACTCAGCGTTGTTATCGTAAAAATCTGGGTTGCCGTATGTCACACTCTGATTTGCCGTATTTTAAGGGAAAACATACTAAATTACCGTATATATTTTTTTTTGGCGTAGAAGGTCCTTCAGCAGATTCACAAATTCACAATCACTCATGTTATCAATTTAAATCACAAATAAACACAAATAAAGGAATTTCTTCGAAAAACTAATGAACTCTATTATTAAGTTCCTTGCGAATGAGCTATTCGTTCGACTAAAGCGCCCTGTAAACAATCAAATTTGTTTGACAATTTTGTTTACAGGCTGCATTGCACCTCGTACATTAAGCGAAATAAGCATTAAGCAAATAATTTGACAAACACGTATATTTGTCGAACAAATTTGATCGTTTACAGGGCGCTTTAGATAATCCTAAATAATAGTTCAGTACGTTGTCTCATTCATTTTTAAACTAAGGAGAAAGAGATGGCACGATACGGTGATATGAACTCTGTAATTAGTCGCGTGTCGGGATTTCCCCGACTATGAGTGGTATGTTTCGCTGCGCTAGTTAAAAAACGTTTCGTTTCACTTACAGCCAATTGCCGTATTTTTTGATACGGCATTGAAAGGCCTGCCGTATACCGTATTTTCTGAAAAAAATACGTGGATTACCGTATATTACGGCAATTGCCGTATCAATAACAACGCTGGTACCACTACCACCAGGGTACCGGGTACCACCTAGCGATGGGCGATTACTACTATATTTTATCGAATTAGTCGATTGTTCGGTTCAGTCGATAAAAGTCGATAACAATTGAAACTAGTCGATTGTTATCGACTGACGGCGCGTGCGGCGTGCGGCGCGCAGCGACAACGACTAGCACCAACACCAACTTTAACTACTATTTGCCGCGCGGTCACGCCACGCAACCACGCAACGCACCTAACTACTATTTTTGCCGCGCGGTCACGCATTCACGCAACGCACCTAACTACTATTTTCGTGCGTACTACTGAATCAGTAGTTACAAAAGATGGTGCGTCGGGCGTGCGCTGCGCTACAAATCTATAGATTAAGTCCGTGCGCCGCTACTTAATGCAGTTATTATGCGATTTAAGTTATTACATTAATTAATTTGTTTTAAAGTAAAACAAATTACGAATAGAAGGGTAGGTAAAGAGTTTCTAACTAAGGAAAACATAGACTAGAATAAAAATTAAGTAAAAAAGGTACTTATAGATACTTATTTGAAATATATTTTCTTACAGAAAATCAACATAAAGCTAGAAATCTACCTTCTAACATAATTTTGGTAACTATACTTTTTACTTGACAAGGTCAATTTTACATTTCTATAAAATGTATATTCATAATATTAAAATATACTACCTACGTGTTACCATTAAATGCAAGTATTATTACTTAGAAACAATCGACGCAACACCGTCCCGCCCCCGCATGCACCGCCCCGCGCGGCCTTCCGCAGCGCAGTTCACCGCACCGCACGCATACTTACATGTATAGTAGTTAGTAGTTTGTCGATTGTTGTTCGAATAATCATGGGGAGGAACTACTAAATCGACAATCGAATGCGCAGTAGCGCAATTTTCGATTTATTCGATTGTTTTTTTTGAAGCAATCGCCCATCGCTAGTACCACCGACACCGACCGACTTGAGCCTTTTTTTTTTTAATTTTGTGCTGGCTTGGATACAAAGTCTTTCCGCCAAGTGTCAAAAGTCACATGAACCTAAAATAGTTAAAAATGTTACCGTTTGGTGTGAAAGGTAACCTTTCCCTTGTGTATTCCAGTTCCTATCAGTACCGAAAAGCGGGATCAGCGTGTTGAGGCGGCCCATTTAAGGAGGAAGCCCTATTAGATAAAAAAAAACAGATTCAACATTCAAGCTTTTTTATTACCAATTTTAACTTTTTTATTTTTGCCATTTTTTAGTAGGCTTGTAGTATCATCATTCAATTGCTGAAAGAATGCTTTGGAAGTCTTTAATGACTTATCATTGGACTCCGTTCCCTGGGTTGTGTTCCTATGTTCCGTTACCTTGTTGACAGGTCCTTTTGCCTTCTGTAGCTTCTTCTTTTTCCTCCTTTCTCTCTTCTTATCAGTCTGCGTGCGTTCTTCTTTACTCATCAGATCTCCTCTCTGTTTCTTTTTTACTTCTTCCGGAGCCAATAAGGCTGCTTCACTCATAGCTACTGGAGCCACCTCTTCCATAGATATGGCCGGAGTGTTAGATACAATTTTCACCTCAGCTTGAGCTGGTTTAGGTGTGTAGTGGTAGTGGCATAGTGCGTTCAGCTTAGAGAACAGTAGACTCATAGTTTCACGAATCTGTTTATGGCTTTCTGGTTCTTCTTCCTCTTGAACATCGCCAGTAGCTGCTTGCTTTTGTTTTAAGTACTCAGTTTCATACACTTGAGCTAGACTGAGCTTGCTCTTAGACTGATCGAGAATCTCTGTCTTACGGAACTTCAGTTGATCATCAACTGGTTTTTCTTTTTTGACAACATCATCCCAGGCCTTGTCTTTGATTCGCTGTCTGATTATGTCTTCTAAAGTTATTGTGGTTTGCTCAGTGATTATAGGAGCTGGTCGCGTAGTCAGATCAAAGTCTATGACTTCTTCAAGCAAAGAGTTTTGTGGACGTTTGTTGGCATCAACTTCTCCTTTCAACTGCCATGGGGCATCATTCAAAGTTTTTTTTTCCAATCTGTCAATAGTTTGTTTAAGCCTATCCTGTCGTAACTCAAACTCAGATTTCTTTTCACTAGATGGCTTTTTAGTTTCTGTTTCACTAGCCACTGAATCATCATCTGAAGATGATGGTTGAGCAAATCTTACTTTTTTATCTCTATTAGATTGGTTGATTGGTTGGTCATCCTCAATCTCATCCTGTATGTTATCAATATCATCTTCTGATTCGTCTACATTTTCTTCGTCATAATCTTCTCTATTATTCTGTTCAAAAAAGTCATAGTACATGACATCTTTTTGTCTTTCTTCATCATCACCTTCTTCCTCATCATCATCATCTTCAATATCTTCAAATAAATCAATTGATTCCTCATCACTATCTTCAGTACTTTTTTTCTTGATTGAACCCTCATTTTTCTCTTCTTTCAGCAAGAATTGCTCCATCTCTTGTAGTTTGAAAAATTTATCATCAACTACAGATGGTTTCAGTTTTGTAGGTTTCAGAAGCTTAATCTTAGGTCGTTCAGATTGTTCCTCATCATCGGGCATTTCTACATCTGATAAATTTTCATCTGATGCATAATTTTCATTATCATCTTCAAGGTCTAAAGATTTTAAATCATTGCCATCCTGTTCATTTGCTATTATATCCTCATCAGCACCATCTTCAATCTGTGTAGCACTTTCATTGGTGTTCACTGGAAAAACCAAGTCCTTTTTAAGTGTCATACAGTTGGCCACTTCCCATACGAAATCGTCCCAGCATGCATTGTTTTGTAGCTCGATTTCTTGCCATATTTGCTCTTCATCCAAGTCCTGGACTATAAGCTCCGGTAAGGCACCTTTTTTAGCTCTTTTCTTTGCATCCTTGTCCTGTGTTTTGGTGAAGTCGTAAAGTGATTTCACCAAATTTTTTATGTCGTTCTTCGCGTCCTTCTGAACAGCGAGGAATTTCACAGGTTTATCAGTTAAACTATTAAACTTCTGCAAGACAGCATCTAAGCCAGGGCAAGCCATGATGTCCCGCACAAAATTTTGTAGTGCTTGCTTCTTTTCGTATTAAAAATCTAATAAATCCAAAATAATCACACGCGGTGGCTAAAACTTGCTTGACTGACGGTGACATTGACATTATTTGACATACGATACGACAGCCAAGCCAATGACATGACAATGACAATACAATGACATTTATACGACCGTAGTGAGTCGAGAATCCAAAAAGGTCGCCCATGGGGTCCGGTTAATGTACGGCCAGTTAATGTACACCCAGTTAAAACGAATCCATCTTTTTTCAACTGTGAAGTTGTAAAGGCCCATGTACACTGTCACAGATGACAGTTTCGATTATAATTGTTTTTATCTAGCGATGGATAATTGTACTAAACGGGACAGCCCCTTTGAGGGTATTGGGAAAAAAACATTTTCTGGCACTGTGGTGGCCGCTACCGCAGCACGCTCGCTCTGCTCGTTCGCCTTGTGTGTAATTTTTATGTTCTAACAAGTAAGTAAGTAAGTTATGGCCTATGCATCTATAAGAAGATGATTCAAACAGCGTCTGGGGTCAACAGGCACTTACGTTCGTGACTCGTAAGGCCTATACGAGAGCGACAAGTACGACCACACTTCGTACAAGAAAATGGTGTCGTCCCTGCAGATGGTAGAGGGCAAGCAGCACGTTGATGTCTTAAGGTGCGCTTGTGAGACAACAAGTTAAGCCATGCTCGGTCATGGGCAATGACACCATCAAGAAGAGTAAATTATTTGTTCTAACATAACCTTACCAATCTATCCATGTCGGATCCGCCCAATAAAGTATCAAGGACAAGGTATAAGTATCCAGTGCCAGAACAAAAAAGCAAATAATAATGTTTGAACTGCTCCAGTGTGCATATGGCTTAACTGGCATCGTAATAACGGTGTGACAATAACATGATGTACATTATCGCCTCCCATTGCTTTGCTTTGTTTGTTTGGGAGAAGTTTGGGAGGCAATAATGTAAGACCTGTTAATGCACAGCAGGATAGTGCCTCCCTGTACAGTACAATAACTGGACGTACATTAAACGAACCCGTTTGTTTTATCTTTTGAAGAAGAAAAAAATACTCAGTTTTTCTACAATTTAATTTTCCCGTTCGTTTTGGTTGTGAAGCTGGAGCACGTTCGTAACGTAACGATGACGCTAATAATTTACAAAATAAATATTTGATTGTGTCTGCTACTCTGCATAGGTGGTGAGTACGTGTTTTGTATTGTACCACCCTGCTTTCGTGGAACATACTTGTTGAATTTACTTGCATTCCTCGCTCCAGTGGTTATGGCGTGCCTTACGCTTTCGTTAGTAAAAGGTAACATGGCCTACACGCCCACGTTAATATGTTACTTACTAAGTTTTACTAAGCTTGCTAAGTTTTATAACTGAAAGTGAAAGGCATTTTTGTGTTTATTGGGTGCCAAGTACCAACAACTTGTCCTGTCCCTCATAGCATACATACTTCCGTAGTAGGTACCTCCAAACCTACTGCCTACCTACTGTTTAAGGCTTTACGTGGGCTTTTCGCGCTTCGCGTAAGGTCATTGACTATTCAAAGGCTAAGGTAATTTGTTTTGTTTTTTTTTAGCTGAATATCTGTGATTGCTTATTGTGAGTGTCCTTGTCCTATCATTATCATCAAAATTGGAATAAGCAGGTCTTGGACACACCAGTAAACTTGTAGTTTTTTTTTTATTGTTTTGATTTGTAAATTCTACAGCTTCAATGACATTCACATGCGCAACTAATTATGATGTTGATTTGGTTTTGTGTTCATTTCAGCACAATGGAAGGTCAAGAGTCTATGGAGATGAAGTTCACTGGGACCAGTGAAGTGGGGGGCTTGGAGTTATGCATTGTGTGTGGAGACCGAGCATCTGGGAGGCACTATGGAGCTATCAGCTGTGAAGGTACAGTTCAGTGACCTTGTTGCTCGTAATTATTATTGTCCTCTAGCTTCATACATAATATAAAACCTCCAACCTTGACTTGGTACTTGACTGAGGACGACTACAGTTTTTCGCTCTCACAACATTCTGCAAACATGCTTGTCTTTAAAGGCTTGACATGACCTTTGTCTAAAATGAAATTAAGAAAATACATTTTGTTTGAATGTTTGAAAATATGTTTGGGAATTAAAGCATTTTTGCCAAATTAAAACTAATTATTGATGCCTTGCCCTACCAGCCCTTTAGTTCCTAACTCCTAACTTTTTCAATGAATGCTCAACAGAAATAGTGATGGTTTTTCATTGGTATCAGGTTGCAAAGGTTTCTTCAAGCGCTCCATAAGGAAGAAGCTCGGCTACCAGTGCCGAGGCAGCATGAACTGTGAGGTGACGAAGCATCATCGCAACCGCTGCCAGTACTGCCGCCTACAGAAGTGTCTCGCGTGCGGCATGCGGAGTGACTGTGAGTACTGTAATCACCTGTACTGTTCTACTATAAACATTTCAAAGTGATCCTTGTGATTCATTTACGTCAAAAATCATTTATTCATTTGGCTTAACTGTATAAATGAAGGAACCTCTTTGAGGCGCACTTAAGAGGCCGGCGGAGGGTGTATTTTCATATTTCTCAATCACATTGCAAAATGTGATTGTTGTTAATTTCATTTGAGGTAAGTAATTTAAAATAAAAACTTCAGGAACGTAGATAAATACTATACAAATACAGTTATTACAATAATATAGTGATAATCTGCCTTAACTAGTAATCATTTTGGTATTACGTTTGTATGAAAATTCGCCCTCCTTAAAGAGAAGAAACCGAACCGAACCGAAGGGATTTATTTTCGTTTTTGGTCTGAATAGTTTTTGTCTTTGGCAGAGGTAAATTCAAGCTTGTAGAACAAAAAATAGAAATTTGTCAAGGTTTTTTAGTGCATAGATGATATTGAAGTCCCGTTCAATAACACAATAATGAGCAGTAATTCTTGTTCGTTTTCGCCAGCGGTCCAGCACGAGCGGAAGCCGATAGTCGACAAACAGAAAGGTGACCAGCGAGACTTGCAGCAAGCTTCGTACTCCAAACTGCTGGGACTTGCCTCTCAGCCAGATAGACAGGTGAACATAGCTAATTATGTCTTGAATTCTGATTGCTCTGTTGGTTAAAAATTATCATTGGGATTTTATTGGATAGTGATTGATTTGTCTTAGATTTTCTCAAGGATATTATGATGGATATTATAGATATAGACAATCATTTATTTGCTTCTTAGCACAGAAATTAAAAAAGCATGGTTTACAAGTTTACATTTAAAAATAATCATCATCATCATCAACCTATATTAGTCCATCGCTGGACGTAGGTCTCTCCCAAGACGCGCCACTGAAAAAATGAAAGACATTCAACTTAACCTAAGTATTCTAAAAAGAATACATTGGACATTTATAAATTTAACATCATTTTCTACATGTATTTAATGCAATAAATGCTTAAGCCTTGACCATTACTGTTATTTTTATTTTTGTTTTCATTATTAGGTAGCGTCATAGTTTAAAAGCTCTGAGAAAAATAAGTGGGGATGTACCTATCTTGTATTAGACTCCTATATCCGCATTTAGTCTCTAAGGTGGTTCATAAACCGTGTGCCGGTCTATAGTGTAGTTATACTCCCAGATGTCGCTACTCAAGGAAGAGCCAGGCGAGTCGTTTGGCGCGGGAGGCGCCGCTGCAGCGCCGGCCATCAACTTCGCGCTCGCGGCCGCTGTCGCCTTCAACAACAAAGGGAACTCCGGTGAGACTTGCCATCATTTGACTGGCCTCTAGCTCAGTTGGTAGTAGCTCTGCTTTCTGCGCCGTAGGTCGTGGGTTCGATCCCCACCGAGAACAAATATTATATTAATATTTGTGTGGTTAACATAAATGTTTGTTCTCTGTCTGGGTGTTATATTGTATTCTAAGTATAGATTTACAAAAAAAAATGTATTTAAGTATAATATCAGCTATCCGGTTCCCATATACAAGCTCTGCTTAGTTTGGGGCTGGGTAGTGTTGTGTGAATTGTCCACAATATTTATTTATTTATTTTATCATCATAATTTGATAGTAACTTCAGTCAAGACTGGCCTCAGCTTAGGTGATAGTAGCTCGGCCTTATGAGCCGTAGGTCGTGGGTTTGGTCCCCATTCCAGTGCACATGTCTTGACATGATTGTACTAAATGGTATCTCTCTATCCTCAGGTATATCCAATGATGGGTTATGATGAAACTACTCATCAAATAGTCGTCATTTATCCTCCGTCCACTATCTTCTATTATTTTGTTTAATTTCTCGTCGTTTTTATCCATACAATATTTTTAAAACGTCGCTTATCGTAACTCCATACCAAAACCCAGAAAATGGACTTGCATTAAAATAAAAACTTAATTATTCCCCAAATTTTAAAATATAAAACCTAAATTGTGAAACTCATCTCCCATAAATATTACTGGAATTTCTCAAGTCCTCTAATTAGTAAAAGCCCCACCGATGTCGTAAGGGGGCATCCACAAATTACGTGAGATGTTTAAGGGGGGGAGGGGTCGAGTCAAATCTCATCTAATCTTACGTTGGAGAGAGGAGGGGTCTCGGCAAATATCACGCAATTTTTTTTCTGATTGAAATAAAAAATATACTATTTTAGCCCCGTTTTACGTATTCTATTGATACATTTTTATTACACCTAAAACTCTCAGCAATATTGATAACTAGTCTTAACTAGTCGTAAATAAAAGCACGAAACATTTTTTTTTTCTTTTCACAATAACAATCCAACGCCTTTACGTAAGAAACCCACATTTTGAATAATCTCACGTGAGATTGGGGAATGGGGGAGGGGGTTGAATAAAATCTCACGACATCTCACCAGGGGGGGAGGGAGAGACAGAAAATTCAAAAATTCACCTCACGTAATTTATGGACGCCCCCTAACAGCTACTAAGGTGCAATTAGTTTGCCTTATTCTAAGAAATTGGATATATGGATTTTTGTATTTCCTTCTTAATTATCAGTTTTTCATTTATTTATTGTTTTGTTTTATTTATTGTTTAGTTTCTCCATACCTGCCCGGCAACCCTGTAGATATAGAGGGCGCTCGCCGGCAACAGTTGATGCTACAGACACAGTTGGCTAAGAACCTATTCAAAATGGGGCAGTTTGGTAAGCAATTAATCTGTCTTCATTATCCTAGAAACCACTGCTGGATATTCTATGATATAATAAGCACTTGATCCATTCGTAAGTGGTAACCATTGCCTATAACTAAGAAGTGCCTTGTAGGTCCACGCACGTAAGGAAAGTGCCTTACGATGCGCTGCCCTGCGTCCTTCAAATTGTGGTATACAGGTGTTCAGCCTTACGTGCTAGTAATGTCACCGGCACCCACACCATTAAAACTGAAACAGCAACGATGAACTACATCAGGAATGTATGAATGTATTAACTACAAATATGTGATGACAGTAAATTGTATTGAGTAATAGGTTGGCATGGTATGGGCCTTTCATGCGGAGGGATGAGGGTCATATTACGAGGAAAGTATTGGATATCGATGTGGATGGTGGTTATAAAAAGGGGTAGACCAAAGAAAAGATGGATGGACTGCGTCAAGGATGACATGAGCAGAAAAGGAGTGAGCACTGAGATGACGAATGATAGAGGTGAGTGGAAGAGAGCACTAGTGGTCTAGTGGTAGTGGCCCCGACTTCCGATCCGAAGGTCGTGGGTTCAAATCCACTTGTGTACGAATGAGTTTTTCTGTCGAAGAATTTATGTGCACTATGCCAGTACTCTCAAAACGGTGAAGGAAAATATCGTGAGGAAACCGGCGTGTTGTAGAACCTAAAAAAGTTCGAGCAACGTGGTCACGCAAAAAGGGCCCACCAGCGGCCTACTTGCGGAAAAACCTGCCCGCACATCAAGTGCGCATGATAAACTTGCCAACTTGAGGTGAGTGGAAGAAGAAAACCCGTTGTGCCGACCTCACTCAACGTGGGATAAGGGCAGGAAGATGGTGATGAGTAAATAGTATTGAGTTTACATCATTGTATGTACGCAGGTGCAATCAACGAGTACTTGCAGTCCGCATACGGCGCGCCGGCGCCTGACGCGTCCGTGGCACTGCACGCGCCCGAGACTACGCAGGCAGAACGTACGTATTCACACTTACTCCTATGGCATAGTGACACATGGCACGCGCCACGGTCAGCGCAGTCCCGTACCAAGAGGAAGTACGCGGGTTCAAAACCCGCTCGCCTCTTAACTTTTGGGACATTGAAAACCAATTTTCCTCTTTATAATATGAGTGTAGATGAGTAATGATTGTGTTGATGTATCCAGCGGAGATGGAGTCGAGTATCCTCAGCACGGCGGACTCGCTGCAGCTGGGCGTGGCGCTGAGCCAGGGCGCGCCGCCGCAGCTGCGCCTGCAAGCGGCCTGCGAGTCCGCCGCCCGCCTGCTGGGCGCGCTGGGCCGCTGGGCCCTGGCCGTGCCCGCCTTCAGCTCCCTGCCGTGAGTATCCTGCGCTTCTTCGCTTCTTTCGTGTCGATGTTACAGTTATTAAAGCCACTTCGACCAAGAGCACTGGTGATCTAGTGGAAGCGGTCCCGCCTTCCGATCCGAAGGTCGTGGGTTCAAATCCACTCGTGTACCAATGAGTTTTTCTGCCGAAAAATGTTTGCGCACTATGCCAGTAGGTACTCTCAAAACGGTGAAGGAAAACATCGTGAGGAAACCGGCGTGTTGTAGAACCTAAAAAAGTTCGAGCAACGCATGTCAGGGGTCACGCAAAAAAGGCCCACCAGCGGCCTACTTGCGGAAAACCTGCCCGCACATGAAGTGCGCATGATAAGGTTGCCGAAATTTGCCGACTGTTAATCCAATACACTTGCAGGTTGAACGTGCAAGTGACGCTGTTCAAGAAGAGTTGGCCGGAGCTGTTTGTGCTGGGTCTGTGCAAGTTCTCTCACACGCTGGGCCTCAACACGCTGATCCCGCTGATGAGCACGCATCTGCAGTCAGTGTTGCGGGACCGCGCGCAAGGGCCCGACTGCCCCGAGGGGGCCGCCGACTGCGTCGAACCTGAGGTATATACCAGCGCTGCTTGGCATGGTAGCTATAGATAGCGGCACATAACTTTAGCGCTGACCGTTATTGCGCAGAAGTCAAAAATAAGCTACCTGAGGGGGGCTCGCGGTATGAAGGGCGGGCGTGCGTAGCGCTGATTGGCTCTCCAGTCGCACTCCGCTCTCTGAACCAATAGGACACTCTGCACACATCCACACATCCAGTGTGCGCGACATGGCACACTACGACGCATGCGTAGCGCGTATTGCTCAGCGCTAAAGTTATGTGCCGCTAGTTATAGGAGTCATATTTTGTGTATTTAAAATATTTCTTTGTTCTTGCAGATATCAATATCGGATTACTCGGACGAGCGCATCGAAGAGGTGCTGCAGATGTTAGCGCGGCTGCAGCAGGTCATCGGCAACATCGAACACCTGCGGCTCACGGAGAGGGAACACGCTCATCTCAGGGGGCTCTGTCTCTTTTCACCAGGTATCCATCTTATTTATTTATTGAATTCTTTATTGCACCAAAAAAAAATATTACAATAGGTTAAGCTAACCTCTTGCCCAAACAAGAGGTTCTAGACAGCATTTTCTACCAGGTGAAAAACGAAGAGGTTGACGTGCATAAAATGTATTGGAAAACAGCTTTGATAAACCTACGTAACAAACTACATACAACATATTAAAAATAATTATAAATTACCTATAAATAAAAACAATATGAATAAAATAAATATAAATAAGATAATAGAAATAAAAAAGATAATAGAAACAAATAAAATGCAAATGAACATACCTGATTAAATTGTTCCTCGGCAGATGGCGTACCAGACTTCCTAATCCGCAAGCTACAAGAACATCAGTCTCACATCCTGCATTCCCTGGGCGCCAACACGATGCGTGGCTCGGAACGTGCCAGTACACTAGTTCTGCAGCTGGCAACACTGAAGGCGTTCCAAGCGCCCTTCATAGAGGATATCTTCTTTGTGCCGTGTTTGGGAGATGTGTGTATTGATGATGCATTGCCGTATTTACTGTCGGCGCGCGTCGCGACCGATCTGAAGCATGAAATATAGAGATAGCCACAGAACAAAGTAGAACGGCAATGTGGCCGGAAAAGTGTCGCCAAAACACATGAGCCTAAGCCCGTTTCTCCATACAAACTCAACAGTTTGTTTGGGAGTCGTAAAGTGAAATATGCCTTGCAGCAGCGCAAGAATTACTTTCAGAACAAGTTAAGCGACAATATAAAACATAGAAATACTTTCTTAACATCTTTCTTCCTTCCTTTTTCTTAGAATCCTCATATTTAGAGTTTTAAATATAATAGTGGAAATGTAAAAGTGGCGACATAGGCTCCCATACAAACGGCGCATGATCGCATTTCTACGACTATTTCTATTCTGTGTAGGTAATACATTATCAAATATTACATGCAGTGAAAATTTTTATGAGGGTAAAAATAACTTAAATCAATGTGCAATAAAATTAATTTGTGCCTGGTTTTAATAAGAAACCGGTAGGAAAAACAAATTAAAAGTCTTTTTTTTTACATATTATAGGCTTGCGTTTGACCTCAATCTCACCTGCTGTTAAGTGATGATGCGGTCGACGGTATACCAGTAAAACTTTAAAACCTCTCACCATGAACATAATATGTAATTGTAATAAATTATATGAGTCACTCTTTAGCTCTAAAATAACAGCTGTGCTAGTGTATGTAAGAAGCGCGCTCGTGATAGCATAAGCACAAACCTTAGTGGTTTTTAATGCTGTCTTCTACAAGATCATGTATTTATTTTTAAATGGTAAAAAAAAAAATTACGCTATGATGTGGCTACACTGAGGGCTTTTCTGGCGCTCAGGGAATAATGTATTGAGAAAAAATTAAACAAATAAGCATGATGTTTTATATTACGGACATGGGAAAAATGACCCAAAATATATTACTATATTAAAATTCTACGTTTACAATAATAAACGAAACTATGACTGATTTTAAGTTATTATTTTTATGAAAGTAGAAATAAATGTTCTCCGAGTCTTATATAAAACTATGACGTCTAAAAAGGTTGTGGCAGCTATAAGTTCTAAAATAAAGATAAAACGAAAGTTTTAATAGTTTAAGCGTGCGCCTGTATTGGTGTTTTTAAATAAAAATACTAATTTTAAGATTTTAATGTTGCAGTTTGCACAAATGAAGAATTATTTTAACCGTCCATAGCGTTTAAAAAAAAGATGGAGCATTTTTTATAATCTTGGATTAATATTAATGTTTCTTTATTTTACTTAAATTTAAGTAAGAATGGCAACTACTGATCTGAGGATAAACTTAAAATATAATAGTTTGTAAAGATTATTTTTTCAATAAAATTGAGGGTACTCAAAAATTGTGCTAAATGAACTTCGAAATAGGTTATTGTAGTTTTAATAATTTAGAATGTAAAATAATATTCTACGAATAAACAATTTAATACTGAAAAATGAATTGGTTTGTTTTATAAGATATATTCAATTCCCTGGTTGAGAATTAAACAAGTACTTACCTAATAAAGTACGCAGTAGAACGATGATCGCTGAGATAATTGTTCATTAGAATGTGAACTTCTTATTCAGCAGTGTTTTTGGGAGTCACAAACATGAAGTTCCATGGTGAGGTTTCCATATTCCTCGTAAACGTCTTTCCTAAGAACAGGCGAAGCCTCTGGCAGACTTGGCAGATGATGGTATTTAATCTTACCTACAGCTTACATCTGGTCACACAGTCCTGATTACTGCACGGTGGAAAGGACTTAGCGGAAGGACTTGTATCCAAGCCAGCACAAATAAAAAAAAAAATAACGGTGATCCAGATTCCAGATGTTTTGGCCAAAAACTCAAGAACCAGATGGTCACAAATTCTGAAACGTATACCAATCTGCGTGACTATTTTCATCACTAAAATATTGTCATACCAGCCAGGCCCCAATTTTTCTGGCTACAGGGTTAAAAAGTCAATGTAAGGGTTCGATACCGCATGTTTTTATTCCACAATAGCTAGTCCTGGAGGTAGATATTAAAGTAAGTACGTACCTAAGAGCGAGCATCCTATCTGCTCAATTACAACCAGCCGGCAATAAGGGTTTATACCCACAGGCGGCTGTCTAACAAGTAGAACGTAAAACGAAATCCCACAAACGGTTTTGGCTTTTGAAAACTAACTCGACTCGTAAGTGTAGCGTAACAGTACAGTAATTAGCGCGGGAAAAACGTGGCGATATGGCGCGCGACGAATCAAGCCAACGAACTACGAAGCAAGATGAAAACCAGCTTAGGGTGAACGGGGTCTAAAAAACCCCGCAGTAATGTTTGCGCTACAATTTCGACAATCCTTAGGATGATGCGAACACTTCTAGAAATATTATACCTAATAAGTAACCTCGCATCGTGTAGTAGGTATTTTCAATTAGTTATGATTTGCAATTTGTTTTTCAGAAATGGCAGATAATAATGAAATGAAATGGACAGGGCGTAAAAACACTATTCCGAACGAGTTCATTGGTTTTCCACCTACAACCCTTCAAACCGTAACATAGTAAAGCTCGGACTTTTCACTCACGGCAGAAAAGGCATGGTGGTAACTATAGTACTTTCCCGGACGAGCCCTTCACAAATAGCTCCAAAGAACTTATTATATTGGTTGCTATTAATAATCTAAAAGGCGGAAATAGTAAAATATCTTCTCCATTGATGGTAGCTTCATGTCCTGCCTATTGCAGCTCCAGTCGAAGTTGCATAACGCTTCTCGTTACTTTTTAGTTTCGGGTTCAACGTTACATACCGCCCCCGCCGCGCACTTGGCCGCATGCTGTGTTATACTTACTTACCACTCTGTTCATACTTACATACCAACCGAAGCACCCTCTATCTATTCAAGACAGTTTCGTTTTCTAGGGTGTGTTATGTACCCCTCTTTCCTTCTAGCATGGAAGAGTTGTCTATGCCTTTTACTCATGTTCATACCTGACCTAATGGTTTTTACCGCTACCGTGCTTCGGTAGAAGGCACTTATTTCTGTTCTGTGGTTCGGGACAGGCCCGGTTCAAAAGGGGGAAAAAAGTATTTATTCAATTAAATTACAAGGATTACTTTCTAGAAATCTCATAGAGTTTGCAGCGGTTGTCTGGAAAAAAACGCTTTTTAGGGATAAGACCGTCCATTGTACAATGTACCTTGCACATTGCACCTTCTAAAAAGTTTTCTGTAAAGTGTTCTATTGATCTATCTATATAAAGCTAGGATGCTACCACCGCTCTTCTCGACATAGAGACCGTGCTCATCTACACATTCTGGATCCATGGGTTTCTCGAACTGCTCGCTTCTCGAGATCATTTCTTTCTCATACCCATAAATTGTGGAATGAGCACCAGAGGACAGGTGTTCCCTCTTAAAAACAACATGAATAGCTTCAAGAAAAACGTTAAAAAACTCCTCCAACCCTGGAGGAGTTTTTTAACGTTTTTCTACTGGCAACGCAACAACAGCACCCTTGGTGTTGTTGGTGTCTATGGGCGACTGTGACCGCTTACCATCAGGTGGGCCGTAAGCTCGTTTGTCTATCTTTTTCATAAAAAAAATAGGAAGAGTACGCGCCAGATAACTTAACGCGTGACTTATGGCAGAAAATGTAAAACAATCTCTTAACCACAAATACGAACTTGCATTAGACGAAATGCAATTTCGTTTTCCCTATTCATGTTTGTATTAGGAAGATATATTTCAAGCCCATTTTATTCTTGTTTTCCGCCACCTGTCACGCGCAGATTTATCTTGCGTGGACTCTAATTGTAATTAACAATAGCATGTAAAGTGCTCCGCGGGAATAAACACAGCAAACTTGAGTGATATGTAGGTAGTGTTGGTTCTTTAGCCCGAATAAATACTGCGAAAATTCAAATATACCAGACCTTGTGGCCTAAAAACACTACCAGCATAGTCTAATTGCAGTATGTGTGTAATTTTCATGGAACATGGTTTTTTTTCTTTTTTAAACAATAAACCGATCGTCAACCCCCAGTGAGTGCACTACTACAGCATCTGTGACAGAAGCTGTAATTGCCTCCACGAATAGGAAGCGCCTAATATTGGACTGAGGCGCACTTACAACAAATTGCTGTTAGTTTTTTTGTGGCGGCAAATTTTTAATTTCAACTGCGCTTCGCCGGAGATTTTAGGATGTAGGTAGATAGGTGTAGGTCACTTAAATACAATATTATCTACTACATTCTATGATATGATCATGTTGTTTTTATTTTATTGTTTATGCGCTAAAGAGTTTTAGGTGTTATATGAAAAATGAAATGAATCTAACTCCGGTGAGGTATTGAAGGTATCCTCCATATAATGATATGGATGATATGAATAATGTAACAGAACGTTTTAAGGATCCAATAGCTTAGTGTGCCGAAGCATGGAAGCGTCCGGATGATACTATTAGCGGTCACATATCCAAATAGGAAGTAGCTCCACAAAAAATCGGCCATAACTATTAAACCCTTAATACGCTAATCTAAGAATACGTATGGTACACCCCAAAACATAAAAATCCCCAAAAAGTGCAGTAAAGCGAGATTAAATTTAAAAACTGGCAATAAAATTCAGAACGCCGTGGGGCATCTGCCTTCGCTAAATAAACAGAGCAACTGCGTCTGCGTGGCGGGTGCGTGGCGACTGCGGAGCGGCAGCGTGGCGGCTGCGTTTTAATCCAGAAAGCGGCACTCGGTCACAAAATTACTGTATAATTTGTACAATCACCCGCGCCCTGAAACTTAGAGCTAGCGATCTAGGAATGTTTAGAGGCGCTAGTGAAATCAACTTTCTGTTATTTTACTTTCACCATTTTTTTTAACTGTATGTATTTTAATTATGTACACAGTATTATATTAATTAGGCAATGTTCTCTTTTTTTTCAAAATTTTACATCAACGCTTGTCGCTACTTTTTAAAAATCTTTACCTACACACACACATGCACAGTACATGCTTACCTAAAAAGTAGAAACTTCCTAAATTCATAATTTATTTAAAGTACATACAGCATGACTGTTAATGTCCGGGCTGTTACTATGTGCTGCATGTTTTTCATAAACATTATAATGTATGTTTAAAATAACCCCCTCTACACATTCCTAGTCCGCATACCAGGACAGCATCAGTGCAGGAGCTCGCAGACAAATAAATTCAGCAGATAACCGACGCATAAATCTCAACGCACCCGCAAGCCTCCGGAAAAATGCCTTTCGGGAAGAAAGCGCGCTGTCTCGCTCGCACATACCCACTAGGGTTGTTACTTGATGATACACTTATACTAACAAAAAACTAAATCTGACATAAGGGACTTCAAAGTGATTCTTGTATCGTATTGAATAAACGCTTATTGAATCTTGAATCTTGAATCTATCACAAGGACCGCGCAGAGTAGAGCTAATAAGAGAGGCCTTTTCTCAGGATTGGAACATAGAGGTCTTGTAATGAATCTGAATATTTATTTATCATCATTCATTAGCTGACAGTAAATAACTAATAAAATATTCCTCAGCTATAAATCTAACTAAGCCAGACTTGCGCAAGAGAAAAATTATGAAAATATGTTATAAAATGGAAGCCTCTACTAGAACCGTTTCGGAGTACTCTCGTAGGGCTTGTAGCACTCCTCCACAAGCTCGTAGCAAAGTGATTAAAGAAATTAGTAAAATAATAGCTTCTTTACACGGGTTTTTTGCGGTAAGGATTGGGTTGGAAAAAATAAAATAATATTGCAGTATGTTTATTGATTTTTCGCCTGAGCGTGGAATATTTTCATTTACAGTTATTCGGATAAATTCAAATAATCGTTGTTTATGTGAATCGATTAAATATTTATAAGCCTAAATCGTCCAGCGACAACCCTGCCAATTTCTCTTTCTCGCTCGCACAGCCTCGTAGTCTTTCCGTAGAGCTATCGTAGCGCTTTCGTAGCGGTTTGTAGAGGTTTGTAGAAGAGCCCGTAGCACAGTGACTTTGACTTCTGTAAGATTAATTGCTTTTCTTTTCAATTGAAAATCTTCCTAGCGGAATGTTTTTAACGCAGATATATTTCGTAGTTTTCTTTAATGAAGCTGTACCTATGAAAATTACACCCAACTACCCTTAAATATCCTAAAAAAAACTAAAGTTCTTAATTTGTATTAAGGGATATTTAACGTATATGGGAATTCAAGTCGTGAAGCAGATTTTCTCAGTAGTTTTGTACTAGGGTATGCTTTTAGGGACATGTGAGTATAAATATACCATGGGTTCGTTCAACAGAACTTCTGAGAACGAAAGGATTTTTTAAATTAAATATGCTCACTTGACCAATCGAATTGATAAATAAATAAACTGCTATAAAGCGTATTTCGAAGTTCCATACCATATGTTGCGGTAACCTTTTAAACATAATAGAGCTGGAATTAATAGTAGCCACCCACTTCATAAAACTATTTCCTAAATGTTTTACGAGATGGCGACACTGTGGAAAATTGCTATTTGCCGCTAGCATTAAAAAGAGCTGGAATTTGTGAATATTGGATGGGAATTTATATAACGTGGTACAACGCGGTTAGCTCGGAGGAAGAGCTAGAAAAGATCTAAACAAGACTTTTTAATATGTTAATCTGCTTATAATAATAACTATCAGCTTGAAGAAGTCTGGTGAAGGTCTGTCTATTATTATCGATTGATGGACTTGCCAAGAGCCAACAATAAGAAGAATGAATTGATGAATTTCAACTCATACCAAAGCCATGAATGAAGAAAAATAGAAAAATCTATATTGCAAACTAAAAAAAAAAGCAGCCAAGTGCGAGTCGGACTCGCCCATGAAGGGTTCCGTAGAATCAAGTAACATAATATAAAGGTTCTTGTAGTTCGTCGAAAGGTAAATTGCGGTTTACGATTTATGACGTATAAAAAAAAAACTACTGGCTAGATCTCGTTCAAACCAAATATCGTTGAAAGTTTGCATAGTAATGTACAACATATATTTTTTTTAGTTTTATCATTCTCTTATTTTAGAAGTTAGAGGGGGGGGACCAACTTTTTTCAACTTTGGAAGTGTCTCTCGCGCAAACAATTCAGTTTAGAAAAAAACTATATTAAAAACCTCAACATCATTTTTGAAGACCTATCCATAGATATCCCACACGTATGGGTTCGATGAATAAAATTTTTTTGAGTTTCAGTTTCAAGTATGGGAACCCCCAAAATTTATAGTTTTTTTTCTATTTTTGTGTAAAAATCTTAATGCGGTTCACAGAATACATCTACTCGCCAAGTTTCATCAGTCTAGCTCTTACGGTTTCGGAGTAAAATTTTGTGACACGGACGGACAGACAGAAAGACAGACAGACAGACAGACAGACAGACATGACGAATCTATAAGGGTTCCGTTTTTGCCATTTGGCTACGGAACCCTAAAAAGAGGATTTAACATATACTATTCAATATATCAACAATGGATGGTTTTATCACTATAGAGTGATTTCTTCTAGACCTTTGGATAATGGAGGAACTAAACCTACAAAAGATTGACTTGCACTTGAAAATAAAACTTTAGAAAATTTAGCTTCAAGAAAAATACCTGCTTAGTTATAGTAAAAAAATTGCAAAACAAATTGTTCAACTCTATTTTATGCTCATGTCTACTATTTTTAAGATTATATTTTGATGTAAGCGGCGAGTTAGCACCTCTTCTAGACACCGCATGGAATATGGTGCATCGTTGGAAGAAAACATTTTTAGAGAGCATTATTTAGGTTCCGTATTTAAATAAGATCATTTAAAGAAGGGTCTACTTATTTACAAGGAAAGTTGATATGAAAAAAAATATACACATTAAACAATTAACTTACTTGTATGCGCAAAATGTATGCAAGTTTGAAAACTTCCACCTAAAGAGATTGAAAAAAGGTGCCTTTGTATGGAAGTATTTTGGTGAAAAGTTCTGTCATACAATAATCACGCATCTACATTCATCACACGAATACAAACCTTCTATCTACAGCCTAGAAAGCAGAGCTACTATCAACTGAGTTGACTGAAATTGTGCCTAGTTTTTAAGTTCCCAACTACAAACAAATCTTAACAAAAGCAGCAAAAACACAGAAGCGAGTAGTTATTGACCGTAACTCTTTTTAATTTCTCCCGTTTTGACTTTATGCCCTCAGATAAATGCAACGCCGCGAGCGGTCTATCGGACGATCGTTTTGCCCTCCTATAAGGACACTATAGAACTGTGCTGTGTGTGTTTATTTAATTTTATTTATTTATTTGGTAACAATACATCAATATTACAAAAGTGTTACTTACTACATTTAACAAACAGGACACTTAAGTTATTTTACATAAGTTTGAATAAACGCCAACTCTGGTGACTGAGTTATTAAGCCACCCTGAAATCTTCGTCATGTACTTGTATTTATCTTAGACAATCGCATAATATAACATTACAGAATAAAGCTACAGAGAAGACAAACAAACATACGGCTCGCCACCTGGTTAAAAACGGTTGCCACCTAGTAAAAAAATATAAATTTGTTTTTGACAAGGTACTCAGCATATAATAGGGTAAAATCTAACTAATATTATAAACATGACAGTTTGTAAGTGTGGATGGATGGATGGATGGATGTTTGTAACTTTTTCATGTAAAAACTACTGAATGGATTTTAATTAAACTTTACAATAATATAGATCAGAATAACACATAATATGCTACAATTTATAAATATATTTTAACGGAGAACGGGGCGAGTGAAGCCGCGGGCGGCGTCGGAATGGGTACATGATTGTTTTCCGTGTTAAGAAAAACAGAGTTCTATCTGAATTCAATACATAGTTTTCACCTTATTAGTAGGTACATACTTAGAATACAACATAACACCCAGACAGGGAACAACAGGTAAAAGTCCAATGCTTTAAAACTCGCCGGCTATTCTTTCTCGATCAAATTCCACAATTTTATAGTTATTTGAAAACAGGCAGATACTGGCATAGAAGTATGCCAGTTATCAGTTATTGCCAGTTTGCGTCAGATAAACTGTGACTATCTGATTGTCGGTAACTAAGCTATCAATTGTTGGGTAACTAAGCTATCAGATACTTAAACAGTACATTGGGATAGTTCAATTCATGTTAATGGCGTAATTATTAGGAATTTGATCGGAACATTATTGTACTGTCAGAATTTACAGATAGCGACGTATCGCAATATTTATAATGTATTTTGTCAATGATTTTATTGTCATTTATTTTTGTATAAATATAAAATAATAAGTTTGTAGGAATATGACAAAGACCATAAACTGTTTTTAAGTTTGTTTTTTTTTCACAAGAAAAAATTCAAGGGACAAATACTTGTATAATTTACCACACGGTAAGATGTATTTTGTAGTCTGCTAAACAAAATCTTACAAAAATAATTACAATTTAATTAAATTCACTGTATTCATTTCAGATTAAAAATATCTATTTTGTTCACATTCATAAAATGCTTTAGAAAATAGGCATTAATATGAGCAAATATTCAAGTAATCAAATAAAAATGAATCGGAGTAGAATAAACGGAAAGTTAGCTCGAGGGAATCATTCAATCATAAAAACATGACATGCAACATTCAATTCACATACATGATCAGATCAGCCCAACGAACCAAAAACTCCGTACTTATTCACAATACATAGCTTGGGAAAATCAAATCTCGTAATAAGCTAAGACTCTTTATATCCGCATGCGACCGTACTTTTTTTAGAAAAAAATACGGACGGTTCCCTTATTTTGAGTATTTTTTCTCTAACTACAAAAATGGCTCCATTGAAAACGTAAATTGTTTCATGTACCTGGAGCATTGTACTACCTCCATCACTCAGAGACCTAAGAGTGCTGTCTCATGTGCACCAACATCTTCAGCCTTTCAAATCATCACGATTTAGTCCCCCATTCCCATTCTATAATCGGACTACTATACGTACGGAAACGCGACATCCATACATGGTTGATGTTCCAACTGTCCGCAAGCGCTCTGCTTCAACTTTTATGTTGCGGACGGCCAAGGAGTGGAACTCCTTGCCGGCGTCTATTTTTCCGGACAACTTGGATGTTTTTAAGACTAAGTGAATAGGTGTCTTCTTGGTAAGCGTGCTAAACTGTCGGTTGTATCATCACTTAAAAGCAGGTGAGATTGCTTTCAAACGCAAGCCTGAAATTGTAAAAAAAAACAGAACTCAGTAATGCTTGAGTCACAGCTCTCAGGCAGAAATTGGTAAGGTCGTAGTTCTTCTGATCTTCTTGTACTCAGGTATTTGTGACTAGGGGGACTAAGGACTGCCTGTAGAGGAGGAGAGGGTGGGTGGT
Organism: Thera obeliscata; assembly: GCA_947578465.1. Lineage (NCBI taxonomy): Eukaryota > Metazoa > Arthropoda > Insecta > Lepidoptera > Geometridae > Thera > Thera obeliscata. The sequence continues at coordinate 24,745,599 of OX387918.1, read as the reverse complement.
TAAAGGCACGTTCAGGAATTTGAGACATGTCCACTAACAAGCTCTTTATCATACATGACATGCAAGCTAATCCCTACTCTCAATTATAAAGATTTGGAAGAAGGTTGCATGAGGGCACATGGGGTTCGTTTGAGTCGAGCTGCAGCGGGCATGCTCTTGGCCTAATAATACATATATAATATAATACGTATAATATAATATACGCCGCTGGTTTTGTGACTACTAGTCGCGCTATATTAGATTTACTACTGCCTGATTATTTGCAGAGTAGCCTAGTCACAGAGACTGTTAACTGGCAAAGATATAAGTATTTAACTTAATTCAATAATTCTACAATAGCTCGAAATTTACAGTATAATTTAATAAAATGAAGTTAAATCTATACTCAATCTGACGATAAACTGATGTAAGCATTTTTACACACCATATTGATCGATGTTTTTATAAGAGACTGAAAACCATAATTTTTTTTGGTTAATAAAACCAATCATACAGTTAATTTTTGTCGTTCAAATGTTTAAAGCACGGCATGAAGACTACAAAAAAAACATTTCATCCTAATTTTCAATAACAATAGGGTGTTGATTAAACAAACTTTTATATTATTAAAAGTATTATAGTCTATAATACTTTTACACACAATAGTTCTATAATTTATAAACCTATTGTGAGTTGTATTTGTAGCAAAAATAACATAAATTTTTAGAAGACTAAAATAAGTACCTATGTCTTCTAAAAATGTATGTCATTTTTGCTACAAATACAACTTTCGGTAGCTAAACTTTAACATGTAGCAAAGTTTCTCTGAGCACAGCTACTCTACACAGTACGGTGCGCCGCCGCGCCGTCTCTGCAATAACATTACACTGCACTGTGCCCTTACATAATATCGCTAATCAGTTACACACATAAATAACAGGCGCAGCCGCGCGCCGCAGCTAGATTACTAGCTACATACAAACGGCTTTGTATGTATATACTTGTGTTTCTACAAGATTTATAAAGCAGTAAGTTGACTTATTCAGTCTTAGAGCAAGGGCTTGAGGGGAATGGAGGAGGAAGACATGTTGTGCCGACACCACATGGAGTAGGATAAGGGCAGGAAGACGAAGAAGGAGAGCAACGAGCTTGAGATTTTGTTTTGGATTTTGCTCTACCAATATACCTGCCCAGCATGGTGGCTAGAACAAAACCCCCAAAGCATTGGGAGAGATGGAGAGACTTGGGAAACCTAGAGTTTGAGGAGGCTATTCACCAGTGGACTTATTCAGACTGATGGTGATGAAATAATTTCGTTTGAACTAGTGGGCTTCCACTAGATGGGTCAACGACACTGAAGATCGTAGGAAAACATGAGTCTATTTTTTTCCAGGATATGTTTTTTAAACAAGTAGCTGATGGATCAGGTTTGTGGCCCGCCTGATGTGGAGTGGTAACCTATATAAGGTATAGACTATATAACAAAGCATTGCCTCGTGGGTCAAACACGTCAGGAACATGCCCTACGATGTCCCTGTGTCGATCAAGGCATACAGATGTTCAGGCTCACGTGCCAGTAATTTCACCGTCACCTACATTCTTCAAACTGAAACACACCAATGCTGCTTCACGGCAGAAATAAGCATGGTGGTAGTACTTCCCCAGACAAGCCTTCACGAAGAGCTACTACTAGTGTTTTTATTAGTATTGCTTTGGACTAGCCTTTCAGCTCATTCGGTAGTAACTCTGTTTTCTGTGCCGTAGGTCGTGGGTTCGAACCCCACCGAGAACAAATATTTGTGTGGTGAACGCAGATGTTTGTTCTCTGTCTGGTTGTCATATTGTGTTCTAAGTATTTATTTAAAAAAAAAAAGCATATAAATATCATATCAGCTATCTGGTTCCCATAGTACAATCTCTGCTTAGTTTGGGGCTAGACAGTGTTTTGTGGTTTGTCCATAATATTTATTTATTTATTATTTATTGCTGATAATGCTCAATGACGCTCAGCAGTAAACTTCTTCAGGCCAATGATGATAGGAACTAAGTTTTGTCCACATACGAACGTACACGTAGTATACGGCATTCGTTTGCAGCAGACATTACGTTAGTACCCGCACTCGACTGGCAATTTATTATGCGCTGAAAAGGAATGGAACGCTCGTGTCTTTCGATAATCTTTTTTAAATTTCACAAAAAGGGTTCGTTCAAGGAAGTAATATCAAAGTCAGGGTGAATCACTTTGAATCGTCTTAAAATTAAGTGTCAAATCCACGCGACCAAGCATCGAAGAATGACTTACTCAAAGCTGGCTCCACGAAATGTTAATCAACAATTATTAAAATATTTGACTGTTGTTGAACTCAACATTTTCAAGCAAACATAATATGGGTGAAACAACTGTCAAATATTTTAATTGTCGATTAGTAATTCAAGATTCAAGATTCAATAAGCGTTTATTCAATACGATACAAGAATCACTTTGAAACGTCTTAAAGCTAGGTGAGTCTAGGTGCCAGTTCCACGCGACCAAGCGTAGAAGAACAGGCAACAAACTACGTCTCGGTTCCTACCGTTTTTTTATATGATCCTTTTACAAATCAAAAATAGTCTAAAATAATAGCAGTGAAGTTCCAGTGTGGTGCCACTTCACTTAGTCAGACGTATGCAATGTAATTATACAAAAGCAAAAGTTTCAAAGACAGCACACGCTACGCTTCAAAGTTATAATAAAGTATCTACACAGATATAAAAATAAGATATTAAATAGTAGGTACAGACATTGCAAATTGACATGCTAGCTTCCTATGGGTAGAGTGACCGGGACATCGGGCCACGCAGTTTTATCATTCATATAGCTATCTAGAGTATAGTACGCTTTCTTTATCAAATTACTCTTAATATAGGCTTTAAACTTCCGAATTGGAAGCTTAGTTGCATTTTCCGGAAGTTTATTGTAGAAGCGTACAGTGTTCCCCATAAAAGACCCATTTACCTTCTGTAAACGAAATTTGGGAATATAAAGTTTATTTTTATTTCTAGTGTTAATATTATGTGAATCACAATTTTTTTGAAAGCTACAGATGTGTTTGTGAGTGTACAGTAAGTTTTCATATATATATTGTGAAATTACTGTGAGGATATTAATTTCCTTAAATCGCTCCCTCAATGAGTCTCGTGATTTCATTTTATAGATGGCACGTATGGCCCTTTTTTGTAAAACGAATATAGTTTGAATATCAGTTGCTTTCCCCCAGAGAAGGATACCGTAAGACATAACACTATGGAAGTAGCTGAAGTAAACTAGCCTAGCTGTAGCTTCATCAGTGAGCCATCTTATAGTCCGAACTGCATATGCAGCCGAACTTAGTCTGGCAGCAAGTGCTTTGATTTGCGGTCCCCACTGCAATTTTTTGTCAAGATTAAGTCCTAAGAAGATAGTAGAATCTACAAGGTTAAGTGACTCTCCATTAAGTATAATATTAGTTGGCCGGAGAGTTACATTTGGTAAGGTAAACTTAATACACTTGGTTTTCTTAGCATTAAGTAAAAGATTATTAACGTTAAACCAGTTAAGTATTTGCGACAGAGATGCGTTAACGTCATCGTAATTAGCCTTCAATCTATCAACTTTAAAAATTAATGAGGTATCGTCAGCAAATAGTACTATTTCACATAGTTTTTTAACAAAAAAAGGGAGGTCATTTACGTACACTAGAAACAAGAAAGGACCTAATATCGAACCTTGTGGCACCCCCATGTCAATAACTGACCCAGAAGATCTCTCACCGCTCACATCAACTTTAAGGACTCTATCAGTCAAGTACGATTGTATTAGGTCAATGGAGCGATTTAGAATGCCGTAATGTTTAAGTTTAGATATTAATGTAGCATGATTTACACAGTCAAAAGCTTTGGAAAGATCGCAGAATACCCCAATCGCGTCTTGTGAGTTTTCCCAGGCATCATATATGTGCTTTAAGAGTAGAATACCAGCATCAGTCGTTGATCGACCTTTCGTAAATCCAAACTGGTGGCTATGAAGTATCCCATTTAGGTTAAAATGTGATAACAACTGAGTAAGAATAACTTTCTCAAATATTTTACTTAGCGTAGGCAATACTGAGATAGGTCTATAGTTAGCAGGGTCATTTGCATTTCCAGATTTGAACAGGGGAATGAGTTTACTAGGTTTCATTAAATCAGGAAAAACACCCTCATCAACACATCTATTAAAAATATACGCTAGACACGGTGCAATATCAGTTATAATAGTACTGAGTAGTTTTGTAGACATTCCCCATAAATCTTCAGTATTTTTAATGTTTAACGATTTAAATGTCTTCACGATTTTGTCAGCATTAATGTATTTAAAACTAAAGATATTATTACATTTTTTAACACTAGACTCTAACAATGCCATCGCACCAGAGGCCGAGGAATTTAAAGACGATGTCACTACTTTAGGGATACTGGAAAAGAAACTATCAAACGCGTTGGCTACTTCAATGTTTGTTGTCAAAAGATTATTGTTTACTTTCAAATGAATTTTTTTATTACGGAGTTTTGATTTGCCAGTCTCATTATTGACTATTTTCCAGGTAGCTTTAATTTTATTTGTGGATTTTTCAATTTTTCTTTTGATATGCAATGATTTTGCTGCGTGACAAGCTCTTTTAAATGCTTTAGAGTAGTTTTTAATATGTAGAATAAATGCTGGGTCATTGAGCATTGATTCCCTAGCAGCATACAGCTCATATAATGTATTCCTACTTTTGTAAATACCTGGGGTGGCCCAGTCAGCGAACGCGACACTAACACTAGCTTTACATGTTTTAAGTTTAAACGTATCCTTATGTTCATCATTAATTAAATTTGATAAGTTGGAGAAAAGATCATTCGGGTCAGTCAGACAAGGCATGAGGGACACTTTCAGTTCAATATTGGTTTGAAACTTTTTAATACGGCTCTCTGTGATAGGCCGGTGGGTGAAAATCTCGTGTTTATCTAAAATTTTATAAGCAAATTTAGCGCTATGACCGTAGTGATCTGAACTAAAATGCCTAACTACTGATTTACTTACTGGCTCATGACTGCTAAAAATATTGTCAAGACAGGTGGCTGTTGTTAGTGTCACCCTTGTTGGATCTTGAAACAAGCAGTGTAGGTCAAAACATTTAAACAAATTTAGCAGCCTCTCAGAAAGAGGGTGAACTGGGATATCTACATTAAAATCTCCACAGATTATTACGGTTTTATTACAGTTAAAGATTTTACGCAGTACATCTTCCATAGTGGATTCATACAAGGTGAAATCCGCGTCCGGGGGACGGTAAACGCTCACAACTATGTGCCGCTCCAGCTCCACACACGACAGCTCAACAGTCCTCTCGATACTGAGATTTGCAATGTCTTTACGCTCTTTGCATTTCAATTGATTGCTTACAATAATTAAAGAACCACCTCGCATAGCGTTCTTTCGTTTAAAAGAGCTTACAATACTATATTTTTCATAAAAAGGGAGTAACTCTAGTTCTACTATCCAGTGTTCTGTAATACACATGATGTCTACACTGAAACAATTCATAAATAGTTCTAATTCTAAAACTTTGCTGGGAAGCCCTTGCATATTTTGGTGTACGACATTTAAAGTGCCTGGACTTCCCATTGTCGAGGACACTAGTTTAAATGTTGGGCAATAGGCCCCAAAGCTTGTTCACCCATATTAGTACTGCTACTAACTGGGGACTTGTCGGTGAACTGTGTTATAGTACTTATAACAGGATCAAAAATATTAAATGCTAACAATTTAGCAATAGTTATTTTACTACGTTTACTTAAGGACATAGTACCTCTAGTCAATTTACAATTACTAATAAAACTATTAGTGTCGAAATACAAAACGTCTCTATGACGACATGTCAAATTGTATAGCATTAAGTTATACTTAAATATACTCTCGTTTTGGTGGGCAGCCAGTGTATTTAAAAATGGAAATGCACATAAAATAATTTTCCCTAGCCCTAATGCCAACTTTCCCATCAAAGTTTCTATCAATTTAATTATTTCTGCATGCTTGACACCACTGCTCTCACCTAGTTGAACTATTAGAGTGGTGTCTTTGTCAAGACTACTATCCTTATCAATACAACTTATAAAGTAACTTAATGGAGCATCTGGGAAGCAGTTATTATTTACTACCTGTCCTAATTGGTCACTAAGTAGCAGTCCCATCCCTATTCCTACCCTGTCTGAATATAAAACAGTCCTCCGGGGTTGGCAGCATGTATGAGCTGGTTTAGCCGGAGAAACCAGCGATTGGATTGGAGCTGCTAAGGGCTCAGCGGACACAGCATTTGTCTGTGATGCAGGTGGTGGCATCTGCTCAGTTACCAGTGCTGCCCCGGAGTGCTGCTCCTCAAACATGGAGGTTGCGTCGGTCTGGGAGCTACTATTACGCACCTGTATATATGTGCTGTCATTGTTTACTAGTTCTGAAAGATTTTGTTTACATTTCTTATATTTATCTGATATGTCATGAAGTGTTTTTTCTAACTGTAAAATTTTTGCAGACATGGCATCTTGTTCTAATGAATTCTGCCCAAGCAATTTATAACAGGAATTTAGTTCCTCATTTAACTTACATTTATCTTTGCACAGCCTTGCCTGAACAAACACATTTTTATGTTTTTTAAGTTTCTTCTCTGATTTTTTTAAAAAGCTGCTAAGTTTTTTTTATATATGTTTTTTTAAAAATCCGTCAAAGCAGCCCTAATTGATGGTCGTATTGTTCCTCTATACATTTCCAGGAAGATCGATCAAGCCTTTTGCTTTTAACGCTCTTTCCTCAATCTTCGGAAGGCTAATACAATTGTAACCGCGAAGAAAAAATACGACAAAAACATATCGCAACATTCTGCGGCATAAAGTATTTCGTAGACGCAGCCGCTACGCAGAGGTCGTAGCGCTACGCCGTAGAGCTACTACGAGATTAGAGTTATATATCATGAATAGTTTAGTAACGAAATATTTTTGTTTGGTTTTCTATGAAAAGTAGCAGTTATTTAAATTTATATAGTTGCATGGTATATATGTTTTTTTATTTCAGATTGTATTTAAAATTATTTTAGTAACATAACAATGTTTTTTAACGATAATTTTTTTTTACAGGAAGTGAATCCAGATTTTTCCACAACCTTAGTAGTTTTATAAACTTAGTAGCTTAGTAGTAACTAAAAACATCAAGAACAGCAACGCTTTTTTGATTTCCAGACTTACTTAATAAAAAATCATATCAAATCATTTCATATTAAGAAATCACAAATTAGATTATGTACTACGAGTAGAAAGACAAAAACCTTATCATAGAAAAAAAACTGCCTAAAATCTCCGTCGATCCAAGATGTATTTTTAACCAACACACTCAAACCTACACGCACACACATAAAATCAATGTGACAGTCATAGACGCGTCAGCTGAAAACTTCCGCAAGTAAAAATGACCTTTGGTCCTCAGATATAAAGTTTATAACGATAAATGAGACGTAGCTTGAATTAGGATATTTTAGAAAGCCGTAGACGACACTTGAAGTTTTAGCACAGAATTAAATTTCGAACCTTATTTTTGGGAATCTGAGGTTGACATTGGCATGTGTGAGAGTCAGATATATGCCATCTATATTCCGAATTTGAAAGAGCTTTCCGAGTTTAACCGAACACTTACCGATCGAGTCCGAGTGGCGCCGAGTGCCTGCGAGCGCGAATGCATTACGGCGTAGTGGGGTAGGGCTGACACTCAAGGAAAATGGTAAACGCAACGAATCACTTTTTTGTCATGGTATTTTCTTAGGAAAGTTATTTAATATTCAATTTTTAGACATAGTCATGCAAAGAGCATTCACATCATTGATTGCGTTGAAATGTAATTTAATATGTTTGAAACATTACTTATACAGTGCAAACTTAATTTATTTTTATTTGCCGTTGTCAATAGCCCTTTGAATGAAAAGTCTAAGAAACTTAGCTAAATGTTTTAATGGAATTGGTAGGTACCATCATTACAGCTATTAAACTACTATCATATAGGACACAGTGTATTGTGATTATTACTTTCACTCCTAAAACTTCCAAACGATCAATAAGTTTCATTTTACCGTAAAGACCCTTTAATTTACGTTATCTACGACTGCGTCAAAGCAAATTCTTTCATCAACATTTTAATTGCAATATCCGGAAAAGCCGTTTCGCAGCCCTGGCGGGGGCGGGGCCGCGGGAGGAGGGAACGGGTGCGAGTGGATGGAGGGAGAGGGGAAGCGAGGGCGCGGGCGGCCGCGCGCCGTCAGTCGGTCGCGGGGCGCCGCGCAGCCCGCTCGCGAAATGCGCGCTCTCTAACGTATTATGTTCCTCCCAGACCTCCCGCGCGCCTGCATGGTGGACGACGTAGCGACATACCTCCAAGCGCCCTCCTCGGGACAGGTGGCTACAATATATTAACAACAACCCATATGTAATTAACAATGATGATATTAACAGATGTTGTGAGCTACTGTCGCTTACCTGAGCCGCGTCTGCCGCCCGGGTATTTTCGGTACGATTTAGCCGTCGGATCGATCGAGCCCACGTGATTGGGACCACTTTCCGACGCGTGCATTCAAACAAACTTTTTTGACGTTTTTACGCCACGTGGCCAAACAGAAAAATCAATAATGAACGAGTAGTGGAAGTTAAAAATGGAGGATAAGGTGAAAACAAACGGTGTAAACAGATCGATGGAGGTCAGTTATTGAGACTCTCTGAGCTTCTAGTGAAGTTCAGGGATGGATGTGTTACGAAACCCTTGCTTATAATGTTAGATCTGAAACGTACGGAGCTTCATTGAAACCTCAATATCGTTTTATGTAGATATTTGCCTTAAAATGTACTAAAGTAATGCAATGTTTTGAGTTTGAGAATGATCTCGTATTTTATGTAGTCGTTGTGTCCCCAAACCTTGAGCCAATCGAATAAAATAAAACAAACGAGCTTAAAGCTCTGAAATAGATGTTTAAGAAGTAATAAAACGTAAGATCGATTGTATTTACTCGAAAACTCTAATAAAGAGGTTATAAAACCTCAGCAACATCGTGAAGACGACATTATTTCGATTCACTCGAAAAGAATTCCTAATAGTCGTGTGAATCACTTTCAGAGAAATTCAAAGGTGATAAATGAGCTGTGAGTACTCTCAAAACAATTATTAACCGTGTTTAAATAGTTTTAAAAGCTATATTTATAATAAAAATGCATTCTTAGTTCAGATAGAGCTAAGAAAAGTTCATTCACGAAAAGAAGCACGTGTAAGCAAAGAATGTAGCCAATATTTACACCTATTGCTTCTCGAGATACCTACTATTATACGGAAAATGTGCATAGGATCAATAGTAAGTGCTGCTGCCATGGGGAAGAAATATAACATCATATTGATTTTGGTTTTAAAGAGCTTTTAATATAAATAAACACTATTGAGTCGTAAATATTACACACAAAGTTAATTCAATTCGAAAAAAGAACATTATTAGTTTTAGCGTTAAAAACAAAAAAACCTCTAAATACGTTGAATACATTTAATTTTGTATAACGAAGAAAATAATAATCGATTCGATACAAGAACGCCATATTTCGAAGGACGTAAAGTAGAAAAAAAACTACGAAAAACGTAAAACCCATAGACGAAAAGCAAGTCACATTGGGAAAGACTTATAGAATTTGTAAGTGGTGGTGAATCGATATGGGGTGGGAAAGATGTAAGCAACTGCAGGGAAACTACGGCATTGTAGCATAACGCCCATTCCTATCTGCAGTTCTATCTACTTAATGGGAGATTTTATCTGTCGGCCCGATATTTTCTTTAGTGTGGCTGTGTCAAGTTAGTATTCTAGCGGCGATAAGCTTGCAACCTGTCACGGAATACTAGAGACTGCAAAAAGTGGACATGTGCCAAATGTAATGACTCTTCGTGCCTCTGATTACCCTCATTGACATTTTCACGGATTTTTGAGAACTTAGAAATTAGGAAGGGGGAGTGCTTACAATGCTACATTCGGGCGGGAGTCTAGTTAGTTTGGTTTTTGTAGTTTTACAGACCTTGGAAAAGCATGCGATCGAATCTTGAAAATGTGACGATAGTTTTTCATCGAAGTTTTGAGTTTAAGCTGATGTTTGAAATATTATATTTTATTATTTCTTAGTTTTCTTTGCTTTGGGATTCCAGTTAGGTTTAGAAGCTTTTTCAAATACCAGCAACCAACAATTTCTTAATATTCCTCATCAAATTTCAATAAAATGTAAATACTTACTTTAGAAATTGGATATTGGATAGTTGTTTATTCAAACGGGTTTATAACGAGTTTATTTGAGTGTTGTTTAGTTCTAGAGTCAATGAGGTTACAGTTAGACTATTGTTTTGGCAATTCAACTTTAAAATGAACTTGGTCAAAGCTTCTAAATAGGTCAGGTCAATGTTAGTGGTTCGTAGAAGTCTTGGTCTAGGTAAACTGCAGAATATAGTTTTTTAGAGGATATTTGGCTATTGAATTTTTTACCTGAGGGTTTTAATGTCATAAATCTATTTCTTTTAGTCAATATTTTACAGAGCATCAAAATCATTGATAGTTCTTTTTTTCCTTCATTAGATAAATAGGGATAAGGACGGAAAAATAACAATTAAGTATTGATATTATAATTATAAAATGTTGAGTACATAAACTTAATAATTATTTGCAGGAAAACCATTTTTAAAGAGTTTTTCTAAGAAAAACTAAAAATATTGAATAGTATTTTATAAATGAATTTATCTATGAAGATCAGTAAAGTAATCACTAATTTAACACTTTACATTCTCATTGCAATCTTTGTTCTTTCCAAAGCCTTGGGACCTAATATTGTAGATTTTGAAGGCCGCTCTCGTCGATAGTGGCTGAAGCATGCTAAAACTTTGATGCCTTTGTAAGCTCTCCGTTTGTGTCAAATATTAGAGGAAAAAAAACATAGTTTCACGACTGTAGTCCCCAGGCACAAGACAGGCAAGCTGGGTAGGTCCCTCTCAAGACTTCTTTTAAAGAAGTAGACAGAGGCATATCTAAACATTACTTTTGGTACATAAGTCAGTAGTAATAGAGCTTTTTGTGAAGGTCTCGTCCGGGGAAGTACTACCATCACCATACCTATTTCTACAGTGAAGCAGCATTGCTGTGTTTCAGTATTAATGGTGAGGGGGCCGGTGAAATTACTGGCACGTGAGGCTGAATATAAGAAATATATATGTATATGTACCTTAAGTTGATGAACACAGGGCATTGTAGGGCACGTTCCTGAAGTGAGTGACCTACGAGGCAATGCTTTGTTATAAGCTATGGTTACCACTTAACATCAGGCGGGGCTTAACATTAAAATGGATAGGGAAACTTATCAACTTATTCTGATTCAGTAGACAGTCGATTTTTCCGATGTGTTTTACATAAATAAGTACTTACTTACATGGAGGGAAATTTTATCAACAAATCTCAAGAAACGTATCATCTTTGAATTTCTATGAAGGTTGATTCCAGCTTCTCAAAAGAGCACTGATAAATCACACAGCAATACACAACACAGCTTACTTTTACAAATAACCTTATTTTGTAAAGAAAACTACAAAGATAAATAGGTACAGTACATGTTTACAATGAGCGTAAGATGGCAAAGTAACCAAACTAGATAGTTTGTTTCATTTAAAAAATTTAATCATAATAATAAATTATTTTTTTCTACATATTACATCTTCGCTCTACGGTTTAATGTGGTTACTGAGCCTAAGCATGATTATATTGGTATATACTCACGTAACGATCCCTGCACTATCCTTCTGTCGTGTTATTGTATTTCCTTGAATTCGGACCTTCTCTTATCTATCTAAATTATTTACTACAATATACATAGATAATATTTTACACAGGCAACTAATAGATAAAAAACAAACGATTTTACAAGATAAGCGTCGTTGAGGTAGACCCTATAAAAGACCAAATCAATTGAGTATTTTTTTGTTTTCCGATTTTAATACGACAGAAAAGATTTCAATTGTAGGACCTTCTTTTGTTGAGAGGAATTTCTGTAACATAATTAACTAAATCAAAGCAATATCAACTTATTAAAAAACAAACCAAAGAAATTAAAATAGACTGTGCTATAAATAATCCAAAACGAATTCTCGAAATGAACTCGGTAAAGTCAACAATTCAATTAAGTAGCAAGAATGCTGTAAAAATTCAAATGAAATAAAAATAGCCACGCGAAAAAAACTAATTTTCTTGTAGCGTAGTCATGAAAATAATAATATTAGCCTCCGACTGCAAACGTGAAGTCGCAAGTGAACATATTAAGTACTAGATAATAACTAGAGCTAGTAGTATCGCGCACGACTTTGTTCGCGTGAAGTAAATTTTAGTCTGTCCGGCCAGTAGCTTAGGTTTTGTGTGGTATATGTATCTATCAGTCTGTCACAGGACAAAGATTATTAGAACAAATAAAGGGTGTATAAATTCAGCGCTTCTTACAAAGTCCGTCTATATGTCAGTCTGCCACAGGACAAACAAAGGTTATTATTACAGGGTGTACAAAAACAGCGCATCCACCAAGTCCCTGTTTCGAGATAAAATCTATGGGTAAAAGTCAATCTCCCGAAAACTTTTCGAATATGTACATATTTTCTCTTAAATAGTTAGAATCGAATTATTGAAGAACGTTAACTAACGTGGTACTGTTTAAAATCTCGTATTTACAAGAGCGCTGAAGTTTTACTGCTTTGAGTCTAGAGAGGTAAAACTTGGAATAACACAAATTCAATTGAAAGGCATTACTTTCATTCGCAAAGGATTTTGCTCAGCAAGATACCCCTTTGCTTGCAGGTGTGCCAGACGGCACAGTAAAAATCCCACTTAAAGAGGCACACATGAATAAAAACGGTTTAACGTAGTCTTTCTAAGCCGAAGTTTAAGTATTCCTATCCTATGGAAAAAAGTTTTAATCGGCATAAAATGTTTCAAAGATAAAGAGAAAAGACTTCCAAAATTATATTGCTAATATACAAACTTTCCGTAATATTTCCAGGCAACAAAAAAGCAAATAAGTTCGTGAGTAAAGTCGAGGGCTTCAACGTAAGCTTACAAAATGCAAACTAGGCAAGGTAACAAGTCGCAAGCTAGAACATTTGTATCGCCGGACACCAGTGCACTGCAGACCTAACTCGGATACGCTGATAGTTCAATTCCACGTGCAAGTCTAATTTAATTTAGCCAAAGCACCGTACCGTACTTTTGTTGTAAAATAGGTTTAGCTTACTCTTTCTGGGCAGAGCTGGTAGCTTATTTTGTATGCTACTGCTGTACAAAAGTAAACTTTATTTATTTGCAATGATTTATCGGAGATAAGTTTTAAATGAACTTCATAAACCTTAATACGATTAAAAAAGATCGAAAAAAATCGAATGAAATAGAAACACAGTTATATTTTTTTAGGAAAATGTGAAAGAATAATAGGGAGATGTTCAAAAAAATATAAAATAAGAAGATATATTTATAAAAAAGAGAAAAAAATATGCAGTCATTGCTTTTTCAAAAGAGACTGTCAATTTTAATCGAGAAATAATTTGATATTTATCCATTTTGTAAAACGGTGACTTATCTTTTTGAAATTCAAAAGTTTCGTCCTACAAAATAAACAATTGCATAAACAAATGAAAAACAGGCCAAAAATACCCGGCCGGCTGTCGCAGTGCGAACCGCGTCGCATCGGTGTTCCAAACAATATACTCGATGTTTTGTATCCCCTCAATGTTTTCTATCCCCCTCTATCGTGTGTTTATTCCTATTTCTCACTTTTTCTCACTTTCGATGTTTGAATGTTTGTCACTAACTGTTAATGTTGATAACCCTTCGTATTATGTTGTTAGTTCCAAATGGTTATTTGTTGCGGAAACTCGTAAGAAAACAAGTATTCTTTATGCTTGTTTTTCGTATCATAAAATACTATAGTACCATCCCTACTGTTTTAATTAAAAGTAATATGGCCAGTACGCAATAAATACACATTTTAATGTAACAATTTACGCCACTTTTAAATAAAGTTTATTTTAAAGTATAGGTATGAACAATTGGAACAAAAAATAATTCTGACAAACTCCTAAATAAATGTACTCTTATTTAAATGTGGTGTGACTTGTTTGTAAATGTCAAAAAAAATATAATTAGAAAAATAAAAATTTTGCTTAAAGTAAACATTCTGAAAAAAGTGAATATAACTTTTGATACTTTATATGAGTTTATTTTTCTATTTACGATTTTAGTATGTATTTAACTATAATATGTGCATGATTCCCGAATGCACCCTCCAAGCAAGAATGTTGCACGAAACTATTTTTCATTTTCCCGAACTTCTTTTTTAATTTTCGAACATTGATCAAAGAGTTCCATTTTGCTAATGGACAAAATGGATTATTATTTCGCTAATGGACAAAATGGGTATTAAAATTGGTATATGGATGGCTTCGGCCTAGGTTTGTGAAGTGTTTGTGTCTGTTTTTGGGTATATTTATACTGAGTGCGCTTCGTTTTTTTATATAATCTCTTATTATGATCACTCTAAACATGATCAGTTTCGGATTTTAGGTCAGAAATCAATTTTAGAATAGTTAATAAAAATGTTGGCTACACTGTATTGCAGGATAAAAATGTGAGATCTACAACATCGGTAAGTATGACTTATTTGTTAGTAAACCTATCAACTAAATGTAATAAATAAATAAGGTAAATCTGTATAGTTTGGCAACACTGTATTCAGGATATTTTGCTGCACTTTGCAGGTGATTTTATCGATGTAACCAATAAAATATTTAATCTCAATAAGTTAGTTGACTGGAAGAACATATGCTATCTAGCGTTAGGGAAGACCGTGAGTGCAAGGAACCTATAATTGATTTTTCGGAATAAAACAAATATATCGATCTATTTATGAGTAGGTATTTGTTATTATGGGTCGTTGTAAAAAATGTGTACACCATTACCACATTGAGATCATTTTCTATCTACGATGCTCGTAAAGTAAAAGTGCGTAATCAACTTTTTACAACTATAAGAAACACTCAAGTCTACTATTTATGGTTTTCCTGCTTTATATTGTTTGTTATATTTAGAAAGAAATAAAAGAAAAAAAGGTTACTGCTAAAATAACGCATTGCACATATCTAAGCATTCTGCGGTGACGATCAGTGAAATACTGTCAAATATGACAGCGATATTTGACAGGAACTTTGCTGGCATTGAAAAAAACTTGAAGTCAAATGCGCATTGCTGCCAAATAATGATCAAAATAAATAAATCGTTATTATACATAAGCACATTTAGTAGCAGTAATTTGATTTGTTTAATTGACCAATGCACAAGTGAAAATCTTAAAATAAATATATTTATTTTGCTAATACTAATCTAATTTAAAAAAACTCGCAAAATAATCGCAGCAGGTACCAACATTAAAACATAGCCTAAACAATATATAAATAATAAATAATAAATAAATATAAATATTAAATATTGTGGACAATTCACACAACACTACCCAGCCCCAAACTAAGCAGAGCTTGTAATATATACAAGTAGTATTAGGATTGTAAGCTGATTCCCTTAATGTCTCGGCTCCAGAGTGCCTATCAATATACGAGGAGCTTGCGTAAGCTCCCCCCCTAATCTGATCGGATGAAAGCGATTCTGATGGAAAGATTCGACGTCTTATGCTTTTTAATATTAAAATCTAGACGCTATCTGACAAGGAAACAAAGAACTAGTAAAATTGAAAATATGACCTCATGGTGTGGTGAGAATAATAAAGCCCAATGATTAAATTTATAAACTGAATTAATGGCCTTATGAAGAAAAAAACTGAGGTAATTATTAAATAAAAGTGTAATTTTTATAAATAGATGGTTAATCATCGCAATACTATAATTATTTTATTTTATTGGAATAAGCGTAAGTAGATCATTTTGAAAACTCTTCATTTACTGGCACGTGAGGCTGAATATCTGTATGCCTCCAGTTGATGGACGCAGGGCAGTGCATCGTAGGGCGCGTTCCTGACGTGCGTGACCTACGAGGCATTGCTTTGTTATAGGCGATGGTTACCACTTAACATCAGGTGGGCAAAATATGCTTGTTCCATCAGCTAGTTACATAAAAAAAAAAGAAAAAAAAAATACTATACACTAAACTAATCTTTTTTATGCACATACTTTTATATCTATGAAAATAGATAGTTTATGAAAATAAAATAAGTATCCTTATTTCTCAAAATACAGCATTTATCGCAGTCTAGATAAAACAACCAATATTTCACTCGACACAAATTTTTATCTGCATAGAGTATTACAGCGTTTTTATAGACACCATAGAGCAGACTGATTTATTTTTATATTTCAGACCAGCTTCCGCTTTGCCCGCATTACCACAGATTATAGAGGAATATCTGGGCTACTCCGTGCACAGCAGCCTTGATGCAATAGTAATTTGGCCACAACCTATTGACAGTGACAGCTGAAAGAATTATGAGTAGTAAAAACATGTAGGAACCTTTTAAAAGATTAGGTTAGGCTTAATCTTTTAAAAGGTGCGAGGAATAAAATTATGAGGCCAACAATAACACTTAGGGGGCACAAAAATAAACTGGCTTAAAAAATGCGTGTTGCTGGTAACACTGGTCAACATTTTGTAAACCCGAAGTGATTACATTATTTCTTTCTTTTTACACTTCGTCGCTAAGTGTGAACCGGCTGGTTTCCGCGCGCTATGGCATTACCATAGTGATAGTCCTGTTTATGGGGAAACTTGTATGAGCATCATAAATCACGTCTTTCTTATAGGAAATGTTAAGGCTTGAACACACCGCCAGCGAACTAGTTCGCTAGCGATGGCGAACTAGCCCCCAAATAATTTGAAGTCTCCGAAATGTACATTGCCATCACAATGGCGCTTTTGGCGCTAGGTCTAGCGCAATTTCAAAGCATTTAACTGCTATTATTTTGTAGGCTAATCTTGGATTAACCTTGGATTTTAAATACGTGTCGCAGTTTGTAGTTCATATAAATTGCCAAGTTAAAAAAAAATTACATTTCTATTGAGTTTTCAAAAAAAAAAGATATTTATTGAGCACTGTGACATGCGCACCTATTTTATCGGACAACTTGTGTCTATTCAAAGTATCTAGAAGCATTTAAAGTGTCTAGGCTTATGACTACAATGCTTAATTTAAAAAAAATAAAAATACATTAGTAAAAATAGCCAAACCCTGGAATGGACCTGGCAGCACTGGCCACAATTTAGACTGTCAAGATATGAATGATATTTAGCCCAATCAAAACACTTAACTACTGCTAGGCATGGGAAATAATTACCTGCAGTTAATCGGCTCATTTACAACCTTGAGCTTGTTCAGCTCAAACAACTCAGCGGCTCAAACATCAAGTAGTTGTTGTAGAAGTGTGGAAGTGCGAGTGCAGAAGTTAAGCCGCTTACAGACCTTTTGGCTTCACTTCGGAATCATTCAGTTAATATAGTTACCTACTTTAATTTTTTTCACTGAAATACCTAACCTACCTACCAAAGTAGCAAGCAGCAAATAAACTGAATAAATAAAGTCTGTTTAAACTATTATCGCCACTGTTTGTTTTGAGCCGTTATTTATTAAAATTAAACTGCTAGCTATGCTAAAGTATAAAATGCTATGATGTGCGGTTTTGGCCCTTACGTATTTATTGCAGAAGCAAATTTTCAACATAGTTTCTATTATTGGCTATGCATACCGTAAACCTTATATCTCTTTGTGCTTCTTCCAGAACGACTTCCAATTTGATCAGGGCGAGCAACGCCAGGCTCCATAGCTCGTCTTAATCTAGGTCTTTACCTATGAAATTGTACATTTGAATATTTTTTATGCCATTAAAATTAGATAGGCGTAAGGCTCCAAACCCCACAGCAAGCTCAGCCGTATAATTAGTTGGTCTAACTCCATCACGGCTAAGCTTGCCGCGGGGTTCCAATTCTTCGGTCCAACTTTTTCACCACTTCTACTATCGTCTTCAATTCAAGGCCTGCGCACACCTATGTGCTCTTTACCGTCGTCAGTATTTTCGAAGCATTACAACCTTGGAATTTTCAAGTCAAGAGTGAACAAGTGAATAATAGCTAAGCGTGCTCCACCTTAGGCTGCATTTTCACTTTCCATCAGGTTTGATGGCAGTCAAACGTTTAGCTATCAACAATAAAAAAAAAAATACCTATATATGTCGCTGGCCATGGCGATCAGTGAAACGCTGTCAAATTTGAAAGCGATATTTGACATCGTTTCATTGATAGCCATTGCCAGTGACCTAGGTGTACACAGGCCTTCATATCGTTGTTGACAACGGTTGCCAGCCGACCACAAGGCTCGTTTTTCAACTCATAATTTGCAGATTTAAATTTAAGGCTTTGCATGGGTGCAAAATACAAAAGCACATTTTGCCCTCCTTTTTTCTACACTAAGTAAGCCTGTGCAAAGCTAAGGCGATTGGCTAGTTATGTACATGGAATACATAGTGAGATAACTGGCATGTCGTAGAACCTACATAAACCGTAAAACATTGTCAAGTGCACGAAAAGAGCCTCATTGAGGTGCGTTTATAATTCTTTCACCACATTACTTTTGAATGAACTTTTGTCACCATAGTATTAAGTATGTTAAGGCTGCAATGCTTTCTAAGTGAGAGCTGAAATAAAAAGTTTTGGTTTGATTCAATTTTGGTGTGAGCTACACTGAGCTGCACAAAACGTAGATAATAATGACTCCTTCTGTCTTCGACCATATCACTTTACCAAACTTTGACACAAGAGGTGGGCGTGGCTACGCCACCGCCACGACCAAAGAAGTAGGAAATATAAAACTTGTTAAACCCATAGAGCAGCAGCATTGTTTTTGACAAAGTCAAACGACTTCGTAGGTATTGCTTTTACCCAACATGCTGATGCAAACAGGAATGTTATGATATTGACCACTATGTGTGTGTATAAGTATTTTATGATTGCTCATCTGTTCCCCTATATCAAATAAATATAAAAATAGAACTAGTTTATTTTGACTGGCCTCTAGCTCAGTTGGTAGTAGCTCTGCCTTCTGCGCCGTAGGTCGTGGGTTCGATCCCCACCGAGAACAAATATTTGTGTGGTGAACATAGGGGAAGGTGGGGTAAAATGGGATACTTAAGCAAAAAAAAATCATGTACACGAAATCAATGATATTTTTAATATTTTTTTTAATTAGAAACAATCGTTATACTCTTATTTATTATTTTAATTTGTACTTTTAGGCTTAATCAACTAGTTTTCTTAATTATGAGGAACTAATCACCAAGTGTCAAATTTCCCATTTTACCCCATGGTCGGGGCAAAACAGGAAACGCTATGGGGCAAAATGAAGATATAATTTTATCAGGCAAACATTGTGCACAAATGTGTGACTCGTCATCATCTTCGTCTAATCCGGCGCAGGAATTGTGTGCCCAACCCGCACAAGAGCTAAACGCAACCCAACCCTCATCTGTCTGCGAATACAAATAACCACAATATATGCAAGCACTGTCATCTTCGTCTTCTTCCGATGAACTAGAAAATGTGACTTCCCTTGGTTTGTTTCTTAGCCTTTTTTTTATTATTTGGTTTGGATATTTTTCTTTGGTCATTTGTCTTCTTTGGTGCAGGAAAGTAAGGAAAATAAGAATATTTTCCTTATTTTCCTTGATGATATACCATCCCATTGTGCCCCATTCATTTTGCCCCAAACATTACCTCTTTCAAATAGGTCGGCCATTTCTAACCTCAAAAGAAATCATCAAAAACAAATTTGAATTTGAATAGGTTTATACCACTCCCAATGACTTATGGTATAAAAGTTAATGCAGGTCATGTACTTACCTCACTACACAAGAGTATATTTTATGAAAACGGATAACAAAACTCTCAAAAACTGTTTTGGTTAGCCACGACATAAAAACACGCAACGAAACGTTCCGCTTACTCTGACTCACGTGCGGCAACTGAACAACCAATGAATGGCACCGCTGTCTTAACTTCCCGTTATGCCCCGAGCTTCATTTTGCCCCACCCTCCCCTAAATGTTTGTTCTCTGTCTGGGTGTTATATTGTATTCTAAGTATGTATTTACAAAAAAATATGTATTCAAGTATTATATCAGCTATCTGGTTCCCATATTACAAGCTCTGCTAAGTTTGGGGCTGGTTAGTGTTGTGTGAATTGTCCACAATATTTATTATTATTATTATTTATTATTAATTATATGACAGCTGTCAGTTGAAAGCGATTCTATCTAGGACTGAAAAGTATTATTTTCAACCCACTCCTCAGGCAACTTCAGACCTTCTTTCTGAATATGAGTAATGAAAAATATAAAATAAAATGTCAGGAAATTAAAAACAAAAATAAAGTAGAAAATCACACGCAGTTATACATCACGCTCGCAGAATCCCAAGCATTCAGAAATAGTTTTCATCCAGCGATCCTCAAACATCTCACACCCAAGATTAAAT
This sequence comes from Thera obeliscata, assembly GCA_947578465.1. Classification (NCBI taxonomy): domain Eukaryota; kingdom Metazoa; phylum Arthropoda; class Insecta; order Lepidoptera; family Geometridae; genus Thera; species Thera obeliscata. The sequence continues at coordinate 24,724,979 of OX387918.1, read as the reverse complement.
GAAATGCGTGGAACAGACATGTTAACATACATAGCATAGGTACATAGCGGTGAAAATCATAACCTTTCCTTTTTTTATTTTCTTCGCCGCAGTCTATGTCTATATCTAGTCGAGTATAAATAGCATAAGGTCGGGCGCGATATAGATTAGATAGATCAGAAAACGTCGAATACAACAATTCAAATTCAATCAGTTTTAAATTTCTAATCCGCACAAGATTTTCGCCAAACACATTTTGTGCTAGACCTAAATGGTAAGAAAGTTGACAGACTGAACAGTATCCTTGGTTCATTAGAATTTTTCTATCAAACGTTTTCTGATGTACTTACTTAAGTACCTACCTATTAAACACCCGGCCTTATACTATTGAATTAGAGCACGGGTAGTCTAGTTTAGAGGGTAGCGAGCAATCCAATCCACAGATTGACTGGACTCTCAGCTCAGTTGGCAGTAGCTCTGCCTTCTGCGCCGTAGGTCGTGGGTTCAATTCCCACCGAGAACAAATATTTCTTTGGTGAATGCAGATGTTTGTTCTCTGTCTGAGTGTTATATTGTATTCTAACTATGTGTTAACAAAATGATGTGCAGTAAAATGTATGTACTATAGGAATGAGATAGTTGATTGTAATACATCAACTATCTGATTCCTATAGTACAAGACAAGCTCGGGGATAGATAGTGTTTTGTGGATTGTCTACATTATTAATTTATTTTATAAAGATCCTGGGTTAAAATTTGGTCGTGCACCACCAATGTATACTATTCTGTCAGTTCATCACCTATCTTATTATATAAATAGATATACTGTAGCTGTAGGTTTATCGACAAGATAAACCTAGCTCTAAGACTTCTCAAAGTGATCATTGATATTATGTTATTTTAAAGGTACAATGAATAAAATTAAACATTTTTACTTTGAATACTGCTACTCCATTGTAATCTCCATTTGATAACTCTTTGAATTGCTCGAAATCAATTGTCAATTTGAAAAAACGTCAAAACTATAGCGCTTGCAAAACAGGAAAGTATTAAAAACCGGATTATCTCCGGCTTCCGGCCAAAAACCGTTTCCAGGTTTGGTCAACGTAATATTTTTTCATATAGTAGAATTTTAACAAGAAAACAATATTCTAAGATACCTACAAAATCAACTATTAAAAAATTGTACGAAATAGGAATTAGTATCTAGTGAAGTTTAATATTACTTACTTTATTATTGAGTAGTTTATTGTTGAGTAGATTAGTAGTAGTAGTGGAGCTTTTTGTGAAGTGCTCATCCAGGGAAGTACTACCACCATACCTGTTTCTGCCGTGAAGCAGCATTGCTGTGTTTCTGTTTGAAGGGTGTGGGTGCCGGTGAAATTACTGGCACTTGAGGCTGAACATCTGTACGCGTGAAGCTGATGGACGCAGGGCAGTGCATCGTAGGGCAAATTCCTGGCGTGTGTGACTTACGAGGCAATGCTTTGTTACAGGCTATAGGTACCACTGTTACCACTTACAGGCCTATACCCGAGTGGGATCCTAGCTAAAGAAAAATAAGAACACAAATGAACAAAAAGTAAAACTGAAAAAAAAACTAATAAAAATAAATCTAACATCAAAATATATGTATTAAAAATAAAGTTTAAAATTAAATTTAAACAAAATAATGACTATAATGTATGAATGTAAATAATAATGATGATATAATAATAATCGAAATTATAAGTAATAATATGCATGAAATGTAACTTAATGTAGTTATGGAATGAATGGGCTTTTTTAATATTTTTTTTTATAGTTACCACTTAACATCAGGTGGACCATATTATGCTTGTTCCATCAGCTAGATGTATTAAAAAAAAAGACGCAGTGCAATAATAGAAAAACAAAGTATTGGTTTTATTATGTTTTATCGGTTTTTAGCTATGTATGCTTTTAGACAAAAAAAAACCATTTATAAAAATAATGCATCTTTTTAGTAATGTTTCAATTACCTGGACATATTAGGGCTAAGAATAAAGTGATGGTGAACTGAACGCGCGAACCTTGTGCAAACAACACCCACACCATTGCCTCCATATTGCCACTGTTATGACTTTTGAGGAACAAGATTTAGCACAGTTTCAAGACAGTATCTAACACTAATACTAGCTCGCTGCGTACAATGACAGTTCGCGGCGCTGTGTGGGGATGAATGCAAAACCCTACGCTTGAAACTGATCGCCATCGCCATCGCAGTTCGAAACTGTTCGCCGCAATCTTTTCTAAGCTTAATTCATTCACCCGCTAGTCCGGGGTACCTAGGTAGTTTTTGTTCACGGGGATTAAAAACAAAACAATATTTTTGAGGCTCAATCAGTAAGATTTATGTTTCTGATACTAAGGAAAATCGGAATACGTAAAACTTCCCTCTCTGTATAGGCATACGCCTATCTATCATTGCGTCCTGAAGTGAGGGTAGTTATTATACCTCCACCTCTCAACGACGATAGCACTCATGCCAATGCTCCAGTCTGCCCACGACCACAGTTATTACAACATAGCCGAAGCGTCGGGGAAAATTATACGCGGTAAACACCCATCATCATCATTATCATCATCATCAACCTATATTAGTCCACTGCTGGACGTAGGTCTCTCGCAAGACGCGCCACTGAGCCCGGTCTTCGGCTCTTCTTCTCCAGTGCTTGCCAGCTACATTTCGCAGATCGTCGCCCCACCTTGCCGGAGGGCGTCCTACACTACGCTTACCTAAACGCGGTAAAAATACCCGTGTAACAGCTTAATGTGTGTTATGATCGCAAAAGTTTAAAAAATACTATTGATAAATTTTGCTTAGCTGTCCGGCTTTTCGCAAAACCGGAAAACCGGGTTTGCACGCCCTAGTCAGGACGTAATGTCAGATGGGAAACTGACGGGTGGCTGAACTAATTGATGCCCACGACTTCATCGACTGTCTCCACGGGTGGTGATTATACACTTCCTTGTTTCGATATTATATTTATGCATTCCATCTCTTATAAAAAAGTCCCCAAATATTATAAATACATTCACTTGTTCTGTTTTTTCTCCATCAATCAAAATATTACACGCTGTTAAACATTCATATCGAATACCATAAACTTAGCCTTATGATTGTATTTGTTTTTGTATTTATTGATTTACTTTGATTATGACGGTTCATTCTAGGTATGTAAATGCCCTTATTTTATTTTTTATTGATATTTGATCTTATTCTAAGCTTCTCTCCATCCAAAATTTGATTGGAAAATACTGATTTGCAGCGATATAACCGCCCATTATGCATTACTATATTTTTAAATAGTTTCAAATAAGATTCTATCCTATTATTATTACACAACATCTTTTTTTGCTTTTAACGTAGTTAAACAAATATTTTTAGAAGTAGTAATATATTTTTTTTCTATTAAAACTAATAGGAAAAACAATTTCCAGAGTTCAATAATATTAGAACGAATCCTCAATAGTTCTCTTTTTCCAAATTTTAGACTCTACGGGTCGTTTTCACCGATGACTAATCAGTAGATCAAATATTTGACGATTGTTTAATACACAAAATTAAGAAAAATTAAGTAGGGGGTAGTAAAACATTAAATAGGGGATGCTTTGTCTGTCACGATCTGGGAACTTTCGTTTTTATTAGTAGTGATCGCAGCGTGCAACTGTCAAAAGACGCGGCAGTGTGTGCGGATGTATACAATTCCCTATGTTGAAACTGAACGGTTCGCCACCGCGCCCGCCAGCGAACTAGGTGTGTTCGAGCCTTTAAGGCTTGAACACACCGCCAGCGAACTAGTTCGCTAGCGATGGCGAACTAGCCCCCAAATAATTTGAAGTCTCCGAAATGTACATTGCCATCACAATGGCGCTTTTGGCGCTAGGTCTAGCGCAATTTCAAAGCATTTAACTGCTATTATTTTGTAGGCTAATCTTGGATTAACCTTGGATTTTAAATACGTGTCGCAGTTTGTAGTTCATATAAATTGCCAAGTTAAAAAAAAATTACATTTCTATTGAGTTTTCAAAAAAAAAAGATATTTATTGAGCACTGTGACATGCGCACCTATTTTATCGGACAACTTGTGTCTATTCAAAGTATCTAGAAGCATTTAAAGTGTCTAGGTTTATGACTACAATGCTTAATTTAAAAAAAATAAAAATACATTAGTAAAAATAGCCAAACCCTGGAATGGACCTGGCAGCACTGGCCGCAATTTAGACTGTCAAGATATGAAAGATATTTAGCCCAATCAAAACACTTAACTACTGCTAGGCATGGGAAATAATTACCTGCAGTTAATCGGCTCATTTACAACCTTGAGCTTGTTCAGCTCAAACAACTCAGCGGCTCAAACATCATGTAGTTGTTGTAGAAGTGTGGAAGTGCGAGTGCAGAAGTTAAGCCGCTTACAGACCTTCTGGCTTCACTTCGGAATCATTCAGTTAATATAGTTACCTACTTTAATTTTTTTCACTGAAATACCTAACCTACCTACCAAAGTAGCAAGCAGCAAATAAACTGAATAAATAAAGTCTGTTTAAACTATTATCGCCACTGTTTGTTTTGAGCCGTTATTTATTAAAATTAAACTGCTAGCTATGCTAAAGTATAAAATGCTGTGATGTGCGGTTTTGGCCCTTACGTATTTATTGCAGAAGCAAATTTTCAACATAGTTTCTATTATTGGCTATGCATACCGTAAACCTTATATCTCTTTGTGCTTCTTCCAGAACGACTTCCAATTTGATCAGGGCGAGCAACGCCAGGCTCCATAGCTCGTCTTAATCTAGGTCTTTACCTATGAAATTGTACATTTGAATATTTTTTATGCCATTTAAATTAGATAGGCGTAAGGCTCCAAACCCCACAGCAAGCTCAGCCGTATAATTAGTTGGTCTAACTCCATCACGGCTAAGCTTGCCGCGGGGTTCCAATTCTTCGGTCCAACTTTTTCACCACTTCTACTATCGTCTTCAATTCAAGGCCTGCGCACACCTATGTGCTCTTTACCGTCGTCAGTATTTTCGAAGCATTACAACCTTGGAATTTTCAAGTCAAGAGTGAACAAGTGAATAATAGCTAAGCGTGCTCCACCTTAGGCTGCATTTTCACTTTCCATCAGGTTTGATGGCAGTCAAACGTTTAGCTATCAACAATAAAAAAAAATACCTATACCTATATATGTCGCTGGCCATGGCGATCAGTGAAACGCTGTCAAATTTGAAAGCGATATTTGACATCGTTTCATTGATAGCCATTGCCAGTGACCTAGGTGTACACAGGCCTTCATATCGTTGTTGACAACGGTTGCCAGCCGACCACAAGGCTCGTTTTTCAACTCATAATTTGCAGATTTAAATTTAAGGCTTTGCATGGGTGAAAAATACAAAAGCACATTTTGCCCTCCTTTTTTCTACACACCTGTGCAAAGCTAAGGCGATTGGCTAGTTATGTACATGGAATACATAGTGAGAGAAATGGCATGTCGTAGAACCTACATAAACCGTAAAACATTGTCAAGTGCACGAAAAGAGCCTCATTGAGGTGCGTTTATAATTCTTTCACCACATTACTTTTGAATAAACTTTTGTCACCATAGTATTAAGTATGTTAAGGCTGCAATGCTTTCTAAGTGAGAGCTGAAATAAAAAGTTTTGGTTTGATTCAATTTTGGTGTGAGCTACACTGAGCTGCACAAAACGTAGATAATAATGACTCCTTCTGTCTTCGACCATATCACTTTACCAAACTTTGACACAAGAGGTGGGCGTGGCTACGCCGCCGCCACGACCAAAGAAGTAGGAAATATAAAACTTGTTAAACCCATAGAGCAGCAGCATTGTTTTTGACAAAGTCAAACGGCTTCGTAGGTATTGCTTTTACCCAACATGCTGATGCAAACAGGAATGTTATGATATTGACCACTATGTGTGTAAAGTATTTTATGATTGCTCATCTGTTCCCCTATATCAAATAAATATAAAAATAGAACTAGTTTATTTTAATTATATGACAGCTGTCAGTTGAAAGCGATTCTATCTAGGACTGAAAAGTATTTAGGTCGTGGGTTCAATTCCCACCGAGAACAAATATTTCTTTGGTGAATGCAGATGTTTGTTCTCTGTCTGAGTGTTATATTGTATTCTAACTATGTGTTAACAAAATGATGTGCAGTAAAATGTATGTACTATAGGAATGAGATAGTTGATTGTAATACATCAACTATCTGATTCCTATAGTACAAGACAAGCTCGGGGATAGACAGTGTTTTGTGGATTGTCTACATTATTAATTTATTTTATAAAGATCGTGGGTTAAAATTTGGTCGTGCACCACCAATGTATACTATTCTGTCAGTTCATCACCTCTCTTATTATATAAATAGATATACTGTAGCTGTAGGTTTATCGAAAAGATAAACCTAGCTCTAAGACTTCTCAAAGTGATCATTGATATTATGTTATTTTAAAGGTACAATGAATAAAATTAAACATTTTTACTTTACTTTGACTTTCACTTTGAATACTGCTACTCTATTGTAATCTCCATTTGATAACTCTTTGAATTGCTCGAAATCAATTGTCAATTTGAAAAAACGTCAAAACTATAGCGCTTGCAAAACAGGAAAGTATTAAAAACCGGATTATCTCCGGCTTCCGGCCAAAAACCGTTTCCAGGTTTGGTCAACGTAATATTTTTTCATATAGTAGAATTTTAACAAGAAAACAATATTCTAAGATACCTACAAAATCAACTATTAAAAAATTGTACGAAATAGGAATTAGTATCTAGTGAAGTTTAATATTACTTACTTTATTATTGAGTAGTTTATTGTTGAGTAGATTAGTAGTAGTAGTGGAGCTTTTTGTGAAGTGCTCATCCAGGGAAGTACTACCACCATACCTGTTTCTGCCGTGAAGCAGCATTGCTGTGTTTCTGTTTGAAGGGTGTGGGTGCCGGTGAAATTACTGGCACTTGAGGCTGAACATCTGTACGCGTGAAGCTGATGGACGCAGGGCAGTGCATCGTAGGGCAAATTCCTGGCGTGTGTGACTTACGAGGCAATGCTTTGTTACAGGCTATAGGTACCACTGTTACCACTTACAGGCCTATACCCGAGTGGGATCCTAGCTAAAGAAAAATAAGAACACAAATGAACAAAAAGTAAAACTGAAAAAAAAACTAATAAAAATAAATCTAACATCAAAATATATGTATTAAAAATAAAGTTTAAAATTAAATTTAAACAAAATAATGACTATAATGTATGAATGTACTACACTGCCGTCAATTGATGTTTTGTTTTCTTTTCCATGCAAAGGTTGCCTGGAAGAGATCGCTCAAAGCGATAAGGTCGCCCATTGTTTTGCCAAAAATCTTCATGAATCCTGTATTATGTTTCTGTGTGGTGAACAATAAAGAGTTATCTATCTATCTATCTATCTAATGTAAATAATAATGATGATATAATAATAATCGAAATAATAAGTAATAATATGCATGAAATGTAACTTAATGTAGTTATGGAATGAATGGGCTTTTTTTTTTTTTTATAGTTACCACTTAACATCAGGTGGACCATATACTTGTTCCATCAGCTAGATGTATTAAAAAAAAAGACGCAGTGCAATAATAGAAAAACAAAGTATTGGTTTTATTATGTTTTATCGGTTTTTAGCTATGTATGCTTTTAGACAAAAAAAATCCATTTATAAAAATAATGCATCTTTTTAGTAATGTTTCAATTACCTGGACATATTAGGGCTAAGAATAAAGTGATGGTGAACTGAACGCGCGAACCTTGTGCAAACAACACCCACACCATTGCCTCCATATATTATTGCCACTGTTATGACTTTTGAGGAACAAGATTTAGCGCAGTTTCAAGACAGTATCTAACACTAATACTAGCTCGCTGCGTACAATGACAGTTCGCGGCGCTGTGTGGGGATGAATGCAAAACCCTACGCTTGAAACTGATCGCCATCGCCATCGCAGTTCGAAACTGTTCGCCGCAATCTTTTCTAAGCTTAATTCATTCACCCGCTAGTCCGGGGTACCTAGGTAGTTTTTGTTCACGGGGATTAAAAACAAAACAATATTTTTGAGGCTCAATCAGTAAGATTTATGTTTCTGATACTAAGGAAAATCGGAATACGTAAAACTTCCCTCACTGTATAGGCATACGCCTATCTATCATTGCGTCCTGAAGTGAGGGTAGTTATTATACCTCCACCTCTCAACGACGATAGCACTCATGTCAATGCTCCAGTCTGCCCACGACCACAGTTATTACAACATAGCCGAAGCGTCGGGGAAAATTATACGCGGTAAACACCCATCATCATCATTATCATCATCATCAACCTATATTAGTCCACTGCTGGACGTAGGTCTCTCGCAAGACGCGCCACTGAGCCCGGTCTTCGGCTCTTTTTCTCCAGTGCTTGCCAGCTACATTTCGCAGATCGTCGCCCCACCTTGCCGGAGGGCGTCCTACACTACGCTTACCTAAACGCGGTAAAAATACCCGTGTAACAGTTTAATGTGTGTTATGATCGCAAAAGTTTAAAAAAGTACTATTGATAAATTTTGCTTAGCTGTCCGGCTTTTCGCAAAACCGGAAAACCGGGTTTGCACGCCCTAGTCAGGACGTAATGTCAGATAGGAAACTGATGGGTGGCTGAACTAATTGATGCCCGCGACTTCATCGACTGTCTCCACGGGTGGTGATTATACACTTCCTTGTTTCGATATTATATTTATGCATTCCATCTCTTATAAAAAAGTCCCCAAATATTATAAATACATTCACTTGTTCTGTTTTTTCTCCATCAATCAAAATATTACACGCTGTTAAACATTCATATCGAATACCATAAACTTAGCCTTATGATTGTATTTGTTTTTGTATTTATTGATTTACTTTGATTATGACGGTTCATTCTAGGTATGTAAATGCCCTTATTTTATTTTTTATTGATATTTGATCTTATTCTAAGCTTCTCTCCATCCAAAATTTGATTGGAAAATACTGATTTGCAGCGATATAACCGCCCATTATGCATTACTATATTTTTAAATAGTTTCAAATAAGATTCTATCCTATTATTATCTTACACAACATCTTTTTTTTCTTTTAACGTAGTTAAACAAATATTTTTAGAAGTAATATATTTTTTTTCTATTAAAACTAATAGGAAAAACAATTTCCAGAGTTCAATAATATTAGAACGAATCCTCAATAGTTCTCTTTTTCCAAATTTTAGACTCTACGGGTCGTTTTCACCGATGACTAATCAGTAGATCAAATATTTGACGATTGTTTAATACACAAAATTAAGAAAAATTAAGTAGGGGGTAGTAAAACATTAAATAGGGGATGCTTTGTCTGTCACGATCTGGGAACTTTCGTTTTTATTAGTAGTGATCGCAGCGTGCAACTGTCAAAAGACGCGGCAGTGTGTGCGGATGTATACAATTCCCTATGTTGAAACTGAACGGTTCGCCATCGCGCCCGCCAGCGAACTAGGTGTGTTCGAGCCTTTAATCATCGTGCCCAAGGTCGGTTAAGATTGTTGTGTCATTTTCGGCTGTCGTTGGAAAAATAATTATATTTTTAGAAAACGCCTGTAGATGAGTTTGCTGAAACTCTAGTTTTTATCCGTCTACTGGAGGAACGGTATGGTTTATTTTTGTATTACTTTTATTGTTGGGTTTGTAGATATTTTATTGACAAATGGTTCATATAATGTTATTAGTGGCCGCCCGCGGCTTCGGTCGCCCCGTTCCATCCATACTTACAAACTTTCGCGTTTATAATATTAGTAGCGAGTAGGATGGTGAAGTCACTTCAAAGTATAAATTTCAACCAATCAGAAAATCGTTTGTGCGATGTACGTAAGAAAATAAGGAATGCTAGAGTAAAATACCTATGGATTCAAAAATTATACTTAAGTATTTGTTTTGGCTTTAGGTCGGCAGAAAAGATGAACTTTGAGACCAGAACCTAGTAGAAGCTTTGACACGGTGTTTAAGCATAAACACCAAATAGCCCACAAGGTCAGGTCATTGTGGAGTCAGGAGTCAAGGGTCGTAGTTGCCAACTTGGCAGCCGCTGCCGTCAGCTAACGTTCATTCCCAGCCGTTAAAAGTAACAGTTGATAGTACCACTTCGTTTGAATTGTATGCATTTTGATAACCTCATTTTGCTAGATTTTGAGATTTCAAAGTTTGTAATGGTACTTTTGGTATGGTTTAGTCATGTAAGCTTTTAACTTCGGTCTGTAGGCGATTAGGTTTACCAGATAAGTATGCTATCGCAGATGTGATTTGACTTTATTTTATATTTGGCGAGACTCCGCAGATTTTGGACTACTTTTTTAATCAACCACAGGATTTCAACTCTATTTCTTTGGAAAAAATATGGTAAAAAAGATACACTAGTATTTATATCCCTGTAACAAGAAAAACAGTGGTTATAATCACCTAAATCCAGGGCATATTTTTTTCCAAAAGTCTAAACATTCCCAAAGCGTCTTGTTAGTTACGTAGAGCAATCTACCTAATTGATTAACCAGATATACAAGGTTACTGGTAACTCGACGTATTCCTTGCAGGACGTCATAGTAGGGTTAAAATGCAACAAATTAAGCCACCAAATGTTCTACCGAAATTCAGTAGTTTTTTAAATTAGTTAGAGTTTTAGTTTATAACAAATAGTGTATAACAAATAACAAGTAAGTGTATAATAACAAATAAGTGTATAACAAATAACAAGAAAACAGTAGTAATAATAGTAGTTCGAAAACATGTATCAAGTGCACTAAAGGAGCTTCGTTGAGGCACACATAAAATCCTTTCACCACACTTGGTTCGAAAGAACCAGTTACACCATACGAAGAAGCAGAGTTATTCCTTTCCACAAGTCTCCAACTTGATATTGAATTTAGATTAAAAATTGTATTCAGTAAAATAGCTTCAAATCGTTTTACTAATTAAATAAGCCAGTTCCAAATTAAGCTTATTAGAAAAACTGGCCTCAAACTTTTTGCTAAAAACGGATCAGACTCGGTTTTAGCCGTATTTTTATTTGTCACTTGCCATACACCTGCGATAGCTATGTATTTGACAGTGCACTATAGTATAGCGGCGTACGATAGCCACTATATCCTGTCGAGCCAGCCATGTGTCACTCAGTGTCACGCGTCCGTCCCGTTGTGAGAGGTATCGTAACTTCTCTTCGGAAAATATCCAGCACTCTTAACCGATCAGTTTCAGCTCCGTTGAGCTGTTTTGAAACAGGCATTTTGTTACGAACGCTACATATTTTAAGTAAATATATTTTTTGTGGTTAGATTCTCGGGTTTTGAAGGCAATTTTTAAATGATTCTTGTTGCTAGTAGTTTTGTGTCAATGATTTTTTATTTGTAATGAATTTGGAATTTTCTATTACGCGTCTATTATTTGGGTACTTTAGCTACGTATACAACCTATCCTAATGGTATTAACTGAATATTATTTATGAAGGGGTTTTCTTCAAAAATACATGTACACATAGAGTCATATAAAGCAGATGATACGTCAATTTGAGGTAACCCTTGACATTATGAATGACAATGACGTATATGGATGAAGGAAGCGTAAGATCGTGGGTAGGAGCAGAGAGAGGCCTAAGCTTAATGGGTTAGCTCGTGCTGCGAATGATGATGATGAAGAAATGAGTTATAAGTTAAAACTGGTCGAGAAAGCCAGTAATTATAATTTCTATTATAAACCTAGTCTTACATATAATTTTCGGGTTTCCAGGAATCATTAATGATTATGACAGTGACATTGTTGTCACTATGTCTGTCAGTGTCAAGGACGCGTCTCCGGGATAGTAGTTGGCAGTGGCTAGTAACCACCACGTGCCAACAAGACTTATTATGAGCGGTAAAGCTGCCGGTTTTGTCGTTGAGTAATAATCTTGAATTATGACATCTGTCAACAGTCTCCTGTCGTTCAGTTTTGATGTACATTATGACATTATGACATTGGTGGCATTTCATTTTAATTATAACAGCCGGCAAATAAATTCTACTCTGTAAAGTTCGTATTAAGTGCAAACTATGATAATTATTGTTCAAAAATTTTCTAACGTGTAATGTGTAGTGTACAGAGTTCAACATAAATGCTAAGATGCAGTTGTGTGTAGCCTAAGTTCCTGTGGTTAGTTTGCACCTAGCATAGAATTGCTGGAATTACTCGAGGTTCTCCGTCTTAGAGGCACACGCTAGCTTACGAAACTATACAAGTCCTTTGTGGTATTGTAGTTGAATTGGGCAGATGCGCCCCTAAGACATTCTCATCTTTCTTAACGACCTCTGTAGTGCACTGGGCGTTAGAAACGTAAGAAGTAGGTTTGATTCTTGCGAGGGTTTTTCATTGTTTGCATGAAATAAATGATTCTAGTGTTGAGTGATAAATAAATTAAAGTTGGTAGTAATTTAATTTTTACAAAACCTAATCCAGGCACAAACTAAGCAAAGCTTGTCTCACCAGTGCATTATACTAGTGCAGTGCATTATTAATTGTGTATGACGTTTTGACGTAGAATTTATTTAGTCAACACTCACACAGACTCAAAACCAGAAACAGAGACAGAGCCAGACAGAGCTCATGGTAGGCCTACTGGATAATTAGAAGAATAAAATAAAGTATTTATATTCGTTTGCTCCTAAACATACAATCAGCACCATAGAAAAAAAATGTACGTTTGAAATTTTTGGCTTCTTGGCTGTGTGTGATAAGTGCAGACACGGAGGAAAAATGGCGGGCAGGGTATCGTTTTTATAAAATAGAAAAATGTTTTTATAAAATCTTCTAAAATATTCTTTGCAGACTTTTACCACAAAGGGGTCGTCTGTTGAAAAATAATTTCACTTTTCCGTGATAGTTTATCTGTGGCTGTTCGCGACGTCTTTCAGATACCTCCATTGATACTTTTATCAATAACCTGAGTTCAGGATCTTTTCAGCGCTGCACTGTAGAGTTTTATTTTTACTTTTTATTGAAATTAAATGATTTTCTTTTTTATTACTAAAGGAATAAATAAAATTATTATTACATACCTAATATATTTTGATACAAATACTAAAAGTGGTCGACTATGGAGTAATTATTATGTATTCGGTAGTATGAAGTCTTACATAGACTGATTCTGATTCGGATGAGGAACAGAAACAGTTTCTCGACTTTGATTCCCAGGGACAGTAGATATACATATAACAAATAATTTATTTGTTATATCTTTGTCCCCACTAAACTGATTTCAATTTAATTTGAAATGCATACAATCTAAAAATCTGTAGTTTTGACCTTTTGATTATATGGAGTAATCTTACGAGACTACCAAGTTAACAAAGATGTTACACAATAAGGAAAAAGGCTATACGAAAACTATGAAACTCATTTCCATAGATAGCGGGATCCGAAGGTCGAGTCGGGAATAACAGGCTCTTGACGTTGTGAATCAATCTTACGTCTTGGGAAAAATAATTTCTTCAAAACAATGGACCCTCATTCAAAATAACTCTCATCTTATGAAGGTTTTATATTATAGAGTCTAATAATACCATAAACCTATCACGCGAGGCCAAAATGAAACTAACATTATCCGAAATATATTTCAGAAAGAATAGAATAGAATAGAATAAATTTTTTTTAATTGCACACCTTAAAACTAACAATGATAAAACAAGTAACAATAATTTAAAACATACAAATGTACAATGGGCGGGCGGCGGAAAGATGACATATCAAGGTGAGATGTAGGTTTGTAGGTGTTCATGGTTTATGGAATACTCTAATTTACTTAGTTATGAACAGATGCATAGGTTTATGTCCCTTACCAGAATGCGAGTAATTATTGGGCCAAATTTCATCTCAATCAATGGTTTGAGAAGAAACCGGCATATGCATAGGTTAGGGATGAAAAAAATCAATTTCCTTTTTTGTTTGTCATTTTCTATTCACCGACATCTCACAGTCTTCCCAATGTCATTCGTGTCGCTTATATAAGGACTTATTCAAAAGAAAATTTAAGAATAAGGAATCTTGTGTACTAGACCGATGTGTAACCATTACACAAACCAAAACAACATAAATCTCATCAAAGGCGACCAAAAATCGCATAAAGCCGCCTGAAAAAGCGACGTCGCAAACCATTTTTCCGATAATAGAACACAGCGTGATGCGTTGCGCAAACACCCGGCTAAAACAGGGCTCCGAGAGGAGTAACAATATCAAGCACGTAGAAAAGGGCAAAGCATAAGCAAAATATCACGATACTATCGTTTAAACTGAAGAGCAAAATCATTGGGACCAAAGTTATCATTTTATTTCCCTCTCTTGTACAACTCGTACACTACTAAAACACTTTTATACTACAACAACATGTAAAGGTTATCTGAAAGATACTCGTGTTGCTTGATATCAATTTTGTGCTTTATTTTTCATGTGTAAACAATTATTGTATAGTTAATTCGGCATGCAAGGTACATGCAAGGCTTACGAGGCTCCTATAACAATAACCGACGGTAGGTAACCTTTTTTAGAATAATCACTGTTGTAAGTTGTAGTAGTAGAGCTCTTTGTGAAGGGCTTGTCCAGGGAAGTACTATCACCATGCCTATTTCTGCCGTGAAGTAGCATTGCTGTGTCTTGCGATGGTTACCACTTCTCATCAGGTGGGCCATATGCTTGTTCCATCAGCTAAAAAAAAAGTAAGCTACAAAAAGGCTCGGCATCAAGTTTGAATAATTACTCAGTATTTTCAAAATCTTGAGTACCAACAGCTCTGAAGAAGGGATGCCTACTATTGATAGAGCGAGTATCTGGCCAGTCTGGTTTGTTCTCACTCCTATATTCGCACTAAATTTAGTCGTGCGAGTTGCATCGTTGACTGCATCGTGCTGCCCATAGAAAACATTAAGCCCACGATATATGGACACCGCATATTACGCGCCAGATTTTCGGCAACACAAATTGCTGTATAATATTCAATTAGTCGGTATTGATGGTCGCTCGGCAGTTTTGGTCAGCGCATCTGCCTCCTATACGATGATATACGATTAGTTTGTTCGGTTATTTCGATTGTTATGCGATGGTATAGTGCGGGCGGAACGGCCTGATGGAGTTTTCGGACGTAAAAGTTCCACTAACAAGTTTTGAGGGTATTTCGTGCATGCTGGCCATCGTCTGCTGCAATTGGCATTGGTTTGAACCTAAACCAGTCACGGGAACTATGAACAATTTTATAAACGACTGTTGGCTCCCAAAAAAATATTTTCCGATAGCTTATTCATATTATTGAAAAATAAAAGAGGGTTTGAATAGTTTGATGATTTGATTAGAGAGCGTCGTGAAGTCTGTAGCGATCGTAGATAGCGATTAGATATAGATGCTGCGATTCCCGGCGGCCGTCCCTCACGGCGGCGGGGCGACGCGGGGACCGTGCTATATTTACCCCAGCACGAGTCTCACCGTTTTTTCCTCTCGTACGTCCGGCATTCTGCCAACGCTACGTCACACTCGCTTACCTCATAAACGCCAAACTTTGAGAAAGGACTTTAAAATTAGCAAGGACGCGGGTTCACGCGGCCGTCTGGTCCAGCTAGATATTTTCGTAGCGACAACAGCCGATAATTACGCAAGGCGATTTCAAAGATGGCCGCCGCAAAGACGCGGGAGAGGAGAGATGAGCTGTCACGGGATATTTATGAAATTCGAACTAAAATAGAATCAGTAGTAGCTTCGAACGAGTCACCTTGACGGCGCGTGCGTTATATAAGCGCGAATCGAACCGAACGTTCGAAAATCGAAATTCAAAATGTCAAATTTGTGACGTAACTCCTGACGTGTCGATGTGTGACGTAAGTTTAGTGTTGCCACTCCTCCGTTCGACTAATAAATTTATTGTTTGGCATGTAAACGGATGCGTTGGAGCCAAGAAATTACAGCGTTCGGTAAAAAAAATATTGAATGAAGTTACGGTATGATGGCGCAGTCTGATCGGGCCTGCCTTGCAGCCTTGCCAAACATCTTGTTTATAGTTCAACAGTTGCACTATGTTTTTTACTATTATGGAATGTTTCATACTTCCTTTTCGTCTGTTTAATGTGCGGTCTCGTTCATTTATTTTTGATAAATAACCCAATTTCGGCAACGACTTATTTACATCATGCTAAATGAAAAAACTTTCGGTAAATCAGCTTTCAGTTTATTTAGACATACACATAATTCTAAAAGTATCTTAACAGTAAAAAAGGGCTGTTTATATTAAAATAACTGAAAAATTCATATATTTTCGTATTAACAAACATACAATATGACATGTACAAATTGTTTTTGTATTGTAAAAAAGTTTTATAATCTTATTTAGATTACATTATAATTTGTGAGCATAAAAAATACTTTCCCGATAGTGAATTGTTTTCACTTCCTCTTCCCTCAAAGGATTTTTTATTCCATGATTTTTTATCGTACTTTTAATTACTCTTTTCTCCTAATGACGGCGCGGCCTCCATTCGAAGCCCACTTAACTTAAAGTGGAGACGTGACTTTTTATTTTAAGACTCGTATTTTAATGACTGGCTTTTTCAGTATTTTCTCGTTGTTCTTTACGCATTGAAAATATTTTTTCATCTCATTGTTCTGTAAATTTGCGAATGAAAATGTACCTCCATGTTGAATGAACACCTGTCTAATCTTGATGACCACGAGACATGAGACGTTGTTTATCGTGCCTGGAAATTACAACCTTAGACATACAATGGCCCTATATACTTACCCCTTTTATTAAATTGCCCATAATATCTATTTGTGATTACCGATTGAAGAGTTTATGCATTATTGTATACTTAACTATGTTTCAAAGATTTTAATAAATAAAGCTTGAGTTGCATCTGTGCCTATTCTTCAACAACGAATGAGTTTGCATGAGTATTATTAAGGTCTGCGCACACCTAGTTCGCTGGCGTCAGCGATCAGTGAAGCACTGTCAAATCTGACAGCGATATTTGACAGCGTTTCACTGATAGCCGACGCCAGCAAACTAGGTGTGCGCAGGCCTTTAGAGTCTTTAACGTAAATGGTTGTTAAAAACATTTATTTATATTGTGATCATTCTAAAACTATAAGCAACTGATACATTTAAGAAGTGCTTAGGCATAGCAATTATTAAGAAGAAGCATGAACTAAATGATACATCTAGTTATGACACAAGACAAACGTAAACGTATAGGTTCTATAACCGGCACACTCGTAAAGTAGTGTTAGTTTCGCCCCAGACCGTCCTATCCCTTAAACCCTAGAATAATTCCGGGATCCCACTAAGACATCGCACAATACTTGATGACGGTAACGGCCATCGTATGCAAATATCCCGTGCTATCCCGTGCTCCGGGATTATGGTAGCACATCACTAATCCGAGCGACTTAGCACTGTGTGGCTTACGTCTTACATATTGTAGGCGGTCGCTTGAGATATGGGAACAGTGTCGATGCTAGGAACTAGTCAAAGTCAACTCTTTCTTTTGTAGCTATTGTATATGTATATGGGTATTGTTACTCCTTCTTTACCAACAAAGAAATCATTGTAAGTCTTAACAAATGGTAGAGTTCGTTGGTCAAATCATTATTTTCGTCTTTTCTCTAAAACTTTACAGCCTAAATAAATATGAATGTCGTCTTGCGATTAAAAAACTTCCTTTCATATTTGCACCTAGTTTGCCATAATTTTTTTACCCCTTTTGGACCCCTAAATCTTAACAACCTTTTTGCCGGTTTTATCAATATTCTAAGGGCCTGTTTCACGGATAACTAATCGATCAATCGAATATTAGCCAGTTGTTTATCACGAATTTTGCAAGCAAAAAAATTTTACAGCCCAATTTTTTAGTTCCGAAATTCGTGATAGTCAATTGTCAAATATTTGATGTGTCTATCAGCGTTTTTTCTTTTCTGTATGTCGATTAGTCAAATGTGAAACCGATTTTCATCAGCTTTAAAAAATTCAATTCCATGCTCGGAATCACAACTGATATTTCTACATCAGTAATCCATGATAGATATAAAAGCCTGTTTGACCTATGGGATGCTACCCTGAGTCCGTACATGTAGAGATATTAGTAACGCGGGTAGAGTTACCATTATGTTGGCACATGGAGTCGATTTGCACTGTTTAATGTCGGAAGTAATGGGGTGGTAGGCTGCTGGTTCAATATCATGCTCCACAATACTCTATCACTAGTTTAGGATGTGGTTAGGTTGAATCCTAAAGCAAACTGTATACATGCTAAGTCATAAATTTGATATATTTTTTGGTAATTTTGTAGTGTTAGTTGAAAGCCTTTGAGCGATACAACGATAGCGACCCCGGAATTAAAGGTGAAACACGGGTGGTCGAGAAAACCGTAAGCTACCAGTTAGTTTATAATTTTTTACTTGTAAACACACACAGACTAGAATATTTCTGTGGTCTTTTTCTTCCTCGTAACGTGTCACTGGTTCTTTCGACCCAGTGAGTGTTGTGAAAGGATTTTAAGTGTGCGTCAGAGAGGCATCTTTTGTGCACATTAACTTATTTTATTTCTGTAGGAATAACATGTTTTACCACGGATATATTTGACTAAAGAAATCTAAGGCGAGCTTAATGGTTTCTTTACGGACTGGACACACGTAGCCAAGGATCGCGATGTTTGGAGGGAATGGGGGTTCTTTGCCCAGCAGTGGGACCTTGTGGGCATAATATAATAAAATAAATAAAATCTAAGGACTATCATTTTGTGTTTTAGCTAAATTGTAAAAAGCCCTTATCCGCAAAATCCCACGATTACATCCCGTTACAATAAAATGTGCTTAAATCACTTACATTACAATTCTGCATCCGTAGCGCAAGGTGAATCGAGGCCAACGCCCGGGCCCACAATTATTTGCAAATAACCAATCACTATGCCAGGCACGGACACATTTTTACAATGGTTGACGTATAATAAATGTATGGTAATGTGCATTGTTTGTTGCGTAAGTTTGTAGGACGCTTTGATTGAGGTGTGGTTTGTTCGGGGATTTGAGTCCGTGTCATCGTGAGCTTTCGAATGACAATGTTTTTTTATCGGGACCACACAATATGAAAAAAAATTTTGGTCATAATTTGATTAAACAACGCCATCTAGAGTTAAGATAACTTTAGAAAACAAATAGGACACACACACATTGGTACTTATATTTTTTAAAGTGTAATACATTTTCAAAACTATCAAGATGTTGTGGTATCCCGCTTGGTCATATAATAACAATTAAACAGTTGTAGAGTTTGTGGGAAACATGTTTATGAATACCTATAATTATAATATAAAGTAAACAGTTGCATCTATTGTAGATGATTTAAATAGCAACTGGTTATTACACAAGCCCTTGCGGGACGCTATAGTGCCTGGGACAGGATTTTAGATGCATAGGATTTTTGGACTTTAAATAATCATATAATAATATAAACACCAACAATATTATCAGTCACTGTTAAATGAAAATACAATTTTCCTGCTGAGATCTTTAAGCTACTCTCAAACTCAAACTCAATAAAATTGTATTCATTTCAATTACAAGAATTACTTTGAAACGTCTTAAAGCTAGGTGAGTCTAGGTGCCAGTTCCACGCGACCAAAACTCGCCCTAAACTACCCTCGAAATCTATATAGGCGAAATAGAAGTAAATATACATTCAGTATCTAGTGCGTTATACTTGCGTACCTACTTTGTACGTACAGACAGACAGGCGCGACGAAGGGGACTTGGGACTTGGGGTACTAAAAAGCGGCTGCCGGTATTTGAAACGGCCAACTGCATTATTTTACGTCATTAAAGCCTGCAGTGCTTTTAATATAAATTATTCAGAAAGTTTGAAGAAAATTGTTACGAGTTCAGTAATTTTCAAAGATACTTGAAATAAAGTTGATTGATAATATGCTTACAAAACTTACTGAAAAAACTGACATCAAAACCAATTAACTGAATCGATTTTCATAAAATTTGTGTGGAACCAATCTGGAAGTAGTTGTGTGGAACCTATGAGATATGCATATTTTTAAAACTGTTTATAAATGACAGAGTTATGCGGTAACAAAATTAAAAAATACAGCCAAATTGAGAACCTTCTCTTTAGTTTTTGGGTATGTTTTATTATTTAAATTCATTTGGTTTTAGTGAAATTGCGTTAGTGCTACTTGCTACTTTAATTTTATTATCAGGCACATTATGATAAATTATTATCAGGCACATTATGGCTGTAACAACCCCATCACCGCTTCGTGGAAACTAAGGCTTTCCTACGGTATACTTGTACAAGTACCTAGGTATGCATAGACTACGAGACCCCTAGCAATTAGTCCTATGTTGCATGCCGCCGTTCCACCCTTCATTGATGTAGCTGTGTTCATTAATTCACATGTATTGATTTCGATAACTCCACCTATAGTTTTGTACCTGGCAACACTATTGTTCAAGTGTGTTCAAGTAACTATCTATAGGACTTGGCAAAAAGACATTATCTCCAACGCCAGTACAAAATAAAAAAAAAACAAAATTAACTGCCTGAAGTGAAGTGACGGAAGTAAAGAAATATCTGATAAACAAAAAAGACTTGGCAAAAAGATTCAGCGGAAAAAACACGGTATACAATATTTTTCGTCTTACATACTAACTGGGCCTATCTGTGCCACTTTTGAAGTATTTTTAATTAGTGTCCAAGTGCGAGTTAGACAAAGTTTTCAAACCGTCGCAAAAAAAGATAATTAAAAAAATATACTTTGGATATTTCTTTTGCGTAAGCGTTGTTGATTTATTAAACAATAAAGAAACATACCTAACTGATTTTTTTATTGTTTAATAAGTCAGCATATTCAGTAAACCCATACTACTGCGTAATCAGCGTATCAGTGTATGCGTGTTTAGTACTGTAACAGACAGCCAGATAAACGGTGTATATAGACTGTAATAAATATGGTTCCTTTAAATAGCACTTTGCAGGCACGGAACCCAAAAAATAACTGCAATATTGCATCTGCAATCATTAAACCTGTCATCAGCCCTAATAAAACAACTAAAGAAAATAAACTTTTAAAAATATCAATAGTTTTATACATTTAAAACGAAATAACCTTGAAATGGCGACTGTTATTCATTTGACCAAGTGCCAAATAAAATATTAGCTCTTGAAAGTCACAAGTCGAAGTTTTCTAGTTTCGAAGTTTATGGTGTGTCACTTAGGGCGGATTTTACCAGCACAGAGTAACTATATCCGTCAGATAAAATTATGTCTGACTCTTTTTAACCATCAACAAAAAAGGAGGTTCTCAATTCGGTTGTATTTTTTTATATGTTTGTCATCGTCATTTGTCATTTTTCATCATAAATAACTTTGTCATTTTATGAACAGATTTAAGAAAGGTATCTAATACTTCCAGATTGGTCCCATATAAATTTTATTAAAAACGGTTCAGCAGTTTGACCTCATGGTCAAGAATATGAAGTCGGTTTCTCAAGTTTATTAAGCTTCACTTGGCTATTTTTAGACTTTCAAAAACCAAGACCGTATTGTCTAATTCTGACGAATAGCATAAAACCTATCTGCAGAGACTGCAATTGTAGTAATTTTTAGTTTTTATATATTTTTCTGTTTGTAAATTCACTCGCACTAGTTTTATATGCAATGCCAACGAGCTTTGAAACGGAAAACCCATGGATTGGAATATTTACCAATCCTGCGTAGCTTATATTGGTCCAAGTTAGCATCTATTCGTGACTCTAAGTCGTCAATATCTATCTTATACATATGTATGTATATACAGGGCGTCCCACGGATAGGCCACATGGAGGAAAAGTACCTTGAATATTTTAGATGGAACATTTTAATAAATAATTTGAAATAATTTGGGCTTTATCATACCGATCATAAGGATTATTTTTTGCTAAATAACATAGTGTCAGAAATAAAAGGAAAGAATAAATAGTACGATACTTTTTATCTCGAAAAAGTAACGGGAACGGGCCGAGTGAAACCGCGGGCATTCATTAGTAAATCATAAAAATGCTCCCTGATTATTGGAAACCATTTTAAGTCTCACAGATTCATGCACAGTCTGTTCTAGTATCTGTATAGTGAAACTTTCAATTTACAGCTTGTTTCTAGTCTGTGGCCATGGGTAGTAAATTCAATAAAAGTATAGGAGCTTCGAACCAATTCTCTGGTTTTCTTGATTGGTTGGAACAGCATTGGAAAGTAACCTTAGCACCAGTTTCGGGACCTTGGCACCGATACCTTCTTAAAGGTTCTTATACTTATATTGTGACGCATTTTTTAATACATAAATTGTGCTAGTTGGTAGTACATTTGGCTTTATTTAAATTGATTTATAGTGTTTACCTCAAATTAAAGAAATTTACAAAGTTTTTATATTTTAGCTTTTTTATTGGGGTATGACAAAACTTTTTTGATAGTCCATAACCCGGTTACGAACGAATAATAACTGTCAGAGAAAACTATTAGTTAAGAACTTCTTTATTAGTTAAGAATCTTTTATGTAAGTAGTTGGTTACGAATCCCGGTTACGTAGAAGTACTAAAGGTTCAATTCCCACTTGGCTCGTAATTTTCAGGGCAATATATTTTTTTTGGGATTATTTTTGTAATAATGTGAAAAGCCAAGAATGCATAAACTATAGCCAAACTATATGTCTATATGCATTTATTGTGTAGTTCTGTATACTAACTTATCATCAGCCTGAAGAGGCCCGATTACGCAGTAGTTTTGGGAAAACTCTACTGAAGTCTACCTATGTATTTTTTGTATACTAAATCCGGCTTTTTTTTCTTTAGCCTTCGAATTTTTCAGTTTGAACATACTCTCCTAAATTTCGGAAACTAGTGCCTAAGAAACTGAACATGGGAACAGAAGTTTCACATGCAAACAGTATGCATCACCGGTTTTGGATATTTGTTCTTTTACTTGGAATAGGGAATGTCATATTCTCTGATTGGATGTCCCTTCTTCTTCGTTGACTTTCTACGTTATTAATTTAATATTCAGACATAAATTATTACATTATATGATATTTATTAGTAGATATATTGTTCTCAGATCTCTCCGCTTCCTTAGAAAATCTAAACATTAGGCAAAACCTAGGTATTATGTAAGCAGCCTAGCTCACGTCCTTAGGCGGATGGGTTCAAATCATGCCTTTTAAGGTCCTTCATAAACCTAGATCTTATTTTACTGGCAATTTTCCTATAGATAAACATCTATCGAAGCTTTGTACACACAGAAACTCCAAAAACCCAGTCTATTCAAGTTTTTTAGTGCATTCTTTTTTACCTTTTTTACTATGTTTACTACCGATTTTGGTTAGTTCGGTTAGTTTTTTCATACTTCCATTGAAGTTAAAAACAAAAGCAAATACTAAAAAAAAGTTTACATCTTATCTATAACAATTTGAAGGGAGTCAAATGTTGTGGACCATAATGCCAAAAACTGATCCTTCGGAACTTACAAACAGTTAGGCCATTACAAACTATTACGCAGTGTATGAAAATCAGTGCGTATGGATAAAAATTGCCTAAGATGTTCCTTTCCATCGTTGGCTGACTGTCAACAGACTCTAATTCCTTAGCGCAAATGCTTTGTTAAAAAACTATTGTGTAATCAAAGCCACGGGCGGGTGCTAGTAGGTAATATCCTGATCCAGCACCAGGAAAACCCGACCAGTGACGCGCCATTAAAACGCAAGGGACATTAGAATTCCTCCAGCGCCTGTATTTATTACCGTGGCTGTGAAGTGCATACTAGTGCCAGTTACACCTTACAAACTAACTCTATTACCTATCTGTGGGGTACAGTGAGCAGCAAGACCATGGCTATTTACCGTGAAGCAGCATCGCTGTGTTTCGATTTGAAGGGTGTGGGTGCCGGTGAAATTACTGGCACGCGAGGCTGAACTATGTATGCCTCAAGTTGATTGATGCAGGGCGGTGCGTCGTAGAGCACGTTCCTGACGTGTGTGACCTACGAGGCAATACATTGTTATAGGCAATGGTTACCAACTAACATCAGGCGGGCTATAATATACTTGTTCCATCAGTTAATTGTAAAAAAAAGACTTTTTATGAACTTCGAATTTTTTATCATTGGTCCTAATGCTTTCGTTCACCTATACAATCTTGTAGAAACTAAGGAGATTTTAATCGCAATTTTTTCTATAATGACAGGTTTGCTAAGCCTTTGTGTTTTATTAACCATTTTCAATTAAAAAACGAAGAGATTCTTAATTTGGCTGTGTTTCTTTATCTCAGTGTTGTTCTCCGTAACTTGGTTCTTAGCGAGTTATATTGAAATGTGCAAACGAGAAGTTGCCTGTCGGTTGACGACATCGTCTTAACTCGTCCCTTAAATACAATTATGATGATCAATCTGAACCAGCTATTCCTGTTTTATGACTTCCGACACAGACAGTCCACATTATGAGACGTAGATTGTTATATGTAAATAGTTTATGACTTCTAGTCTTAAGTTATTAGTTTCTTCTATCATTAGTTCGTCATCGAATTTTCTAGCATTGTTCATTTATAATTTTATTCTGAGCGCTGAGATATCGGCATTTCTTTTTTATAAAATGAAGGAAGAGATTAAGCATGATTAGACTCTGCAAGTTTGAGATAATGCAAAAAAAAAACCTGGAAATTACTTTTTGGGAAAATGAAATCGGGATAAAATAACCCTGAAATAATTCACGTTAAAACCTATGCAGTAGGACACAGTCTTTTTCTCAATTTAATCAAAATATTCGTTGGTTACAAGCAGCTTATATAACGGTTTCCTGAAACATAAGTAAAATTGCAATTGCAGAACAATACAATGGTTAGGATGGGGTTGTAGCATAAGCATTTAGCTTGCTTACAGGGTACCTAGGTGGCGTTAGGTTTATGAGATCTTTGTTTTTGGATTAGTGTCTGCAGCCACAAATGGCTTCGCACTCTGAAAGTGGAATATATTTAATTCAAATATCAAAACTGAAAATGATCCTAGAAAAACTCGCATCCGGTCGTGGTCCTCGATTTATTTGTATTTTTTTATAGCTTTCATTGTTGTTATCGTGTCACTGATTCTTTCGAACCAAGTGTGGTGAAAGGATATAGCTTTCATTTACATAAGATCTTAGAAATAATGGTATAGTACTAAGTGTAAGTACATGTACCCCGTAGAGACGCTGCGGTAAGAAGTAATAAAATTGAAATGTAGGCAAGGCCATAATGGGAATTTGGAATGTCACTTTATAAAATGCCTATAATAATCGAAACTCCAACACAGCTTAGTTAAAAATAACAACACAGTAGTATTTCTTTCTTTCTTTCTATTTGCTAAACTGTGTATATAGTCTAATGTGTTGTTTGGTGAGCTTGGTTCTACTCAGCACTTCCTCTTTTTGGTAATCATCTTTTGGATAATGCCTCCTATCGTAAACCATCACACAGTCCACAAATAATAATGTAAATGCGCTATAAACACCCGTTTAAAGTATTTATAATGAAGTAAACTAATCGTACGCGTGTACGTGAAAGCCTCTACTACCACAGCCTTAAAGTCTGGAGACATCCGGGATCACTCACGATGCTCACGCACACCGTGCGACTTCGTGTGCATTCGCATGCGATGCACGAGCTTACATGCATCTTTGAGTTGCCGTACATACTTGCCGTAATCTAGGTATCTACATGAGCTAAAACGAACAATATCGTAGAGAGAGACAGGCCAAAGGATTTGTGCTCCACTTACATATTTGTATTTACTCTTTGTTCTGTTTACTATTATGTTTGCTTTCTGTTTGTGCTATGTACTCTGTTTGTGCTGTGTTGTGCGTCCAAAATAAATGTAAAGGCTTTGTACAGAAAAAAAAAATTGTACACACTCTTTTATTATGTACAAATTATAAATAAAAGAGAGCTCGGTGCAAAAACTAGATCAAATGCAGTTTATTGTAACAGCAATGGCCTTAGGGATTCATTAAGTTTCGAAGTTGGAACAGAGGGCACTAGTTATAATGAACTAAAGCTTCTTTTCTTCTTCATTCGATCAGGTGTGGTGAAAGGAGGCTAAAAGCTTCTCTAGAAAAATGTACGCATAATTTTTATTTGACTGTGTTGTTGTTAATAATATATCAGCAGGGTTCTTATACACTGATAAAAGAGAGTTGTCAGCTACCAGAATTGTGCCAAATTCTCGTCTCAGTTAAGGCCTGCGCACATCTAGGCGATGGCGACCAGTGAAACGCTGTCAAATATCGCAGCCATATTGACAGCGTTTCACTGATCGCTACCGCAGAACGCTTAGATGTGCATAAGGCTTTAGTCATAAATTTTCTGTTTACCGCTCATCTTTGATGGATAACACTGTCCGAACTCCTAAAACGGATCCTTTCGGTCTGCCTTTGTAAACAAAATCAATTAACACTCGTAGATTAATAAAACATTACTCACTTACTACGGAAACGATTGGTAAATCCAATGGCTTCCAAGAACACCATGTGTCGGCGGAACAAAAGCTGATGCTAATGTGTGTGGAACCCCATCCGCCTTCTAATCCAAAGGTACCTTACATATTCTATGCCGTGACTTTGATTTTAGCCTCTCTTGCAAATAAGGTAACGAAAGAAGTAAACGGTACATCTTCTTTTCCAAACGAATGCGACTAAGTTCATTTCATAGACGAACTAAACAGAAATATAGAACAAGCGTTGCGTAACAGTATCTTTTGCCCTCTCGTCCTCTTACGAAAAGCCGACGTCGCTTACTAAAGCACGCGTCGTTTGGTAAAAATCGATGGAAACGTTGCAGTAGGGTTGCATTAGCATCGAGAACTTTGAATGAAGCCCGCGATTCGATATAAGCTTGCAAGAAGGTCGACCCGATTGCATTTCGGGTTTAGCCAGAATAAGAGCGATACAATCCAGAGAAGATATGGCACCTTATGTAATCAAACTATGTTTGCTTCTGCATAATTGCATCTGATCGTGAATTTATTTACGATGAACGAAGTGGGTGAAGTGTTTTCGATGCCAAATAGCACCAAACTACTAATAGGGTTTTATTAAGTTGCTCCAGGCCAGATTGCTTTCATGTTGTACTAGACTGGATTTTCTGTACGAATGTAAATATTAGAACATAATCCTCCTAAATTATTAAAGTACAAAAAATATGATTCTAATTTATCTCTCAAGATCGGGCGTCGGTTCCATCGTTTAATATTACAGTATCTATAAATAATATCGTTGCGGACGTACCGAAATAATCTCTTAAGATTTTTGAGACGGATTCCGTAGTGACAGCTGCAGCTTTGTTATTTTGATCATTTGTCAAAATATCTATTTTGATAAATGTATGTAGGTTTTTAGCTAGTTTTTTTTACAAAATTCTTCGTTTTAACTTCATTATTCTATTAGAGAGCGCGGTTTTTCGTTAGGTACCTTCTACTCTAAACTTCATCATATTTTTCTATGATCTTGTAGCACGTAGTCTCCAAAGCGCATCCACGCTTCAAACTCGACCACACCTTTAGTTCTTGAAACTATTTTCTATTTCTGCAACCGTTCAGCTGTTACCAGTCTTCACTTGTTGGTATGCCGATATAAATACGTACCGATGCCCATAAAGCTCTGTTATTCGGCTCTACAAAGTAGATGTATTGGGAATAATGGATCGGCAATACGAATGAAATATGAAGTTTATTGTATGGAACAAATGGTGATTTAGTGCACGTTTTGATTATGCAAATCTAGGTTTGGAAACAATTTCGAGCGCAACGCATCTGGGAGCAAAAGTCACTAACACCCGCTTTATGTTTTTACGAATATTCATTTTTTTTTCTCTATAGGATCTGACAAAACCCCAACTCAATATAGAACATCATGAACGTTGTCAAGGAGCTGGTGTATATCCTAAAAGTCTGAATACAACGAACGATAAGAGGTTCTTCTAAAGCCCGTCCGGAAATATTGGTGTTCCAATAGCGTAGCGCCAATAGGGCATCAAATGAGGACAGTTCCCGCAGTTTAAAATAGACGACTTTTTAACCACGCTCGTTTGATAGCCGGTTTACGACACGTATCGTGTGGCAAGTCGCGTTTGTGTGTCAAACAAATAGATCCCTAGGGAGTCGTGGAGGAAGAATAGTTGTGCCTCTCAGCTGCCTTGGAACAGTAAATACTGTGTGGTCGGGGGAACTCTAGAGAAGGACCAGGGGCACGGCAAAAATTGAGGCTGTTTTTAGTTCTTTGGGTTGGTTAATAGCTGATGTTGAGCCAAGAGTTTTCGATTCTTTTTAACTGAAGGACGATTACGTTTTGAGACAAAAGAAAGAAATAACTGTTTGAATACTGTTGAATACTTATTGAATTGTAAGTTTCACGCAATGTTTTTGTTGGGATAGTAGATATTATTGACCATGTTACAAAATAAAACAAAGGTAACGAATTGATGAAGGCTGCAGATTGCAGAACTGTGGAGCATTAAACATTCTCGGTCTAGTAGATTTTTCAGCTTGTTTTGGATTGAGAGCCCTTACGAATCCGCGGAGTTCCTTGAAATACATCCACATACTAGGCTAGAGTTTTTAGATTTTAATCATTACGATTTTATACGTTTATCAGGTAAAAGTAAGAATAGGACGGTGTTCGCATGGGAACCTTTTATCTTGCTACTGCATAGCAAAGAAGCTAGTTTGCATTTGTCCTTATCATTTTCTAGAGATCTGTTGCGCCATTCATTTGCTTTCAAAAACCAGCTTGCAAACCAGAGCCCCTCACACGTCACATTATAAACATCTTTATTGTTATTATCCTTGCATAGTTGCATCTTTCTTCAAGAACGTGACATTTTCTGCAGATGTACGTGTAAATTCCAAATGCGTTCGCTTTAAGTACCTAAATACATATAATCGAATTTGTAAGCATTAGTATGCATGCAATACAAGAAACGATTTATTGTGGAGATACGTGCGTTGTCAGCAAATCGACGCGCTGGGCGCGCTTGCTTGTTGCATTTTCTGCGCCAAAACGGCGCGTGGCAAGATGGCGGCAATGCGTGACTTTTTTTTCACGTCTTTCCGCGTGTGCCGTGATTTTGGCCAGAGCTCCTGCATGACGTAGCCGACCCAGTTAGGCACGCCAACCGGTGCCACGGCCAAGACCAGGCGGGCATCCCCAATGAACCAGAGCCAATATCTATAAAATAAATTGGAAACGCCGCGGAATAAAGCCGGAAAAAAAATATTAATGAAGTAAGCGTCTGTGTGATGAGATTTGCCGCCAAAATTTTCAGGGTGAACGCACTCCAGTGTTTTGGCATAGCCCCGAATGTTGGAAGTTGTCCTAATAGTTTGTTTTATGTGATGAGGATTAGTTTTATCGACAATCGACTATTTGTATCGGCAAATTTGTATTCTAATATAAATAAAGTATGATGTAGTACCTAGATGACCATGATTTTGATTTAGAACATCCATCATAAAAATCAACCAATGGAATCGTTTCAAAATGCCAGCCAACACAACATGATTAGCAATTTTATTTAGGTAGGTAGTTATAAAATAGATGTGCGAAAATGTATCGATACCTAAGGTTTTGAGAAAAGAGCACGAGCATGTGGTTGAAATCAGGATGCGGAGAGTTCAGGACATATACATAGACACACTTCTTATTTGCTAAATAACTTAACACCATAATCATTAGGTACAAATTATCCACCCTACAAATTCTTCCTCAGTTTCCCATTTACCTGATATGAATGAAGCTAATGAATGAAAAGAACAGATCCAACGATGTGTTTACGTCACAATCTTCGATCAAACAACTTTTTTGTACCTACTATGATTTCATACCTCTCGGGGAATCCACTATTGCAGGCACCTCTGCCAACAATCTTACTATCCAGTTGTTCTATGTTGTTCGTGTATTAGCCAAATATTTGCATTTTTCAGTAGTGATGTGATAGATTTATGAAAAGTTCTTGATTATTATGCTTTAGATTATATATACAATCTTTTCAGTTAGCTTACCTTAAAATAATACCAAATAGAGTCATTGTTTGGCAGATTTTATTGATTCTGTTTTATTTATAGTAAATTTTTGTGATAATCAACAATTTTTTTATTTAGCAGGTTTGTACTTATGATGTATTTTCTGTTGTAAATGTTAATCCTGAATTTTCACTTGTGATGTTGATAATTATTAAGACATAAAACATCTAAAGTAGAGCCGAGTTTAGTCTAAAATCATGGAATCAAAATGTTGTAGATGAAGGTCAAGAAAATTGCTCTAGATATCACAACATTTGCGACTACGTCGTGTCGTTGACCTACTCCAATCCGTGTCCAAAAAGATAGTACAACAGACGTGAATCGCCAAGGAATCCACGTGGCTAGAGGTCCTGCCAACTGGGCTCCCGTGGGAACTGGCAGCAGCGGTCGCATCGTCCGCCAACTCACTGTTTTGACTGGACGGTGCTGGCACTTTATAGCGAGTTGATTGAGGAGTGTCGTTAACCTGGAGAGCAGATGCTTGCATGAACATTTTTTTAATGAACCATTATATTTCAGCTCTTTTAACTCTACGATAAATGTCTGCTTGCGTTAGTCGAAAAATTTAGAACTAATTAAGCCTGAGTAAGGAATAGAGTCTAGGGTTTGTTTTGGGATTAATTTGCGATTTTTAAGTGCTTCTGTTCTTCTTTTTAGGTAAAAGCAATTTGAACGTAAAATCTAGTAGGTTCCATTAGCGTTCAAACCAATGTATAATATGAGGTTGATTTCTTACAAATTTAACGAAACTATATACAAATTCCATATTTTTACCTATAAAAGCTGAATGAAAAAGCGTGTTTAGGAGGTCCTGCCAACTATTACTGCTACCTACGGGCACGCTCGCAGGCCCGTCTGCGGAGTCGGCCAACTAAATGTTTTGACTGGCGTGAGTTTGTGTACAAGACGAGGTTATATAGGCTATGGTATCACTCTGATTCATCATGAGTTGATTTTGTACGTTAGATTTTTTTATTTCATACTACATACATACAACGTTGGTACGTCATTGTTGTATGAGCGCAGAGACTTTGTATTCCGAAGTGTTGCTTGCTGCATTTTGTATGTTTAATTCAATAAACTACTGAAGCAACTCGAAATGTTTATTGCAATTCCGTATGCATACTTTCTAATGCCTATTTTATTATAATGCCTCACAGAAACTGCATTCGGAATTATTTTGAATACAATTTACCTCTATCCTCAAATCCTCTCAAATACTTCCACGAAAGTAGTAACTCGTAATAAAACAAACAATCGAAAATTCCTGTACAGTGTTGCCAACTCGAGGGCCTAATAAATCAGACACGCATTTTGCATTATGATTCAAGTAGCATGCTCAATACGTGTTTTTACTTGCGATGCAGGCGGGATTTTTCAAGCAGTGTATCATAAGTGGGCCTGTTTTATCCAAGCAGCGATAAATAAACCTTCTCGTCTTCAGCAGGAAACTAGTAATTGACAAATTTGGTAGGCCATGTCGTAAAACACATGATAATTAAAATATCACAGGTTTTTTTGAGTTCGACAGCTGTTTTACGAGTTTACTCAGTTATTTATGAGGTAGGTATATTTTAGCTCTTTTGCCAGAACCATCATGTTAATGAGTATTTTTTATAATAAGTATACTTTTACACAGAGACGCAGCACTTCTAAACTTTTTAAATAAAACTTATTTTGCCTAAAAACCTAATAAATAAAACGTTCGTATAAAAAAAAGAAGTTCACTTTCCTCCCAATTTTCAAGATCTCGATGTCTGGATTGCATAACCTGAACGTTCTTGTCTGCAAGCGCTTTTGTATGTAAATAAATGTTTCACTCGATATTAATATTAAATGTGTAAATAATTACTATTGTTTCATCTGATTTCAGTTTAATTCAGACAGTTTTACTTCATTAACTCTTGAATAAAATTTTAAATTTAATTATTTTCCATACACTTAGAAAATTGTCAGCTCTCAGCTATATTCGAAGTTACACACATAATATAATTATTAATGTTAACTTATTCTACTTGAATTTATTGCTGATCAGTAATTAGTGTCGAACAAAACAGGTGATCAAATGTCTGATGAAAAAGTTGTCTGAACTAAATACAGTAACTGAACATTCCAACAAATAAATTAGAATCAACTCTACTAATCTCATTCTTTTATACTTACTCAAGTTCTAAAAGTTCAGTTCCAAATCCAAGTCAATAACATTCAGAAAAGAGATCAAAGTAATTTGAGTACCACGTTGGGCGCCAATTTAGAATTCGTTGGCGCCAATACTACACCCTTACTAACACCAGTGTTCCACTATTTGTCTGTTCACAGGACGAGTTCCATCCGTTCATAGAGGCGCTGATGCCATTCGTAAAGTCCTTTTCGTATACTTGGTTCAATTTACAAGCGGCCAAACGAAAATATTATAAGAAACACGAAAAACGGATGAGTCTCGAGGAGGAACGGCACACAAAATATGAATTACAGGTAAAACTGTTTTATTATTATTAGATTAGGATTCAATTTTGACTAACATCAAGTTTCAGGTAACCTTCAAACAATCCAGATTATTTGTAAGTATATTTATTCAAAGCTGCATTAGAGAAATCAAATCGTAATATTCAACCAGAGCGTTAACGGTCATATTGTTGGGCTAATGCGCATTGCTATCAGAAATACAATCTATATTTAACTCATGATACCGCAAGCACACTAACATGCAACGATATTCGTAGAGTAGTTGGGACTACGTAAATTTGCAGAAGAAATTGTGGAAAATTATGAATTGTACTGATTCTAAATCTTTCCCAAAATAATAATACCGAGAATAATAATACATTTAGAAATGGTGACAAAATACCTTTAGAAATAGATACATGCACATCAATGCCGTGTCATATGCACGTAAATTAAGGATTTATATCCACTCAAAAACAGTTAAACT
The DNA here is from genome assembly GCA_947578465.1 of Thera obeliscata. Lineage (NCBI taxonomy): Eukaryota > Metazoa > Arthropoda > Insecta > Lepidoptera > Geometridae > Thera > Thera obeliscata. Next base: position 24,691,877 of record OX387918.1, on the reverse strand, counting down.
CCATCTTACTTTCCGACGTAAATGTTTCAGAACGAAAAAGCAGAAGTGAAGCAGAAATGGGCTTCACGGCTGCTTGGCAAGCTTCGCAAGGACATAACGCAGGACTGCAGAGAAGACTTCGTGCTAAGCATCACGGGGAAGCGACCAGCAGTATGCGTGCTGAGCAATCCAGATCAGAAAGGCAAGATGCGCCGAATAGACTGCCTTCGCCAGGCTGACAAAGTAAGTAATTTAAGTCCTTTATGGTAACTCCATAAGAAAGCTTATTTATGAAGGCCTTTATTCAGGAGTTAACTTAATTTGAAAACTTCTCATTTTAAAAGGCAATAGGTTACTTCATGATTTAAATCAGTGGCATCATCCACGAGGACGACGATGAGGCCGATAAAAATATCAAGAGATCTGAACAGATGTCGACCATGAGCATGCATTGCCTTTGAGAATGTGATCTAACTGTCTAACTTCTCGATTTCAGGTCTGGCGGCTAGACCTCGTAATGGTGATCCTATTCAAGGCTATTCCTCTCGAAAGCACGGACGGCGAGCGACTGGAGAAGCACCCAGAATGCACCCAACCCGGCCTCTGCGTGAACCCCTACCACATCAATGTGTCAGTTAGGGAGTTGGACCTGTATCTAGCTAACTTCATCAACAGCTACGGTAATGGGAGCGACGGTCTGCCAGGTCTCTCGCTCAGATATGATACGCTTTTAGATACTGAGGACGAAAGCTTGGCGTATTTTAGTAAAGGGAAAGTGTTTATTTGAGACACATAGGGATGACGTCAAAGATGAAAAAATACTCGGCTAATTTTTTGTCGGTCTTGGCAGCATCTCTTCATTCATCGAACCTTTTCAAGCATAATTAATAATGTTAATATTATAACTAAATAAGTCTTCTTAACAATATAAAAGCATTCGTTCTCTAAATTACTTTTTGGTTGCACTAGAATAGATAGTAGTAAATAAAGCTTGCAATTTTCTTAGTCTACTGCTGTTTTTATGCAGGGTATCGAATTCAATAAGTTATTTTGAACGGATTCACATAAATACTGGAGAAAAAGTTATTAGTTGGATGCTACAAATATAAATAATAATATTTTACAATATCTGTTCATTCATTTTAATTTAGTTTCATCGTTTATTCAAAATATTTTTAATTTGTATGTCTCCAGATTAGTAGAGTACGTAATAGATTATTTAATACACGAAACACGACTGTTTGGTTTTAATGCATATCTAACAGTAACGTGCCTAAATTATTTAATGTTTTCACAAGCCATCGGTATTTATATCCTCCTTCTTTTAGAAGTAGGAAAGTAAGAGGAAAGTAGAAAGTAGTATTTTGATTATTCGTTTTGGTTTGCTTGCTAGCGTAGCGTATAACCAGCCGATATGTTTCAGATATTCTAAGCGGTTCTCTCTCGCCTCACCCACCTAGGGATAAAGAGAACGAACACGAGGCTAAGACGAAAGGTAACAGCCGATGGGGTAACGTCGGTGTTGTGATTCTGTGTGTCGTTTAGTTTTGTGGCAATCGGATTACTTGATATCCAAAAATAACGCAATGATTAACAACAAGATAGATAGATAGATATTAATAAAATACTGCATCAAAGTTATATTCGATTGGCACCCCAACAGGGGCTACCTCGTGGTGGGCGTCAACGTTCCTTCTATTATAACAAATATTTTAAGGGTTATTTCAGGCAAGTTTACTCTCCCAGTAACGTATTTAAACGTCCCACTTAAACTAGAAACACATAAAACATTCATTTTCTGTATTGAATAGTTTGATTGCCTCAATGTCAAAATTCGTTTTGTTCGTGATTGGTACTGCACACACTGTTACATTTTTGTTTTGCATTTTGAAATCAAGTTCGTCTTCGCATTGGCTTGCACTTACACTTCCATGCTTCTAAATTGAACATTTTGGAATCTAATGCTCGTTTGTGCTGTAGTCGGTGTTCCTTCTCTTTTGAAATATCTTGATGTTTTGATGTTGATGCTTTTCTAAATGTTTGAACGAAATTTTCATTTCGAATCTCTAAACTATCAAATAGTTCATGCGTGAGGCGTGTTTAAAAACTGATGAGCTGATCATATTTTAGAAAAGCATCAGCTGAAGTTCTTTTTGACTCTAGATCTAATTTCGTGTGTTTTTGTGATTATTTTTATTAACCCTGTAAGGAACAGGTATCATGTTAGTTGTCCCTATTAGTATTTTGTGGTTGTATTTGACTGTTTTTATATTATTCTTCAGACTTTAGCTCGTAATAGTTATTTTTTATCTAAAATCTTTGTCCTCCAACAATAGAGATTGTCTAGTATCTAAAAACTATGTAAAAGAACCCTATTTTTCCTGGTAATCTCGTAAATTAAGCGTGAATGAGATATTTACGTAAAACTTTGCGATATTTGAAATTTGTTTAACATTAGACCATCTCTATTTAACACTGGATTTCACAAAAAGCGGCATATTGTTGTGACGTCCATAAATAGCGCTAATCATATGGCAAAAAATCAGCTCTGCTATGTTATATCATAACGTCGTATTCCGCTTTTTAGGAAACCCTAGTCAGATACCCTTAATAAGCTCCCATCTGATAAGATGCCTTCTGGTCTGCAAAAGTGGACTGTATATGCACCAGGCAGCCTTAAATCGATTTTTGCACCTTCCAGCAACTGCTGTTGGCATGTATGATACAGTCACTGATCCATCAATCAATATTAATGAGTATGTAAGTTCGGGCAAGAGATATAGAGAAGGCATAAACCTTCTATTGAGTCTTTTATGGTGATCTAAAACAACTATCTTCAATGATAGAGCCTGTTTTGAAACCTCTTCTATTACGTCATTAAATGATGGCAAAAGCAAAAAGAATCAGCCGTTTGCATCAAATATTGTAACTCTAATGATATTGGAGAGAGCTCCAATATCATTAGAGTTTCAGAGCAGTTTCTGTTCCTTAGATAAGCTTATCTGATCTATATCGTAATGGGAAATTCAAAGATTACTACGGCCTACAGCAGTTGCTACTCTGAGGTGTCCATAGCCTTTTATACCGACCTTTTCAATATTTGATTCATCTATCAATAGAAGCACTAGATACTATCGTAACGATGAAAGATTCAGACTCAGAGCTACCTCTTTAAATAAAAAGTGGTATTTACTGTCTAGAGTGTGCAGAGTACGCTTTGACAAGGATGCACGAAGAAACGGAAGGCTGTTTGAGAAACAAGGTTCAGCCTAGTTTCTAGCACGTTTTGTAGAGAAAGAAACTTCAGAGAAAAGAATATTAGCTTTGCTGATTTTTTCGATTAGAAAAAGATACAATCTTTATCTACAGTTAAAGGGTACCTACGGATCAAAAATTGAGATGGTCAGTAAGTCGATATAAGAGCTCAACTCCATAGTTTGTTTGAGAGACGCACCGTTGTTTTAATGTGACGATGTGATGATGGATTTCAGGCTATAGCCACAATCCATACAACGGGGTAATTTGCAACGATATTATTCTAGCGACCGGAGTCTTCTCGTCGAAGGAACTGTGGAAGTTGTCTAAAGGTATGTCTGTTTGTTTCAACTATGTGGCCGGAAGCTATCAGTAAACTGACACGACCACAATGACTCAGATAATCGAAGGAAAATCAACCCGGAAAAATACAAAATCATCAGGGAGAATCGGGTGAATAATATGAAAATTGAGTTTATGGCAGATGTTAAGGAATTTTGGAAATAAAATTTATAGATGCTAGGGTACATTTTGAGAGTTATGCGGAGGAAAAATTCCTTCTGCGTGGTTTCAAAACCCAGTTTCTTACAAGCACTAAATTATTAAAACTTTTTAATATAGCTATGTCACTTGATCGTGTCAGTTCACATAGCTTTGGTCGTATTTTTACTAAACTTGGGTAGTAACTTTCTTACAAAAAGTGATCATCTTGCTACATTGTGTGTGTATTGACGTGTTTTTAACTTTCTTAACATTTAATCAGGCGCAGTTTTGGCAATCCGAACTGTCTAAATTTAATTTAATTATCAACATAATCCAGTCGACATACATCCATCACATAAACATAAATAAGTAACCATTACCTAGGGCAATAAGCAGTGAAGAATACTTGAATTTTCGATTAAAAATCTACGTGCATGGTGTTCTTGAACTTGTCCCAAATATAGCGCCTATCTATAAGTGAATCTACTACATTATGCAGTCGTATCACGTTAATTAAATTCACTATAACTGCGAGTTTAGAACTACACAATCGTACACGGTCAGTGTTAATCACTCACTGCGTTAAAGATTCATCTAAGCTTTTTAAATTCAAAAATTTAGTTATTCAGTTGCATCACAAGGTGCCAGTTTCACGTGACCAAGTCTAGAAGATCAGGCAACAAACTACGGCTTTCTTCTTACCGTTCTTTTACCACTATTACTTTTTTTTGCACTCACCTACATTTTTCCTTATGAGTTTGCCTCTTGTGTTCCGTTTTATTTTTTTACTCCATATTAATTTACTTACCTCTTGTGTTTGTTATTTTCTCGTCTGAATTTTGTGTATCTTTTAGTTCTTTGTGAGTCTGATTAATTAATTTATTAATTTATTTATACACATTGCTCTATCTTTAATGAATTTATTTCGTTATAAATCTTGTCAATTTGATAAAAAAAAGTATAATTTTAATCGAAATTTTTGCGCTCATGTGCACGTACTTAAGTCAATTACAATTTGGTCTGAATTTTGCAAAATGAACAACAGCAGGCAATTCTAGAAATTGCAGTTTGGGCAACGTGTATTGAATTTCAAATGCACACTAACTTCAACTGCTAAACCAATCTGTTAAGGCTTGCGCACATCTAGCGCGATGGCGATGGCGATCAGTGAAACGCTGTCAAATATGAAAGGTCATATTTGACAGGGTTTCATTGATCACCATCGCGCTAGATGTGCGTTGGCCTTTGAGGCGAAACAATTTTTTTAGTCATATCGAACTTGATAACATATTGATCGATGCATACTTTTTACTAATTCTTGGTACCTACTGAAGATACATTGAAATTTAAGGAGCCACCAATATTTAAACAAAGTTAAAGTTGGTCAGAAAATAACACTGCTTTCGTTTGTATTGGTCCACAGTGCCCTTGCTTCTTTCATCTTAGAACCAAACAGAGTCTTCAAACCAAGAATTCTTTACTTCCAGCGTCAATCCTCCAGGAGTCAGGGTCTGAGTCTCCGGGTGAAGGTGGCATTAAGCTGGAGTCTTCGTACTACTGCGGCTACAACAGTCCTGCACCACCAGCTTTCGAACCACCACCTGAACGCGCGCCTAGCACCATGCTCGTACCCCAGTGCTTCAGTGAGTACCTTCCTTTAATTAACTTAGGTCTTGCTGACTGTGAAACGGCGACCGACGCGTCGGTCGGAAGCGTCGCGACGTTTCTATGATCCCCAGGCATGGTAGACATACATGTTTCTAGGTTCCTGCTCAAAATCTTTTGAGTTTAAAAATGGCACCTTAAATTATTATAATACCTATATACAAAATAAAATAAAATAAAAAAGCCTTTTTATTATTAAATAACTAAACTTACAATTTCATGCTTATTTAAAATCGTAATTAAAATATTTAGGACCCTTCTTGGGGTTTCTTATAATACATATCTGTAATATAACGCTCCTTTAGATTAAAATCACCTGAATTCAGCATTACTAGCTACTGCGTGGTTTGGTACAACGTATCCAAAATTATAAACTTTCGAAATATTTAAAAGGTAACTAGGATACTACCCAAATACGTATCATCTCGTACGTATGTATCTCTAAATATAAAGCACGGAAAGAATCTAAATACCGACATAATCTCACACATCTGTTTGCAAAAAACACTTCAGAATCAGACTACAAAAAGAACACCGAACATATGCGATTACAAATCACAACAATGATAATGTTATACAAATACAATAATTCCCCGATTTGTATGCGCGCCTCGCACGTGCTACAACGAACAAGTGGGCAGCCGCTCTAAATATAGTAGGCACAGTCACAGTAAGCTGAAAACCTACCAGTAATTAAACTCCAGGCTAAGGATGTCATGTTACAGATATCCAATACCACTTGTAATTAAAAAAAAAAAACTTTTATATTTACAAAGAAATTACTGATTCTATCTAATTTTGATTCCATGTAGGTAAGTATTCATATTGTCCATGTTTTGCTTCATGTTTTTTTTTTTATTTGGAAACGTTGATGCATATTTGGATTACGATATATTGTGGTGTCTGGGTAATGTTGGATATATAATTTGGAGTTCAACAACACGAGATAAATCTTGCAATTAATTATAAAATATATTATGTGTCAACTCATTTTACTAGATTAATTGTAGGACGATCTTGATTCGATGGCGATGGCGGGACGATCTCGATTCTCATAAGAACGACTGGCGCGTTGTAGCCAAAGATCGAGAGGTGTGGTAGAAGGGGAGGGAGGTCTTTGCCCTGCAGTGGGACGACCCAGGCTAAAAATAAAAAAAAATATTTATAAAATAATTGTAGGACATTTTTTGACGCAGTTGTCCTACTGTTTCATATTATATGAAATGTGGTGCTGAATTAAAACTGAATATAATTAGTGATGAATCAAAAGATCGCTGAACTCTTGTACTATCTAAACAAAAGCGATGCGAAAACGAGTAGAATTTATGATTTTTTGATGTCAGTGATTATGTTACGACTAAATTACTAACGAAAATAAAAAAAAATATTATTGAGTGATTTTCTGATACCTACCAGCTGATGCAAAGTAAAGATGCATAATAAAACAGAGCTAGCCAACATTTTTTATTTTTAACCGACTTCAAATATAAAAGAAGGAGGTTCTCAATTCGGTAATATTTTTTTCTTTTAATGTTTGTCATAACTTCGTCATTTGTGGGCCGATTTTTTTTTACTTGTAAGTTTATAACCTTCCTGCACCACCTGCACTTGGAAGTAATACTTCCAGAATGGTCCCATTGAAATTTCATCAAGTTTTTTAATCTTAGTTTTTTTTCTATTACCACACTCACAGCTAAATTAAGAGTTCTTCTACCTTCAACATTGTAGTTTGTTGGTTGGATTTCAATTTACGACAACTATTATTGTGGAGAATAAAGATGTTGGTTCTGTGTCATAATTAATTTACTAGTTTATTTAACTGGTGCCCATAAAAGCTTTGCTCAAACTTAGCAAGGCTAAGTGATGCCAATATTGGCCCTGCCTGAAAATCAGCGTTGCTTGACATGGTAGCTACTACCATATCAAGCAGCAAAAAGCTGAGTCAGGGCCTATTTGATATAATAATTTTTTTAACCATTCAGCACAGGACGGGACTGGTTGTGCCCAGTTCTGTTTGTATCATTACCTTCTTAGGTAGCCTGCCTACCTTCAGTTGTCCGTTCTGTGTGTTTTATTGTATTTGTCTTACGTATACTTATGTCAAATAAATATATTTTATTTCTTTCTTTCTAATAGTGATTTATGATATTAAATAAAAAAGTGTTTATTTTTTCCAGGCATCCCTCACAGTTCAGCAGGGCTGAGCTCCGCACAGTCTCCGTTAGTGCCATCGAACACAATATTCTACCAGCACGCACCGCCAACCTCCGAAACACATTCTACAGGTAGCCATTGTTTAAGTTTTGAGGTTAGGAATTCATCAAATCGATTTTTCATAATATTGGAAATTAAATAATTTCATTTACAGTCCACTTCTTTTTCAAACAAATATAAAAACATTATGTGTAAATTTTGAAACTTTAATCTCTATGCAATATTATATTGCTCATCCCCGAATACTGTAAGATATATTTTTTTACCATAATATTCCACCACTTTGATTTCTCGTTAACCCCATATTTCTCTGTTACCAATCGATCAAAAAAGCCCTCTTCAAAATCGATGAATTCAAGCCATTTCCATGTGCCAATTCATCACAACGCGTACCCATAATCATCACCATAAAGGCCCCGAAACAGGCACGGGGCCCTAAGGAGTATACAAATAGAAATAGAGCATTACTACGTTTCAGCCTCGGACTCTTTGTCGAGTCAGCACGCGAAGTACGATGGTGCTCCACAGGACTCTTTGGGAGACTTTGTTACCTTCGTGTGCCAGGAGCCTGGTGATGTGCAGCAACTACAGGTGAGATTGAAGCGTAAGACCTGGTGTTAAGGTCTTATTGGTAGAAAGGAATTTATTAAGCTTTAGAGAAAATAGTCGCTAGATAGGTGGACACTAGAGGTCAGATCAGGATCAGTTTGTGCCGAAACTGTGTGGTGTTTTTATTACTTTTTGGTGGTCCCTTATAATGCTCATTGATATCCTGACGACTTCATGAAGGTTAGTGAGCTAAGCATGGAGTCCAGGAGATAATTCCAAGAGAATGCACTCGGTCATCTTCAGATTTCATACTTCTTCATGCTTCAGACTTATGGATAAACTCTGGATGCCCAGAGTGTCTCAGGAAGTCTGGTTAAATAATGTGGTGATGATTGGCGAAATGTAGTCGGGACCAACACCAGTCATAAAAGTTAGACAAGTAACTTAGGGGTTTCAACAGAATCTAGTATTCTCTCACTTCAGCTTGTTGTCATAAGATTTCCAAGTCACTTTTGGAAAAATCTAATCATGATTCTATTTCGGTTCCAGTTATCCCGAAGTCCAAAGCCAGCGTACTTCAGCAGCTCAATGTTACCACCTCCTCCCCTCCCGCCGATGGCTCGGCCTGTTGCTATTATCAGATCGACAGGTATGATACCAAAGACGGAAAATTTAACAGCAGGCAGAGAAGAATTTCGTAGTAGTAGAGCTTTTCGTGAAGAGCTCGTCCGGGGAAGAACTACCACCATGGTGAATTCTGCCATCAAGCAGCGTTACTGTGTTTCTCTTTAAAGGGTGTGGCTGTGGCTGCCAGTGAAATTACTGGCACGTGAGGCTTAACATCTAAATGCAAACCTATATTGTTGTTTGTTCTGTTTCCTGTTATTCTGTCTCACGCTTTCTAATGTTCAAACCAAATTGCTCTTTCCACTTGTAGCCAGGACCTTGGAGCAACCTTGTAGACCTTCCTTCAAAGGCGATAACTTAGCTAAAGGACCTGAGCATTGATTTATAGTTCGTAGTTCGTTCCAGCTTTATTTTGATCATATTTTGTTAGTTTTGTTTGATTTCAATGTTATGTTTGTTTGATATTTTCATTATATATCAAAGTGTATTGCTTTGTTTCTCATAAGATTTTACATTGTTGTGTAATTGTGTTATCTGTCTGGTTGAGTCTAAAAAAGATCGCTATTCAGCGATGAGACCGTCCATTGTACATTTATTATATTTTGAAATTATAACTAGTTTCTCTATTGTTCGTTTGTAAGGTGTACATTATAGAATGATTTTTTCTATTCTTTTCTAAATAATTTGCAATGAATGGTTCCAGCGAGTGAGCTGGTGGGCAACAGCGCAGGTGGGTCTCCGGCGTCACCCGAGGTGCGCTCGCCCCCCACCTCCCCGCGGCGCCGGTCGCCGCACCCCTACAGAACTGAACACCCCCCGATATCGCACTTCAACCACTTCCATCCACAATCGCAACAGGTAATCATCATCATCATCATCATTATCAGCCTGAAGAAGTTCACTGCTGGACATAGGCCTCCCCTACTCGTTTCCAGGAAGAACGATTCTGAGCCCTTTCCATCCATCGACTTCCCGCTATCTTAACAATGTCGTCGGTCCATCTGGTGGGTGGGCGCCCAACGCTTCGTCTTCCGGTTCATGGTCGCAATTCGAGGTAATCACATCAACTCAAAATCATTTATAAAAGTGAAGAAATGAAACGATATTATCAAGTTGAAGTGGCTCTCGAAATTGGTAAGTTGAAGTGGTAGTGGACTGTATGTAGGTAATGGGAAGAACTTGAGTATAGAACTGACAGCCGTTGGGGAATTATTCTTTTTCTAAAAATGCGTTTTATAGATGAAAATAAACTACATGAGAGACTACATGAGCATAAACTTCAAGTGGTGCTCAAAATTAGTTAGTCAAATTGGGAGTGAGCAGGCCCTGATTGGTAGATCTGACAACCGCTATAGAATACATTTTCATGAATCAGAAAACAAAGAGACCCCTACTCAATGAGCGTTTTACTGGCGCAGCCGGGAGGATAATTTGCAAATGAGTTTTCATGTTTGTCTTATTGCTTTATTGTCTCCTTCCAGATGTTTACATACGGCTCACTAGGCGGTCTGGGTAGTGGAGCCAGCGGGGGAGGGGCAGTACTATCGGGGAGCGGAGGGTTGTCCCCTCCCGGACTGGGCTTGTACGCGCCTAGAGCTTCTACCAGAGCCCCACCTAGGTGTGTACAGAGAAGTACAGTAGAATACATCTACTTAACAAGATTAAGTATAGTTATTATAGTTTCGGAAAAATGTGGCTGTGACATACGGACGGACAGACATACAGACAAACATGACGAATCCATAAGGGTTCCGTTTTCTGCCATACGGCTACGGAACCCTAAAAAGAACAAAAGACTTGCAAACCAATGTTGAAAGCATTTTAAGTGTGCTTGGAGTACTGTTTTTACACGCTTTATGATAGCTTCAATAGTATGTTTGTTTGTATGTTTGTAACCGACTCTTTAAGACGCGATTTTGACCCACTTTAAATGGCAAGATTTCATTCACGTTTTGCAAACCGGTCAAAGACCGATGACTTTTAATTTTTTTTATTATTTGAAAAAAGCGTGAGTCAATAGTTATAAACATTTCATTGACACTATGCAACCCCACGTTTTTTTTCAAATAATATACATTATTTTATTTTTATTTTCTATAAAGCGTGTTTTTTAGTTTAAACTATTATTTATTTGCTAGTATAGTAAGGTGAGTGTAATGGTTATTTCAGATGGAACGCACCATTCCCTACCCTGGAGGAAGAGTTCAACATGATGGCGGCACCAGCCGGGCCCGAGCATGTCGTCTTGTTGGACGATGGTAAGTTGCTTTTGTTGCTGTTCCTCATGACTAGAACTTTCTAGATATGTTTATATAATGTGTTTCAGAATATGTACCGTCTAGAAAGACAAAATTAAAAGCTTTTTGTAGCCCAAATTTCACGTCGATAAAACGCTGTAACGTGACTCCTTTATTGAATATGGATTCATATACTGAAACACCATGTATAAATTTTGTGGCTTTAATATCAAGGCAGCAAGCCTTCTAGAATGTAGATTTTCAGCAAATGCATATTTAATTTGCAATTTATAATGGCAGTAATTCAAGAATAAACGTTGCTTATATACACAAAGGGCTCTTGGAGTGTCTTATCTAATATTCAACGAAGGTCTTGATATTTAACTTGATCTAAAAAGTAAGTTAATTTAACCTAGCCGCCAACTGATGACGAAGTGCTAATAACCGAATGCTTTCATCATGCAATAAACTGCCTTTTAAATCAGAGATTAGCAGCCACCCATTCAAATAATCTTCGCCCTGAAAGTTGCTTAAGCTATTCTGTGACAAATTGTCAAGCAAGCCATGCTATAACCACACAAGTAACTTTAAAAGCTTTTGTATGATACGCTATTAGGCAGTGGCGTAGCTACTGGAGGGCTAAACGGGGCAATAGACAATGAACTAATGAAAATTTCTCCTACATTCAGAATATAAATTAAACAGATTCCAGTAACGTGACTAGTACGTACGTAGTAGTACGTGTCGTAGCAACGCATTTATAAAATACAGGGGATTCCCTACAGGAGTCAAAATTCTTTCTGGAGCATTCTGGAACATTTTCATGTATCTGGAGTAACTTCGAATTCGGAACACGACGAATACGGACCAAAAGATTAAAGTTTAGTTGGGGCCCTAGTTTATTTTGCCCCAGGGCCTTCGGTTAGCTAGCTACGCGACTGCTATTAAGCAGTCACTTCATTCCCACGAAGACCATTACGAAGTTTCAAAATAAAGCTGTAGTATCTAATTGATAATCCTACCAACCTTTTACTTCAATAGGTCTTACGCAAAACCTAGTGGAGATGACGACAGAAACGCAAGTCCCTAAAATATTGTATCTGATTGGCTAAGAACAGCACTATTTTGAGACAGCACATCACTATTGGTACACATTCATCTTAGTATTTACTAGTACTTATATCTAACAAATAACATACATTTTTGTTTGTTTATTTGGATATTCACACTTTTTCTCGAACACTTTTCGCGCATAGTTTGGTGTCTATCTAACGAAATTACAGACCACGAAATTATTGTTTCCCTGCTGAATCGAACCCGCTCTTTTTATACTTGAGGTTCATGTATTATCCTTCAAAACAACATTCGATTGAAATTTACTCATTTTTATCACAAATTTTTCGTAGATTTTGCAAAATCTTGTTGGATTGCCCACTCCATCGCAAATTTTACTTTTAATCTTGATGCCAGAATTTCAGACTTTCAATGGAATGTGTGACAAACTAAATGCAGTCCTTTTCACAGAGCGCTTCTTTCAATCCAGCGTGATTACTACCGAAGCTACCGCGATGGACACGACCTCTGTCGGCCAGGCCGTAGGCGTTGACACCGACGACATTGCGCCGGACAAGGCGCCAGATCTCCGTTCTCCGTGATCCACGCCCCAAACCGCCGCATGTGACCACATTGACACAACCGTCACTCAACTGACAGATGCGTCAAGCTACCAGCCATCGAGCTACTCGAACGCGACGGTCCTGCGTTGGACGCCTGCGCCGCTGCCGCACTGGCGTCCAGTCTCGCATCGAAGTAACTAGCTGGGCACGTAACGGCGGTCCTTGGGGTAAATGTATATAATGTTGTAGTGAACTTAGTTTCCGCGTAGACTGTCCGCTCAAAGCGCAGTGACTTTGTAAGAGCGGCTTGCGCTATTGAAAATAACGCCATCTATTAGCAGCGTTGTAATTGTGGACGGTCGATGCGGTTTTGAATAATAAATAAGGCGAACAAAATACAATACTCCAACGATATTTAGAGTATAAAGATACGTATAAAAATAACGTTATATTCTAATATTTTTATAGAATATAAAAAAGTATGATTATGATCAAGCCTTCCAGTAATTTAGTGACAAAAAATCAAAGAAAATGCAGCTTGAAAATTTTATTTGCTGAGCTGTGAGACAGAATTGAGGAATTTGAAATGCTTCCATTATTAGCGTCAAAAATGGTTCCGAATTGACGAAAGTGTGATATTATAAGTTGTTTTTCGTTTCGTTGTTGTGTGTTTTGTAATAAAAAGAAAATAGTATAAGTGTCGATTAGTTTTAAAATATTTTTTCTCTAATTTATTGATAACTTTAAGAAAGACGAGCCTTGCTTAAGAACCTAGTTTAGTTGTAAAGTTAGTTGCTAACAGTGTAGAAGATTTGTTTGTATTGACGATTAAGAATTTTAATTTTGAACCGATACGTAATACTCATGAATTCATTAAGTACTTTAATTAGGGAGTTAAATCGTGGTCAGAATTCATCATCGAAAATATAAGCAAATCTAGTAAGGTAGATCGACAATGGTCGAAGACATTTGATAGGTGCCTTTCATAAAGAAAACTTATAGTAACTTACACTTAGGTATTTGTAAAATGTAGTACTCATTATTAATCCATCCGCTCATAACTTAATATTTTGATAATTCTTTGAAACCTGTTTAAAGTAGGTGACTAAAGAACTAACGGACGTTCTCTTTGGCACAAAGTAGTATTGTCTTCTCTTATGTAAACCCTTATAATTTTGTTTATTTTGTCATTCTTATGCATGTTTTTGTTCAGTGATCGTGGCCATACGAGATAACTAGTCATTAGAAATACAATGTAAATTTAATGTTAAAATATTTACATTATTCACTCCTTACCTTTATTAGTAAGGAGCTCGAAACTAAAAATTGTGGCCAAATTACAAGTAATGAAATCCAAATATATATACACGATTTTATAGTTATAGACCTACGTGTGTAAGGTACAGTTAAGTTGGACAGTTCGTAGCTAAACGTGGTGATAACGAATGTGACTTGAAGATTTAAAATCTAAAAACTACGGATTTTAAACTTGGTTCTTTTGATTTGGACATCGACGTTAAAGTTTACCATCACATTCACTCAGTTATCGTCATAAGAGATGGTTACATAAACTACCCGTTTATGTGTTGGTGGATATTAGCTAAAACATCACATGAAAGACTCATCAGTTTCGTTACTCTGGATTTCTCATTAAATACATCGCATTTTTTCGAATCACCGTCACAATGCCTTTGTATGTTTATAAAATATAGAATAATAGTTCGTAGGGAACGTAGCAATAAATGACAAGCAATAATTAATTAAAAGTATAATTACAAAAGGCTTTAGGGAAGCTAGAGATCGGTACTGAAATTAGAATGATCCTATAATCGTAAAAGTTGACTCGCAAAATATTTTTTCTATAGAAGAAAGGCATGACTGGGTTCTATGTATAAATTGATATAAAAGTTAGGAAAGCATTTTGGTACAATGATGGCTATTACCCAGACAAAGTTAAAATTAGATTATATTATTACGGCTGTAATAGTTCAAATAGGCAGAACAGCGAAAATTAGTCAATTGCTAGCTATAGAAGTTAGTAGAAGATTATAAAACCTAGATGAATAAAATTTTATGACACTATGGCTTGTGGTTCGAGATTTCGTCGTAATAAAACCTGGATAAGATGACCTTGTAAAGTGGTTAAGCAAAATAAAATTGGTGACGAATTTAAAAGCTCATTGGTGCCGAAAATTCTAGACTGTGATTCAATTTGTTCATTCTGAACGTGTCTTATATTGAAATAGTTGTTTTGTATGATTGGCAATTGTACGGAATGTGCTTAGAAAATGGAAAATGGAAACAAACAAACTGTAAATAAACAAACTGTATTATAGTGTTTTGGGAAGAAACAAGTGTGCATTTGTTGACAGAAGATTAACAGGTAAAGAAAAGCTGAGGTAAACATTTTTTTACAGCGTCGTAGATTTGGTAGTAGTTTTTCATTTGATAGCTTTGTAATTTTTTTTGTGACAAATATAAAACTAAATAACCATCGAAATTGTATCTCCGAAGTTACCAAAATTGATACTCATTAGAAAATTGTGTATTCGTCACAACTTGTTATTATTTAATTTAGTTTTTTTAGCACCATTGATACGATATGGAGTAATAATGGAATGCCTAAACATTATGTGCCTTAGATACAACAATATTGTATGATATTTATGATGCGTTCTATACAACGTGCTAACTAGAAATAAATGATTAACATTATTTTGAATGCCAGAACTTTGTATGGTTATCTTCATTGTTAGATCTTGTTTTTGCAAAAGCTTGTGTACTTTCCCTAATATTTGTATAGCTATCTTACCAATTTTTTTTATCTTTTCTTTTTAGTAGCAAACCTTTACTGTTTATAATAATCATTAATAATTTTGTCGCAATTGTAATCTGCCCTCTGATTTAAGACTTGGTCAATCTCAAAATTTTTTAACATCTTTTTCACATACCTACTTTCATCAGTTTAATGTTTGTAACGTAATGTGACGTATAATCTGTAGCTCATTAAAACGCTGTATAGTCTAGAATCAGAGGGCTGGGCACCCCAGCAGTCTGGAACTGTATTTCGAATCCAGAGTTTGACTTGTAAACCCTAATATTAAATTATTGTACGATTAAGTAACGCTTCGAAGCGTAGATGCGCTCTTAAAATACTTCTACTATATTATATAATTTTAGTACTAACCTACATTATACCCACTTAAACTATATACTTTACTGACATTAACTTAATCTACGCAAGATTTGGATTAGGCATGCTTTGTTCCAAACAAAATTAGTAAATCTTGATTCTTGCATAGCTTTTTGATACTAATTCTACCCATTATCTTCTATACAATTTTTGTTAGTAACTTTTTTTGATTCATTGTAATTATGGAACAAAAACCGTCTTATTAAGTTTTGTGGATTTCATAAATAAAATAACTCACATACGTAAATAGGTAATAATTATAAGATAAATAAAATTAACCGTTAGAAAAATTACTCATTAGCTACGGATTTCTTAGTTCATCTGAAATGCAATTTAACACGTTTTTTTAGCGAATTTATTAATTATTTTAGTATAATATTGTGTCCATGACCATATTTGTATGTAAATGTTCCGGAGAGTGTATTTATAATTTTTATAATTATTAAATTAACAGTAGTACACGAATTTACTTATTTTGTGTTTGTCATGTCCTTTTCGCGCTTTGATATAATTTTATAGGTTTTTACAATTTCTTAAATTATTTTTAAAGTAGACACGCGTCAAATGACCTTTTCTTTAAAATCTAACATTATTGAGGAACAGGTTGTTTGATACGTACAATAAACTAAAGTTAGACTTGTAAAAAATGTTATAACATGTATTTTTAACCTATATTATAGTAAGATATTTATAGAATTTTAGTCGTTTAATTATTTCGAACGACTTGTTATAAAGAAAATTGGTGCTTAAAGCTTAAACAATTATGTCGGCACAAGATGTCGCATGTATTGTCATGGAAAGTTCGAGCATTATGACATAGCATGCGTTGTTATGCTTGCAACTGACACTGAATTGTCCATTCACTTCTCTAATTTTCTCATTTAGGTCATCAAAATAATTTTCAGCGGGTTGTTTTTTAAATAATTGGATAAATTTTCCTATATCATGTCTCTTCTCTTCAAAATCATGATATAAGATAAAAAGAGTAAACATTCATTATTATCAATCATCATTATCACCTCAATACAAAAAATTACTGCGTTCGACCTCGTGTTTATCATCGCTAAAGCCCGTGACAAACTCAATACTAAATTAAATTCGCTGTATTTTGTATTCTAATCTATTATAGTTCTCAAGACATTTTGATTATTTCTAGCTTTCCTGTGTTTAGTTAGAGCACCATTGTATAAAGTTATTTCACATTTACTGTATGAACAATTTGAAATTTTACATTATTTTACCTAAATAACTGTATTATTATTTTGTCACAGAAAAGTATAGAAAATAGCAGTTTTACTTAAAGATCGGTGTCCACCAAAGCTATAAATTAGCTGCTTGCAACGAGATTCAATTCAAATTGTATTCTTTCAAACTTTTGGAAATGTGGTAGCATTTTTTTTTTAAAGCATCAACCTATAGAAATTAACAATAACGTAAGAGGTTACAAGGTTACAGTGTACTTAGGTACCAATCTTCTTTATGTTATTGTGGGAAGACCTTATTTTACTTACTTATTTTTCTCGGCTTTTGTGGATGCCAGCTTTTAACTCTGATTAGAAAAAAAATAGTTTTGTTCATGTCCCAGTTATAATGTTTGGACGTGCCTCTGACTACCCTCAAAGTGTCTTATCGACCTTGAAAACCTGAGGAGGGAAAGAAAAGGAGAGGTTCAATAGGAGTTATAGCCTTTTCATTTATATTTTCAGTCTCATTATCTTATTTTCGTGAAAAAACAATTCTTTGTCAAAGCAAGCAGTTATAATAATGTAGGTAAACTTTGCTCAATAACGAAGAAAACTGAAAGTGTTACAGTTGATGCAATACAAACAAACAAACACATTATTTGCGTTTTATTTTTACATACCCAGAAACCATACAATTACTGATCGAGCGAGTGAAGACCTTAAATATCTTGGAGGGTTCGGCATTAAGGTAGGTATGTATTTTTATTGATCCTCCATAAGGCTTAGCAAAAATAAGGTACTGGCCACAGACGCTGGTAAACTGGCATACCTACTGGCAAACACCCACTGCCACTCGCCACTAACTGCTCATCAGTAGGCTTTTTTTTTTTTGCCCAGGGGTAATCCTCTATGGACCCGCTAGCCGGGGGAACTAGTGGGTTATGTCAGACTCTTGCTACTGACTAAAGCCCCTGGGGTGTTCTTCTATATTTGCGCTGGGTGGACGAGATCATGGCTTCGTTTCGTTCCACAACCCCGCCAGCGCTTATCCTTACGGACCCATCTTAAGGAAGGGCTGAAGCCCTTTCCTCGTCATCTGAAGGCACCCTGAATACTAAGGTACCTTTCTTCTCTAGACCCTCTTAGTGCAGGTAACAGACTCCCCGATCTGTTACTTTCATCAGTAGGCCTACCACAAGCTCTGTCTAGCTCTGTGTTTGGCTCTGGTTTTGTATCTGTGTGAGTTCTTACCATTGTATTATACTGTGTGTGTGACGTTTCGGCGTAGAATTTATTTAGTCAGCGCTCAACCAGACTCAAAACCAGAGAGAGAGCCAAAAACAGAGCTTGTGGTAGGCTTACTGGTCTGCGTGGAGTTTGCTGGGTCGAAGGTCCCTATGAGTTTGAAGGTAGCGTCAGTGATAAACTAGATTTACAAAGTCAAGTATTTCCTGTATTTTATTTCTCTAGATTTTCACGGTAGACTAATCGCCCGAGCAAATATTTGTATTTGACCTGTAAAAGTCGATTGCTATTCTGTTTTACCTGAAAGTTACGAACGAAAGTTACGAATTGTGTCTGTTTTAATGCAACCAACTGTACCTGTCCCGTAGTGTCAACCGAGCCAGGCCAAGAAGCTGGTGAAATTACTTCGTAGGGCTTGTTCCTGACGTGCGTGACCTACGAGGCAATGCTTTGTTATAGGCAATGGTTATTACTTGACATCAGGTGGTCCATATGCTTTTTAGGGTTCCGTAGCCAAAAGGCAAAAACGGAACCCTTATAGATTCGTCTGTCTGTCTGTCTGTCTGTCTGTCTGTCTGTCTGTCTGTCCGTCCGTATGTCACAGCCATTTTTCTCCGAAACCGTAAGAGCTAGACTGATGAAACTTGGTGAGTAGATGTATTCTGTGAACCGCATTAAGATTTTTATACAAAAATATAAAAAAAACTATAAATTTTGGGGGTCCCCATACTTGAAACTGAAACTCAAAAATTTTTTTTTCATTGAACCCATACGTGTGGGGTATCAATGAATAGGTCTTTAAAAATGATGTTGAGGTTTCTAATATCGTTTTTTTCTAAACTGAACAGTTTGCGCGAGAGACACTTCCAAAGTGGAAAAAAGTTGGTCCCCCCCCCCTCTAACTTCTAAAATAAGAGAATGATAAAACTAAAAAAAATATATGTTGTACATTACTAAGCAAACTTCCAACGATATTTGGTTTGAACGAGATCTAGTCAGTAGTTTTTTTTTATACGTCATAAATCGTAAACCGCAATTTACCTTTCGACTAACTACAAGAACCTTTATATTATGCTAATTGATGATACGGAACCCTTCATGGGCGAGTCCGACTCGCACTTGGCTGCTTTTTTCTATTAGCTAGTTGCATAAAAGCCAATCGCCTATCGGATATCCGTAGGCTGCGCTTTTTTTATGGACAAAAGAGATGAAAGGAGAAAACATACAAATCCTCGAGGTTAGTGTTTTTGGCAGTGTTTTCCGTCACCGTTTAAAATATATATAACAGATGTAGTCAAGTAGAGTCATAGACATTAACCATGCCCTAATTACCTATGGCTTATTACATCAGCTCTTCAATGAATGCAATGAATATCGCATGTGTTCATGGGGTAATTAATATACATACAGTAAATGGTAAGTCATGCACCTCGTTACTACATAAAATGTGACTCTTTGAAATAAAAATAACCATGTCTAGAACAAAATAAAAGTAATAACTCACAAATCATGATAAATATCCCGTTGTTTATAAAAACCGTGTGTATAATAAAAGTTATTAGGATGGTGCCTATATTATCTATTGGGAAGGTGCCTATTATCTATTGGGAAAATAAAAGAACACTATCAACAGCCCTGAGATAACAACCCCAGGTTTCCCATTTAAGTATAGGAAGAACCATTCTGAACCATCCATCAGCTTTTTTGCAAGTCATAGGTACTCATAATATCAACTTGGGGAGAGAGTGACGTACATACCCTGTTGTTTGTTGATTTGCCGTAGTTTGTTGCCTGTTCTTCTTGGCTTGGTCGTGTGGAACTGGCACCTATAGACTCGACGTTTCAAAGTGATCTTTGTGATACAACTGCATAAAGATTTTTTTGATTTTGATTTGAATTTGAAAACCACAACTTTTAATATTATAATAACAGTAAAGACTCAGGTATATAAGATAATATAGGTTGAAGTAGGGATCTCTTTGTGTCATGGTCCACGTTTCACACCCATACAGTGCTATGCTCGAGACATAAGTATATGATTTTAAGAATTTTGTCATAACTGTTTTGGAAAACTTGGATGTAAAACCAACCCTGAAGAAAACAAATTCAACTGAATTTTCGGAAGATGATTTCTAGATTAGTCCTAGTCATTGAGTAACTATGATACTCCTATAAAGTGTAGTTATAGCGTCTTTTGAATAACTAAAGTAGCTATACCTACTAGCACCTAAATTCTTGGTAAAATTATGCATAGTCATTCACCCCATACTCCAACAAGACTTCCGACGTGGTTTACAATTGAATTTTAAGTTCAAACCACAGTGCGCTATCGCAAAGCATTGAGACAGAGTCTACCCAATAAATCGAAAAGAACCGCAATCATCGGGCGAGCGATCGCGAAAATCAATAGTCGATGCCGTGTGCCGCGCAAAATGGCCAAAACAGGGCAAAACCACTCCACAACATACCACCGACCAAACACTATCACTACAAAAATAACCTTATCGACTCCTAATAAGGCTTATAGTCGCAAAAGGTAAGATAGAACGTAACACATTTCGATTTTCAAACTTATGGAACGGATAATCGACGCCTAGCCTTGTGCGATATCGATTTTACCCAGCGCCGCTTTTCTTCTAAACGCAACGGCAAACATACAACCATCCCATTCCCACTTATGGAGAAACACCATGAGCTAGTCAAAGACGCAGGAATAGGAATGAGTGTGGAGTCAACGGGGTCCCTCGACGTGGCGTTGCCATGACTACAGACCAGGGGTAAGATTTCCAATAGGATCTCCGCTATCAGTTTTCGATATTTTTAGGTCACTCAATAATGTCGGAGGTTGTTATAAAAGTAATTTTGGAGGACGAATCCATGAAAATCAGCTTTGATTATGAAAATGAATCGATATGTAACGTGGGGAACGACCAAAGTATAGATTTGGTAAGATTCAAATTGATTTTAAATTTTGAAAAACTTGTCTGCATATTGTATTGATCGTTCAAAATAAGTAGATAAAGTACAAAAACGTGGTTCAATGTTTGATGAAGCAGAAGTAACACACAACCTAAATACAATAAATAGATGAAGGTAGGTACCTAGGCAACAAAATTACTAGTACCTATATAGCATTCGAAGACTTTCTAAAATGTGTGTCGTAGTTTTGGGGTTTTGGACAGTTCGAAGACCTAGGCGAGTCATATTTTTATGGTACCTACTATGTGCTCTTGAGTAGTATGACCTGCTTGGTTCTGATTCTAGTTGGTATTGATTAATCTAGCTTTTATTCAAATGGTGTCTATGGTTTTAATATATAAACAACAAAGAGGTCTCATATCAATGCGGTTTTTAGGGTTCCGTAGCCAAATGGCAAAAACGGAACCCTTATAGATTCGTCATGTCTGTCTGTCTGTCTGTCCGTCCGTATGTCACGGCCATTTTTCTCCGAAACCATAAGAGCTAGACTGATGAAACTTGGCGAGTAGATGTATTCTGTGAACCGCATTAAGATTTTTACACAAAAATAGAAAAAAAGCTATAAATGTTGGGGGTCCCCATACTTAAAACTGATACTCAAAAAAACTTTTTCATCGAACCCATACGTGTGGGGTATATATGAATAGGTCTTCAAAAATGATGTTGAGGTTTCTTATATCGTTTTTTTCTAAACTGAATAGTTTGCGCGAGAGACACTTCCAAAGTGGAAAAAAGTTGGTCCCCCCCCCCTCTAACTTCTAAAATAAGAGAATGATAAAACTAAAAAAAATATATGTTGTACACTACTATGCAAACTTTCAACGATATTTGGTTTGAACGAGATCTAGTCAGTAGTTTTTTTTTATACGTCTTAAATCGAATACCGCAATTTACCTTTCGACGAACTACAAGAACAACAACTACAAGAATATTATGTTACTTGATGCTATGGAACCCTTCATGGGCGAGTCCGACTCGCACTTGGCTGCTTTTTTCTTATTTCTTTGCTTGAGTCTGAATCGAGCCTCAAGCATATGATTTTTGACATTTTTAATGGAGAACTGTCAAAAAATCTATGCTTGAGAGTGCTTGAGGCAGACTCAGGCCCGTATTCCGAAACAGCACTTGAGTCTGAGTCGAGCCTCAAGCATAGATTTTTGACACTTTTAAATGGAGAACTGTCATAAAATCTATGCTTGAGGCTAGAATCAGACTCAAGCACTGTTTCGGAATACGGGCCTCAGACTCAAGCACTGTTTCTGAATACGGGGCTTACTTATAGTAAAAAGTAATAAGTAATAATAAAAGCTCCAACAAACAGCGAGCAACAATGTTGCTGCTAGGATGTGGTGACGGAGGGTGACACAGCCCTTTGTATTACCTTCCCTTCCCGTAACCAACGCGAAGCCTTACTTCCTTTAACGCTTTAATTAAAACACGGTGTCTTTAGCTAAGATACCTTCCTGATAAATAAATAAATATAGATAGTCAGGACACTGCACAGATGGTTTCGTTTCAAGGCATGATAGAAAGAACATGGCTGATGAATGAGTTAAGGCATGCGCACCCCTAGTTCGCTGGCGGTAGCAATCAGTGAAACGCTGTCAAATATCGCTGTCAAATTAGACAGCGTTTCACTGATAGCCGGCGCCAGCGGCCTAGAGGTGTGCACAGGCCTTTATGTTCACACAAATTGAACATCGAAGGAGGTGATTCGCAAAAAGTATTTTATTTGATAAAAT
Organism: Thera obeliscata; assembly: GCA_947578465.1. Taxonomy (NCBI): domain Eukaryota; kingdom Metazoa; phylum Arthropoda; class Insecta; order Lepidoptera; family Geometridae; genus Thera; species Thera obeliscata. The sequence goes on along the minus strand of OX387918.1, from coordinate 24,668,909 downwards.
AAAAGCAAGAAAGGGAATCAATTTCTTTGCTTAGTAATTTAAAAAAATCTACTTGCAATAGTTGACCCTTGAATTTAACACAAAGACTGGCCCCTTAAGCTGAATGAACCCTTGCATCTTCATTCAAGAAAAAAAGTAATAAGGTCAATGCACCCGGATAGTGCGTGGCACGAGCGAGCACAGGTGTGAAGTCGATAATATCGATTACAACAAAAGATCGATATCTGTGACGTCACGCAAGATGGCGGCTGCGTGCGCAGCTGTCAGCTATGCTAATGAAATAGGGTGATATTGTAAGGGGTGATTAATATTTTATACACGCAAATAGGGTTTTTTTGTAACATGACAAAGCGTGACTGAGGGTTAGAAAGTTAGAACGCGTATAGTGCTTTGTGATTATGGAATTTTAAATTCATTGTTCATTTTGAATTTTGTACTGGACTTTTGCACCCGTCAAATACCTGTACCAAAAAAAGATAACAATGAAAACCTCATTGGTATGCATACTTTTACAGCGCTGTTTTTATTTTTATAGTTGGAAAAAAATAATACTTACCGCAAAAAATTAATGCGAGAAGCCTATGTCCAGCAGGCGATAATTTCATGCTGATGATAAATAATTGAATTCATCGGTATAATTCAGTGCCTTACGCACAGTTAGGCCTCTAGGCGTCTAGGTCTAGGGGTCTAGGGATCTAGGCGATCAGTGAATCACAGCCAAAAATCGCACTGTCAAAGTTCGTGGCAGTAGGCGTGGATGTATGCAAAACCCGATGCTAAAACCGATTGTCATCGTCATCGCCATCGCAGGTTGCCTAGAAGTGCGCAAGGATTAAGGGTTCGATCCGGGTCCGTCGAGATATCATTACATAAATCGTTTACTTATCTATGTCCTTATTATTTTTTTCTGTACAAAATATACTTAAAATATCAACGGGATAGATCGTAATTGAATCCTACACGCTCATGATCTGAAACTAACCTAAAATAGAAAAACTATGTATTCGTTATCCGTGTAGACTGAAGCCTGAACATGACTGCTGTAACTACTATGAATGCTGGTCTTGGTAAGGGCTAAATGGTCAAAAATCCAAATCAGCATTATGAACATCAGGTAGGTCATATGGTTGTTCCTTCAGCAAGCCGTATAAAATAAAAAGTCCGTCTGGCTGTAAAAGCGTGGCGTCAGGTGTGGTCTAGGTACAGTTGGGTACAATGTGACGTAACAGTCAACTGTGGACAAATAGGGGCGAGTGCTAGAGGAAGTAGTGTTGTGACATTAAATATTTCTTATCGATACTTTCAAATCAAAAGAGGACAACATTCAAAAGAGTTTCCATCGTAGTAGTAAAATAATATGACACCGGAATATTCAATAACAAGTTTTGGGACATAGTAAGATTTGGGATGCCAAAATGGCTCAAAATACGCATAATGTGTCTGTTAAATCGTTTTGAAAAATGTAAGGATCAATTTTATAAAAGTTTTCGTTCAAAACTATCCCTTTGTTAATTAAAACTACACAACGTCATACGCGCTTAGTTTCGATCGGAAACAATCGGCGTGTTTTCGGTACGGGATTAGCAAAAGAATTTTATTATAAAATAAAAAAATTAGCAGATCAATTATGATTCACGCTTTATGAAGTCTTAGGATATGGTGCATTATATCGATATTATCTTTCGTCCCTAGCAGCCCTTTTGTTGCGAGCCAGGTGACGTGGGGTCATTCATCTTTGTGTGCGTGCACTGTACCGTATCGCCGAATGTGGCATGTGTGCTTTACTCTCTAGACTACTGTAAGTTTAACTTACTTTTTTGCAATAAAGTTTTTAATTTATTAACATCATTATGACCATCATAAAAATCATAGTATTTAATCAACTGATCACCAGATTAGATAAGAAAATTCTTTTCTTTATCTCAACACTAGCGGCCTGTCCCGGCTTCGCACGGGTGAACATATTTTTTAAAAATATGAATATCGCCTATGTTATTGAAGGAATGTAGCTTTCCAATGGTGAAAGAATTTTTGAAATCGGCACAGTCGTTTTTGAGTTTATTCATTACAAACATACAAAAATACAAATCTTTCCTCTTTATAATAGTAGTATAGATGAAGCGTAGGTCTTAATGCTAATCTATTCTTCCAGCTTAGACGTAAGGATTATAAATACTGAGGGGCCGTGTCTGTTGTGCTCGAGGGGGGAAAGACAGTCGTGGTTGTTTCATTTTTCAATTGAATTTTCCACCCTAACAAGGGAAAACCTACAAAAGTACATACTTTTGATGAGGGTAATTTAAGCTGTCTTTGTTGGAAAGTACGGTGCTAATAGTAGGTATATCAGTGTATAGAAATCATTCTAACACACATATACTTTGAATTTGGCTGGCTAATTATGCAAAATATTAAGCATAGGTACTTGGAACATTGTAAAAAGATGGGAATAGATCTTAGACAATTTAACCTAAGGACTTGCCTTGCATCTATTCAGCCTAACAAATTTTTCTGCCATATTTTGAGGGGGACGAGGAAAGCACACACTGAAACGAAAGCGACACACATTCAAACGATCGTTACACACACAACAATTACTTGTGTTGTTATGAACGCACACAAATACAAATCTTTAACACTAGTTCAAGTTTACTGTATATACAGGTGACACACATTCAAAATACAGAGAACCACAACAGTGATGCCGTATCATCATTTTATTTTACCCTATGTTAAGTTTTTTTTTTTTTTTTTTTTTTTTTTTTTTTTTTTTTTTTTTTTTTACAACTAAGTTGACAAACAAGCATACGGCCCACCTGATGGGAAGCGGTTACCGTAGCCTATGGACACCTGCAATACCAGAGGCATCACAAGCGCGTTGCCGACCCTTTAAAACTTTCAAAACGCCTTTTTTGAAGAACCCCATGCTATAGTCCTTAGGGAAAACCTCAGCAGGGAGATCATTCCATAGCCTGAGTGTTCGCGGGAGGAAGTTCCTCTGAAACCGAACGGTGCGCGACCAACCAGGCTCTAAGGTGTGAGGATGAACTCTCTGCCTATGGCGAGCAGTGCGATGATAGAATGTAGCTGTTGGCATGATGTCAAACAGTTCTTCAGAGCATACCCCATTATACAAGCGGTAGAACACGCACAATGAGGAGAAGTCTCTCCTCAGACTTAAGGGCTCAATACCGCTTGTGAGCTTGGGATCGTCAACAATTCTCACAGCACGTCTTTGGATCGAATCAAGGGGTACAAGCTGGTATCCAGGTGCTCCTGCCCAGAGGTGACAACAATACTCCATGTGAGGCCGGACTTGCGACTTATAAAGAAGGAGTCGCTGGCCTGCACTGAAGTATGACTTCGCTCTGTTCAGCACACCGAGCTTTTTGGATGCCAGCTCGGCCTTATCTTCCAGGTGACGACGGAACTGGACGTCACTGGAGATGTCGATAACCAGGATCCCAATGCTCGTGGAAGTTGTGAGGGGCATGTCTTGGAACTGCGGAGCTATAGCAAATGGGGTTTTTTTAGCGGTGAACGCGCAAACTTGTGTCTTGGTAGGGTTAAACTGAACCAGGTTTTGCTCTCCCCAATCGGAGACTCTGGTTAATATGCCCTCTATATCAGACACAAGTTTACTCCGGCTTTCCTCCACTACGGCACGAGGGATGCTAGCACGACCCGTGTATAAAGTGTCCCCGGTGCTGTCATCTGCATAGCAATGGATATTGTCAATTGACAACATATCATTGATATGCAGCAGGTCCAGTGTTGGGGACAAAACGGAGCCTTGCGGGACGCCAGCGTTGATGTCCATGCAATCAGAGCTACCGCCGTCTACAACGGCTCGTATGCTTCTGCCGGACAAAAAGCTAGCGACCCATTTGCACAAACCCTCGGGCAGTCCGTACGATGGCAACTTCGATAGAAGACCCCGGTGCCAGACCCGATCAAAAGCCTTCGCTATGTCTAAGCTGACTGCTAATGCCTCGCCTTGACTCTCAATGGCCTGAGCCCAACGATGTGTGAGATACACTAGAAGGTCACCAGTCGAGCGACCATGGCGGAAGCCGTACTGATGGTCGCTGATCAAATCGTGCCCTTCTAGGTATCTCAGAAGCTGTCGGTTTATAACACGCTCCATGACCTTAGAGAGAAGGGAGGTTATAGCTATTGGCCTATAGTTTGATGGGTCTGATCTATCGCCCTTTTTGGGCACCGGATGGACATGTGCAGTCTTCCACGAAGAAGGAAACTGCCTAGTGGAGTACGAGAGCTCGAAGAGGCGCGTTAGAACCGGACACAGTTCTGGAGCACACCGCTTTAGCACCACTGCCGGTATACCGTCTGGCCCGCTCGACTTATGAATGTCCAGAGAAAGCAACTCCCGCCGGACCTCCCGTTGTGATATGGTGATTTCCGGCATAGTAATACCACACCATGGGATGGGAGTTGGTACGGCTTCTCCGTCATTCAAAGTCGAGTTAGAGGCAAAGAGATTTCCCAGAAGGTCGGCTTTCTCTTTAGCACTATGGGCCAGATTACCGTCGGTATATCGAAGCGGTGGCAAAGACGACTGACAAAAATTTCGTTCAGCAGCTTTAGCAAGCGACCAGAAAGCACGAGTCCCAGATGGGTATCGTGCCAGCCGCTCACCAATTCTGCCAACGAAATCGAATTTGGCCCTGGCAGTCATCCTCTTATTGAACCTCGAAGCTGCATTCAATTTCCGTTTCACGTCGGCGATGTTAGGGTCCTTATTAGTTCGAGCCGCGGTCCAGGCCTCATAAGCAGTTTGCTTGAGCGATCTAGCTTCTCTGCATAGCCGATTGAACCACGGTCGTCTATTCGCCGTAACGTCGGTCGAGTATGAAAGAATGTAAGGCTTCCGAAGTCAGTAAGATTTATTTATTAAATATTCATTCTGAATATTATTTTAGATTTCATGGTACTAATGGTCGTCGGGTATTTATGTTCAAGACAAACAATATAAAAATTATAGGCCTATCTCGTTGCTACCTATTTTTCTAAAGTTTTTGAAAAACTTATCAGAGATAGGTTAGTATCACATTTAAAAATTAACTCTATATGAACGACAGTTTGGCTACCAGGTGAATGTAGGTACGGTAGATGCTATCGACTATTTGGTGAACGATGTTGTTACAAATCTTAATAATAAAACGAAAGTAGCAGGCTTGTTTTTAGATCTTTTTTCTGCTTTCGATACTATAAATCATAAATTACTGATTGCTAAGCTAGAACACTACGGTATCAGAGGTGACGTACTTAATCTGTTTAAGTATATACCTTACGAATATAAAACAATTCGTAGAGATAAGAAGCATTTTTGGTAAACAAGAAGTTGTTACAGAATCCGGGGCAGTTACCAATATTTTTTGGCATGTTCCTTAATGATCTTATAGATATCAGGCCATTTAATTGTATTATTATTTACGTATTGACATTAAAATAATAGACAGTCTACATTTATTCAAAACTAGACTAAAGCTGCTTTTGTTGAAAGGGTGTTTTTATTCTACTGATGATTTTATAAATATGAAGTGACATTGATAGTATTATTTGATAACAATTTCTTTGATAATTATTTAATTTATGATATGACTCATATTATTTTTGCTTATTATGTACTATTTTTCAGACACAAATGTATAATTGTTAATGAATGAATATCACAGGCAGACTAGTTCATTTCGTTCAATTGATCTGGTCTGGACAACACTAAAACTACAGCCAGCTCTCTAGGATGCCATGAGGGACAAATCCTTTATTGTATGTTACTCATTACTTGCACTAAGAACCTATTTTTACCCCAAACCTCGACAAACTACATCTTGATTAAGTTGGCAGCATTACTACTCAAAACTGACACTTACATAGAGATTGATAAATTTTCTGAGCTTAGAATCAAAGATATCGATGTTTTTATTTGGCCTAAATAAACTTATCATTTTAGAACCAATATGGGGTCAACCTCAGAATAAGAGCGAATAAGCTGGAAACTCGTATACACCGTCATAAAGGTTTTCTAAAAGTTCTTTCAAAAATAACATGAAATTCTATGATGACTACGTTAGTTTCTCAAGGTAAAAGGTCACAAAAACTATCCATCTTATAAAAGGTGGGATGAATAAATGTTTGGAACTAAATTTGTGTCAAATGCTATGCTTTTGGATGTCCGAATACGCAAATTGGCAAATTTTATCATCCGCACTTGATGTGCGGGCTGGTTTTTCCACAAGGTATAAAGTTAAAAGTTTTTTAAGTTCCTAAATTGTTCAACAGCTACATTGTTAAATTAAACATGTAGGCTACGTAATGTTATGTATAAAATAACACGTTACAACTTCGACACAATCCGTTGGTGCACGACTGGATTTGAACCCACAATCAATCAGAAAGCTAAGATAAATCTACTCGCTAGAACACCCGTGCTTTTATCGATATCGATAAAAAACTGTGTGTAAACATTTATCCACCTCTATCACTAGTCTCGCTACCGGAGGGCGGGGTTTTGATGTCTCGGGCCTGTCAGGTCTGGAAAAATTCAAAGCCAAATCGACTTAATAATCTAAATCAGTAAGGTCAAAAATTCATTTTTGAAATGCCAACTAGTCTCGTAGGAAGTTCTAGGTAGTCTCGTTACCATTTTAAATTTTTGCTAGTGACTAAAATTGCTTGGCAATTAGAGATTATTTCGCAATTATAGTCTATTTCATTTTGTGATAAGGTTGAAAATTAAATGCGGATAATTGACGGCAGGAAACTCGGGGCGATTCGATCTTTTTCGTATAATCGTATACTGAATCGATGTTCTAGAGCTAAACGCCGCACAACAATTTTACATTATTTTAATAGAAAAAAGCATTAACTATGCAATAAAATAATTACATATGAAATGTTACACCATCCTTTTACAAGCTTGATGTGTTGGACTTCCTATTACACACTGCAACTGCATATGTTGGCATTTTTAGAAGAGGTCCTTTCACCGCGATACCGATACTGACACTGATAAAGATCGATTACGAAGTGGTTTTTATAAACGTGCTAGATATGTCAGATTCATTAGTCTTGTACCTTTTGGCAGAGGGGAAGATCCATGCAAGGCAGGTCCTGATCTAAATTGTCTAAGGAATAGATAGATAGATTGAAAATGATTTATTGAACACCTTACAAACTAACAAAAAGACCAGTCTTATTATGGAGGATGTGTGAGATTAAATTCGTGAGATCATTTATTTTTCTATTTTGCAGGTAAGCATGATGAAGGTTCCACCATAGACCATAGTAGAAAGCCCATGTGGCTAGATAAAGCGTCGTAAAAATACATGAGCATGTGCTTCTTTCTCCATGCAAACATAGTTATTTCTGTAGGCAAAACAAATGCCTTCTTCCGCAATAATTACTTTCCGAGCCTTTAAATTATATATTAAATAATTGTATAAAAAAAAATCAAGACTAGAAAAAAAGCTAAGAGACCATTCTTCTTCTTCTTATCGTGTCACTGATTCTTTCGAACCAAGTGTGGTGAAAGGATTTTAAGTGCGCCTCAAAGAGGCTTCTTTCGTGCACTAGACACATATTTTCGAACTAATAAAGAGACCATCAATGCCCTAGATTAAAATACATAAACATGAATGACTTTATACATGGAAGCCTAGGTGTTTCCTCGTAAGCCGTATTTAGGTAGGCACAGCAGATCGCAAAACGTTATCTCTGTATAGCTAAAGCTTGAATGTTGCTATTTATATTTAAGTTCCAAGCTTCCCTACCAGCCAAGTGACAACCACGGCAGAACCAGGCCGACCATCTCACCAGGCATCTTTACCAAAAATATCGCTTAAACGATTTGCATTATCCATTGCTGGTTATGAAAGATATTTTTAAAATGAGTGACCTACAAAACCAGCATTGGTTGACGAATAATTCGGAATGGTAGAGTGATGTGTCGCTTCAGTCAGAGGGTAGGTTAAGGGTGCATTGTTATAGCGCTCACACTCGCTACCCCGAACATGTGACCGACTACATGCTAATTTAAACTTTGTCACATGCGAGGAAAGCTCAAATTTGTGAAGCTAAAGCTCGGAGACTATTTAAGGTGCAGTTCGGCTCAAGAGACAACGACGCGCGACTGTTTCGTAGTAAATTAGATCAAGGGAGTTATGCTCAACCGATACATTTTACATTAGAATTTGGTTTGTGTTGAGTTCCCATAATGATAGGCATCATGTTGTACTGACTGACTTATAAGGTAGGTATAGGCTTAGATGTCATACTAGTTTATTTTCAGCGTTCTCCTTTCAGGTTTTCCTTTTTTTCACTGCCTTACGAAGCCTTCCATACCTGAAGAGTAGAGTCGTGTAGTGAGCCTATTTTATTTTAAACTTTCCTTGTCACTTAGACTAAATACCCAAACTTCTGTATAATATACTTCTGAGTATACGTCATCTTACTATCAGTTACAAGCGAGTAAATAAAACAGAACACATCCAGTTTGGTAAAGTTGGCTGTTGATTAGAAATAGAAATAGAAATAGAAATAATTTATTTTGCGTCAACTTAAAATTAAAAGGTACAGGTATTTAACTTAGATTACATGACGGCAAAAAAGGTAGACCACTCAGCATTTGCTACAAGGGCATGGTAACCCTTGTAGCGCTGGTTTTCAGTGGCACCATAATATAATAATAATAAAACTAACGCTAAATAATAATAATGAAATATACCTTACACGAAATAAAACAATATTTGTTAAACCCAAAATCACACAGAAATATCAATTTAAAATAATAATAATAATAGTCTCTTTATAAAACAAAAACACAACAGTTTCTATTAAATTAAACAATCAAATGTTTTAACAAAAATTAACATTCTAAATTATAAATTATACAGTCTTCTCAACCAAATACAAACAAAACCTTAACTAAGTCTAAAAGAGCAAACATCAGAATAATGCCCGCCTTCCACTGCGAGCGGAGCGGGCCCCGTACGGACTCCGTTTAACTCGCAACGGCTTTTTTCATAGAAGTGCTTCCACTGTAAATGAGCGGACTGAGCGGATCAAAAGAGTACAAAGAGTCACAAAATTGGTCGCAGAGTTGAGCGGATTTCCAACGGACTCCGTACGGATCCAGTTCAACTCGCAACGCAAAATTTCATACAAGTGCTTCCACTGCGAGCGAGTAAAGCGGAACGGATTGAGCGAGTTAAAATGGGTCCGCTGCGTCATGGCGTCGCACGCGAGTTTTGAACGGACTCGGCTCACCTCCGTCAATAGTTTTTGAAATATTCGTCTTGTAAATCGTAGAACATCCGCATCAATTCACCCTTGATAGGTCTCTCTCTAATAAATATGGTCGCTTATCCAGAATCTTGGTTTGTTACGCTTCTTTTTTTCGTTATAATGGTAGAGTAGCAAGCATTTATTTATAGTATTTACGTAGTCCTCTTCACTGGAATCGTCAGACATCGTTATCGCAAAATATACCGCGCGACTTGCTTCCTCTGTGGATCGCCTGGCACTGAGATATTTCTGCGCAGCGTTGCCAACTCAACAACAGTAAATGTCGCTCTCACGCTGGTGAAAAGTCGCTAGATATCGCTAAATGAGTAAAATCGAAAAAGTTTTGGCTCTAGACTTTCTTCTTTACCGGATTGTCGCGTGTCTCTGTCGCTGATGTCAGAACTGCCCCATAAGTAGTGAAGGGAGGGAGGGTAAAGTAAGGGTGTTGTCAGGACGCTCGGTGTGGCGCTGGCGTGCGGGTGCGTCGCGCAGGCGTTGTGCAGTCGCGCGCGCGAGCCGACCGCCGCCGGCCGCGCGCCATGGACGAGGCACGCCACCACCGCGACCGCATGCCCATGCCGCTGACGGTGATCGTGGCGCCGACGCACGTCTCCCCCCCGCCGCGCCTCTCGCCCGCCGACCTGCTGCCCGACGGCGACGCCGCCTTCCACCCTCTCTCCGCGGTCAACGGACGCCTCACGCCGCCCGGCCTCGAGCCAGCTTCCTACGCGACGCTCACCCCGCTACTTCCACTACCGCCGATCAGCACCGTATCAGATAAATTCCACTACCATGCCGGAGGTACGTTCACCGTCATCCAGCAGCAGCAGTCGTACTCGGCGCTGTCTCCGGCGGCGTACAATGAGCCCTTGTCACCGCAATCTGCGTACAGCAGACGGAGTGTATCACCGAGCTCGTTCGAAAGACGATCTCCGACGCCGCCGCTGCCCAGCCCGGGCATGGACCTCAATGCGGCGCTGATGGCCCGGGAGGAACAGCAGGCTCATACGCAGATCCAAACCGATTCGGAAGAGATCAACACGAAGGAACTAGCTCAAAGAATAAGCGGGGAGTTGAAACGGTACTCGATACCTCAGGCGATCTTCGCGCAGAGGGTGCTGTGTCGGTCGCAAGGGACTCTCAGCGATCTGCTCAGGAACCCCAAGCCGTGGTCGAAGCTCAAGTCAGGGAGGGAGACCTTCCGGAGGATGTGGAAGTGGCTGCAGGAGCCGGAGTTCCAGAGGATGTCTGCGCTTCGGCTAGCAGGTATGACGCATGATGCTTCTAGATGTTTATTATTTATAACTGTGTTTTAAGTTAACCGAATGATGGCCTAACAATTATAAATAAGTAAGCAAACCTTAAATTTGATTGTATGTGTCTGCAAGATCTGGAAATTGTCTATTGACTAAAGTAGGCACATGGACGATACGAAAACTCTTTTCATCGCCTTAAATCTGCAGAATTCCTGAAACATGCATCTAGAGGTCACCCATCTTTGCAATAGCACTAACGTTGCCTTACTTGCCTTAACGCCAAAACAGGGCACCCACGTGTAAAATAGCACCGAACGTTGCCTCTTGAATGGTTAACCAACAAAAGCGCTTTACTAATTCAAGTACCATAGCCTGAACGAAATACCAATCTATTTTCTTTTGTGTTTGGTTTTATCCAGGTAAACATGAAGTAAGCAGATGGCCCACTTGATGTAGAGTGACTACCTCTGTTTATATTCCTACAACAATTGTATACTTAATGATTTTTATAACATTAGCTAAACATTCTTATAACGTTCCAGTTAGATCAATACGAGTGATCCCTTATTTATTTTACGATAGAAAGTCATTGTTTTTTTCTGTCACAATAAAAGGCACCCTCTTTTAGCAGTCTGATAAAAAATCGAATAGTGTTGCTCCCACATCAGCTACTGAATCGATTGTCGATAAATCGATAAGATACGTCATTTCACCTGCTGCGATTGTAAACGGTAGGGATAGGGGAATTTCATTATGAAGTAGTGGCGTTTGAGTTAACAAGCTAAACTAAAGTAGAAAGTCATTTAAAAAATAATCGGCTACTTTGCAAATACAATTTTGCCTTGGTATGTAATTTTGTGCTTGAAATGTGCGTTAGTGCGTAAATTCTACTACAAGGACGAAGCTATAAGCACGGTGTTTAACCTACGTAGGTATTTGTTGATAACGTGTTTTAAAAAGGTTATTCAACTATAGGTATAGGCGTAAATAATGTTTAACGATGCTAAGAATTTTATGTTTTTTATTCGAATTTTAATTCTTTGAATAGAAATCAAGCTCTTTATCGCAAAAATCAGCTAAGTTCTACCGGACATAAATGTGGCTAGGTAAATTACTATCAAGTCATACTTGGGTCAGGTCAAGTCATATCGGAACATGCTGCAAAAACCCAAACTAAGCTTTATTTTCGTAGTCACAACTAGGTCTTACAAACCAAACTCACTTTGCTTTAAATCCCTTCATACGTCTAGTACACATTGTAAGCAGGTACAGTTGTCCAGAACCCTTCTCTTTATTATAATAAGAAACTCAACTCTTTTATGAAACTAGACGATCCCTTCAAACCTATTTCTCTTGTCTCGTTTACAAACACTACGTCAGCTGCGTGCATCGATTGCCTACAATCGATGCTTCGCGTCACGCCGCGCGGTCGATTGTAACGATACGTCACTAGTGCTGGCACGTGAATGTTCTGAGTAAGTGAAGCCAAGGTGCATCACTATTGAAACGTTTGGTATGAATATAAAATAGAGGGCTATAGAAAAAATCTGCGCATTAATACAATACAAAACACAAATTAGTCCATAGCAGGAAATCGAAAGCATTAGTGCACGAAAGGAGCCTCTTTGAGGCGCACTTAAAATCCTTTCACCACACTTGGTTTGAAAGAATCAGTGACACGATAAGAAGAAGAAGAAGAAAGCATTAGGAACTCTACGTTGATAAGTTTGCCTGAAGCAAAAGCTCATAATTATTGAGGAACAATAAAACACTCGAAATATAATAAAATGGCAACCATTAAATTTCATTTAATTTTCAAAACAGTGAGAAGAATGTTGCAATGAATAAGGCTTCATACACGCTTGCCCATTGCCCTAATAAGTAAGAAGCCTGTTGTTTTTGAAGATCAGTGTTAAAAACTTACAACTTATTGGATTATCAACAATGGCAACATGGTTTTTAGGAAAAAGCCACTTTGTTAAAACTTGAACCTTGCATACTCAACAAAGGCAAACACCAGCTGCGTGAATCGATTGTTAAGAATCGATGCGGAACGTCAGACCGCGCGGTCGATTCGACGTACAACGCGTCAGAGAGGACACCCCTAGGCCTGGTAGACGATTCTACTTGTGTAGCGATTACTCGTGAATTCATCTGCGTGCGGACTTTCTTTTCCTGCGGTAGTCAGTGTTTTTGATTGTTTCACTGTCCTATTAAGACTGTAGTTAGAACTAATTGTTATAGGCAATGTAAATGGATGCATATCTTCTTCTATGCATATTGTGTTTCGGGGTGTTAAGAAATCGTCGGGGCTCTACCTAACAACGATGCTATAATAATTACTGCTGGTTTACGTGTAGATAGTCTCACGGCCTTTTAATTACGTCGGTACTTCTAACAAAAGTTGTGCGTGAATCGATTGTCAAGAATCGATGCGTCGCGTCAGACTGCGATCGATGCTACCCTGCCTGCCCTAATAACTGCGTGCGACATGGCGTTAGGGGGAGCTTCCGGGAAACTATTAGGGTGCACAACTATCGTAGTCATGTGATAAGGCATTATTATAAACTTAAACCAAGCGTGACTCAAATATTTTTTTTACATATTCAGTCTGTTTATTTTTATCACAATGAAGTAAAATGTTTTTCTTCTTTAAATCTTCTTCTTTCCGCCCTTATCCGACTTTATGTGGGGTCGGCACAACATGTCTTACTCATCCATTCCTATCTGTCAGCGGTCATCTCTGCATTCACTCCTCTCTTATCCATGTCTAAATACACATATTTATATAAACAATCTAGCATCAGCTAAAACTCTTCCGCTCTAAAGTTATTTTTATCAAGACATAATTAAATCTATGGTTTTTGGAAGTCGGAATGTCTGGCAACAACTAAACATTTTTTTATTAAATTAGTAAGCATTGTTGTATTCATAGTAACAAATTAATAAACAGTAAGTTTGTCATCGCGGTAGTGTTGTGACGTATCATCGACCGCGCGATGTCTCGACACATCGACCGCTGACCGACTGACGCGCCATGGTGTCTCGTAAGAATCGATGTCAAAGCTGGGATAAGAAAGAACTGACATGGATTTTACCTACTGCATAAATTATCAGGTTTTTTTTTTTAATTTATCTTATAAAAAATACATGATCTTTTATTCTTTAAATGCACCATGGAAACGACTAAGATTTGTAAAAATTAAATAATATTTGATTTCCTTTACCTACTCTCAGTTAAAAACCAGGATAAAACTAATATTTGCTATGTTTATTCACTGCGCTTTATTTTAGTTATTTGGTTTTCTTTACGTTACCTACGCTGAAAGAGTGTTTAACGTTTCCTGTTATAGTAAGTAGTGATTATTAGAGTAGTTTTATCGATCGCGGTGTCTTGACACGACACATCGACCACCGACCGAGTGGGGCAGCCAGAACGAGAATCGATGTCACCAGCTAACGAGATAAGAAGAATTCGATTCGGATTCAAAATGCAACACTCAACAGCATACGATAACACAAAAAAAATAATTAGCTTCCATAAATAAACCAACACTTAAAAACGCCAGTTTTCAGATATGTGATAATTCGTAAAATCAATTGCTAATGCGCGTCTTAAAAAAGTAGGACAAAATCGAGCTCAAAGGGGTCGGTTACATACAAGCTTACATACAAACTTACATACAGGTGAAGCTAATAAAAGCATTATAATAAAATGTGCCGATCAGAGTAAGCTTACTATTTCCATAAACGATAAAAACATTAACGTTTTCACAATAAAAAAGCAAGCTTGTGGCGGGCTGCCAACTAAGATAGGGAGTTAGTGACGTGAAAGTATAGGGGTCTTATCTATCAGCTGTAGGTATCGATTCCGAAGAATCGATAAATTACGGAACCGCTGGATCAATAGTGCACGTCACTACGAACGAACGATTAAATCTTATATTGTTTCGTTAGAAGATAAACATAGAATAAAATATAATAATACCAGCCTTATGATAGTGATTGTAAGAATTAAAATAAGTACATTTTATCAGTAAGAGCACTCTGTGAAAATAACTCTCCACCAATATTAATATCTGCAGATTTATGTAAATAATATTTTATAATTTTCAAAAAGTCAATGTTGCGTCATAAGACCTATCAAGGGTCACCTTTTAGAGGTAATCCTTGTGGTTTAACTGAATAAACTGGTAAAGTATTGAAATTGAATTATTAATCAGCTATCTGGTTCTCATAGTACAAGCTCTGCTTCGTTGTGTTGTGTGGATTGTCTACAATATTTATTTATTTAAATGCATTTTGTTGTTTGTAAAGATTTTTACAAATCCTACGCGGGGTCTGAATCCCGCTCGGCTCGTAGCTTTTGAGACATTATATTAAGGGTTGTTGTAAAGTCGGTTTACTGACGATAGTTAAACGTGACAACGTCATAAGAAAATACACAGATGTTGAACGCTGCCGAACGCGATTGTGCCTCTTTGTCGCTCGTTCCGTGCTTTCACTTGCACTTCAAGCCTTAAATAGAACGCCTCAGAGAGAGGTAACGCCGCATGAGTCATGTTTTTTCGTGCGTGCAGCCGGCTCCATCGAATTATAAGACGTTGTCACATCAAAAAAAAAAATTACATAAATAATCTATTAGAAATAAGCATCGCCATAAGCGTTGCAATAAAATAGGTAAAAGCGTGTGACGCAAACAGCTGCGGTTTAACGACTACTCTATGATCGATATCTGGTTGTGGTTCTAGAATATCTAGCCCCAAACTAAGTAGAGCTTGTCCTATTGGAACCAGATATCTGATATAATACTTCTTTACATATTTTTTTCGTAACTACATACTTAGAGTATAATATAACACCCAGACAAAGAACAAACATCTGTGTCCATCACACAAATATGTCATAACCTGCGGCGCAAATGGCAGAGCTACTACCAACTGGGCTAAGGGGCCTGTCACCAAAAAGTTGTTATTATCTGAATGGAAGTTAAACAAGTATAATAAGCTAGATTTCCAAGTAAAAGAATCTGTGAACTTGTAAAAGGCATATCTTCAAAACTATATGATTAGAATATTTTCTCCTCTCTCATCACGAAATCCCTAAAATGACGGGGCTTAGAAGTCTGAAATTTAGTATTTTTGAATTGGTGTGCCTAATGTGTTGTTTACACGATTACAAATAAGCGATTTTTCTAAAATACTTTTTTCATTGCTCATACTCTGAAAGTAGGTCTGAAGTTGCCTGAGGGGCCTAATTGAAAGTAATACTTTCAGCCCTAGGGAGAATAGCTTTCTACTGACAGCTGTCAATTTATAAAAAAAAACAAGTTCTATTTTATTCAACCATGTTCCAACTTTCTAAAGTCTTTCTAACTGCAAGGAGGTTGTTGAACCAAATTCCAACTTTTTATTCAGCAAGTAGGTTGGAAACACATAACAACGGTAAGAAGTTTAAAAAGTCTAATTAGAGCGCAATGTAAAATTTAAATTTAAATAACATAAATATAGTACTTATTAAATAAATAATATATCTTCTAAATTACTTTATTAATATTAGCTTCTTTAAAATAACATAGATTTGAGCAAACAATTTACCATTTTTTAAATTATGAAAATAAAAATAATGGCTGAATAATGCTGGCGAGCCGAAGCCGAAGGCCCGCTAGAGAAAAAGAAAAAAAAACCGGGAAGGCGGCAATTCAATCTTCATTTTCACTAATTTTTCTTTCATGTTTTTATTTTTTCTTTCCTTGTATTCGTAATGAAAAGTACAGTGTTTACCTCGGGTGAAAGTCTTATAAGTCCCTCAAGCTCCATTGGTGCCCTCGCTACGCTCTGGCGCCAAACCCGTCTCGGGACTCAAAGTCAAAAGTCAAAGTCAAAACTCAAAAAACGTGACTTTCAACACTCAGTAGCAATGTACTATTGTGCTGATCCTCTTTTTGGGCCTTTGTTTGCTTGCCTGCTATTCCATCAGTTCCATGGGACCAGGGCAGCCAAGATGGCTACCCTCAATATCTAGTATCCTCACCAGTATGAGAACATACAAAATATAAGGGAAAAGGACTTTACCCTCAAATGTAGGAATGTTTTAATATAATTAAGTAACTTTTATCAAATATAGATCATTTAATTAATGCTCATAATATTTATTTCATAAAACGCTGGTAAAACATGAACATGATTCTAAAAAACAATATTCTAAATTGTCTAAAAAACAATATATCATACTAATTATCATCCACTAAAAACTGCAAAACAGAGCGAGCGACACCGTTAGCCCCCTCGTGACGTCACCGCGCCGCCCCCCCTCTGTCGGCGCTATCGATCGACTCCCCCCGCCGCCCTGCCTCCTCCCTCACTTCCCCCGCCGCCTGCTCCAGTTGTGTCGAGGGGATTCTTGGGCATTTTACTTTTATGCTTTTAGATTTAGTATTCTTGAAATTACGTTAATATTATTAGGGTTTACTTATTATTTTTATGATAAACTTTGTACTATTCTATTCTGAAACTCCAAAAGAAACAGATTTCCTAAAAGCTAAGCAAATATAATGATTATTCAGGCGTTGTGATCTCACTACGGGCAAAAGCTTATCTTTTCTGTTTCCACCTTTCAGATATTTTATGAGCCTTTAAAATAATCTGTCAGTCAAACAATGCCAACAAACTTTAAGCAATATATACTTGAGAGCAGTTAATCAGAAACACAAATACAAACCATCACAAACGTCGAAAGTCCGAACGCCAGTTCACATTTTCAACAAATTATAATACAACATAACGTATCGACTGGTGCTTGGTTTATGAAACACTCTTTATTTCAATAACACCAAGCCTCTGATAGCAAGATTGCAGATGCAGTGACTCTAATTTATTGCTCTTTATTGTATAAAGAACTAGCAGCTGCCTGCGGCTTCGCTCGCCTCGTTCCCATTATTTTTTCGGGATAAAACGTACCTTGTGCCCGTCTCCTGGTTCTAAGCTACCTCCGTACCAATTTTCAGCCAATTCAGGAAATAAGGATTCATTTTAATATATATATATAGAAGATATATAGAGTTAAATAAAGCAAGGCTTAGAATATCAATCACTACATAATATCTTTTGCGAACGCCGCGGAAGGCCACGCACACTGATCAATTTATTATTTCCTAATATTTATTTATCTATGGCTTCTAAGGCAATTTCCATGGTTGGGTGACCTCTAGCGGTATTTAAAATGCCTTAAAAATAAAATAGTACAACAGTCAGACTATACGGGAAGAATAGACCAATCGTTGCTTAAAATCTACACTTTGTCTCAATATGTTCTTCTGTTCACGAGGTTACTCCTAGCAATTATTTTCATTTCAAAGTAAGATTACGATTGTACTGCTATAGTAATATACTGCAGCGGCCAGCAAAAGAGGCATTGATGGACCAACGTGTAAATGTGGGTTGAGGCAGAGCCGAGGCCCACATACGTAAATCCATCAACGCCTAGTCGTGGCCAAGGCTTGTATAGTACTTTTCTCAAATGATTCAAAAATTGTGTGCGTCATTTGTTTTTATTTCAATTAACAGCATTTAATTTTGCAAGCCATTTCGAAATTTAAATAAAACCTTCGATGAGTTGCCGTAAGGTAGCCATGTTTCGGAGTAAAAGATCGTTCCATTTTTAAATTACATGACAGATATGAGTTTACTAATGTAACTTCTCTGGTCGATATGCACGAGAGAATAATGGATTTTCATACATTTTTTGCGGGCTGCTCGCATGTATTCCAAAATTTAAATTTATTTCAAACAAAGTTGTCAAAAATTACTCAAATTTCCGAGCATGTTTAAATAAAAAGTTTATGCAAGCAAGAGAAGACACGAGACTAGCAAAAATGTATCAATCAGGTTGTTTAAAATCTACATTCTGCTTACAGCAAATAGTCAACCGAAGAATAGAATACTTAGCAAACATTTTCATTTAAAAGCAAGATTCATCAACATGTAACTTTGCAGATACGCCCATCCAGCAAACCAATAAGTGCGACAATGTAAACAACATGGCACAGCAGTATTGCCCGCCGCGGGATTACCACACCCCGCAGCCCCATGGCATGTACCACAGCCAGCCTTGGGAGGCTCCATACGAACCAGCTGGGGACGTATCTTGCTTGTGAGTCCTACCCCTCATAACTTCTATCCTGGTTTCCTTGAACTCCTAGTTTTTCCTATCCCGATTAAATCTCTCATGGATTTTTTATTGACAGTTTTTTTAAATCACAAAAAAAAACTTCTACTTGATTAATTTGTTAAATTGCTTATAATTGAAAACGCAAAATTTTGAATTTTCGTTGTTGTGAAAAGTTTATAGATTTTGGTAAAATATGTGAGTGCGTCGAACTCTTTTGCATTTCTTTGTAAATTGGACGACGTTGTTTTTAGTCCGTGATTATTAATTAAAATTATAATTTGATAAATGTGCCCCCCGCAATTAATTCTTTGGTCAATTATATTACTTATCCTTTATATTTCCTAAAACTCCTTCCTGTTTCCGTGGCTGCATAGCAGTGGACTTGGTTTCTTGTAGGTATAACAAAAAATGTAAATAGACTTGTCCCAAAGGTAAAGCTATAGAATATTACGTATATGTATTTATTTTAATTATATAAAATATAAAAAAAAACAATTATTAAATATTGTTTGAACATGTCGCTTTGTGACAAGCCTCTTTATTTACATTGAGAGAGGGAATGTCTGAATGGATATTTTATATATTTATTTAATGTTTATTATACAAAAGTTAATGTGTAAATTGTATAGAGATTTGCTCACATAGATGTCTTTTATTTTAATAGGCAGTATCCTTCCCAGAGCTTATAGAAACGTATGCTTTTGTCAGTCGCGTTGTAAAATAATTGGCAAAGATACTGCCTAGACGGTCATTATTTTAGAGAAATGTTTTAAAGATTATTTTATAGTTGTAGGTATGTGTATTTTGTTAGCTTCAAGAAGCCAAGGTGAATGTTAGACTGCTATTGCTCCCCCCTCCCTTTCCTTTTTGTTTTCCCCCCGCGCAAGGGCTGCCATAGTTTTGTCATATGATTTCTTAGGTGCCTGCGAGTTTTCAGAACCCTAACTTAATGTTGTTTACATTGTCGCCAGGTATGCCTTTTTAAATAATGATTTTGATGTTTTAGATGTATCAGAGAACTTGGAACAAGCGAAAGACCAGAAAAAGGTAGTCCTTTAACTATTTAAATCTTTGAAGGTTTTGTAACAAAACTATGCGCGATTCTAGGTCATCCTAGGTGGCGTTGATTTGAGCACACAAACTAACAGTAATATTTGGTAACTTTTCACGAGAAAATTTATTTTGAAATGTTCCATTTTGTCTGATTTAGCCTTAAATATGTTTTAGCTAAACAAGATTCCATTTTAGAAGAGCCCCATGTTGGGCGCCCATTTTTTTAGGAATTTTAAATAAGTGTTTCATTGATGTTAATAGATGTTTTTATTTTGTAAATGTTTTGATATTACAAGCAGTACTTTTATATGTTTCTGCAGGATTGCCATAACCAATATTTCAGGTTATATTAGTTACAAAAAAACTACTGCTTGTAAAATCTATATTTTCTTCTCAATGTTTAGCAGCATGGTTGTTGTCCTAGATGGGAGCATTGTTAGAATCTATTGTTTTTTTTACAGATAACTGTGTTTTGATAGAGTCAATAATGTGTTCGTTTGTCTTGTTTCAGCGGCCCAGATCCCTCAGAGAGGCAGTAAGTATTTTACTAAATTATAAAAAAAACAGCAGTTTTCTTTCAAAAATACTATAAAACTGTCTAAATGATTAAAAATAAAAGTAAACGGGCGTCTGCATCTATTGTAGATGATTTATATAGCATCAGGGGCACATACTGTTTATTAATGCCCTTACTGAAGGACGCTATACTGCCTGGAGTTTTAGATGGAATAGGCTTGCCCAGCACCTATACCATCCTGACAGCTTAGTCGGCCTAATACACATGGTCAATACGTGCAGAGCCGACTAAACCACGGGTTTCCTCACGATGTTTTCATTCACCGTTTGAGAGCAATAAGTGGAATAACTACTAACAAATATGGCTAAGCATATACATATTCTAATTTTATTATTTTTATCACAGCTCCAGCCTTTTATTTCAGTCATCATGGCTGTGGGTTCGATTCCCACGGAAGGTTAAAAAAGTATTTAAGTATTCAATCAGCTCTCTGTATACCAGCAAGCTAGCTAGTTCTAGATAGTACCAAGCTCAACAAACATAATGATATGTCGTTTCTGTGTTTTAGACAGAATGCTTGTTTCTATAGAATTAACTTTATCGGATTTTCACGTGTAAATTAATTGTTTAGGATCTTATTTAGTTACTTACCAACTTTTTTATTTGAATTTTTGGAATGTATCCACTTCTTTTGTCTTAGTATAATTAACTTCTAATAATATAACCTGCATCCATCATATTTTGAACTTTTGACACAAAGGAGTAGCTTTTGACATGTTTCCAGGCTGCAAGCGCAGCAAGGAGGAATGCACGGAGTCTCTCCCTTCGCCGAAGAAGCCGCGTTTGGTGTTCACAGACCTCCAGCGGCGTACTCTACAGGCTATTTTTAAGGTGAATACCACTTTTAATCAAAAGTGTATTTATTCAGTAGAATCGCAAGGATAACTTTGAAACGTCTTCGTCATGAAAGCTAGGTGAGTCTAGGTGCCAGTTCCACGCGACCAAGCCTAGAAGAAAAGGCAACAAACTACATGCTGCATGGTTTCTACCAATTTTTTTTATATGATCTTTTTACAAATCAAAAATATTTTAAAATAGCAGTGGAGTGCCAGTGTGGTGCCACTTCACTTAAGTGAGACACACCACATGACGAGTTTCTTGACAAAACTGTAGCCAATCGTTATCCAAATTCATTTTTGCTTTCTCTTTGGTAGACATATTTTTGTTCTACGTTGTCAGCAATTCGTACGCGACGCTGAAAAAGAAGCAGAGGCTACAATAATTTTCATAAATATCAGTTTTACAATAAAACATTCAAAACTTTAGCTCGAAACACTACAAGCATCCAAACATTAACAATGCAATTTCCAAATTCCAGGAAACAAAACGACCGTCAAAAGAGATGCAAGTAACAATCGCGCGTCAACTCGGCCTCGAGCCGACGACAGTTGGCAACTTCTTCATGAACGCGCGTCGTCGGTCCATGGACAAATGGAAAGACGACGACGCACCGTGCGACTTACAACAACTAGACATGCACGACATGGAGAACGTACCGAGCCTGGACTCTGGAGATTCAGAAGACGAACATGACGATACCGACGATGTTCTCTTGTGACGTCATCTTGATGACAAGCAGCTGTTAGTGCTCTGAGGAACAATTGAGATGGCCGGCGGCTATGAACCCACGCTTAATGAGTATGTAAGGGGTAGTGATTAAGTTTTCGTTTGGGAGACGAGATAAGTGGTTGCAATTTGTTTTTCGGGTTGTTGTTTGATTTATATCAGGTTTTAGGTTCGGGTTTCGATTACAGATTTTAAATCATCTACTCCTGATAACTAATACAAGGCGTCCAGATAGTCAGATCAATCATCCAGATACCTACACTTAAAAACAGTTATGAAATGAAATGAAATGTATTTATTCGCTTGAAGTATGGTCAATTTTGAAAAACTTCTTATTTATTCTTCTTATCTTCTTCCGGATGAAGTCAGTCAATTATTGTTTATCTGGGTTGGCATCATCTTCAGCCTATCTTTTATTCGTATTAGCAGTAACAATAATTTAGTTTTTGCTAATAATGTCATACTATTTGAAACTGTCATTATATTTAAGTAAATAGAAACAAAGTTACTTTGGCTAAATAAGGTAGTACTTTTTAAACTTTCGCGATCAGTATAAATAAGGTAGGTATGAAGTTTTGGTTTTCGGGATTAGTTTTTTCAAACCTGCCTGTGTAATAAAATTTATTAAAAACTGCCATTGTAGGTTTAGATTCGACTCTACTTTAGGTGAATAGGAATAAAGTTTTGTCTCGTCTCCTAAAACTCTACTGCTTTCACCTTTAACTTTACTTGCAAATCGTTGTTTTTAATTGATTGCTATCGAAAACAATAGGCAAGTTTTTTTGAATATGCATTAGATTCTTCTGAATGCAAGTAATGATTTTTCATATAAGCTTGTGTTTATCTTAAAAAATCTTTACATCTTCATATCATTGCCAAAACTCTTGTTAGTTAGATATTGTTGTCAAAACGACATTTTAAAACTGTTACAATCTGAATATTCTCGTACATTAGTTTTTTGTCTCGATGTAGTTGCATTTGGGCTTTCAGCTCTCAGCAGTCATATTTTATAACCCTGAATAACTCATTGCTCGTTTAAGTCTAAAATATTGTTTGTTTTACAGCATTATGTATTTGTTTATCCAAGTTTTTTATATAGCTGATAAAATAGAATAAAAGGGTTCAAGCGTACCGGTCATCAGAAGTGTAAATTTGTAAGGAAGAACATTCTAGTGCTAAGATAAGTTATAACTAGTGTAT
This sequence comes from Thera obeliscata, assembly GCA_947578465.1. Classification (NCBI taxonomy): domain Eukaryota; kingdom Metazoa; phylum Arthropoda; class Insecta; order Lepidoptera; family Geometridae; genus Thera; species Thera obeliscata. The sequence continues at coordinate 24,645,782 of OX387918.1, read as the reverse complement.
CTATGATTCTTTGTGTTTTCATTACAGATCTTTTTAATTTGAAGACGAAAAGTATGTAATTATGAAGAACTTTTTAAACTTTCGCGATCATAATACGTACTGAATCTATTACAAGGGTATTTTTATTTTTTTTCCCGATGTTTCGTGTTTTAGCGTCGGGAAAAATAAAATTAGTTAATTACGCGATAAATACCCGTGTATATATATATTATATATGTATTAGATTCAGTATATATTAGTAGAGTTCTCAATTTACTACAGATTTTGACCTCGATAAAGAAACGCACTGTTTAATACCTGCAGTTTTTAGTTTTGAAACTACGAATAATGATAAAAAGTGCTTCGATATTTCCAAGGTCTGTTATGATGATTCAAGGAATCATTAATTTAATAATAAAAGTAACTGTAATGATCTCTTATGCAGACGTTGCTAGTCAAAGTGAATTTTAGTCATTTATCTTCGTAAGAACGGATACCTAAATAAGATACCCGAGGTTTATACCAATTTTTAGTCACTGAGAACTAACTGAACTATAATTAGACCCCGTGCAAGATAGCTTTGAGTGTGACGGATGGCGGAAAATGTAAAAAAACGCTTATTCCTTGCAGATAACCAGTGATCTGTGAAGACTTTTTTTCATGTGGAATAACTGTTTATTTCAAAGAAATTTATTTTCCTCTCAGATAACTGACCTGTGAAAAAGGAATACCTGCAAGTTCGATTTTTCCATTCATGTGTGTAATCGGAATATATATTTATATTTCATGTTGTTCATGTCTCTCGCTATCTGTCACGAGCAAAGTTATCTTACGCGGGCTCTAATCAATAAGAATAAGTCACCTTTTAAATATGGTCTAGTCATCTATGAATTTGCCAGAACCAATATTTTTATTGGAAGAGATTGAAAGAGTAACTTCACGTTGGTTTTGTCAACGTAAGTCTCTACCGTAATTTACCATTCCAAAATTTCCTCAAGTCAAAGAGGTATAATAAGGTATTTTTTATTTAAAATGATTAGTTTTATTTAGTCAGAATATAGTTTTGCAGTCGCTTAAGATACTCTATTGGTATTTAGTCAAACTGTAAATATTTTGGTGTAAAAACTGTTTGGAGTTAGTCGTTAGAAAATAATGGGTGTAAAGTTACGACAATATTGGATTGTAAGTAATATTGTAATGGTTCTTCGTTGCTTTAGATGGTATAGTGCACGATGCCATGATTCCATGAGGAAGTTTTTGGCTACCTGAGCGTGTTACAAAGACATTTGGTCGAAATACCAATAGGCATGAAGACAGTAATCAGGTATCGCCAAAATATTTATCTGATTGAATGAAAAAGGATTCAAAGATTTTGATATATGTATTTATTCTCTTATTAATGTCGAGATTAATAATTTATTTGTTAAAATAAATCTACAAAATAGAACAATCCGCCATGATGGCTCAAACACCGGTCAGAGCGAATTACGTCACGTTTTCGTAAACGTCATTCCGATTTAGTACAAAAGCACCAATGTTGATATGCTTAACCGTGACGTAATAACAGACGCCATGACACCAGCGAGCGTTTTGGCGTGAATTTGAAAATTTAAATTTAAATGTACTTTTATTGCACAAAAACCTTAATTTTCTACAGAAATATGATATATTTTATACATAATAGATACTTCTGAATATGATAGAAGAGATTTTGAAAATTAGTCGTCATGCCTATTGTATATTCACAACAACTGTCTTAAGCGGCCAGTAACTTGCTCGCGAATTGTAGTATGAATTTTAGGAAAGAGTTATTGAAATGACGATTGACGCTTCGACGCTCACTGTTCTAGTCTTGGACTAACGTTAATTTATCAATTTATACTGTTTGAAAATTGATGGGTGCAAGTATTTATTTAGTATTTCAAATTTATTCAGGATATAAAAAAACGCTTGAGTATCATCAATTTAGACACATTGCTTCGAATTTATGAGTTTTGTAGCAAAATATTCGATTAAATCGAATGGCATTTCTTTATTCCTGTTGAAGGTAAACTTTTGATGATTGTAAAATGCCTTCAGCATTTATAATATTTTGGATCATAGCCAAGTGATTTTTTTTTAATGTCAATGAAATTTTATTGCTTTTGCATATTTGGACGAATAATAATACTTTTAACAAATAATAGTATATTTTAACTATAAAAGTCGAAATTCTGTAAACAAATATGTTTTTGTGCTAAAGCTAAGCATATAAAATTATTCCAAAAACCGGAAATATTAACGTGTCTTTTTTAATGAAAAAAAGTGATGGCCCATCTTTTTATCTCTACTGTAAAAAAAAACATTACCTTATAGGGCACGCACACCAAGGACGTGCCCTATGTGGCAATACATAGCGTCCATCACTCTGATATATAAAGGTGTTTGTAATTGAAATGCAATGTATTACTTCCAAAAACCATCAAATAGCTTTTGTAAAAGTATTCTTCTCTAGTCAAGAGATTTCTCCATTCCACTATATCTGCATTAAGTATTTTATAAAATAAATGCAAGTTTATGGCGTGATATTACGTAAAATAACTAGATAAATGTTTGATAAGTACTGCTTAAAATAAGAAATCTTCTAGTCTGATGTGCAAAGTAAGTGTATTTAGACAGATTATCAATTTTCTATCACTCTTTGTGTAGGAATATTTTGAAAATAAATCTGAAAGGGATCTTTTTTTCAGCATGTTAGCTGAATCTGGTTTTTAAATATTCTTGTGAGAAGCCTAGTTGTTTACAGCGATGTGACTTATATATTCTAGTAGAAAACTTCCGAGTGGTTTTATAAAATTCTTAGGTAGATTTTCGTTCAATGTCTAAAAGAAAAGTCATTTATTACTCCTCTCTCTCTCTGCTTGTTATCAAAGCAAGAAGGAAACTTTAAGAACCTACTTCAAGTATTTAAGATTTAACTTTGATTGCTAAGTTCGTGGCGAAGTCTAAGTTTTCAATTACCCAAAATCACCATCAAACATTCAATTTTACGATATTAATCACCTTGAATCACCTTGCTTTTGAGCTGAATCTTGAATATCAAGGTAAAAATTTCAAACGAAAACTTTTCGTATTATCAAAATAAAAATAGCTTTTGTGTGTCTATTTATCATGAAAAAACATTCCAAGATATTTTTTTAAACCTTTGAAATACCTGGATTTTAAACAACGACTCTCTATTTTTATGGGTTTTCAAAGATTTGTACCAAAAGACATGTTATGATGATAGCTCTTAAGTTTTATTTAAGTAAAAAGTATATTTTATTTATTCTGTTGTAATTTATTTCATTTAAATCTAGTCTGTAATTTCATCTGTGTCACCAAAGAGTTTGTGCAATTTTTTTATCATAAGAATGTATCAATATTCATAAAATTCTATAAGAACTTAAGAATTATAAAATGTGGATTTTTGTTAAAAAATCGCGCACAATAAATTCAAATGTCTACGACTGAATAAAATTTTTTGGTTATTGGAATTCTTTTTATAGTTCAAAATTCAATTTTAGCTAAGTTATTTCTGCTGTACACATAAAAGAAGTATTTTTGTGTATGTATAGTAATATAGTGCGCTTTCTGATGTAAATAGATCGTGACTACTGTAAGATTAAACGTAAATTTTACAAAGATTTACTGGCTTTTTTATTTTGTTCTACCAGTGGACCGGTCACGTTGAAAACATCTTACCCTATGCTATCTTCCATCAAAACTCACTCAAAAAAAACGGTTGTCTGTAAAGTCGGTTTACTGACGATAGTTGAACGTGACAACGTCATAAGAAAATACACAGATGTCGAACGCTGCCGAATGCGGAGGCTGATTGTGCCTCTTTGTCGCTCGTTCCACGCTCTCGCTTGCACTATGGAACGCCTCAGAGCGAGGTAACGCTGCATGAGTCATGTTTTTTCGTGCGTGCAGCTGGCTGCATCGAATTACAAGACGTTGTCACGTCAAAAGGTTTAGAAAAATGTGATGACAAGCTAAGGTATGATAATTATGAAAACTAAAACGTTGTAAACTTATTGTAGGAACAGCTAATTACATTAACTGCACTAAAGGCTTGAACACACCGCCAGCGAACTAGTTCGCTAGCGATGGCGAACTAGCCCCCAAATAATTTAAAGTCTCCGAAATGTACATTGCCATCACAATGGCGCTTTTGGCGCTAGGTCTAGCGCAATTTCAAAGCATTTAACTGCTATTATTTTGTAGGCTAATCTTGGATTAACCTTGGATTTTAAATACGTGTCGCAGTTTGTAGTTCATATAAATTGCCAAGTTAAAAAAAAATTACATTTCTATTGAGTTTTAAAAAAAAAAAGATATTTATTGAGCACTGTGACATGCGCACCTATTTTATCGGACAACTTGTGTCTATTCAAAGTATCTAGAAGCATTTAAAGTGTCTAGGTTTATGACTACAATGCATAATTTAAAAAAAATAAAAATACATTAGTAAAAATAGCCAAACCCTGGAATGGACCTGGCAGCACTGGCCGCAATTTAGACTGTCAAGATATGAAAGATATTTAGCCCAATCAAAACACTTAACTACTGCTAGGCATGGGAAATAATTACCTGCAGTTAATCGGCTCATTTACAACCTTGAGCTTGTTCAGCTCAAACAACTCAGCGGCTCAAACATCATGTAGTTGTTGTAGAAGTGTGGAAGTGCGAGTGCAGAAGTTAAGCCGCTTACAGACCTTCTGGCTTCACTTCGGAATCATTCAGTTAATATAGTTACCTACTTTAATTTTTTTCACTGAAATACCTAACCTACCTACCAAAGTAGCAAGCAGCAAATAATCTGAATAAATAAAGTCTGTTTAAACTATTATCGCCACTGTTTGTTTTGAGACGTTATTTATTAAAATTAAACTGCTAGCTATGCTAAAGTATAAAATGCTATGATGTGCGGTTTTGGCCCTTACGTATTTATTGCAGAAGCAAATTTTCAACATAGTTTCTATTATTGGCTATGCATACCGTAAACCTTATATCTCTTTGTGCTTCTTCCAGAACGACTTCCAATTTGATCAGGGCGAGCAACGCCAGGCTCCATAGCTCGTCTTAATCTAGGTCTTTACCTATGAAATTGTACATTTGAATATTTTTTATGCCATTAAAATTAGATAGGCGTAAGGCTCCAAACCCCACAGCAAGCTCAGCCATATAATTAGTTGGTCTAACTCCATCACGGCTAAGCTTGCCGCGGGGTTCCAATTCTTCGGTCCAACTTTTTCACCACTTCTACTATCGTCTTCAATTCAAGGCCTGCGCACACCTATGTGCTCTTTACCGTCGTCAGTATTTTCGAAGCATTACAACCTTGGAATTTTCAAGTCAAGAGTGAACAAGTGAATAATAGCTAAGCGTGCTCCACCTTAGGCTGCATTTTCACTTTCCATCAGGTTTGATGGCAGTCAAACGTTTAGCTATCAACAATAAAAAAAAATACCTATATATGTCGCTGGCCATGGCGATCAGTGAAACGCTGTCAAATTTGAAAGCGATATTTGACATCGTTTCATTGATAGCCATTGCCAGTGACCTAGGTGTACACAGGCCTTCATATCGTTGTTGACAACGGTTGCCAGCCGACCACAAGGCTCGTTTTTCAACTCATAATTTGCAGATTTAAATTTAAGGCTTTGCATGGGTGCAAAATACAAAAGCACATTTTGCCCTCCTTTTTTCTACACTAAGCCTGTGCAAAGCTAAGGCGATTGGCTAGTTATGTACATGGAATACATAGTGAGATAACTGGCATGTCGTAGAACCTACATAAACCGTAAAACATTGTCAAGTGCACGAAAAGAGCCTCATTGAGGTGCGTTTATAATTCTTTCACCACATTACTTTTGAATGAACTTTTGTCACCATAGTATTAAGTATGTTAAGGCTGCAATGCTTTCTAAGTGAGAGCTGAAATAAAAAGTTTTGGTTTGATTCAATTTTGGTGTGAGCTACACTGAGCTGCACAAAACGTAGATAATAATGACTCCTTCTGTCTTCGACCATATCACTTTACCAAACTTTGACACAAGAGGTGGGCGTGGCTACGCCGCCGCCACGACCAAAGAAGTAGGAAATATAAAACTTGTTAAACCCATAGAGCAGCAGCATTGTTTTTGACAAAGTCAAACGGCTTCGTAGGTATTGCTTTTACCCAACATGCTGATGCAAACAGGAATGTTATGATATTGACCACTATGTGTGTGTATAAGTATTTTATGATTGCTCATCTGTATCCCCTATATCAAATAAATATAAAAATAGAACTAGTTTATTTTAATTATATGACAGCTGTCAGTTGAAAGCGATTCTATCTAGGACTGAAAAGTATTATTTTCAACCCACTCCTCAGGCAACTTCAGACCTTCTTTCTGAATATAAGTAATGAAAAATATAAAATAAAATGTCAGGAAATTAAAAACAAAAATAAAGTAGAAAATCACACGCAGTTATACATCACGCTCGCAGAATCCCAAGCATTCAGAAATAGTTTTCATCCAGCGATCCTCAAACATCTCACACCCAAGATTAAATGAAATGCGTGGAACAGACATGTTAACATACATAGCATAGGTACATAGCGGTGAAAATCATAACCTTTCCTTTTTTTATTTTCTTCGCCGCAGTCTATGTCTATATCTAGTCGAGTATAAATAGTATAAGGTCGGGCGCGATATAGATTAGATAGGTCAGAAAACGTCGAATACAACAATTCAAATTCAATCAGTTTTAAATTTCTAATCCGCACAAGATTTTCGCCGAACACATTTTGTGCTAGACCTAAATGGTAAGAAAGTTGACAGACTGAACAGTATCCTTGGTTCATTAGAATTTTTCTATCAAACGTTTTCTGATGTACTTACTTAAGTACCTACCTATTAAACACCCGGCCTTATACTATTGAATTAGAGCACGGGTAGTCTAGTTTAGAGGGTAGCGAGCAATCCAATCCAAAGATTGACTGGACTCTCAGCTCAGTTGGCAGTAGCTCTGCCTTCTGCGCCGTAGGTCGTGGGTTCAATTCCCACCGAGAACAAATATTTCTTTGGTGAATGCAGATGTTTGTTCTCTGTCTGAGTGTTATATTGTATTCTAACTATGTGTTAACAAAATGACGTGCAGTAAAATGTATCTACTATAGGAATGAGATAGTTGATTGTAATACATCAACTATCTGATTCCTATAGTACAAGACAAGCTCGGGGATAGATAGTGTTTTGTGGATTGTCTACATTATTAATTTATTTTATAAAGATCGTGGGTTAAAATTTGGTCGTGCACCACCAATGTATACTATTCTGTCAGTTCATCACCTATCTTATTATATAAATAGATATACTGTAGCTGTAGGTTTATCGACAAGATAAACCTAGCTCTAAGACTTCTCAAAGTGATCATTGATATTATGTAATTTTAAAGGTACAATGAATAAAATTAAACATTTTTACTTTACTTTGACTTTCACTTTGAATACTGCTACTCCATTGTAATCTCCATTTGATAACTCTTTGAATTACTCGAAATCAATTGTCAATTTGAAAAAACGTCAAAACTATAGCGCTTGCAAAACAGGAAAGTATTAAAAACCGGATTATCTCCGGCTTCCGGCCAAACACCGTTTCCAGGTTTGGTCAACGTAATATTTTTTCATATAGTAGAATTTTAACAAGAAAACAATATTCTAAGATACCTACAAAATCAACTATTAAAAAATTGTACGAAATAGGAATTAGTATCTAGTGAAGTTTAATATTACTTACTTTATTATTGAGTAGTTTATTGTTGAGTAGATTAGTAGTAATAGTGGAGCTTTTTGTGAAGTGCTCATCCAGGGAAGTACTACCACCATACCTGTTTCTGCCGTGAAGCAGCATTGCTGTGTTTCTGTTTGAAGGGTGTGGGTGCCGGTGAAATTACTGGCACTTGAGGCTGAACATCTGTACGCGTGAAGCTGATGGACGCAGGGCAGTGCATCGTAGGGCAAATTCCTGGCGTGTGTGACTTACGAGGCAATGCTTTGTTACAGGCTATAGGTACCACTTTTACCACTTACAGGCCTATACCCGAGTGGGATCCTAGCTAAAGAAAAATAAGAACACAAATGAACAAAAAGTAAAACTGAAAAAAACTAATAAAAATAAATCTAACATCAAAATATATGTATTAAAAATAAAGTTTAAAATTAAATTTAAACAAAATAATGACTATAATGTATGAATGTAAATAATAATGATGATATAATAATAATCGAAATAATAAGTAATAATATGCATGAAATGTAACTTAATGTAGTTATGGAATGGGCTTTTTTAATTATTTTTTTTTATAGTTACCACTTAACATCAGGTGGACCATATGCTTGTTCCATCAGCTAGATGTATTAAAAAAAAGACGCAGTGCAATAATAGAAAAACAAAGTATTGGTTTTATTATGTTTTATCGGTTTTTAGCTATGTATGCTTTTAGACAAAAAAAAACAATTTATAAAAATAATGCATCTTTTTAGTAATGTTTCAATTACCTGGACATATTAGGGCTAAGAATAAAGTGATGGTGAACTGAACGCGCGAACCTTGTGCAAACAACACCCACACCATTGCCTCCATATTGCCACTGTTATGACTTTTGAGGAACAAGATTTAGCGCAGTTTCAAGACAGTATCTAACACTAATACTAGCTCGCTGCGTACAATGACAGTTCGCGGCGCTGTGTGGGGATGAATGCAAAACCCTACGCTTGAAACTGATCGCCATCGCCATCGCAGTTCGAAACTGTTCGCCGCAATCTTTTCTAAGCTTAATTCATTCACCCGCTAGTCCGGGGTACCTAGGTAGTTTTTGTTCACGGGGATTAAAAACAAAACAATATTTTTGAGGCTCAATCAGTAAGATTTATGTTTCTGATACTAAGGAAAATCGGAATACGTAAAACTTCCCTCACTGTATAGGCATACGCCTATCTATCATTGCGTCCTGAAGTGAGGGTAGTTATTATACCTCCACCTCTCAACGACGATAGCACTCATGTCAATGCTCCATCCAGTCTGCCCACGACCACAGTTATTACAACATAGCCGAAGCGTCGGGGAAAATTATACACGGTAAACACCCATCATCATCATTATCATCATCATCAACCTATATTAGTCCACTGCTGGACGTAGGTCTCTCGCAAGACGCGCCACTGAGCCCGGTCTTCGGCTTTTCTTCTCCAGTGCTTGCCAGCTACATTTCGCAGATCGTCGCCCCACCTTGCCGGAGGGCGTCCTACACTACGCTTGCCTAAACGCGGTAAAAATACCCGTGTAACAGTTTAATGTGTGTTATGATCGCAAAAGTTTAAAAGAGTACTATTGATAAATTTTGCTTAGCTGTCCGGCTTTTCGCAAAACCGGAAAACCGGGTTTGCACGCCCTAGTCAGGACGTAATGTCAGATGGGAAACTGATGGGTGGCTGAACTAATTGATGCCCGCGACTTCATCGACTGTCTCCACGGGTGGTGATTATACACTTCCTTGTTTCGATATTATATTTATGCATTCCATCTCTTATAAAAAAGTCCCCAAATATTATAAATACATTCACTTGTTCTGTTTTTTCTCCATCAATCAAAATATTACACGCTGTTAAACATTCATATCGAATACCATAAACTTAGCCTTATGATTGTATTTGTTTTTGTATTTATTGATTTACTTTGATTATGACGGTTCATTCTAGATATGTAAATGCCCTTATTTTATTGATATTTGATCTTATTCTAAGCTTCTCTCCATCCAAAATTTGATGGGAAAATACTGATTTGCAGCGATATAACCGCCCATTATGCATTACTATATTTTTAAATAGTTTCAAATAAGATTCTATCCTATTATTATCTTACACAACATCTTTTTTTGCTTTTAACGTAGTTAAACAAATATTTTTAGAAGTAATATATTTTTTTTCTATATATAAAATTAATATATATAAAACTAATAGGAAAAACAATTTTCAGAGTTCAATAATATTAGAACGAATCCTCAATAGTTCTCTTTTTCCAAATTTTAGACTCTACGGGTCGTTTTCACCGATGACTAATCAGTAGATCAAATATTTGACGATTGTTTAATACACAAAATTAAGAAAAATTAAGTAGGGGGTAGTAAAACATTAAATAGGGGATGCTTTGTCTGTCACGATCTGGGAACTTTCGTTTTTATTAGTAGTGATCGCAGCGTGCAACTGTCAAAAGACGCGGCAGTGTGTGCGGATGTATACAATTCCCTATGTTGAAACTGAACGGTTCGCCACCGCGCCCGCCAGCGAACTAGGTGTGTTCGAGCCTTAGTAGTATCTCAACTGTCAAAAGACAATCTATTTCTATCCCAAATTCCTTCTCGATCGCCTTAGCTCTAATATTGGTCAAACTAAAAAAAACAACATCATGTCAAAAAACTAAAAGAAACAACGATGATTTTTACACATCAAAAAGTTTTATACTGTATGGAGTTTTTAATTTACCAAAAGATATATGTATAGCTGTTTATTAAAGGATCTGTAAATTGTAAGAGCCTTACTAAATTGTTTTTTTTTTATTTGAAGCGCCATCTGTCTATTGTCGATAGTAACTCAAAGTATCACATAAGTAAAAACCACCCGTAATGCAAACCAATGTTTGCTTAGTTCACCATAAAAAGGAAAAATATAGTTTAAATCAAATAATTTCCGCTAGATGGCAAATTATTGGTAAAGCGCCATCTCTGAGACGAAAACCACTTTTAAAGTCACTAAAAACTAAAATATGTACACTCTAAGGCAACTTTATTCTTGGCAAAGGCCAGGTATACTTTACCTTACAATTGATACTTTTCAGAACTGAAAGGTTCTGAAAAAATCAAGGCATTGTGAAAATAGAAACGAATGAAAAATATGTCCCTTTATATTTTTATTATGTACCTCGCAAAAAACTTTTGTTTGTTATATGAAAAACAAAGTCAAAAGAAAATATTTAAAGAAAAGCTACTGACCGGAAGATGAAAGAAACGCCAAAATTGAAAAGACATTGTCAATGACAAACCAGGGTCTTACAGAATGCATCGATGCCTACCTAACACAACCTTCGCAGAGGCTCTCACTAAGTTACGTGTTCTGTATTTATTTACAAAACGCCGTTGGCAAAAGGCCCTTGTAAAGTAACAGATGCCCCAGGCTATATTCATGCCTTTCTGAAAGACAAAAGGCTTTGAAAATCTTTTAAAGCAGTGAAAAATACACAAAAGGTCACTGGAGCTTTAGGGGAAGGAGATAGAAAGATGGAAAAGGTGCTTGGTGTGAGAAAGACGGGTATATGAAAATCAATTTATTAGTTAGTGACGTCACGGCAAAGACATGCGCAGTGAGAGTTCTCCCGGGATGGGGTTGCTGTATGTTGGGGAAAAAAAGGGAAATTCAGGAAAATGTTAATACCCCACCTTTTATTTTATGAGGCATTTGACAGTTTGCATCTGACGTTTTTAAATACTATCCGAACCTTTTTCAGTAAGTTCTATAGGAATCCGTCTACCATTGTTCTACTCTCCCTTTTTCTGTTCATTTCCATGCAGTGATTTTTACCCATTACAGCTTTAATTCTATAGTTTTGTTGATATGAACAATATAAATTATGCATTTGGTCAATATTACTGTGAAAACGAGTTTTGTGAGATTTTATGTGAGTTGTTATGTTTCAGACGGGATCCATTTATACAGCCTGAAGGCCTTTACAGTTACATAAACAACTACATTCAATTAAGAACAGACTAAACATCAAACGTTGAATAAACAACAACAATGTTGGCGTATAATTCGGTTAAATTAGTACTTCGTCTGGCAACACCGGCGTCATCTGGGCGGTCTGCCCGAAATAGTCGAGGGGGGGAGTTAGTTGCCGCGCCGCCGGTGGCGTGCACACTCGCGTCATGGCGTCCGTGGCCGCGTGGCTCCCCTTCGCCAGGGCTGCCGCCATCGGATGGGTGCCCATCGCCACGCACCCACTCCCTCCGCCCCCCGTACCCAAAGACCGTCGCCGCGCGGAAGACGAGAAACTGCTCATCAACGTCTCCGGGCGACGCTTCGAGACATGGCGCAACACCCTAGAAAAATACCCCGACTCACTCCTCGGTTCCACAGAACGAGAGTTCTTCTACGACGAGGAAAGTAGGGAGTACTTCTTCGATCGAGACCCTGATATATTCAGGCACATCCTCAACTACTACAGAACGGGAAAGTTGCATTATCCAAAACATGAGTGCTTGACTGGTTACGATGAGGAGTTGGCATTCTTCGGGATCCTACCGGATGTTATCGGCGATTGTTGTTATGAGGACTATAGAGATAGGAAGCGGGAGAATGCCGAACGGCTTATGGATGATAAACTAAGTGAAGCGGGCGACCAAAGTCTGCCGCAGCTCACGGATTTGCGACAAAAGATGTGGAGGGCGTTCGAAAACCCTCACACATCGACTGCCGCGTTAGTGTTTTACTATGTAACTGGATTTTTCATTGCTGTGTCTGTGATGGCCAACGTAGTCGAGACTGTTCCTTGTGGCCACAGACCAGGCAAGGCTGGGACATTGCCTTGCGGAGAGAGATACAAGATCGTGTTCTTTTGCCTGGACACAGCTTGTGTGATGATCTTCACGGCGGAGTATCTGTTGCGGCTGTTTGCCGCACCTGACAGGTGCAAGTTTGTGCGTTCCGTAATGAGTATCATCGACGTAGTGGCGATATTACCGTACTATATCGGATTAGGCATCACTGATAACGATGATGTATCAGGAGCCTTCGTCACCCTGAGAGTGTTCAGAGTGTTCCGAATCTTCAAGTTCTCTAGGCACTCCCAAGGGTTAAGAATCCTGGGGTACACGCTGAAGTCCTGTGCCAGCGAGCTTGGATTTCTGGTCTTCTCATTGGCGATGGCTATTATCATCTTCGCTACAGTGATGTTCTACGCAGAGAAGAACGAGACAGATACTAACTTCACGTCCATTCCTGCCGCCTTTTGGTACACCATCGTGACGATGACCACTCTCGGGTAAGCCGTAGTGTAACAGTCACTGTCCACCGAAGCTTCGTGCATAGTGCATCAAAATCTAGCGTGTAGCCTCTATAAAGCAACTGTTCCCACTTCGTCTGAAGCGGGGACATTTATGGAGACTGCACGCTACGTTTTGAAACGTCTATGCAGGTGTGCTTCAGTTGACAATGACCTTAGTTTTAAGACTAGCTTAGTTCAAAATATCCTAGCAGCGTGTGAGCTTCTCGCTCTCACCTGACACCTGTCGCCGCCGTTAAGCAAGCGCGGGAAAATAACTGTCATGGCGGCCGTAAATGGTTTAAAGGTTGAATCATTAATGATATGAAACGCGGTTTTAATTATTCTGTTTTTCCATTTGTGAAATGGTTACTGCCATCTCGTAAACCATTTTGAGTGGCGTTGTGTCCGTTTCAGTGTTTATAGCTCTACCATGTGAATGGTAATGTTTACATGAAGAGTTTTATTCAATTTCCAGCGTACGCGCATTACCTAGTGTTTTATTACTGTTCAAACGTGTTTAGAATTAGATAAAAAAAAATTCTAAGCAATATCTAATATTTGATGGGCGGTTATCAATGTAGCCACAGCTGATACAGGGTTCAATCTCCAACTTAACGCTATACTTTTATTGCAGCAACCTGATGACATTTTTCGAGTGCGAGACATATCGCACTAATATTTACTCAATAACGTTTGTTACTCAATAACGGCTGAACGGATCTGGATGAAATTTGGCACAAAGATAAATTATAGTCTGGAATAGTATAGGATACTTTTTATCCCGAAAAAGTTACGGAATGGGGCGAGCAAAGCCGCGGGCGGCCGTTTTTTTTTTTTTTTACATTTCGCCTGGGCCTGTCACAAGATACGCAGGTTTTTTTTAAGGCCGTTAGTCAAATGGGCTTGCGGCCCACCTGATGGTAAGTGGTCACTGTCGCCCATGGATACCAACAACACCAAGGGTGCTGTCGTTGCATTACCTACCCTGAAGGTAATAAAAATGTTGCTATCACTATGTTGTGTTTGTGATCAGCAGGGCTACCACGAGCTCCATATGGCTATGGCTGTCAAATTGTGTATGACCCACACATTCATTTTCTTCTTGGGTTTGAATGTGTTGACACAATTTTGACAGCCATAACCATAACCATATGAAGCTCATGGTAGGCCAGCAGAAAGTAAAATAATTAACATTACTTCAAAGATACTACTGAAATCTACATTTAGATAGCTACAGATCTCAATATTTATAACTTTGACTGGATCAAAGGATACACGAGTAAGAGGGAGACAGTTGCATTTGAAACCTACGTCCTAACATCTGACTATTGATTAGTAGTTTCAGCAGTATGCCCACTAGAGCATAGAAGGACGACTAGAATTAGACTATGTTAACCGACTATTGCTACTACGTTATAAGGCCGCCCTTAGGCCTCCGTCCTCGCTTAACCACTGCCAGTGCCAGGGCTGATAGCTTAACATGATCTTTCAAGAACAAAATGCAGTCTCACAAAGCTGTCACACAAATGATGACTGGACAATATGAACCATGATCTTCTTTTTGTCAGAGCGGTTGTGGTCGTCATGACTATGACTTTAAATTTTATGATTTTGATACTTTGTTACACCATGATATTGATACTTTTAGAATATAAAAATATTCCCAGATTTTTATTATGTCTCAAAAGTTAAAGCCGAGCGGGATTTGAACCCGCGACCTTCGCATGCGACTTTGCGTTTCAGATCGGTTTTGGATTTTGTGATTTCCTGTAGTAAACACTATAAAATCAATAAAAAAACATTTACAAATTTATTTATAAGTCTACGTCTTTTTTGTATTGAAAAAGCTAAGACAGTTTTGTTATGTTATAATATAAAAGATAAATTGTTCTCGCGACTCAATTTCTAGGCATGATTTATAATAAAAGTTATCATAGAGTCAAATTTATCTTATTCAATTTTTAACCCAAATAATTATTTTGCCAAATGCTTTCACAGTAATATTCATGTTTTGCATAACAATACCTACATATTTATATCAGTTTGGTTTCCGTAACCTTTCAGATGCTTGCTTAAAACCAATTTAAAATCTTTTACCGCACTAGTTTTATAGAGCTAGAGACAAGGCAAGAGAAAGAGAGAGAGAAACAAGTTTAACTTTAATATAGGTACTTTTGGCATACCTAACCTCAAATATACTATTTCCTCCAAGTCTATAAAAGTCGTGTCCCAGAAAGGAAATTTCATCCCCGCATAAGATTGTAAGGAGGTTTTCTTACCCTATAAAAACAAGCTATAAATATGAACGTGAATAACTGAACTTTCCGTTCTAAGAATATTTTGAAAGCCAGTATTATTTTTATTATCACTTTACTATACTACGAGTATTACTAGCAGTTGTTAACCGAGCTTCGCCACCTGCTGGATATGTTTGCAGTTAGTTGCTCACAATCGTCAATAGATGGCAGGAGCAGTCACATATTCAGTTTATGTTTAATTATTGAACTCGAAGTGAAATAATCATTTTCTTAAAATAAAACCTAGCTAGATCGATTTATCGCCCCCGAAAACCCCTGTATACAAAATTTTGTGAAAATCGTTGGCGCAATTTCCGAGATCCTAAATATATATATATATATATACAAGATTTTCTCGTTTAAAGGTATAAGATATACTATAAAAACTACCTACTATGCATATTATACTGTTACGTTTTATTTTGTAGACTAAAGTACAGAGTGCTGTTCACTTATATCATAATAAAAACAATAATTTTAGATAAATATGACTATCCTAGTATCCTTAGTATTATAAAAATAAATCATGTTAACTTATATAAAAAAACGTTAAGAAAATGTATATAAAAATGTTAATTTAAGTTCAGTTAATAATAATAATAAATAATAATGACTATCCAACTAGGTCTTATTAGTTTGACTTACATAGATAATAAATTTTGTTTACAACAGAATATATATTATTTACAAAAACTATTAGTATAAAACTATAAGAACTCCTGTGTAACTCCTTACTTTACTATACAAGCTAGCTTTTCATTCTTAATAATTCCATCCAGTTAAAAGATTTTTTGTGTTAGTTACCATACTTGTTTTTATAAATACATAATGTACGAGTATCATATAAAGATTAGCCATAATGTATGAGCAAAAAGCGGGCTTAAATTTCTAGATTATCTAGCCCCAAATTAAGCAGAGCTTTTACTATGAGACCAATATGGCTAAATAATACTTAAATACATATTATACATTCTAGAATACAATATAACACCCAGACAGAAAACAAACATCTGCGTTCACCACACAAATATTTGTTCTCGGTGGGGGATCAAATCCACGATATCCAGCTCAGAAGGCAGAGCTAGACTAACCCCAACCAACTGTAGGCCTGTCTGTCTCTGTCTCTGGTTCTGGTTTTGAGTCTGTGTGAGTGCTCACCAGTGCATTATACTGTGTGTGTGACGTTTTGACGTAGGATTTATTTAGTCAACACTCACACAGACTCAAAACCAGACCCAACCAACTGAGCTATGAGAGCTGTCATGATGATAAGAGCACTGGTGGTCCAGTGGTAGTGACTCCGCCTTCCGATCTGAAGGTCGTGGGTTCAAATCCACTCTTGTACCAATGAGTTTTTCTATGCCAGTACTCTCAGAACGGTGAAGGAAAACATCTAGAGGAAACCGGCGTGTTGTAGAACCTAAAAAAGTTCGAGCAACACGTGTCAAGGGTCACGCAAAAAGAGCCCACCAGCGGCCTACTTGCGGCACCTGCCCGCACATCAAGTGCGCATGATAAACTTGCCGAAACTTGCTGTCATGGTGATGCGGATGACGGTGTGGTACGCTTACCTAGTAGATACCTATGCTAAACATCCGTTGAAAATCGCACAAATAAGCCTATTCACACGTCTCACACCCACTTACACCTCACCTTGCCATGCCTGCTCTCACCAGCTCTACATACTACGCTCATGCCGATTCATAAATCAGAAGATAATTGGCTGTAATGCTTTGAGTATTACACACGTAGCCTAACAAATTGAAATACTCTCACGTACTCCACTGTAAAGATATATCTTCTCATATATCTTGATACTTGAGAAATGTAGCACGGCATTCAAATGGCAAAAAAAAATGTGGGCTAGTCAGCTCTCACTTACAGCCATATTAATAAACGCAATTTAAAATTAGTCATTTTCAAAAGTTAGCCCTGTCACTTTTTGTGTCATCATTACCCAGTGGTAAGAGATGGCAATAGTTTAAGCCCAGCTTATCTTTTGACATATTTTTATAAGTAAGGTCATGAGTGTATAGTATTGTTTTAGTTTATACGGTCAATTGCTTATTTTTACTTGGCCAGCCAGAATAAGCCTCTTATTAGAAATCTTGTCGCTTTAATGATTTTGACTCACGCACGACGCCTTAGTAGACTGATTTAGATAGAAAGGAGAAAAAATATGTTAGTTAGCTCTTTTTAATCCTGGAATCCTAGGAGAAAGATCCCGAGTGACGATGATCATGTCTGGACCGCAACAAATGGCAAACCCTGGAGGAGGCTTTTGTCCAAAGCCAACACGACATAGGTACCGCCACGCCGGGGTCATATAAGGACACACTTTTGCTTAGTAATACAGGAAGTTTGAAAAAAAACAGCAATACTGTTTTTTTAAGGTCGGTGAAATAAAAATTATACCTCTCTCTAGCCGCAAACCTTTTCTTAAAGAAAACTCTACACAGGGTTAAGCTCGCCCTTGTTCATGTCCTCTATTTCTGTTCTTTTCCTATGTTTTGTATTGTGTGCAATAAAGAATTAAGAATTATACATATTCAAATTTATATTTTATTAAACCTGGGAACAAAACAAAATCAAAACACAAGCGTACAAGCAACTCCAAATCAAATCTTACGTTTGTTGCCTCAGCGTAGTCTCTCTGTCCCCAAAAAAATCTTTCAAAGTCGTCCACATCGTAAATAAAGATATACAGAAGATAAATTCTAAGCCAGTCACTACATACATTAGCCAATAAGTTGCGAGAATGCTATTAGTCATTTGTTAGGAAAAGGAAACGCCTCCAACGCAATGTGTTATTCAGAAAAAAACAAAAATGTGTATGTATACACTAATTAGCCCTGACCTTGATCAAGTATAGATCAATCAACAAGCGTATTGACCGCCGATTGAAAGTAAACACTCGTACGATGAACTGTTTAGAGAACTTTGATCTTGAAAACCACCATGTGAATTCCTTCTAGAATTTTTTTAAGGGAAAGTGGTATAGAAAAGCTTATTCTAAATAGTGTAACAATGTAAGCTAGTATCTAGTTTTGAGCTAGAAATTTCGCTCGTAACAGATCTCAAGCAAACGTATTTGGTCTTTGCAGAAAATGGAAAGATGCCATTAATGAAGAAGAAAAAGAGATAGCTACGGCAAGTTTTATTTTTATTTTTTATAACTGATAGCTAAGCATTTGGCTGCCATCACACCTGATGGAAAGTGAGGATGCAGCCTAAGATGGAGCATGCTTAGCCATAATCCACCTGTTCACTCTTGTCTTGAAAAATTCTTCTTGTGTTTATCATGCGCACTTGATGTGCGGGCAGGTTTTTCCGCAAGTAGGCCGCTGGTGGGCCCTTTTTGCGTGACCCTTGACACGTGTTGCTCGAACTTTTTTAGGTTCTACAACACACCGGTTTTTTCACGATGTTTTCCTTCACCGTTTTGAGAGTACTGGCATAGTGCACATACATTATTCGACAGAAAAACTCATTGGTACACGAGTGGATTTGAACCCACGACCTTCGGATCGGAAGGTGGGGCCACTACCACTAGACCACCAGTGCTCTCAAGAGATAGCAACAGACTTATCAGTCTGTTGAGCTAAATGACTGTTATATATAGTCTTTAGATTCATAGTCCCCGTCAAAGTAGAACTTTTTTTAGATCTAAGTAAGATCTTAGAACCAAGTACCAACTCTCAGGATTCTTTAAGTTTGGTTCGTGGTTGCCATTCAATAACTTGACATAAAAAAAAATCAACCCCTTTCATTTAACGTTCAATTTTGACCGTCAGGATTTACTTTTAACCGCTTCAACTCCAAATATGTATTCATCATTTTAAACTTTAAGACCTCACCATGTAACATAATAATTGCAATAAATAATATGAGTATGAGTATTCAGCTTTCGTAGAAGCTCATTTTTAAATAGCTTTGGCATATGGGTCATAATGGTTCCATCAACCTAAGAAACTTGGTAAGGCAACACAGTACCTTGAAACACCATCAGGAACTTAGACAGTTCGTAATCCCGATTGACTAACGATGGAGATGCTCGTAGCGGTGATGTGTCGGAAAGTTGAGGCCCTACGAAACTTCTACGAAGGTTCTACGAAACCTCTACGCAGCCTCTACGAAGACTATACGACATTTTTTACTTTATACCTAGTTGCTTGGATAATAGGATAGTTCTAACCAGCTATTATTGTTATTGAAATCGATGCGTGTGGTTTTGAGCTTTATTTCACCGATAATTTTTGTTGAATAGGTAGACGTTTTTATGTTCAATTTTAGGTGTAATATTTCTGGTGAATTTATCATACTGTCGCCATCTTGGCTGAAGTTGCAAAAATAGATGCTAAAGAATGATAAGTCACGGAACCTATTGACTGGGGTGTAATATTGGTACAAAATATTAAAAAAAGATGAATATATTCAATGGAGCCGGCAGCACGCACGAAAACACATGACTCATGCGGCGTTATCTCGCTCTGAGGCGTTCTATTTAAGTGCAAGCGAGAGCGCGGAACGAGCGACAAAGAGGCACAATCGGCCTCCGCGTTTGGCAGCGTTCGACATCTGTCTCTCTCCTACTTGAGTGAGCGATGCATCCGCGTGGACAGCTGTATGACGTTGTCACGTTCAACTATCGTCAGCAAACTGACTTTACAGACAGCCGATTTTTTTTTATAAACTTTGCTAACCAATATGGAAATATCTTCACGTGAACGAAGTTGCATGGAGTTCCACTGGTTTATTTATAAAAGAAATGCTTATGCAGTTAAATATTCAACGCCTTATCGAATATCTATTGATACGAGTATAATGCTAATAAGCTGGTTCATCTTGTTGCCTTTGCCAAAAGACATACAACAACAACATGAACAAGCAAAAATAACGTATTATATTTAAAATATGATTTATGTATTAACGGAACGCATTATGTGAAACTGTTGTATAAATGAGCGGAAACACTTTTACATTAACTGACTCTTCAATCTAGATAGATAGATTACTTTTTATTCGGCTCAAAAACACAAAAGTATAGCACAATTTATCAAGTGAACAAAACAACTAAAAAGAAGAAGAACTACACATAAGAAATCAAAAAGAAAACAAATTGAATGTTATTGTGTGGATTGTCCACGAAAAATATATTTAATTTATTACCATCATGAGATTGCTGTCAAACGTCAGCCTATAAAGGCCTCTGCACATTATAGGCCTGCGCACACTTAGTTCGCTGGCGGTAGCGATCAGTGAAACGCTGTCAAATATCGCTGTCAAATCTCAAATCTGACAGCGATATTTGACAGCGTTTCACTGATCGCTACCGCCAGCGAACTAGGTGTGCGCAGGTCTTAACCTAGGCGATGGCGATGGCGATGGCGATCAGCTGAAACGCTGTCAAAAATCACTGTCTTGTTTAAGCGGATCGCCATAGCCATCGCCAAGATTTGCGCAGGCCTAAAATTGAAAAAAATACGTTGATTACTGGTGGATGAGTAAATAATAGACCAGAGTCATAAAAATAATTGAGCGATGTTATGATCTTTCTGTTTAAACACCAACGTAAACCAAAGGTTTCAAAGTGGTACTTCTGAATAAAAATGATTTTTAGTTTTGATCACCTTGGGTATGTAAACAAAGAGCAAAAAAGATTATAATTTGTATATTTATTTATCTTAAACAAATAACATGTAACTAGTAAATAGCATGTATCAGTAATAACATGTAATAGTTCTAGGTACAACCTTAGAACTATAAAACCTGCATGCATAAAATCATGCTTCATTCCCATAGGGCCATGGGGGTAGGCAGAGATTATGAATTTCCAATTTATACGATCCTGTTATAACTCTTTCGCTTCATTCACTTTCATAACATTCTTCACACACACTATTAAAATTCAAATTTTTACAACTGTTACAAAATCAATTCTCATAACCCATAAAACCATTTTTCACAACCTTGTTAACATTAGTGTTAAAGTTATGACCCGACTAACAAATAGGTCAATGTCTTGTTTAGCGTCATGGAGACCAAGGTTCGATTCCTGTCCCACCACTTTATTTTTAGTGACATTTCATAATCGAAGACAATTTTATCGATATCGTTAACTTGCGAGTTGGGAGTGTCTCAATTTTATGAGCTAGATACAATGTTTATCGGTTTACCGATTAATGAATTAACGAGTCATATTATGGTCACGAGTATGGTCAACCTTTGTTGGCTGAATTTAAGGGCTATATTGGCTTATCAATTTTATAGACTGAACTCACATCGTAATTGGTAGTTGCTCTGTCTTCTTGGTTTTTTGAAACTGGTGCCTTTCACGTTAAGCTTAGTCTATCCTTATATTCTGGGACTACACAACACAGTGATTGTCCATCAATTTAGAGTTATTTATCTTCAATTCTGCATTATTCTGTAACATATTATTAAAACCCCCATAAATTACCACTAGTGAAGATGTTCCCATAAATAGGAATATGAGTAAAAGTTGAAATAAGTTTTCTAATGCTCAAACTATAAAAAAAACTGGCCAAGTGTGAGTCAGAGTCGTGCACGAAGGGTTCCGTACCATTATCTATAAAAACTGAAAAAATGATGATTGTGTATGCGGCCTGACATATTTATTTTTGTTTCATTTGATGATTTATTCATAAAAAAAATATATAACTTAATATTCTATAAATATTTCAAGCGTCTACCTGTTGCCGTTATCAATATCGAGCAAAAAACACGCTTTTTGTGTTTTGAGAAGCCCCCTTATATATTTGTTTTTTTTTTGTATTTGTTGTTATAGCGGCAACAGAAAAACATCATCTATGAAAATTTCCAACTAACAGATGGACGATGGATGGTGTCAGATAGACTGACAGACGGGCAGCGGAAACAGTAAAAGGGTCTTGTTTTTTTCCCCTTTGGGTACGGAACCCTAAAAACGGGCATTTATTTCTCTTCCAGGGTCACTACCGCCATCAAAACGAAACTGCAATATATCTCCGTCAGATGTCGCGCGTGCTCGCTATAATTGCCATCCAGATTTCGTAAATGGTTCAGCGTGGTTTTGTAAAAGGTTGTATTCTTTGTTACTTTTGTGAGATAAAATCACTGTTGTGTGGTTTTGTATTTTGCCTGTTTTTTCGGGAATTGAATGCTTTAGTTTTTAGGGGTAACAGTTTTTTTTGGGAGTTGAATGCTTTATTGTCTTCGCATATTAGGGTCTGTAAAACCCCGTTGTAGTGTAACAAGTTTTTAGGCGTAGTGGGGTCTGTTAAACCCCAGAGTTTTATCCCGCGTTGCTATCCAGGGCTCTTTTGGTTCATTTACTAATTTTTGGGATTAAATTCCATGCTTTTCTTAGTATTTCATTATATAGGGTGACTTCAAGTGTCAATACACTCCATATTTTGTTTTTCCTCTTAAATTATTAATGGCCTGCGCATCACATATCTTAAAAAAACTCTCGTACTTAAAAAAAACGTGAAACGCTTTATTTAAATAATGTAATATACTTGCAATACCTACAGGAGTGAAAATGTTGGCAGAAGTAATTTTAAGGGTAAGTAGACCAGGGGGCTAATTCTCGGGCCGATCTCGATCATTTTTAATTTTATTGCTTGTTTTCGAAGAGATAATGGATGATTTCCTTTAGTAATTCATCAACGACCTCATCGTAAAAGCCTCGACAGCTACGATATACGGAAAACGTAGAAAAAGTGCGGGTTTGTGAAAAGAAGCAATAAAATAAAATTGCAAAATGATCGAGATGGCCTGAGAATTAGCCCTCAGATCGGCTGATAACCAGTGACTTATTGGTCTCAAACATTGCCATCTAGCGATCTAATTTGACTACCTCAAAGGTATCGTTATTTTTGCAATGACTACCACTATTAAAAGTACCAAGTCCTATATGCCTGTGGTCTACCATGTGTTTTTCCAGACAAATCCCACTGCCACCTTCCAATCCCACCGTAATTACACCAGCACCTTTCAAAACTGAGCACATCATTACTCATCGCGGGTTGTCGGCAGAAATAGATCCGGTGATAGAAATAGCCAGTTGAATGTAATTACTTAATCCAGCCGACTATACTCGTGCAGACGTGTTTACTAAGTAACGGCTGAGCTAACCCTCGGGGCAGTCTACTTAAGCTTCTGATTTAGTTATGTGCTGGCTAGGTTACTCACTTCTCGATGATGGCTTGTTTACTATAGGCTAGTTGATAGGATAGCTACTAAACATCCTGTGAGGTAAAATGAGACAGTCCGCTTTACTGATTTAGCAATGTGCTTGTTAGGTTTCCCTTTTGGAGTGAGAGGCGTGATACGCGAGGACTACGCGGAGAGCGTGTGTATTTCCAGGTGTGTTTTTATTTTTGAATGGAAATCATTCGTCTGGTACTTTGCAAGCTTTTACGGAGTGGTCTCATTGTAAAGATTTACTTATACATATTTGCAACTCCTTCGCATTGAAAGTGCCGACCAAGCATCTGTCAACTTTCATGAAGGAAGATCTGTGGCCTAAGGGAATTTTCTATCGACGTTTCCGGGGTCGGCTGCTGAGCACTGTTGCACCCACTAGTCGCAATCAATACTGATATTGCTAGTTTAATAAGTCATTTGTTATGTATTTTAGTTGTTAAAGTATTTGTGATAAAGGCCCTGTATTTTTAGATCTATATACTATGTTGCCTGAAATAAATGAATGATATAAATAAAATAGATAATTTAAGAGAGATTTTTAATTTACGCTTTCCAGCAACCAAACCAGTGCAAATGATCTTTGGCTTATGATTTCAGTTATAATATGGATACGTAGCTTAGAGGATTATGACATGGTCATGCTGTAAGCTAATAGGGGTCAACTATAGCGTGGTGTACTTGTAGCTAAGTTATTACTAGCTCTTATCTATGGATGACTAAGCGGCAACTAGTGGAACACACCAATGCCTAGCGACTGGGAAGTACTAAGCACCATTGCCCGGTGGAGTACCTACCTATAGGCCTACCACTAGCTCTGTCTGGATTCAAAATCAAAATCAAAATAGTCTTTATTCAGTTGAATTTCAAGAATCACTTTGAAACGTCTTAAAGCTAGGTGAGTCTAGGTGCCAGTTCCACGCGACTAAACCTAGAAGAACAGGCAACAAACTACGGCTCGGTTCCTACCGATTTGTCGCTAGCTCTGGTTTTGAGTCTGTGTGAGTGGTCACCAGTGTATTTTACTATGTGTGTGACGTTTTGACTTAGGATTTAGGCAACACTTGCACAGACTCAAAACCAGAGCCAGAGATAGAGCTTGTGGTAGAGTTACTCGTCAGATCTGTCAGTTTTGTCATTATTTAGAGCTTCGATTGCAATAAAAAACGGATTGAAATAAAACGTATCTTTGACAAGGAACGATTGCAACAAGACTGAATGTTGACTTAATAAACATGATGAGTGAATAGGAACTTCGCTTTGTAAAACAAGCATGTCAACAGATAAATAGCGGTTGAAAATGATTGCAACAAAATATGGGTCACTGTTCCTTGTTACAATCAAGGAACGACTGCAACAAGACTGAATGTTGACGTAATAAACATGATAAAACGAATAGGAACTTCGCTTTTTAAAACTAGTACCTATGCTAACAGATACATAGTGCTCAAAAAACGATGGCAACAAAATCTGTGATCGCTGGTTTTTATTGGTATAATTTATTTGTTAGTAACAAAATTCTTGATTGCAACAGAATTACCGAATTGCCCAGCTGGCTTTAGAGGGACCTAAAACTCTTCAATTTTCTTACTGCTAGGTCCTTACTCATTAAATCTCGCACACAGTATTTCAATCTATATTTGTTTCGTTCAAAGCACGTGGAAGCTATCAATGAATCAAGGGCAATAATGATCTAACCGTCAGATTTAAAAATCACATCTATTTCTGACGCGCACATTCTTTATTGGATTGCCATGATCTGTGAACTACCTATGCTGTTATCATAGTTATTTTTATTAGTATCCGTATGTATGGGATTTGAAAACGTAACTAAAACCCAATGTTTAAATTTCTTTTTAGTGCCCACCTCAGCTTAAAAAAAATTACGCAAAAGACTAAAGGTCTGCGCACACCTTGGCAATGGCAATCAGCGGGAACGCTGGTAAATATGACAGCAATATTTGACAGCGTTTTAGTTGATCTCCATCGCCATTGCCATCACGCAGATCTGTGCAAGCCTTAACTCTATTTAATAATTAAATGTTGACAGTATGTATTTAATTACGTAGAATAGCTGTTCTACAGTGAAATCGAAAGTGCAAGAATCGAAGCTCTTTGAGGCACGTTTAAAATCCTTCCATCACACTGGTTCGAAAGGACCAAACACACGACAAAAAAAAGTGAAATTGAAATAAGGATAAAATAAATAACATGCAAATAAATATGTAGATCGTTTTGAATGATTGGATGGAAATTAATTACTGTAAAAGCGTTACACAAATTTACAAATAGATAAAAAAAATAACAAATCTAGGGATTTGTTTTAAGCGCGTGGCGTAAACGTAAATAGCGTGTTTTCCGACGTAGTGTCTACGGGTACGTCCTAAGGCCACACCCGATCGGTTTCTACGTAAACGTCTAATAGTTGTAATATTAAATGAGTTGGAGTATGGCCAGTATGTGGTGACCATGGTTTGGCCATTGACAATTTTCATTTACCTACACATTTAGTAAGTATTGGTTTTGTTAATAAATTTTAACCAATAGCGGAATGGGTGTGTTAGACCCCAAGACAAAAATAGTTTTTTTCATTGTTAGTTCTGTGTAGATTTATAAGAGAAAACGTTTTGATAGATAGGTAAACTAACTTGGCTTAGATTTGAACCACTTTAAAAATGGCTTAACGTTACATACCTACATTTGTACATTTGTGTACATTTGTATTATATTGAATACAATGTATGTACTCGTATTAGGAACATCTAAAAGGTTAATGCAATGTTAAGTTATTACTATTTTTATATCGACACTGAGTAATGTAATAATGTACCCCGAAATTATGAGGCAAAGCTTCACCACATTTCATGCATTTTGAAAGTCCAGCAAAATAAACCCTACTAATATTTTAAGCGCGAAAGTTTGTAAGTATGGATGAATGAATGTTTGCTACTCAATAACGCTAGAACAACTGAACGGATTTGGTTGAAATTTGACACAGATTAAAGCCTGGAATAGCACATAAGCTACTTTTTTTCTTGGTAAAATGTACCGTTCCCGTGGGATAGATTGGTTTTTAATCATAAGTATAAGATAAAGTCTTATTTATATTAAAACTCAAGAATGGCTGAACGGATTTGGTTGAAATATGGTGGAGAGGTATTTTAAAACCAGGAGAAGGACATTGTATACTATTTATCCCGAAAAATAAATTAACGGGAATGGGGCGAGTGAAGCCCAAATTAAGCAGAGCGTGTACTGTGGGAACCAGATAGCTGATTTAATACATAAATATGTACCCTTTAATAATAAATACATGTAGTTAGTTTGGAATAGCATTGCAGCAATGAATCACAGCATTCATAGCTAATCGTTTTAGGACGCACGCGTCGTGACGATGTTTGTAAATGCTGAAAATGAAATTATTTTACTGTTCTGGTTTGCAGTGGCATTCAATCCATCTATACTTCAGCTAAAGAAAGTCATATCCATCTAAAATTCGGTCTTAGGCACTGTAGCATCCCTAGGTAGGGGTATAAGTAGGGGCATGAGAAAACATCAGTTGCCCCTGACGCTTAGGTACTGCTAGTGACCTTTTTTTTTTTATGTAAAAGATAGACAAACGAGCTTACGGCCCACCTGATGGTAAGCGGTCACCGTCGCCCATAGACACCAACAACACCAAGGGTGCTGTTGTTGCGTTGCCTACCCTGGAGGAGTTTTTTAACGTTTTTCTTGAAGCTGTTCAAGCTATAATTATGTATGAAGGCGGTGAGAGAGGAGAGTCAACCATGCGGCATAGTAGTTCTTTGTGACGAGCTTTTCACAACTCTGCTACTGTTAAGGAAGTCTAAGTAGGTATATAGTACGAGTATTTTGTTTTTTGTTCATTATAATTTAATACACAGTTTATGTGTATCTATTCCTTTTAATGACAGTCTTCTGCATCTTCCGTTTTGGTTTTTTTATTTTTCTTGTGAAGTCTTTTTTTTAAAGGCTCTGCTTGAAAACCAGCGCTGCTTAGCATGATAGATAATGCCTTGTCAGGCTGCAAAAAGCTGAGTCAGGGCCTATTTGGTATATTTTAATTACCGTTATCTGTTGTAAAAGTCTACGCCTACATACTATGTATGTCAAATAAATGTTTTAAATAACTAAGTTGCCAAACAAGCATACGGCCCACTTGATGGGAAGCGGTTACCGTAGCCTATGGACGCCTGCAATACCAGAGGCATCACAAGCGCGTTGCCAACCCTTTAA
This sequence comes from Thera obeliscata, assembly GCA_947578465.1. NCBI lineage: Eukaryota > Metazoa > Arthropoda > Insecta > Lepidoptera > Geometridae > Thera > Thera obeliscata. Next base: position 24,617,932 of record OX387918.1, on the reverse strand, counting down.
AACTTTTAAAAAGCCTTTTTTGTATTTTGTTTCTTTTAAGTAAGTGTCCCGTGAATGCAAGAACGATGGTCACACGTATTGCAGTCTTGCGTGATTCATAACCACAGTCGAAAAGATTGTAAACAACAGACGCGCGTGCGCCACTAATATCTCCGTTATAATGTCTCTTGCTTTTGGCAGCGCTGAGCCGAGCACATGTTGCCGCTGCAGACGGAATTTTAGGCCCAGATTCATAGACCGAACTTTGACTTTACTTTGATGGAAAGTTCAACTTTCAACCAAAATTATATTTCATAGTTCTGTCAAGCTCTTCTTTATTCAAAATATTGATAGGAAACTTCGATAAACAAAGCTTACTTTGCTAAGACTGCTTTGCTGTAAAGCAAAGTGCGGTCTATGAATCTCAGCCTTAGAGGCAATTTGGCTTCGCATGGATGGAAAAAAAACAAAGGCAGCGACTTCAAACTTTTCACCTATAAATTTTGCTAAATTACACCCGGAGCTAGTAATAAATCTATATCTATACTAATATTATAAAGAGGAAAGATTTGTACCTATTTTTGTATGTTTGTATGTTTGTAATGAATAGGCTCAATAAGTACCTACTAGGCCGATTTAAAAAAATATTTCACCAATAGAATGCTGCATTCTTCCAATTTGACATAGACTACATTTCATTTTGAAAAAAATTAGGGATCCTTGGTAAAATTTGAACAATGTAACCGAAGGTGTAGAAAAATGAGTCTTAAAATGTCTTTCGTCGAATGCGCTGCCGAAACTATTAGCGATAGAACAAAATAATGTTCAACAATATTGTCTACCCCGTGCGAAGCCGGGACGGGCTGCTAGTATAGCATAAAGTGTTCAACGATAATTTACATTCCAATGGTGAAATATTTTTTAGAATCAGTTTTTGAGTCTAGTCGGCACAAAAAGAAATTTACAAAAATACAAATCATTATTATTTAGGCGAGTGGAGACCGAAATCCTTTTGTGCCGACCCGGAGGCGTCTCTCAGAGATCGTGGAACATGCAATAAGTGCCTATCCATCAGATAGACATAATATGATGTCTATTATATCCCTCGACAAAAACAAAGATAATAATAATAATAATAAAAAAGCAGCCAAGTGCGAGTCGGACTCGCCCATGAAGGGTTCCGTAGCACGACGAACTACAAGAACCTTTATATATGTTACTTGATGTAACATAATAAGGTTCCTGTAGTTCGTTGAAAGGTGAATTGCGGTTTACGGTTTATGACGTATAAAAAAAAAACTACGGACTAGATCTCGTTCAAACCAAATATCGTTGAAAGTTTACATAGTAACGTACAACATATATTTTTTTTAGTATTATCATTCTCTTACTTTAGAAGTTAGAGGGGGGGGGATCAACTTTTTTCCACTTTGGAAGTGTCTCTTGCGCAAACTATTCAGTTTAGAAAAAAACTACATTAGAAACCTCAACATCATTTTTGAAGACCTATTCATAGATACGTCACACGTATGGGTTTGATGAAAAAAAATTTTTTGAGTTTCCGTTTCGACGTATAAAAAAAAAACTACTGACTAGATCTCGTTCAAACTAAATATCGTTGAAAGTTTACATAGTAATGTATAACATATATTTTTTTTAGTATTATCATTCTCTTACTTTAGAAGTTAGAGGGGGGGGACCAACTTTTTTCCACTTTGGAAGTGTCTCTCGCGCAAACTATTCAGTTTAGAAAAAAACGATATTAGAAACCTCAACATCATTTTTGAAGACCTATTCATAGATACCCCACACGTATGGGTTCGATGAAAAAAAATTTTTTTAGTTTCAGTTTCAAGTATGGGGACCCCCAAAATTTATTGTTTTTTTTCTATTTTTGTGTAAAACCCTTAATGCGGTTCACAGATTACATCTACTCACCAACTTTCATCAGTCTAGCTTTTATGGTTTCGGAGAAAAATGGCTGTGACACGGCCGGACAGACAGACAGACAGACAGACATGACGAATCTATAAGGGTTCCGTTTTTGCCATTTGGCTACGGAACCCTAAAAACCTGAGAAACCGACCAAACTGCTATACCAGTTTCGATGTATTTTTTAAACAATTAGCTGATAGAACAAGCATATGGCCCACCTGATGTAAAGTTGTAACCATCGCCTATAACAAAGCATTGCCTCGTAGGTCACGCACGTCAGGAACGTGCCCAACAATGCCCTTCCCTGCGTCCATCAGCTTGAGGCATACAGATGTTCAGCCTCACGTGCCAGTAATTTCACTGGCACTCACTCCTCTGAAACCGAAACACAGCAATACTGTTTTACGGCAGAAATAGGCATGGTGGTATTAGTACTGCCCTGGACGAGCCCTCACAAAGAGCTCTACATTTATTAAAAAAAAGTTTCTTCACGGTTTTCAGCGTTTTAAGATATGCGTCTAACTCCATAGGTGACTGAAAGAATACATAAAACTTGCATATTGTGTAGAGTCTGTTCAGAAAGAGAACCGTCGTGGGATTGGAGGGCGCTGCTGTGCTTAATCACCTTATTTGTTTAGTAGGCAATACAATAGCGCGTCTGTTGCGTTTTGATCCTATCACAACTAGTGTACTATTCCTTTATTTAATTTTTATGATGCAAAATTCTGACAGAAAGAAAGGGATGAGCTGCCATATAAAAATCGAAACGTTAGTTCTCAATTTGGCCATGACGGTTCTCTTTCTGAACAGACTCTAAAAAGATATCAGCAAAAAACATGACTTTTTGCCAAAAATAAAAAGTAACGAGCTCGGCCGTTTATATGAAAGCAGGATATATTTGATTAAAATAAATATAGCTAGCAGGGTATAACTCGAGGGCGTCGTTTGAAGGCTGTATGAATGCATCTGGAGCGCGCTCTGGCGGCGAGTTGGTTCAATTCACGTTTAGAAACACAAATTAAAGCGGCGTACAGTCAACACAAAATTATTTAAAATATTTCTGGGTTTGTAAACTCCTACTTTAAAAACTTTGGTCAACGTTTTTAACTTTTATTAGTGCTGGGTGGACCAACGCCGAGAATCTTAAGGGGTCGGCGGAGGGCGAATTTTCATACAAACGTAATACCAAAATGATTACTAATTTAAGCAGATTTTCACTATATTATTGTAATTATTGGATTTGTATAGTATTTATCTAGGTTCCTGAAAAGTTTTTATTTTAAATTACTTACCTCAAATGAAATTAACGCCAATCACATTTTGCAATGAAAAAAATGTGTAAAATGCGATTTGTGTTTATTTCATTTGAGGTAAGTAATTTAAAATCAAAATTATTCAGGAACCTTGATAAATACCATACGAATACAATTATTACAATAGTATAGTGAAAATCTGCCTAAACTAGTAATAATTTTGGTATTAAGTTTGTATGAAAATTCACCCTCCGCCGGCCCCTTAAGAATCTGCAATGTTATTTCTGTGAATAAAGAATAAATATTGAATTAATATTGACTTGATATTATTTAATCATTTAATTTATTCAATAGCTAATGTCATATTGCCGCTTACTGTACAGCGCGTACTTGCGGAATATTATTATGTGCGGGTTTCACTTTCTAACAGGATTTATGTAATTTCATTATGTTGGTACCGAGTATAGGGCGTTGTAAACCTATGCTTGAGAAAATACAAGCGTTTCAAGGGCCTTAAAGCGGCAAACGTAAATTGCACCGAGTCAAAGAGTTATTTGAGTAGGCTGTCAAATTTATGACCGATTTTAATTTTTTTTTATCTGAAAGGCAAAAAAGCACTTTTTAAATTAACGCAATCGTTATGCATAATTATATGAAACGGCAATATTATAACCACGGCTGTTGTAACACGGTTGAAACGTCGGGTATTAGTAAAGGTAATCGCTATAAAAATACCCGTTTGTTCCTTATAATTATGAAAGGTAATACTTTCAGATTGGTCCATAAAAGTTTTATTCAAATTGGTTCAGCTGTTTGACTATGAAGTCGGTTTCTCAAGTTTTTGAACGTCACATGTTTCGATAAGGCAGTAGCGTAAAGTATTTAGGTTACCTCCGCTATGGCCTAACAACCGCTAAATATTAACCGCGAGCCGCGACCAATGGATTAGAACGTGCCGCACCAAAACGTAAGGGAGTGTTCAGCAGGGCTATTTTAAAACATTCGGATATGTTTGAACGCATAAGACTTTGTGTGCTTTGATCTTGTTTTAATTGAAAGAAAGGAAGAAAATATGTACTTGAGTAAAAACAGAAGAGATAAAAACTGACATTTGAAATAAAAATACGACTAGGTTGACTAGAAAACGCCATTTCTTCTTATTGAGACAAAACTCTCTCACACCTTTCGCGACTAGTTTGTAGCTATATCGATAACTCTATCCGTTGCTATTTTTAAGCCTTCCATAGTGCAGTTAGTAGTGCAGCGGACAAGAAAGCAGGTGTACTCTGGTCGGGTCGATAATTCCTCGTCGGTTTTTTCTGCAGCACGGTCTGGAATCAGTTGAGACATTTTCATGTCACACGAAAATGACACTAGGTTGAGTAGAAATTAGGCCATTCACCCATCCAAAAAAAGTTGCGCTAAATGTTGCTTACTTTAGTCAATTGGCTAAAACATGCCAAACTAGCTAAGCCACGAGCATTTTTTGAGTTTACGTTCTAATGTCTCAAAATGATACGAATGAATGTAACACGTGACTGGGAGAGTGATGAGTATGAATGTAGATGGATATTTGGGTAGAGGTGGGCCAAAAGAAAGATGGATGTTAGGATGAGGATGGGTGTGAAAGATGACAGGGAGAAAAAGAAGAAGTGAATACAGAGATGACGGCTAATAGAGGAGAACGGAAGAGGAGAACATGTGCCCACATAAAGTGGTCTATGGGCAAGAAGAATAAAACGAGGTCTGAATATAAAACTACTTTAAACTCAAGGAGGTGAGTTAAAGTGAAGTAAAATAAACATAAAAATAGTTTGCTCCACTAAACGGAACGAAAATAGCCTTCCCAATTAAGTTAGGGCGGAACTGGGTCAGACGTTTATCGCTGTTGCCTATACCGGGCTGCTACCGAGGGTTGAGGGTGCAAGGGATGAAGATTGAAGAGACTAGGAGTTCATCCCTGATTTCAGTATTCTGGGTCAACACACACACTTGGGATAAGTAGAACCTTTGATAGTCTAGTTAATACAGGTATAATGTATTTTTTTTTTAAGTATTTGGTTTTGATTGCTATAGCTTAATCATATTCTATAGGCACCTTGCTTAATGGTAACCATGGATGTCAATATAGTGTTTGTACTTTAGTGTTTAAGCTGATTTTTAATATAATTTTATTTTTTAATCTTGTTTTCTTATTTATTAGTGGTTGCTGCTGTTGAATTATTTTCCTAAGCATCAACCTTTTCTGAGCTCCTTACTTTTAGTGTTATAAAAATGTTTGCTAATTGGTATTTTTCTTAATAATACCAGTTTTGTATTATTAAGAATATTTTATTTATTTTATTACGCGTTACATTGTGCATTGTGAAAGAAAAATAAACATTGCCTGATCACTAAAAGTCATAATAAAAGTGAGATAATAAACACAACTCTTAGTAAATTTCTAGTCTCGAATCAAGCAAAGTTTCTAGTATAAGTATACCAACCATCCCTAAACAAACGAAGTTTGTACTATAGGTAAAGTTTGTACTAACCAGATAGCTAGAAAAATCTTGTTTTTAAATACATAAATACATAGCCCTAGATATCAATAGAGATCGAATCAAAAACCTACGGCGTTGCATCAAGAGTTCTAAATACGTTGTGGGTCTAATTACCTATCAGTGATACAAACCTAGGTCAAATCAAAATCAAAATCAAAAATGTCTATTTTGGAATAAAAACATGGCACAAATAAGTTCAAAGCACGATAACGTTCGCAGAAGTTATAAACTGTGTCGCGAACATTAACGCCCTCCTCCGACTTAGGGAATTCCAAACTATTTTATAACTATAAAAGAATTGAAGCTATAAAACATAACATAAATTTAATTAAATCTTAATTAAAATAAAGCTCCTATGTTATGGTGCCGTGCATGTGCAAAGGTAATTGCCATCAAAATAGCTAATAGCATCTTCCTGTAATAGAACATCCTGGTTACCTGTACGCCTACCTCAAGCTCTATCTGGCTCTGCCTATGGCTCTGGTTTTGAGTCTGTCTAAATAAATCCTACATCGAAACGTCACACACACTATAATACACTGGTGAGCACTCACAAAGACTCAAAACCAGAGCTACAGACAGTCGCAACGTCACACACACAGTATAATACATTGGTGAGCACTCACACAAACTCAAAACCAGAGACAGAGCCAGACAGAGCTTGTGGTAGGCCTACTGCCCGGCTATTACCGGCGTAAATATATTAACTGGGCTCTTTTAGGTAGAATTAACGCTTAGTTAGTAGTAGAGCTCTTTGAAAGGGCTCGTCCGGGGAAGTACTACCACCATGCTTCTTTCACGGCAGAAAGAAGCATTGCTGTGTTTCAGTTCGGTGCTGGTGTAATTACAGGCACGTGAGGCTGAACATCTGTATGCCTCAAATTTATGGACGCAGGGCAGTGCATCGTAGGGCACGTTCTTGACGTGCGTGACCTACGAGATTTGTTATATCTTAAACGCTCAGTTTTGCGCTGAGTAATGCGTAAACAGCCTTGAAATATGACCTTCTCAAGAAGGTCGGGTAGCAAATGGCACCCGCGGCGCAGCAGCCTGGAGGGTTTACGATATTGCAGACTTTGGGATATTTTCGCGCAAAAATCTTTAAGGCTTGGCTGCGTGGAACTTGCACCTAGCTTATAAGAAATTTCAAAGTAATACTTGTTATTTATTGAATAGAGACATTTCATTATTTCTGTTCTGTTATGTTTATTTCTGTTCTGTTAGATTTGGTGAATAATAGATTTAGATATTATTAGAAGAAGAAATAGATTTGGTTATCGAGGCTTATTCACAATACCAGTATCTTATTATAGTATAATGAAAATGTTCGTCGATTTTCAGCTTGATTTGTTCAACGTATCACGATCACATACTACCTTTTGAAACTGAATAGACATAATACACGTCACAAATTATGTCAAAATGTGTTCATGATCAAGGCACTGGTGCAAGCGAAAACCGACTCTAAGGTGACGAACATTTTCATACCGCGACTATACTTTTTTGAAACCCGTCAAGTATGGAATAGTTCTAAGTATACCGTAGTTTGTTGCCTGTTCTACTACGCTTGGTCGCGTGGAAGTAGCACTTAGACTCACCTAGCTTTAAAACGTTTCAACGTGATCCTTGAGATACCTACCATAGAATAAAGAAATATTCAATTATATATGAGAGCATCATCGAGATTCTTTTATTTAACTAGCTTATGGAACAAGCATATAGTCCACCTGAAGTTAAGTGGTAACCATCGCCAGTTCGTATGACCAAGCAGCGGATTAATTTCTGCGTAAGCTATCTACAAAAAAAGTAGCTAAGTGCGAGTCAGACTCGACCATGAAGGGTTCCGTAGCAACAAGTAACATAATAAAAAGATTTTTGTAGTTCGTCGAAAGGTAAATTGCAGTTTACGATTTATGACGTATAAAAAAAAACTACTGACTAGATCTTATTCAAACCAAATATCGTTGAAAGTTTGCATAATAATGTACAACATATATTTTTTTTAGATTTATCATTCTCTTATTTTAGAAGTTAGAGGGGGGAGGGGACCAACTTTTTATCACTTTGAAAGTGTCTCTCGCGCAAACTATTCAGTTTAGAAAAAAAACGATATTAGAAACCTCTTTCAGTAGTAGTAGAGCTCTTTGTGAAGGGCTCGTCCGGGGAAGTACTACCACCATGCCTATTTCTGCCGTGAAGCAGCATTGCTGTGTTTCGGTTTGAAGGGTATGGGTGCCGGTGTAATTACTGGCACGTGAGGCTGAATATCTGTATGCCTCCAGTTGATGGACGCAGAGCAGTGCATCGTAGGGCACGTTCCTGACGTGCGTGACCTACGAGGCATGGCTTTGTTATAGGCGATGGTTACCACTTAACACCAGGTGGGCCATATGCTTGTTCCATCAGCAAGTTACATAAAAAAAAAAAAAAAAAAAAAACCTCAACATCATTTTTGAAGACCTATTCATAGATACCCCACACGTATAGGTTCAATGAAAAATTGTTTTTTGAGTTTCAGTTTCAAGTATGGGAACCCCCAAAATTTATTGTTTTTTTTCTATTTTTGTGTAAAAATCTTAATGCGGTTCACAGAATACATCTACTCGCCAAGTTTCATCAGTCTAGCTCTTACGGTTTCGGAGAAAAATGGCTGTGACATACGGACGGACAGACAGACAGACAGACAGACATGACGAATCTATAAGGGTTCCGTTTTTGCCATTTGGCTACGGAACCCTAAAAATTGTAGACTTATCAGGTTCTTTTAGATGCCCAGACACGGTTCTGCTGACTGCAATATAACACACAGATAATGGCACTCAAACGCGGGCTGAGAGGCCTCATTTTGTTTCGGCTCGTTTGCGCTGGCGTAGCGCGACGTAGCGCTCTTAGAGGTGTCGTAGCAGCGTAGCACTCTCGTAGGCATCATGCTATCAAGTACGGATTATTACAAAGTAAAGTTCTTTCAGTTGTTTATGAAATCTTTTGAAAGTTTGTGTCATGGATAAGAGAAGATATTATGTTCATGTACATATGTTCTGAAAAACTTATTTTTATGTAAATATCTGCTCACATTAAATTAATAAATATCGTGGACAATCCACACAACAATAATGTTGTATGGATTGTCGACAATATTTAGATATATTTACAATATTTATTTATTTTTAGTTTCTTCTTTTTTGTATATACATACTTAGAATACAATATACCACCCAGACAGAGAAGAAACATCTGCGTTCACCGCACAAATATTTGTTCTCAGTGGGGATCAAATCTACAATCTCCAGCGCAGAAGGCAGAGCTGTGAAGGGAGTCAATCATTAATCAGTTCTTAATTTGTAAATTAATACTTATCATGAAATCACACACACAGTATAATGCAATGGTGAGCACTCACACAGGTGTCAAAACCATAGCCAGAGACAGAGCCAGACAGAGCTCATGGTAGGCCTACTGGTCACAGTCAAATCACAGCGGGATATCGGTAGCGTTACAAAAAATCCACCCTTAAGGGGGTTAATTTTGCTGATGGTACCTACTCGTACAACCGTTCATTCGGTCTTTGAGCAGTGACCTATACAATAAGTAGTATAATGCCAGAGCCCGTGTCAGCGATATCGCTCTCACAGATAATGGCACTCGACGCCGGACGAGAGGGCTTTTCGTTTGGGCTCGTTTACACTTACTAGTAACTTGAACAGCTAAGTAGCATCTCATTCATCCTTGACACGTTTTAGCGGCTTGCTTAAATATCATTTTACAGTTACTTTTACGTCAACAAATGAGATGGACACATAGCGGTCGGCTAAGCAAGTTGAGTTGGTCTTCGACTCGGCGCAAATGAGTTAATGTCTTCATGTTGTTTACATACATCACCAGTGGCAAGTGACACGCAGTTTACAAGCTCTTGCATACATTTTTTTGAGATTGGCCGCACTTTAGGCCAGTGAGTCCACTCGCAGTAAGCTTACCACAAGCTCTGTATGGCTCTGTATCTGGCTCTGGTTTTGAGTCTGCGTGAGTGCTGACTAAATAAATCCTATGTCAAAACGTCAAAACGACAGTATAACACTGGTGAGCACTCACACAAGCTCAAAACCAGAGCCAGAGACAGAGCTAGACAAATCTTATTACAAAACTCTTTAATTGTGCCATTGTGCTGTATTACTACAGTAACGTTTATAAGTAAGCGCTAACTTGCTATTAGTTTACCGTAGTTACATTTACGATACGACATCTTTCAAGTTAACATAAACGTACCCGCCATGTAACTAATTTGCTATGAAATTGGTCAGTAACTCTGGCTAGTGACTGGCTCCAGTTACTAAACCAGTCTAAACTCACTCAGTCCAAGTGACACTTTTTTATAACTACGCTTTGGAAGCAACCCTCTATAATGTCAAGTGCGAGTTTACCCTGAAGCGTGGTTAAGAACTTATTTTAACTACCAGCGTGGTTTTCCAAATCGCAGGGCGTGGGTTTTAATCCCGGTTTGTGTCTTAAATATCGCTAAGTAGAAATGGCATCAAACTGGCTTCAGCTTTAATTTTTGTTTTGTGTGTAATAATTCATTATCAGCCTGAAGAAGTCCCCTGCTGGACATAGCCTTTCCTATACCTTTTCAGGAAGCCTGGGGGGTCACTATAGTCACCAGCATGCTTGGCAGGCGGATTGGTGATCGCAGTTGATGTTACGTACTCAAGAGATCCTTAGTCCCCAGTTTTGTTCGTACACTCGCCTTATCCGTCATCCAAAGGAAGCGATGGAGAGATTATTTTCCGGGCTCCATGGGCAAAAATTCATAAGTTAAATAAAATGGAATAGGCTTGCCCAGCACTTATCATCCTGACAACCATCATTTACCATCCTGACAACTTAGTCAGCATAATCCACAGGAAAGACATCGTCAATACGTGCGGAGCTGACTAAGCCACGGGTTTTTTCACGATGTTTTCCTTCACCGTTTGAGCACACTAGCACTATGTACATACTTGTTTTGACGGAAAAACTCATTGGTACGTGACTGGATTTGAACCCACGACCTTAGGATCGGAAGGCGAGGCCGCTACTACTAGACCACCAGTGCTCCTACTTTTATATTCCAGATTTCAGCTCTACAATTTTACAGCAAATATTTCCATTTCAGCAATTTCATTTACAACAAAGATTGCTATCAAAGGATTCCACTAATTCTATTTATTACGAAACTATTGCATAGCTTTGACTATTTACGGGGAAGTTCTACAACTTTACTACGAAGTAACTGTAAATGTCGTTATACTCCTAGTTTAGTTCCCCGGTAAAGGTAGCAAAGGACATTGTCTACTGAAGCGTTTAACTTAGAAAGGGGTGCAAACTTTGACAAATACCTCGCGAATTTGCCTCTGGCTAGATCTTTGATAAACTTTAGCTGTGAGACGCAACCTACAAACTATAATGACATGTTTAATTGGCCTAATTTTTACTTTTGTGAGTGTGTGAAAGTAAAAGTGGTCTAGCAATAGTAACGCCTCTTTTTGTCATTGCTCCCTCCCCCCCTCCCCCTTAGGCTAATGAGGCGAAAATTTGCCCCTGAAACTGTATAAATTCAAATGAATTTTAGGGAGTTTTAGGGCAACTAAGGGTCAATTCACACCGAGACGCGACGCGACGCGACGCTGCGCGCACATTTTTCATAGAGTGACTCAGAATATACTTTATTCACTACACGAAAAGATACACATTACATTGTGAGAATTCAGATTACGTTGCACCACGCAGCACTGCGCCTCGAGGTGTTTGAGTATCGTCGCGTCGCGTCGCGTCTCGGTGTGAATTGACCCTTATGCAAAGACCAATTGCAGGCTTGACGGCTTGAAGTATAGATAGTGCAATTCACGAAGACGCGCCCCTAGCGGGGTGCGGGGAGTTTGCTCCGAGCGGCAGTCGCGAACCGTAGTCTATTCATTGTAGTGTGCGTGTGCACTCATAGGTAATTAGTGTGTACCGATAACACTCAAACATTGACGGAAGCTTGCACACATATACTATAAACGGTTAGGAGGAATAGTGGGGCGCGCCTTCGTTGGATTGCACTATCTATAATCGGTTGACTTTTGACTGGCCTCTCAGCTCAGTTGGTACTCGTAACTCTACCTTCTGCGCCGTAGGCCGCGGGCTCTATTCCCACTGTGAACAAATATTTGTGTGGTGAACGTTGGAGAAAACTGTATCAAAACCCCGACAAGAGCTAAGCTCTTAAATTTAAGAAGAATAAGAAACACAGATGTTTGTTCTCTGCCTGGGTGTTTCAAGTACAGTGTATTCTAGGTATGTATTTACAAGAAAAACCTATGGGTATAACGAGTATATCAGCTATCTGCAGGGCTACCACGAGCTCCATATGGTCATGGCTATGGCTGTCAAATTGTGTATAGATAGGCTGACCCACACATTCATTTTCCTCTTGTGTTTGAATGTGTTGGCACTGTTGACACAATTTTGACAGCCATAGCCATAACCATATGGAGCTCGTGGTAGCCCTGCTGGTTCCCATAGTAGATATATCTGCTTAATTTGGGGCTAGATAGTGTTGTGTGTCTACAATATTTATTTATTTGTTTAGTTTCAGCATCTGCTGCCAGAAAATAAGGCAAGTAAGAAAACTCTGTTTTACTTTACTTGTCATGAAAAGTTGTACGTATCAGTTGATTAAGTAGACAATCGGCTTTAGCGGAAGTAGAAGTTACGTAACGCTATGAAGCGATCTAGGACAAGTGATAGAAACTCCTGATGGCGAGGATATTGATCTCTGTAGGCCTACCATGAGCTCTGTCTGGCTCTGTCTCTGGTTCTGGTTTTGAGTCTGTGTGAGTGTTGACTAAATAAAACCTACGTCAAAACGTCACACACACAGTATAATGCACTGGGCAATCACACAGACACAAAACCAGAGCCAGACAGAGCTCATGGTAGGCCTACAGTTATCTATGCACTTCTTCTTGTCATCTCACTAGTATTTTTAAACCAGTAGGCCTACCATGAGCTCTGTCTGGCTCTGTCTCTGGCTCTGGTTTTGTGTCTAACTGAGTGCACACCAGTGCATTAGACAGTGTTTGTGACGTTTTGACGTAGGTTTTATTTTGTCAACACTCACTCAAAACCAGAACCAGAGACAGAGACAGACAGAGCTCCTGGTAGGCCTACAGCAGTGTTATGACAGGATTTCACGTGTGCCTTAAAAAGTCTCTTTTCGTGCACTACTCATTGTGAAAGGCTCGTCCGGGGAAGTAGTTGACTATCTCTGCCGTGAAGCAGCATTGCTGTGTTCAGGTTTGAAGTGTGGGTGCCGGTGAAATTACTGGCACGTAAGGCTGAACATCTGTATGCCTCAAGTTGATTGACGCAAGGCAGTGCATCGTGGGACGTGGTTTACGAGGCAATGGCTTCCACTTAACATCAGGTGGGCCATATGGTTGTTTAAATCAGCTAGTTGTATAAAAAAAGTCTGCATATTTCCTCACGATGTTTTTCTTCTCCGTTTAAGAGTACTGGCATAGCCAAGGAAGTCAGAGAAGACACACGTACTACATTCGTGGCAATATTCTGACTAATGGAAGTTTTACGATACCAGAGTACAGATAATAATATATCTTCTCTACTTTAAAACGGTAAGAACCAAACAGTAGTTAAATAAATAAATAAATAAATAAATATTGTGGACAATTCACACAACACTACCCAGCCCCAAACTAAGCAGAGCTTGTAATATGGGAACCGGATGCCTGACATAATACTTGAATATTTTTTTTTTTGTAAATACATACTTAGAATACAATATAACACCCAGACAGAGAACAAACATTTATGTTCACCACACAAATATTTGTTCTCGGTGGGGATCGAACCCACGACCTGAGGCGCAGAAGGCAGAGCTACTACCAACTGAGCTAGAGGCCAGTCAAAGTTTGTTGCTTGTTTGTTTAGACTTGGCATTGCACGGAACTGGCACCTAGACTCACCTAGTTTTAAGAAGTTTCAAAGTGATACAACTGAATGTACTGTTTTTGATTTTGACTTTGAGGTGGTGAAACTCGACCTCAGATATTATAGGTAATAATGTGTAATATGAATCTTTAATTTGAATTAATTCTTAATTATTAATTATTATATTGTATAAGGTATATTATTAAATAGCTACAAGATATTCAAATACAAGAAATATTGTTCAAGAAAAACAAATTGAAATTGAAATTATTTATTTATTCGTATGGCATAATAATATAGTACAATCGTTCTTAAAAAATTGAAATAGCATCTCTTTATGGTAACCTCTTTCCACCATAACATAGATCCTCTTTTTCATTTGGCTCAATCGGCTCAATGTAGTCCGTGGTCTTTCTCTTCCTCTAGGCACCAACATTTTGTTTATCAAATGAAATCAAATTGTTCATCCGTTTTAATTTTTGGAAAACAAAATGTACCTAACCAATTTTAATTAATCTTTTATTACCATACTCCAACTCGCAACGTGGTACCAGGGTACGCTTTACGCTTCACGTTTCTACCACAGGGAGAAGGGGTGAAAAGGGGAGGAAGGGTGGAATCAATGGGTAAAGTTTTATGGGAAATGTTTCATTCATTTGCAATTCCAATTTGAAAACGACCTATGTATTTACTTTGTCATTCATTGTTTAGAGTCACATGCAGGCAAACATCGAAGACTTTAGTCATAATCAACTTTCACCATTATCATCAGCCCGAGGAAGTCCACTGCTAGACATAGGCCTCCCTTAGACTTTTTTAGGAAGAACGCTTAGTGAAATCTCTCAAATTCAAATATGTATTTATTCAAGGGTCAGGACAAGGATCACTTTGAAACGTCTTTAAGCAAGATGAGTCCAGGTGCCAGTTCCACGTAACCAAGCCTAGACGAACCGGCAACAAACTACGGCTTGGTTATCACAGTTTTTTGTATGATCCTTTTACAAAATAAAAATAATAGTAATAGCAGTGAAGTTCCAGTGTGGTGCCACTGCAACTTAGTTAGACATAGTTATACAAAAGCAAAAGTTTCAAAAACAGCACATGTTACGCTTCAAAGTATCAATAAAGTGACTACACGGCATATAAAAATAAGGTACGAAAATAGTGGTGGGTACTCTTCTTCCACCGACTTCCCGCGATCCTAACAATGTATCTTATAATCAATTTTATTAGCCTGGTAATAAAGGCTAATATTCAGTCCTCCTCCATAGTCGGTCCCTCATCTTTGAAGATCGTCTCTTCATTTGGTATCCTTTCACCACACTTAGTTCAAAAGAACCAGTGGCACGATAAGAAGAAGTACAGCAGGGCTACCACGAGCTTCATATGGTTATGGCTATGGCTGTCAAATTGTGTATAGATAGGCTAACCCACAAATTCATTTTCTTCTTGGGTTTGAATGTGTTGACACTGTTGACACAATTTTGACAGCCATAACCATAACCATATGAAGCTCATGGTAGGCCAGCAGAACCACGTGACGAGCGCGACCTTGCCCACGTAATCTCATTTAAAAAACGCCTACTTCCTTCCTCAGTAATCAATCGTTTATAGATCACGTAATACGCTGGCGCGCCGCCAAACTCTCGTGGTCGGTGAAAAATACGAATTTTACACGGCGCAAAGCATATCGTGATTGTAAACAAATATTTTATATAGTCTTAGAAGAATTCTTACTTATTTACATTTGCTTTTAAGACGATCTGTGTTCTCAAACGGTGAAGGAAAACATCGCGAGGAAACCCGCAGCTTAGTCAGCTGCGCACGTATTGACCATGTCTTTCCAGTGGATTAGGCTGACTACGCTGTCAGGATGGTATAGGTGCTGGGCAAGCCTATTCCATCTAAAATCCTGTCCCAGGCGCTATAGCGTCCTGCAAGTAGGGGCATGCGTAAACACCAGTTGCCCCTGACGCTATACAAATCATCTACAATATATGCAAAAGCATGTTTACTTACTTTACTTTAAAGCTATCTGCCAGCCCTAATCGAGCAGTTTCTGAGTTCACACTCAGCTAATCAGGCTGTAAGCTCTGCGAGTCCACAAAAAAAACTGCCTCTCTTTTGCAGCGATGAACAAAAGATCGGGGAAGCCCACCTGCAGATTTTTTAAATAGCATTTAAATTATGAGAATAATACATCATGATCATATTTCTAAATTCACATAATATCAACTATCTACAATTATGTTATTATTAAAATTTTAAAAGTTATCCTGAGTTACGTTAGATACGGTGGACAGCCTCTCAGATCTCTTTCACAAACTCATTGATGGATTGGTGGATTTGACCTTACGATTGTGAGGTGGGACCACTACCACTACACCACCAATGCTCTACCTTTTGAATTTAAAAATCATCATTTGCAGCCTTACAGTAGGTAGGTACTTAAAAACATGCTGCATCTGAATTGCAACGCAATTAGTCCGTTCATTACGTACGTAAATTAATGTTTGCGTTCATTGGTTGTACACACACTCATTACCTTACAAATTGATTTTAGGACCCTTAGCACCAATGTCCGTCATCGGTAAAGTCAGAAGGGCTTATTGGTATCAGCGGGAACCACTGTCTACAGCTACCAGCGGTTACCGTAGCCTATGGACGCTTGCAACACCAGAGGCATCACTCGCGCGTTGCCGACCCTTTAAAATGTTTTAAAACGTGGCTTATTCGCATCGAGCCTAAGAAATCTTAAAGTTAACTTTGTAATATTTTGAACGTATCCTCTGTCATAATGTAAGCCCCGAGGTCGTGTTAGTCAGTAAAAGGACTTGGTAGATTGTAAAATTTCAGCTTTCGTTCAATGGAATCAATAACTCGTGCTATGGGCACTGCGTCTCATGTCATGCGTAACTGCTAATGATTCGCTTGCCCCTTTGATTGATGATGGGTACAGCGCACCTACTTATATTATCTACTATACCCTTTACTTATATTATAGTTCGATAGGTAGACGCACGAATAATTTATTGCTTGCTGCAAATTTGCCTAAAACCATCTTCTTCATAGAGTGCCACTGATTCTTTAGAACCAAGTGTGGTGAAAGGATTTTAAGTGCGCCTCAAAGAGGCTCTTTTCGTGCATTAATAAATAAAACGAATAAAACAATAATTCAAACTAGAGCTGACTAAGCTGTGAGGATGGTATAGGTGCTGGGCAAGCCTATTTCATCTAAAATCCTGTCCCAGGCACTATAGCGTCCTGCAAGTAGAGCGTGAGTAAGCACCTTGACACCCCTGACGCCATATAAATCATCTACAATAGATGCAAAGGCCTGTTTACTTTTTTTAACCGACTTCCAATCAAAAAGGAGGAGGTTCTCAATTCGGTTGTATTTTTTTTAATTTGTTTTATTTTTTTTTTATTTTTAATGTTTGTTACCGCACAACTTCGTCATTTGTGAGCTGATTTTAATTTTATTAAAATCGGTGTTGCCATTTTTTTTTTTATAATTTTTTTAATGTTTGTAACTGCATGCCTCCGTCATTTATGAACCGATTTAGAAAATTATTTTTTTATTTGGAAGGTTATTCTTACGTCCAGATTGTCCTAAACAAATTTGATTAAAATCGGTTTAGCCGTTTGACAATGAAGTCGGTTTCTCAAGTTTTTTAAACTTATAATTATTACTTTTACAACATTTTCTGACGGTTATGATGCTATCAATATTTTTTTTATATGTCAAGTTTGAAGGGATATAAAAACGGAATTAATTACTATTCGAGTGGCCTGACGACTGAACGATTGATTAAATGATTAATTGCTTGTCAACAATCATTTGATTGTTTGATTAAATGATTGATGATGTGCGTATTGAGGACTTGAGAGCCTAGTAGTCTAATAACCTCACCATTACATGAGAATTACGTTTATGGGTAAAAACATTATTACAGGTACTGTTTGCATTTTGTGTTTCTCCTCTCCGAAAATTGTAAATTTTTCATATTATTAAATTGTTTTAACATTTTGTTTCTTAGTTATATTAGTTTTCTTTCTCTCGAGTCTTGTTTCTGTGTTATCTGCTTTTGTTTCACATATTAATTGAAATCTTAATTCTAGTACTTTGGCCTTCCGCGATACAAGCTTGTCCTAGTTACGTTTGCACCAGACGTAAGTGAAGGATAAGAAGATCGGGTTCATAGTACAAGCTCTGCTTAATTTGGGGCTAGATAGTGTTGTGTGGATTGTCTACAATATTTATTATAATATACTAATGTTTACGCAAAGGAACTTTCAATACACCGCGTACTTATTACTACGTATAGCTATTTTATATTTAAGGCCACCGAGTATTGATAATGCATAAAATCAATGATTATTGAAAGTACATTTACGAGGGCGGCGGTGAATTCGAGAGTAAAATGATTGTAGTCATTCGTATTATGCTAATTGGGACGTTGGTTTTTGATTCGCTTTCCAACGAGCTTTACTTTGCATTTTGTGGAATTCATTTATGATAGATAGATAGATAGATAGAAAATTCTTTATTGCACTAAAACAAAAAAAAAAATTGCATTGTACATAGGCGAACTTAATGCTAGAGAGCATTCTCTTCCAGTTAACCTTTGTGTAATTCGGACATTCTTAGCGGGTAGTGCACATAAAATATATGAATACCTATATATATATGAAAGGGAATTGTTTTCAAAATAATTATCTGAACAAAGCAAAAAGGTAAGACACAAATTAAATTTTATATTAACTAAAAGTATATAATTATAAATAAGTATATAAAGTGAATAAGATGTATGAGATGTTTAAAAATGTGAGAAGGAACTGTGGATACAATGTTAGGATAGATAAATACAGTAAGTATAATTTCATAGGATAAAGAAGGGACTAACTTATACATACAGAGGATCCAAGCCACTAATCCCTCACGACGATTCTCCTCGATCTATAGTCATTGATCATGAGACAGAGATAGTGGTTATAGACTTTAGATCTGAAGACCTCAACAGATGACACATCACGGATCAAGCGCGGCAGGCCATTCCAAAGGCGGATTGCCATAACAGTAAAAGAGTCAGAGTAGCCGGCTGCATTATGACGGGGACACATCAATTGCAACTGCTGTGAAGGGCGTATCGAGCGTACGGCTGCAGCATACAAGTTGGAGAAGCGCTCTTTGAGGTAGTCCGGTGAATTGGGGTCGCGTAATATATTAAAGAGAAGACAGAGTATGTGAACGTTACGGCGCTCCCTGACTTCCAGCCACTTCAGCTCAGCGCGAAAAGCCGATACATGATCGTATTTCCGTAAGCCATAGATGTAACGAATGCCGAGATTTTGCAGCCTTTCCAGTCTGTCCAGCTGTTCCTCCGTGACATCCGTGTATGCGACGTCTGCATAGTCAAGCAAGGGAAGAAGCAGTGCGCTGGCAAGCGTTAGCCTTGCAGAAAGAGGAAGGAAGTTTTTCATCCTTTTCAGTGAGTGCATGCAACCGTACATTCTCTTACTGATCATAGCAATATGACGATCCCATGACAGATTGTTGGTTATGTACATTCATTAGTCTAGCTCTTACGGTTTCGGAAAAAAATGGCTGTGACATACGGACAGGCAGACAGACAGACAGACATGACGAATCTATAAGGGTTCCGTTTTTGCCATTTGGCTACGGAACCCTAAAAAGGCAGCTAGTCAGCTGATGGAGAAGGCTCTGAATTATTTGTTCTTCATAGCAATGTGTAGGGATGTCTTGCCTATTGCCAGCAGTGGACTTCACAGTCTGATGATGCTGATGATTATAGGGTTACAGCTATCCTAATATTGTAAAACCATAATAACTTTATCATAAAGTCTGCATAACCCCTTTTGTGCGGGATCTCATTTATCCCACACAAAGGGGATGTAAGTTAAGGGTTGTCAACGGAGAGTTATTAATTACCCTCATTAATGTCGCCGCAGTCTGTTTAAATATTAAACGCAGTTTTTGCTGTAAATTGGAGCTCAGATTACGGGCTTAATCTGTGCCTGCGGAACAGTTCCTACCGTTTTTTTAAAGGATCATGTAATAATTTAAGTTTAAAAAACTTGAGAAACCGACTTCATTTTCAAACGGCTAAACTGATTTTAATCAAATTTGTTTGGGACAATCTGGACGTAAGAATAACCTTCCAAATAAAAAAATAATTTTCTAAATCGGTTCACAAATGACGGAGGCATGCAGTTACAAACATTAAAAAAATTATTTAAAAAAAAATGGCAACACCGATTTTAATAAAATTAAAATGGGACCAATCTGGAAGCAGTACCTTTCAGATAAAAAAATAATTTGTGGCCGTAGTTTGTGGCCTGTTCTTTTAGGATTGGTCGCGTGGAACTGGCACCTAGACTCACCTAGCTTTAAGACGTTTCAAAGTGATCCTTGCGATACTACTGAATAATCGCTTTTGATTTGATTTGTTCATTGATAACCAGTTGTACTGAACTTCTTATCGTGCCACTGGTTTTTATCAAACGAGTGTGGTGAAAAGATTTTAAGTGCGCATCAAAGAGGGTTCTTTCGTGCACTTGACATATGTTTTCGAATTTTTTCTTCACGATGTTTTCCTTCATTTGTACTGAACTGAAAAACTAATAAGTGAACACAAGTTAATTTGAAAAAGTAGAATCCAGGGTAAAACATCAAATCAACCTTTTTTCAAAACATGCGCATCGTATACATCTAAAGCCGGGTCCAGACGAGTGTAACGTGTAATGTAATCCACCGTGTAATGTAACACGAATTCTACGTGTGGAGCGTTACATGTAATGCTCGTAGTGCCGTCCACACGTAGAATTCGTGTTACATTACACGGTGGATTACATTACACGTTACACTCGTCTGGACCCGGCTTAAGACATTTCATTAACAACAATTAAATTCGGCGCAGTGAAAAGAAACAAAAAAAAAACTGAATTTCAATGACCAAAATCAACATTTACATACTACCGAAATAAGTAAAAATTTGGTTGAAACATTGGGTAGCTGTGCTCTCCACACCAACTACGCTACGGGTTTATAAACAGATATTATCCACGCAAACTAAGCTTGTACAGGTTTTTATACATCTATTAATATAATAACTTCACAAACTAAAGTTCGTTAGGATCGTGTATCTAATTTGTGAATTTTCAGAATTCTTTGTAAACTTGGCAGGTTGCACCGGGAACTTCAGCAATGTACAAAGTTTCAGAAGAGTTACCGAGGACGGGGCTGCTTGGACCTTCATTTTAGTTTAAACTTATTTCTTATAAATATTTAGATATTTTTGACTGGCCTCTCAGCTCAGTTGGTTAAGAAATATTTGTATAGCGAACGCAAATGTTTGTTATCTGTCTGGGTGCTATATTGTAAAGTATGTATTAAAAAATGTATTTAAGTTTTATATCAGTTCAGCTATACTTAATTTGGGGCTTGATAGTGTTGTGTGTATTGTCCAATATTTATTATTTATTTATTTATTTTAATTTCACTGCAGGCTGAAGAAATCGGAAAATGAAACTCATCGCTAACACAGCCACGAAGATTATGGAACAATAGCTTGACTCGAAAATATGCTGGGTATTTTACACACGAACTGGAAAACAGTTTGCTACAGTCCCCCATTGTCCATTCCTTGTCATATCACGGCTCAATGCCTTTTAATAATAAAAGCCGAAGTTGTTTCCGGCTGGCTTTGAGTCTGTTCGGGAGTCTTCGGACTTGAGTCGTTATTTTCCGGGTCAGAATTTCTTGAAAGGAGGATAAAGTAAATGTTTTTAGATATTTCGTACTCGGAATAGTAAATGCACCCTGGTACATAAGAAACGACGTTATCTATCGGGACCTTGACTCTAATAATCCTTAGTATCTTAATTCTATATTAATATAAACAATTACATCAGGCGAGTGTGAATGGAACTGCTGGAAGGGGAAGACCTAGGCGCATGTATTCCGATCGGATCGCAGACGTTTTAGAGAAAGGCCAGGTAGGAGTACCCTAAGCCGACGAGCATGTATGAAGAATGTTATGAGAGTGAATGAAGCGAAAAAGGTGTGTCAGGATCGTAGCATGTGGAAATCCGTGGTGTCTGCCTACCCCCATGGGAATGAGGCGTGATTTTATGTATGTATGTATATATTAATATAGAGTTCGTCGATAAAATCATTCAAAAATACGCGGAAACTCACGAAATAAGACTCCATCACTATGTTAACGAGGCTATAGCTCCTCGACAATATCGTTATTCTGTTAATAAAAACATCTGCCTTTACAGAGACACAAATAAATATGTGTATTTGCAGTTCACAAGCAATTTCCTTGTTAGTGAATGGAATAAGGCTGCAAGGTCGGAAGTGATGCGCAATCTCCGTCCGGGCACAGGCACGACGTTCCTACATCTGTTATCTAAGGGTGGGGTTGCACTAGAGATTCTCACAGTATTTGCATTCAGTATTCAGTATATTAATTGCCTTATTATGCATGTAAATTTAACAATGTCAGATCTTAGGACTAGTTTGTAAATCAATACATAATTTCAAAGATTTTTATAAAGAAGTTTTAAATAGTAAAAAATATACTATTTAACATGACATTCTATTTAACGCTGACATACGATTTTCATAAGCGTTAAATTCGAATTAATCTCAAATGTATAGTCTACAATTAGTCCTTTTGCGATTTTTAAAATGTCACTTAGTTATTTAGTTATGAATTTTTAAAAACGCATCTCAAATTTTCGCGAGCCGAGCGGGATTTGAACCTTCTCCTTGGTACGGGGCTGCGCTGACCGCTGCGCTATCGGATCCTAATCACACTTGACGAATAACTCTTAGGTACTGTTCGGCACTAATGCGACCGTGGCTCCATCTACAGGTTTGACCTTACAAACAGGGGAGAAAATTTCTCAACAGAAAACTATTTTTTACCTACCCAGCCTAACCAATACAAGGTAATGATAAATACCTACCCAGGTAATAAAATACACAGCAAGTTTGATAGGTACTTACGTGCGTCAGATGTTGGCTTCTTAAAACTTTTATTATTTAAGTACTACGCAAACAAAGTAAAAGAGTAAAAAATTCAACTATTTAGGCCAAGTAAAAAAATGTACTAAAATTTAAAACATCTTTGTAATATTTGCAAACAGTCGTCAGTAGGTGGGGTCGGCACAACATGTATTTTTCTTCCATTCTCCCCTATCACTCGCCATCTCAGCACTCACTCCTTTCTTGGACATAATATCATCTCTCACACAATCCATCCATCTTTTCTTAGGCCTACCTCTATTTTTATAACCATCAATATTCATGTCTAACACTCTTTTCGTCACATGACATTCTTCTCTCCTCATAACATGTCAACCACTGATATTACTGATATTATGCATTTTTTTTTGAATTTTTTTGTCTTTGAATTACTAGAGTTCATCCCAATCCATTCATGATATAAAGAAACAAGTAGGAACAAACAAACACAGCACACTCACAAATGCCTTGTTCTACTTATACAAAACTATACTTATTGTGGTTGTTCCACCCTTTCGATCGAGTATCGGAGGCACTGCAGTACTTTCCAAGACCTTGGCTGAAGAATTCTTGGCTTGGAGTAAGCCTATTACTTATTTGTGCTGCAATAACACAACTTTTTTATGGCTGATTGTTCCATATACGAAATAGCACTCGAATAACAAATTGTTAGTCTTTGTCATAACTATACCCTAAAAAAAGATGGATAAGCGTATATTTTTATCCGAAAGATTTTATCTGCAAATTGAAAACTTAGCCCTTGGATTAAAATTTTTACAAGGTAAGTCAGTAATGTCATGAAATATAAATATTTTTACCTACATACAAAATGCGGTGCACTATTTAATACTCCTCTAATCGTACCTACCTTCAGGTACCATTTGAATTTGAGTTACCTAGTTCTGGAATACTAAATCAATGAAAGGTGCTTAATGCAAAAGTAAATAAATATTTAATAATAGAGGTTTAGAAATAATTTGATATGTTATTGCTTAATTTTAATGTTATAGACTTCTTTATTTTTTAAGCACCACACAAGCCAAGTACCCAATGAATTATTCATAAAAGCTAAAATTCTTTTGCGCTTTTTTGTTCCTAACATAAATCCTGATAGTGTCAGAACTGTCAATTGAGATTTAAATTTGGAACGTTGCCGATTTCAAACCGGACTGGCCACAAAAAATTTAGTAAAAAGACTATCAAAATATTTGGTTGGTCGTTTTACTCATCCGTGAACCTTTTGAATATTTTCATATTTTTCATTCCCACACAATACGAATTTTAGCATAATATTTATTTCTCAAAAATACGGTTTTTTTTTAAGTAATCATGTAATATGAGGACTTAATCAATCCGTAAGAGCTGAATCAATATTTTTTTTATTAAACTTACTGAATAAGTATTTGGCACACATGATTAGTGGCAAGCATTTCCTATGACAAAGCATTGACTCATAGGTCACACACGTCAGAAACGTGCCCTACGATGCACTGCGCTGCGTTTATAAACTTGAAACATACAGATATTCAGCCTGACGTGCCAGTTATTTCAACGGCCACCCAGCAATGCTGCTTCACGGTAGAAATAGGCATGTTCGATTATCAAATTGGATGAATTTGGGTGAAGAGAGATCCTAAAGTAGTTAGTAATCTGAAATACACACATCTATTTTTTATTTGGATAACACACAAACAAAGCCGCTGGCATAAGTTAAAAAGTACATAATATTAATTACCCAATTATTTCCCTCATAATTTTTGCCCATAAACCCAAGCAAAAGTTTATAAATGAGTAAAAATTACGAAAAAAAGTCCCTAAATTTATGTTATCCCAAGATTTATGTCGGTCTCTGCGGAGGTTGAAAAGTGAGTAATTAGGCTTTGCTTATTTTATTAAACCGTAATTTTAAAGGTTTCACAGGAAGACTTTTATATTATTTTCTTTTTGAGAAAGTAATATAAGTTTAAAAAGCTTGAGAAACCGACTTCTTGACCAAACTGCTGAACCGATTTTGATGGGATTTCTATGTTACTAATCTATGTGACTAATCTGGAAGTATTACCTTTCAGATAATAAATAATTTAGTAAACAAACATTAAAAAAATACAACTCAATTGAGAACCTCTCTTTTATTTGAAGTCGGTTAATAAAAAGAGATGGAGAGGGCTTGGAGTGTTCTATAAAAGGTTTGGGAAGCCTCTGTGCAGCAAGGAACCATGTAACTGATCTTTATGATGACCTGGAGCCTAATTCTCGGCTCATCTCGGATCATTTTGCTATTTTATTATATTGCTTCTTTTTGAAGAGAGAATGGATGATTTCCTTGAGTAATTCATCGACGACCTCATCGTAGAAGCCTCGACAGCTACGATATACGGAAAACGTAGAAAAAGTGCGGGGTTGTGCAATGCCTGCATGTAAGTTATATTGTAAGATAAGAGCTGTGGATTTTGTTAATAAATAAAAATAAAATGCCAATGTGTATATATGGGACATTGAAAATCTCGGTCGGCCCGAGAATTAGGCTCCAGGGGGCTAATTCTCGGGCCGATCTCGATCATTTAGAAATTTTGCTTTATTGCTTCTTTTCGAAGGGGGAATGGATAAATTCCTTGAGTAATTCATAAACGACCTCTTGGTAAAAGCCTCGACAGCTACGATATACGGAAAAACGTACAAAAAGTGCGGGGTTGTGAAAAAAAGCAATGTGAACTCAGCTTTTTTTGTTTTCAGTTTCATTTATTCATACATAATGCTCATCCATAATTCTAAAGTGATAATCGAATGACAACAAAATAACTAATTAATTAATTCAGAGGCCATAGGGGTGAAGGCCAAATAGGATGAATTTAACTAAAATATCCAAAATAGTACAGATATCTAGCAGATTTATTAATGCCTCCGCTCACCGGAAATAGGGATGTGCATAATCCGGAATTGTGTCTGGATTTACGGACAGCTGTGGAATGAGCCCAGTCTAGAGTAGTCAAGCACTAGTTTATACGTACTACTTACTATCTTTAGCCAAAGTTTTAGGTTTGCGTGTCTTTGATCCTAATACAAGTCTTATAATGTCCTATCCCTTATCTACTATCCTAAACCGTATCTACTGCCTACCTAGATCATACAACCTAACCTATCATACTGACGACAGGCATCACGGCTCAGTTGGTAGTAGCCCTACCTTTTGCATCGTGGACCGTGGGTTCGATCCCCATCGAAAACTAATTTTTGTGTGGTGAACACATCGTACAAGCTCTGTAGTATTGTGTGGATTTTCCATAATATTTTATTTTATTATTTACTTTCAAAAAGAAATATTTTAAATTAGAAAAACGTGTTAGTGTCAAAATTTATATAAATATACGTATCACAATGTTGAATATATTTTCTTAGTGATTTTTACAAAAGCTAGTCTTTTTTTCTCCAAGGCACTGTAGAATCTGGGGTTACCGTAGATACTTTAGAAATTTCACTCTCAGAAATTTCAAGTGAACGTTAGCAAAGACTTGAGATATTTTAATAATATCTTAGTTATACTTGCACCTCTCATTTTATTTTCGCAGTAATCCGGCCTTGTCAGATAGCGTAAGTAAAGCCGCGCGCCACGACGATTAACGGCGAGTCGGTGAATTGCTGTCAACTGTCAACGTCACTCACTTGCCTGCCAAATACGTCACTGTACTGTCAACCAATATTGTTACCACAGAACATATTAAAGTTTAAAAACTTGAGAAACCGACTTCATGGCTAAACTGCTACAACGATTTTATTGACCGGCCTCTCAGTCAGCTCAGGTAGGGTGGTAGAAGCTCTGCCTTCTGAACCGTGGGTCGTGGGTTCGATCGCCGCCGAGAACAAATAATTGTGTGGTAAACATCGATGTTTGTTCTCTGTCTGGGTGTTATATTGTATTCTAAGTATGTATATACAACAAAAAAGAAGTATATAAGTAATATATCTGGTTCCCATATTACAAGCTCCGCTTAGTTTAGGGCTAGTGTTGTATGAATCATCCACAATATTTATTTATTTATAATTTAATGTATAGTAGAAGCATTTTAGAGGTAAGTTTCTCTTGAATTATACTATGTAAATAAACTATTTTTCTGCGGCAGTACTGTGAGGCGCTATGTGTTCCAATTTTCCTCCTCTTCAGTTTATCGCTACGTACGGGCTGTATTCCAAAGCTATGGAAGCAATCTTATGTTGTCCCAGTCTTTAAGTCTGGGAATAAGCACGATATTCAAAACTATCGACCAATTTCTAAACTTTGTACTATTGCGAAGATGTTTGAAAAAATAGTTTACGATACCCTATTTCCAGTAATGCGACCTATCATTGTCAGAGAACAGCATGGTTTCATTAGCAAGCGCTCTACTGAGACTAACCTGTGCGAATTGACTCACTTAGTTTCGGACACAATGGACCATGGCTTTCAGATGGATGTCGTTTATACAGATTATTCTAAGGCATTTGATAAAGTATCACATTCACTACTTATACACAAGCTTTCGGAGGTTGGGATTCACGGAGATCTTTTGAGATGGCTTGAATCTTACCTTCGTGCTCGAAGTCAAGCTGTTACAATCAAGGGTTACTGCTCTTCATTTGTACCTATTTCTTCCGGTGTGCCTCAAGGTTCTCATTTAGGTCCTTTATTGTTTCTTATCTTTATTAATGACGTCACGAAGAATTTCCTTCATTCTAATTGTTTAATTTATGCCGATGACACAAAAATTCTAATGAAAATTGATTCATATTCTGATTGTCTTTTACTTCAAAGTGATCTGTGTAGACTTGTAAATTATTGTAAATCCAATTCTTTGTTCCTAAACACTAAAAAATGTTGTGTTATTACTTTTACTCGTAAGATCAAACCAATCATGTTTGACTATAAATTAAATGAAACAATAATATCAAGGGAATCTGTTGTACGAGACCTGGGAGTTTATCTCGATAGTAAACTTACTTTTAATCATCATTTTAATACCATATCAACTAAGGCATATCGGATGCTTGGCTTCATTCTAAGAGTAGGTAGAGAGTTTCATAACCCAAACACATTTCTTTTGCTTTATAACAGTTTTGTCAGGCCTATTCTTGAGTATGCATCCACAGTCTGGAATCCGCAATATAACATCCACATTCAAGAGATTGAAAGAATTCAAAATAAATTTCTTAAGCATTGTAAATACCGTTACCCATCAATTTCTACTGATAGTTTACCTAGCCTCCAAGTTCGTCGCCTTATCAGAGATCAAATGTTTTTGTATAAAATTTTGTCAAATGTAGTTGAGTCACCTTTCTTGTTAGAAAGCACCTATTTCCACTGTCCCCGTTTATCTTCTCGCAAAAAAAAAACGTTTTGGACGCCTATTTCAAGTACGAACTATAGAAAGAACATGTTCTTAAGTAGAGCATGCGAGGTTTACAATGATACTTTTTCAGATATTGATATTTTCAATGTATCATTGCCCAAATATCGCCGAGACGTTATGTTTTGCATTGCCAGTAAATAAATAAATAGGTAATTTTTAATAATTGTTTAAAGTAAATTAGTTCTTTATTTAAACTTCTTACTATGTTTTTTTTTTTTTTTTGTTATTAGTATTAGTTCTGTTCACAGCTATTTTGTATCACCTAATTGAGGAAACTTCATTGGTTTATGTGTTTTTATATCATATTTCTTATAATGCTATTGTACTGTTTGTTTCCCAAATAAAATAAAATAAATAAATAAAAAAATAAACTAAAGCTAAAGTCAACTGAGTGACTGTTTTCGTTCACACACACACACCCACACGCTCGCGTAGTATCAAAGCACGTAAACAAATGAACGCGACGGAATCTCATGACGTGCGCGCTCGTCATAGGAATGAGGTCGCGGCGTCGCTCTACGGATGAATGTACGCGTGGATGTACGGATTGATGTACGGCTGTACGGATTGGCAGTTACAGATTTTTATGTTCGCTGTAAATTATTTGAAATGGTGACGGAAAACATATGTTTACGGAAATGGATCTGTTGGACATTTTTACATTGTTCTTATCGTGTCACGGGGTATTAAAACCAGTGTGTTGAAAGGATTTAGGCTCCTTTCGTGCATTCGATACATGTTTTTCGAACTTTTTAGATTCTTAGACATACTGGTTAAATATTTATACAATTTTAACATTATAAAAATGTAATATTCACTTACTAAATACAAACATGTAAGTACACGAATTAATTAACTTGCCCATGAAACTTTTGATAATGTAACTTTGATCGAAATATCGGATGTTGAGATAAGGTGTTGGGTAGAAGCACTAGTCGGATGGGGGTCTCTATCTGGGTGTGGCAGGTGTGCCACGTGCCAAGAGAAAATCTGATATTAATGTTTTCCACGTTTATTGTATGAACCGATCATTACACGGGTGCGGCGGCGACTGAGTGGGCCAGGCTCGGACTTGCGATCGACGCTACTCTAATGTGCTAACCTTTGCAAACCTACCGTCGTCGATCGCCACAGATTACTTGGTAGTCCTAGCCCCCACAGTCATCCCCTTCTAAAAAAAATTTTTTTTTATACAAAAAAAATTAAACCTTTAAAACTATTGAACCCTCAAACTTGAACATTCACCAAACATAACTAGATAGTGCAACTCATAACGAACAAAAAATGCTTATTCTATGTTTTGACTTGCTGTTATAACAATACGGACTTTGACCTATTGCCTCAGAGTAATACATCGCTATGTAGGTACCTAACTTACGCAACAAAAAGAGGTTCATGTTCATACTCTAAATTTAATACTTTTACAAATTTTGTTTTATATACGTTGATTTTATTAAGGAAATGTTATATAGTTATACAATATACTGTCTGTTACATACACAAGTTTTTTAATTATATCTATCTTTTACAAACAACACTGGTTTCTTTTATAATGTCTTAATTTCTTTACACACTTTGCGCTTGCGCCTGTACTTGCTGTATGGTATCTCTCATCTCATTACGCAACCAAGAACTCACATGGGAACGACACTTCCCGCAACATTTATATATCAAAATTAAACTGATTATGATCACTATTATCACCGTTCCAATGGCGTAAAGCTGAATGTGGTTTTCCATGGCCGAATAATCGGCACCGTTTGCTCCATTCTGAGCAATAATTATTTCCTCCTGTTTACTGTATGTCTTTCCCATTTTAGGTACAGACTCACAAATAATTAAATCAACCAACATTAACGTACTTTCTCGTGAAAGTCTGACTTCTTTGTGCAATTTTTATTCTAACATTCTATCATTAAGCTGCATTATTACTTTTTACTGGGTCACAAAACTACATTATTGGCAAAATTATATTATTAGTACAGTAAAATGTTTTCAAAGCAAAAAAAAATACATGAACATTCTAAGTTATGAGTTGCAAAAATTATTCTAAACCTATTGTCCCACAGCTAGCAGCGCGATGCGTTGCGATACCGCGCTATATTCCTATTTGCTTGAAAGCTCTACTAAAGTACTATGAGCGTATCGCTATCGCATCGCTCAGTTCACTCTGGACGCGTAACCTAAACTCTAAACCTAACAGGTAGCTTCACCACACGACCGCTGCTGGTTTGGCGGTGCGTTGCTTCTGCTCGAGGTGCGGGTTCGATTCCCACACTCTCGTGATTTTTTAGACTTTCTTCTATAACTTTTTCCGTACTTTCTACTAACTTATCAGCATCTAACAAATATGCTGGTTTTAATCTATCAATAGACACGTATGATTTCCTATTTGGATATCGAATCTCAAATACCTTATTTTTTCTAGATAACACGCGGTATGGGCCATCGTACGTAGGATGAAGAGACTTTTTAAGCATGTCATTTCTAACAAATACGTGCGAACAATCTTTTAAATCTTCATGAACAAATATTTTCCTACTATTACTAACAGGTCGAGGCTGCGGTTTTAGATTACTAATAATACTACGCAGTCGGTCGACAAAGTTATAATTATCACTTATTGCTAGACTTACCTTACTGTAAAAATCTCCTGGTAGTCTCAATGAATGACCAAGTGTCATTTCTGCTGCACTTATGCCACTGTCGCTTCTACATGCTGCTCTCAGCCCATACAATACCGATGGTAACTCATCGACCCATGAGGTATTACCAGTCAGGCGACAAGTCAATGCCACCTTCATGGACCTATGCCACCTCTCTATTTTTCCGTTCGAGCTCGGATGATAGCTCGTAGTATGTATCCTATTAATTCCTAACATTTTCATTAATCTGTTGAATAGTTCACTCTCAAATTGTCTTCCTTGATCCGTTGTTATCCTAATCGGGCATCCAAATCTACAAATCCAATTCTCGTAAAAGGCTTTAGCTACTGTATCGGACGTTATATCCGCAACAGGAATGGCTTCCGGCCAACGAAACCAATGAAACGGTCTATCATAGTTAGACAATACTGATACCCTTGCTGAGACGGACTCAGTGGTCCTACCAAATCAATATGAATATGCTCAAAACGATCACTATCTGGAAAACTTTCTAAATTAGATACTGTATGCCAATTAACTTTAACTTTTTGACATTGAGTGCATGTTTTCACCCAATTGTTCACATCCTTATTCATTCCTGGCCAAAAAAATCGTTGAGTCATCATCTTCCTTGTACTTCTTTTACCTGGATGACTAATATTATGTACTGAATCAAAAGCTACTTTCCTGAACTGTTCTGTAAGATATGGTCTGGCATTTTCCGTTGAGATTTCACAATAAATTAGGTCACTACTACTTGGCAATGTCATTCTTTTAAATTGAAACTTGTTATTACAATCGCTTTGCATGAGTGTAATTTGAGTATCCGTTTCCTGTGCCTCAGCTAACTCTTTATAATCAACAACGGTTGGGCATTCTATGAATTCGACACGTGATAACGCGTCAGCAACTTGGTTTGCCTCACCACCCACGTACTGTATGTCGCCTGTGAATTCGCTTACGTACAATAACTGACGGGTTCTTCTAGGTGTTTCTTTATCCGTACCTACTTTTGTAAACGCGAATGTTAATGGTTTATGGTCTGTCAAAATTGTCAACTGCCTACCTTCTACCATATTACGAAAATGTATTAATGCCAAATATATTGCTAGTAACTCTATGTCATACGTACTATACTTTTTTTGTGCGTCTGTCAGTTTCTTAGAAAAATATCCTAATGGTTTCCAATTCTCTCCTATTTTCTGCTGTAATACCGCACCTACACCTGTATTCGATGCGTCTGTCATGAGTGATAAAGGTGCGTTAGAGACAGGGTGTGACAACGTAACTGCGCTTTGTAGGCTAAGTTTACATTGCTCAAATGCTGTCTCTGCTTCCGATGTCCATACAATTTTCGTTTTATCTCTCTTCTTAGAATTATGTAAAAACTTGTTAAGTTCTGCCTGAATATGAGCTGCATTTACTACATGCGATCTATAAAAATTTAACATACCGAGAAAACGCCTTAGCTGCTCAACGGTTTCCGGTTTGGGGTACTCGCTGATAGCTCTCACCTTGTCCTCCAGTGGCTGGATTCCTTCCGCCGTTACCCTGAAACCGAGAAAATCAATTTCAGTTTGACCGAATAAACATTTACTCAAATTTATGGTCACACCAACTTCATCAAATCGCTTAACCAGCTCGGTCACGTGTTTTCTGCTTATACTCTCTGAATCTGATGCAATAATGACGTCATCTATGTAACAAAACAAATACGATTCTTCTTCATTTTCCTTCATGTACTCAATACCTTTCAACACTGTACTATTCATGAATCTTTGGAACGTCTGTGCTGAGTTCCTCAGCCCAAATCCCATCTTTTCAAATTCGAACAGACCAAAAGGGCAAATGATGGCTGTCTTCTCAACATCATCAGGGTGCACAGGTATCAAATGATAAGCTCTATTTATATCTATCCTACTAAAAACTTTTTTACCTGCCAATCCATAGGTGAAATCTTGTAGCCGCGGAACCGGGTACCTATCCGGCTTGGTGATTGCATTCAGCTGTCTGTAGTCTCCACAAGGTCTTATGGCTCCGTCCTTCTTGGGCACCACATGCAGCGGACTCGCCCACGGGCTCTTGGAAGGCCTGCAAATCCCTAACTCCTGCATGAGGCTAAACTCCTCTTTAACTTTTTTATACCTATCAGGTTGCAACGGACGTGCCTTGGCAAAAACGGGTGGGCCTGTTGTCTCTATGTGATGGTAAATAGAGTGCAACGGCTTCTTATTAAAAATTATAGGCTTAGTAACTTCCGGATATCTTTCCAATATATCGCGATAAGGATTATTTACCTGTATGCTCGTGATAGACGCTTCATCATACCTACTGACGGTCCTATTACTTTGTAACGATGTAACTGAATCTACAAGTTTCTTATTATGTAAGTCTACAACTAACTTATGAGTCTTTAAAAAGTCTGCTCCAATAATGGCTTGTTTCACATCACTAATAATGAATGTCCACTTAAACGCTCTTCTCAAACCTAAATTTAATTCTAGCACTGTAGTTCCGTATGTTTTAATTTCGGTGTTATTTGCCGCGAAAAGTCTGTATTTACACTCGCGACGCTGCGTTGCATGCACTTTACTTACGGGTAACACAGAAACGTTTGCACCGGTGTCAATTAAGAAGGTTATGCCGTTTTTCTTATCAGATACACTTAGACGGTGATTGCCACTCGGTACGAAGCCTCCCGCCGCCGACTGTACCGCATCTAGTTTTTCGGCGTAGCAGGACGACTCCCCGACGGCGCTGTAGTCACCTTCCACGCACAGGGCTTTTCACAAGACCATGCTCTATTCTTATATCTAAAATGGAATCGGCACAGCCAATTCGGGTCTTGTGGTGTTCTATTTGGTCGACTTTGTGATCTCTGCTGCGACCTGCCTCTGTATCCGTTGTTGTTACGCCCTCTAAACGCGCTTCGCCGATGTTCTTGCTGTCCTCTGACTTCTTCTCGTAGTGCTGCTATTTCCAAGTTCATTTTATGTATTTGTGTTACTATTTCGCCCATTGGTAGTTTGTCGCTGGATGTACTCACTTCCGCAATCTCTCCTGCTCGCAAATTCTCATTGATCTTATCTGCGATTTTTGCTAAATTTTCCAAATCCTGATCTTGACTTACTGTGAGTACTGCTCTTATTGATGATGGTAATCTACTTATCCACAGGTTGTGCAGTGTATTTTCGGATATTTGCGCATTTCTACCCAAATCTCTCATTCGTCTTAACCCGGCGTCATGGGGGTTGGGTCAAATTGACCCGGGACGTTTTTCTTAGCTTGCAGATTCGTAAATACGTAGGTGACGTTGCCGTTTTTCTCAGTAGCTGGAGTTAATGAGTTGCTCTAAGTGTTGTTGACAAAGAAACAGTTGGATGGCGACAGTGCTTGCAGCTGCATGTGCCCAAAGTTAAAAAAGGTATTTATGACCCATCCCCGCACTCGGTGTAACAATTTTGCGCCATTGTTTTCGTAATGATTTTATAAGATTTGTAATGATTTTTGTTGCTTTTGGTGTAATTTTATGTGTATTATGCTTTTGTTATGATTGGTTGTTAATTGATTTACTTTTTCCGCCAGAATGTGGCAAATTTGCCTCGAGTACTGAAAAAAAAAATTCGACAATTCGCTGGCGAAAGTTTACAGGAGCCTCCAGCTATGAGAGCCAATGCTCGTAAAAGATGTCAGGTGTTTCCAGCGAAGAAAGATCGCAAAACAACCCATACTTATCATGGTTGCAACAAATATATTTGCTCTGAACATGTCGTACCTTTCTGCAGTGATTGCATTTACAATGATGATTCTGATTAGATTTTAGTAAGTTTTTTCCAAAGATGTCTTAGTTTAGTTTATAAAAGTACTATAAAAAATTATAGATTGTTAATTAATGATAAGATTAGTGAGATTTAGCTAAGGAATGCAAATTTTGTTGATTTTATTACGTGTTTCTTTTTAAAGGTTTATATACATAATAAAAACTTTCTGCAATGAAAATTCTTGTTTAATTTACTAAACTATGAAACAATAAACACATAAACCTAAAAATAAGAATTCATGTCTTTGAAATATTAGAAATATCGTCGGTCAAAATGTTGGGTCATAATGACCCACCCCAACGTCGGTGTAGTCATTTTCCACCCCCATGACGCCGGGTTATAATTGCGATGGTTTCTGGGAGCCTAGTTCCATC
This sequence comes from Thera obeliscata, assembly GCA_947578465.1. Lineage (NCBI taxonomy): Eukaryota > Metazoa > Arthropoda > Insecta > Lepidoptera > Geometridae > Thera > Thera obeliscata. The sequence goes on along the minus strand of OX387918.1, from coordinate 24,582,975 downwards.
TCTCCCACAAATTTTTGGAACTGCCTTTCGGCACTCTCTTCATATACTTGTAAAAGTCTGTCTTTCAATGTCTTATATTTATCATTCTCTGGTGGAGCGAATACAATATCACTGACCTGTTGTAGAGCATCTCGTCCCAATTTCGATACTACAAGGTTGAATTTCACGTCTCCTTGTTTTTGCGATGCCACGACGCTCTCCATTTGCGCGAACCATAAACGAGGCATGTCGTTCCAGAAGTCTGGAATTCTCGCCGACACGGTTATGGCCGCCAGCTCGGACGTGCTCGCCATGTCTTTCTCTTCACTTTTCTTATTTTCTCCGCTCACTGCTGGTAGGGGAACTGCTGTTTGCGCGAACATGTCTGCGCACTTTTACACCCTTTAGTCACTTCTGACCTTGAAACTTATCCTTTTATACTACCTCTCGAGACCGGACGTGTGTCGAGAGGGAATCGCCGCCACTTTTTTTACAATACTCCGTTATACTGTTTATTCACTTTCACAGGGGTCACCACTGTTGAGATAGGATGTTGGGTAGAAACACTAGTCGGATGGGGTCTCTATCTGGGTGTGGCAGGTGTGCCACGTGCCAAGAGAAAATCCGATATTAATGTTTTCCACGTTTATTGTATGAACCGATCGTTACACGGGTGCGGCGGCGACTGAGTGGGCCAGGCTCGGACTTGCGATCGACGCTACTCTAATGTGCTAACCTTTGCAAACCTACCGTCGTCGATCGCCACAGATTACTTGGTTGTCCTAGCCCCCACATCGGAAAACAATTAAACTCACAAACTTATGGTGTACCTATGTAATTTCCATTCCTAATTGAAATAATTGGTAACCAAATTATCTAATTCCAGAAAATAATTTGCTACATTCAAAATACAGAAACCATTTACAATAAAACCTTGCGCACATGAAAGCGTTCTGCGATGGCGATCAGTGAAACGTTGTCAAATATGACAGCGTTTCATTGATCGCCATCGCCAACGCTTAGATTTGCGCAGGCCTTAAGGTCGATTTACACCAAACGAACATAGAGCTAGAACAAGAGCATTCCTTCGTGCTCTTTTAGTGTAAACGAAAACTTGTATTCAGCGTTTACATCAAACGAACATAGAGCTAGAGCTAGAACAAGAGCAAGAACACAAGAACGCTTTGATGAGACCGCTCAGTGGCGCGAGCACGTCAGAACACGCTAGAACGAACGCTCTAAGCTACTGTTCGCGCGCTCTTGCGCCGTTTACATCAAGCGAGCGAGCATTCTTAGAATATTCCTAGAATCTTTGCGAACGCACTAAGAACAACGAAGGAATGCTCTACGCCTGTTTACACTAGAAGAATTAGCTGTAGTGGGGATAGAATGAGCATTCGCTCGTTTGGTGTAAATCGACCTTTAAATGAAAACATTCTATTATTCGCTAACACTACTATAGGTAACAACAAAACATCTCATGCTCTAAGTCGCTCTCACTCCAGTGAGATTGTGATTAAATAAGGGTACTCCTATATCCAAGAGTCCAGTCTTCAGACTGATGATGGTGATGATTCTTGATACCACCATCGTGAAACGTAAATTTAATAGGATTAGTCTGGAACAGTTGACATTGATTGCGTTTAGTTTCGTCCGCATCACGGGAGAGGTTTAAAATAGAATAATAAGAAATCATACGTTCGTAATTTGTGATGTAACAACGTTCTAACTATAGCGCATCGCGTTCCATATTTGAATCGGTCTTGGGAGAGTTCAAAATTGGAACTGATATTTGGCTTTCTTTCCGCTGAGAGACTACTGGCATAAAAATATGCCAAAAGAAGTAAGTGAAATTAGTAAAGATTTTATTGATAGCAGTTCTTAAACTATTGCCATCTCTTACCACTGGGTAATGACAAATAGTGACAAGGCTATCTTTAAGCTATGACTAAATTTAAATTGCGTCTGTCTAAGTAGGTATGGCTGTTAGTCCTACAAGTGTATGAAAACTGAAAAGCCTTACTCTTTTTTTATAATTTTTCTTTGAGTTTCTGCTTCTGCTTTTTTAAAATAACCTAGTCTAGATTTATATACTTTTTTAGTAGGTATAAAAAAGAAGAAAATGGGTATATTAGTATCAGTAGCATTTTTTCAGTGAACCTTTGTGTAAATGTGGAGTGGCTATATAGAGCTCTATGAAATAATAGCAGTCTTGAGCGCTATATAAACTATTATCTACAATAACTTTACCGTTTTGTATCATTTTTTTTATGTATAAAAGATAGACAAATGAGCATACGGCCCACCTGTTGGTAAGCGGTCACCGTCGCCCATAGACACCAACAACACCAAGGGTACTGTCGTTACGTTGCCTATACCCTGGAATATTTAAAACGATAAAGATAAATATTATCTACCTACATATTTAATTTTGCCTTAATCCTAATTACTTACTTTTCAACTACGATAAAATACTCCTCAGGTGTTATGATAAAATCATAAAAATCACTAACCATCAAACGTAATGCCCATGAAAAATCAAAAACCGCAAATCGTAAAACACGATATTTATCCATCTAATAATGTGACCTCGACACCTTTCTGTAGAGATGGCTTTTGGCCGGACAAAGTTACGTCCGACCAATTTAGTTTTAATGCTGTTTATTAATGACAAAATGTTGTGTCAACGCTGTGTCCCAATTTTAGTAATCTCAATCTTAAAAGAACTTAGATACCAACCAGCTTTGGAATAATTATTAATTACCTACGCGTAATGATAATTTAGCAGACAAAGTAAAAAAAAAATAGGACCATCCATCAGTTTTGATTTCTAGGTTTTTATTCGGCTATATTGTGGATTTAGCTGGTCTCTAGTTTCCCAACTCTAGACACACGCCCTCGAATTTTACGATTTTCTCGCGAGATCTAACTATTTTATTGACTTTACGACCTGTTTTCCTTTGTCCAATGTTTTCGTGTTTGTTTGAATACCTCTGCATTGTAATAATACATTGGAGTCAACGACGTAAATATTCAATTTTGGAGTTTCAAGTTTTTCTTTGCTCTTCTTTCATAGATAATCATTTTTTTGTCCTTGTCTCTTTTCATGTGGGGTCGGCACAACAGGTTTTTGTTCTCCACTCTCCTCTATTAGCCGTCATTTCACCAGTCTTTTCTTACCCATGTCATCCTTCACACAATCCATCTTTTCTTTGGCCTACCTCTACTTCTATACCCATCCACATTCATATATAGCTTTCTTCTCGTTACATGACATTCTTCCCTTGGCTTTTCATGCCCGTACCACGCTAACCTATTGCTCCTCATCTCTTTCCATGTCACTGGCGCCACTTTTAAACTGCCCCTGATATACTCATTCCTTATCTTATCCATTCTTGTCACTTCACACATCCATCTCAACATTCGTATCTCCACTTCTTTTTATCAGTCTCTTTGGTGGCCTAACACTTCTTCTTCTTATCGTATCACAGATTATTTCAAACCAAGTGTGGTGAAAGGATCCCCTTTAGTTTTTTTTATACACCACTATTTTCAGAAATCCTTCAAAAAATTATGGACACATTAGTTACGTAGTACTAGAGAGAAAAAAAATTACGCTGTTCGGTTCCGCTTGGTATTTAGCGTTTATGAATGAAATGATTTTTGCTTGTTGAATCATTTCTCAATATTTGACTAAAAATTGTGGTTATTTAAAGATATAATATTTTTATGACTTAATTTTTTTTTTGCGTGGATGTGTTCAGTATCAGCAGCCAATATCGTCATTTTTTTTTGGTAATTACAAAAATAGTGGTGTATAAGATATGAAATCCAATGCCGAAAAATCCTCTAGAGTCCCGCTGTTCTTTGTGGTAGTAATAACTACAATGCAAGCTACCACAGGTATTTCTAACCAGAGTTAGAAACTTGAACGTTTAATCCTACTTACGAATTAATCCCGTTAGATTCCAGGGAATCGTGTTGAGCAGCGAGCTCAAAGACTCTCAAAGGTTTTATGCAAGTAGGTATGTTGTAGTTTGAACATCCCAAGGAGGTTGTACTAATGTATACAGACCTTCTTTGAAGTTTGTGAGAGGATATTCAGACATTCTGAGAAGCAAGTACAGTGCCACCAATTTAACCTGGGCCTGTAGAGTTTATCATTCTATATTATATGACGTTAGTAGTCTAAAAATAGGATAGCGCATCTAAAATATACGTGTACATATAAATATTATATGAGCTAATTGTATAAAAAAAAGTTTGTCGGTGTTCCCTACAAAAAACAAATTACCGAACGAACGAAATAATGAAACTTATTGGAATTGCTATTATTCTGAAAGCTAAACGCCATCCAGACGTTTTGAAAAAAGAACGTTGCAAAAAGTCCAGTTCAAATATCGAACCACCTGACGTCACACGTTGCAACACACGACAAGTCTGGGTTCGCCAGAATAGCTACAACTCTACAACATTGATATCGTAAATGTCTCTCAATCTAGAATTAGATCTCTGAGGTAGGTACTAGATCTAATTGGTTTAATAGTGTATTTTAATGTTTATTACATAGTAAACCATGGGAATTTACGTGATAGTGAGAAGTCTGGACAAAGGGATGACAGCAAGAGATATTAATTTATTGCATTCAGATAGTTATGATTAAAGGTGCGGCCACATTAAGGCGATAACACAGCGATCTGCGATATGACAGCGATGCTTGTATCGCTTAAAAAAATCTACATGAAAAGTCTCGGTCACGGAATTTTGTTTAAAAAAAATGTTGACGCTCGACACCTAAGCAATAATAGGTAGGTATATCTAGTAACAAAGTGACAGACAGAGCTAATATTTAAGCTTATTTTTGCACTAAAAATATGAAAGTAGTAACTCTAAAACTAGCTTTTTTGTGTCCTAAAAAATTATAACATGGCCCATGACGTTTAACATTATTAAGATTCAGAATCTTGTTACAAACGAATTAATTTGTTTTAACCTAACCCTAAAAAGCTAGATATAATGTACATTATGTTGGTAGATATAATATTCGCAAAATAAACACGAAGAAGGCCGAAGGTGTAGTTCTGAAAGGATACAATAGAGGGCGGGGTAATGGATTGCCTGAACTATTGTGTGATGGGTCGCTGTGATAATACTCATATATCTCTCTTGTTTGTCTGTCATTGGTGGTCTGGTAGCTTGGTGATTAAGATCCTTAGGTCGTGGGTTCGCATTCAGATAAATTCGACTACACGACAAATTATAATTTTAAGATTAATACTGTTACAGTATTACAATTAAATATTTATACTTATGCCTAATATGTTTATAAGATTCACCAAAAACCAATTAAAAAATTTCAAACTCACCCACTGTGACGAGTATTTACTGAAAAATATCACAAAAAGCGTTTTTGAGTCTAATTTTTTCACACTTTATATACCTACTTAAACATTATTTGCTACTACCATACACAAAAAAAATATCGCTTACGAGAGACGTTGCCAGCGTCTTAAGATTGTACTAATTTCCAAACTCTTCGCTATTCACTACAGAGAACACGTAGGTACCTAGGTACTCGTAATATCAAATCTAAACCTTGTATCGTAAAACGGTACAGTCAAACAAACATTGTATTTTACAGCAAGTTTGACAGGCACTTCGCTAAACAACGCCATGCGTGGATGAGTTTGTGTACTGTAAAACAACATGTGCCAAATATGTTTGGACGTACCTTTGACTACCTTTATGCGGTGTATGACTAGTTTATCTAGCGCAAGCTATCTTTACTTACAGAGTTGGTACAACCACGGAATTAAGCAAAGATACTATGCTATTTTAAGGCCTGCGCACACCTAGTTCTGACAGCGATATTTAACAGCGTTTCACTGATCGCTACCGCCAGCGAACTAGGTGTGCGCAGGCCTTTATAGAGCTAGACTGTAAATTAGGGCACAACATGATTTCGATTTACAATCTCAGAATAAAGCCATTTTTCTGATATAACTCTAATTTAAACTTATAAAAAAAAGTACGGACATATTTATATCTGATGCCTTGTGCACACCTAGATCGCCTGCGATGGTGATTAGTGTATCGTTATCAAATATTGCACTGTCAAAGGTACCCCCAGCGTGTTCGGAACACTACAAAAAAGCAGCCAAGTGCGAGTCGGACTCGCCCATGAAGGGTTCCGTAGCATCAAGTAACATAATATAAAGGTTCTTGTAGTTCGTCGAAAGGTAAATTGCGGTTTACGATTTATGACGTATAAAAAAAAAACTACTGACTAGATCTCGTTCAAACTAAATATCGTTGAAAGTTTGCATACAACATATATTTTTTTTAGTTTTATCATTCTCTTATTTTAGAAGTTAGAGGGGGGGGGGACCAACTTTTTAACACTTTGGAAGTGTCTCTCGCGCAAACTATTCAGTTTAGAAAAAAACGATATTAGAAACCTCAACATCATTTTTGAAGACCTATTCATAAATACCTCACACATATGGGTTCGATGAAAAAATTTTTTCGCCCAGTTTCATCAGTCTAGCTCTTACGGTTTCGGAGAAAAATGGCTGTGACATACGGACGGACAGACCGATAGACAGACAGACAGACATGACGAATCTATAAGGGCTCCGTTTTTGCAATTTGGCTACGGAACCCTAAAAATACTCTTTCTTTGTTTCAAAAAGATACTCAGTTACACTTGTATTTTTTTCTCGCCTCGTGCGTTCGTATTTGTTATTCCACTGTCGTCAGCGCGCAGTCGCCAATACAAACAGTCATAATGTTACGATATGTTTGTGTTGGATCGACTTACAAACTGAAAAACAGATAACTGTTTATTGTGAGGCTGAGAACTGAAGTTTATCGATCAACGGCCACCCGTCGACGGCCTGTGCAGGATTATTTAGTGTTGCTAATATTGAACTCTTAACTCCTAAAACCATTTACCACACCCGCACCGGTAATGTTCTCTGTTTATTTTATTTTATTATTGTATGTGTTATGCTGCCTTCCTACGGTGCGTGGTTCTGCAGATCATCACGCACAGCCGACGCCCGACGCACGGCAACGCACACAGAAAGGGCTCCTGTGCTACCGCGCACCTCGGCGCACGAGACCGTTCCCATGGTGTGTCGTGCGAGCTGATCCGCCTCCGTGCGCGATATCACAGACCGTGGGAAGGTATCTGTAGGCCTACCATGAGATCTGTCTGGTTCTGGTTCTGAGTTTGTGTGAGTGCATTAAACTGTGTGTGTGACGTTTTGACGTAGGATTTATTTAGTCAACACTCACACAGACTCAAAACCAGAACCAGAGACAGAGCCAGACAGAGTTTGTGGTAGGCCTCGTGAAAAAACAAATTTCAATTATAACAGTTGTTTTTTCAAATTTAACCAAAAGAAAATTTACAATTGAAGTTTATCAACTTGAAAACTAACTTCATGGCCAAACTGCTGAATCAATTTTGATTAAATTTTACATATTCTGGAAGATATCGGCGTTCCACGGATATGCCTTGACAGAAAGTACCTTGCATATTGTAGATGGAACATTTTACTGAAAGAAGACTTTATTTGAATTTAATAAACAATTTAAACTGCATTCATAGATATAATGTTTTTATGTGACATATTTACACCCAGAAAGCTTGTAATTTTGCAATAAATTTTCAACAATCTCTTTGTAATTATCGCTAGTTTTATCACCTTATTATAATTAAGAGTAATAAAGTTTGACCAGAAACCTCGTGTTTTGGAAACTAAGAAAAGTTTCCAGTCATTCTTTGATAGTCGGTGTGTTTTTAAACATAAAAATCCTCATTTACTCTGTAACAGCTGTGCCGTATTTCAGTGAGAGTGCGCAAACACTTCTAAAACTATCACGTTTAGGAATTATTACTTACGCCCGTGTCAGCCGTGAAACATTCCATTCCATTTCATTCTTACTTTTGATTCTTTTTGAATTATTTCATTTTTTTATTGATTTTATAGTGTTTGATGACCAGGTAAGTAGTTGACTGTAACGTCAAACCTGTAGATGGAACCACGGTTACGTTAGTGCAGCGGTCAGCGCAGCCCCGTAACAAGGGGAAGATCGCAGGTTTAAATCCCGCTCGGCTCTTAACTTTTGAGATATTATAAATTTTTTTGATAATTATTACACTTCTTTTTCTTCTTCTCCCTGCTCTTATCCCACTTTATGTGGGGTCAGCACATCATGATCTACTGTTTCATCCTTCTCTATCAACCGTCATATCTGTATGCACTTTCTTATCTATGTCATCTTTCACGCTGTTCATGCATCTTTTCTTTGGTCTACCTCTACAAAATTATTACACTACCTGAAATAAATTCATATAATTATGTTAAAAAACGGGTGCGCGAATCGCGAAACTGAAGTGGAGATGGGCAGGACACTTGGGACGACGAGAGATGGGCGAAGGCAACAGAATGGTGGCCAAGGGATGCTCAAAGACTTAGGGTAGACCACTCGCCCGTTCGTCGAACGACAATGTTATTAGTGCTGGGCATAAGTGGATGAGACTCACAAGGAGCTGGAAAGAGTGACGTATTAAAGAGGAGGCATTTACTCAGCAGTGGCTTCTGCGCCGTAGGTCGTGGGTTCGATCCCCATCGAGAACAAAATACTTGTGTGGTGAACGCAGAAGTTTGCTCTCTGTCTGGGTGTTATATTGTATTCTAAGTATTTATATAAAAAAATGTATATTAGTATTATACCAGCTAGCTGGTTCCCATGGTACCTCCAACCTCTGCTTAATTTGGGGTCAGATAGTGTTGTGTGGATTGTCCACAATATTGAGCACTGGTGGTCTAGTGGTAGTGGCCCCGCCTTCCGATCCGAAGGTCGTGGGTTCAAATCCACTCGTGTACCAATGAGTTTTTCTGTCGAAAAATTTATGTGCACTATGCCAGTACTCTCAAAACGGTGAAGGAAAACATCGTGAGGAAACCGGCGTGTTGTAGAACCTAAAAAAGTTCGAGCAACACGTGTCAAGGGTCACGCAAAAAGGGCCCACCAGCGGCCTACTTGCGGAATAACCTGCCCGCACATCAAGTGCGCATGATAAAAACTTGCCGAAACTTGTCCACAATATTTATTTATTTTATCTAATACTATGTTTTTCATTAGATAAAGGTTTGTCCTGCGGTGATTGGGGTTTGTCTCGATCGACACAAAAGATCCCACAATCTACAGCCCTCCCCTACAGCGCAAAAGGCAATCTTACCAACTGAGCTGTGAAGCCAGTAATCAAATGTGGCAAATAATAAACTCAAATAATTCTTCTCACGAAGATCCTCATCTTACCCGAGTATTTAGTTTATATGAAGCTTGGGAGTTCTCTTTAATAATAAAACAGTAGAATTTGCCGGCTCTTGGGGATTCGAGACGCCGTTACTTGCCTTCAAACATGCACTTGGCTTTCGTTTACGATACTTAACGTCAGTAATTTCTTTTTTATAAATAAATATTGTGTAAAATTCACACAGTACTATATATCTAGACCCAAACTAAGCAGAGCTTATATGATGGGACCCAGATAGCTGATATAGTACTTAAATACATTTTTTTTGTAAATACCAACAAAAATTCAATTTAACATCCAGGCAGAGAACAAACATCTGCGTCCATAACACAAATATTTTGCGAAGCACATATAGGGAAAACAATAGCATGGGAAACATCGACACGACGAAGAACAAGATTTGTTTTTATGCAACCGAAGGTATAGATGAACCAGTCTAAAAATGCACGCCCCTCCACCACGTTTTCTTGACGTTGACTCACAGCAAAGTAGTTAAAAATGATCCATGTGATGTAATTGATAAAGAACAATTTACTTTGACTGACTGAAGTAGTGGGGCGTGCAGTTTAAGATTGGTTGATCTCTACCGCTTGCGCCCTTATGACTTCAAAGGTTAGTTTTCATCTTAACAAATAACAATACTTTTTGCAACTTGTATACTCCTATGTTTAATGTTAAAAATTATAAATACCTACTTGATTTTAGAACGAGCAAAGGACTATTCTTATGAAACAACGGGATATTTACCATGATTAAATTCCCGTTCCCGTTGTTTGATAAAAAGAGTGTTAAAAACCATGACAGTTTCAAAAGTTATAACGGGCAAAGGAGTTAGCATAAATATTGTTTTTCCATTATTGGTACGCCTGTTAGTCCTATTAATTTAAAGTAGTTAAATCAAGTTCCGTTAGTGTTTTTGTGTCATTTTTTTTTTATATTCAGGCAGTATCCATGCCAATGTGAAAAGGTATAAAATAACCAACTTGAACATGAAATTGGTGGAATAAGTCTCTATTTGTCGGCCCAGTGGTGAAATAAATTAATGTGGGCCTTGATGTTTGATTCTAAATGCGTCATCCGGTGCTTACTGTCTGCAAATAACTAAGCAAATACCCATTATAAATAAAATGAATAATAAAAAAGCAGCCAAGTGCGAGTCGGACTCGCCCATGAAGGGTTCCGTAGCACGACGAACTACAAGAACCTTTATATATGTTACTTGATGTAACATAATAAGGTTCTTATAGTTCGTCGAAAGGTAAATTGCGGTTTACGGTTTATGAGGTATAAAAAAAAAACTACTAGCTAGATCTCGTTCAAACCAAATATCGTTGGAAGTTTACATAGTAATGTACAACATATATTTTTTTTAGTATTATCATTCTCTTACTTTAGAAGTTAGAGAGGGGGGACCAACTTTTTTCCACTTTGGAAGTGTCTCTCGCGCAAACTATTCAGTTTAGAAAAAAACAATATTAGAAACCTCAACATCATTTTCAAAGACCTATTTATAGATACCCCACACGTATGGGTTCGATGAAAATTTTTTTTTTGAGTTTCAGTTTCAAGTATGGGGACCCCCGAAATTTGTAGTTTTTTTTTTATTTTTATGTAAAAATCTTAATGCGGTTCACAGAATACATCTACTCGCCAAGTTTCATCAGTCTAGCTCTTACGGTTTCGGAGAAAAATGGCTGTGACATACGGACGGACAGACAGACAGACAGACAGACATGACGAATCTATAAGGGTTTCGTTTTTGCCATTTGGCTACGGAACCCTGAAAATATTATGGACATTCTGTTAATTTTTTTTTATTTTTTATTATAGATAGCTATAAGCATTTGGCTGCCATCACACCTGATAGAAAGTGAGGATGCAGCCTAAGATGGAGCATGTTTAGCCATAATCCACCTGTTCACTCTTGTCTTGAAAATTCCCAAATTATATAGATCCGGAAATACTGACGCCGGTAGAGAGTTGCATTCTTTGGCAGTTCATACTATAAAAGTGGAATCGAAACGCTTCCATACTAATCTTACTATTTCATGAATAGGTTAGCAACGCAATGATAGCACCCTTGGTTTTGTTAGCTTCTGTGGGTGGCGGTGACCGCTTACCGCCACGTGGGCCTTAAGCCCGTTTGTCTATCGTTTACATAAATATATATTCATATCTATATCATGAGCGATGCTTAGTTTGGAGCTACATATGAATGGAACATATTTTTTATATTACCTACCTATGTGTACCTATGTAAAGGTTAACTGGAAGAGAATGCTCTCTAGCATTAAGTTTGCCTATGTACAATGCAATTTTTGTTTAAGTGCAATAAAGAATTTTCTATCTATGTATTTGTTAATTATTCTTACGAAGGTACAATATAATTTTGTCTGTAACTTTCCTGTTACGTTCGTAACTCCAAAATCCAAACACGTTGCGAATCTAACACAACAGTTCAAAGAACACTAAAACTATATTTAAACAATTTCAACACCTTACTGAGAGTTTATGATACAGCTTTATGCATCTCTGAAAACTGAATGAATGCTTTGTGTATGCTAGTGTACTTCTTCTTCTTATTCTTCTTCCTGCCCTTATCCCACATTATGCGGGGTCGGCACAACATGTTATTCCTCCTCCATTCCCCTCTGTCAGCCGTCATCTCTACATTCACTCCTCTCTTTTCCATGTCATCTTTCACACAGTTCATCCATGTTTTCCTTGGTCTACCTCTGCTCACATATCCATCCCATGCTCAGTGTACTTAGTGCACTAGTACTGCCTAATTCTTACCTAATAATTATGGCTCTTATTAATAATCCTGGCGTAGCGTTGGACTAGTTAATCCGTGTTTTGTCACATTTGCTCGAGTTGACAATTGCATGTCAATGCAAGAGACAAAAGACGGATTAACTAGTCCAACGCTACGCCAGGATTATTAATAACACCCTTAAGTTTAAAAAACTTGAGAAACCGACTTCATTGCCAAACGGCTAAACCGATTTTAATGAAATTTGTTTGAGACAATCTGGACATAAGAATAACCTTCCAAATAAAAAAATTATTTTCTAAATCTGTTCATAAATGACGGAGGCATGCAGTTACAAATATTAAAAAAAAATATTTAAAAAAAATGGCTACACCGATTTTAATAAAATTAAAATGGGACCAATCTGGAAGCAGTACCTTTCAGATAAAAAATATTTTTTCAAATCGGCTCACAAATGACGAAGTTATGCGGTAACAAAAAAAAAAAACAACCGAATTGAGAACCTCCTCCTTTTTGATTGGAAGTTGGTTAAAAATACATATTTCCGGTCCAATAACAATGGCGTCAAACATCACACTAATATTATAAATGTGAAAGTTTGTAAGGATAGATGTTTGTTACTCAATAACTCTAAAACGACTGAACGGATTTGGATGAAAGGGTTTCCGCCAAAATTGCCCCAGTCCCGGCGCAAAAGAATTGTATCTCAGATTTTAGATACTTATTAGTAGAAACAATATCAGGTGTCGCTATTTCCTGATTTCGTGGCTAACATGTTTTTTTTACCCAGAGAAGTTTCATAGGCGCTACATGCATAAATGACACTTTTTAGGAAAAACTTCATGTTACTGTGTGTAATTGTACATTGAATTGGCAAAAAACTAATAAAACACATCATATAAACACATTATCAAATATGTAATATAATGTACCTGACCTATGCCATTTTTTTTAAAACTTCATTTTACTGTATTCATTCACTCATTAACAACACAAACGTGCGGGTAGTTGCAAAAAATGAATATAATACGTACACACTGATACGACTCGTGGTTGGTTCCTCCTGATTTATTTTGTTTTTACGGCGACTTGGCATTAATCCCTGGACTTTTGATTTTTCTTGTGATATGGCAGACAATTGTGTTTTGTGTACACGGTCACTTCGGCGACTTCGAAGACATGTTCTATTTGAACATTTTCTTCAATCACGTCGAGAATTCGTGGTACATATTGTACGTGCTATTGAACCGCCCCAAGAGGTATGTATAAAAAACTATTCCATTTAAACAAAGTATTTATTTTAACACAATGAATATATGCATAGATATACGCTAATAATTACTGTTTAAGTAAAAGAACGCATTGAGCGCGCTTTAAATGACTGAGTATTAAGTTCTTAATGCACACTTTTAGTTTAGGAACGTAGTGGTACCTGTACACCTATTACACTTAACTCCGATCATTTATAACCAAGTGCGCGCGGAGTAAATAATAGTTGAAAATGCTTTTAATTGTTAACAGGTTCCATTCGACGGTACCCGATCAATATGGTCAACGAACACTGGGAAGTTGCGCCCATGTTATAAGCGTAATCTATTATCTGGGATGGGCTAGATACAATGATCATGAAATAGATCATCCAGCTATAGGCCTAGATTCGATATTGATTGATTTAGATACTTGAAACATGTATGAATAAACTTATGTCGTCCTTGTTCCTCAATAACAACATTATGTACTAGGGTATATGTGTGTGTTTTATTCATTTTTTGCCAATTCAATGTCAATTAGTACAGTAACAAGTAGTTTTTCCTACAAAGTGTCATGTTTACATGTGGCGCCTATGAAACTTCTCTGGGCAAAATAACCATGTTAGCCACGAAATCAGGAAATAGTGACACCTGACATTGTTTCTACTTATAATTATCTAAAATCTGAGATACAATTCTTTTGCGCCGGGACTGGGGTTTTTTTCTATGGCCCGTGGCGGAAACCCTTTGGCACAGATATAGATTATGGTCTGAAAAAGCACATAAGTTACTTTTAATCCCGAAAAATTGACGGAAACGGGGTGTCACGGAAACGGGGTGAGCGAAGCCGTGGGCAGCCACTAGTATAAAATAAAATTCCGGATCTAATTACAATTTGTTAAGCCCCTTAATTTACATTCAAATGTTTTATATTTTTCTCAAGAAAAGGATAGGACATTTGAATGTAAATTAAATTGTAATTTTTAACTTAACGCTCGCCCTTCTTAGGCCTTCTCAAGTTGCACTCAAAATATCAATGCGTACTTTCATTTTCGGAGTAGACCCCAGTAGGCCTACCATTAGCTATTTCTGACTCTGTCTCTGGTTCTGGTTTTGGGTCTGTGTGAGTGTTGACTAAATAAATCCTACGTCAAATCGTCACACACAGAGAATAATGCACTGGTGAGCACTCACACAGACTCAAAACCAGAGCCAGAGACAGAGCCAGACAGAGCTCATGATAGGCCTGCTGACCTACCTCGAAGAATCAATAAACCAGTCAATTCGTATGTATTCTATCTAAATACCATTCGTCGTTGCATTTTATATGGAAGCCACTTTATAGTTGTAGAATTGACGCCTTTGAATTTACGGCAACTTCAAAGGGAAAACTAAACAATAACATGCTTATTTTATGGTATCTCATTGTTTAAATAACAATAGACTTTACTTTGATAGTTATGTATATCAAACACTAACTAATAATTGTTCGTACATTATAGAGGAAAAGTTTCTCCAAATTATTACCTCGTTCTTTGTTATTTCTCTTTGTGTGTTAACTTTGTTTATTTCCACATATCCAGAGTTGAAAACATTAGGCCTACCACAAGCTCTGTCTGGCTTTGTCTCTGGCTCTGATTTTGATTCTGTGTGAGTGTTGACTAAATTAATTCTTCGTCGAAACGTCACACACTGGTGAGCACTCACACAGACTTAAACCAGAGACAGAGCCAGACAGAGCTTGTGGCAGGCCTACAGGTTTCAGTAAATAATATTTACAAAGGACTAATATTTACTGAGGCACATAAACATTAGTAGCCACATTTAAAATAAATCTCTTTTCACATTCTACTAATATTAAAACGCGAAAGTTTCATTTGTTTCTCTTCCACGTAAAAACTACTATATCCCGTCTCCCAATCTTAAGGTCGTGTATCAATGAAATTTTCGGTCCGAAAAATTATTTGCACAATGCCAGTCCTCTCAAACGGTGTAGGAAAATTGTGAGGAAACCGGCATGTCGTAGAACCTAAAAAGTTGTAAAACATGCTTTGTGTCAAGTGCACGAAAGGAATCTCTTTGAGACGACGTGGTTAAAATCCTTTCACCACGTTGTTGGTTCGAAACAACCAAAAGATTTTACGTGCCATAAGAAGATGAAGAATCAAAATGAAGTCTAGTAAAAATTATCTTATTACGTACTCGTAGCAAAATTGTAGAGTGTCTACGTGCTACGCTTCTACGCCGTAGCAAATTTATTATTTTTCTCTAAAACTACTTCAACAGGAAGCAATTTCCTCGGAACTAAAACCACTGTGCTACCTTATTAAAGTTCATTGCAATAAACACCTTAAGCTAATTTGAGCTCTGCGCAAATATAATTATAGTGTATATTCGTTTTAGTACGTGCCGAAGGGTCGACCTTGAAGTCAGTGAAAACATACGAAATAATATTTCGGAATTCTCGTTTTTATAATGGCTGGAATTTCAGTTGAACTCTATGAAGGCAAATGCAAGTATGACCTGCGTTGTACTGTGCATAGGTACATGTATTTTCTTTAGTTAATGGCCTAGAAATCATAGCGGTCGTCATGACAGTTCCTATTCTTTAGCTTTGTAATATTTAACTAATTGTAAGCGTGAGTGGTGACCAAGAACTTAAGTAAACCCTGGGTCAGTCAATTTCAGTATTAACAAAGCAAGTTAACCCTGATTCATCAATTTGCAGCTTATGTTAAACGTTTACAAATATTGTACAGGTGAAGCAATGTTATCGCAACACTACGTCGTTTCTGCTGCCCTAGTACTTTTAAGACATTTGCTCTCAAAAACTAGTCAACGTGCTAGATTTTGGTTGCTACTTCATCAGCGTTCCGCATCTATTGATGTGGTGGAAAGCATAAGCTTGATCATCCGAAGGGTTTTCATCTAAAAACAAAGTAATAGGGACATTGGTAGCCATTAAATGAGTGGTCGCTTTTTGATTAAACAAATGTCATTACTTGCTACCTGCTGCTGTCTGGCTGCCAGTCAATTTATGACTATTTTATACTTAAAAAGCAACATCTTATTTTGTTGCTTTTGCCAGGTTTGCTATTGCATGTTTTTATGTAATACCTCCATCGGTTCATGGTTGCCGTTTGTGAACTGTTTATAAAAGACTGAAAAGGCAAGGGACTCAATGGACCGACACGCATAAACGCGATGTGACATCTAGTTACCAAAACCAGTGACGCCACCAATTGCCATGTAAATGATTTAAGCAGTACTACGTCGCACAGCGTTTGTATCGGCCTTTGCGGGTACGCGCGTAATGTTTGACCGTGTGTTTCCAACTCGCAATGATTTGTGGCCGTCCCGTTTCTGTACAGATAGGATTTACAATTCATAAAATTAAAGTTGTAAAAACACATTACTATGAGTGGAGAGCAACGAACTACAAGGTCGTTTTGAGTTTTATAATATGTGAGGTTAGAAGGTTATCGTTATCACTTTAGAAGCGATTTGAAAAAATAACTGCTGTAAATTGCCAAAAAATAACATTACCTACTTAAGTTTGGCTCTAGCATGCAAACTATTTAATGCGAAATTTCATTTCTATGTGCTTTGAGGCTTAGCAGTGAAAACGCATTTGTAAATAGGCACAAAAGGCTGCCATAATATTAATTGGAAAACCAACAACTTATAATATCATAATACCGTACAGTCTAGCAACTATAGTGAGCCAATGTATGAAAGAGACCTATGTCCAGCAGTGGACTTAAATAGGCTGACGATGATATTGTCAAAGGCATGGGTGAGAATAATACCTTAGGCTAAACGTAAAACCCTGATGATATTATGATTAGAAGGAAGGCATGGGTGAACAATACTTTGAATTAGACATTAAAACCCTGTTTACTTTTTTCGCGAATGTGTTAAATAGTTTTGAAGAATTTACGCGAGATGGAGATTGGTTTGCCTTCACTCCAGTAAACCAAGTTACAAGTAAGTGTTGTTATACTCACACACACAGACACAGAATGGCATGAAGCACAGATACTTAGTCCATACCCCGTGTTACCCCATCTTCTAACTAAAGTTTTGCTCACATCTAAAGCTTTGGTCTCGCGATCGTAACGCACAAAGCTGCGGTATACGGCTTGACGCAGCATCACACGATTGCACTTCGCCGCTGACGCAAACTGCGACGGAACAAGAGACCATTCTAGACGTTTTTCATAAGATTATGTGTCCGCCGTCGTATGCTGCATACCGCAGCGTTGTGCGTTACGATCGCGAGAACAAAGCTTAACCGTTCCGCGGTGGTAATAAGTAAAATGCTGTCATATTTTGACATTTCACAGAATGCCACCGCAAAACGCTTCGATGTGCGTAAGGTTTAAAAGTTATGGGTTTGAATCCGATCGTGCACTAGTAGTAGCTTTAAATTGGACCCCTAGTATCTCTTATTGATTTTATAAGGCAACTTAGGGAATTAACCAAGCATGCAGCATCTCTTGAGTAAATAACAAAACCGCGGCCACCATTCTACCAAACGTGGTGACTTAAGACAAATCCCCTAAGAAGGTCCACAGATCATGATAAGCTCGGTCACACCGCGGCAAACAGCTGCATACTGCGATGCTGATGGCGATCTGGCCCCTGTTTAATAAAGCTGACAATTCGACATTTAAGTCAAAAAGCGATTAAATTGTGGTATTACCTACACAATCAACTTTCAACTTAGTTTGTCAACTTAGTTGTATAAAAAAAAAATTGTCGCGCTTTTGTGACATATTTGTCACTTTTATTAATAGCCTAAGCGCGACAATTCCACAATTTTGTTGCTTTGATTATGTATGTCAAATCGTCAGCTTTATTTAACAGGGCCCAGTAGGTCTACCACAAGCTCTGCCTGGCTCTGTCTCTGGCTCTAATTTTGAGTGTGTGTGAGTGCTCATCAGTATATTATACTGAGTGTGTTAAGTTTCGACGTAGGATTTATTTAGTCAACACTCACACAGATTCAAAACCGGAGCCAGAGACAAAACCAGATAGAGCTTGTGGGAGGCCTACAGTTCTAGCACAGGGTTTTGCACACACTACCGCAAACATTGAAATTGCTATTTTACCACTATTTTGTAACTACCAAAAAATAGGGTAATTTAGTAGGGGTAGAACAATATGAATGTGCAATCAGAATTTTTAGTTTCGATAAAATGACAAAGTTATTAAATGTTAAAATTTTCAGAAATCCTGCTTAAAATTATGGACATAGGTATTAGTTACATAGTACTAGAGAGAAACAAATTTACGCTGTTTGGTTCCGCTTGGTATTTAGCGTTTATGAATGAAATGATTTTTGCTTGTTGAATCATTTCTTAATATTTGATTAAAAATTGTGGTTATTTAGGGATATTTTTTTATGGCTTGATTTTTTTTTAGGATGTGTTCAGTAACAGCAGCCAATATCGGCATTTTTTTTTGGTAATTACAAAAAAGTGGTGTATTTGAAAGAGATATATTGATTGCCATTGCCGGTGATCTAGGTGTGCACAAGGCTTTAGTGCTTACAGTACCTAAAGGTAGTAAAACCACTGCTCGGATGTCAAGTTTGTTTAACAACCAATTTAACTATGTTTAACTATGTTTGCCTACGCTACGCAAACTGTTTTACAATGTTGTCCAACACCACCGGGGAAAGAGATTGTGAATCCTATATTTACAACAAAACACTGCCATCTAATATAAATTTTTTATGGAAAAATAAAGCGGCCAAGTGCAAGTCGGACTCGCCCATGAAGGGTTCCGTAGCAACAAGTAACATAATTTAAAAGTTCTTGTAGTTCGTCGAAAGGTAAATTGCGGTTTATGATTTATGACGTTAAAAAAAAACTACTTACTAGATCTCGTTCAAACCAAGTTTCGGTGGTAGTTTGCATGGTTTTAATGTACATCATACAATATTTTTTTATTTTTATCAATGTTTATTTCTTTAGTTATATCATTCTCTATATTTTTAGTGTCATGCAAAAGCAATAAAAAGGCATGTGTAATAAAAACGTCTTTTATTCTGAAGAGTCGAGGAAAAGATTTGTGACGTCATAAAATACGGCTGTTGCCCTTTATTTACGAAAATAAACTACCACTTATAACCTTATTAAAATAACCTTAATAAAATTAAGAGTTACTCAATCTAAAATATTATGTTACGAGTAACTCTAAACACATTTTATAGGTAATAAAAATTAACAGAAGTGTAAAAACTAAAGAATAGAATCAAGGTACTCCAGATTTTTAAATACATTATTTAATGCCATTTAATCATTGAGATTTGAAACTTATGTGTTTTTGACACAAAGAACGGAATTTAGTAAATTCAGACTAATACCCTCAGTATTGGTCTGAATTTACTAAATTTCCTGCTTTTGCCAAGACCAAGTTAAAAGTATTTTTTAAAACATATAGCCGCATAGCGTGTATAAAATACTGGCCTATGTAGGTAAGTAGTTACCCTAATAGATTACAATCTAGCCACAAGGTAAGCTAATTAGTCATTTTAAATTGACCTACATTTTTATCATGAACAAATCTATGTACCTATTGTGTGTCGCTGAAACACTCTGTAACCACTTTCACCTTTTCGGATTTTTTTTTTACTAGCGGACTGTCCCGGCTTCGCACGGGTGGACATTTATTTTTTAAACATATAAATACAACTTATGTTACTCAGGGTGAATGTAGCTTTCCAAAATGGTGAAACAATTTTGAAATCGGCACAGTAGTTTTTGAGTTAATTCATTACCAACACACAAAAATAAAAATCTTTCTTCTTTATAATATTAGTATAGATTTAAAAACAATTAGTGATATAAAAAAATATCTCATAGCTGTAGGCCTTCCATGAGCTCTGTCTGGCTCTGTCTCTGGTTCTGGTTTTGTGTCTGTGCGAGTGCTCACCAGTGCATTATACTGTGTGTGTGACGTTTTGACGTAGGATTAATTTAGTCAACACTCACACAGACACAAAACCAGAACCAGAGACAGAGCCAGACAGAGATGGTAGGCCTACTGATTTTGACTTCGACAAAGTAATAAAGTTTCTCGCATGCTCTTCTAGGCTTAGATGTGTGAAATTGGCACCTTAGATTTACTTCGCTTTCTAACGATTTTTAGTGGTTTATGATTTCCTTGCCCTGATAGCTGAGTTCGAAGCAGCTCGGCCTTCTGAGCTGGAGAGCGTAGGTTCGATTCCCACCGAGAACAAGTATGCGTGTGGTGAACACAGATGTTTGTTCTCTATCTGCAGGGCTACCACGAGCTCCATATGGTTAGGGCTATGGCTGTCAAATTGTGTATAGATAGGCTGACCCACACATTAATTTTTTGGGTTTGAATGTATTGACAGTGTTGGCACAATTTTGACAGCCATAACCATTACCATATGAAGCTCATGGTAGGCCAGCTATGGTTGTTTAAGTATGCATTTACAAACAAGTACTATATCAGCTATTTGGCTCCCATAGTACAAGCTCTGCTTAGTTTGGGACTAGATAGTTTTGTGTGGATTGTTCACTATATTTATATTTATTTAACTAAATAAATGCCTTGTTACTAACATAGTTTATTTTACTTAAATGCTACATTTTTACAATATTTATTTAACTCAATAAGTACCTTATGACTTTTAAATAGTTTGTTTTACTTAATTTTTTGACACCAAGGCAAGAGATTCGCACTCGCACAACTGCACAAATAGACCATTAATTATTACTTATCTCTTTAGTAATGGTAAAAAGTGTTTCACTCAGAGCTAAAGCCATTTTAGTATCGGGCAAGTGAATCACTCGCGGAGAATCTTCGCTCTGGATTCATTCCCTCGCCGAAATAGCTTTAGCCTCTTCGCTAACAAAAAATCAAAAAATCGTTTTTTTATATTCTTAATCTGTAGTAGTAGTAGCATTTACCCTACATTACATTGACACTCGTATTTATATTACACTTCTTCAAGATTTTTTTCGTTTTGATTTTTTTTACCACGTCCGTCCGTGTTGAAAAATTAACAAATTAAAAAAAACAAGCAAGATGACCAACATTACTGTCCCAGGCACAGCGTTTAGGTAAAAAACATAGTACAACGAAAACTAATGGACGAACTAACACACGTATATTTACAAAATGTACAAACTAAACATGAAACAAAATTAACTACTCACATTTATTTACAAACAAAACCACAATAAACAGGTGCTTACAAAATTTACAAAATACACATGTAACAGTTGAGCTATCTGCAGACCGTTGCAAACGATCTAGAGATAGCTCAAACGACTCACGTCAAAAGTTAAATGGGCTGGGATAGTTAAATAAATAGAATAGATGAAAAAAACACCAGCGGGCTGATTACTTAAGAACAGGCAGTAGCAATAGCACGAAGTGAGTCTTTGCTTGTTACTTTTTATGTAAACTGTTGTTTTACGAGTTAGTCGATTGGTGTCAATGATGCTTCCTCATAACAGTCGTCAATCAAAAAAATTGTTGATTATATAATTTGGTAGTGGCATATGCAACGTAACCTATTTTTAACGACTGGCCGGAATGGGAATATGTTTTTGATATCATTGCACGTTTAACCTTAATGAACAAGCAACGATTCAATTTACTGATGCTATCGCTATCGCATGTTTTTAAAGTATAACCCCACGGAATTCATGCAATTATTTTTATAAACTTACCACCGGTTTTCAGATATGGAGACATGGTGCCCGGTACCATAGCGGGAAAGATCGTCGGTGGAGTATGTTCCCTGTCCGGAGTGTTGGTGATCGCTCTGCCTGTGCCCGTCATCGTCTCCAACTTTTCCAGGATCTATCATCAGAACCAACGGGCGGATAAGAGAAAGGCGCAGAGGGTAAGCCAGATCAATTTGCTTTTGTATTATTGCCTACGCCTCACTCACGTGACAACGTCTTATAACTCGATGGAGCCGGCTGCACGCACGAAAAAACATGACTCATGCGGTGTTACCTCACTCTGAAGCGTTCCATTTAAGGCTTGAAGTGCAAGCGAGAGCGCGAACGAGCGACAAAGAGGCACAATCGGCCGCCGCGTTCGGCAGCGTTCAACTGCGATAGCGATAAGTGTATCGCTGTCAAATACCGCATTGTCAAAGTTCGCGGCAGTGTATTTAAAATTCTATGCTGTAACTGATGATCGCCACCGCAATCGCAAATTGCCTAGATGTGTGCAAGACAATGGGTCAATCAGCGACAAACCTTTCTCTAGTTTTGTAAAAAAAACACAAATATACCTCCATGATTGTACACATTTTAGAAATGACTTTTTGCTAAGTAGACGTTCTGCTGTACAGACCATCTGATAGGTATTAGCAAAATGTCCATGTAGCAAAACGTTGGACGTTTTGCTACACTTACTGCTCATTAGACCTTTTGCTGGACATTTAGCTACTTAGACCTTCTGATCAGGAGGCAAACCAGCACACTTCTTCTCAATGTTTGATTCTCTTTTTTAGTTGTATTCCCTTCTCAATTCCAGAAAGCCCGACTGGCGCGCATCCGTATCGCCAAAGCCTCGTCCGGCGCAGCCTTCGTGTCCAAGAAGAAGGCTGCAGAGGCCAGGCTAGCCGCCCAGGAGTCAGGAGTGGAGCTTGACGATGCTGGCCGAGACGAAGACATTTTTGAGTTGCAGCACCACCATTTGCTCCGGTGTCTGGAACGAACCACGGTGAGTGGATTTATTGCTGATGTCAAAATTGCTGCTCATTTTGTTAAGGTTATTTTGCCCAATGCTTTGTAAATCCAGGTCTTTGTTTTCTGATGGGTGTGTTTATGTATAACAACTTGGTAAGACCATAAGTAATATGAATGTTATTTAAATTTCGTGATCTCCGATTGGCAAAATTTTAATATCTATTTAAGAATTATATTATAAAAATTTAAATTGAGTATATATGAATAAGAAACAACTAATTTAGTGTTAATTGATTAAAAACAAGAAAAGAGCTCTTAAGCCCGTAACAAGGTAAATTATTAGTAAAAGTTCAATTTTTGCGACTAATTTGGTATATTTGTCTTTTATGAGTTTATTTGCAAACTTATTTTAATTTATCGGCAGCTTAGTTGGACTGAAGCTTCTTATCCAACGTACAAAAGGAGAGGTTATAACTATCCGCTTGTTCCTACAGGGCATCACTCAAACGTTGAACCTCTACAGCAGTGTGAGCAGCCTTTTTGACAGTTGATGAAGAGAAGTGACCAATTAGAACTAACCCAGCTATTCTGGATTCCTAGGGCGGGCGGACATGTTCTTGATTCCCAACCCAAAACGAGCCTAAAAACTTTGTCACTCTACTATCATTCATATAGTCATAGCAACAGGATTCAATTTTGCAGCAAAGTGTCCGTCTGTCCTAGGAATAGAATACTACAGATAAACGTTTTTAGCCAGAAGACTTACTTTAACTCTTTCGTCACTGGTTCTTTCTTACAAACCAGTCCTGCTCTAGAGCCTTATAAAAGAACCAGTGTGGTAGCTTCTGGCTGAAATAGTTTTGGAGTTGCATGTCGTGACGTGTTTTGTTGATTTTGGCTGAGGTGTTGTGATCTGCATGATTGTGTCATCTTCGGTCTCCACTTATCATTAACGAAAACTAAGGACGACTTACTTAGGATATATCCAGCTCTGATACTTTTCTGGAAACCAGGAAAACCAGACAAAAAAGTTTTACTATCAACCAACGTGGTCTAATAGTCTAATACTTCACGTGTTGGCAGTAAAGTCGTGGTAACACAAATAAATGTTTGCTGGTCCCGATATCCTAAAACCTAACGTTAGATCCTGGGAAATTAAATAGGTGTTTACTACAAAGCGGATTAAAAAAAACTCTTTCTCAGATGTAGTCATCTCTGTCCGGCAAACGGATCAAAATGGCCGATGTTTATAGTTCCACAATGATCCTAAACATGGTATTCCAGGACCGGGAGTTCGTTGAGATGGAGAACCCCTTCAACGGAGCGGCAAAGCGGCCGGGGTCCCCCTCTCCCCTTGCCTCCCCCGCTCATTCAGGGCGGGCGCCCGCGCTGCTGGCTTGCTGCGCTCGCTGCGGTTGCTGCCCGCAGAAGTACCAGGTGACGTCATCTAACGATTACTGACCCCGTATCACTGAAGCGATAAACCATGGATGCTGTCCAACGTCCTCTACACATCAATCAAGTCTCTCCCAATCTTTAGCTACCTGCAGTTTTATTGACTCCATCGCCAGACTTTCATCAAACTTACGCAAGGGATGTTATAACCCATCCTACTTTGTCTTCCCCATGATCTTTTTGCCAGTGGATTGGTATCCTTTTTAGCCATCCGCAGTCATTCAGACCTTCATCATCATCCACAGCCCAACTTCACCCACTGCTGGGTATAGGCCTCCCTTAGTTTGTGCCATCTACCTCGATCCTGCGCCAGTCTAAACCATTGCCGCCCCACGACTCTGACCATGTCGTCCATACATCTTGCTGCGGGGCACATTCAGGCACTTTCATTTCTTTATTACGTCCATTAATCTAACCTGTAGTCACAAACAAGAGAGCAAACACAGAGTTAAGTCAAGTCTAGCTTCACCTGCCCCTATGCACCCCATAACTGTAGTTGCTCTAGTCAATCTTGCGCATTTGCTGAACGCAGGGGTACCAGCTGTTAGTACATTGACTTATATCCAATAGTCACAAGAAACGAAAAAGCACTTAACATAGAACCAGCAACCCTTCTTTTTGTCGCTGATTAAATGCAGTCAAGGTACATCACTTTTTGACTTCCTCCCTCATACTGACGCACATTTATTGACCGTCACTACAAACTAAAAGCATTAAGGTACCATCAAATGATCAAACTCCTGCCCTCTCTTACTACTCTTACCTATCCCTTACTGCTGCTCACACAAAGGAGGTCTCCTAAAGTACCAGGTATTTATAAAGCTATCAGGGCATATTCTATGCCTAGTTGTACTTAGATCAAAGCTCTGGTCTGGTCAATATCTGGAGAAGATTGCCAGTGGGTTACAATGGACCGCTTCCATGCTTTGAATAGACCGTCCTGGTCTTAGTTATTAAGCCATGACAGCTACCAAATGGCTTAAGAACTTTATCATCAGATTATTTTCACCTAGTAACGTATGTAAGTTAAAGTAGACTAAAAAATAGTTGATTTGGCACAAAAGCATGTAAGCAAAACGAGGAATGCATCAAAGAGAAGGAACATGGTAAGAAAAGAGGAGTCACTGAACCAGCACCGGACACAATAGACAAAAAGTTGATGCTGACCAAGGCGTAGTGCTGGTAAGTTAGATACATAAACTTTAGAGAAGGTAAACCCATGGTTTTACCAGTGTTGGTAAGCATAATGCATTGGCTCAAGCATGAGCTGAAAGCATAGTCACCGCAAAAATTAAAGACATCGTCACAAGAAGAGCGAGTATACAATAATATTGAAAACCAGGAAACTTTTCACGATTAAATAGTAATTTAAAGCTGAAGTGGATCCACTACTGAATACTCTGAATTTTAGGTACACTCAATATTTTCAGTAAACTACAAAGTAATTTAAATTAAATGTTCTTGATCACACAGAAACCTAAATATTTTTTACTAAAACGCAGAAATTAAAGGTTGCCATTAACCAATAACGATAAAATTTCTCCTATGACAGAGGCGTCACCGGTCGGTCCGGTGCATCAGTCCGATTGGACTATCGACTCGGACGATACGCGAGGTACTTCGCTGTGCTGTGTATTATGCCACAATAATTAAGGAGCACATTGTTTTGGATCCATTTACGTGATAAAACGCTCGAACTTTCATAAAAGCTCGGTGTTTTAGTAGAATGTTATACGTAAATTGAGATCCAAGTATCGTGGCTTCACCATTGCTATGTGATAAATGTGGCTAAGCTGTTTTACGCCACGCTAATTATACAAATAAAATGTCCAGCTTGGTGTTTGATGATATATCTAAATATGTTACAGGCTAATTATGTTAAGCGTAATATATGCAGCTCTAAATGTTAAATAGTCACGTACGCTTGGGTGCAAGTGATGGGTAAGTATTTCAGGTTTACAAATTGATAGATGAGCTAAAAAAACAGTCTTCCTTACATAAAATACAAACAATTTCAAATAACCATTTTAGTTGTTGTTGATAACCAATTTCCGTCTTGAACTTTGGTTTCATTTTTGAGAGTTGTGTTAAATATTGTGAATGCAACATTGTGTTAGAACCAATTTAGTAATTTTTATCTAGTCTTTTAGTTTTGTGAGTAAATTAACAGGATCTGCAGATTTTGTGTTGGCTAGTGTTTGTTTACACACTACACCTTTTTACACGTAGACACTTCTCAAGCTCATAGTGATTGGCTCTGACAGGTCCTGCTATTAGATTCGAGTAGAAAGGGACGGATGAAGGGCGTTCGGCGGTACACTGCCACTTCGCGGCCGTCAGACACGTCTATATCCGCGGCGCCGAGCGAAGAACCGTTACCAGTATGTGCGCACGGTGTTACCACGCAGCGATAACGCACCGTGAATAGACAGCTTTATTTGGTTCGGAAAATTTTATTGAAATGTAGTGCGATTTGTGCTTGAGATTGAGATTGTAGTTGGAGTAAAGTGGAGGTGCCCCATATTTTATTTCCTTTATTTATTATTATTTTCAATTATTTATTAGTAACTTCTAAACCCGTTTTGTTATTCTTACCAAAATGTAAACAATTTTTTATACGTCACACAAGAAAAACATATCCAAAGATATGTCTCGCGATTTGTAAATATTTATGTCAGGTAGTCAGCCAAAAAATCGCTGTGTGGTAAAAACCGTCCATTCGAAATTGAGGCTTTAAATGTCTGCAGTGTGTTGGCTGCATAAATATCGTTGCTTTTTATATAAAGTTTTTATTATCATATTGTTTATACGAATCAGTATACATTTTATGTCGGTATGTCAATGTTGTATTGTATTTTTGGCTTATGCTGTTTATGCTGACGTTGTGTATGAGCATCTGTATATTTTTATTATTACTATAAGATTTTTTATTTTTTAAATTATAAACTTCGTTCTTTACGTTGAAGAATTAAGTTTTTTTTAAAGTAGATCCAAAAGTGTTTGTAAATGTTTTCTTGTATTTATATATAAATATTGTCCGAGGATTGTTGTGGGAATGTTTTATCCTCTGTATTTTTATTTTATTAAAATACTGACTCTATCAACCTATGCCAACACATTGCACACATTTCGTTCAAATAAATTGGCAAAACTTGTAATAAAATGCAGTTAACGATATAAGTCACAATTTTTTTATCTCTCTAAAAACTTAACATAAAACTAAAAGTATTTTTTAATAATGTTGAATTTTAACATCGAAATTATTAATCCAAAACATTACATAACTCTTATGAAAAATAATATCTACGTAGGACCTGAACACTGACATTCATACGACATAAAGATTTTAAATGTATACAAAAACCATGCGTTTTGCGTACATTGTTAAATTTCACTATACATTTACATCACAATGGGTCTACAATATTCACAAACTATTGGCATGCACGCACACATTTTTCAACATACATTTTACTCCAAATCACAGCTACGCATTCACTTTACACTTTATTGGTGTTTTATTTTAAGACGTGTATTTTGTCATTGTGTCAGTGTATTTCTTAGATTAGCTTCGTATGGGTGTTTAGCTTAAGTTCTAAGGTGTAGCTAGATGAGGTAGGCTACGCCACCATTTACTATATTAGTTAGTGGTGAAAAACAATTAACTAATTGTATTTTTTTGTGTTACAGCAAGCGTGCGGCAAATACATTCCTGCGGGGAGTACAGTGCAAGGGAATCAAACCGGTGTTGCAATGGACGGGACTTACTTAGTTGAAGCTTCCTTCTAGGGCCCGTCCACTAGCTCTCATATGGAAAGCTATGTGTAAAAAATCCCCGGGCTACTACCGGGTATATGGACTAAAGTTTTGACTAAAAGTTTTCAATGACAGTGACGTAAATGACATTGACAAGTGGAAAACTGTCAAGTGTTTGCCAAACCACGGCGGTATTTGAACTACAACCAATTACTAGGATATGTCTACGAGTCTACGTAATTTTAATGTCTTGTTAATCTAACAAAATACTGCCTTTGTTAAAATATCAATTGGTTTAGAAGTAATTGAGACGGAAAATGGCTTCTATTTCATGACTATTCCGATATTCTAGTCAGGAAGATATCATTCCCAATCGTTCTAGTCACCTAACTAAACTGAAAATCACTTTACTAAATTGAGAGTCACTTGTCTTGAATTGCGTCATGAAATGGAAGTATGACACTAGAAATTATATTCTAGTACCCTATATGAAATAATTAATAAGAGGCATGACTAGTAAAATGAGTGTTAGAAGGTTCATAAGTATTTCGACTGACAGTATCAGTATTTAGTAAATGCAGATAATAAAAAAACTGTCAGTCAGTATGCTGGTCAGTTATTTCAGTCCTTTCTCCTTAGATTCCTTTTATCTATAATTATATTTACAGTATTATAAGATTTTAATATAGAATGACAATGTTAACAAGTGAAATAAGGATTTGTTATGAAGATGTTTTAAAAGACAGATAGTTTCAAATTTCAAATAGTCAATAGTTCAAATCATATCAATTAGATCAGTAACAAGTAGTTATACAGGTGTGAAATCGGACTCGTTTACACTGGATGGTGTCAGAGCATTTTTTACAAGTGTACAAGTTTAAAACCTTCTTATAAAGATCTCTTTTTATGTGAAATCATCTTCATCTAAAGTTTAAATAGCTTGAAATCATGCTGAAAAAGACAGATACAAAATAATCTGTCAAAAACAGACGATGACACGAAAAAGAGGGGCGGAAAAGGAGTTAATCTTGAGTTAGATAAAACCTATGTATTTAAAGTGCTCTGCAACACTATGATTTACTCGAATGTTATTTGATACCGAATAGTTTTATCTATAAATTAAATTGAAATCTTTAGATATAAGCCTATGTACTACTAATGAGACTTTATTATGTAAATGCGATTTCTACGAATCCGCACTTGTTATAATCAAAGTGTTGAAACTATTCGTTTAGCTCGTCCACTAGTCGTTCTAGTGCCTTCGATATTAGTTAAATTCAATAGTTTTGTGTTAGGAGAGTAGATAGATATTTTGGTCAGGAATTCGTCAGTAAATGTTTGTTTCTTTGACAAATTCTTTACGTCGCCAAAGAGATGCAAGTATTGCTGTTTTTTTTAAATGCGCTAAAATGGCGGTTGACTTAAGGACAATAAAATGTCGACCTAATAAATAGGTCAATTATTTTTTGGGGTCGTTTATTTGTGTGATTGCCAAGTAATCTATCAAAGTAACAAGCATTTTATACTGGAATAGGACATTGATGTGTTTTAACGAGGAATTTGACGGCCAGTGATTTATAAAGTGCAATGAATATCGAACAAGGAAATATATTCGTGGCATTTCAATGTCCCGGTAGTGTTACTTATTAATCTAGTTAATGAATTATAAACGTCTTATGATCGCAATAGTTTGGAGTGTTGGTAGATAGATATTTGAATATAATGTGGTTAATTCTAGCATATGTTTTAGTAATAAGCATGTAGAAATGTGAACGGGTCGCATCCAATGCGTTTTATAGTAGTTATAATTTATTAGTTGTTAAACCGAATTCAATGTTAAAATTAATTCTTCCAAAATATTGCCACAATTTCGATTTTTAAAGAACTTAATCTTGGTATTGTTAGGAACTTATTGTTTAGATAATAATAGTTCATTTAAAGTTGGAGTGTAGTTTATCTGATTTACTTAGATAAATATGGAATTAATAAGGAATTTTAGAAGTTCTATAATTATTTTAAATCCTATA
The DNA here is from genome assembly GCA_947578465.1 of Thera obeliscata. NCBI lineage: Eukaryota > Metazoa > Arthropoda > Insecta > Lepidoptera > Geometridae > Thera > Thera obeliscata. Next base: position 24,552,712 of record OX387918.1, on the reverse strand, counting down.
TAAAAGCCTAACTGATTTTAAATAATTTGGAAGAAAATCATGTATTTTTGTCTTGCATAGGATAGTCATGTCTATTACCTAAATACCTTATAGAAATCTATATTATTATGATTGACTTTGCTGGGTGGAAAACTACAGTTTTTATTTTAAATAAATATTGTAAGTTTCTTGTTACTATTTTATTCATATTTCCAAGTTAATTAAATCAATCACCTCTAATTCCTCACTAGCAGAAACTATAATGGAGTGCTTTATATAACTATAGTAACCAATCAAACAGTTAGTTACACAGTGACGTTTAATGAAGCCGCTAGGCAGTTCATTAAAAAGCGAATTCATCCTGTTGTGTATATTTTGTATATATATTGTATTATTATATATATTGTATTATTTTAAATACTCCACCCAGTAGGTACGTTGTTGTAATTATATTGAAAATACCCCTGTGATTATAGGCTGTTTAACAGTGTATTATTTAATATTATTTCAAATATCATTTATTGTTAAAACTAAGTTATGTTTGCTGATGTATATAGGCCTTAATTTATTAATAATTGTTTTTATAAAATATTTAAATTGTACGTAAACATCAAAAAACTGTATTTACCATTCAATATCATGCAGTTTTTTTTTTATGAATGATTTATGGAGATTATTTTAATTAAATTAAAACAAATGGTACGTGTAATCAACAATTAAAATCGTACTGCCATTTTTGTAATGACAATCAAGATGTACCGTCGCTTGCTAACCAACACCGTGTATAAGCACCATAAATCAGGTAGAAATATATATTGTAAATTTAGCAAAAAGAACGTGTTTTAAAATAAATAAAAAATCTTTTTATGTCATTTGTTTTATACAGTGTGTTCTAAAGACTGTATTGTTTATGTAAAACTTTTGGATAGTGTTGTGAAAATGTGTCGATGGACCAATCTGAGGATGTTTTTCGCGTGTGCGCTACGAGTCTCTAACTGTTATTGAACCTTCTTTTGATGGTGTACTTCAAACACTTCGAATTAGACAGCAGTTTTTAAATAACTTGCATTAAAAAAAAAACAACGAACCAAACCAAATAAAAAAACAGTTCCTTCAGTAGGTATAGGCAACGCAACGATAGCACTCTTGGTGTTGCTGGTGTTTATGGGTGATGCTAACCGCTTACCATCAGGTGGCCTTAAGCTTGTTTGTCTATCATGTGCATAAAAAAAAACTAAATTCTGATACTATAATATCACGAAAAGTGACTTCGCGTATCATGCTTTAAAAAAAAAGACAACATTTCCTGAAAATTCGTCTGAAGAGTAACATAAAAGTTGCAAATTCTTTAAAATTACATCTTATTAGAAGGTTCAAAAACGATTAGTCGTAAACTATGAAGATGAGTGGATGTTTTGGATCGAAAACGTTTTAATTTTTAGCTATCGACTTATCGAAAATTTAAAATTCATGTTTTTAAGGTCCTCGGTTCAGAACCTATAGCTTAACGATTCTTTGTTATTTTGAAAAAGAAAATAAATATTATGTAAATACTTTGAGCGTTTTAGTTTTTTGGATTTAATCCAATATCTCCTGTAATGCCGAATCTCGGAGTAAGATAAGTTTCAAACAGTTCATCAATTCCTTCCTTATGTTTTCGGACTAGGTAGGTAAGTTCGAAAACATGTGTCAAGTGCACGAAAGGAGCCGCTTCGAGGTGCACTTAAAATCCTTTCACCACACCTTTCCGAAAGAACCAGTGGCACGATTAGAATATAAGACCCACTGGGAAATTTTGTGACTAAGACAACCGCTGTCTCAATACTCAATAGATTTATTGTAAACACATGGTAAGTGAGGTGTTAATTTTACAAACAGTGGTAAGTAGCTCATAAATAAAACAAACAACACAAAACAAATTAAATTATAACCTTATATTATGCTAGCACTGAAAACATCTGGAGGAGGCCTATACCCAAGAGTGGTCCTAAATATTTAAATTAAGTTTGTAATAATGTACAACTGAAAGTGCGGCAGGCATGCATAGAGATTATTCTTTGAATTATTATTATCAACACTTCATTTAATTTTTATTCAAAAGTTAAAACCGTAATAACGCCATCTATGAGTATCTACTTGAACCAACATAGCAGCTACGTTAATCTTTGTAAGCTACTACCTCTCTTACAGTAGTTTCAACTAGTCTCACCGTTTAATATATAGATGGCGCTGGCAGGAACATAATATTACGAATTGGGGAGCCAATACAGTTTTGATAAGACTGTTTTTGCTTTTACAAACGCTCGAGTTTTGTTGGTTGCAATCTTTTATGAGCTATTTTCCGAATTTTGTAGTCAGGTTGAGGCACATCAGGGATCATAGTTACTAGTGGTCACTCATACAATTTTTACATTGTATTATGTTCAGAAATGGTGATGATGAATATAATATTTTGAGTGGAAAGACAAGAAAATGGAGTAGGCTTACCATGTAATTAATTTTAGTGGCAATTGGAATATATTTATGAACTAATCATCAGATATTAATGAAAAAATGGAGAGGCATGCCTTTTTTATCAGTTAAGCATGAAAACCATGTAGGAAAATAGGTAGGTATACCTACGTAATTAGTAAGTAATACACTTCAATTAAAAATTTCGTAATACTAATAAAAATAGTTTGAAATATATAAAAAAATGAATTATTTATGGCTACCTACTTAGTAATGAACAAATAAAAACTATTTGGTTATCGTACACTACTGGTTCTACTGCCGACTGTAGTTCCGACAAGAAAATGATTGGCAAAGATTTTCAAGTTTCCAGAACATCCATTTCTAAAAATGTATATAGCGATTTACTATACCTACCTATCCTTAAATCATGCATTCCATCAAATGCCTACCTTTAAACGCGGGAACAATTTTACTTTGCTAGAATCAGCGGAAGTTACAAAACAAAAAGAAATTATGTAAGTTATGAATAAGAAAACATACCTACATGCGTGTTTAAAATTAAAAAAAGTTCAGTTAAAGTCAAACCTGTAGGCCATGAGCTCTGTCTGGCTCTGTTTCTGGTTCTGGTTTTGAGTCTGTGTGAGTGTTGACTCAATAAATCCTACGTCAAAACGTCACACACACAGTATAATGTACTGGCGAGCACTCACACAGACTCAAAACTAGAGCCAGAGACAGAGCTCATGGTAGCCTACTGGACCTGCTTCTTATTTTTAATCAAATAAAGCAAGTATTATGTCTTATCTATATTTCTAGGTAGCCATTACTCTTTGCCTTCAAACCGGTAGGAAACACGCATACAAATTGTCTTCTTTCTCGCCTGGATGAGCAATGATGATGTATGTACGTAGTACAGTACATTATGCGCTTTACAAAGGGTACATTGTAAATAGTAATTACGGTTACTAAGTATAAGTAAAAAGTTCTTTATAAAGTACGTACTTATGTCGTTATGTAAGGGTTGTTACATTGCTTATGATAGAAACGTGCGCACGTTTGTTTCTATCGTTGAAAGCTGTCGTTGTTTCTATCAAAACAACGACTACCTACTATATAATTATAAGTTTAAAAAACTTGAGAAACCGACTTCATTGTCAAACGGCTAAACCGATTTTAATCAAATTTGTTTGGGACAATCTGGACGTAAGAATAACCAAATAAAAAAAATAATTTTCTAAATCGGTTCATAAATGACGGAGGCATGCAGTTACAAACATTAAAAAAATTATTTAAAAAAAATGGCAACACCGATTTTAATAAAATTAAAACGGGACCAATCTGGAAGCAGTACCTTTCAGATAAAAAAATAATTTTTCAAATCGGCTCACAAATGACGAAGTTATGCGGTAACAAACATAAAAAAAAAAAAAAAAAAAAAAACATACAGCCGAATTGAGAACCTCCTCCTTTTTGATTGGAAGTCGGTTAAAAATAAAATTTGCCTGGCCTTTTGCTGGCTGATTTTTCCGCAAGTAGACCGCTGGCGGGCCTTTTTTGCGTGACTCTGACACGTGTTGCTCGAATTTTTTTTAGGTTCTACGACACGCCGGTTTCCTCACGATGGTTTCCTTCACCGTTCTGAGAGTACTGACGTAGTGCACATACATTTTTCGACAAAAATACTCATTATTGGTACACGGACTGGATTTGAACCCACCTTCGGATCGGAAGGCATGGCCACTACCACTAGACCCAAGTACTCTCTTAGCGATTAATTAATTGTTAATGAATAAATGAATTGAATTCATCAACCTATATAAATAAATAAATAAATAAATAAATATTGTGGACAATTCACACAACACTACCCAGCCCCAAACTAAGCAGAGCTTGTAATACCTATGGGAACCGGATAGCTGATATAATACTTGAATACATTTTTTTTTGTAAATACATACTGAGAATACAATATAACACCCAGACAGATTACTACTTAATATTACTTAGTTCTTCGTTGGACGAAGTTCTCTTCAAAGACGTGTCACTGTGTATCATATGCCTATCCGCTCGTCATTTCCTTTCATGTCCTGACTGCCTATCCTATAAACAAGTATTATTATGATATATCTTTAAATAGACTTGCTATTTACATTTTAAATTGGAGAAGCTTTTGCCCAACAGTGGGCTATTGGTAAGTAATAGTGAATGAAACAACTGCCCATGGCCTAAGTCTAAAGAAATGAGAGCTATTTCTCAATTCTGGCACAAGCCACAATCATTAGCCTTGCTTTCCAAAAAAACAACGGCCGTCATAGTGCGGTTAAAGTTTTTTTTATTTTTAACGTAAAATGTGCCCGTCCAATTTACCTAGTTTTAAAATGTAAGCTTACGTCAAACTTTATTTCGGTTATATGCGATTCTTCCGGTGGAGCCAGTTTTTTTTATACAACTAGCTGCTGGCCTACCAAGAGCTCCATATGGTTATGGTTATGGCTGTCCAAATTGTGTCAACTGTGTCAACACATTCAAACCCAAGAAGAAAATGAAGGTGTGGGTCAGCCTATCTATACACAATTTGACAGCCATAGCCATAACCATATGGAGCTCGTGGTAGCACTGATGGAGGCACCACATTGGAATGTCACCGCTATCATTATTTTTGTTTTGTGAAAGGATTATACAAACAACTTGTTCTTCTATTAGGTGCCCAGAATTGGCACCTAGCCCACCTAGCTTAAAAACGTTTCAAAGTGATTCTTGTGATACTACTGAATAAGGAACTATTGGAATTTTGATGGAACAAGCATATTGTCCGCCTGATGTTAAGTGGTAACCATCGCTTATAACAAAGCATTGCCTCGTAAGGCACGCACGTCAGGAATGCGAATGTGCCCTACAATGCGATTCCTTAAATTCATCAACTTGAAGCATACAGATGTTGAGACACGCACATCCTTCAAACCGAAACACAGCAATTCAGCTTCACGGCGAAATAGGGCATGTGGTAGAGGTGGTATTACAAAAGCTCATCACTAAAGAGCTACTACAACGAACAACAAACTCAAACTCACTTGTGATTTTTATATTTAGTACTGCTACATTTATGACAACATTGTCCAAGGTAGCTGCTAAAGGCAAGTATGAAGATCCGAAATGGTAATAAGGTTAATAGCTATTTACTTCTAGAATTGTGAAGTGGCACCACACTGGAACTTCACTGCTATTATTTATGATTTGTAAAAAGTTGCCTGTTCTTTTAGGCTTGGTCGCGTGGAACTGGCACCTAGCTTTGAGACGTTTCAAAGTGATTCTTGTAATTCAACTGAATAAAGACTATTTTGATTTTATTTGATTTGAATTGCATGGTCTTCATCAGCTTGGTCAAGTTCACTGCTGTAGGCCTATCACAAGCTCTGCCTGGCTCTGTCTGGCTCTGTCTCTGGTTTTGAGTCTGTGTGAGTGTTGACTAAATAAATCCTACCTCGAAACGTCAAACGTGGAGTTATTGATTTATTATAAATCGAGGGTATGACTCCTTTCACGACTTTCGCCTAAGTCTCGTGACTTTGGACTTGGCCATTACCACCCTTTTCAAAAAACTACCCAGTATAAGTATTATAACAACTATCTGGTTCCCATAGTAAAATCTCTGCTTAGTTTGAAGCTATATGGTGTGAATTGTCCCCAGTATTTATTTATTTCACCCCTCTGGGTCGGCAAGAAGAAGCTGTAATATTATAACGGCCTCAACTTCTTGTAACCGTATTTACCCAACACTTGAAAGTCTCAAAAGCATCTCAAGTACATGCTGCAACCATTTTGAATTAACAGTTAACCCGGTAACGCACACACGGGTGCATACATACGGACATACGGACATATAGCACACATACGCAGTAATTGTGGAGAGAATATAAAAAAATTGCGCTAAGTGTGCCTTACTTGCTCGTGGCGAGGTGGGTACGGCCGCTGGAGATTGTGGATTCAATTCTTCTTCAATAATTTTTTTTTTTACTGTCACTTTGACAGACAACGTTTGACAAGTTTGACAAAAAGAGTGTTGAACACATAATGCTTAATAATACAAAAAGGGACAAATTGCTACCAACGTATAAAGGACCGAATCGGTACAATATCAATTTTGACTGTGTCAAGCGTCATCTTCATGTCGTGTCAAAAACACTCCTTCCATGCACGAATCACATATTTTTTTGGGTTAGTTTAGGAGATGTACCGTAAAACGTGCCTACTTTGCACCTTAATGGGTAAAAATACTCCAATTTTTTACAAACAATATTTCGTTCATAACTCAAAATTTACAAAGTAATTCAAATATGTTTGAACGCATTCGAGTAGTCTTTGAACTTGTTGGCAACACTGAATACCCACTTCCGGTATCCACCATTTTTTTCTCTCATTATCAGCCATTCTTTCAGAGTGTAACAAAAAGTAAAACAAAAATAATCGGTAAAAGCCACTTCCGATCGAGATAACCGCTTATATGTTTAAGGTAAAAGGGGGTTTTATTTAACTAGGTATATAATTAGCTAGCGGAACAATAAAAGTTTCTAATTATTCTTATACATGTTTTTTTTGTTTCGACCATAAAAACTAGCTAGAAACACCTAAATCTACTACTTTATGGTTTTCTTCAGGAGCATAGTAACAGTATAGGCTGCTAACTATTCACCAGATCTCAATAGTACACTTTTTTTGTCCGGAGATAGTGCAGGAGCATTGTTCCCCAAAAGGGTGGGTAAAATTGCTCAAAATTTAGCGTTTTATATATACTTCAGAACTCAATAAAAATCATCTTTACTAGTGGAAGTCTATAGCCTATAAGGTCTTTTTTCAATATACATTAAAAAACAAGCTTTAATGTAGAAGGTTTTTAAGTAATCACACTTTCTCTAAATTTGGAGCCAATTTTGGAGCAAAGTAGGCACGTTTTACGGTACTTATTTTTTATTTTTAGTTAGATTTTTATTAGTACTAAGACTAAGAGATTAGCAAGTATACCTTCCAATTCCTTCCGGAATCGCTGAATCCACTGTGAGTTTTTTTTTTTTTTTAAATTGAAAATCGAACACGTGTTCATCGATCCCTGATATACTTAAATTGAGTATTAAAAATAGCACCGCTATGAGGGGACATCAACGTGACCTGAGATTAGAACCGTGAAGCTGCTTCTTTTCTTTATCTTCATGTGTTTTCATCATCCCTATTCATTCTTCTATCCATCACACAACATTTAATCCTTATTCATTCTTCAGCCAGTTAGTCATAGATCACAGGCTAATAGGGCCAGCGGGCGTACATAGCGGCCACCGTTCCGACTGGCCACAGATGGCTGGCAGAGCGAGAAGTTCAAATCTCGCAGTAATTGATAAATAACGACACGTGCGCCCGGGTCAACACACTTGTATGCAGGTGATACCCCTAACATGTAGTCTTATCATACTTCCTATTCATAATTATGTAACTAAGAGCAATGTTCTTCTTCTTCTTCTTAATGAATGGCATCTGTCCTTTTTGGATCAATTTTGCCAGTGTCGAGTAGTTTAATGAGTATAATGATGATAAATTATATACTTAGATAAAATACTTTTTCGTCAAGTCGTCAGTCGTCAGTCAGTCGGCTCTACCCTAATTGGCATTGGAAAAAATATGGCCGTTTTTTCCAAATCCATCTGAAACATTTTCGATCAAATCAGAATATCTAAGAGCTAAGACCTCAAGTAATGTTGGTTAAGATACCACCGAAATTACACAACAGAACTCAAAATAACACCAGAAAAACAATTAAAATCAAAAAGCTATGCGACTTCCCGAAATGACAGAAAACGAATCAAGAGCGATGTTTTTATCTTCAGAGAAACGCTATCAGACGCTAACCATCAGACCAAACATTGCCTTTGATTATGACCTATCCAAAGTAGGGTTTTGTTTTCCAGTTGTACTGGAATATTTTTATCTTTTTATATTATTGCACTTGTGGGCATTGGCTTTGCACGAGAAGTAAAACTCAAAGCTCCTTTTTTAACCAACTTCAAATTAAGAAGAAGGTGGTTCTCAATTTGGTTGTATTGTTTGTTATCATCATCATTGACACTTATGAGCCGATTTGAAGTGTGTTGAAGTCTGAAGAGTTTTAGTGAAAATCTGTACTTCCAGGTTGTTGATAGATAGATAGATAACTCTTTATTGATTACTATGACACATATATAGGAATACAGTATTCAGCTTCAAAATAAAATCCACAGTAAAGCAATAGGGAATATTTGATTTCATCAAAATCGGTTGAACAGTTGGGGCATGAAGTCGGTTTCTCAAGTTTTTTAAACTTAAATTATTTAAATTACACCCTTTCAAAGCCAGCGCAAGTCACTCGTAAAACATATAGCTGATGTTACTCAGAAATAATATATACCTTTATAATAGTGAAATAGTATTTGAAATCGGTCGAGTGGTAAAAACCACTCTACCGATTTCAGTTACAAGTTATTTGTTACAGACATACAAAATTAAAAATCTTTCGTCTTTATAATATTGGTATGATTTGTATAAGTATCAATTTTAAAATGTTAGTTACCGGGTTGCTGATTTGAAAATATAATTATTGCATTTCACACTCGTCACAGACTTGTCGTAGCTTACGTTATTAGGGTTCAATAACCTCCTATGACACCCCTTGCAGGTATGATGAACCAGCTAACAGCAAAAACTTAAATGCCAACTTATTGTAGATTCCAATTTAAAAGCAGAGAAATTCTAATAATATGTCTGATAGATACAAGAAAATTAGTTATCTAATAATTATACCATTAAAGGGTGGCTCTTTGCACCTACTAACCAACCCTGGGGACGTCCTACTAAGTTAGGGTGAAGGCCAGCAGCGCATTAGCACCACCTCAGGTGTCTATGGGTGATGGTAACTGCTCTCCATCAGGTGGCCCGTCTGCTCGTCTGCCAGCTATGGCATAAAAAAGTGACACCTCACTGAAATATGATTTATATCTTTTTATTTTGTAGAGGGATCATCACCAAATAAACAGTAGGAACAAAGCCGTAGTTTGTTGCCTGTTCTTCTAGGCTTGGTCGCGGGGAACTGGCACCTAGACTCCCCTAGCTTCAAAACCTATGAATATGAGTGCAATGTACTGACAAACAGTGAAACAAAGCATCGTGAGTGAATTAAGCCTAAGAGCGTTTAGTTAACTCTGTCGTCCTCGTTCTTTTTAAGTCCAGTCCATCCCAAGGTTGTCTGGAAGAGATCGCTTTTAGTGATAAGACTGCTCATTGTATTCCACTTTGATGTTTTTCTGTATTACTTTGTTAATTTTATCTACGTTACGGCTATGCTTTTCCTGTGGATTAGATCATCTCAGCTGTGCGGATTGAGGACGTATTTACGTTTAATGTGGCTGGGCAAACCTACTTTATCTAAAATCCGGTTCCAGGCACTATAATAGCATTCTGCAAGTAAGGGCATGAGCAAAAACCTCGCCCCTAACGTTATATTAATCATCTACAATATATGCAAAGCCTGTTTTTTTATACATCGGTACACAGGTACTTTGCACTCTGTAGAAGAAGATGCGATCTAAATATCTCGTGGACGAAGTCTCGTGCTAAAACTAGTGAGTTAATTAAGTATAAAGCTGAACTTAAAGGCTTCAAACTACTTAAAACCACTTTTCTAACCTATTCTAAGATATCATCATAATGTCAAGACTATCTTGCTAGAAATTTCCGTTAAAACATATATCACACACGCACACACGAAACAACATGTGTGGGTACGTATGCATGTGTGCGTGGAATAAACCTGCGCGTGCGCCAACTTACGCCACATAAAAGATGACCGTTTCTATCTCTTTCGCGCTCGTTTGTAGTTGTATAGCTGTTTCGCTCGCACATGTATGTAATTACAGTACATTACCCGACTGACTAATACCTAGCAGTGATTGTATCATCGTAGGTATGTCTCGGGGTGTCTTGCTTGGCTTCTAATCAGATCTGGTTTTTCCGGTTTGAAGCCTCGTTTTAAAGCGAATTATTTGGACGTGCCTCTCACTACCTGTGAGGATGCATGTTAGTTTAACTTAACTAGTAATCATCAATATTTTGGACAATACACACGACACTATCTAGCCCTAAACTAAGCAGAGCTTGTACAATGGGAACCAGATAGCTGATATAAAACTAACATACATCTTTTGTAAATACATACTCAGAATACAATATAACACCCAGACAGAGAACAAACATCTGCGTTCATCACACAAATATTTGTTCTCGGTGGGGATCGAGCCACGACCTAAGGCTCAGAAAGTAGAGCTACTACCAACTGAGCTGAAAGGCCAGACTAATCTATGGGTTTCCTCATGAAGCTCAAACCTATCATACTGCACTGGTTTCAATAAACCAGTTACAGGATAATTACCTACCACTTCTTATACTTCACATCGTGTCACCAGTGTGGTGAAAGGATTTTAAGTGCACTAAGAGGAATCAAACAAAAGGCGCAAAACACCCAGTTTCTTTGCCGTTTTTCTAGGCTTTGGTTATGAGGAATTAGTGACTTTACCCCGTCCATAAAGGCCTGCGCTCACCTAGTTCGCTGGCGGTAGCGATCAGTGAAACGCTGTCAAATATCAGATTTGAGATTTGACAGCGATATTTGACAGTGTGCGCAGGCCTTAAGAGGTTACAAAATAAGTCTTATGATTTTAATGAACAGATATGCAGATATTGCATTTTTCAGAAGCTTTAGTGTTCAGTCTCAGATGAGGCACTGTTAAATTATTTTCACCTTACTTTTAAATGAACTAGTTACACTACAAGAAGAAGTGCCAGTTGGCGCCAGTTTCGGTGCAATTTCCTAAAACATTAGTGCAGCTGAATGACCGTTTGTACAAGTGTTACAGAAACAAAGTGATAATAATAAGAGAGTGCATTACGCACCTCATCGTCTGGAGTGAGGGGAAGACGCAATTACTGCGCTTCCGCTGCACGCCGCTAGGGGTGGACACAAGTGGACAGTCATCGATATCGATACTAATGTTAAAAGATAAAATTTACGCTTACGCTTATACAATAAAGAACTTTATTTCACAAAACGGCACGTAAATATTACTATAACACGAAGTTATAAGCTTGTTGCGCCCACGCGGACATCGTAGACCCCATGGTTTTTTAAGCATCTTAAAATTGAGTTACAATAGTACATTATTGCAAAGGCAGCGAAATAGGCAATTGCAGGTCGAGTATGAGTTTGAAGGCCGAGCCGCAGGCGAGGACTTCAATGATACGAGACAGGCAATTGCCATTACGGCCGAGGCAAATATAGTGCTTTTCTTAAAAAAATGCAAGGAAATAAAAAAAATAGTACACAAAAATTTATTTTTTATTAACCAATTATCAACGAACTCCGCTTTGCCGCCAATTTTTTATTTTATTTTACAGTTTGTGCCGAAAGGTAAACGCATCTGTGGCTATACAGCCACGAGAACGCAATGTGTACGATAGATGAAAGAGTTCTAAATTCAAACAGCACACCGTTTTATACAACATTGCGGGAGCGAGAACGCGCCGGGAAGTGATTTTGGTTTTTCAGTCTACGTAAATATGATACTTCGCGTGCTCTATATTCAAAAGTAATGACAATATTTCCGCGCATGTTTAAGAAAAGATTTTTACAACGTCCAAATTAAAAGTCGAGCGGGATTTAAACCCGCGACCTTCCCCTTGGTAAAGGGCTGCACTGACTGCTGCACCATCGGATCCTAATCACATTCGACGAATCATTAATACGGCACTAACACGACCGTGGCTCTAATTTATAGGTGTAGTTTGGAGCCACGGTCACCCCGTGAAGTCTCGCTCGGTTCTTAACTTTTGGGACATTATAAAAATCTTTGTGATTTCTTTGTGTGTTTGCGAAGAAACAATTTTTTTATCGATTTAATAATAGTATGTTTACTACACTATTAAATCGATAAAAAAAAATAGTTACTACGCAGCTCGTATAGCTCTGTGAAAATCTAGGGAAGTTTTACCACTGTAGTATCGATTTCTGTCTCCGAACAACTCTTCATTATCGTCCTCAGTCTGTATCCACTACTCTACCACTGCTAGGTTTAAACCTATTACATTGCTTGCCATGTCTTTTTGGAATTGGCTGGGTGGTCTGCCATAATTTTTACTCAAATAAAACTTAGGTGCTATTTGTTTTCATATTACTTTTCTACAAATAGATGATGGAGGTCAAACGGAAAATTTGAAGGCAAACTCTATTACAATGAACGAATTATGGTAATTTTGTGATAAAATCAGGATTATTATGTTATGAAACCGCTCTATTGGCTAGAATCCAAGATAGCAGAGTGGCTTTTTCTCTAATTATATTCATTATTTTTAGTTTCATATTATTTTTCTTCGTGAAAATATAACTATCGGACATTGACTGAGCATTGAGTTATTAGAGTAGGTTACGTTATCCGAAATCTGATAATATACTGGCCTTAACATCTTCCTTTCCAGCCTAGTCAGCCTAATCCACAGAAAAACCTTCACCAGTAGTAGTTTTGATCTAAGCTGCAATTAATTATTTAAAAGTTTGAGAGAGCGGTTGGCATTGATTACTTTTTTTGAGGAGGAAATTCATCGTTGCTTATGCTTAGCTACGACTTAAACACACAATCAAATCTGTGTTCACCACACAAATATTTGTTCTCGGTAGGAATTGAACCCACGATCTACGGCGCAGAAGGCAGAGCACTAACAACTAAGCTGAGAGGCCAGTCAAATAGTCAATAGTTTACGCAATGCTGCTGCCCATACCTTCTTGCGTTCCTTTAGTCTCTTATGACATCTACAAAAGCTGTTGAGCAAAAAACTATGCCAAAATTACCACAGCCAACTAAAGAAGTAGATGTAACCAGGGTTATCGATAATGGGTTACATAAGTGCAACACTAGCGCCCAACCCCGGCCGCGCGCGGCGGACCGCGACGAAGAAAGTACGACCGATGGTAACGGACGAGGGAGAAGGGACAAGAGCTCCAACTGCTTGCAAACTGTGTATTTTCCCTCCAAAATAACGATATACTGTAGGCCTACCACGAGCTCTGTCTGACTGCACTCTGGCACTGGTTTTAAGTCTGTGTTAGTGCTCAGCTCACCAGTGTATTATACTGTGTTGTGACGTTTCGACGTAAGGATTTATTTAGTCAACACTCACACAGACTCAAAACCAAACCCAGAGACAGAGCCAGATAATGCTTGTGGTACGCCTACTGACTCAAAACCAGACCTAAAGACAGCCAGACAGAGCTTGTGGTAGGCCAACTGGTTTGATTCACAAGACAACTAATATACTAACAGACCGCGCTCTTAAAGTTAGGCACTAGGAACGGATGCATATATTATTTTTGTGCGAAGAAATGTCAAAGGGTTATCCAAACAATAAATCAAAATGAAAATGTACGTATGTAATTGAGGAAATAAAAGAGGCTATATTATATTATTATTAATAACAACTATTACATATATGGAGTTACCAGCAGCTAACTTCAGAGGGATAAAAATCTTGTGCACGAACTGTAACATTTAACCCTGCGAGTACCTAAGGCTGCTAACCTAAAACTAAACTGCGTAGCCCGATGTCCCGGTCACTCTACCCATAGGAGGCTAGCATGTCAATTTGCAATGTCTGTACCTACTATTTCGTATCTTATTTTAATATCTGTGTAGATACTTTATTATAACTTTGAAGCGTAGCGTGTGCTGTCTTTGAAACTTTTGCTTTTGTATTATTGCATTGCATACGTCTGACTAAGTGAAGTGAAGTGGCACCACACTGGAACTTCACTGCTATTATTTTAGACCATTTTTGATTTGTAAAAGGATCATATAAAAAAACGGTAGGAACCGAGCCGTAGTTTGTTGCCTGTTCTTCTAGGCTTGGTCGCGTGCGATGGAACTGGCACCTAGATTCACCTAGCTTTAAGACGTTTCAAAGTGATTCTTCTATCGTATTGAATAAACGCTTATTGAATCTTGAATCTAACAATAGTGCCAAAACGAATTATATTTTCACTGTAATAAAAAAGGTCTATTTTTGGTGAAAAAAACTGCGCAAACGTTTACATAAAGTACTCAATGAAATGACTTGACCTGTGGTTCAGATCGTGGCTCAAGCTTTTGAGAGTCAGAACTCAGACGGTTTGGAACTGTGATCTAAGCGCCTAAGTATTTAGTTACCCAATGTAACTTTATTATAAGTTATAGTTTTGTTCTGGTATATACGTTCAGTAGGGCTAGCTCTGTCTGGCTCTGTCTCTGGCTCTGGTTTTGAGTCTGTGTGAGTGCTCACCAAAGCATTATACTGTGTGTTTGACGTTTTGACGTAGGATTTATTTAGTCAACACTCACACCGAATCAAATCCAGAACCAGAGACAGAGACAGACAGAGCTCATGGTAGGCCTACATATCTAATAAATAATAGAGTTTTTAGAAGCTACTTTAGGACAACAAAAAGAAAAGAACTACTTAATAATTATAGTCCTGATTTACTTGCCTGCAGATTTTGTTCTTTGTGAAGGGTGAGAGAAAGAGATAGAGAGAAAAAGAGAGAGTCAAAAATATGCAAAATTTATATTACAAAATTTTGCATAATAAATTAATTTACTTCAACCAAGTCAAAAGTAGGTATGTCAAAGAAAGGCAGAACCGAGGCACGTCTAATTTGACTATTATGAATTACGGAAAATCAACCTAAGAGACAAACCCAAATGATTGTATCAACATAACATCCAGACAGAGAACAAACATTCACCATACAAATATTTGTTTTCGGTGGGTATAGAACACATAACCTACGTCACAGAAGGCAGAGCTGCTAGCCAGCCTAAATAGTTAGTAAAAAATAAATAGTCCTAAACTGGAAATATAGAGAGTTCGAAAGCCCGGTCTCGGTCGGACTTTGAAGCAGAGAAAAATTGCCTATTACTTGAGACAAGTCTTACGGCATGAGCGTTAACATCTGCTCCAACTTATTATGATGGGCAAGTTGTTGGGCAAGAGAGGAGTAGGTAGAATATCATGGCTTTACAACATTAGGTAGAAGAAAAACATCATGGCTTTACAACATCACAGAATGAACTGGGATCAAGAAAGTAGAAGCCTCATTTAGGCTTACCCTAGATAAAAGAAAGTTTAAAAGGATGACTGCCAACTTTTTAAACTTTCTTTCCAATTATTAGTAGTAGAGCTCTTTGTGTGTTTTGCCGTGAAGCAGCATTGCTGTGTTTCGGTTTGAAGGGTGTGGGTACCGGTGACATTACTGGCACGTGAGGCTGAACATCTGAATGACTCAAGTTGATGGACGCAGGGAAGTAGGGCACGTTTCTGACGTGCGTGACCTACGAGGCAATGCGATGTTTTAGACGATGGTTACCACCTAACATCAGGTGGGCCTTAAGCTTGTTCCATTAGCTAGTTATTTAAAAATAAAAATAAATAAATTTATTTTTAATTTTTTAGTTCAATTAGTTATAAAAGCGTTTTCTTTTAGTTTTTTTTATACTATACATATTTTTTTTTCATATTATTGCAATGTCATTGACCTTTGACAGGTGTGCAAAGTTTGAATCAAATCTGATCGTTCAAAGTAGGACAAAATCGAGCTCAAAGGGGTCGGTTACATACATACATACAAGCAAACATACATACAGGTGAAGCTAATAAAAGCGTTATAATAAAAACCTTCAGTAGTGGAGAGGCACCCTAAGAAAAAAGAGAAGAGAAGAAACTGCAAATGTCGAAATTAAAAAAGCAGCATCACACCGATTAGTTATAATATAATGGAATATGAATAGATATAAGTATAATGATCTGCAATGTGAAATGATAGCGCAGCACGTACTCGTAGAGCTACCGTCTGGCTCGTGCGCATTGTTCTTTGTTACCCGCCAGTGGAGCTCAAACTGTACACCATTTATTTTTTGACGCCTCCGGATCTCACAATTTTCGGTAGGATCGATAATTGGCTTCTCTAATAACCTCATCATCATCATCCACAGCCCGACTTAACCCACTGCTGGGTATACCCAGCCTATAGGCCTCTCTTAATAGCCTAGACTAGATTAATTCGTTATTAAGTTTTATAAAATTGTTGGCCTTCTTAAAACAAATAAATAAATAGATATTTTTTTTCTCGGAAATTGTTCTCGTTCGTGCAAATGCATTAATTACAAGAGCCTTGCTATAAAATTTAAAGCGAAAAATGACTAGCTTATGAAAACAGCAGATGATCCTGATATGTAAAAAAAAATTATTTATTTAAATTTTAAGACAGGTTATTTAAATAGTGCTGATTTGACTCAATTTTCAAAAACCTCTCCTTTTTTGGATTTCGTGACGGTCTTATGTCACAATGGCAGAGTGTATTTTTGTTAGGCTTTATTTGCACCGTATTATGTGTGTATTTTGATATTACAAGCTAACTCTTGCATAAAATCACCCTTATAACTAAAAATATAATATCTTTGTAACTCTCCGGACCGGAACCAATTTGCAAAACTTTGAGAAGCACACTCGACAAAAGTCAGTTACGACAACCGGCCGTTACAGTTTAGCCATCAGTACTGTCTTCCGGTAGACAGAGACAGCACTATACAACTTCAAACAAGCCGGAGAGGGACAGCAACATTCCACCTGTCTGCCAGTGCCATCACTTTTTTGTTCTGTTTTAAGTATAATTGCAAAGTAATGGTGAAATATTAGTTTTTAAAATGAGTATTCTTATGATTTTGTAAGTTTTTAAGGAAAACTTGAAGGTAAAATCTGTCCAAAGTGGATGTTCTATCCTGTTTTTTTTATATCATTTGATTTCAGAACAAGCTAGTGAGACACCTCATGTTAAGTGGTAACCATCACCTATCACAATGCCCTACAAGTCACTCATGCTATTAGAAACATGCCCTATGATGCATAGTCCATCAAGTTGAAGACATACACTGACACCCTTCAAACTGCAACAACACGCTACTTGGCGGGAAAAATAAGCATGGTATGTAGGCCTATTAGCTCTATCTGGCTCTGTCTCTGGTTCTGGTTTTGAGCCTGTGTGAGTGCACACCAGTGCATTATACTGTGTGTGACGTTTTGACGTAGGATTTATTTAGTCAACACTCACACTGACTCAAAACCGGAACCAGAGATAGAGCCAGACAGAGGTCATGGTAGGTCTAATGGTTTGAGACTCGGACGAGCCCTTCACAACCTAGTGTGCAATTTGAACTAATAGACTACTTTGGTATGGCAGTACTGAACACGATTGTTAAAGAAAAACCCGACAAGTGCGAGTTGGACTCGCACACCGGGTTCCGTACTGTGGGTACATATTATATTATACTAGCAGTTGGTAACCGAGCTTCGCTCGGATTTTTTTTCGTTAATTTGTATTTTTAAGAAATCATAAGAGTCACATTTATCATCTTTACTGGTTTACTCTTACAGAACAACGCCATCTGCTAGACATGCTTGCAGTTAGTTGCTCACAATCGTCAATAGATGGCAGGAGCAGTCACATATTCAGTTTATGTTTAATTATTGAATTCGGATAGAAATAATCATTTTCTTAAAATGAATCCTAGCTAGATCGTTTTATCGTCCCCGAAAACCCCTGTATACTTAATTTCATGAAAATCGTTGGCTCAGTTTCCGAGATCCTAAATATATATATATATATATATATACAAGATTTTCTCGTTTAAAGGTTAAGATAATAAACAAATAAAGTTGGCGACAGCATAATATGTCTACCTATTATATTTATCTCTCAATAAAAATGTTTAAAATTTGGACTGCCGTTTCTTGCATAAAGCCTAGGTTTTTTATGATTTTATACAGTTGTTTTGTATTGTTTTCAGATTTTTCCCTATCTTAGATGTACTGAGATTAGTCTCAGATGGTATTACTTAGCGACGGCATAAACGGCCGTATCTTTTTTATGTTACCTTAGAATATGAATGTTAGAAGTTTTAATTTAAACTCGATACCTCTATGCGTTCCCGAGATAAAAGACTGACAGACGGACAACAAACTGATCCAATAGGGGATCCGCTTTTCTCTTTTGAGGTATGGAACCCTAAAAAAAAAGTTCCAGAAAATTCTGAGTGTAAAATAGGTAAGTAGTAAATCGAAGAAGGTGGCTTTCTAGAAAGTGGGAGCGCGTTGAAGTCTTTTGTAAGAATTGAGTTTTAAATGACGCGCTATAATTAATGATAATTTCCTCTGAACGTTCTTATTATCAACCATGAACAACATTTTACAAGAGAGCCGATAAAATAATTCACGTTTGAAGCATTGCCCACAGTTAAGGGTTTTAGATGTTTTTTGGATAAGATATAATATTAGTTTATTTTCTTCCTAGGATTTTTGGAAATGTCATTTGTTTTGTGAGTGTTGATTTTGAGTTTTATGCAAATTTGTGGGGAGTTGGACTGCCCCACGATTGGCTCACTTCTTATCTTAAGCATCGTCAGCAGTTCGTGGAAGTTGAGTACATTGACAACGTAACCGGCACAATTACTAGAATAAGGTCAAATCCCATACAGACACACGCCTCAATCCCTCAAGGAAGTGTCCTAGGATGTATTCTGTTTTTAATTTACATCAATGACCTCCCAAAAATACTTAACGATTCTTGCGTCCTCTTCGCAGACGATATTTCAATTTTGACATCAATTAAAAACAATGACACCAACTTGACAACTAAACTAACTGACATACTAAATTCTATTCAAGATTGGATGTTTGATCATAATCTGGACATAAATTATTCAAAAACTAAAATTATGCAATTTAGACCTTACCAAAAACCCCCTCTTGACATAAATTTTACTTATAATAATATTAAATTAGAATGCACCGACTCTTTTACACTCCTAGGACTAAACATAGACTCACACGTGAATTGGAAAAGCCATATCCAAAAAATAAGGTCCAAACTGTCCAGTTTTACATATGCCCTTAGGGAACTTAGAAAAGCAACAGACCTACAAACTTCAACAACTGCTTATTATGCCTATGCATTCGCTTGGCTCACAAATGGCATTATCCTTTGGGGTAATAGTGTTGATGTCCATGATCTCTTTATTCTACAAAAGTCATGCATCCGTACCCTCGCCAATATAAAGCTTCCGGAAAGCTGCCAAGAACATTTTCGTAGCCTAAAAATTTTAACATTAACCAGCATCTACATATTCGAAGCTTGCAAGTTTGTAAGAAAATACCCACAATTTTTCGTAAAAAAAACTGACCTGCCACGGCGTTACCCATGCAGGTATAAGCACAAATTAGTACTGCCTAACTCTAAATTAAAAATACACAGTTCCGGTCCAACAACAATGGCATCAAAAATTTATAATAAAATCCCCGAACAAATAAAAGACGTAGAAAAGGATAGGACATTCGAATATAAATTAAAGGACTTATTGATAAAAAAATGCTATTATAATTTAAATGACTTTTTCAATGATACACTGCCTGCGTTATAATACTAATTTAATTGACTTCATAATATAAAAATAACAAATAGCTTTTAATCTATCTATTTTTTCAGACTTCGGCCCGCTTCCACTCCAGATATTGCTATGCCCTGAACATTAGGGCCTATTATGTATTTACCATTTTTAACTTTAAGACCTCACCATGTAACATAATAATTGCAATAAATAATATGAGTATGAGTATGAGTATGAAATCAGTGGATATACCTATTATACGATATTATTGGCGGGACAATCACGATGACGTTTAGGGGAATCATTATGTGGGAAATCCTATCCTACATAAAATAATAAATGCAAAAAATACGATGTTTGGATATTTAGATGTTTGTGGCTCAATCACGCCTTATTGAACTGATTTGGATGAAATTTTGAACAAATATAGTTTGTAACCTGGATTAACATATTATACGCTACTTTTAACCCAAAAAATACCAGCTACGGAATATACAATTAACAAGCGGGTGAAGACGCGGGCGGCCACTCTTTATATCATGTAAATTTGAGTATGAAATTCAAATAAAGATATAAATGACTTATGATTAAAAAATACTGTTAAGGCTAACTTCTTGACGACTGATTTAAAGTTGAATTAGAACATTTTGGAATAATTTAACATAAAATAATTTTAATTTGGTAGCGGTATACTTGCTTAGAATAGGTAGGTAATAATAAAATTATTCACAAGGCAAAAAACATACCTATCGTCCGAGGAAGTTAGGTATTTGGTTCATATTTGAATTATTTTAATTAAAGAAGCTCTGATGTAGGAGAGGTTTTAGTGAGAGCGACTCTGACTTCTGATTCTTAGGTTGTCGGTTCGTGTCTGGTCGTGTACCATAAGATTCATCTATTTAAAACAGATATGTGGCCAGCAAACAGTGCGCTTAAATAATGAAGAAAAACTCTAAAAAGAAAAACGGGAAGTACCAAGACGCTCGATATAAGAGGTTTTAAAATGATACTGTATAAAATTCTGCGCAACGGTGCGCAGACCTGGGGCATGATTCTCGGGCCGACCGGGATTTTCAATGTCCCTAAAAGATCTCGGCCTATTGATCTCTGACAAACATAAGCTATCCCGAGTGAAAAATGTCTGTCTATACTCAAAAAGCCAATTCTCACTGAAATAGGACATTTTATCCCGGTTGATGGCATGTTTTTCAACCGAGATGCGTTACGTTACACGCTTATCCAATAATCGAACGATTAATCGATCGATTATTTACTACTATTCTAGTGTTTTGTTCAATTATCTATCAAATGATATTTCAATTTGTTACTTCATGTGAATTACGTATAAGTAAAGCTAAAATGTTGGGAAAAATTGAGTTTTTATGTCAAAATTCAAGTTTATTGTATCAAACTGACCAATAACGGAACGTAAGCGGGCATTTCAACGTAGTAGTGTTTGCATTTGATTCTTATGTCTTGGCGTTAGATCTAGCGGTTGGATTACTTACTCTCACCGACTATTTTTTTCAGTCGAAGTGTAGAATAGAAAATAGGCAAAAAAGTGTTCGTTATCGTCCCCATACGTGTGGCATTTAATTTAAGGGTGAAAAGGTCTTCAAAAATTATGTTGAGGTTTGTAATATCATTTTTTCTAAACAGAATAGTTTGTGCGAGAGACACTTCCAAAGTGGTAAGTAGTGGTGTATTTTTTGCCTCCTGATCAAAAGGTCCAAGTAGCAAAATGTCCAACAGAGCAAAAGGTCTAATGAGCAGTAAGACTAATTAGCAAAATGACCAAGTAGCAAAACGTCCAACTATCAGATGGTCTGTATAGCAGAACGTCTAGGTAGCAAAACGTCAGGTTCTCAAAATGTCTGTATACTCAGGCGCAAAATTCAATACACTTTGCATCGGAAGGGAAACGGACACGGCATTATTATACAGACGTGCACATACTATACTCTTCGGTCTATGTACATAAAGCGTAATAAATCATCATATCACAAATACAATAATATGTTCTCTAGATCGTTTGTAACGATCTGCAGATAGCTCAACTGTTTCTTGTGTATTTTGTACATTTTGTAAATATTTGTTTATTTGTAAGTTTCTTTGTGTAAAAAAAAGCTTTATTCAATAATATGTTATTTGAAGGAAATAAGAGAAGAAAGATCGACATAATATTCAATGCCAAACACAAAAATGAGCTGCAAAGACTTAAGGGTCAAAAAGCTAGTCTTTTTGTTTTTTTTATAAACCTTGGCCATAATAATGGGACAAGGACAAGAAAATCATGATGATAAATTTTCATCTACCCAATGAAAAATAATATGTGTAGCAACTATTTTATATCTATTTGTCTACTGATAAACTTACAACAGCTTTTACAGAACAGAAAAAACAAACGCGGTTAATAATTTTCTATTTTTTTGATTGAACTAACTGAAATACATTTCACTAGCGGACAACACTCAAACCAGAATCTCAGAAGAAGAAGAAAAGTTTGTTTGTGTTTTTTGTAAAGTAAATAAATGATTTTATCCCCTAAATATTAGCAATAAGGACAAAACTATAAGCAGTAGGGCTCAATGGGTTATTTACAAAGTGTTAATGAGATGTTTGGAACTGTACCTACCTACCAAGCTGGAAAATTAACGAATAAAACTGAATAGAGGTTTTTTTACTCAAACAGCAGATGAGACTAGTATAAACAAACAGCAGTAGACGTACACTGTTAAATTTTACTAAAAGACTCGTGTAAATCCCTGTCAATCATAATAATTATTCATTGTCTCATTGAATACTATTATTTAATTGTCCAAATCTTTAGTTTTGATGTTTTGATGCATTACAGACCTATTTACTTGGTATAGGTGCTAGGCAAGCCTATTCCATCTAAAATCAAATCAAAATTGTCTTTATTCAGTTAAATTGCAAGAATCACTTTGAAATCCTGTTCCAGGCACTATAGTGTTCCTCGAGTAGGGCTTGAGTAATCATCAGTTGCCCCTGACGCCTATTTATATCATCTACAATAGATGCAAAGGCCTATATATAAATACTTTTATTCATATCTGTATTTATTTATTTTGTTGCAGGAACATCTGATTATGGAAAGGTTGGCGAAGCCAAAAGAGAATTTACTGCAAAGCACTGTTATGGTTGACTAAAAATAGTGCTGGAAATTATATAAGTACTATCAGGCAACGATATTGACAGTCTACCACTGCACACAGGACTTATTTACTTACTTTGCTTCGTCTATCTGTACAAACCATCGAGCTTGAAGCATTATTTGCAATCAGTCTGCGAATAGCCCAACGGTTTCATGTGAATTTTGTAATTATATGTTTGTAAATAAAGTTATTTGTAAATAAAGATGTGGTTTTTATTCAGTCTATTAATTTTTTTCCTATAGTAGGTATATAAAGTTTAGTAGGTATACAAATATTATTTATTTCTCTTTTAGGTAGAGACTGTTTGGAAACCATCAGTCTTATGATGTTTTTCTAATAATGTAGGTAATTTTTGATTTTGATTGTATGTAAGTTCTCTAGTCCAATTATGGTAACAGTATGGTAAGAATTGTAATGAAATCTCTTGTATTTAAATGATAATGATTAAAAAGACAAGCTTTTATCAGAGCATTGATTTAATATATTACTGCACTTTTATTCATCCTATTATGAGTTGACTGTTGTGCCGGTAACTCTTGAAAAACCTTCCCCAATCTTTAGATACTGCCTCAACGGGGGTCGTTGGGAAGTGTACCCATTTTTTGAATTCTCTTGATACTGAAGATATGACAGATCCATTAGGATGCTCAGCCATAGCCGGTACCGACTAGCTCCCTGTGCCAAGAAGTGTAATGTGATGAAGACCTAGAAAAATAATGTAATTGACACAATGGCAGAACAGTGTACTAATTTAACTTATTATTCTAGGTAAGGCCTTATAGGTAGGGACTTGTCTTATTATGCTCCTATGAGGCATATCCTATCTACCAAAGGTTCCTCACCATTGAATTATATTTGGTTGGTAAGAGGTTAGGTTACCAAACTATACCTTTGATTTAGTGGAAATCTTTCTCTGCTGCAAGTAGGGACCGCACAATATCTTCGATCAGTTCCCAGGCCAATGCTTTACTTAGCTTATAGTGATTCTTATAAGCATAAACGGAGAGCTCAAAGGCATTGCACAACCCCGCACTTTTTCAGCGTTTTCCAAACATCGTAGCTGTCGAGGCTTCCACAATGAGGTCGTCTATAAATTGCTCAAGGAAATAATCCATTCTCTCTTCGAAAAGAAGCAATAAAATAAAATTTTGCTGAAAATAATATTGTGTTTTGTCAAACCACTATCAAATTCAAGAGATCTCGAATGCTGCGTTCCTTCTCGGCTAGTCCGGACTAGACGTTGCGTCTCGCATGAACTTCGGCCGAGAAAATTGAAGGAAGAAATCGTGAGAATACGCCAAGATGGTTGTCACGACTTTTTGACCGACATATGACGTCATCTCCACCGTAAAATAATCCCGGTCGGCCCGAGAATAAGGCCCCTGGTCTCTGACTGAACACCAAAAGTCGAGATTCGGGGTTTGCCAGCGAGCCATGGAGCGCAGTATTCTGGGAGTCATACTCACAGACCACGTGCGCAACAGTTTACTGCGCTCCAAAACACTAATCACGGATGTCCTCACGCATGCAGGAAAATTGAAGTGGGATTGGGCAGGCCACGTCTGCCGCATGTCGGATGCGTTATGGGCTAAATCCACAATCGATTGGACTCCTAAAACCGGGAAAAGACCTCGCGGTAGACCACGGCGAAGATGGAGGGATGAAATGGACGCCTATCTTAAAGAATGGTCCAAAGTGACACTAAATAGAGATGACTGGAGAGAAGGAAGGGAGACCTTTGCTCTGCAGTGGGACACCACAGGCTCATAATAATAATAATAATGTATAAAATTGACACGCCTGTTTATGGAGTATGGAGTACTAGCTCTATTAGGTCTTATGTGCTAAATGAGTGGACGTGCTTCTGATTATCCACTTGAGCCTCCTTAAGTGATTGTGAGTAAGCTACAAGATCAAACAGGATATCTACCGCTTCTGAGACGATAACAGTTACAAATTTTAAGAAACCAAGCAGTCGTCTCCGTAGTTTTCCAAAAAGTTTTGATTAAAACCTCACTCATGTCAGCCACAATCAAAAGGCTAATCGCGCTTTTCCGTCCAAATTATATACTATACATAAGGATACGCCTCACATGCATCTGTGTGGGTAGGTGAGGTATAGTGGTGTGCGTATGTGATGCGCATACGCATACATGTAGCGAGCCAGTCGCGACTCAGTGCGCCCGCGCCGGATTGTGCCGTGTTCCACTT
The DNA here is from genome assembly GCA_947578465.1 of Thera obeliscata. Classification (NCBI taxonomy): domain Eukaryota; kingdom Metazoa; phylum Arthropoda; class Insecta; order Lepidoptera; family Geometridae; genus Thera; species Thera obeliscata. Next base: position 24,527,358 of record OX387918.1, on the reverse strand, counting down.
AGCCGCATTTGAGTCGGGACCGTCAGCGCGAGCGCACGTCCGCGCTACCGTAACAGTGCTTGTGTAAGTGACTGTGCATAGAAAGTTGAAAAAAAGTTTGTTACTTAATCTGAATTTCCAGAGGTATGTAAAAAATGTTATGAAAGCTGTGTCTCGTTTCAGGAAATCATGTTTTTTTGGTTGTTACATAAAATGACTTTATTCGGTCGTTTTATGTTTTCAGACGTTTTTAAGTGTATAAATGTGTGTTCTCCAATTTCTTATTGGAGATTCTCTTTGAGGAAATTGAAGGGAATCAAGAAGAATGTTTTAAGGCCTATAAAGAAGAAGGACGCTAACTTATATGAACATAAGCTTAAAAATGGATGAACACTTGAAATTTACTTATAAATTTTGTTAGTAAACCATGCGTTCTCGCTTTGGTTTGACAAACGCTGAGAAAATCTAATAAGAAGCTGACAAGACTAAATAAAACCTTACTGATTCTATAGTTTAATAACTTTGGAGTTTCTATAGGCTTTTTAATTAAGAGGTACGTGAAATCAAAGACTTTTCGTAACTCAAAGTGGTCTTTTTCAAACGGTATTGCATTTTACGTAATGCTCGATTACGCCCGCCGTCGGACTTGTGCACGAAACTAAAATATTTACTTGTTTTTTGATTATGAAACAACGTTGGTATGAAAATAAAGGTTCTTGACAAGCCTGTTTTTACGTACAAGTAAGCAACGTTTAGATGGTTTTTTTTTATATACATTGACTAACTAGCGGTGGATTTTAATCATTTCAAAATAACGCTTTCTGTCTAAAAAGTACTTCCATTTTTGTTTTTGACAAGTCTAAAGTACTTGAGTTGTCAAAAACAAAGTAGGTAAGTTGCAAGTCTAAAGTAATGGTTGATTTCATATTGATTGTACAACAATAAAGTATTCAGTAGTCGCCTGTATCCAAAACAAGATAGTAAAGTGTATACTTTTAAGGCCCGCGCACATCTAGGCGATAGCCATGGCAATCACGTGAAGCGCTGTCAAATATGACAGCGTTATTTGACAGTGTTTCACTGATCGCCATCGCCATCGATGTGCGCAGGCCTTTACGCGGCGCTTTATAGGAATAAGAAACCTCTTCAAAATAAAAAAGATCTAAGGAAAGAGATGATAAATAGTTATGTTATGTACTCTTTTAGTTATGTTTCAAGACAGAATTAAATTATTTAAAATCCTTGAGATATCTTGAAAATATAATATATATAGGCTTATGATGCCTAACACCTGTATTCCTCAGCTTGATGGACGCAGAGTAGTGCATTTTAGGACACGTTCCTATCGTGTTCTACTCGCTAGGTAAGGCTTCGTGATAGGTACCACTAAACATCGGGTAGTCTGTTCCATCAACATATAGCATAAATAAATGTCTTTCGGCTATCATAAAAATACCTAAATTTAACTAGCAATAAACATCAAGAACCATCGAAGTTCCGTATATTTTTTACCTCTTCAGTAATAGCATGGGAACCGCGTCACAATGAGTAACCTAGACCCACCGTGGGTCCCACACTTGAAATAAGATAAAGCATAGTTTTCACTTGCTTATGTAAGACGTTTTAATTGCTGCTGTGTCCGAGCTTTGTCGTTTTGCGTACGCGGGAATATTTAAAGTGATAATTTCAATATAAACGATTTTAATTTCTATAAACTCATATAAATTCTAACGCCTGAATAAAAGCTTGTTTTCCTTAAAATATTCAAGACGAAAACGCTAGTTTAAAATAAAACATAATCTTGTATAATATAATTTTTTTAGAAGACTAAGGTCAGGATTTTCCATACAAAAGTAATTGATTCCGTAAAATTAAAATATTTCCTTTTAGTTTTTGACAAGTCTAATGTAGAGCTAGAAATATTAACATTTTGTTACTCTGTTATTTTGTCCTTAGCAAACATAAACCATCTGTAACTTATAGAATACATAACCCCATAAGTTACTAAAAATCTAAATACAAATACAAGTCAATTAACACCCAGACATTTACCCTAGATTATCATTATTCAAATGAAAAAGGAAGAGGTTCTCAATTCGGTTGTATTTTTGTTTTTATTAAATCAAAACTGACAAACTGAAGTTCTCAATAAAACTGACAAACGCCATCTATCATCTACCGGCTGATGACAATGACGTTGATCTGTCACAGCATCAGTGCAAACACATTGATCTCTCTGTCCACTGGCACCTTTCCAATGTTTGTAAAAAAGTAAAAAGATAACTATACAACACAATGGTCGAAGCTTTCTAAATCGCCGGCCGCAAATTTCAATTAGTTTGTCAGAGTGATAGGCTGTAGACGTTTGCTTGGCGCTTTGATTGATATTTAATTTCTAATTATAATGTAATTTAATAAAGATAATGGTTAGAATTACTAACCAACGTATCATCATGACACCTACAAAGATAGATAATCTTTCTCTATCTATGCTAGCTAATATGTAGTACATATAAAAAAAGTTGTCTATCAATATTAATTAATTTTAACTATCTATCTTTTTGTGAAGAAAGGAAGAGCGGTAGTAGTAGAGCTCTTTGTTTGTGGCTCATCCGGGGAAGTACTACCACCATGCCTATTTATGCCGTGAAGCAATGCTGCTTCACGGCAGAAAAAAAAAGTGTTTGGGTTTGAAGAGTGTAGACTACTGGCCGTGAGGCTGAACATCTGTATGCCTCAAATTGCACGTGCATCGTATGGCATTTTCCTGGGGTGTGTTACCTACGAGGCAATGATTTGTTATAGGCCAACGTCATAAAGCTGTCCACGCGGACGCATCGCTCACTCAAGTAGGAGAGAGACAGATGTCGAACACTGCCGAACGCGGAGGCTGATTGTGCCTCTTTGTCGCTCGTTCCGTGCTCTCGCTTGCATTTTAATCCTTAAATGGAACGTCTCAGAGCGAGGTAACGCCGCATGAGTCATATTATTTTGTGCGTGCAGCCGGCTCCATCGAATTATAAGACGTTATCACGTCAAAAGATGATTGGTCATCTTGTACGACATGAGAGCTTGTGCGCGTCACGTTTAAAATAATTTGCAAAATAGAATACAAAAAATAACAAAAGACATGACAATAGTAGCTTTGTTCATATTTCAATAAAAATTTCCAATATGGCCATAAATAAATTAAGCTTAGGCAATTAGGCATATTGCCGTGGTTTATTTATAAAAATAAACTCAGTCAAGGCAAACTAATTTTCTAAAAAATAACTAACAACTAATTACATAAAAGTGACCCTATTAAAACAGTGGTGTACAAAAACCCTGACCGTCGCATCCCTGGGTATCGACAAAAAGCATCGACCTTTAGTTTTTTTATCAATATTGATGACGAGGCCAACCTTAGGTTCTTTGCGCAATATTGCCCTGAATATAGTCTACTTTGTAGATTTAGAAAATGTACGTTCTTGGTCCTAAGTACTCGATACGATCACACTGTGGAAGATTTTGTCCGTTGAACTAAGTACTACCCCATTTCTGTTTTTGAGTCGCTAGCGCTTTTCTTTTAATTAATAAATACAAATAATATTAATAACCGCATATGTATCGCAAGTTATGCTATGCATGATCCAGTATTATTTTTAATTCCAATCCAATGAATTTAAATAGTGAAAATTCACTACAACTTATTTTATAATGTTGCTGATGTATTCATTAATTTGATTAGATTTAGGAATAATACTAGTATACTATACTATAATATATATAGAATAATACTATACTAGTAGCCTAATTTAGGTTGTGATATTCTAAACCATTTAAAGATCCTAAAATACCGCCGGTTATAGTGAATATTATTACCTATAATGTGACCTCGGCCAAGGGCCAAGGGCCCAGAGTCACAACCCCAACTAATATTTTTAACATTTTAGATTCATTGGTTTGCCCTAACTTAAGATGGATTTTACCATCACAAAGTAAAAGTACGGCTACATCCAGGCGATAAACTGCAATATTTCACAGCGACACGTGTATCTGTAGCTTATCGCCTTGACGTGGCAGTAGCTTAACGCTACCCGTCAGATAAAAATGTTTCCGACTCTAAAATAGATACTTACGTCACCTTTGTCTTTGTCAAAAACAAAGACGTCAATATATTTCGTAGGGCTGGTTTTTCCGCCTACAGAATAACGCTATTCGCCCAATAAAAAATGGCAGTTCTTGTTTTTTTACAAGCCTAAAAAAGAGTTGGATAAGTTTTTATCTGACAAAATAAATTTATGACTAATTATAAAAATAGGCCTTAAAAACATAGCGTATACGTACGTCGGCAAACAGTAGTCATAACATCAGCTTATATTCAGTTTAAAAGTGATCTTTGTGAGTTTACTAATAAGCCTCTTTTAGCCTTCCACAAGCTCAGTCTTTCTCTGTCTCTGGTTTTGGGTCTGTGTGAGTGCTCACAAGTGTATTAAGCGGTGTGTGTGACGTTTCGACGTAGGATTTATTTAAACAGCACAAACAAGAGACTGAGCCAGACAGAACTTGTGGTAGGCCTACAGAGCCCGAAGTCCCAGTGCATTTACAACATTTCGTTACCAAATGTTGTTTTCGTTTTGCCTATTTGTCTCTGTCTACAGGGTTATTCATTATTAGCTGCAAATACTCAGGAATTAGGTTCAACAAATAAAATAAAAAATATTTATGAAATGATTTTTTTTAAGTTTTGTTATGAAAATCCCGAGAAAATTGATAAAGGAATCATTGGCGCCTGACCTATTTTGACCTTTGATCCGCGCCCGCGCGCCGTGAGTGACACTCTGCGTTCAGTCACCGCCTGGGTGGGTCATCGTCCTGTTCTCCGTGGCAATCATTATGCAATTGCCGTAAAGAAATTAATAAAAATAAAATTTTGATACAAAAACTTGAAAATTATTTTGATCAAATTTAAAAAAAAAAAACATAAATATTTTTTATTCTATTTGTTGAACCTAATTCCTGAGTATTTGCAGTTAATAATGAATAACCCTGTATTGTATGGAGAAAAGATGAGACAACAACTCTAACTACGTAACGTATTTTTGCCGTCTCATATTTTCTCCATACAATAGAGAAAGACAAATAGGCGAAACGAAAACAACATTTGGTATCGAAATGTGGTAGCAAAACTCCGACTTCGGGTACAGAACTCACAAATAAAAAACAAAACGGGCATCTGAAGGCCAAGGTATTTTTTTCTATTTATTATCCAGATTTGTCGCTGGATGAAATAACAATTCTCCCTCAACTCAAGGGCCAAGGTTAAGGGTGAATGTTTGCGCCGGCTCCTCTCCGCTTTGGTGGATTTGGCCTAATACTACCGTAGAGTAGGCACCTACCACGCGAGACTCCTGAATGCTTCAGTGGAGCATAGCCCACGTGGGTGCATTGGGCCATTCAAGTACCTACCTTACCTGTTGACGTTTTCGAACTGGCTGGTTTACCCTGACTTTTCACGTGCTTAACGATATATTTACTTTATTAAACGTGGTCTTAATTATACAGGGATATTGCTCTACCCAACAGTAAAACATTAGCTTTTTGAATCAGTTACGTTTAAAGCAATTTTATTATTATTTTGTAAAAAAATCTGACGAAAAATCGGTAGGAACTATGGCGGAAGTTTAGTGTCGTTTCTTCTTGGCTTAGTCGCGTAGCCTCCACACACCTATAGAACCTAAGGATGTATTGATCTAATGTAAGTGTTTTACGTCGCAGTGATGAACGTCTTCTAAAGGCTTGCTCTGTACCCACAAAGTCTCTATAGGTGGTGTAATATTTATAGGTAGACGCATAAAATTACATGTCAACAAAATAGGTTAGACATTTATTTGTTTTGTCACTCTTTCTCAAGAATAAAAATAAGGATGCTGCTAAAGAAATAACTATTATATTATTGTATATTAGATACTATTCGGTGACTAAAGTAAGACAAGTATTCAAACATTTCAACCTTGGCTTTCTTTACACTTTCCTAATTATATCAAGCGTGACCTATATGACCTATCCAGACACCGTTCAGCTCACAAGTGTAGATGAGCTGTTTGATTCTGTTGGCTGGCTACCACGGGTGATGCTTCCACGCCAACAGAGGAGCAACGGACCATGACTCCGGTTCGATACCCGAACACCGAACTTGACCTTTCGTTACGTACACATACGGGCTAGAACGTTTACCTACGATAACAGGGTCTGACACAGTCACATACTTAGCACCCGGTATTAAATTTGTCTAAAGCCCTAGCTCCTTAGATGTGTGCCTAAGCGTTCCGTGGTGGCAATCAGTGAATCACTGTCAAATTATAACAGCGATATTTTGACAGCGTTTCTCTGATCGCTGCTGCAGAACTGCAGCTTAAGAATTATTTGAGATGATAGAAAAAAGTTTCAAATGTGCTGATGAAATTGCAGGATTGTAGATTTATTTTTAAATGATTTAAGAACGACAAGTTTTTAAACGCTGGACAAGGAACAAATAAAATCAGCATGCTAACTTAAAATCCGCACCTTTTGTCAGCTAGTTCACTGTGCCACGGAGGTGGAATCGTTGTTTTTGTGGTGTAGGTGTCATAGTCTATTTATAAACAGCTAAACTAAAATAAAAATACTGGCAAAAGTGGCTAAGTACGTGCTTTATGTTTGAGTTTTTTTACTCGTAAATTCCCCGAAGAGGGGCCACATCGTGCTAACTATATTCACACGGTTTTGAAATTGGAATGGTTGTCGTTCGATAGATTATCGACGTACAGATGTGTTATCTTCATAATATGAAGATAATACATCTGTACGTCGATAATATATATATAATATACTCTGTAGCATGCAGTGGCTTGACGTTTACGGACTTATTTTGAAACTGTAAAAAGTTCCGAATTTTGTTAATAATTGTAACTTTGAAACATTTTAAAGCTGGCTGAGTCTGGGTGCCAGTTCCACGCGACCAAGCTTAAACCAATGAGTCTATTGCATGTTTTTTTACGCCAGAGTGTAATGTGTAATTTAAAACCAAAACAAACATTACTGAATTCATCCATTGACCCAAAAGGCGATTCATTGACCACATCAGCTGGGGGCTTGGAGGCAGCCACTGAGCGAAACCACGATGCTTCAGTGGAGCATACCACACGTGGTGTAGACCATTCAACTTGTTCTGCGTTCTTTCACGCACTGTGGCTGTGCTAACGTATAGTGTACGTCAGTTGTAACTGTCATATTGACAGGTGTCAGCGATGGACAATACTTACAATGATTTGATGACCATGCATTTCATTCTAGTTTAGACCATTTAACTCTAAACTTGATATGCAAAAATGAGAAGAACCCAGAAAGGATCTTGCTAATATTATTAATTGTAAGAAAGACTTGGTGAATTAATCACGCCAGCTAGAAAATATGCCTACAGCTATAAATAAAGGCAGGTTTACTGTTTGGCAACTTTTCTTACCAAACGTTTTTCTTGAGCCTTTACGATGCGTCGGTTCATCTTACGGTATGTTCGGTTGCATCTTACGATTTCTTGGTTGCTATTCTAGAAACTTCTTTTGGCCTTTGAAACCTTGGTTTGCCCTATTGCCACTTCTACTAAGTACTGAACTATTAACCTTGACTCTTTTACAGATTAAATTCATTCACTAGCAATAAATTACGTATTTCAGATCGATTATACAACGACCTCCGATTATTTTAGATTATTTCCACAACTCATCAGTCAAATCTTATTTAAACTAAGGTTAGGCCAAGTTTAACTTTAAGGTCGTGTGATTGTCCATGCTTTTTGTGACTTGGTAACTTCATTGTCACCTGTTTCTTAAACTATTGTAAGTAAACAATGTTTTTATATTGTTTTGATAGTGAGATATTTTACGTAAAAATATTATAACAATACGGAATTGAAATTGTATTCATACTCAGTGGTCTGTAGGCTTACTACGAGCTCTGTCTGGCTCTATCTCTCTGTATCACTATACCTGCATGTTAAATAAATTAATTTAGATATATTTTATTTAACTTCTACTTGATTTGATCATTAAATATCATAATTTTGTGAAAATGGAATGTGTATTTAAAGTTTTTAGAAGTATCTAGCTAGCTAAGGCCAATGGCGGTCACTGGTCACACAGTAAAAAGTGTTTTATTGTCTAATGTCATTAAAAATAAGTAATCACATTTACAATCTCCGACAACAACTCAATGTCATGTCACAATTGAATCAAACAAAAAATTCCAACAAACTACTTTAAATTCTCCATAAAAATTAACATCCTTTCCTGAGGGAAACTCATTTCACTCGCTCCCGTTTCCCGTGAGAGGCGCGCGCGCAGACAAAATGGCGGGCGGTGACGTCACGCCGGAAACGGCTCCGTTTTGAATTCGGAACGGTCGAACGAGCAATGGCGGTACATCCGGTGAAGACGTTTCGTTCACTGCGCCCGTGATGGGGCTTGCTCTAGATAAGTATTGTTTTCGATCTTTATTGGTGGCAGTTGTTAATGTTTTTAAAGGATTGAATTGAGTTTCATTTATTTCCCGGCTTTTGTTTTATAGTTTTTTGGAGCTGCTAAACATTATTTAATTAACTCTCTCAGTTTCCACACGTTGAATTTTATCTATAAAACTCTCTCCCAATATAAAACTGCGAATAAGACAAAAATTTCCTATTTTTTATTAATTACTCGCTTATCGTATTTGTATGCCGAATTTTAGGCGAATTTTATGCGAAAATTAGAGATTTTCAGATATAAAGGAATGTATTTTATTGTAAAAAACTTACAATTATTTAAACATAAACTAAGTAGAACAACAAATATATAGTACTAATCCGCTAATCTAATCTAAGTAAGTTAACTTAATGTAGACTTGTGTGTGCACCCCACGTAACACCTGCAAATCCTGCAAAGCGAAATAAGGTGTATTAGACACAACAATAATACCACAAGAAATAAAAAAACTTAATAAGATTCGACACGTGTTTCGCCTCTCTACGAAGCATCCTCAGGAAAATCGACTCTCTGTGCACTAAGACGTGTTGCCTTGTCGAGTGCTGAGCAGAAAGTTACTTTCTGCTCAGCACTCGACAAGCAATTTTTTTATTTCTTGTGGTATTATTGTTGTGTCTAATACACCTTATTTCGCTTTGCAGGATTTGCAGGTGTTACGTGGGGTGCACACACAAGTCTACATTAAGTTAACTTACTTAGATTAGATTAGCGGATTAGTACTATATATTTGTTGTTCTACTTAGTTTATGTTTAACAATGGAATTCCGCAAAGTCACGCCTGAATCTATTAATTATCTTACAATTATTTACAAAATACCTACACAAGAAACAGTTGAGCTATCTGCAAACCGTTACAAACAATCTAGAGTTATCCTTATAACTAACGATCAATCTCAAAATCTATAAACAAAAAAGATCTGATCCCAATTTAACTTAAAATAAATTTTTGTGAATGAAAGAATTGTCGTTTCCTTGAATTTAGGTACATTGCACTAAAATTGTAAAACAGATATATATTGTAGGCCTCGCGGTGTCCATCTTCAAATTACAGTGAGCAGGTAGGTATCTGACCACTAACAGCGAGATTTATAGCCGGAGTAATGATCAAAATGGTAAACAGTGATAATTGCGGTTTTGTAGGGATGGGACAAGATTATCGATATTTTATGTCGGGAATATCGATGTCAAAGAAAATGAAAAAACATGCTAAAGCATAATCGAAACCAAGGTTAATTTTAGAATACGGCTTAAATCTTGGATCTTTTCTGAAAATAAATTATGAATTGAAATTGAATTAAAAGCCGTATTCAAAAACAAACAAAAGCTTGGCAAAATACATAAAATAAGTGTTCCGTTTTTAAGGACCGAGACCCTAATACTAAGACTCGGCTGTCCGTCCGTCTCTCTGTCTGTCAGTCCGTCTGTCACCAGGCTGAATCTCATGAATAATCATAGTTAGACTGTTGAAATTTTCACAGATGATGTATTCCCTTCATGCACGATTCCGACTTGCACTTGGCCGTTTTTATTTTTATTAGGTAATATTTTATACAAATTTTTATAAATTATAATATTACTAGGAATGCCAATGGTACAAGCATGGCCAGGAGTGGTATGATTTATAGGCAGCGATGCGTCAGGGGAAACTTTTCACATAAACTACTACTAATTATATGGGTCCTATTTACGAGAAGCTAAATTGTACTATTACTACCCAAACTATCGAGTATCGACATTAAAATTGGGCACACAGACATCCCTACATAGAACGTCGGAACACCGGTGGCTATCTAATATTGGTTTTAGATATTGAAGTAGAGATGAAAATTGTTTGTAGTGAAGCTATTTTGGAAGATTACTCAATTTTGTGAAGGATATCAATAAATATTGGTTTATATATGTCACAATATTTTTGAGTTCCAAACTAATCAAAGCTTGTACTTTGGAAACCAGATTTTTTCTAGTTGACATTTTCTGTTGGAATACTTAAACGAGTATACCTTTTTTTGACTAGCCTCTCAGCTCAGTTGGTAGTAATTCTGCGTCCTGCGACGTATGTAGGTCGTGGGTTCGATCCCCACCGGGAACAAATATTTGTGTGGGGAACACAGATGTGTCTTCTAACGTGATGCCTGGGTGCTAAATTGTATTCTAAGTATGTATTTACAATATGAATAATTCTTATACTATCTTAAGAATAATGTGATTGTTCAAGAAAGCAGTCCATCAACATTTTCCCCTAAAGGTCAGGGAACGGAAGCGGTTGTGGTCACCACCTGCCTCCATCACTGTGGAGATTGGATCTATTTCGACCACACTCGATGATGGTCAAATAGTTTCCTGTTTGATAGTCCGAGATGAGTTCAAGATTCGCGCAAATGTTTGCTTTTACCGTATTCAAATAAAAAAAGAAAAGTTTCTAAATTCTGTTACATTTGTCATCTTAAAATTTTGTCATTATAACAGCAGATTTTAAAAAAAAACTAAAAAGGTTGTCTGGAAGAAATCGCTATTAGCGATAAGACCGCCCATTGTACCTCTAGTTTTTATACCATGTTTACCTTATAATTTTTGGTTTACAATAAAGTTATATTCTATTCTATTCTAACTATAAGAGAGTTTCATCAAAATTGGTTCAGCAGTTTGGCATGAAGTCTTCAGGTTTCTTAAGGTTTTTAAATATTTGTTTATTTATTTATTTATCGAGCGGTAAAAAGGTATTAAAAAGTCAAGAGAAAAGTTTAAAACGTTTGAACTATAGTTGAACCTAGGCCCCAGATTTTAAGTCAAGAAGAAAAGTCAAGATACTTGTGGCTTGGTTCCCCTTGACATTGTTATATTAAAGACCTTATTCTAAGACAAACTATGATCCAAGGAACAAACCTATACTCTCAAAATAACTTTCTCTGAAACCTTTGGTTTGCCGAATGTCCATCACCGCTATTTAACTTTACTTTTTCCTGTCAGTCATTGATTAGCAAAAACTAAGGCCCGCTTCACGTATGACTAATCGCTTGATCAAATAGTCGACAGTTGGAAATGTCAAATTTTTGGTTGCAAAATTACACACAACATATAGCATCTCTGCAGTACAATCAAGTGTACATATTTTTTTTGTAAATATGTACATACTTAAAATACTATGCAACACCCAGAAAGAGAACACACATCTGAGTTTACCACACAAATATTTGTTCTCGGTGGGGATCGAACTCACGACCTACGGCGCAGAAGGCAGAGCTTCTACCAACTGAGCTGAGAGACCAGTTAATTTATAATTCTTTATTCTCGGTAGGAATCGATTCCAGTACCAAAACGCACAGAATTCAGAGCCTACCTTTGAACTCAAAGTGTGTCTAAACTAACAAATCGTCATACCATCTTATCTCCGCTACATATTGCATCCGCCATGTTACGGCCACCGTTTCTCAAGTAACCGTTGTAATAACAGTATCGGCTGCCAAGGCTGCGGTAATACCCAGGATCTGCGGATAACAGTACACTTGATTGTACTGCAGAGATGCTAATGTTTAAGACCTCTCAATCTACGTAACTTTTGCAATCAATAATCAACTCTATAGTGATCAGTCAGAGTAGAAATTTAATTGAAGTTTTTAAGCTATAAGGAAAGAAAGATTTTATATACACCTTCCCGTTCATGGTGGTCCCAGCATGGAATAGGACTTTTGCGTGGGTGTCGTAAATGTCGTTAAAAGAGAGCACTGTAGGCCTACCATGAGCTCTGTCTGGCTCTGTCTCTGGCTCTGGTTTTGAGTCTGTGTGAGTGCTCACCAGTGCATTAGAATGTGTGTGTGACGTTTTGACTAGGATTTATTTAGTCATAACACTCACACAGACTCAAAACCAGAACCAGAGACAGAGTCAGACAGAGCTCATGGTAGCCTACTGGTGGTCTATAGGTAGCGGCCTCGCCTTCCGATCCTAAGGTCGTGGGTTCAAATCCAATCGTGTACCAATGAGTTTTTTTGTCGAAAAATTTAATATTTATTTTTATTACTTAGTAGGCATACCTAATTGCTGTAATCGCTTGCAATTGCAAGTCCATCAAAGCAGTATCCTAACGAAGATATTTTGGTGTTCAATATTGTAAAAAAATTCTAAAATAACTTTTAAGCTCAAACCAGTCGAAGCAACTCTGTGAAAGTGCAGTATTTATTTAGTTCGAGCCCAGCAATTTAGGATAACTGCTGCGGTACAGACATAGCCTGAGGCTGAAGCTAGTCTGCATAGCGGGATGCTCCATAAAACTATTGTAGCCAAATATAGTGCCATAGTTTTAAACCACATAGGTCAATCATTGGCTGGTTGAGCTGTTTCAAATCTAATAGCTACTTATAAAAAATATGTCAAAAGATTAAGGAGCCCTTAAAGTATTGCCATCTCTTACCTCTGGGTTTCACTTCACACTGGAACTTCACTGATATTATTATTTGTAAAAGGATCATATAAAAAAACAGTAGGAACCAAGCCGTAGTTAGTTGCCTGTTCTTCTAGGCTTGGACGAGTAGAGCTGGTACCTATACTCACCTAGCTTTAAGACGTTTCAAAGTGATCCTTGCGATTCTAATGAATATAGCTTTAATACGTTATAAAGTGACCCTTGCGATTCTACTGAATAAATACATTTTGACTCACAAACGGTGACTGGGCTAACTTTAGCCAATTAATAAATTAAAGTTGCGTTTATAAGTATGGTTGTAAATCCCAAAATAACATTTCAATCAAAGACATTGCGATTTAAGGACTTTGATTCTCCGATTCTTATGACCTATTTTTTGATTATTTCCCAAGTTACGAAGAACCTATTTGCTATATAAAAATAAAACTCATTATTATTTTGAATACGAAAACTGGTGATAATTAATTCGATGAACGTTTGCAATATAATTTCTCTAAATTTTTAGGGTTCCGTAGTCAAATGGCAAAAACGGAACCCTTATAGATTCGTCATGTCTGTCTGTCTGTCTGTCTGTCCGGCCGTGTCACAGCCATTTTTCTCCGAAACCATAAGAGGTAGACTGATGAAACTTGGTGAGTAGATGTATTCTGTGAACCGCATTAAGGTTTTTACACAAAAATAGAAAAAAAACTATAAATTTTGGGGGTCCCCATACTTCAAACTGAAACTCAAAAAAAAATTTTTCATCGAACCCATACGTGTGGGGTATCTATGAATAGGTCTTTAAAAATGATGTTGAGGTTTCTAATATAGTTTTTTTCTAAACTGAATATTTTGCGCGAGAGACACTTCCAAAGTTGAAAAAAGTTGGTCCCCCCCCCTCTAACTTCTAAAATAAGGGAATGATAAAACTAAAAAAAATATATGTTGTACATTACTATGCCAACGATATTTGGTTTGAACGAGATTTAGTCAGTAGTTTTTTTTTTATACGTCATAAATCGTAAACCGCAATTTACCTTTCGACGAACTACAAAAACCTTTATATTATGTTAATTGATGCTACGGAACCCTTCATGGGCGAGTCCGACTCGCACTTGGCTGCTTTTTTATTAATCAGAGATTTTGTATTTATTATCTTTATAGGTTTTGGAATGTTGTTTTTTACTTCTCAACGTTTTCACTAACCTGCTTATCTTTACATATTTTGTAGTTGAAAAGCTTAATGAACTTAAGAATGACAACGACTACAGGTTCAAGTAAAAAGCATTGTCTACCCTCATGTCATAACTTGACCTCTCATTTCTAACGTACAAAGGGTCATTACACTACGACAGGTGGCGCCTTCCGTTAAAAGAATAAAAAAAACACCCTCAATACGTTTTACTAGAAAAAAGTATCAACCCTTACAATCAGCTGTTTCTTACAACCTTTTACTTGCCGACAGAACAAAACAAACACCCTTATTTCGTTTACATAAGGTCGAATTTCTTCGAATCGAATGGAAATTTGTAGAAGCTAACTTTGTTGTATAATAGCGGTACTAGGAAGTACTTTTGTTCCTACTTTTTTAAGATAATTAGGGTGACTTTGAATAGATGATTGATTTATTGTGACGATCAATTTATACGGAACTAAGATAGTCTGCGAATTTCGTTTATGACAAAAATATAACAGTAAAAATATATATTTTGTGGCTTCTGCCCACGGCTTTACTCGTGTCATGTCGACATCAAACTAAATTATGATCAGAAAAAGTATCGAAAGCTTTGTATGAATGAAAATCAGCAGTGTTTCGATTTATTTATCAGAATTATGATTAAGACTATGATTATACTGCCTATTGAATTAATAAATTCGTATTTTGAAAAATAAAAAAATATTTCTGGGCACGAACTGTATTTATTATAAGTTTCATTCTAGATTTTAAAAGTGCGCTAGATATGGATATTTCAAACGTGGGTATTAAAATTATAAACATCCTTAGGTCCAAAAATATAGTTTTCAGCCATTCATTTTAATGTAATTATGTTGACCTCTGAGTTTCGATCTCTGAGTTTCAAAATTGTGCTTTCATCTTTTAGCCTCAAAGCTCAAAAAACTAAAACTAAACTTACTACAACTAAACTTAACTAAACTTGAAGAATTGATGTTCAGTAAAATCATTATCATAAAAACTGCAATGTTCAAAAATTCGTTATTCAAATACAGGATGTTAAACTTTTGAGCACTTTCCGTATCATTGTCATCGCAGGAAATGACTTCACCCTCTATAATTGGTGGATCCACGCGTCAAATTTAAATAAAAAAAAACTATTAAATCTATTGTATTTGAATGTAGTGGCATGTGTTGGCCGTTAGTTTTTTCTTCAATTTAAATATTTAGCAGTAAACTATTGTTGTTAATCGATTTCAAATATGTCGCGTGTATTATATACAATAGTTCTTTTTAACTTTCTCAAACGATGAAGGTAACATAGTGAAGAAACCCATAGCTTAGTCAGCTGCGCACGTATTGACCATGTCTTTCCCGTGAATTATGCCAACTAAGCTGTCAGGATGGTATAGGCGCTGGGCAAGCCTTTTCCATCTTAATTTCTGTCCCAGGGACTATAGCGGCCCGTAATTAGGGGCATTGTTGCACCTGAAGCATTAAAAATCATCTATAATAGATGCAAAAGCCTGTTATTATTACTTTTTAAACTTTCGCGATCGTAACATTATAAACTGAATCTAAATACCTACTCATGTCAATGCTTTGGGCTTTCCGCGATCACACAACCATTGCAACTTAACCGAAAAGTCGGAAAATAAATAAAATTTGGTAATTAACGCGATAAATACTAGTTTATTAGATTCAGTAAATTTCATACAAGTCTTGAATAGCTTGATTTGTAAATAACATATTAACACACAAAGTATTTCTTTTGAAATTATTCAAAAATTAAACTTTTGAACAGTCGAAACAAAAAAATCTTACGTCTATCTAAACAGTTAAAAAAAACTTTATTAGCCCAAAATATAACTCTCATGCTGCACAAAAATCAAAACAATATTCTCTAACATTATTTCCTTCTTTTCAACACCTTTTTTCACAAGAAAAAAATGGTGATCCTCAATGAAAAAGTTTGTATACAAAACCTTTTGTAAGTCCCGTCGATCCTGAGGGTTAAGGACCCTGGCGGCCGGGGTTGACATTTACGCGCAAAAAATCACGCATGCGCACGCGCACGTGGATAGACGACACCTGTTGCAAACCTGCAGGCGGCTTGCGGTTTGTCGCCCTTTAGCGGCTATTTGGATTAGATTAACCGCTTCGCTGTTATTGCCCTTTTAATTTACTTAACAATAATGACCAAACAGGTTGTTAATATTTTTCGCGGTATTCTTTGTACAACTATTTGATGGAACCAGTGCCCATCGCCTGTATGAAAGCATTGCCTCGTGTCTCGGTGCGGTAGAGGTGCTTGCTTATTACTATTTTTTTTACTTTATTTTGTCCCACTGCTGGGCATGAGGTCTCCCCAATCCCAAAGGTCTCCCCAATCCCAAAGCAAAAATCGTATTCTGTATTTAAAATTTTCGTAAATTAGAAATACAGAATACGGTTCAAAATTCCGTATTTTAAAACCGTAAAGTTTTTCTAGAAAAATAAATTCACAGTTTGGAATTAAAAAAACTACGTGAATATGTACTTTTACTAAATACTTAGATTGCTTTTTGTGGTTTAATTATGTTTGAATGTAATTTTAAGTTTTTATTTGAAGTTAAACTTTGTTTAACCGCCTATTGGTGATTATCGCCGTAAGTTATCTTTACCAGATCTTATTTTTTTATATCTTAACCTCAATTCTACCGTTAAAAGAAAGTGAGTTCTAACCAATCATCCCTGCAATTAAAGTCGTTACACTACACCCCCACCCCTCGTCTGTCACATTTGCAATTATAATTATTTTAATGATAACTTCTGTTACACTGCAATTTACAAAAGAACAGTAAAAACAAAACTGTTCTTTTAAGCTTGGTATCGTGGAACTGTCACTTAGATTCACCTAGCTTTATGACGCTTTAAAGTGATCCTTGTGGTTCAATTGAACGAATGAATTTGGAATTTGAGGGGCTCAAACGCAAGATTAAACTGTCAAATGTTAAATGTCAAAGTCAAAAAAATTATAATGCATGTCAAGGATCACTTTGAAACGGTTTAGAGCTAGGTCGATCGATTTAGTCTGAGTAGAGCCTCCTAAGCATAGATTTTTACCATTTTCTAATGGAGAACTGTCAAAAAACCTATACTTGAGAGTGCTCAGAACTCAGACTAAGGCCCGTATTCCGAAACAGCGCTTGAGTCTGAGTCGAGCCTCAAGCATAGATTTTATGACAGTTCTCCATTGAAAAGTGTCAAAAATCTATGCTTGAGGCTCGACTCAGACTCAAGCGCTGTTTCGGAATACGGGCCTAAGAATCAAGCTCTGTTTTTGAATACATTTTTAGTGTCAATTCCACGTGACCAAGCATAAAAAACAGATTTAATTGTCGTAGATGGACGAAAGTTGTTTTTGTAAAATGAGCCTTTCCAACCTCAGTACTTTCCTTTTGCACGGTCAAGTCAAGGTAAGGTGCTTTGAGGTATTCAGGGGCACGTCCAAAAACAACGTTAATAACAACTGAGGGTGTTTATTAAATTAGTCGTTAAAACTACACCCCCGTTTCAGGGCTGCCGCACATTTGAAATTTAAATTCATTGTAAACTTGAACAGGTGCAAAATGTGTGGGAATCGTTAGTATTTGCATAACTGACTCTGTAATGTATGGTATGCCGGTACTACATCGCTATTTTAAGTACACCATGATACTACGGTTTTATCATGATCGAGTAAATATAACTTCATAGTACACATAGTACACTCTGACGACATCCTCAAAACATTTTTGATTAAGTAAGTTATGTACTTTACTGGAAAGGAAGTACTTTTATTATCATTATCTTCCTGCCCTTAGCCAACGCTGACTAGTTTCGGCAACAGTTAGGCCTACCACAAGCTCTGTCTGGTCTGTTTAGTCAACACTCACGAGACTCGAAACCAGAGCCAGACAGAGCTTGTTCTTCTTGTGATTTCTTGTGACCCGCGTGTGTTGAGAAGGCAAGGTCACTCCTACTAGACCATCGGTGCTTTATGGCAAACAATCTTTATTAGTACTATTTTTATAACAATGGAATATTTACCATGATATAATTTTGTGAGTTTCGACTCCCAAAATCTATGTAAGCTATAATGAAAACTGTTTTTAGCGTCACATTAATCATAAACCATTGTTAAAATTATCAAATTGTCAGCATCGGACCTCAATCTCTGGGAAACAAGGTCACAAAGATCGTCTCTTGTGCAGGTGTTGCTGTACAAAGCTTGTTGCCCAGCCTACAGGTTTTCAGGTTCGGCCTACAGGTTTTCTTCTTCCACTCACCTCTATCATACGTTATCTCAGTGCTTACTCCTTTCTTGTTCAATCATCTTTGACACAGTCCATCCATTTTTTTTGTTCTACCTCATCTTAATTGTCATCTTGTGGTTTGTCCACCACTGGTATTGCAAAGACAGTGACGGTGAAAATAAAAAATAAACATAAAAAATTAAAATAAAAAATACAGTGTACTCCTATCAATTTATTTTCGTCGTGACAACGTCTTATAATTCAATGGAGCCGGCTGCATGCACGAAAAAACATGACTCATGCGGCGTTACCTCGCTCTGAGGCGTTCCATTTAAGGCTTGAAGTGCGAGCGAGAGCGCGGAACGAACGACAAAGAGGCACAATCGGTCTCCGCGATCGGCAGCGTTCGACATCTGTCTCTCTCTTACTTGAATGAGCGATGCGTCCGCGTGGACAGCTGTATGACGTTGCCACGTTCAACTATCGTCAGTAAACCGACTTTACAGACAGCCGATTTTTTAGTGCACGGAATTACGGTAACTTAAAAGAAAGTAGTTTCACCCTCACACCTACCCCAACAATCCAACCGCCAGCCCTGTTTTGGCGCGAAAGGCACGTGCGCGGCCGCCGTTACGTCAGCTGAGACGCAGGTGTGATACGACCTAGGGTAGCTACCCCGACACGACAGGTTGGCTTGATTTCAATGATTGGATGATATCTAACTGACGATTTGTTAATGAAGGAGAAAGCAGGTATTATTTTAACTTCAAGATCTTAAAAATATTACAAGTTCTTACAATTTATCGTGTATAAAAAATATGAATACTAGGGTAGAATAAGAGAGTAGAATGAGTCCATGCTTGGTCAAAAGTTAAAAAAACATTTTTTGAAGCTGTTATATCTAGTTTGACATGTTGTTGTTTACCCCTTAACTGGAATATCCTATTTTATAAAAATAGCTTTTAAACTTTCGCGATCATATTACATTAAAACTATTACACGGATATTTATCGCGTAGGTATTATTTTTTTTCCGAATATTATCAAACGAAATTACGATACTGCGATATAAACTGACACACTTCAAATGATAGTTTTTCGACATTCTTTTGCTCTGTTTTTTTTCAATATTTCTACATCAGCCATATAAAAAACACAGAAAAGCTCCTATAGATAAGTAGATATAAAATAGTTGCTTATCATTCGTTATCAGACGCGGGTGCATTAACCTCTGCCTACAATACAATAGGGCAAAAACTGTAATTATCCAGTAATTATGCTGTATAGCCACTAGAGGCTACGTGATGCTTACTCAATTGTGAGGCAGGCCTATTTTCCTAGCTTTATTCATTGTCCTTTGGCATGTGCGAGAGTAGTGCTGCTAAGGTTGTGAGTTTGAATCCAATTAATCTATGAATTTTTGTATGTATATTGCATGTTAGGGCTCTCAAACGGTGAAGGAAAACCTCGTGAGGAAATTCGTAACTTAATTCGACCGCACGTATTGATATTATTAGCCTAGTTAAACTGTGTGTCGTGCAGGTACTGGAAACTTAATAAAAATTATATCTAAGAATCTATGACTTCGAGTTGTAGAATGAGTAAAAGACTGTCTGTCTGTCTGGGTGTGTGTGTGTGGGTGTGGGTGTGGGTGAGACTGTTTATAAAACTAATGATGCGTAATATGTATAAGTTTAAAAAAATTGAGTAACTGACTTTATGATCAAACTGCTGAACCAAGTTTGATGCTATTTCTATGAGAATAATCTGAAGTATTCACCATCTTTCAGCCAAAACAAAACACCGAAACAGGGCTGGAGGTTGGATTTTTGGGGTAGGTGCAAGGGTGAAACTACTTTCTTTTTCAGTACCTTTCAGAAAAATAAATACTTTTTCAAATCGGCACATAAAACAAATGACGAAACACTTACAACCATCTTGAGAACTTCCTCCTTTTTCATTTGAAGTCGGTTAAAATGGGTTGTTAAATTTTATTTACAATTTTTTTTTAAATCATCAAAATGAAAAATCTTTATCAAACATTTATTTTTTCAATGGTCTGGAGTGATTCAAAACTATGAACCACTCTATAGCCCCATAGCTTAGAGCCTCCTTATTTTCCATCAACAAAGTTAAAACATGTACATTAGCAACATGATTTCCGTCTGTCAGTCCGGCACAATAGTGTTATTAGGAAAGGTGCGCCGGCGCAGACAAGGTCAGGTAATACGTGTAACATGACTCATACTTGCAAAGTTATTTCAGTTTCAAGATTTTCTACGTTTTTACCAACTATATTACAAACTAGCAGCCACCCGCGGCTTCTTTCGCCCCGTTCCCGTTATTTTTTGGGATTAAAAGTATTATAGGTCCGTTTTCTGGTTTTAAGCAATCTTCCCACCAATTTTCAGCCAAATCGGTTCACTCTTATGCAGTCAGTAGAGCTTTTTGTGAAGGGCTTTTCCGAGGATCTACTACCACAGTTAGCAGCATTGCTGTGTCTCGGATTGAAGGGTGTAGGTGCCAGTGACATTTTTCACAAACAAAAAAAAAGTTTATTGACTCACAAACAGCACATAAGAATATCTAAGCTACACAGTAAATAAAGTTAAACGTAAGTGAAGAAATATGCTGACGAAACCCGTTTCAATGTCAGCCTTACAGATTCCGAGACCAGTGAGATCTTGTATGTTTTTAAAATCACAAGGATTACCTTAAATCTATTTTGATGAAACAACGGGATATTTACCATGATTAAATTTTTATGAGTTGACTTCCGATATTTCCGCACAGTTGCATGCACCATGATCACGGTTGAACTCATGATCAAAATAGTGTTAAAAACCATGATAGTTTCAAAAGTTACTTTAAATCGTTTGAAAAAGTAAGACTTTTTCAAAATTTGTTGGCGTTGAAACTTATCGTAAGCGAAACAGGAAAGAAAGCATTATGGACAAACCCCACAAAGCTCTACAAAGTAACCTAGAAAAGACAAAGCACTTCACACGACCGTTCCCACGAGCAATGTCTAGGCCGTGTGATGTAAGCTTATGTCACGACGCTCTTCAATGGCGGTGAAAGGAAATCTCTTATCACTTTTTTGAATTAGGCTCGAAACACACGTAGCGTCAGCAGCGTCAGAGTTTTATGATCGCTGTTCTAAAAACTCGCACGTCACGAAACTCTTCACTGGTGGCAAAATTAAATTTCATAGCACTTTTTTGAATTAGGCTCGAAACAAACGTAGCGTCAGCGCTTTGCGCTTTATGATCGCTGTTCTAAAAACCCGCATGTCACGACGATCTTCGCTAATGCTGGCGGCGAAAGAATATCTCTTATTGCATTTTTAATAAGCCTAAAACAAACGTAGCGTCAACTCACTGCGTTGCATGACCCTCCAAAAAACTCGCTATATTATGTGCCAATTAAATATTGTAAATAACTTCTTTTATAAAATAAAGTAATGGAACAAGCTAGTTTTCCGCCTGTTTTGGGCGGCTTTATCTCACATAACCTATCAGAGCACGTGATTTGGATGTGCATTATATGGCATTGCACTGCACCCATCACTCTTCTTAGACATTATGGTGACAAGTCTGCCTTAATCTGCCGCATAATCTGCAAATCAAGGGAGTGTTATTATTTCATCTGCTCGTATCACTAATAGCTGTTACTTACTACTAAACCACGTTTGAAAGCACCACCAAAAATAGTTAAATTAAAAACGAATTATAATTCGTACCGCACCGTGTATAAGCCCCTAAAGAGTATCAAGTGTTATTAGGAAAAGGTGACAAAATATGTGCTTCTTGTTTTGTATGAATGATCACCGCTCTATAGATTATGGCCATTTGGAAGTCATGCGTGCTTTGTCACCTTATTTTTTATAAGATTTTCTTAACCCTTATTACTTCAAAGCACATTTCTAACAAAATTATATTTTTTATAAACATTGTCTTTATTAATAATTATCTCTGAATGTGGCGATTGTTTGCATTCAACTACACATAATTAAATAAAATAGAAACCCATTTAGATATGCCGTAGCATTTATAAGTTTGTATTCACGCCACCATTATTATTATTATTGTACTTATTGCAAAATTTTATAAATTTCTCAAGTTTGTGTTAATGTACAATTTATAACAAAAGCAATGGCGATGACTGTACCTTTGTACATTTTAATAAAATGTAAACCATTTAAAAAACATACAAAAATTCCCCTGCACTAAAAGGACCCGGAAAAGTATTAACCCTATTAATTTAAAACGCAATCGGTTTAACTCACGCAATGAATGCTCGCCGGGGTCCATATGACCATCGGCATGTGAGGGTTAAACGGAATTATTCGTGGGGGTCAGAGTGACCAATTATCATTTTATGTGGGAATGCGTAACTATTTGTTTTCGATTATCATGCAGTGGGAAAATTTTGTTTTCTATGAATGTTTTCTGTCAACCCTAAGGTCGCTTTTGAAAACCACACTTATAAAAAAAATCAGGTGTCTGTAAAGTCGGTTTACTGACGATAGTTGAACGTGACAACGTCATACAGCTGTCCACGCGGACGCATCGCTCACTCAAGTAGGAGAGAGACAGATGTCGAACGCTGCCGAACGCGGAGGCCGATTGTGCCTCTTTGTCGCTCGTTCCGCGCTCTCGCTTGCACTTCAAGCCTTAAATGGAACGCCTCAGAGCGAGGTAACGACGCATGAGACATGTTTTTTTGAGCGTGCAGCAATAATGTTGCCTTATGTACCTATAGCAAGGACACATAAAGATAATAGTAATAATTATAAAAATGGTTTTAACTTTTGGTTTACTTGAGGGTTTGTTTGTTCTCTGCCTGGGTGTTATATTTTATTCTTAGTATGAATATACAAAAAAAATTGCACATAATTAATCAGGTATCTGATTCCCATATAGTGCATTGTCCACAATATCTATTTATTAAACTGTCGAAAACCTGTAGTAGAGCTCAACAAAGGGCAGCTCAAAGTTCTTCTTGCGCTTGCGCAGGGGCAAGTTAAATCTACCGTAAAATTGCTATTGTTTACAAAATAACTCATTTTTTAATTTACACTCGACGTTACGCTTCGGGGGTAATAGAGGGTTGCGAAAGTTTTGGGGTAATTTATAGCAATTTTGTGTAATTAGGGTATCTAGATCGCGATCTTTTCTTTTTTCATTGTGTTTTGTCTAATCCTTCCTCAGAGGCCGCTAAATTATTAGCGAATACTTTTTTGCATAGTTTATTAACAACCCTTTTTAATGTAGATTAAGTCTGTGTAGATAATATAAGTTTAGGGTACAATGGGACTGGCATGCCATGTAGGTAAAAGTCCCTAATAAATTTAAGAATAAAAAAAAAAAAAAAAAAACTTTCTTTGTTTGACAGATTTCGATAATAAAACCACTCTGAGGACATTTTATCTTTAAAAAAAATACAGATGACATTACTACCATTTTACTTTTAGGTCATTCTTAGCCCCAAAGGGTTGCTGGAAGAAAACTCTTATTAAGGTTAAGCTCGCCTATGTACATGTCCTGTGTTATCACTTATTTGTAAATGTCTCTGTGTGCAATAAAGAATTATGACATCTAAGATCTTATTCTCTATTCTCTATTATAAGTGATGGTTTTAAGTGTTGTTACCTTATCACATAACAAAATAGTATTTAAAAACCCTACCACGCACGTCAGGAACATGCCCTACGATGCACTGCCATGCGTCCATCAACTTGATCCTTACAGATGTTAGGCTCCAAATGCTAGTAATTTCACCGCCAATCACACCCTCCAAACGAATACAGAAGAAAATTAAATAAGCATGGTGGTAGTACTTCTCCGGACGAGCCACACACAATGAGCTCTACTACTGCTAAAAACACATGAGTAATAATGAAATACGATGTTTAGAAGAGAAGGATTTATCACAGTAATGGGTGCTAACAAAATGGCGTAGAAGTGGACAAAAAACGATGACATTGAACGGGTAATTGCTAGCCGCCGAAATGTTAGACAAAGGTATTATTTAATTATGAGTAGGGTGGCCACACTCTCAGAAAAGCTATTTAAAATAAACTACGCAGTACATCATGGTAGTGGATGGAAAAGGTTCCAAATCGAATTCCTCGAACCGTATGGTCTGGTCTAGCAGTGGACTTTTTCAGATTGATGATGTCATAATATTTTTTTCTTAGTTTAAGTTGTCCCAGTGCTTGCTAAAGGCCTCCCTAAAAGACTTCCAGTTTTTACATATGCCTAGCTTCCTTTCACCATATTCTTTCAAACACGTTAGATCACCAATGCTTCTCCGGCCGACAACGAGGCCGTGGCCAGGAACCCATGTGTACTGATAGTCACCCGGTTGACGTCATAATTATTAATACAAAAATATTTCCTTCAAACGTCAACACCGTTTAAAAACGTGGCGCACTAACGTTGGGGCCATTTTGTTTAATTTTTAAAGAGGTCCCCATTTTTGGTTAGCGAGATAAAGCTGTGTATTTTACTCGTCGTTATTTTTTTGGCACAACCATTTGAAATTTGCAAGATTGGCTCATGTCCGAAAAAATTAAAATGTATTGTCACACCAATCACACTATAAATCGTAGGTAACCTGTTTTGGAACATGTCCGTACCTGAATGCTCGTAGTGCTAGTGTGTGTGTGTCAAACGTCATCATCATCATCGGCCTGAAGAAGTCAGTTGCTTGCATCAGCCTCCGTTATCCTGGAAGAATGATTCTGAGCCCCTTCCTTCTGACTCTTCCCGGTTTTCTCTGTCTTCTTCTTCTCTTGGCATTGGTTCTTTCAAGTGCGCCTCAAAGAGGCTCTTTCGTGCACTTGGCACATAATATTTTCGAACTTTTTAGATTCTACGACTTGCCGGTTTTCTTTCACCGTTTGAGAGTGCCGGTATAATAGCAACGTATATACTCATTTAAAATTAATTATTTGAATTACGAATTATAATACCTACACAATATGCATAAAATAATCAAAATTATTGTTATCAATGGAAGTTCTTGAAATAGAGCTTGTTTATTTTATCTGTTTGCAAGGTTTATCTTTTTAATTATGTAGTTTATGAAGACGTTGATGCATGAATCATTGGATTTTGTTTCTTATACCAAGGATATAAAGGTCATTGTACGCAACAGCGTGTATGTATGTTAGGTGCACGTGTACTTATCAGTACGAATGTTACATCAAAATAAATGTAGCTAAGGTGTTCTACTAGCGGCAATGGTCTATCACGAGTGGTCAACCTATGTGGCATTCAGACATGCACATTGGAGTTATAGTCTTGTGTCTTTTTTTTTGACGTGGCAACGTCTTATAATTCGATGGAGCCGGCTGCACGCACAAAAAAACATGAGTCATGCGGTGTTACCTCGCTCTGAGGCGTTCCATTTAAGGCTTGAAGTGCAAGCGAGAGCGCGGAACGAGCGACAAAGAGGCACAATCGGCCTCCGCGGTCGGCAGTGTTCGACATCTGTGTATTTTCTTACGACGTTGTCACGTTCAACAATCGTCAGTAAACCGACTTTACAGACAACCTATTTATTTTGTAAAAAGAACGATGAGGATGCTAAAGTTTATAATAGGTTATAAGTATTATTTAGACGAAACTTGGAAATACATAATTTGTGAGGTGGACGGATGCAAATACAAAATAAATACTTTACGAAGAGGAAATACGACTGAATTGGACGACTGGTATTTTTATACAAAGGTTGATAACTGGTATTAAATGAAGCCTATGTATTATAGGTGTTATGTAGTTATATACACAAGAGATATAGATCGACGAATACGTGTGAATAATCTGTGGGAAGGACGGCCCACACGTTACTGATATGCTGAGATACGAGAGCCTGAAGATATATTCCTCAGTTATTAAGTTTCACTTAAGTATATCCCACATATAGTAAAAACACATAAATTTATACATTTTTGAGGTTCTTCTTTATTAATGTAGGTTAAAGTAAACATGTTCCTAAAAAGTAAGTGATTTTCTTAAAGATGGTTAAAAATCACATGTTTCAGAGACTGATTATGTTACATAAACAAATTATAACTTTTTCTAATCGTTTTATTTTGATTATTTTATAAATATTTTGAAGTTTCATCAAACTACCTACTACTAAAAAGGATTTTAGTATGGGCGGCAAAATGCTCCCCTCGCGACCACTCGCGTTTCACGAAAAGGCGCGACTACTCTAGAGTTAATAAATATATTAACAAATGTTGTGAACAATCCCTACAACACTATCTGACCCCAAACTAAGCAGAGCTTGTACTATGGGAACCAGATAGCTGATAGATATTACTTGAATACTTTTTTTTTGTAAATACATACTTAGAATACAAAAAAACACCCAGACAGAGAACAAACATCGATGTTAGCACACAAATATTTGTTTTCGGTGGGAATCGAACCCACGACCTATGGCGCAGAAGGAGAGCTACTACCAACTGAGCTGAGAGGCCAGCCGACATAAGTCCTCTGTTAGTTATTTTTTTAGTGGTAACCATCGCCTATAACAAAGCATGTCAAGTATGTCAATTTGAGGCATACAGATGTTCAGCCTCACGTTCAGTATTAGTAGAAATCTTTGTGATGAGCTCGTCGAGGGGGGGGGGCCCTTCAAACCGAAACACATTGCCGTGTTTCTGTTTGAAAGGTGTGCGTGCCGGCAAAATTACATTATATAAAAAAAAAGTATTCAAGTATTATATCAGCTATCTGGTTCCCATAGTACAAGCTCTGCTTAGTTTGGGGCTAGATAGTGTTGTGTGGATTGTCCGCATCTATATTTATAAAAGAAAGTCGTGTTAGTTACACTATTTATAACTCAAGAACGGCGGAACCGATTTGGCAGAAAATTAGTGGGGTGGTAGCTTAGAACCGGGAGAAGGACATAGGATACTTTTTATCCCGAAATAGAACGGGGCGTTACGGGAACGGGCGAGCGAAGCCGCGGGCGGCCACTAGTTATTTATATTTTTAATATTTATATACACAGGCATTTCATCGTAGGACACGTTCCTGAAATGCGTGACCTACAAGTCATTGCTTTGTTATAGGCAATGGGGTTACATTTTTGTATTCTAAGTATGTATTTAAAAAAAAACTTATACTTATATGTATTATATCAGCTAACTGGTTCACATAGTACAAGCTCTGCTTTATTTGGGGCTAGATAGTGTTATGTGCATTGTCCACAAATAAATATCTATTTAAAAAGTTCGATTTGTTAATTACCATTTTGTTTTCTTTCCGATATCTCGAGACATGTCTCGAGACATGAACTCCCGCGCAACACACATGGACATTGTATTGTGAAAAGGTTCTCACAACCTTGCGTCCATTGGGGTAACCTTTTTGTACAGACCTGTGTTTACTAAGAGTAGTTTTAAAATGATGATTTTTACCGGTGAAATTACATACATAAGTCATTTAAATGTGGTAGGGAAAGGATGTTAGATGGAAAATGTTTGTCCAGTACATTCTTAACTGCTTAATCGGTCTACTGTATAGAAAAGACGTCATGGTACTTAAATGACTTTTCACCACACTAGGTCGTGGGTTAAAATCCAGTCGTGTACCAATGAGTTTTTCTGCCCAAAAATGTATGTACACTATGCCAGTGCTCTAAAACGGTGAAGGAAAACATCGTGAGGAAACCGGCATATCGTAGAACCTAAAATGTTCGAAAATATGTGTCAAGTGCACGAAAGGAGCCTCTTTGAGGCGCACTTAAAATCCTTTCACCACACTAGGTTCGAAAGAATCAGTGACACGATAAGAAGAAGAAGATTTTATCTATAGACTTTTAATACATTAAGGTGAATATAAATGGTGTGATAAGTCCTAATGTGGTAGTCAGGTCATTTATTCAAACATTACGGATTTATTACGGACAGAATATGAATCTTTGCGCCGTAAAAACTAAAGTATTGATTATTTTATGCTAAGTACGTGATTAGGTAATTTTTTTGTAAGTTCCGTGTTTTTTGTTACAGGTACAAAATGGTGAAACTACAGAAAATACGAAAAAAAACCTTATGACAGATCACACAAAAGAAATAACGCAACAATGTAACAAGAAAAACGCAAAGTTTTTACTAAAATACTCTTTAAAATTCTCCTATAGTCTTAGCTAGTGCCAACGTAGAGTTACAAACGAATAGAACTTCCATCGAACTGTGCCAAACTCAGAAACAAAGTGAAAAAGTGATGTGCCAGACTTTTTTGACAATGGATATGCACGCGCAGCCGTTGGTGGTTCATTCCTATGAGCACCATGCTCCGTTGCTGGAGGTGGAGGGGTTGGATCCTCACAGTCCTCAGCAGAAGGTGCTTATACATGCACCGACGCTGCACAGCCAGGACTTGATGGGCGATCATCGAAATGGAGGTTGGTTGTGTTGAAAATGTTGTTTATTTTACTGTCAAGGGGGAGACCTTTGCCCAGCAGTGGGACAGTATAGGTTATTAAAAAAAACTGTCAAGGCATTCTGTTTTGGGGTTGCATAAAACAGTACACAATAGATAAAGTGTTGATAATACTCGTATTCCGTATGTTTGTATAAATTAAGTAGATCTACTGCAACAGTAAACGGCTAATCAAGTCTAAGTAGTTTTCAGCTCGCTAGAACAAAAAGACTTGAACCAATTTTTGGGAAATGTTTTTATTACTACTTTCAATACGTTATGAAGGTTTGTATGTAATTAATTGGCCTTCTGCGTAAAGTTTAATTTTGTAATCTATATATATGTATACCTAAGCGATTAGTTTTCCCAAAACTTGGAAAATAAAAAAAATCTAAATAAAATTGTTAGCTAGTAGCCTAAACTTAGGTGATGAGTATAAAGCTGCCCAAGGTCAAGAGGTTGCTGAAACCAGCATCGAATGTAATTAAAACTACAACGAATTAAAGCCACTCTAATGAAATCCTATTTCATTACTAACGAGTAATAAACAGTTTAAACTGATTATCATGTTTTTTGTTCGATAAAAAAAAAAAGACGATTATTTCTGTTTTTGAATAATAATGGCAATTATGTTGTTAAAGCAAACGGTGCAACGTGTGCACGAAAGAAGCCTCTTTGAGGCGCACTTAAAATCCTTTCACCACACTTGGTTGGAAAGAATCAGTGACACGATAAGAAGAAGAAGCAAACTAAAGTTGTGCAAATTCTGCAACAATGAAAGTTCTTTGTTAACCGACTTAAAGAAAAAGAAGGAGATCTCAATTCGGTTTTTATAATATTTTATCGGTTAACTTTGCATTATGAGCCAATTTGAAAAAAAAATATCTGTATTTTGTTACTTTCAGATTTGTCTCATAGAAATTTTATCAAAATCGGTCTAGCAGTTTAGTCATGAAGTCGGTTTCTCAAGTTTTATAAACATCACTTGTTGTACGCTAAAGCCTGAATCATAAACACAATACAAAAATTACAATTATGATATTTACGGATTTTACTTAGTTGTTACAACAGAATTACAATTTATATTTATAATTATGTAACTACTATTATCAAAAACATTGGTATTGAGAGCAGATGTGTCTTATCTGACGTAGAGTACGACTTTTCAGATGAGCAGTACCAGGCGCACAGCAGCAACCAAAGTGGAGATGGTGAGTGATTATTTAATTTATTTTTTACAAAAAATATCTTGCAAATTAACACAGATTCCATTTGCCCTAAAATCCAACGTATGGTGATCGATGTGTGGTTATCTTTCCTATATACCTACAAACCAATGTAAAGACGAATCGATCTTATCTAAGGCTGTTCTTATTTTAAATTCAAAACAATTGCAGGAACCCAAAACAGTGTGTTTCTGTGGTGGGATGAATTGATCACTAACAGACATGTCTGATACATTATTAGGTCTGTTGTAGATACTTTGACTAGAGTTTTTTTCTTTTGTTTTAGCTATCATTTTAAATTGCTTGATATAATTTTAATCAAAGTACTTTTGCCATGGTTTTAAATAGGTATTTATAAAATCATATTCTTATTTCGAAAGCTTTTCTCCAGAAAAAGTATTAAAATTTACGATTTCTTATTTTTTACGAAGGGAACTTTCATACTTTTCAAATTTTCGAGAAACC
Source organism: Thera obeliscata (assembly GCA_947578465.1). Taxonomy (NCBI): domain Eukaryota; kingdom Metazoa; phylum Arthropoda; class Insecta; order Lepidoptera; family Geometridae; genus Thera; species Thera obeliscata. The sequence continues at coordinate 24,496,851 of OX387918.1, read as the reverse complement.
AGTCAGCAATATAGTAGTGAATGGCCTGTCAAAATAAGGTCAAAATGGAATAGAAACTTATGCAATTGGGACCTTTTTTGGATAGCCCCTTAGACAGAGCACTGGTGGTCTAGACTGGTAGAGGATCCACCTTCCGATCCTAAGGTCGAGTTTTTCTGTCAGAAAATGTTATACTTACGCACTTTGATAGTACTCTCAAACGGAGAAGGAAAACATCGTGAGGAAACTGGCATGTAGAACCTAAAAAGTTTGAACACATGATTGTGTTCGAACTTTTTAACGCAAAAAGAGCCTACTCAAGTATACAAGGCTAGTGTTGCGGGCGAAAATTACCACATCTTGAAGGATCTTATTTTATAGTTTAGGAAGAGATGTTTACTGCGCATGATCATAGTGCACTAAATTTCTACTGCATTAAAATTGTTTTAAATTATTGATGATCGAATGCAAGTTGAGTCACAATATATTACCAAAATATGTTTTAAAAACCTTATTGTCATCTGCTCGAAGTTCCCAGTCAAAGAAAAAGTGTGAAAGATCGTTCACTTTTTCAATGGAACAAACACAATTACACAACTGTGTATGTAAACGTTTAGGTTTGTGTGTGTGCACTTATTGATACAATGAGGTGCGGTGAGAGTGAAGCCGGGCAGATAAGCTGAAGCGATTTAGTTAAATAGTTCTTTAATTATCTCGCATTTTCATAATCCGTGACACTTCAATTTTCTTGGCATCAAAAAGAGATGGCAACAGACTTAACAGCCATTTCAGCTATAGGAGCGCTAAGCTCAGACTGATATTTAAATGAATCAGAAGATAAAGCTCCCGATAGAGTTATGAACTCTTATTTAAATGTCTTGATCACGTTACCTAAGATTACGTGATTGATCATTTATATTATATTACGTCATCATTTTGAAGTGAAAACTTCTTTAGCGGCGTTGAGCACTTTCTGTAATGGGTATAAAATCTTAAACTCGCGTCAGGATCACGTGACCTGATTCGCGTCAGGATCACGTGACTTGATCGAAAAAGCGTAAGACGGATGGAGAGTAGACAGTTTCGTTTAGGCAGCGCAGGGCGCTTGCGCGAATGTTCGTGTATGTTACAGCGTGCCAAATAACAAACAAGCCCCCCCTAACCATTCCAAAATATCAAACATGCTCAACGTTAATAATCAAGTTTTCACTTCTGCCGGCACTCCCGGAGTGCAACCCGTATTTTTTTTTTTTAATACGTACCAACTAAAGCTTTGTTACAGGTGATGGTTATAGATAAACCAGTCTAAAAATGCACGCACCTCCACCACGTTTTCTTGACGCAAAGTACTTCAAAATGATCTTTGTGATCTAGGTAATAAAGAACAATTTACTTTGACTGACTGAAGTAGTAGGACGTGCAGTTTAAGATTGGACGATCTCTACCACTAAACATCAGTTGGGTCATTTGCTTGTTCTATCAGCTAGGTATATAAAAAAAACAAAGGAAATAAATTATACAAGGATGAGTTTTTTCGAGGCACAATTAGTTACTACAAATGATAACAGATAAGTTTTTATCGTCATCTCGCGCTCACTCGGCCCCAACCTCAAAACAAAACTACCGGCCGCCATCGATCGAACTAATTTCACACCGATTTAGGCAAGTGTACTTGCACAAAAAACACTCCATTCACTCGGCAGCTACTCGACCGCTCCAAACGTGTTCACGTGAAATCTCGTATGAATGGGCTTGAAATTATCCGAGGACCACAGACAATATTTTGGTCCTTAGCACTGGTTTTTTATAACGAGTTGACCGTCACAGATTCAGGTGTTATTGGTATTAAGTTTAGAGTTTTAATGATCCCTAGTTCTAAAATTTTAATTTAAAGAAAGCTCTGTTCGATATTTTGCTGTTATTAATGATTTTTAATTGAACTAAAATAAAACGATTTTCAAGCAAAATCGTGGTTACATTATTACGATGATGGTAAAAGCCTTGCTAAAGAAAAAGATAAAAAAGAGTCAAAAACTTGTGCTAAGGCTTAGCTCTATTTGACGGGATTTTGATGACGTGTTAGTTTTTTGGACGAGATGATGTGATTTTAATATTTTGATTCTAGTGTATCATGGGATTGATCTTGTTATTTGACTCTCAGGGTGTTACAATATCCATTTATTTTTATTGCTGTGGCCTTAATATTAGGCTTCTTCTTTTTCTTCAAGGAATTTAGATTTAATACTAGCGGCCGCCCGCGGCTTCGCTCGCCGTTACCGTTCCCGTTAAAAAAAAACCCTTTAAACCTTCTCTAGACCTCCACAAATCATTCAAGACCAAAATCAGCCAAGTCGGTCCAGTCGTTATCGAGTTATAGCGTCAGGAAAGAAAACCCGACTTATTTTTAAATAATAGATTAATTATAAAATCTTCAATCAAAGTAAATATATAAAATAGGCCAGTAAAATAGATTGTGGTATTGTGGATGATGAAATTAAACCTTTTTATGCAGGTAAGTATACTTTCTTTTTTTTTTAATAATTCTAATAAAATAATAATCAAAATATAATTTCCGGTTATGATTTGCTTAGTTTGGGGCTAGATTGGCCTATGCTAAATGTCTACCAATATTTATTTATAGTTGCGATCATAAGTGATAAATACCTACCTAAAAGCAGAAATTTACCCTAAATGTACCTTTATTCCTATAGCTAACGAATCGCATTCCATTTTCAAAATGCTATTTAAAAAGAAATAGAAAAAAGTCTATCATAGGATTTATCAGGCAATAGCTTTGCCTCCATCAATACAGTTTTATGAAAAAAAAAACAGAAATATTTTCCGATTTCTGTAACTAGTAGAACGCATGCCCTTACCTTAGCCTTCAAATAAAAAAAAAACTCCAGACGTGTTCCGACAGTTTTTTGCTTGTGAGTTTCGCTCTCTACGCGCGTGACTGGCGTGCATCGCCGGCATTTTGATCACTGGAAATCAACTTCTAGTGAATTAAACTCTATCTACATGAGGATAAGGTTCAAGTAACAGGATGGTGTGTATCGCAAGCTTTTTGAACACATTAAATCAATCGTTAGTGAATTGAACTCTATCGATAATAGCCATAAAGTCCAAGTTATACAATAAAATGCATAATCAGCATGCATTCTTGCTTTGTCTTATTTAAATTGAGCTTTTTTAATAGTGGGTTCAGAGGTTCGGTTCGTAATCGCCGAACTTTCCTACGCAGTGATTGTGGGTTCTATGATAGGTAGGTCTACCTATTGACCTGTGAATATTCATAAAACTAGCTTTTTCTATTTATTCATTGATGTCGTAGCCTTGGTTCTTCTAAAGATTTCCTTGTTTAGGATTGAATCACGTAACTTATACCGTGTTGCGCAATTTATGTACAACATTACTTATATATAAAAATCGAGCTTAAAACCCCTTACCACAATGGTTTCAAAAGACAAGTGAAACGATAAGAAGAAGAAGAAGCATTATTAATGGGAAAAATTTACCATAGACGGACCTGGTGACCCGATCTACAGGTTTTAATTTGAAACCTACTTGGGTAACCAGCTCTCGGTATAGGTTAGGTTACGACTGTAATGTTCTAGACCTAATTTTATCCTTGTCCTTAGTCTAAGTGAGCGAAATAAATAAATACCATAAGGATAGCTCGTAGAACCAAAACCCGCTGTACAAGTTCTCAAATGGCGAACACTAACATGCATGCGAGCTACTATAGCTGTTGGAACAAGCATAATAACTATAGCTTATATATGTTAAGTGGTAACCATCGCCTATACCAAAGCATAGCTTCGTAGGTCACACATGTCAGGAACGTGCCTTACGATCCACTGCCTTGCGTCCATCAACTTGAGGCACACAGATGTTCAGCCTCACGTGCCAGTAATTTCACCGGCACCCACACCCTTCAAACTGTAACAGCAATGCTGCTTCACGGCAGAAATAGGCATGGTGGTAGTACTTCCCCGGACGAGTCCTACACAAAGAGTTCTACTAGGTACTAGATTGATGCGAATATTGTTGCATAGTGGTTGTATTGACGACATGTTAAGATCGCGGGAAGTCGGTGGATGGAAAGAGCTCAGAATCGTTCTTCCTGGAAATGTGTAGGGGAGGCCTATGTCCAGCAGTGAAAAAAGAAAGAAAATATGTTTATTGACCATAAAAAAAGATACAAATAGGCATGATAAATGCTTAGACAAAGTTTCACATGGTCAAGTAGGTCACTGGCTCAGTATTTGTCGCACCGTGTAGGTCACGTGGCATGACTCTACACAGTGCAACCCTGGTATTCTGCCAAGGCCTAGAGCGGGTGTGTGTGGACTTCTTCAGGCTGATGATGATAATGAGTGGTTGGATGAGCCCTATTCGTAGAACCACAACGCAACAATATAGAGCTTTCATTCACGCTGCTCTTTGAATGAATCTTCGATGTAATGGAATCGACACCGCGACCGCAGCAACCAACACTTCCCTGGGAACCAGTCATCCTTGCTTACTTTTATTTTTAACAGAATATTGAACGTATGTTCCTATAATGACAAACGTTTTTAAAAGTCATCATCATCATTTTTATCGGCCTGAAGAAATCCACTGCTGGACATAGGCCTCCTCTACACATTTCCAGGAAGAACGATTCTGAGCGCTTTCCATCCATCAACTTCCCGCGATCCTAACAATGTCGTCGGTCCATCTGGTGGATGGGCCCTACGTTTCGTCTTCCGGTTCGTGGTCGCCATTCGAGAACCTTTATTCCCCAACGGTTGTCGGTTCTTCGAGCTATATGACCTGCCCATTTCCACTTCAACTTACTAACTCTACGAGCTATGTTGCCTTGGTTCTTCTACGGATATCCTCATTTCTAATTCTATCACGTAGTGAAGTTTTATAAATGTAAAAGTAAGCAAACAGGCTTTTGCATCTACGAGTATTGTAGATGATCTAACAAGCGTAAGGGGCAATCTGGTTAGTTTAGGAGAACAAGCTCTGCAGCCTTATTGTCTAACTTGAAAGCCAATATCAATGAACTGTAAGCCGATTGTCACTAGTCGACCCAGTCAGAATGTTGTTAGTATTGTCTAAGGTATCAAATCAAATCAAAATTGTCTTTATTCAGTTCAATTACAAGAATCACTTTGAAACGTCTTAAAGCTAGGTGAGTCTAGGTGCCAGTTCCACGCGACCAACTCAAGTACATTTCGGCATTACGCCAATTCCAAAATACGGATTTCCATCAAGTTCCATTCATTCACTAGGTTTTAATTTCGGTGGTGGTGGTGTTGCTTATGTCAGATAGTTATACAATACGAAAGTTACAGTTGAGGTAAGCTAGGTTTCAAATGTCAAAAATAAAGCCGATGTTGATTAAAAGTTGAATTAGACACATTGTGGGTTGTCCTTATTATTTAATTTTAATACTCTCGCTTGTCCGTTACAAAAACGAAAGCTAACGATCAACCTTACATACTTAGACGTTCTCCACGTTATAAAAAATAAAGTGAAAGATAAAAAAGCAGTAAAAGGACATTTTCTCACAATCCCCCGCCCTCACGTACTAAACCTGTTCGTGTCGGTAACTCATCGTCAGTCGACGCAATTAGTTCCGCGCCGGGAACCGAACTCGCGCTCCGGAAGTCACCGTTTTGAATAGTTTTAATTTATAATTTTTAGTTTTATTCAATGAAAAGGACATGAGATTTTTTAAAGGGATTAATTTTTCTCAGGCACGGTAGACACCCCTATAAATTTCACGGTAACTCGAGATTTTGAAGAAGCCTTGAACACATCTAAGCGATCTGCGAAGGCGATCAGTGAAATGCTTTCAAATATGGCAGCGTTTCACTGATCGCCATCGCTTCTTAAGCAAGGTTTAATTTTGGTTTATTTAATGAAATTTCATTAATATGAATACGGCCTAGTACACAATCTAAATAGCGCTATCCGTAAACAAAAATAAAATCTTTTTCTGCTCGTCATTAAAACCGACTTATAAAAAGGATGAGGTATTAAATTCAGCTGTATTTTTTATTGTATCATGGATAGGGTTATTTATAAACTATGATACATATTTTTTATAAATATTTTTAACATTATTTTTCCTGAATAAATACGTATATAAATATTAGAGAAATAAAATCATCTGAACGGATGTCTTTAATGCATAGACTATGAATCACAGTGAGCCCTAAGCTTAGTATTTTTTTATTCTTATGCAGAACCTGTTTAATTTCCACGTGGACCCTACGGAACTCTAAGTTAGCTAGAAAGAGACAACCGTACTCGACCGGTTCCGCTCCATTAGACACGCCTTTGTTTAAATTTTGACAGCTGGTCCGCCAATCAGAATCTATAAGACGATTCTTTATTTGAATTCAGAGAGCCCTAAGTCACTTTCATTTGCAAACAATAATAAAGCTTGTGCCTTTCTAGTTAAGGTTGTCTTTAGCATGGTTTAGTTGGGTAAAATAAACCTTTGGTTATTAAACTTTAGATTTTTTCTAACGTTCGCAATAATTTTATTTGTTCTCGCTTTGTCATATTCTTAACCAACTTTAAATAAGAAAGGATTTTTTAAGGAGGTTCTCAATTTGATTTTTATTTTTTGTTTATGCCTTTACTTTCTTGAAAACAGGTTTTAGGTATGAGTGGGGGCTAACAAGCCTTTTGCTTAACTTGTAAAAAAAACATAACCTAGTAATTAATTACCAGTTAAATCTTGTTAAGCTAAAGTCACATATTTTATTTGAAACGTAGGCTTACGTAGGTATATCTAAGCGGACTTCTTCACGCTGGTAATTATGATGATGATATAATATAAACTAGGTAAACGATCCTGAGGTCGTGGGTTCAAATCCAGTTGTGTACCAATGAGATTTTCTGCCTGTAAATTTATCACGATGCCAGTGTTCTCAATCGGTGAAGAAAAACATCGTGAGGAGACCAGCATATGCTGGTGCCCTTTCACCACACTTGGTTCGAAAGAACCAATGACACGATAAGAAGAAGAAGAAGGCAGCTATAGCTATGATTAATTATATATTTTCTGTCAAAGTGACATTTCTCTATCATTGGACGAAATAGATAAAGCGATTGATTCTAGAATAATATCATTATGAATTATTGGCTACTAACAATCTAATGGCTACTAATGGGACCAACGTGATTAATGTCCTATTACGACATGTAGGACTAAGACCTTATATGCACGCATGCAAACGTATTTTTTTACGTGGTACAAGTGATATTATTCAGAAACAGACCTTAAGTCCGAGTCTAGTCACAAAATCTATGCTTGAGAGTGTTTGAGGCTCGACTCTGACTCAAGCACTGTTTCTGAATAGAGGCCATAGTCTTCAAGTATTATATCTGGTTTTATCTGGTTCCCATCATACAAGCTCTGCTTAGTTTGGAACTAGCTTTTGTGTGAATTGTTTACATTTATATTTTGATTAAAATAAAGCTTTGCTGTCAGTGGAAATCAAACCCACAACCTGCAGATTACAGAAAGCCGAGCCTAGTGGCTCGGCTAACTGGTTGCATTTATGAAACCCGTTTTTAATGTACCCTAACTATAGAATTCCCGTCAGTGAATGGATACGTTGCAGTGAGGGCTGACCATAGATAGAATCAATCGATTTATCAAGTATATTGTATAGGTGGGTACTAAGGATACATTAGCTGGTGTCCTAGATATTAATTAGACATAGATTGACAAGAATATTTTACATAGCCAAGTATTATAAAATTATTTGTGATTCTCTTCTTTCTGTGTTAATAAAGACCAATATGAAAGCCAAATACGGTTATTTTAGTGCACAATTATACTTTCATCGCCCAAAAATGGTAAAATCAATTTGTATGGGTAATATACCCCAATAATCTCCGTGTAAGCCTTGGTATTGCAAGTCATTTATTATCAAAACTACAACATAAGCTTAAGTGTAATGATAACACTTAACAGATTTTAGGTCCGAAAATTAAGACAAAAAGGTTCAAAAAAACGTGACACCACAAAGTTACATAAAAGTTCGTCTAATTTCTACTTAATATTTTCTACTCACTAGTGATGTGCAAACACGATTATCAGGGCTTATCGATGAGATGAGTTTGTTATCGTGTGAGAGAGATAGCGGTATCGAGGGGGCATCGAGAGGATGGGACGTGACGTCACTGAAGTGCGTTCGATAACTGTTTTTATATTATTTTCTGAAACTTTTATACAACTTACTGATGGAACAAGCATATGATCTACCCCATGTTAAGTGGTAACCAAAGGATTGCCTCGTAAGTCACTCACGTCAGGAACGTGCCCTACGATGCACTGCCCTGCATCCATCAACTTGAGGCATACAGGTTTCTAGCCTCTGGCGCCAGTAGTTTCACCGACACCCACACCCACCCACGGCAGAAATAGGCAGTATCAAATATTTGTGCTTTCCAAGTTTTTGTAATTTTAAAATAGTTGGTTAAACGCTAGATGAAACAAAATAGTGCCAAAACTAACTATGAATTAATTGCACAAAAAAAGTTAAACAGCAAATTCAAAAGAGGAAAATTACTTTCGGCCCTCCCTCGGGATGGCGAATCCGAACGCACCCTGCCACGTGCAGAGAGAGTAGAGAGTATTTTGGCGCCGACGCGCGCGGTCGAGCGAATCGCGCGGGAATCTGTGCTGTGTTCCAATTATTATGAAAATTCGAATTTATAAATAGAACATGTGAAAAAAGAGTTTCTTATGCAACACTTTTTGACTAGAGTTTATTTTATTTTTTTATGGTGTGCCAGTGATATAAAATAATTTATTTTGTGGCAAAAAATGGATTGAAGTGAAAAGTAACAGTTTGGCTTTTGGTGTCATAATAAGCATAAAGGTTACAAAGATGTTGTATAATAGTGTTTTTTTTATCGAACACAAAGGCTATCTAAAATCCGCGATGTAAAAGAGTTATTCGTCAAGTGTGATTAGGATCCGAAGGCGCAGCGGTCAGCGCAGCCCTGTACCAAGGGAAAAGTCGCGGGTTCAAATTAACTTCTGAGACGCTATAAAAATCTTTATGTAAAAACCGTCTAACGCAATTATTAAGTTATTATAAATAAATAAATACTTCTTTGAAAACATTTCAAATTGTGATTGATCTAGCGACTATAAAAACGACTTGTAGGAACTTATAATATGACGTGTAAAATAATATGGCATGTAATTCTGATACGTAGTCTAAATCAGAGCTGCTATATCAAATAACAACTTGTCGTGTGAACTTACAATACAGATGCAAGGTACTATGCTCTGGCTTATTCAAATAAATGAATTAGTTTGTGTTTTTATTCTGTAAAAAATTAATATTACCTAATTAGAAAGATAAAGAATTATCTGACCAAATTAAGAAAGCTCTCTGACAAATACAAATATAAACGAAACAGTTTAATTAATTAAACATGAACACATTACGTAACAAATTAATTTTGGCTGAACTTACAAAGAAGAAACAAGGAAATTTAGAAGTGTCAAACTCATGACCCAAATTTGGTGAAAATATTCTCCTTCTAAAAGTTTTCAAGTCAATTTATCAGTTAAATAATGCAATAAGAAGTCCGTGCATCGTGGTGCGCAAAAGAATGTTAAAAACTAAAATTCTAAAAAGGCATTTTGCAATTAATTTAGGTATTATTTCTAAAAATACAAAACCTTTACCAAAAGATCAAAATAACCCAGTGTTGTGAATTGCAAGTTGTTATAAAAATCTGAAGTGAATTTCCATTTAAAGACAATGATCTAATAAAGCTTCTCGGAAAACTAAAAAGCTTCTACTCGCTAAGAGTTGCACAATTAAAACAAAAAACCAACTAATGAAACGCCAATCCCACGGCTTCTAAGATATCTGAAACCGATCCCCTTGTCACAAGCCATCGAGCTCAGCAGCGACCGTAAAATACACCTCAAAAACTACACCAAGTCATCTACAGTCCATTGCTTGATTAGGACGTATTTTTTAATTGCAATTCGTTAAAAATATTGTTAAGAAAAATTTTGGCGTTTTTGGAAAAAAAAAATTGGTGAAAGTGTCAAGTGAGTTTTCGTTTAGGAACGTGAACAAGTGACTCAGCTTATCTGGTGAATTAAAAAAAAACTACATGTCACAAGATTGATTTAAAAACAATAAAAAAGGTTTCTTCAAACACTGGTAAATTAAAACTTGTCAAAGTAAATTCTTCTTCTTCTTCTTCTTAATGAATGGCATCTGTCTATTTCAGTCCAGTGTCGAGTAATGAGGATATATTACATAGATAAAATACTTTTCCGTCAAGACGAGTCAGTGATAACCAAGTCAGCCCTACCTACTTGGCTTTGAAAACAAAATGATGGTCATTTGTTTTCAAAACCATCAGAAACATTTTCGATCATATTCAGAATATCACATAATACACTTTCATTCCAACTGCTAACACTTTGAGCTAAGACCTCAAGTAATGTTGGTTAAAATACCACCGAAATTACACAACAGAACTCAAAATAACACTAGAAAAACAATTAAAATGGAAAAGCTATGTGACTTCCCAAAATGACAGACAACTACGAGTAATCCCAAAGTAAATTCAAAATACCACAAAACAAGTGTCATAATCATAATAAATATGTAAAAGCTTTCAAAACAGTTTTATTGATGACTGTCATTGATAGCCGATAAATGTATTAAAATTCTACAAAAGACAATGTTCAACCGCGATAATTCCAACTTCCTTTCACAATCGCCCGATTAAAAACAGATAATTATCGCTTCCTCGATTAAAAATCGCCATTCTCGTGAGAATCGAGAACTTATGAAGCCACCTGCCACTATTCAACCGAAAAAGCAGTGGTCAAACACCGGAAAATCGCCCAAAAACCAGTAGAAATTGGCCCAAACGAGGCGTAAACTAACAAACCATAGACTGGAGAAACCGAGCTGGACCATTATCTATTTTGTGACACAAAATCAAAGCACTATCTTAATCTGGTCACTGTAATGTTCCCAAGGGGAGATAGTTAAAATATTTGTGTTACTGTTGACCTATATTTATTGCTTTACGCATGGTTTTATTTATTTATTTAAAACTTTCACACAATTTAGTGCTAGGAGGACTTAATGCTAATAGCATTGTCTGCCAGTCTTCCTGGGCGTGCAGAAAGATGGTGTGGCGTGATTTTTATGAAAACAATGGTTTGGTTTGAGAAAAAAAAAAAGTTAAAAGTTTTTATTTGTACTACTCGTAACATAGTTCTATATGAGTCAGTTGGATCACATACCCTGTGGACCCTGCATAGAGTATAGCAATACACATATTACTCAAGCCATTTTAAATATATACCAGTTAGCTCTTGATATTTTAAAGTTTAAAATGCTTAAGTATTCTCAAAAAATATAAAACAAAAAAAACTACCTAAGTGACAAATATTAGGTTATTGTAAATAAAAACCTATAAAAAACAAATTAAAAATAATTTTGAACCCCTATTTTTTCATGAAAGACGAAATAATTACTGTTTTCTATAAAACTTTAATTCAAGACTAATTATTGTTCATATCTTCCAGTTCATACTCATCTCAATAGAACACTGTTTACTCCTCTGAGTTTTTGAACCTCTCAAAACTACGTCGATATTCTACGGTCCTCCTCGTTTTTTCTTCAAAATCATTAGTGCATTGAAATTAACAGCCGAATCGTTTTGTCAAATAAGAAGGTAGCTAGAATTGTTTTTTTACTTAACGCGAAAGTGATTGGCTAGATCAAATTATTAGGCGGAGAACTGAGCTGAAGTCTACATCATAACAATAGCACTGTTAATTACTCGTATACCAAATGTAAAGTTTATCTTTATTTTCTTGCAGTTAAAATATTCAAATTAACGATGTATAACACACACTAGCTGAAAAACTAAAATCTGTGATAAAACATTTTCCGAATTCAACTGAGAGCGTCTACAAAATGGCGTCGTGATGAATTCTTTTCAGTGTTTGTTGACAAAAGTGACTGTAAAACACTTTTAGAATTTAAAGTGAAGTGAAGTGAATGTATTCAAGCTGGAGGGTCAAAGTAAAGCTACTTTTGCCGCCCTTTTCGGCCTGAGGGCTGGCGGCGGCGTCGATCTCTCCGCCGCTTACAGATACAACCAGAATATGATGGAATATTATACATGTAAGTTTTTCTTCTTCTTAATAAATGGCATCTATCCATTCGGGTGAGGATTTAATACCTAAATATCGACTATTTTTCTGACCACGGGCCTCGTCAAGGCAAGAGTGCAAGGTCTCTTTTAGACCATCCTACTTCATCGTCGCTACTATCAGGTGAGATGTAACCAAAGGTCACGTAAAAAAAATGGTTTTAGTCAGGTCAGTCAATCTAACAAGTCGGGTGTTTATTGGCTTTGGAGAAAATAGTGACGTTTTTCTTGCAATCTTCGGAAGCATTCTCGTTCAAATCAGAATATCACATACTTAATACGATTTCCGTTCCTAAAATACAGTCAAAATTGCACAGCAGAACACCAGGAAAACAAATAAAATGAAAAATCTATGTGACTTTACAAAAACAATACTTATATTTACGTGACATCAGTAAATATAAGTATTCATGTGTAAATGTAAGTCTGATTTGACAGTTTAGGTACTCTAGCCAAATTTAATGACGTATGTAGCAGTAACATTATTGAAGGAAAACGGGGAAGAGGAAGGTCAAGAATAAGATAAATGAGCCAGATAAAAAGAAAAAGTCGCTGTCATGTCGTTTATGGAAGTCAAAGAGGCGTTAGAAAGATTTAATTAGAGAAAACTCCATCTAAACCCCGTCAAGAGCTAAGCTCTTAAATTTAAGAAGAAAATGTAGTAGTAGAGCTCTTTGTGAAGGGCTTGTCCGGGTGCGTACTACCACCATGCCTATTTGTGAAGCAGCATTGCTGTTTCGGTTTGAAGGGTCTGAGTGTCGGTGAAATCACTGTGGCACGTGAGGCTGAACATCTGTATGACTCAAGTTGATGACGCAGGGCAGGGCATTGTAGGGCACGTTTCTGACGTGCGTGACCTACGAGGCAAGGTTTCGCTATAGGCGATGAAAAAAAATCATTATGAGTATGATATCAGCTCTGGTTCTCATTACACAAGCTCTCCTTTCAAAGAGGCTCCTTTCGTCATTTTGGTACATTATTTTCAAACTTTTTAGGTTTTCGACATGCCGGTTATTGTCGGTTTCGGTACCATCAAAATAATATGCATAAAGAAGAAACGTAGGGCACCTCCACCCACCAGATGGACCGACGATATAGTTATGATCGCGGGAAGTCGGCGGATGCAGGGCTCAGAATCGTTCTTCCTGGAAACGTGTATTAGGGGAGGCCTATGTCCAGCAGTGGGCTTCATCTAGCTGATGATGATGACAATAATATGTAGCTATCTTTAAATAGCTCCCCACTCTCCATAACGTCCACAAATAAAACCCTTTCCTCGTATAACGACATCAAAAAATCTGCCAAACAGCCATAGCTATTACGCAAAAACAACCGCATAACAAGATTATCATAACGAGAAACATAAAAAGCCCTCCATCGCATCTGAGCCCCGAGATTTCATACCACCCGAAAAATTTCCCTCCGAAATTGAGATCGTTACTAAACCCACCAACGGCAGGGCGGGAGGGCAGAGCTCGCGCTCCGATTGGCCGGCTAGCGGTGGGCGGGTCGTGCTTTACTAGTGTGCGTAAGGTGCGTTCGCAATATATGCTTAATTGGGAGGCTGTATGTCTGTTGGTAGGTTGTCTTGCATGTGTCGAACGAGCAAATTGGGTATGCTTTGAGATGATATTAGATTTTATGGGGGAATTTGATGGGGATTTGTTGGCTTCCGCTTGTTATACGGCAGAAGGGTTTACGGTGCTATTGATTTTATGAACGGTACCTAGTTAACTGTATTATTACATTGTTCTATCAGTTTGTGTTCAATTATAAATACGAAACTGTTTAAAGTACCGCATAGTACCTAAATGTTTAAAAATATGCTTTAAAGAAGAGCTTAATCATTGCCACCGAGCTTGCCAAATTTATGTATTGCAGCGCATTATGTGCAAAAATTTATATTTTATATAGTATTGGTACCTACCTAAATATGAGTAGTTAGGTACTAAATTGTTTTAAAAACACTTGACGAACCAACGTTTTGTTACACATAGCAATTATATTGTTAGTGTAGGTATGCTTACTGGGTCTTATTAATAATCCTGGCGTAGCGTTGGACTAGTTGATCCGTATTTTGTCTCTTGCATTGACATGCAATTGTCAACTTGAGCAAATGTGACAAAACACAATTTAACTACTCCAGCGTTGCGCCAGGATTATTAATAACACCCACTGTGTCAATAAACTATTCTGATTTAAGAATAAAATGAATATAAAACTATATTCAAACAATGATGATTTCTTCGAATCGTTTTCAAACAATATGCAAATCTAAGCAGAGTTCTATCCGCGACCACGTAGTTTTTTCATTAGGTTTGTTTCCTATGAAATAATATCATATTAGCTAAGCTCCAGTCAAACCATATTGGGTTCAATTTATGCCAAATTAAACTTGTGTTTCTTTCGTTGAATAAAGAAATATTGAACTTTGATTTTGATTTTTACCATGAGAACAAAATAGCTGATATAATACTAACATACCTAGGTGAATTTTCTTTGTAAGCAATAAATCAAAAATACATAATTATTGGAAATAATGTTCACCACACAAATATTTATTCTAGTTAGGGATCGAACCCACAACCTTCGTAGAAAGCAGAGCTGAACCAACTGAACTCTACCTACTATCAACTCTCGTGTCTACATAAGTAACCAAAGTTGGATACTATAGCTCATACGAACAAGATGGCGACTCTTATGACTCTTAACGTTGTTTGAAGATCTTAAAGCTGCAGAGTACAAAAGTGCTTGTGGGCTTTATCCAAAAAGTGACCATGTTCAATGTCACTAAAAGGTATAGCTACACTATCGATCGACAACCTTTTAAAGAATAAACAGGATCATTCTAACACTCTTATGAAACATAAGTAAGTAGATACCATCTTTTCAAGCAACAAGACATACGTCCGGATTTCTTCACATACGTTATGTATATCTCAGTAAATAGGAAGCTACATATGCCTAACGACCCAAAAACTTGCATTTTAAACACCATAATAACATAAACCACAGCCCACTTAAACTAGGTATGTCAAAAACAATAAAATTACAACAAACAAACTAAATATTTTAACAACTTCCTGTGCCTACGAATTGAATGACTCATCCATAGTTCACGAGAAAATTATTGCTCAGTACATAAGATCAGAATACAATAGAAGTGAATGACATCAACATGACAAATTTAAAAATACACGCTCAAGATCTTATAAGCCTTATCCGTAAAGAAATAGAGTCTAAAATTAGAGTAGCAATTTCAAATAACAGTTGGCTTGTAACACGAGATTATGAACGCAGCTCAGTGTCATATATCACAAATGCATGTATACGCTACACACACACATGCGTGGCGCGCCCGTGATTGGCCGGCGCGTGCGCGCGTAATCGTTCAAATCTGACGTTCCAAACTAGTTTTGCCGGTAAATTGTGGAGATTTTTAGAAAGGTGGTCGGAAAATGAGGTCTGTTGTAATATAACCGGTAAAGTTGCGTGGCCGCGGCCGCCAATTAGAATAGCTGGGCCTTGTTATGTAAATAATATTGCAAATATTTAGGTAATCACGTAATGCGTCATCTAAATAGAGCCAATTATAGTAAAAATATAAGGCTATATGAATTTTTATGATAAACTCCAAGAAAAGTACAAGATTTTTGAAAGGACGAGTTCTATAACGACGAAAAAAAGATAACTTGAATAACCTTTTGTAGTCTTTAGGTATAGATGAACCTGCTTACAATTTACATTATTAATATCAGTCTCAATTTACATACAAAATATGGCTGTAGATATACTGAATATTGATACTGAAGACAGGAAAGCCAGTTAACTTTTAATAAACCAATTCAGAAGGAATTCTGAATAGATGCTTACCTCTCTAGCTTCATGCTGTAATGACAGACCAAAAATGGCAAAAACGTGCTTTTCAGGGCTGATTCTCAATGTAGGTACACATAAATTTTTCCTTCAGATAAAAATAAAAATATACCCATTTCTTTCTTATATAGGCTTGTACAAATCAAAGGCTGACATTTTTCATAGATAACCAAATCCCTGAGTGAAGTTAAACCCTAATAAACACCGATATCTACAAATATTCCTCACTCAAAAAGATAGTAAACCAAAATAACAATGTTTTCACTACATTAGAAGCTCTGAAAATATTTATTTCGAAAAAGAGGCTAAACATGTTTAACATAAATTTATAAACATGTTTAAAATTCGTAAAATTCATAACATTCGTAAAAACTTTCAGCTCTTCATAACATTTCCTGAAAAACTCTACTTACCTCTTTTTCGTAAAATAGAACCTCTATTTCATAAAATAGAAAAACCATGCTCAAAAAATAAAAAACATGTTTAAACAAGTCCGAAATGCAAAAGAAAGATGGCGGACGGCGTCGGGCGTACGTCCGGTCGTATGCTAATACGCTTCCTTTGGCCACGCGGATGTTATAATGCTGGTGATTCTGGACAAAACATAATGAAGTACAAACTGAGCAATTGTAGAGACGGGAACTGGCTTTAGAAGCAGTACTTTGAAGCTGTGTTAGGATTCTGAGTTTCAGAGTTTCCCAGATAGTTACAAAAAAATAACACCTTTCTATAGTTCAAATACTTTGACTCTCACTAAGCCCATCTTAAAATTGTAATATAATCTCTTACTTACCTTATTATTATTATTTGCCCTCCAAGTCCCACTGCTGGGCAAAGCTCCCCCCCCTCATCCTTTGGACATCGTGATCTTTGGCTATGCTTGCTTACTTCTTCTTCCTGCCCATAACCCAATTCGCTCTAACAGCCGTAATCATTGCATTCACTTCTCTCTTATCCGTTTCATATTTCACACAGTTCATCCAAGTTTTCTTTGCTCTACCTCTGCACATAATGTATATCCATCCACGTCACCCATACTCATCACTTTTCTAGCTTACATACTGACCTATTAGAAAAAAGCTCAATCATTATGATAAAACGTTATGTTACATAGAATAATATGACTTTGCACCTTCCATTATTTAGTCGAAATGTATAATTTTAATCCTGTTCCCACGGGAGACAGTAATATTATAATCCTTACAAAGGTCCAGCATGGTTGACCGCACAACATATTATTAGTAAAATAAATAAAAATTTAAAAGCCTTACTAACTTTAATCCCCAACACGAAACACTATCGAATCTCTTGATCTCCAGATTCCGTCTTGTCTGCAATGTTTTTTTTTTAATTTTCCCAATCTCTTAAATTGTGGACTGACTTGGAAGACTTTTTGTTAATATGACTTATTAAAATCTATTACTGGCCTATTTTAAGGTCATATATTCTGCTCTTCAACTCATGTAATTGTTGATGATTTTCTAATAAATAAAAAAAAAAGGACTGACCGTACTAAGCGAGCTGTGGGGAGCTACCGTGCCCAGAGCGGCCATTTTTTTTTACCAGAAAACCTGAAGCTAACTTTATTTTATTCAGGGAAAAATCCACAAATAACAAAATAGAGATATCGCATAATTTTAATATCACCAATATTATTTATAACGAAAACATTCATAAATCTAAAGCTATATTCATTGAATTGGATCCAGAGGGGGACCGCTTCCGGAGCTTCGTAGTGAGGGAACTTTGATTTTGGTGAAGTATCGCGTGTATATACTCGTATGTATGGGTATTCCATCCTACTATGGTATTCATTATTTATACAGGGTGTATCTACAGTTACGAGAGACCACTCTAAACTTACGAAATCTAATTGGCCAAGATTTGTTTTCCCGTTTTTTATACAACTATCTGATGTAAAAAGCATATAGCTCACCTGATGTTAAGTGGTAATCATGGCCTATTTTATTAATATAACTCTTTTGCACAAACCTTAAAAATTAATGTACAAAAGATGGGCTTGCATCGTAGGTCAAGTACGTCAGGAACGTGCCCTACGATGCACAGCCCTGCGTCCATCAACTTGAGGCATACAGATGTTCAGCCTCACGTGCCAGTAATTTCACCGGCACACACACCCTTCAAACTGAAACACAGCAATGCTGCTTCACGGCAGAAATAGGCATGGTGGTAGTACTTCCCCGGTCGAGTCCTTCACAAAGAGCTCTACTACGAGTACCTATTACAAAAACTTGTTTGCTTAAACTCTCTTGTTTTTGTGGTGATCAACTTAGGCAAGTTAGGCATCGTCTGAAGACGGCATTTCGTGATATAGCTAGAAAAAAAGAAAAGTAAATATGAAATTAAATCTTAAATCTTTCAAATCAAATCAAACAAATTTTTATTCAGTTCTATTCAAAGAATCACTTTGAAACGTCTTACCTTGTAACTTGTAAACGTCGTGGAACTGGCACCTAGACTCACCTAGCTTAGGCGAGTCTATATAGGTGCCAGTTCCACGTGACCAAGCCTAGAAGAACAGGCAACAAACTACGACCTACCGTTTTTAGGGTTCCGTAGCCAAATGGCAAAAACGGAACCCTTATAGATTCGTCATGTCTGTCTGTCTGTCTGTCTGTCTGTCTGTCTGTCTGTCTGTCTGTCCGGCCGTGTCACAGCCATTTTTCTCCGAAACCATAAGAGCTAGACTGATGAAACTTGGTGAGTAGATGTATTCTGTGAACCGCATTAAGGTTTTTACACAAAAATAGAAAAAAAACTATAAATTTTGGGGGTCCCCATACTTGAAACTGAAACTCAAAAAATCTTTTTTCATCGAACCCATACGTGTGGGGTATCTATGGATAGGTCTTCAAAAATTATGTTGAGGTTTCTAATATCGTTTTTTTCTAAAACTATAAATTTTGGGGGTCCCCATACTTGAAACTGAAACTCAAAATTTTTTTTTTCATCGAACCCATACGTGTGGGGTATCTATGGATAGGTCTTCAAAAATGATGTTGAGGTTTCTAATATCATTTTTTTTAAACTGAATAGTTTGCGCGAGAGACACTTCCAAAGTAGAAAAAAGTTGGTCCCCCCCCTCTAACTTCTAAAATAAGAGAATGATAAATCCAAAAAAAATATATGTTGTACATTACTATGTAAACTTCCAACGATATTTGGTTTGAACGAGATCTAATCAGTAGTTTTTTTTTATAAGTCATAAATCGTAAACCGCAATTTACCTTTCGACGAACTACAAAAACCTTTATACTATGTTAATTGATGCTACGGAACCCTTCATGGGCGAGTCCGACTCGCACTTGGCTGCTTTTTTTATATTACTTTGCTTCCCCCTCTCACCGATCGCATACCGCTAGAGGTGACTAGCTTGTGCGTATAGTATAAAACACTGTGCTTTTAAAGGATAGTAAAGTAAATAAAATAGGAACACCCTGTACACAGGTGCAAGGACGTCATGCGCGGGCGCACTCCCCCCGGCAGGATGCTATTAACCTGTGACTTTCAACTTGACCCGCGCTTTACCGGCCAAATGTGGCAACTGGAGGAATGCTACTGACTCTGTCCTGTAGACCTATCACAAGCAAAATCAAAATTAAATAGTACATTGTTACCTGAGTGTTGAAAGTCACGTTTTTTGAGTCCCGAGACGGGTTTGGCGCCAGAGCGTTAGCGAGGGCGCCAATGGAGCTTGAGGGACTCAAAAGACTTTCACCCGAGGTAAACACTGTGCTTTTCATTACGAATACAAGGAAAGTAAAAATAAAAACATGAAAGAAAAATTAGTGAAAATGAAGATTGAATTGCCGCCTTCCCGGTTTTTTTTTTATTTTTCTCTGGCGGGCCTTCGGCTTCGGCTCGCCAGCATTATTCAGCCATTATTTTCATTTTCATAATTTAAATCTATGTTATTTTAAATAAATAGTTGAAGCTATACACTAATCAATTAATTTAGAAGATATATTATTTATTTAATACTATCTTTACTATTACTATTACTACTAGCCTGTAGTGTCCCACTGTTGGGCAAAGGCCTCCCCCCATTTACGCCAGTCACTACGATCTTCTGCTTTAAGTTGCCAGTCCCGCTCAAAAGCGTCCAGCTCGTCCCTCCATCTCATGCGAGGCCTGCCGCGACGCCGCCTCGCTGTGTCAGGGCACCACTCGGTAGTGGTTTTGGCCCACAGGTCATCCGGCATGCGGCAGACGTGGCCGGCCCAGTCCCATTTCAGTTTAGCGGCTTTATCGCCCACGTCTGTAATTTTTGTTTTGGAGCGCAAGATAGTGTTTCGGACGCGATCTGTCCGTTTAATTCCTAAGATGCTGCGCTCCATTGCCCGTTGGCAAACCTTGAGTTTGGATTTTTGAATATTTGTCAAAGACCAAGTCTGCGAGCCATATGTAAGAACGGGAAGGATGCACATGTCCATGAGTTTGCGTTTGAGTGTCATGGGAAGGTTTCCCTTCAGTAGCTCCTTCATTGACCAGTAGCTCCTCCAGGCGTTCTCAGTGCGTCTGGAAATTTCTTTGTCCTGTCTGCCTGTTTGGAGGGATTTAATACTATCTTTATGTTATTTAAATTTAAATATTACATTGCGCTCTAATTAGACTTTTTAAACTTCTTACCGTTGTAATGGGTTTCCAACCTACTTGCTGAATAAAAAGTTGGAATTTGGTTGAACAACCTCCTTGCAGTTAGAAAGACTTTAGAAAGTTGGAACATGGTTGAATAAAATAGAACTTGTTTTTTTTTATAATTTGACAGCTGTCAGTAGAAAGCGATTCTCCCTAGGGCTGAAAGTTTTACTTTCAATTAGGCCCCTCAGGCAACTTCAGACCTACTTTCAGAGTATGAGTAATGAAAAATGTATTTATTCAGTTAAATTGCAAGGATCACTTTGAAACGTCTCAAAAGCTAGGTGAGTCTAGGTGCCAGTTCCACGCGACCAAGCCTAGAAGCTCTGTCTAGCTCTGACTCTGTCTCTGGTTTTGAGTCTGTGTGAGTGTTGACTAAATCAATCCTACGTCGAAACGTCACACACACAGTATAATAACACTGGTGAGTATTCACACAGACCAGAGCCAGAGACAGAGCCAGACAGAGCTTGTGGTAGGGCTACTGGTTTTAACCATAATTAGCACACCAGCAAGTCAAAGCCAAAAATTGTTTACTCCGGTTGTATAACAAGAATCCTTTTGAAACGTCTTAAAGCTTGAGAAATCTTGCTCTTCTTCTTCTTCCCATAATAGTGTCACTGGTTCTTTCAAACCAAGTGTGGGGAAATAATTTTATGTGTGCTTCAAAGAGGCTTCTTTGGTCCACTTACTCAATGTGTTCTTTTAAGGTTCTACGACATGCCGGTTTCCTTACGATGTTTTTTGTTCCGTTTGAGAGTACTGGCGTAGTGCACATACATCTTTGTACAGAAAAATCATTGGTACACGATTTGATTTGAGCCCACGACCTAAGGACCGGAAGGCGGGACCGTTACCGCTACCACCAGTGCACCAGAAGTTTTATAAATATTGTAGACAATCTATATTTTCTCTGCTTGCTCTTCATCAGTATCTATATTTATCAAAATATTTTGTTGGTGACAAAGATTTTTACGAGTGGTTTCAAACTATGGCAGTGTAATTATGCAATTTGTTAGGTAAAACTAAAACACAAGGCGTGTTATTAATAATCCTGGCGTAACGTTGGACTAGTTAATCCGTGTTTTGTCTCTTGCATTGACATGCAATTGTCAAGTCGAGCAAATGTGACAAAACACGGATTAAATAGTCCAACGCTACGCCAGGATTATTAATAACACCCAAGAGGTTTATATGAAAATTGGTAGGGAAAAACTTCAGTCCCAACGTATAAAATAAAGTATAAACGTCAAACGGGGAACAAGGAAAATTAGGACCAAAAGGGTCTTTTCTCATTAACCTGGCGCATATTTTCCCAAATTGTAAGTATGAGGAAAAACAGTGGCACACCTGGACTGAATAAAAGTGGGTATATATCGTTCTTCTTCTTCTTAGGGTGCCTCTCTATTACTGAAGCTTGGCAGTCATCCTTTAAACTTTTCTTGAACTAAGGTACCAAGGGTATAATTATAGAAAGAATAAATAAATAAATAAATATTGTGGACAATTCACACATCCCAAATTATTCAGCTAGCCCCAAACTATGCAGAGCTTTTATTATGGGAACCAGATAGCTATACATTTTTTTTGGGAATAAATTATACTTAGAATACAATCTAACACCTAGATGGAGAACAAATATCTGCGTTCACCACACAAATATTTATTTGTCTCGGTGGGGATCAAACCCACGGCTTACGGGGCAGAAGGCAGAGCTACTACCAACTAAGCAGAAATAAACATAGGTATTTTTTTATGGGATCAAACAATAACTGAACTGTTTCCTACCCGTTCTTTTAGGAGTGGACATGGAACTGACCTCTCTTACACATTTCCTGGACGAAAGCCTCTGAGCCCTTTCTATCCACTGACTTTCCGCGATCTTAACAATGTCGTCAGTCCATCTGGTTGGTGGGTGCCTTACGTTTCGTCTTCCGGTTCGTGGTTGTCATTCGAAAACCTTTGCGATGCGCAAAAGCATCTTCTGCATGGCTTCATCTGTGTTTAATAAACTACCGTTAACACTAAGAAAATTTCCGACTTCGTTATTTCAGAGGAAGCTGAGAGCAATACTAACTAGCTGACAAATGCTATTACACTGTAATAGTACATTATGATATAAGTGCGGTAGGTTGAAAATTACAGCCGAGGCGTTATTGAAGCCCGAGCCGAAAGCGAGGGCTACAAGAAAGCAGAGGCTGTAATTATCAAAGCGCACGTATGTCATACGACGTTTTCGAACACATTTGCGAGGAAATAAATAAAAATTAAACGAATAAATTGTTTATCACTTGTTAAAGCAGTTAGAGAATTTGAAATGAAATGAAATGACATAACAGATTGTAAATGTCATTTCATTTAATTTCATTCCAATTCATCCCGTTTCATTCAGTTTCATTCATTTTAATTCAGTTTAATTCAGTTTCATTCAGTTTCATTCAGCTTCATTCAGTTTCATTCGGTTTTATTCGGTTTCATGCAGTTTCATTCGGTTTTATTCAGTTTCATTCATTTTCATTCGGTGTCATTCGGTTTCATTCGGTTTCATTCGGTTTCATTCGGTTTCATTCGGTTTCATTCGGTTTCATTCGGTTTCATTCGGTTTCATTCGGTTTCATTCGGTTTCATTCGGTTTCATTCGGTTTCATTCGGTTTCATTCGGTTTCATTCGGTTTCATGCAGTTTCATTCGGTTTTATTCAGTTTCATTCGGTTTTATTCAGCTTCATTCATTTTCATTCAGTTTCATTCCGTTTCATTCGGTTTCATGCAGTTTAATTCAGCTTCACTCAGTTTCATTAAGTTAATTCGGTTTCATTCGGTTTCATGCAGTTTCATTCGGTTTTATTCAGTTTCATTCAGTTCCATGCAGTTTCATTCGGTTTCATTCAGTTTCATTTCATAAATTTAGCATCTTGATAAACTGTACGTTTTACCTTATTAGAAAGCAACCCGTGTGTTTTACAATACATTACCGCACTAGTGCGTAATGACATACATAACGATACTAAAATTAGTGGAATAAGAGACCCTTTTCGAGCAAATGTGTTATAAATCAATTTATGACGTACGACCTACTGACAAACATTACAATTAGTTGATTAGAATTTTTTTTTTGTTTTATTAGTTTTTTATTTCATTTCATTTACTTATTTTTTTTTTTTTTTTTATAATTGACATTTATTACTATGGTGGACAAACCTTTTTTTGTTAGTTGACTTTGACTTTTGTTCCCAATGGTTGCCTTGTCTATGGCACCTGGTATCTGGTGTCTATGCCACTGTAGTCATCTTACTTCACTATTCACATCTTTCATGCCATACTTCAGACCAGCAACGCCATATTCGCCATCTTGCACATTACGCTTAATCACTTCAAAACAAGGGATGCTTAGTTCTTCTAATTATTTTCAGTTTTCCTTGTACGGGGGGGAAGTTGTTAGAAGAAAATAAATTATATAAATTGGCCAAGCGCGTGATGATATTAAAAAAAAGATTTTTTTTAATTAGCAGCATGATCAGATAGACAAATACTCATTTATTGGTTCATATACATAATAATATATATTTTTAGAAAATAATAAAAATACAGCGAGTTACGAAAATATTTGTGTATTTCGGATAGCGTTACTTTGGTAGAGTAAGAATGTGAATATAATTAAGACAACACCGTAGGTATACTTTGTTCTATCTATCAATCCTCTACTTTCTACTAATTACTTTTTGTTACCTATAAAATTTTCCAGACATGATATCTAACCCGTATCATTAAATTTTCCGGTTACTACCTAGTCAACAATTTAAGATTGTTATAACCAACAATTTTCAATAGAATCCCCGTAACCGGGTATAAGACACGTTGATAAGAAACACTTTCCCGGGTACACCCGGATGGCGGCGAGGCGTGACGATCGATCGGTCACGCCCCGTGCCCGGACGAATCGATACCGCGCTGTTTGTTTTGATTTGTAGCCAGGATTGGGATTACAGAGATGGTATTAATAGCAATGAGATAGGCGTGACCTACGAGGCAATGCTTTGTTATAGCGATGGTTACCAATTAACATCAGGTGGGCCATAATGTGCCATCAACTAGAGGTAGGTATGAAAAAAAGATAAAAGGTAGTACCAAAGTAATTAAAAGACAAATTCTAAAACAGTTCTGTCTGTATTTTGTTTTGGTCGTGCGAGTATTTCTATAAGATTTTTCCCCAAATTAAAATAGCTTTTCCTAGGTACATAATACAAGACGTATTACAAACAAATTAAAAAAATAACAAAATTTGTATCGCTAAAATGTAAAGGTAGGCAAATAAAGCCTTACCCACATCTAAGTTTTCTGCGGTGGCGAAAAGTGAAACACTGTATAATATCGCTTGAATATTTCACTTAGATGGCTAGAATTCACTTGAACTAGGGTAAATAAAAGCTCAAAAACGGTTACTAGTCTAAGCTTGGCTAGAAAACGAGAACAAAACCCGGATAAGACGGTCCATAGGCAGCAGACACTGCATCCCCACAATACGGCACACGAAGTCCCGGCCGTGAACCGGGTATCGACCGGGCAACCGCGCGGAACCGGGCGTGTCGCTCAACCAACCGCAACCGGTCGATGATCAGTCAGGACCCGGGTAAGATGTGCCGGTTCTTCTAGGCTATTCGGTGTGGAAGTCACATCTAGACTCACTTGGCTGTAAGACGTTACTAGCCCATCTACACTCCTAACACCTAGATTTTAAAATGTTTCAAAGTGATCTTTGCAATTCAAATGTTGTTTTACAACTAACTGAGGGAACAAACATATGACCCACCATAGGCGGTTACGTAACATCAAGTGGTAACCATCGTCTATAAAACATTGCTGTAGGTCACGCACGACAGCAACGTGTCCTACGATGCACTGCCCTGCGTCCATCAACTTGAGGCATACAAATGTTCAGTTTCGAATAACGTTGTTTCAAATTGAAAAAAACTCGTTGTTAATATCCTTCGCTCTTTAATTTCTAAATACCATGATGACCATCATAAAAAATGCCTGGCAGTTCGTAAAACAAGATTGTGGTAGGCTTATTAAGTCGCCTCCTTTCATGTATCAAATCAATGCAGTAAGGTGGCAAAATGAGTTGTCTAGTGTGTACCATTGAACGATAGAAGAAGATGTATCAAATAAAGAAGAGCGAGATATTGATTCAAAACTTTGTCCACAGGTCACGGTGGCGTCAACCAACTTGGTGGAGTGTTCGTAAACGGGCGACCGTTGCCCGATGTGGTGCGACAGCGGATAGTTGAGCTGGCGCACAGCGGCGTGCGGCCTTGTGACATCAGCCGGCAGCTGCGGGTCTCGCACGGCTGCGTGTCTAAGATACTATCCAGGTCAGTGGAAGGGTTGCGTCTCCACCAAGTTGGCTCTACTGATCTCTCGATCCAATCCACGACTCTCCAAGACCGAGCCTGCACGAGGCTGGCTGACTTCCAAACCAGCTCCGCGTTCAATCTCCAAGCCAGCTCTGCGAGGTTTCACGACCTCCAAGTGTCGAAGAGGTTGGACGACCTCTCGGTTCACGCTGAGCATGAGCTTCACGCTGATTCCACGGGGTCGGACCTCCACGCTGGTTCCTCGAAGTTGTATGACATTGAAGTTGTCCCTGAGCGGTTGGATGACCTGACCGAGTGTGGGAGGTTGGATGACCTCCAAGCTGACTCACCGCGGTTGGATAACTTCCAAGTCGGCACAGCGAGGCTAGACGACCCCGATACTGGCTCACGGCTGGAGGACTTCTACCTCCACCAAGGGTCCATAAACGGACGGCCACTGCCCGAGGCGGTCAGGAGGAGGATAGTCGAGCTAGCGCGCAGTGGCGTGCGCGCCTGTGACATCAGTCGTCGGCTGCGCGTCTCGCATGGCTGTGTGTCCAAGATACTGTCGAGGTCAGTCTAGCCAGAATAACTTAATCCCACAACTGGGCACTAATTACCGAAACTTTGTGGGGAAATAAAATAACAAGCAAGTAGGAATCTAGAAGAAGTAAACTGGCACCATTCTGGACATCTGCAAACCCCAGCTAATTTATCACAAAATGTCAATCAACGAACGAAGTGGATGACATATGACACTGTCTTCCACCATGCCGCTTACCAGTGGGGGTGTGAGGGCAATTTATTTTGCTCTATCATTGTTGAAATCAATCTTCATAATATCAAATCTATAGGTAATGTTAAAAGTATAGGTAGAACGTTCTTTCATAGTTATAAAAAAACTATTTGAATATCTGCTCGTCTAGCATCTTCGCGATCCACTTTCGTAACCGCGTGTACTCATTTGTCTGCGTCTCTGAACTGCGTGTACGGTACGATACAGTATGGTACGATATGGTACGGTTTGATACGGTACAGTTCCTCGCGACGCGCGCGTGCGTCGATTCTACTCACATCCGCTAGACACTTATGTCATTTTCTTTTGTTCTCCCGTTTTGTAAGCTTTGGGTACCGCAATTTAAATAGTGGTAAAAAGCCTCAGTGCTTTGGTCAGTCCGGAAACCAAAGTATAGACTCAATTATCTGTTTCTTGCGATATGGAGTCAACATTAAAGGCCTGCGCACATCTTAGCAATGGCGATGGTGATCAGTGAAACACTCGTGAAAATGAAAAATTTTTATTTGTAAAAAAAAATTATAATAATTGGTAAAAAAAAAATTATAGATAGCTCTCGCATGACCTCCAGGCACGGTAGTCACTTCGGTAGACTATGGTTATTACGAACCAAGCGTGGTGAAAGGATTTTAAGTGCGCCTCAAAGAGGCATCTTTCGTGCACTAAGATCAAAGATCACAACAAAATAAATAACTATTTATTTCAACTCGTTGAACACAGAAGTATGAATAACAAACATAATTACATAGTTCATAGTAAAAAATATACAGAACTATTTATCACAATCACTGCACGCACTTTGCAATTATGTTCAAACCACTATAATTGGGTACGTAAGTATTTTATTTTGGTTTTACTATTTCACCTTATTATTGCACGAATTAGTTGAGTAAAATTCACTATCTAAACTAAAATCGTACTTTTACAACAGACATCAAGTTTACTGCTTTAGGAAGAGGCTAATTGTGCTGTGACGTAATGTTTGCAATCTATCTAGGAAATCATTCAGTAATCATTCATTTATTTGTATTATGCAACGTAGTACCTGGCTTGGACCTCTCCACCTTCTCCTGGAGGTATCTTCAGGGTAATTTTGGGAATGCACCAGTAGATGATCATCCAGCAGGTTATGGTGGAACTATTCAATATTCCCGGAGCAAATTTGAGAATATCTCAAATTTTCTAGCCAAGAGCGAACAAGTGGATTATAGCTAGCGTGCTTCACCTTAGGCTGCATGTTCACTTTCCATCAGGTGTGAGGGCAGTCAAATGTTTAACTATCAACAAAAAAATACTACTCATTTAAATTCAACTCATCGCGTGGACAGATAGGGTTCAAATTCAATCAACGGCACCTTAACACCCGCTTTACCTTTTTAGGAACAGAATTTCAGAATTTCCTTTTATCCCCCATACACCAAAACAATTCTCCAAATATTTCAAGTCCAAGACCAGCGGTTCAGGCATTGACTTAATGTCACCAGGACAAAGATTCTTATTCTCTTTTAACTTTCACACAAAAAATGAGCCAACTTAAAAGCCAACTTAATGGCCAACTTAATGTAGCTTAATCATGAAAACCGCTAACAAATCTTAGCAGCGAAGTAAACGGCCCTAATTTGCGGTGCACCAGGCAGCTTTACTGCTACCACGCTGCCTTACCAAATGTGTGGGCTTACACTAATTACAGACACTATTCTAAACCAGTCTACTGAATGAACAACAGTTATGTGCATTACCAAAATCGTAGAAATACTAAAAAGAGATCATAATGGCAAATCACTAGGATCAAGTAGAACTGACACCTAGAATCACCTAGCTTCGAAGCAATCGAAGGTCAGACTCGCCGCATCATGAAACGAATGTACTAAATGCAAACCGCTTCGAGTAACTTCGTTCAGTGTTGTTTTAATGCCTGCGCACACCTAGGCCGCTGGTGACCGCGATCAATGAAACGCTGTCAAATATCGCTGTCAAATATCGCTGTCAGATTTGAGATTTGACAGCGATATTTGACAGCGTTTCACTGTTCGCTACCGCCAGCGAACTAGGTGTGCGCAGGCCATTAGAGCATACTAGGATGTGCAAATTCTTGTGGTTTAACTGAACAATTTTGATTTTGACTTTGAGCAATTTGAATCGTCTAATGAGCTATGATTTTAGATGAAATATGGTTTCCATTTAACCATCTTCTTAACGGAGTTCAGAGAATCTATAGACATCACTTAACAAATTGTAAAGACAAGTACTCGACTGGATTTGAACCTACAACACTGATATCAAGCTTAGAAGCATAAACAACACAAATAAAGCTCGAATACAAATACAATGTTATATTTTCAATAGATTTTTATAGTGCTTTTTACACTTAAGGAAAGCACAAAGATTTTATAATGTCTTAAACAAGAATTCACTCACTCACTCACTCACTCAAACTCAGTCATAATTCTTTGATTCTTTCACAAAGTATGCAATCACCAACTCTCACCAGTATCACTATTCCCCATAACCACTCGAGTAGCCAAAAACTGGTGCTCGTCCTCAAAACGGATGCTCACTGGATTCCCCACAGCCATCGGATAACACAATGAAAAGGCACAAACACAGGCGGAGTGAGCCAAATAAATTGAATATCAAAGCGAGTGTCGGAGTGATGTCCACTCGTTCCCGCGGGAATAGTGCTGGGATACAGAATGGTTAGGCATAGACAGAAATCAAATCAATTCAAAAGTGTATTTATTCAGTAGGATTACAAGAATCACTTTGTAACGTCTTAAAGCTAGGTGAGTATAGGTGCCAGTGATTTGTATAATAAAAACTGGAAGGTATCTCCCTCCCTCCTCTATAGTCGGTCTCTCATTGTTGAGGATCGTGACTCTTGCCCATTCTGTGGACAATATCTCTCCATTTGGAGCGGTCGGTGGCCTGATGAAGCGTCTGATGCATCGGCATTTCCAGCCGCTCAGATATCTAACCGAGACTTAAAAATCTCTCAGAAGATGTAGAATAGAATTAAAGACAATTATTGAGTAATCAATAAATTTAGCAAAAAATTAACAAGCAACGTCTTCAGACATGGTAGTTACCCACTCATGAACGCCCTAGACAACAACTACTCTCCGAAAAAAAAGTGCAGACTAAAAATATTTTCGTCACGTTTTTCGTCAAACAAAAAGAAAGAGTCGAAATATGAATTATCGTGTCTAAGGCGCTCATGCTACGCAGCAGTTTATTTGTAGTACCAAGTAACTTCTGAAGATTCTGAGATGTCGAGAGGGTACTAGATTTGGACGTACGTCCAAATCTTACATTTAATTTTGGCATATACCTAACTTCATTTTGCATCCTAAGCATTTTTTTCCAGTGATTGTTGAAATAATCCCGTGCCCTGGGATTTCTTTCTCATCCACGAATGTCCCATCACTACTAACAGGTCCGTTTTCAATTTAAATCATACAATAGCTGCCCCTGCAGTCTCGTTACTATTGTGTGTTATATTGGAGTCGCATCGCTCTGTGTCAATGGATTCTGACGATTCCACTCAAATTACTCAATGGGAGTCAATAAACAAGCAAATAAACATTGTTTTAGGACAATTCAATCTGACCTTTGCGAGTCTTCTTACAAAATAGACCCTTTGGCAGTAGGGGTCCTGCATAGAATAGGTTTTAATATTTAGTATGTACCAGGAGACTGGCAGCATCTCCAGTGTATACTTTCACCAATCTGGTGATAACTACGGAAAATTATCTTTCATCATCAACCTATTTGAGTCCACTGCTCGACGTAGGTTTCTCCCAAGATGCGTCATCTGAGTCCAGTCTTTTTCTCTTCACAAACTTGTCACTTGTCATAGCTTTGGAGATTCTGTGATGATTAAGTGGACTTCTCTTTAGTAGTACGCTCATATTTAGTAAAAAAATTGAATTGTTTTAGTAAAAGCTACTGGTCAAAATTTTTTTGTAGTTGTTGTTAGTAGTGTAGAGCATTATAAAGTAGTTGAACGATTTCATTTATGCAATAATTTTTTTATTTTTTATTTCAATAATACTTACCAAAACTTAAATATCAAGAACGTAGCCTTTACATAATTAATAATGTAACGTTTGTTTTTTTTTCTTTATTATTACTACCTACTGTTTTTTTTCCTAAGTATATCAATGTTTTTTTTTTATCTGACATTATTTCTGTAAAATTAAGGGAGAAGCCACTGGTTCCTGAAACACAGTTTTTGCTAGTTCGGGAACCTATGGATTCAATCATGTATAGGTATACTGTTCCATGTTTATGTCGAAAAAGTTATTTTGTATTGTATTTGTATTTTGTACATACTTTGTGGTAGATAGAGATTAAAAAGTTCGGATGGTACTTTTTCTTGGCTCTGCATAGACCGCCCTTAATTTTTTTCTGGTTTTTACAAAATGTGGGGTGTACTTAGATGGAAAGAGATGATTATTTGCCCATTTACTTATCTAGTCCTATATCAAAAGCAATATACAATCTCAGCGAACATACCTAAATGAAAGTAGTACAGTCCTGTCGGTATAATTAGACGTTTTTATTGGTCTGCATGATGCGCAGAAAGCGTGTCGGCGGGCACACTTCCGCTGTATGCGCCGTTTTGGAAACTACACCGCATGTGCTGCACTGTACACACCGTACCTTGGTACTTTGTATTTTTGCTCTAGAAAATTTAAGGATCATACAAAATAAAAAGTTTAAATAAACTTGAGAAACCGACGGCATAAGCTTCCCCTACACATTTCCAGGAAGAACGATTCTGAGCCCTTTCTATCCACCAACTTCCTGCGATCTTAACAATGTCGTCGGTCCATCTGACCAATCACACCAAACTATACCTTTCAGATAAAAAGGTTTTTTATTCCTTGTCACAGAAAACATTTTGTTTCAATTCGTTTTTGATTGCCATGGAAGCTCAAAACAGATCCGGCTAGGTTTTGATTGCAACAAAAAATACGCAATTACCACAGGATGAGATGAGTGCCACAACATGGGTTTCAAGCTCATCGCCGCTCTAGAACAAATATTTGTGTGGTGAACACAGACGTTTGTTTTCAGTCTGGGTGTCTGGCTAGTACCTATATTGTATTCTTAGCAAGTAGGTACATTCATATTTACAAAACAAAAATTAAGTATTATATCAGCAATTTGGTTCCCATAGTACTAGATCTAGTGTTGTTGGTCATGCTCTTAGAGGGAATGGTAGTTTTTTTCTATTGTTACATTATTATTGTTTTAGTAGTAGAGAAGTTAGTTTGCTTATGTTGCAATATACTAAGACGGACTATCACTCAATCAGTTTTATCTATAGCAAAGCATCTGTAAAGGTTCACTCTCGAGTGTAAAAAAATCGTTCAAATTTGATATGACATTGAATCAATTTGTACAGTATTGGATATCGGGCATATTGCCGATCTAGATAACAAGTAGGGGAAGGGATCGTAACCGGCTTATCATGGCTTACAAGTGAGCTTATTAGCTTGTTATTGCATTGTTATGGGCTTAGGGGCAATTTCTGTAACACATTACAGTGCATACAGTTAAAGATAACTTTTTCTCTGGTATCTGCTTAGTTTTTAGAATATCATAACCTTCCATTTTGCGTCACTGTAGTCGGGTAAAATGTTGTTGGTGGTTGCTACCACAGTTAATCAAATTTAGATTTTAATATTTACTTAGCCTTAAAATAAAATAAAAAAAAAATCTTACTTCTTTCTTGGAAAGAAACCAGCTATTCTGGAAACACAGCCTCAACTAGGAGTTCTATGGAGTCTTCTTCTTATTCTAGTCTATGGATTCATAAATTTTAGGTCTATATACATGTTTCCCCCATTTTCATATCCAAATAAAAATTTATATAGAGTTTCTCCACGATCCTTGATTAACTGTGCCCAGTCGTAATGGAAGGAGTCAACGTCTTCTTATTTTGAAATATTTTTTTTATAATTCTTTCAAATATAATAGTACAGTACAGTTGCAAACTACAGTAAAAACAGGTAGCTACTAGTTATTCAAAACAAATCGTCTGTCTTCAACGAAATATTTCAAACTACCCCTAAAACAGCGCGGGACCCTCGAAGCTACATTACGATAATGTTAGGCTGTCCCACGGGGATGCAACATAGCACCCTTGTTTTACACCCTTATAGTACGATCACGTGAAAAATGCGTACAGAATTTTCAAATGGAAAGGTCTATAGAGTACTGTAAAAATATTGGATTCATAAGAAACTGCGTAAAAATCTAAAGAATCAATAATAATCATCAATATTAATAAAAAAAAATAAACATGTATTTATTCAGATGTCCATAAATAAGCTAATACAATACAAAATAATAAAATTAAATAAACAGCGAACAGTATCAATAGGTATAGTTTATACCATTTACCTCGATCTAAAAATTCAATAATAATTTTAATAATTGTGGACATTTAATTTTATCTTCTTACAAAGCTACCACAATCTATGAAGATTATAATATATGTATAAGCTTGAATTATGCGAACCAGAAAACTAAAAGAATGCCTAAATACGTAATAAACCTACATATTTTTGTATATTCTAATATCATTGATAAAACACCCAAACAGTGTATATCTACTTCTCAGATTTTGACAAAACACTTCTGCTACTACCAGTACACCAATACACTCTCACGTAGGGTGTGATCACACTTATAATTGACTTATCTGGATGCTGTTTGAAAGCTCTTGTGCACGCGCCTTTATGCCAAATTGGTTAAGTGCGGTTCAATCCGGCTTGATGCTGGCAGATTACGCTAATTCATGGTTGAAAATTAACCAAAGTTAGTAACACACTCGAGAGTGAACCTTTACAGAGGCTTTGCTATAGATAAAACTGATTGAGAGATAGTCCGTCCTAGTATATTGCAACATAAGCAAACTTACTTCTCTACTACTAAAACAATAATAATGTAACAATAGAAAAAACTACCATTCCCTCTCAGAGTATGACCAACACTATCTTGTACAAAATTAAGGAGAGCTAGTACTATAGGAATCAAATTGCTGATATTATATTTAATTTCTGTTTTGTAAATATAAATGTACTTGCTAAGAATACAATATACCAGCCAGACACCCAGACAGAAAACAAACGTCTGTGTTCACCACACAAATATTTGTGCTCGGTGTCATACGGCGCAGAAAGCAGAGCTACTTCCAACTGAGCTGAGAGGCTAGTCCATTATATGACAATGCACTGCATCCCATCATTCTGAGACAAGAATAGTGTTAAGTCTAATGTCTCTGCAATAGCACCGGCACTTATATACCCTTCATATCGAAACTCAAACGACCATCATTGCTATAAGGTAGGAAGAAACAGCAAAAATCCAACCTGAAATGTTCATTTCGTTCCATAAAAACAAAATCCCGAAAAATCACACCGTATTGTCACCTAACTTATTCCCAAATCAATCGTAAAGCATCCCCCAAAGCAGCGCCCACGCCCTCGGGACTTGGCATTAGGACGACGAAATTAAATTCGTGCTCAATAAAATAATGGAAGTGTATTATGACAATCTGATTATATGGACACCCTACTTTTGCTGCTCTTTTTGGAACGCTGCAGTTTTTGATTGGATTTTTTTAATTGAATAGCGGCTAAAGTGTTTTTTTAGGCAGATGGCTATGACAGAGGTAGATTTTTTAGTTTTTTGAAGGTCATGGATTACTTTGTACCGCATCGATTAGTAAATTTTATATCGATTTCATAACCAAGCCTAGGAATTCCTGATATTACAAATAAATCCATATTCAGTAAAATAATCAATTTAATCACAAGTTACGTGTTGATTTAGTGGTATCATTACGTAAATACGCCGTATATAGAATGCATGATTGTCTATAGTTACCGCGCTCCATCGTGGCTTAGCAGTAGCTTTGCCTTCTGTGCTGTAGGCTGTGGGTTCAACTCCCACTCAAGATAAAAATATATTAACACCCAAAACAGTATTGATATGTAGCTGGTTTGCAAATAATTAATTAGTTCTGTATGCAATATATCATGCACTGCCCTGCGTCCAAGTCATGTAGAAAGAAGAAAGAAAGAAAGAAACTTATTAATTGATGACGACACATGATACACGACTGGCCTCTAGCTCAGTTGGTAGTAGCTCTGCCTTCTGCGCCGTAGGTCGTGGGTTCGATCCCCACCGAGAACAAATATTTGTGTGGTGAACATAAATGTTTGTTCTCTTTCTGGGTGTTATATTGTATTAAACTTTGTGATTCGCCTTTCGAGATTACACATTATTCACTTGTAGTAGCACGCATATGTGCTGCCACCATACACAATTTTAAAGCACTAAACTAAAATAAAATGAAATAATATTTTGATGTGGGTACTCATACACGTTTTGTGTCGCGGCCATCGTACACGTATATTTTTCGTTCTGTGAAAGTTTTTCTTGTTTTTAGTGGTTTTTTTCAGCAAATAACATGGGAAACGTAAACATAAGGACGAAGAAGAGTATTTACAAAAGAAAATGCGGAAGTTAGAACAGAAGATGGCAAAAATTCACCTTAAACAAGTTTCGTCGTCGTCAGTACAAAACCTTGCCACGGAAGAAATAGCACATTGTGTCTTAATTGTGTTCGAAGGTTGAACAAATACAAGGTAAACAAACCTTAGAGGTATCTAGACTGTTGTTGACCTGAATTATTTTACCGTAAACTAAGGAAATATTTTATAAGCAAGGAAGCGAGTATGGTCTGCAAGGCCATACCAACCTTTAAATACCTCAGTTCACCCTGTAAGGCTGATCGTTGTATTTTGGTTATTCCTATTATTTTACCGTAAACTAAGGAAATATTATATAAGCAAGGAAGCGAGTATGGTCTGCAAGGCCATACCAACCTTTAAATACCTCAGTTCACCCTGTAAGGCTGATCGTTGTATTTTGGTTATTCTTATTATTTTACCGTAAACTAAGGAAATATTATATAAGCAAGGAAGCGAGTATGGTCTGCAAGGCCATACCAACCTTTAAATACCTCAGTTCACCCTGTAAGGCTGATCGTTGTATTTTGGTTATTCCTACATTATTCTAGAATATGGTCTGGAAGGCTATATCACGAATATTTTTCACAAAGCGCAACCTTAGTATATCTACCTTGTTTATAAAAACGGCTTCTGCTCTTCAGATTAATCTGTAAGGTTAATTGCTGAGCGTAATAAACCAACATAGCCCTACACATGTGTGTGAGTGCGTGCACCTACGTAGTTTTTACTACAGCGGTTTGTATTTTTTATAAATACTACCTACGAAGATGCTATCCTTAATCTATGAATATGAACGCAGTGGACCCGGACTAGCTTGAAGTCGTTGCAGATGTACCTCAAGACAAGTATATCTTGAATATTTTAGGAGATGAGCCTGCTAAATACTCTTTTAACGCCAGCATTCATAACGATATTGCTGTGAGAAATATTATTGAATGGATTGAAGAATGATACCAGTAAGGATATTCTAAAATCATACTTATGTACCAGAAAAATTAAAACTAGCACTGCCTCCGCGAGATGGCATCTTTAATGACAAGCATAAGCATTTAGCCTGTGGCATATCTTGCTTAGCCACACTTTTGTCAAATATAATAAATGATAAAGCCTTGATTAACAACAATCAGGCTAGTGCGGCATTAAAATTACTAAGTGACGCAAACAGTTTCTAATGTCGGCTTAAGCAAGAACTACTTCTACTTAAATACCTAAAAAAGAGACCAATGGCTCTTTGGTGCAGAGCTCTCCAAGAAACTATGATCGTTGAAGGCCATTTCCAAGTCTGGTGCTGAAATGAAAGCAACCCCACCTATCGGTAAAGCAAAGGCCTCATTAAGAACAGACAACCAGAGGCGTCTACGTCCTGGGCTTTAAACTGGAGGGCCCCGCCACCGCCGCCGCAGCCTCGCCACGCGTCAACGAGGCCGAGC
Source organism: Thera obeliscata (assembly GCA_947578465.1). Classification (NCBI taxonomy): domain Eukaryota; kingdom Metazoa; phylum Arthropoda; class Insecta; order Lepidoptera; family Geometridae; genus Thera; species Thera obeliscata. The sequence continues at coordinate 24,459,978 of OX387918.1, read as the reverse complement.
TCGACGACTGGTGGGTGCCGGCAGCCGCCGCGCCGGTGACGTCATACCGCGCCGTGCCACATCGCCGGCCAGCCCGCTCGCCGCTGCAGCAGACCAGGCGCCGCTAACCGATGACGCTCAGGCTGGTACACTTAAGTTTTCTATAAAAGTTGGCTATGTGTTACATCTGACCCTGAAGTATTTCTTTGGTATCCGGATTCCAGATTTCAGATAATGTATGGCAGTACAAAGTTCCTCTCAACAAGCCGCAATCAGAGAAAGGAAATAACTCACTTATGTGCATCAAACAATATTTGCCATGCGACGATCATTTTTGCTCTGACATATTCCTTACCGGAAAAAGTATCAGAAAAAAGAGGTTTATTTTAAATCTTAATGAATTAAATAAGTTCAATTATCTGCGCCTCACTTCAAACTTGAAGTTTATAGAACAGCTATGTTGCTCATATTTAAGGATGCTTACATGTGTTCAATTGACCTTAAAGACGCTTATTTCATAATGATGATCTGTACCTATTCGTAATGATTACAAAAGAACTTTTTGTATGGCAAGGTAAACTCTGGAAATATGAAGCCGTTGCCGTCGGGCAAGGGCTTGACACATTATTATAACATCATAAAGGGGTATAAAAAAAAAAAAAAAAAAAAAATGCGTCCTGTAATGCAGTGCCTACGCAGTGAGCCTATTACCTATTGTTTTCCCACATTTAAGCAGATTACAAACAGATTTTTCGTTTACAAGAAATGTGCGGGAATCTTTAGGATTTACAATCAATCCATAGAGAAGCGTAAGCACTCTTAGTAAGCGAAGTGCATTTTTAGGCTTTGGTTTTCAACTCTGACGATCTAACAATAAGCACAACAAGTAATCAAAAATGCTAGATTAAAGAGGAATTTTAGCGATTTTCTACATTGAAAAGATGAAGATTACGTAACTTTGCTCATCTAATTGGTTTGCTTATTTCCATTTGCCCAGCAATTAAATACAAAATATTGGTTGCATACAAAATATTTTGAGCGAACCAAATTTTTGTGTCTTAAGCAACGGGAAGATTATGCTCAATACATATCATTACCGGACCCCATAAGCGAGTATTTTAATTGGTGGCTATAGATAATAGCGATACGTCTAGCGCTCCAATACGTTCCAGCCAATACTGCCTAGAGATCTCTATTTCTGATCGATTCGTACGGGTTGAGGTGTCAGCTGTTCTTGCCAAACATAATTATTAATTATTTGGAGCTACCAACGGCATATTTTACTTTAAAAATGTTTGCAAAGGATTTGAGTAATTGTGAGATACTGCTCCGCATCGGCAATACTACTGCAATTTCTTACATAAATAGAATGGGCGGAATTCAATTCCCACATTTAAATTTCTTAAGTCGACTTAAACTCTTACTTACTTGACTTAGGATCAGGCAGTGGTGTGAACACCACGGTGTTTCGATTTTTGCGTCTTGTATCTGTTAAGTATTAATATATTACAGTAATAAATCTGATATAATATCTTCAGTTCTACTGACGATTACGTTGCTGATTACGAATCAAGCCGTATTAACGTCGACGTAGAATAAGAGCTCAATGACAAAGCGTTTTTAAAAAAATATTCAGATTTTTGGAATACCTGTAGTACCTAGATTTATTGGTAAGCCGTTTAAACACAGAAGCATTTACTAATGATGCATTCAATCTATCATGGTTAAACTGTGTTTTTTTTTTTTTTTTTTTTTTTTAATTTTTTCTCCGTTTTGTTTAATTCTGAGAGTATTACAAAAATATTTCTTTGTTTGTTTTTTGAATAACAAAGGTGCCGCTATGGCCTTCCCAGCCATATCCACTTTACAAAAAAATTCATATCCGATACTATCATTTTCTCTCCCGACCAAAAATGGTTGTCTTCCCAACCTTACAGTTCGGATTCAACAGAAGCTTAGCCTGGTTGCCAGGATTCTCTTAGGGCAGCGTTTGTCAATCAAAGCAGTTCCTTTGAGGCCACAAACGTGATCCCGATCCCTGTTTAAAACAATGGCATTCGTATTGCACTATCAATCGAAATGATTTCTATAGAGCTGCAGTTAAGTCTGCACTAAGTTTAATCTTAGGCTCAGGAATTATGAACAGCTCCGTTACAAAACGCTTCATTAAAGGCGTTCATAAACTAAGAACTTCTCTGCCCAGACACAATATTGTCACCTGGGCACCTGCGATTGTACTCAATTTCCTAGGTAACTGGTTTTCTAACGAAGATATTTCTTTCAAAACTCTTTTAGCATTGGCGACAGCACACCGAATCCATGCGTTATAATTAATACGAACTTCTAAATTCATAAAATTAATAATGTGAAGATATTATGATTATTATTAAAATATCAGATCAGATGAAAACCTCTGCAGTTAATAGATTATAGCCATATTTTGCTAAGAGACCAGCCATTTTGTCGTGCAAGGACACTGGAATATTATTTACGCAAGACGGCTGAAAGATAAAATTCTGACTGTAATTTCTTGTTTATAAGTATTAAAAAGCCTTATAAGGGTGTATGCCCACAGTCTCTAAGTCACTGGATAAAGGAAACCTTGAAATAGAGCGGAATAGACACTGCAATGTTTAGCGCCCATAACACGGGACATGCATCTACGTCTGCAGCTCGCAGATTCGGCGTAAGCATTGATCTCATCAAAAGGACAGCCGGTTGGACAGGCAACTCGGAAGCTTTTGCTATATTTTACATACAGAGAGGTGTCAGGTAGTTCCACTAAATCTTTTGCGCGCTCTCTTTGCTTTTATCCGAATAGAGAAAAATTGTTTTCTAAAAATGAATGTTGGATTGTATACTGATGATACTGAACTTTTTGTTCACAAATACTTCATTTAAACGTCTTTTGATTTTCAATAGACCTATTTCGTGCATCTTTAAACATCTACAAGTGAATAATGTGTAATCTCGAAAGGCGAATCACAAAGTTTAATATAGAATCAAACGAACTTACCCTGTAAGTGACGTTCGATGATTATTAAACGTTGTGATTCGCCTGAGAGATTACACCCCACCCTGACCCTAGACGTGAAAAACGATTACTCACCGTTTTTTCAACTATGCCCTTTTTGGCACGAAATAGCTGACGATAGCCGCTAGGGTCAAACGTGTATGAGTACCCACATCAAAATATTATTTCATTTTATTTTAGTTTAGTGCTTTAAAATTGTGTATGGTGGCAGCACATATGCGTGCTACTACAAGTGAATAATGTGTAATCTCTCAGGCGAATCACAACGTTTAATAATCATCGAACGTCACTTACAGGGTAAGTTCGTTTGATTCTATATTCTAAGTAAACGTATTCAAGTATTATATCAGCTATCTGGTTCCCATAGTACAAGCTCTGCTTAGTTTGGGGCTAGATAGTGTTGTGTGGATTGTCTATAGTATTATTATTATTATTATAACACAGCAACACGCATAGATATTATAGATAAACAAAGAACTAAAATAAAATAATACAAAACGAAATTACATAAGTAAACACAAATATAGCAGGTCAGCTCTTTGTACCTGTATTTTTACCCAAACCCTATAAATCAAAATACAGGAAAGCTGCTTAGCGGCAGTAGTGTAGTAGTAGCTTCCCCGGATGAGCCCTTCCCAAAGAGCATCTACAACTGGCAGTGTAGTAGTGTAGTAGAAGCTTCCCCGGATGAGCCCTTCAAAAGGAGCATTTATAACACGTGCACTTAAGAATCCTCTCAAATCTCCATCTAATAATACCTTCCGAACTAAATTCTGCAACGCTCCACAGGTACTACGAAACGGGCAGCTTCAAGGCTGGTGTCATCGGCGGTTCCAAGCCCAAGGTAGCCACGCCACCCGTCGTAGACGCGATCGCTGCTTACAAGAGAGAAAACCCCACGATGTTCGCTTGGGAGATCCGAGACAGATTGCTGAGCGAGGGGATCTGCAGCCAGGATAATGTGCCTTCAGTCTCTAGTATAAACAGGTGAGGAATTTATGTTATTTCAACTCATCATCATCTTCTTGCCCTTATCCAACGCTAAGTGGAGTCGGCACAACACGTCTTCTTCTTCTACCCGCCTCTATCTCAGAGCCCAGTAGATCTACTTGTATCTGATCTTTAGGTTCAAGTCTTTTTCTGGCGATAACTTAGAATCTTGTCTTTTCTTAGCTTAACAGTAATTATTGGCAGTGGTCCCACCTTCCAATATTAAGGTCATGGGTTCAAATCTAGTCACGTACCAATGAGTTTTCTATAGAAAACATTACATGCACCATGCACTGTCAAACGGTGAAGGAAAACATAGTGAGGAAACCAGCATGTCTTAGATTTTAATAAGTTTGATTACATGTCTCAAGTGCACAAAAGAAGCCTCTCAGAGGTGCACTTAAAATCCTTTCATCACACTAATTTGAAATATCAAGTGATATGATAAGAAAAAGAATATTGGGCGATGAATATCCTCTCAACAGATTGTATACATAGATACACGGAAAATGTAAAAGATACTGAATGTTTAGTGGTTGTTTTATGTCGTATAGTAAAAACATCTTTTCCTCATAGAATACGTTCGGTACAAACATTTACTTCTATCTAGCGAACAGAATAGCAGTAACAACCAAACTTCTGAACAATGATCTTTAGGGATGAAAGCTTAAGGTTGTCGTATTCCTACTCTTTTGCTGTTGAGTTAAGGTATGTTTTTGTTTGGGTTTTAGAGCAAAAGGGTAGAGATACTGTTCGGCTACGAAAAACGCGGCGCGTTTATTTAAATTTTATATCAAACAACGAGCAGTATCAGTAGTATTGTTGTACTACAAATAAAACAATTATTAATTTATAAATATTAGACGTAGGTAGGTACTAAGTACTCAGATAAGTTACAAGTTAAATACATAGTGTCTGTTGCATCTTCTCATAAACATATTTCTTGGACAGTAAAACTAGAGGAAAATCGAAGTAAATCCAAAAAAAAAATATCGCAATTCTCTACAACTACCCCCGCGCCTCGTAGCCTGAACGAGTTGCGTGACGGAACGAAGCGCACCGGAAGTGCGGAGGGAGCAAAGATGGCGGCACCGGAAGTAGACACGTGCTCCGCACACCGGACATCCCGACCTACTCCATTGAATTATTGCTGGCTACAATACAAATGTTATAAATATCGGGATATTTAATTCTTTTAAGATGTTTCATATCGTGATGCTGTGGAAATATTTTACAAAAATAGGCTCCTAAAGGCCCGAACACACCTAGGCCGCTGGCGGTAGCGATCCGTGAAACGCTGTCAAATATCGCTGTCAAATTTGACAGCGTTTCACTGATCGCCGACGCCAGCAAACTAGGTGTGCGCAGGCCTTAAATGAGGTACAATTTCCTGACTTTTATAAAAGGTACTTACTTAAATACTTACTAAAAGCACTAATTATTCTCTCTCTCTCTTTCTTAAGGGGTTTCTTTCACCTTCCGAGAGCACTGGCATTTCTTAATGCTCAAAATATGGTTCACCGCTATATAAAGTTCGTCATAAGACAATCAGTGTCGTAGAATGCCTGGTGAAGAAAAACGTGGAATATCTTCATAAACATTTTGGGCGGTTCTATTGAACGGCAAATACACGGTTTTTCCATCAACTAATGATTTTTCTGTCATCATTTCGTATCAACTTATAAAATATTGATAAATGTGGATTATTGTTATTATAAAAATGATCTTATGCTGTGAAAGAGGGATGCAATGTCGTCAGCATACATTTCGTCTAATAAAGTATGTATTATGCAGGTAGAGTTGTTAATACTTGATTTTAATTATTTTGAACTGGAAAATAAAGCGTAGGATAGCATACTATCCGATTTGAAAAGGTAATAAGAAGTCCGTCGAAAGGCTAGACTCGGAGAAGGACTAATGCCAAAGCCTTACCACAAAATCAACCATTTATTTCTGAAGAAATGTACGTTTTTTTTTCGAAACGAAACCCAAAAACTACTATCTTTCCGTTACTAACCAGCATATATTATTATCATTCACAAAAATTAATAAACGGTAGCATGCATCAGATTAAACGATAAAAATCACCCATTACCCAACTAATAATAAAACGTCAAGTGGGTGTTTATTATCTAATCTGGCAACACGCAATTACCTGTGGATTTGTAAACTGGCAACACTTGACGTCAAGTGCTCGACGCGGGGAGTTTATCGGCCAATATTTATGCTGATGACCTTTCTAAGCGTGAAGCTTTTGCTTGCAATAGATGTTCCATAATAATATTTTTTACATCAGTGTCTTGTTTTATCAAAATGCCTTTGATAAAATAACACAGGCACGATTGTTTTTTTTTATACTAATTGCTGATGGAGCAAGCATATGGCCCACCTGATGTTAAGCGGTAACCATCGCCTATAACAAAGCAACTAAAAGTAATTGTGGAATAACTTTCCGTTGTCGGCTACATCGTGGCTTACCATCAGATGAGATTGTGGCCAAAGGATGGTCTATATCATGTAAAAAAAACTAATAAACCCACTACGTATTAAATGGCTATATACCTACCTACTTCACTGCAAAGTAACTACAGTTTTTATTATTGTTACTGTCTTGTTTGTGATTAAATTTCTTTAAACCTAAATAAAAGGAATCCAAATCGTCAAACAGACCCTGAATAACACATTAGAGCGACCCCAGCGATGCATTGATACCAATAATTCGAGTTTATTGTTCCATAATGGACCCCAGAGCCCGGCCAATTTGAAATGGAGCGGGGATGGATGTTAAGAAATATATTATTGAATTTTCAAGCTGCAAGTTGAAACGTATTTTTTGTAGGTATCTTAATTTTATATTGCTCGTATAATTTTTCTTCTGAATAATAGAAGATAAAAGGCTAAGGCAGGATAAAAGAAAGAGACATATTAAACATTGTGTAAAATCAGAGAAAATTTGGGTTTTTAAAAGTTTGTGACGCACTATTGGATTCGTGTTATAAAGGCCTGCGCATATCTAGGCGATCAGCTGAAACGTTGTCAAATATGACAGCGATATTTGACAGCGTTTAAACTGTTCGCCTTTTTTCGTTAGTTTTATTTATTAGCATGATCCTGAAATAATTGGCGGATGCTGGTTATTAATTAACAAAGTTCCAATGTGACACATCTTCTCGAAAATTGATTGTCCAGCAATCTCCACTTCACCCCTAAACGATATTCCCGAAATTCTCACTTCCACTTAAATAGATTTCTATTTTACCCCCTTGTGACCACATTTGCGAGTTCCGTAGCACATTAGGACCCCGTGCCGGTCACGTGACCGCCGCGTGTTGGTCACGTGGGTGATGCACTTAGGGGCCGAAATAGTTCTTGAATTGAGAGCGCAATGGCAGAAGAATTGACTGTTTTGAGTTAGATTTTATCTAAAGTTTAAATTAGATTATAGGGTAATGTTTGGATGTTTTGAGATCGGGAGGTTAAGGTGTGATCAATTAGGTATTTTGTGTAGGTGTTTGGTACTTACTACATTCTTGAAAACTTTCGCGTATGAATATCAGAAATGCCACTTTAGTACTCGTGACACAATTTTCATTCAACTTTGTTATTGAAAAGAATAATGAAGCACTTTGTTTGAGTTGTTTTTTTCAACAATACTGGACACCTAATAAAATATTTCAGTAAGAGAGTTAAAGGTCGTTTTTTGTACTCATTGAAACCCATTCATCACAGACATCCAATGAAACCTAATCACACTTCAAACTCCACTCAAAAATACACACTCAATAACCATAAAACTGCCCTTCCAATAAAAAAGAAAGAGCCAACTTGCGCTTTCCAAGACATTTTAATCGGGCCCTGCCGCCAACGGGTAATTGAAGCTATAACTCCTGGCAGCCCCGCTTTGACATTTGAATTTTTTGCGCTGGCAAGCGGAATTATTTTTTTGGCGCGTATTTTTTATTTTGTGAGACTAGAATTTAGGGTGCGCTTGTTGTATGATGCATTTTTATTCACATTATTTCACCTTTTTAAAAAATCGACAAATCTATAACGCTGTCTATTTTTTTACATAAATGGATTTAGGTACGAAATAAAACAACACAGCAGTTTTATTTCGTACCTAAACTTTTATTTAGTATTAATTTTTATTACGCATAGTACATAAATATAAAATATTCACATGACTCTACCTACAATCAATTATAGTTAACCGTACACAAATTCAACCCTTATATAAAAGATACAGCGACAAAGAACCTTACAAACACGCAGTCCGCAAAACTCCTTTTGCAAAATCACAATAAAATTACAAAATGCCAGGACCGACACATAAATCACAGATATTTGCCAACAACACTTGCATTATGAGATACCATTAAAATGTTAGGGTTAAAACATGGCTGGCCCCGGCAGGAAGCGGATATGATAACCGAACTTTTTGTGGCAATTCTGAATATTTGCGTTGGTAACCCTGTAGAAGGATTTTATTAAGTTTGTGCGTGGACAATGAAAAATACTGTTTTGTTTACCCATTCGCTTGACTGTTACCTTTTATGAGTATGGTATAAACACACACATACACACAAACACATATTTACAAAAAAGTAAAAGAACCAGTAGCTATGGGATTCACTGCGCTCCAAACCTCAAAGCAGAGGTTATTAAACTAAACTTATTATGCAGGGACTTAGGTACCTATTGCTTGCTTTCACGTTTTAAAAATCTTTCCATATGCAAAAATAGGCCCCCCATAGAAATAATATCATCATCCACTCAGTCAGCATCTAATAATAAACGAAACAATTACGAGTACACCATCAATCAACCGACTCTATTACACACCCTAATCTGACCTTTTTGATGAGTTTGCGAGACAATTTTTGCATATGTCAACCCGCGAGTTGGAGCCGATAACTCACGAGAGGGCGCCACTATCCATCATGGCGGGAAATGAACTGTCAGCCTCGGAAAATGGCCACAAAATGGTGGTCTAATTTTTAGTTTGCGTTTTTTGTGCGGGTTTTTATATTTCACAACTATTAATTAATGATATATTTTTCTTTATTATAATAGTGACCAAAGGGCTGGCGCTTACCTAGGGCAAAGAATTAGCTTACCTAGGGCAAAGAATTAGCTTAGCTATTCAAAGAAGTAACGTTGCCAGCCTTTTGGGCACATTGCCTGCGGTCGGTGATCTGAACTCTGTTTTCTACCTGTAATACCTACAGGTGGAAAACAGAGTTCATTATAAAATTTTCTAGTTTCTTATAAAATGTAATTTTTATTTTTTCTTGTTAATTAGGTATTTCATGTTGTATAATAATAGTTTTTGTAAATAATGTATATTCTGTTGTAAATAAATATCTATATATAAAATAGTTATCAAGTAAGTCATAAAATAATGCTAAGCTAGATAGGGCTAAGGTAAGAGTACCGTTTTGGTTCATGTTATATATGAGTAGGTAACAACTACCTATGATAAACAGGCAATAAGAAACATTGCAAATGTTCCCTAGCACAATAAAAATGAGTTCACACACGTTTTTTACCCACACAGGAAGCGTAACAAATCGCGACCGCGGTTCAGTATATTGGAGAAGGATGTAGCGACGCGTGCCGGGTACTAGCAATGTTATAATCTGTGGTGTTGCGGTATTGAAATTGTAATAAAGGAATAAAAATAGTGACGGGAAAACAAGACTGCGGTCTTGAAAAAGAAACTCAAGAAAGTTACGTAGAAACGCGTAACAATTATTACGACTTATGCATAATAATATTTGAAATTCCAATTTTTCACAGATCATTTCAAAAATGTCGAAAAGATAAACTATGCTTAACCTTGCAAATCTTTTACGGAATGAGAAACAACATTTATAGAAATTTATAACTTTTATTGGGGATGCGTGTATCAAAATTAAGTATTTGGTGGAAAAAGGACTAAGATATAAGTTGAAAAACTTGATAAACCGACTACATGGCCAAATTGTGAACTGATTTTGATGAATTTCTATGGGACTAATCTGGAACCTGGAAAGTATTTTTTTATCTGAAAAGATTTAAAACAAATCGAATAGGGGCGTATCAAATTAAATGACGAAGTTATGCGATAAAATACAGCCGAAAAGAGCCTCCGTCTTTTTTATTTGAAGTCCGTTAAAAATATTTCAGCCCATCCCTAACGTACAACCGCAATTCTTTACAGATGAACTTAGTAAGTGCATTTTTGAGGTCCCCCAACCTAAAGTAATGGATTATTCATGTCATTGCGCCTAATTGTGTAGTTTGTATCGTTATTACTTGAAAACTGAACTCATTTTTTATAGAAGATACCTACTTGACTTTTTACCAACTAAAATGTTTTGGGAACACTCAAAAGCTGCCTTGAAAAAGCCCCTATTGTGTGGTTTTTTATGCAATTAATTCAATTTTGAAGTTGAGTACAAATTGTTCATGGTTGTAATAATAAAAAACGTTATGTACCTCATCATTCATCATCGTTATCAGCCTGAAGAGGTCCACTGCTGGACAAAGGGCCTCTCCTCCAGGAAGCATGGAGAGGGGGTTTGCCATAGTCACCACGCTTGGCAGACGGATTGTTGACCGCAGTGTTGGTGTTATAGATTTAGGAAATGCTGCTGACTATTTCCCTGTTGTGTTCCCTTAGTCGGCTTTTACGACATCCTATTACGAGGTCTTATTCTTTGAACCCCACGGACCGATATGTATTTCATCATCATCATCATCCACAGCCCGACTTAACCCACTGCTGGGCATAGGCCTCTTTTTGCTCCTGCCACTTACCACTATCATGGGCTACCCTCATCCAACTGCGGCCCACGACGCTGGTAATGTCGTCATCAATCTTTTGCACCACCTGTCGTCACCACGCCTTGCCAGGTGTCCTGCCCAACTCCATTTGAGTTCCATAATTCGTATGCCGACGTCTTGGACCTTGGTACGTCCTCGGATCTCGATATTAGGAACTCTGTCTAAAATCTACTTACCTAAGTATAATTAACTTTTATCTTTGCTTGCAGGATCGTAAGAAACAAAGCAGCAGAGAAGGCGAAGCACGCTCACAACCAGCAACAAGCGCAGCAGGAGCAGGAGATCAGCTCGGCGCAGGGCAGCGTAGTTTCTGTAAGTATAGTAGAACATTTTTGAAAGGCTCGTCCGGGGAAGTACTACCACCATGCCTATTTCTGCCGTGAAGCAGCATTGCTGTGTTTCGGTTTGAAGGGTGTGGGTGACGGTGAAACTACTGGCACGTGAGGCTGAACACCTGTATGCCTCAAGATGATAGACGCAGGGAAGTGCATCGTCAAAAAGAAGACACTTTTACCTCTCACAGTGATTATTCACACAGACTTACCTAGGTAATTCCTGCAGGTACCTAACTTTTGGCCCAAGTATCCAACATTTTGTCTGATTCTTAACATTTACCAGAGAAATGTTATAAGTTTGAGGCCTCGCTGTGTGAGTTTTGGTGACCTGGTAGCTCTGAAATCTTACTCTGGTTTTAATGCGGCTTCTGAGATGTTTGGTAGAAATCCATGTAACCGTCTCCATGTACTGGGGATATTCATCACATCACATTTATACAGTCTTATATAATTGATTGTCAATCCCCCAGGTGATAACCCATGCAGGTAACGCGCCAGGCACCACCGCGGTGCTATCTCCCACCACGGAGCACGTGACCAACACCGGCAGTTACAGCATCAACGGCATCCTCGGCATCGAACAGGTGGAAGGTCTGCATAACGGAGCCGCCGCGGGACTTAAGAGGAAACGACATGAAGACCAGGGTAAGTTGATCCGTTGCACGACCTAATGTTCAAAATACAAAATGTCCAATACGAATTTGGTCCAACACGAATTTGGTCCAACACGAATTGGGTCCAATACGAATTTTGTTAAATTATGAATTTTATGACTAAGTTGCAAGTTGCTAATTTGCACGATCTAGGAAGCAGTTGTTAATTACCACTTAGCATTTGGCAGGATATCTGACTGATCTATCAGCGGTGAAAACAAAAAAAATGGCAAACCAACATTGGTATGCCAACAACAAAACCAAAGGCTCTTTACTTCTTAGTTGTTTAATGTATGCAAATAATGAGATTCCTAGGTATTATTCTATCTTTTCGTTTTTAAAAGTTTTCTCGTGGCAAAAACAGAGCACAAAATAAGTATTCGCAAAAGCGCTCTCTCTTTTCTGCGTATTTTTCCACATTCTCTCGCGTGCAGTTTATTTCCTTACAACTAACAACCTCCTGCTGAGTTTCGTGAGTTATTTTTTAGTCCCCCCTACAAATTACAAAAGAAAGATGTACTGATTTTAGAACCATAGCCTAGGCGTTTATAGGCATAGCAATCGTAGTAATAGCTCAACTGTTTAAAATTTCTAAATTTCTAGTGAAGATCCATAGCCCGATAGAACCAAATTAAAGCATATACATATACCAGATTATTTGTCTCTAAATATAAAACTAAGATTAATTAATAATTTAAGAGCTAAGGTCTTAAATTTAAGAAGAAATAGAAATACAAAACTGAATTTTCGATATTTTTGAAAGAAAGATTTGCGATATCTTTGAAAAAAAGATTTGCGACATCTTTGAAAGAAAGATTTGGGATTTTTTTTAAAGAGATTAGAGTAAAACTATACCACACTGGCGCGACTGGTCCTTGATTCCTTCCACAACGACTGGGTACAGTTGACCGAGGATTAAGAAAAGTGGAGAAAAATGGGAAGACCTTTGCCCAGCAGTGGGACAGTATAGGTTGATAAAAAAAACACCACGATGCATAATAAATATTCAATAAGTGCTCAAATATTTCATTGAATCGCTTAAACATAATTAAAGAAGTCAATTTTGAAAATTTCGTGCCTATAAATATCAAAATTACCTATAAAACTTTACCCTTTTCTGAAAGCTCCAAGCCACATGGGCCCACTTCTGCAGCTAATGAACTCTATCTATGTAAAGTTGTGTAGAGTATAAGACTTGTAAGTAACTCTAGTATAGAGTACTTTACGTAGAGAGGGTCGTTTTATAACCCAAAGTTACGTAGTGATGGGGTATTATCGATAATGGATAATTCACCCACTGAAGAACCTACTTTTTAGATTAGGTTGCGGAATGTATTTAAAGGATTGTTTTAGAACTTCATATAAACTTCTTCATAAAAAAATAAGGATCAAAGTTGTTAGTGTAACATTGCTTGTTCTCCGAGGCTTTTTCACGTGCAACTGGCGCCTAGACTCGCCTTTGAGAAGCTTCTAGTGAGCTTTGTGATTTTTTCTGAATCTTATGACTTTAAACATAAAAACACCGCGAAAAAAGCTAGTGAAATAATAAAGCAGTGATATAGCTAAAAAAGCACAGAGCAAGTTTGCCTGGAATAAACTACTGTCAGCGATAAAGCAACCCACTGTTGTTTATTTAGTTACGTTTAGTATACCTACGTAATGCAATCTAATCATCTAAATCTTAATCATCGATATCGATAAAGCTAATATTGAAGCTCTTCCCTAGTAACCAGCCATAGTGATCACTGAGCGAGACCACTAAGATTTACTGGGCTATTAAATTTACTGCGCAAATTGTGGCCTTATGATTATAACTCTTAAATTCTCTTTCATATCTTCTTGAACTTTGAGCAAAGTTTTGTTAATTGCTATGGCAAAGTTAGAAGCTAAAACGTATGTAGTAACTATGTTGTATTTTACATATATCCAACTTCAATATGATTTTTTTATTTCATATTTGATAAAGTAACCCAATCACGTCATAGCGGCTGGGCTGGTTTATATAAAATTTTGGACCGTTCTTGTTTGTGAGCTAGAATAATAAAGCCTTCTTTTTATCTATAGATGGAGCACGATTGAAAGCAAGTTTATGATTTTTCTAGATAAACCTGATTTATGTAATTTTTGTTCCAGATGAGAACCGGGACTTCAACAGCCATTCCGAAGATGACGTCAAACGACAAAGAAGTCATTACAATGGCGACCAAATATACTCAAACGTAAGTGTTTTAATTCGTTAGGTCTTCACATGGCATAAACGCTCCATCACTAACTTGTACTTACTTATTGATTATGTTACTAACTCCTTATTATAACCTAGAAGAAGTTTCCATATTCTTTTTTTTTACGTTTGACAAATTGTGTCTAAAGTACCCACATATTTGTTTCATCTTTATACACTCCCTAATCCTAATAGTGCGTTCTCTTTTATATTTTTTTTTGTAGTTTCTAGCACGCCTATTACAATCAGTTACCTACAAAATACTAGCAGCATTTTCAATAAAGTGCCCAAAAACAACTAAACGCTTTGTAACCGAGCGCGAATTGGCGCGTAAATCTGTCGGCCATCTTGTCGTGACGAATGGCGGCGGGCGAGCGTTAATGACGTCACTTCCGTCCGCCATTACACCTTTACGCAACTGATGAGTGCTGAAATGGTTTCAGGAGAAGAATAACAAATTGCAATACAAAAATATATAAACAAAAAACATTCTGTAGTAATACTGGAGCTTCATTATGTACCAACTATTTCTTAGAAAGGATCATACAAAAATATTAGATACTGGTTTCTTGCCTATTCTTCTGGACTCGATTTCCAGGAATTGGTCAAAGTCAAAGGGTTCTAATAAATATAAATTGATAAAAACAATAGAATCAACCTTTAGGTCACTTATAAACGTAAATTAGACTGTAGGCTTTCAAGCAATCAAGCATAATAGAACTTGTAGAAAACTTTGCAGACCGTCTCGACATAGATAAGACTAAGCGACGAGTTAATGATCGTTAACTATGTCGAGACTACGGCCCCTGAAGACTTTGCAGATATTATACAAGACCTTGTACACTTTATAAACTTCACAGACATTACAGACTTTGCACAAGACATGGGACTTTTTAGGCTTCGCAGATTTTACACAAGACTTTGCAGACTTTGTAGTCTTTGCAGATTTTACACAAGACTTTGCAGACTTTGTAGTCTTTGCAGATTTTACACAAGACTTTGCAGACTTTGTAGTCTTTGCAGATTTTGCACAAGCCTTTGCAGACTTTGTATTAGACTTGGTAAACTTTACAGACTTTGCACAAGACTTTGCATTAGACTTTGTAGACTTTACAGACTTTGCACAAGACTTTGCTGACTCCGTAGACTTTACACAAGACTTCGTAAACTTTACAGACTTTGTAGACTTGCAGAGAGTTGAAATTTAATATTATTCCAGCTATGGTCATCGTCGAAGTGGAGCCTGAAAGACGAGTACAAGCTACTCACAGAGTTAGGCGGCGGCGGTGGCGCACCTGCCTACTACGGCGAACTGTTCGACGCGCCCTACGAACATGCGGCCCATGCACATTACACGCCGCACTCCGGTAAGTATGGTACAGTACAAACCTCATATTATCAACTTAAACTTCTAAGTCCACTGCTGGACATAGCTAGGTATTTGTGTAATTCTGTTGCAATCAAAAGTTTGTATGGTACAGTACAGACCTCATATTATTAACTTAAACTTCTAAGTCCACTGCTGGACATAGCTAGGTATTTGTGTAATTCTGTTGCAATCAAAAGTTTGTATGGTACAGTACAGACCTCATATTATTAACTTAAACTTCTAAGTCCACTGCTGGACATAGCTAGGTATTTGTGTAATTCTGTTGCAATCAAAAGTTTGTATGGTACAGTACAGACCTCATATTATTAACTTAAACTTCTAAGTCCACTGCTGGATATAGCTAGGCGTTTGTGTAATCCTGTTGCAATCAAAAGTTCGTATGGTACAGTACAGACCTCATATTATCAACTTAAACTTCTAAGTCCTCTGCTGGACATAGCTGGGCGTTTGTGTAATTCTGTTGCGGACGCATTGCAGTGCATTGGGCACGTTTCTGACGTGTGTGACCTACGGCAATAGTTTTTTAAAGGCGATGGTAGCCACGTGGCTGTGTTTCGGTGGTGATGAATTTTATATCACGTTACCATAGATTCTCCACCTTCAGACCCACGCATCGCTTCGAATCCCTGTTCTTTTAATCTCTTTTTATTTGTCTACCATTTTGATAATGAGCAATAATAGCTAGTCCCATTAGCTAGTGCTATGTTAGATTCAAAGTTATTGAAGATATAAGTAAGTATAAGTACTCTAAAACCTCGACCAAATATTTCACAAAAACTTTGCGTTTATCATTATTTTTTTATTTATTTTATTATTGATAGCTAAACGTTTAACTGCCATCACACCCGACAGAAAGCGAAAATGCCAGTCTAAGGTGGAGCACGCTTAGCTATAATCCACTCTTGATTTGAAAATTCCAAGGTTGTAATGCTCCGGAAATATTGACGACGGTCAAGAATAAAGACCACAAAACAAAGTAGAACGGCCATGTTGCTGGAAAAGTGTCGCCAAAATACATGAGCCTTCCTTTCTCCATACAAATTCAACAGTTTTTTCGGGAGTTGTAAAGTGAAAAATGCCTTGCAGCAGCGCCAGAATTACTTTCCGAACAAGTTTAGCGACAATATAAAACAGAGAAATACTTTCTTAGCATCTTTCTTCTTTCTTTTTTTTTAAATCCTCATATTTTATGATATTTTAAATATAATAATGAAAGCCCATGCAAACGGCGCATGATCGCCTTTCTACTGAATTCTTTATTCTGTTGAAAGACTCCTTGACTTAAACTACATCAATCATGATGATTTCGTCAATTTAAGAACCAATTATATAAATCAATTCCTATAAAAACACTAACCTTTACAATCCAATTCCCATGTGATAGCAAAACGAACATTCAATATTAGGTGCTTCCGATGACCGCATCATTACTTGCGGTTACTTCACCATGGGAATCTCTCATTCACACTTATTCACCTACTTACCTACAACTTGCTGTTTCCCACAACTTATTCAATGGATAATGTAAATTAATATTTTTTTAAAGATTTTTGTCATTGTATTTTGTTTGTTTGATAATTTAAATTACAAGGATCTTGACTATGTACTTAAAGGGATTTTTAGCAGTAGATGTCTGTTTAAAAAACTTGAGAAACCAACTTCATGGCCAAACTGTTTAACCAATTTTGATGAAATTTATATGGGAGTATAACCTGAGTATAACCTATCAGATATTTTTTTCAAATCTTATCATAAATGACAATTTATGCGGTAATAAACATGATACAATACAACCGAACTGAAAACCGCCTCTTTTTTATTTGAACGACATTCTTGAAAGAAAAACATGATAATATGAGACACAACAAGAAAAATATCTCTTAAAATGTGCCTGTGGATTCATACAAATGAGTTTTCTTTCTTTATAAATGATCTAACCAAGAATAAGCTACATGAGCCAAACAAAAGCAAAGATTGCCGGGAGGTCAAGGAGGTTGCCCTTAAAATAAATACCTGGAGCAAAATGCATACATTACGCCGACAAGAGCATTGCTCTTAAATAAGAAGAGAGATAAATGATAACTTTTTTATCTTATTCTACTTTACTAAAATTACACACATTTCTAAACAATTCATTCACGAAAGACTATGTAACCACAAGTGTACAGATCTAGGAAGCGCAGGTGATCCCGCCGGCTCACGTTACCGGCTTGTGTTACTGAGAGGGGAGCGAGTAGACCTTTCACAAGAGGATGTGGTCACTCCTCATTCATGGTTTATCATAGATATCTTGAATGCTTAGATCTATTATCAGATATCAAATTTTAAAGGCAATTTGTAAGAATAATTGTTACATCATATTTTTGCTCGCATGTAATAAGTTCAAAGTCCAAAAGTTAATTTATTCATAACACGGTTACACGTCAAATACAGTAGTTCAATAAACTAATTATGTTAAAGAAATGAAATCTATATTTATAAAAGAAAGTCGTGTTAGTTACACTATTTATAACTCAAGAACGGCGGAACCAATTTGGCAGAAAATTAGTGGGGAGGTAGCTTAGAACCGGGAGAAGGACATAGGATACTTTTTATCCCGAAAAAGCAACGGGAACGGGGTGTTACGGGAACGGGTGAGCGAAGCCGCGGGCGGCCACTAGTTGCAAATAAAGATTGTACATCGAATAGCGTATAGACTGTTAATCTAAGAATTAAATAAATAAACAAAAACATGAAAATAATCACAAAAGAAAAGAAAACTGTAATAAAGAGAGACAGTCAGTCAGTAAGAAAGTTGCTACTTCATTATGAAGCGGGTAAATAGTACTAAACAACCAATAAACATTCAATCCTTTTGACACCACAAAAATCTGTGCTAAGTGCGAAGACAATCCAAAAGCACAGTTAATTCGAATGCCAGCCATAGGCTGTCACCGCAAATTTTCAGGGCGTGACAAATAATGGTATAATCATGGTGTTTTATAGGAAATGGGCAGGTACAGGGGTTTGAGCGTCCGTTACTCGACGGCACGAGTTTGATTGTCTTGTTGGCAGGTGAAATACTTGACATACTGACATGGACCACCTCACTTAGGCTTATACACTTAGGGCCTGCGCCCTACTTACTTATAAACGCAATTGTCCTTTGACATATTTTTATAATACCAAGACCTATGATCAAAATGATCTGTAGGATCTGTACGTATGGTTGCTACAAGTACCAGTCCTGATGAGTTTACAGAGCTCACGTTTCAGAAGACCCTAGCAGCTGGGCTCAGTGTGGTGATGGTAGCTTCTAGTTTAGACAAGTGCCGATTGACATATTCTTAGTAATATTTATTTTTATTAAAATAAGTCGAAGCAAAATTGCTCATTAGCCAAGGTTTTCAACATCCTAACATCTTGAAACAGGAATGCCGTAGAGCCAAAAAAGTTGAAAAACATATGTTAAGTGTCCCAAAAGTTAAGAGCCGAGCGGGATTTGAACCCGCGACCTTCCTCTCGGTACGGGGCTGCGCTGACCACTGCGCCATCGGATCCTAATCACACTCGACGAATAACTCTTATGGACTGTTCGGCACTAACGATCTTTGTGATTTCCTTATGTGTAGTAAGCACTATAAAATCAATAAATAATATGTTAAGTGCACAAAAGGAGCTTCTTAGAGGCACACTCAATATCCTTTCACCACACTGGTTCAAGAACCGGTGACACAATAAGAAGAAGAACTGTTCGGCACTAACGTATCTTTGTGATTTCCTTAAGTGTAGTAAACACTATAAAATCAATAAATAATATGTTAAGTGCACGAAAGGAGTCCGTTTGAGGCGCACTCAATGTCCTTTCACCGCACTGGTTCGAGAACTGGTGACACAATAAGAAGAACAAATGAACAAGAATGTAAACAAGTTCCTTCAGGGTACGCAACGCAACGACAGCACCTCTGGTGTTGTTGATGTCTATGGGCGACGGTGACCACTTACCATCAGGTGGGCCGTAAGCCCGTTTGTCTATCATTAGCATAAAAAAAAAAAAACAATCATCATCTAACAGTAGATTTCGTTCCAGGCACCAACGACTCGGCCGGGTCTAACGGCGGCGCGGGCGAGCCTCCGTCCGCGGCCGCCAGCCCCGACGCGGCGGCGCTCGTCGTGTTGCAGCCCCCCGCGCCGCCTTACCCCCCTTATGCACATTATGATGGTAAGTTATATCTCAATCAAAAAATCACTATTTAAAATGTTTATTTTCGAAGTAAATATTATCTCTTCATCTTTTCTGTTTTTATTCTTTTCTAGATCTTGACTAAGTTACTTCATCTAGCTTACTATGAACATGTCGCGAAAAAAATAAAGTGAAATAAAAAAGAAAGTTATATGATGTGCCTAAAATAAACACAATGCTTATTTTGCAAAGTTAAGCTCGATTTCAAATAACTCGTAACAGAAACGACGTAAAAGCTAAAACTCTGTTAATAAAATCCCAAAATATGTTGGCAAACATCAGCGATGAAAAATAAGAAAGTAAAATACAAAAATATCGTTTCCACGCCCCCATCGCCACTTCAGACGACAATAAAAATCCACGCACCGAAATGAAACAATGAGAGAAAAGCTAAAACAAAAGTAGTCAAACAGAAAAACTGTTCAAGAATCACGATGAAAAAAACCGACTCGAATAAAGCTTTCGACTTTGTCGAGTACCACTCCGAACCACTCCGAGGGAAATCTAATTTTCTCCTCGGACCGCTCGCCTCTCTGTGTTACAACATCATAAAATATCATACAGAATCCACTGAGTTTTAGCACTTATGCATATTACAAGGAGGTTTCAAAATGGAGTGCCGCAGGGCGCTCGCCTGGGGACGCCGCTTCTCTTTATGCTTTTGGTCTTTAATCTACCGCAATCTGCTTATCCCGGGATGGGTGGCGGGAGGCCCCCTCCAGACATCTTTAATAGCTCATTCGGGGTTCTATGCAAATAATTTTAGAGGGGGGAATCGTATGGCTTTGTCTGGAGGGGGTAACGAACCGTGACACGAGTTTGCGATGCGACAGAAGTGCTTCTGAGTATAGTACGTACTTCGTAGGCTCACTTCGGTTATAAATATTAAACTGTCACTTTTGGGGGTGGTGGGGGGGACGTGGTTACGCGTATAAAGCTCGTTAGGGCGTTGATACACGGCGGAATTTGTCGTGAGGCGTGGTTAAGTTGGGTGTTTTGATTACACGGAATTATGACTCGATTTAGATAATGTTTTGCGTAAATGTGCTGTCTAAATTCGTATTTCGTTAGTTACAAGTATGACCTGTTATGATAACCCATTTTGGTGAAGTACCTACTATATTGAATTCTAGATTAAAAACCTTGTTGAAAACACTAATAACGTACGGATGGAAGAGCTATGATAAAAGTGAATGCTTTTTCGGTCTTTTTTCAACGACTGTCTTCCAAACCGTGGAAAACACTAGATGCAAAATCATATACTTTGACTAGCCTATGCTGTCTTATAGACGGACAGCTCCATCTCGTACAAAATTTTACCCCCTCATTCTTGATGCCTGACACTTTTTAACGGCTAGAAGCCTCTTGTCACTGTCATGACTTAGCAGCCTGTTATGCTAAATTATTGCAAAAGAACCATCATAAGTATGAACCAGAGTCTTAATGTGCATTTTTGTCGTCTAAAATAAATTATTATTATTTTTATTCAAATATTGCTCGTTGTACTGCGTGCGTCCATAAGTATAAACGTAAAATTTTGTGACATATAATTATGATGTTCCAGGTACGACAACGCTAGCCAGTGAATACGCGTACGCGGCCCCCTACTCGCAATATTCGCCGTACGGCGGGCCCTACTCGCATTCCGCCGCCACAGGCCTCCTGACTAAGTGGTAAGCACAACACTCACACACATTCCTGACTTCAGTATAGCTTTCGCTATGTTTACTTATCCAGAGCTTCCTGTAAGTTACACATTTTTTACAAAAGTGTTTTATAATGATGGTGGTTTCCACAAGGATGAGTATGTGAAAGCGAGCTATATGTCTCTCAAAACCTAGACTCAGAACTAGATGGAAGTTTATTTAATGACTAAAGACTAAAGAGCTTTGCTTAGGTTGGGGCTAGGGATAACGATGTGCGATATATTTGCCAATATTTATTTATTTCCTACATTTCCACAGATCCTATTGTCAATTTACTGAAAAGCTGTGCAAATCTCTCACCAAAACGTTACGTTACCCATAAAACCTCGTTTTACAGGCTTTTAAACGTTACCGTTCAGCAACCGCCGATAAACAAATGGCCATCCATACCGTATAAATCTACACCGGTTTATCACTGACCTCGGTTAGGTGTGCCTCAGGGAGATATTTTAGCACCTGTGCTCTTTCAATGGTGTTGATAATTGTTTGTTTTTGAATTGCGTTTTAACAACAAATATCCAAGTGATTTTAAATAAACTTATTATGAAAATGGTGAAGCTCATCAAATCTAAAATAGGCAACTGTCTCAATTGTGTAATTAATTATAGCACATAACAGAAGATTATAACTAAACATGCATGTTGTACCGAGATAAATAAAATTCAAACTGTTTTTCGATCAATCTGTCAATAAGAAGTTTATCAATAAACAATTTATCGACTACTTTACGGATAAAGAATCACTCAACAGTATTCTTTTGATCCCACCATCAAATTAGATGTGAATTCTCACTCCCATGGGTGATACACCAAAGCTGGGGAAGACCGTGGAAAATTTATTTCCGTGTTCATGGAATTTTAGGCTTTATAGCTTCCAGCATAAGTGCTTTGTTTTTGTCGATATATTATATAAACGAACTTTAGCTTGATCTAACAGGGTTGCAAATGTCTTCAAGTTCGATTGAAATCCAATAGGCACGATATAAATAAAACAACAAAATGTTTACTAAAACTTAATGTATAATGACATAATGACTGAATGAAATGAAATGAGTATTTATGAAATTAATATACTCACTCAGTTACTCATGTTACTATAGATTGGTATATTAGTGACAAAGAAAAACTTGCAATACGGCAATCCAATACAAAATCAATCAATTACCCTGACATTTCAATCACGACCCCAACATTCCTACAACTACAAAAATCAAAAAAGCACAATGAACTTGGAACATTTGTCTGCTGCCGTATTGGTCCCCACGGACCGTCCGACAAAGGCACGGTCGGCTCCCTTGCCTAGGGAATAAGTTACAGACCCATTAAATTTAAGTGTTCGCTGAGAATACTTTTTAAAGTTGCCTAATGAAAGGGTAGATTGTTTTGTGAGTGCAGTAAATTTTGCGATAACAAGTGTTTGGCTTACTTGTTCGCTCGTGAAGGCAACTAGAAATGGGCAATTAGGTAATGGTACTTAGAGATAAAAAACGGTAGGAATTTAGCAGAAGTGTTGTATAATATTATGAATAACATGGCAAACTCTAGTGTTTCCTATTATTAAACACCGACACTGAAGACACGAAGACAGTCTTCAGTCATGAAGTGCCAACCACAAGGAAGATTTTGCTACTTTTATTTTCGTGCGTTCTTATAGGTCATGTCTTTTTTTTTACCTTCTTCTCTTCTTAAATTTAAGAGGTTAGCTCTTGTCGGGGTTTTGATGAAGTTTTCTCCAATTAAGTCTTTCGAATGCGACCTCCTTGACTTCCTTATACGACATGACAGCGACTTTTTCTTTTATCTGGCTCATGTAACTTATTCTTGGCCTTCCTCTTCCCCGTTTTCCTTCAACTTTTTTTTACCTAAGCACTTAAATTATCTCAATGCGTAAATCTGATTTTTTTTAGGTACCTACAATTTATTTGCATACCCTGCGCGGGAAGATATGATGAAACTAAATATATTTATTTTGTTTCTAGATATCAGCGGAGGCCGTGCGAGCAGTAGCGGTCGGCGCCAACAACGAACAAATATAACAAGTGATAATGGACACTCTTTGACAAACCCTTTTCAATTGTGACGATTTAATTATATTCTTTATTAATTCCTTTAGAAATCCTCGTTGTGTAGATAGATTATTGTAATGTTATGTATATTTCGGTTGAATCTTCTATTGATTTTATCGGGTCAGTACCTATTGCATTCTTTATTACTTTCTTTGTCAATGTTCATACTCATGTGATGCCAGTGTTGATAACTCATCGTTAAAAGTTGTAAATATTGTATTAAATTAGTAAATCGCCGTCATGTTAGTATTAAGAAATAATCTCGATACTTTTTACCTCAATCTCACAAATAGATTTAAATATGTGTTTAAATTTATATTTGGAATCCTTTTTACGTAAAGCTGTCTTAAATGCACAATTCCTTATATTGAATATCGTTGTTTCTATTATAAGTTCCCTAACTTATTTATATGTTGTTGTAAGCGCTTCTGAAATCTTAACTTTAAATAAGTTCTAGAAGTCAGTCTGCGTCAAGTTTTAGATTATTTTGAAATTACGATGAGATTATCTTGTGTTTTTTACTTTTTTATGTATAAAAAGTTGTTATATGTATACGATATATAAAACTGAAATCGTATGCCATATAATAATTTATATACAATTTGATTATGTTCAAAACTGTTAGTTTATAATTTTATTATTTGTATAATTATGAAGATTATTATTTGCAATTCTTATCGTTTCCGTCCATTTTTATATTTATTATTTTCTCAGTTTTTATTGAGATCAATTTTGTAAATATGGCCTAGTACTTATTTTTTCCAATTTACTCATTAATCCGAAATAATAATTATAAATAAATGATTTATATGAAAAGTCATACAGTTTAGAGGGAAGCCAAAGACTTTAACATCCCAGTTAAATATAGTCTGCCTTAATTATGTAAAAATAAAGCAATAATTTATCACCAAAGATACATAATTATAGCCTTTTTTGGTTAAAATAAGTTCAATATCTTTAGCAGACAAACATCATCTATTACTAATACTTTTTTGATACTACTTTAATGAAATTCTACTTTATATTACTATTTAGTTATGATGGAAATCAAAAAAGGCTCCAACCTGTATAGATCATCTTTATATTGACTCAAATTTAAGTTAAAATACTTTGTTTTTTCATAACTTCTTTATTTATTATGCATTTTGCTTTTAATTTCTGAAAGCATATCGATAAGTGATAATTGTTATGTCATTATTATAATAATAGATGAAAAAATAATGATTTGGTTTAATTTGAATAAGTATACATTAATTGTAAGGAAAACGCACCAGTACGAAATAAAGGCATATGAGTTTATAACAATTTTGTATATTTTTATAGTATCAGCTTCGCTTTAAGCTTTTAGTTAAGTTACCAAAACACAAAAAAAAGGAAATATCTCGCAAAACATTTTATCGAAATAGAGCATAACTTTCCCCAAAATGCATAATTATTAATATCACAAATATTCAATCATACACGTTATACACTCATGGTTGATATATTATTGTATTGGCTCAAAGAACCTACGACCGTTGGGGAATAAAGTTTCTCTAATGGTGACCACGAACCGGATGACGAAACGTAGGGTACCCACCCACCAAATTTACCGACGACATTGATAAGATCGCAGGAAGTCAGTGGGTGGAAAGAGCTCCGAATCGTTTTTCTTGGAAATGTGTAGGGGAGGCCTATGTCTAGCAGTGTACTCCTTCAGACTGATGATGATGTTAATAATAGATACACCTTCCCACACCAAGCGCTTCACTTCCATCTTTACAATGCGGACAGCCAAAGAGTGGAACTCGTTGCCTCTGTTTTTAGGAATACCAATAATTTGGATGATTTCAAGAAAAGAGTGAATAAGTATCTTCTAGGTGAGCGCGCTACACTGGTGACTACAGCATCATTTAACATCAGGTGATATTGCGGTCTAGGAGGGTCTAGGAGGCTGGAAACTTATCGCAGCGCAAGGAGTTGTCGGTTGCTCGCTTCATAGATTTTAGAAACTCTTTATTGAGCATGCGTCCTCTTTGGTCTGAGCTTTCAAAGAAGCTTCATTCAAATCAAAACCAAACCTTCGTGAAATTACTAAATTACTCAGTATAATGTAAAACTAGAAACCAACAGCAGAATATATTATTTATCCCATATTGCAAAACAAACACAAAGTTGTAAGCGTTGATAAACAACATAAAATGAACAAAAATGAAAATCCCAGTAAAGAAGGTTGTAAAGTAGACAACAATAAAAATTCACCGCCTAAAACCGAAGGTTTACCTCAAATTTGCTCAAACTCAGATAAGCGCACTGATGTGAAAGACGAACAATCATGTCCAATCATGAAAACGAAAGAAAAGGCCATAACAATAGATGATCAAAAATAAATCAAACCTCCAAAATGTCCTCCACAAGAAAACTCATGCCCTGATGTTAGTCAAACCAAAAAGGAAGAAGTAAAGAGCAAAGAATATACATGCAAGCCTACGTTAGACAAACAAGATCCATGTGGACCAAAGAAAGAAGAAAAATAGACGAGTA
This sequence comes from Thera obeliscata, assembly GCA_947578465.1. Taxonomy (NCBI): domain Eukaryota; kingdom Metazoa; phylum Arthropoda; class Insecta; order Lepidoptera; family Geometridae; genus Thera; species Thera obeliscata. The sequence goes on along the minus strand of OX387918.1, from coordinate 24,434,032 downwards.
GCAAAAGAATTTGAGCGTTGTGTACACAAAACCTACTAATATCTGTATCATTTTGTCATAGAAAAATTTTACATGATTCTTTTGGTAATACAAATTGATATTTACGCGTACTGACTAAGTAACTTTTTAACTAAGTATTTAGTACCTACTTAGGTAAATTATTGTTGCAATGAGGTACGCTGTATAGGCATCTAGGTAACTATATTCAATGAGTAAATTTTAGGTAGGTACAGTAAGTAATATTTGTGAAAAACAAGAAAAAATCAAGCAAGCGCTACTAGTGCGTGTTCTAATTGATCCAGTAGCGACATCTAGTTCTTTATACCCTGCTTAAACTAGTCCGAGAGTTTGGTTTATTATTTCTGTGCGTGGTATGTGTAGGCCTTGAATTTTTGTTTGATAACATTGTAGGTACAGATCAAGGGGTGGGTGGACTTTACCACTTTTGATGGCCTATTTCACTCGCGTGATCGTGTGTAGTCCAACATTATCTCATTTGATAAAAATACATCGAGCGGTTTCGGCTGGCTGGACTGACTCACATAGGAACCGACACACACTCAAAAAATATGACCCTCCTTCTGAGCAAACTTGTGCACAACCTCCTTCGTGCTTATAAACAAACATTATTAGGTTCGCTGTAGGTTGCCTTGATGTCTCAAAAATAGGTTGCCTCCGTTGTCTCTGGTCTGCTTGAAATTTTGATCAAGCATCAACACTAAATAAAATATTATAAAAACCATGTAAAGTCATATAATTCTCATCAGAACACAACGAATACATCAATCCCAAATTCCAAATACCTCCCCAAGATTATAGATTAACCACGATGAAAAAAAATGAAGGGAAGGAACAGAAACCAGAAAAAACAGGGTAATTATTTTCAAAATGTACATAATTATAAATGTATACATTTAGTCGTTCAACGTTTTATTTATTTTATTTTGTTTCATCATCATCATCCACAGCCCGACTTCACCCACTGGTAGGTATAGGCCCCCCTTAGTTGCCATCTATCTGTGCTAGTCTAACCCATTTCCGTAAATTTATTATTACCATTTCTACATTTGTTTAGTACAGGTAATGCTTAATTATTTATTACAAGACTTGCACCAACATATTGCTTTATTTTACAGAAAAATCTGCAACCCTTTGAAAAAGCACCCATCAGCCGAAAGCCCCGCGCCCCACCAATTTAGAGTTTGCCCTGACAAAGACAAGTACAAAAAGAAATGTCCTCCTCCCATAGACGTGTGCCAAGATCCTACGTTAAAAGACGAATGCGCAGTCAAGAAGAAAAAACAAACAGCGCTGAAGATCGAAGACGATGATATAGTAGTTATCCCAAGAGAAAAGCCCCCACAATGTCCTTCGAAGGAGAACCCCTGCGCCAACGATAACAAACCCATACTTATAGAAAAACCTGGGCCCAAAGGCTATTCGTGCAATGATTTAGACAAAGACTAGGACCTCCATATAAAGACACATTTTGACTCAAAAAGCCTATATGTTACATATCAAATTAAAAAAAGTGTGAGTTTATATAAATGGAATAAATAGTACCTAAATGTTTTATTACCAAAAATGCCACATACGAAAGTTTTATACTCGTAATTTTCTACGTTCCCATTTGGTACTGAATTTTAGGGCACTAAGGGAACTAGGTATGGGTTATAACAGTTACTACAGTCTGTAGGTCTCTAGTTCGTATTTTGTAGGTACAACAGGGTACAATACAACAGTTCAACCAGTCGGAAACTACTTGCTGCGTAGTATAGACATGCAATAAGAGGTATTTATTGAAGAGATTGGAAACCCATTACAATGGAGTGCAGCAAGAAGTTTAAAACGTTAAAAAGTCTATGCCGCTAGGCGTTGCACCTTGTTGATGGCCTTCTCTCTGCTGGCTATGCTCTATGGCTAAAATATTTGACATCAGGAACGTCAAAATGACACATGTCTCATAAAACGTTTCGGATTTTTCTAAATAAAATACCAAAAATACAAAAATAAAACATAAAAGACAAAATTTTTCAAGATGTTAATATGAATATGAATGACTCTGTCAACTCTTTATACCAATTCACCAATACTTAGTTATTTGGATTATGAATTCTGAAATAATAGGAATTTCTGCTTGTGATTTGGAGTCTTTGCAACAGGAACAAAGTACACAGACAAGTTCTGTATCGATTGATAAAATCTTTCAACCAAACAGCAGAGGTTCAAGACCTCCTCTACCAAGAGATATTAGTAAATCAGACAAGAGCTCTATCACAGTTTTTGAGTTTTGTCAAATTATACAAGACCCTGAAAGTCCACAAGACGTAACTCTCATTAAAGAAACAGTTTCCGAAGAAACTAAGCCTCATCATACGACTGATAAAAATAATAATTCTTCAACCTCATCAGAAGAACAAACAGCCAACAGGTACAAATACTGCAGAGAAGTTATCAAACCTTATCTGAAGCATTCAGTAGATTGTTCTGAATCAGATGAAGAATTGCTTAAAAACGCGCTTGATTCAGTGAGTGAAGATTTTCCTGATTACCAACCTTGTTTTGAAGTATTTGACAATCAACAAGATATTGTCTCCGAAAAAACAGCTGGACAAAGTTCTAAAAGAAGCAGCATAAGTAAGGTAGACGCCAGCACTACCACCTCGAGTAAAAGTACTTTGTGTGATTCAACCATGAAAGAGAATACTGATCATAATGAATGTGTTTCTAAAACTAAATTAACTGAAAAAGTTGCTCCTCTGTGCCCAACGCCAGCAGAAAAATGCAAAGAGCCCAATAACCCTGTAAAACCAACTTGTCCCAAGAAGAAATGTTCTCCAAAACCAAGCTCTATTGTTATCTGTGACAGTTGTTCTAAAGAACCCGCAATAGGCGTCAAATGCAAAAATCCAGCATACTACTTAACCGAAAGGTGCAAAGACACCGATTCCATACCAAATATACCTCCTGAATCCGATGAATCATTCGTTGATAATCATAAAAAAACAATATCAACTATAAAAGTAGCTGTGGAAGATTTTGTAGGCAAGGTTTACAACTCTACAAAGGATGCAGTAACTTTGATAGCAACTGAGAGTGCAAAACAAATAGATAAAGTCAAACCGAAGACAACTGAATCTAGTAGTGCTGAAAGACCTCGAAAATGCAGCGACACTAAGGGTTCAGAAACTCTAACGAGCTTTAATTTCTTTCGGAAGGTTGATGGTTCGAATACGCAGAGTACAGGTAGTGGTAGTAAGCCGGAGCTGCCTTCTATTTCAGACGTGATTGATAAAATTGTTACTAAAGTTGATTCTACTTTATCTACTCTGAGCACCCACTTAAGCATGGATAATCTTTCCAAAGCTTTCAAGCCACTTAAACCTTATAGCTTCAATGACAGTAGTTCTCCATACGATAAACCTGCGCCTCCAAAAGAGGTTTCCAATGTTTTATTGATTTCCACACCAGCACCGGTCCCAGCTCCGGTCCCAACATCAAATAGCGTTTTTGCTACCATCAAAGACAAGATCATATCGATGTTTTGCGAGGAGGATCCTAAACCAAAAGAATCTGCTTCACGATCTTCAACAAGTTCATCTTCAAGTTCGTCATCGGCCACACCAAGAAATGAAGAATCCGATGATCTGATAAATAAGATGATCGAGTGATGCTACTAAGCTACTCATTGAAATTACTCTATTTTTTATTTATTTCATTATTTTTTATAGTTTATTAAAAAAGAAATGAAATAATATTAATTGTGTTTGTGTTAGCTTTTTATCGTCATATACCCTACATCAATATTCCTGATGAACAGGCTGGCTGTGTACGAATATTTATTGCATCTCGTACACGAGAACGTGGATCTATCAGATTCACGTTCCGGTATACAAGCAGTAAGGAGTTATGCCCCTGGTAATCGTGGTTAAAGGTTAGCTAGAGTGGTCTAAAGCTAGAGTATAACAAACTAACAACATAATAAACTAACATAACTAGACTCTGGTAATCTGGCAAAACCTGAGAATGGGCAGAACTATCATATACAGAACTTTTTCCATTTATTTTCTTGATTATTTTCAATTCTTTTTTAGACGTCGACATAGACCACAAAGCAACTGCGCATGCGGGCCAACCTGTGGGCAGCCCAAGGACAAGGAGCCATCAGTTGCTTTTTGACGCAGAAATTAGTTTGTTTTTTTTTGACAGGCAAAACCGATCTTTCACAAACCATGTAAAATTCTAAAAAGATTGGAAAATGTCTGACCAACCTTGCGGTAAAAACTGTAAAAAAGAAAAGAACAAGTGTTTACCTTGCATCGTAAAACCAATAACAATGCAGGAAGAGCAAAAGCCGCAGAATGTAGGAAGCTGCAACTGTACCAAGAAGCCATGTTGCAAAAACGATCATCCAAAAAACAAATTTTTAATCAACACTCCAAGTGACTTTCTCTAGAAATTAAAGGTATCTGTAAGGTAAGATGGTAATCAGTAACACTCTGTAAGCTGTAAACCTCGCGAGTTCACTAAAAGTGAGCAATTTACTGCATTTTGAGGATATATTCTGCCGAAGATACTCATCAGATCATAGCCAAATTTTTATGAGACCAGCCTAACTTTTAGAGTATAAATCCGCAGCGATATAAAATATATTAAGTCATACAACCTGTGTACTAAGTTTTGTTCAGATCTTTTGAAAAATTATCGCTTCTCTCGCTTGTTCAATAAAATTTAATTTATATTTTCTTTCATTTTTAACCTACAGGCAACAAAATGTCTATGCCAAACACCAAAGTGGACGTCAAGCAATGCGTTAAAGTGGAACCTCCCCATGTGTGTGATCCACCGCTACCTTGTGACCCTTACTTTGAGGATATCGATTGCCCCACACCATACATATGTCAAGAACGGCTCAAGAACCCTGCTTACCCTGGAGAAATTAGTAATGACACTTATAATATTTATACTAAATAGTTACGCAACTGTAAGACCCAGACATTGTATACATAATTTCCTTTGAGGATGTCTCACAAACACGTCTTCACATTTTACAGATGCCCAACATCACGGTAAATTTAAAGTTAAAAAAAGCCCATAGCTACTGCTAAAATGCAAACTAGTTTCTTCACGGCATTACATAACAAAGTCCTCAGGATGACGTAGATTAGCTTAAATCTGCGACGGTCACTACTATTAGTCCACAGATATTAATAAGAAATCTGCTATTTATGTAATGAACGACGATTACGAATATCAGCCATTATAGTGTGGTCCCAGCTCCATCGGTTTGTGATCGGCTCTCGAGATCTTAGATCAGATCTCTTTTCAGATCTTTCTCGTGTTCATATTTCAGCTACATGCCGCACCGGTGAATTCATGCACGTAAAATCCTGTAAGAAAGTGGAGCCTCCTCACATGTGCGACCCCCTTAAGCCTTGCAGTGAAATACAGAAAACAACGAAAAAGCCTGCGTGTAAGGAACCACCCTTGTGCATAGAACGGATCAAGAACCCTGACAAGTCGAAGAAAATACAGCCGTGTGATCCTAATAAATAAACTCTCAGTTTAGAAGCTATAGTTTGCATTTGCACCCTCAGTACATACACGTAACAGTCATGAACTGCCTGTGTGTTTGTATCAGTCATGTAGTCAAAAAATCATCCTTCTGGGAACCTAGATTGAAACACAGAATAATGCAGCCTGTTCTGTGGATTGAAACGAGAACTGATAAATTTTACAGTAGCGACTACTACTTTTCGGTCGCGTGCCTGCGGTTTATTATTTTCAATTTTGTATCTACTGTCTTAAGGCCTGCGCACACCTAGGTCGCTGGCAATAGCGATCTATGAAGCGCTGTCAAATATCGCTGTCAAATTTGTCAGCGTTTCACTGATCGCCAACCTAAAAAATAAGTTTTAAGTTCTTGACGATATGACGATACTTTCATGCAACGTTTTATCCTCCATTTCAACCCATTATAACCCGCTTTTCTCATTTAGAAGTAGTCTCTAAATGAAACTCTTTGTGTACTAAATTTCATTTAAATCTGATCAGTAGTTTCGGCGTGAAAGAGTGACAGACAGACAGATTTACATTCACATTTATAATATTAGTAAGGATTCTCTTCTTCTTGAGTAAGTACTCTATGTTAGAACCTTACAAGATTAAAAACTATTTCTGCTGGGTTCTTGCTAGGTTCTTAATGATAGACAAAACTACGTACATCACAACATTATAAAAAAATTGACAGTCCTCTTAGCATCAGCACATCCAAAACATAATGGCCTCGGCCAAAACAAATTAAACAGGTATCTGTAATATGAACGTAAAGAAATGTCATGTAGAGCCTAACCCTGAACCGCCGCCACCAGATCCTTGCAAGCTACAGCGTATCAGACAAAAAGAGAAAGCAGGAGTGATTTTTTGTCCGAAGCCTCCTATTGAGCCACCTGAACCTCCCCCACCTTGTCTTGCCCTTTGTTTTGAGAAAATCAAAAATCCACCAGTACTCGCAGAACCTAACGTGCCTATAGTCTGCATTGTTGAAAGGGAAAAGACTGGAACCACACGTTGTGATGATATTTTAGATGCTTCTGCAGCACATTCTGACCTCCCTTGGCCTGGTTGCCCTCCACCACCCCTCCCACCACCTCCTCCAAAGCACGACCTGTGCGAAGAACAACGAAGACGAGATAAGCAAGAGCAGTGTAAAGAAAGAATGAAACGGTACCTAGAATAAAATTAAAGAAAAATGGATAAAATTACGAAAAACCCAGACAAGGCCAAATTCAGCGACAGTCCTCGGACTTCAATTGAAGACTCACAAATAGAGAAGTATAGAGTAGAGATCAGCAAGAAATCTGAATCCGATTTTATAAACACGCGAAAACTGACAATACAGTCGACGGTGAAACACGAAACGCTAGAGTCTAGTGAAATAGATAAACAAATTTCTGATTTGGAAAGTCTCATAAGAAGATTGCAGGACGAAATCGTTGAAATGGGTAAAAATACTGATAAACATGATGTACCCACTGAAGACGAAGACCCACCGGCTGAAATCAAAGATCTTCCAGTCGATAGCGAGGAAAAACCTCATGAATCTAAAAAAGCAGACGATATCATCAATACAGAGACAATAAATAGTCATGTGTACCCAGTTGTAATCAGAGATGTAGGTCTAAACTTAAATGATCAGCTAACGAAGTCTGTTGATCAAGTGTCAGATCTGGTCAACTATTCTGGTTCCTCTGAAAAAAATAAGGTCATGCCAGCCATATTATCTACTATAGAAAAAGATTTCGATGTGCTTTCGTATAAAGAGCATTCTGATGATACTGACGCTGGTGAAAGCAGGGCTGCACAAGATGACTACCACTTACAAAAGCTTATTGGTGAATTGAAAACTGAGATTAATGAGAAGCTTGAATCCTTGAAAGACGTTCCTGATGAAGAGTCATTGAATAACTTTGACGAACATATTAATGACTCGCTTGGACCAAACTAAAGGCTAAGATGCTTTCATCAATCCACCTAATGTCTTTACATTAGGTGGATTTTAGTATAAAGTGAAATGCAAAAAAAACAGATATTTCAACAATTTATTCATAATAACAATTTCATACAAAATACATCTTGGTAAAATATTATAATAATCCCATTCTAGACGAAACAGTCATGTAAATTATAAGCAAGCATCTATAAATATTTGACTAGAAATTGCTCAAACAATGTTATACTTAATATTTTGTAAAGTACCATCTACATTATAATTATATAAACAGTAAAAATACTCAATTTCAAAGCTATTTAAATAAATACAAAGGCAATTAAAATACTTTGGCACATTTTGTTCCATTCGTCTAATAAATATCGATAAGGCACGGACCACACCAAATTTTATTAAAAAGTATTCATTCCATGCTCAAAATTGTCTTAAATTTTTAAATACATTTAAAACCACATTCAATTATTCAAAAAAGCTTCGACGAGCCAAATTTTTCCGACATCTAAATATATAAAACTCTTACGTTACTGACTGACTGACTGACTGACTGACTGACTGACTGACTGACTGACAATCAACGCACAGCCTAAACCGTTAGTCCTAGAAGCATGAAACTTGGAGGGTATGTTCCTCTTATAGCGTAGAGGTGTACTAAGAAAGGAAATTGGAAAATTATTTCCCGAAAAGGAGAAAAAGGGGATAAATGGTTTAAAGAAAAATCAACACACAGCCTAAACCATTAGTCCAAGAAGCATGAAACTTGGAGGGTATGTTCCTCTTATAGCGTAGAGGTGTACTAAGAAAGGAAATTGGAAAATTCTTTCCCTAAGAGGAGAAAAAGGGGATAAATGGTTTAAAGAAAAATCAACACACAGCCTAAGTCATTAGTCCTAGAAGCATGAAACTTGGAAAATGTGTTCCTCTTATAGAGCAAAGGTGCACTAAGAAAGAAAATAGGAAAAAAAAACCCTAAAAGAAGAAAAAAGGGAAAAATAAATTAAAGAAAAATCACAAAAAATGCTTTACAAAATACACAAAAAAACAGTAAAAAAAATTCAGCTACCGCAGCATCTGTCACCAAATTTCAATACACACAAAAGTTTACAATCATAAAACCCAACGTGACCACTAAGACAAAATCGCGGAAAACACCTATCATACCGAAACTAAACACCGCTTCAAAAACGAAAACAACAACACTCGCCTTCACATTCAAACCTACTCTAAAGTACATGCTCAAAACTATGGTAACCAGCTGGTCATGTCAAATTAAAAAAATCTGATTCGATTATACACCAACACGCATACGAAACCCTAAATTAGCCACTAATACAACATAAAATCACAAAAAATTGCTTTACAAAATACGCAAAAAAAAACCATTAAAAAATGTTCAGCTACCGCAGCATCTGTCACCAAGTTTGAATACACACAAAGGTTTAAAAAAAAACAATGATAATCACTTAGACAAAATTGCGGGAATCATCTATCATACTTAAGCTAAACACCGCTGAAAAAGATCGGCTACAACAGCACTCGCCTTCAAATTCAAATAAACTCTAAAGTACATGCTCAAAACTATGGTAACCAGCAGTTGGTCACGTCAAATTAAAAAAAATGATTCGATTATACACCAACACGCATACGAAACCCAAATTTAGCCACTAATATAACATAAAATCACAAAAAATAGCTTTACAAAATACGCAAAAAAAACGTTAAAAAATTTTCTGCTACCGCAGCATTTGTCACCAGGTTTTAATACACACAAATGTTTACAAAAAAACCGATGATAACCACCAAGACAAAATTGCGGAAATCATCTATCATACTTAAACTAAACACCACTGAAAAAAAACAGCTACAACAGAACTCGCCTTCAAATTCAAATACACTCTAAAGTACAAGCTCAAAACTATGGTAACTTGCATTTGATCATGTCAAACTAAAAAAACCAGATTCGATCATACACCAACGAATACGATAGCCCAAATTAGCCACTAAAACAAATCACGAAAACGAGCTTTACAAAATACGCAAAAAAAAACATTAAAAAAATTTCAGCTACCGCAGCATCTGTCACCAGGTTTGAATACACACAAAGGTTTACAATAAAACCAAAGATAACCACTTAGACAAAATTGCGGGAATTATCTATCATACTTAAGCTAAACACCGCTGAAAAAGATCGGCTACAACAGCACTCGCCTTCAAATTCAAATAAACTCTAAAGTACATGCTCAAAACTATGGTAACCAGCAGTTGGTCACGTCAAATTAAAAAAAATTATTCGATTATACACCAACACGCATACGAAACCCCAAATTAGCCACTAATCTAAATATATAAAACTCTTACGTTACTGACTGACTGACTGACTGACTGACTGACTGACTGACTGACTGACAATCAACGCACAGCCTAAACCGTTAGTCCTAGAAGCATGAAACTTGGAGGGTATGTTCCTCTTATAGCGTAGAGGTGTACTAAGAAAGGAAATTGGAAAATTATTTCCCGAAAAGGAGAAAAAGGGGATAAATGGTTTAAAGAAAAATCAACACACAGCCTAAACCATTAGTCCAAGAAGCATGAAACTTGGAGGGTATGTTCCTCTTATAGCGTAGAGGTGTACTAAGAAAGGAAATTGGAAAATTCTTTCCCTAAGAGGAGAAAAAGGGGATAAATGGTTTAAAGAAAAATCAACACACAGCCTAAGTCATTAGTCCTAGAAGCATGAAACTTGGAAAATGTGTTCCTCTTATAGAGCAAAGGTGCACTAAGAAAGAAAATAGGAAAAAAAAACCCTAAAAGAAGAAAAAAGGGAAAAATAAATTAAAGAAAAATCACAAAAAATGCTTTACAAAATACACAAAAAAACAGTAAAAAAAATTCAGCTACCGCAGCATCTGTCACCAAATTTCAATACACACAAAAGTTTACAATCATAAAACCCAACGTGACCACTAAGACAAAATCGCGGAAAACACCTATCATACCGAAACTAAACACCGCTTCAAAAACGAAAACAACAACACTCGCCTTCACATTCAAACCTACTCTAAAGTACATGCTCAAAACTATGGTAACCAGCTGGTCATGTCAAATTAAAAAAATCTGATTCGATTATACACCAACACGCATACGAAACCCTAAATTAGCCACTAATACAACATAAAATCACAAAAAATTGCTTTACAAAATACGCAAAAAAAAACCATTAAAAAATGTTCAGCTACCGCAGCATCTGTCACCAAGTTTGAATACACACAAAGGTTTAAAAAAAAACAATGATAATCACTTAGACAAAATTGCGGGAATCATCTATCATACTTAAGCTAAACACCGCTGAAAAAGATCGGCTACAACAGCACTCGCCTTCAAATTCAAATAAACTCTAAAGTACATGCTCAAAACTATGGTAACCAGCAGTTGGTCACGTCAAATTAAAAAAAATGATTCGATTATACACCAACATGCATACGAAACCCAAATTTAGCCACTAATATAACATAAAATCACAAAAAATAGCTTTACAAAATACGCAAAAAAAACGTTAAAAAATTTTCTGCTACCGCAGCATTTGTCACCAGGTTTTAATACACACAAATGTTTACAAAAAAACCGATGATAACCACCAAGACAAAATTGCGGAAATCATCTATCATACTTAAACTAAACACCACTGAAAAAAAACAGCTACAACAGAACTCGCCTTCAAATTCAAATACACTCTAAAGTACAAGCTCAAAACTATGGTAACTTGCATTTGATCATGTCAAACTAAAAAAACCAGATTCGATCATACACCAACGAATACGATAGCCCAAATTAGCCACTAAAACAAATCACGAAAACGAGCTTTACAAAATACGCAAAAAAAAACATTAAAAAAATTTCAGCTACCGCAGCATCTGTCACCAGGTTTGAATACACACAAAGGTTTACAATAAAACCAAAGATAACCACTTAGACAAAATTGCGGGAATTATCTATCATACTTAAGCTAAACACCGCTGAAAAAGATCGGCTACAACAGCACTCGCCTTCAAATTCAAATAAACTCTAAAGTACATGCTCAAAACTATGGTAACCAGCAGTTGGTCACGTCAAATTAAAAAAAATGATTCGATTATACACCAACACGCATACGAAACCCCAAATTAGCCACTAATCTAAATATATAAAACTCTTACGTTACTGACTGACTGACTGACTGACTGACTGACTGACTGACTGACTGACAATCAACGCACAGCCTAAACCGTTAGTCCTAGAAGCATGAAACTTGGAGGGTATGTTCCTCTTATAGCGTAGAGGTGTACTAAGAAAGGAAATTGGAAAATTATTTCCCGAAAAGGAGAAAAAGGGGATAAATGGTTTAAAGAAAAATCAACACACAGCCTAAACCATTAGTCCAAGAAGCATGAAACTTGGAGGGTATGTTCCTCTTATAGCGTAGAGGTGTACTAAGAAAGGAAATTGGAAAATTCTTTCCCTAAGAGGAGAAAAAGGGGATAAATGGTTTAAAGAAAAATCAACACACAGCCTAAGTCATTAGTCCTAGAAGCATGAAACTTGGAAAATGTGTTCCTCTTATAGAGCAAAGGTGCACTAAGAAAGAAAATAGGAAAAAAAAACCCTAAAAGAAGAAAAAAGGGAAAAATAAATTAAAGAAAAATCACAAAAAATGCTTTACAAAATACACAAAAAAACAGTAAAAAAAATTCAGCTACCGCAGCATCTGTCACCAAATTTCAATACACACAAAAGTTTACAATCATAAAACCCAACGTGACCACTAAGACAAAATCGCGGAAAACACCTATCATACCGAAACTAAACACCGCTTCAAAAACGAAAACAACAACACTCGCCTTCACATTCAAACCTACTCTAAAGTACATGCTCAAAACTATGGTAACCAGCTGGTCATGTCAAATTAAAAAAATCTGATTCGATTATACACCAACACGCATACGAAACCCTAAATTAGCCACTAATACAACATAAAATCACAAAAAATTGCTTTACAAAATACGCAAAAAAAAACCATTAAAAAATGTTCAGCTACCGCAGCATCTGTCACCAAGTTTGAATACACACAAAGGTTTAAAAAAAAACAATGATAATCACTTAGACAAAATTGCGGGAATCATCTATCATACTTAAGCTAAACACCGCTGAAAAAGATCGGCTACAACAGCACTCGCCTTCAAATTCAAATAAACTCTAAAGTACATGCTCAAAACTATGGTAACCAGCAGTTGGTCACGTCAAATTAAAAAAAATGATTCGATTATACACCAACACGCATACGAAACCCAAATTTAGCCACTAATATAACATAAAATCACAAAAAATAGCTTTACAAAATACGCAAAAAAAACGTTAAAAAATTTTCTGCTACCGCAGCATTTGTCACCAGGTTTTAATACACACAAATGTTTACAAAAAAACCGATGATAACCACCAAGACAAAATTGCGGAAATCATCTATCATACTTAAACTAAACACCACTGAAAAAAAACAGCTACAACAGAACTCGCCTTCAAATTCAAATACACTCTAAAGTACAAGCTCAAAACTATGGTAACTTGCATTTGATCATGTCAAACTAAAAAAACCAGATTCGATCATACACCAACGAATACGATAGCCCAAATTAGCCACTAAAACAAATCACGAAAACGAGCTTTACAAAATACGCAAAAAAAAACATTAAAAAAATTTCAGCTACCGCAGCATCTGTCACCAGGTTTGAATACACACAAAGGTTTACAATAAAACCAAAGATAACCACTTAGACAAAATTGCGGGAATTATCTATCATACTTAAGCTAAACACCGCTGAAAAAGATCGGCTACAACAGCACTCGCCTTCAAATTCAAATAAACTCTAAAGTACATGCTCAAAACTATGGTAACCAGCAGTTGGTCACGTCAAATTAAAAAAAATGATTCGATTATACACCAACACGCATACGAAACCCCAAATTAGCCACTAATATAACATAAAATCACAAAAAATACAAAATACGCAAAAAAAAACATTAAAAAATTTTCAGCTACCGCAGCATTTGTCACCAGGTTTTAATACACACAAATGTTTACAAAAAAACCGATGATAACCACCAAGACAAAATTGCGGGAATTATCTATCATACTTAAACTAAACACCGCTGAAAAAAAAACTGCTACAACAGAACTCGCCTTCAAATTCAAATACACTCTAAAGTACAAGCTCAAAACTATGGTAACTTGCATTTGATCATGTCAAACTAAAAAAACCAGATTCGATCATACACCAACGAATATGATAGCCCAAATTAGCCACTAAAACAAATCACGAAAACGAGCTTTACAAAATACGCAAAAAAAACATTAAAACATTTTCAGCTTCCGCAGCATCTGTCATCAGGTTTGAATACACACAAAGGTTTACAATAAAACCAAAGATAACCTCTTAGACAAAATTGCGGGAATTATCTATCATACTTAAACTTAACACCTCTGAAAGAAATCGGCTACAACAGCACTCGCCTTCAAATTCAAAGACACTCTAAAGTACATGCTCAAAACTATGGTAACCAGCAGTTGGTCATGTCAAATTAAAAATTCAGATTCGATTATACACCAACATGCATACGAAACCCCAAATAAGCCACTAATATAACATAAAATCACAAAAAATAGCTTTACAAAATACGGAAAAAAAAACATTAAAAAATTTTCAGCTACCGCAGCATTTGTCACCAGGTTTTAATACACACAAATGTTTACTAAAAAACCGATGATAACCACCAAGACAAAATCGCGGGAATCATCTATAATACTTAAACTAAACACCGCTGAAAAAAAACGGCTGCAACAGCACTCACCTTCAAATTCAAACACACTCTAAAGTACAAGCTCAAAACGATGGTAACTTGGATTTGATCATATCAAACTAAAAAAACAAGATTCAATTATACACCAACGAATACGATAGCCCAAATTAGCCACTTAAACAAAATCACGAAAAAGAGCTTTACAAAATACGCAAAAAAACATTTAAAAAAATTCAGCTACCGCAGCATTTGTCACCAGGTTTTAATACACACAAATGTTTACAAAAAAACCGATGATAACCACCAAGACAAAATCGCGGGAAGCACCTATCATACCAAAACTAAACACAGCTGAAAAAAATCGGCTACAACAGCAGTTACCATCTTTCAAACACACTTTATATAGTTTTGAATGCAAACTCAAAACTAAGGTAACCAGAACTTGGTCATGTAAAACCAACGCATACATAACCCAACTTAGCCACTAAGGCAAATTCACGAAAAATAACTCTCAAAATATAAGCAAAAAACAGTGAAAACATATCAATAGTTGTCCGCTTTCCACCATAAAATAGTTTCTTTTAAACGAACTCAAACTATGACTTTAAACTAACCACGCGGACGAAGTCGCGGGTGTCAGCTAGTTCCGTATACAATCACAAACATTTCAAAGCCAAGCTCTGAATACTATACTAGTATCTATCTATGTACAAAAGTTTTGTCAAAAACGGCACCTCTTCTCGAGGCCGAAGAAGCCCAAGAAGGGAATAAACCTATACGGTTGCCAACCGTACGGTTACAAATAAACCCAGAATAATATAATAAGACGCTATTTGTTTCTTATACCGGCTTGGATCGGGGGTTCGTGGAAGGGATGATACTGCTGAGAATATAGACTTTCCTGTAACATAAAAAGCCTGCGTTACCATTACTAATATACACAATGGAACAAAGAGCTGGATATTTAATTTAAAGATTTTGAAATAAAAGCAATATAAATGAGGATGGCTCCTCATTTATATTGCTTATATTTCAAAATCTTGCGGTCGCCGAACAGTCCCTTAGGGGTCCCGATGGCGCAGCGGCCAGCACGAAGGGGAAGGTCACGGGTTCAAATCCCGCTCGGCTCTTTACTTTTGGGACATCATAAAAATCTTAGTAATATAAATAAAGTCTTACCACATCAGTCGGCTTATTAACTGCTGCATTCAATTTTCTTTCTTGAAGAATAATTTGATTAGCAGCGCTGAAAAACACGATTTGTTTTAAATTATTTATCAATTATTATTATCTAACCAAGCGACACAGTTCGGTTGTTAAAGTAACTTTACTTTCTGGTCGTAGGTTCAATTCTCTCCAAGAACCAAAGTTTTTCGAGCATAACATATGTAGAGTAAAAATGTTATTTAGGACTCGATGTATCAAATTTTCAAAATAAATATACAAGACTAGCAGCGACGTCTTGTAAAGGCGACGCCCAGCGTTACTCGGGCATTCCAAAATGTTAAGGAACATTCAACAACGTTTAGAAGCATTAGATTCTAGAACATTTTACCAAAATCTAGAAGTTATAGAAAAGGATAGACATAGAAAAGCCCCTTTACTGTTAGAAAAGAATAGACATAGATTTTTGCAACATTTTGCATTGATGCTGTTCCTATAAGTCGTAGTGTGATCTTATATAGCTTATAGCCTTCCTCGATAAATGGACTATTCAACACAAAAATATTTTTTTAATTCGGACCAGCAGTTCCCGAGATTAGCGCGTTCAACCAAACAAACTCTTCTTAGTACGGCACTGTGTAGGTGGGGAAATATGTCTAATGCTGCCTTCCTACGGTGCGTGGTTCTGCAGATCATCACGCACAGCCGACGACGACGCACGGCAACGCACACAGAAAGGGCTCCTGTGCTACCGCGCACCTCGGCGCACGAGACCGTGCCCATGGTGTGTCGTGCGAGCTGATCCGCCTCCGTGCGCGATATCACACACCGATGGGAAGGGGCTATAAGTTTAGAAAGAGGGCAGACGACTGTGTCACGTGCACACGAATATGTATCTACTGTTTTATTTCCGCTGCAAATTAAAAATGCTATCCATAGACACTATTCCACGCGGACGAAGTCGCGGGCACAGCTAGGACCCAATAAGGATAGAGAGCTTGAAGCTTACGTGTCCATTTCCTCCTGAGTGAGGTCCAGAGCGTCTTGCATCTCGCGGGCGGTGCTCTGCACAAACTCCCGGTCGCAGTACTTGCCGAGACCCTGTGACGTCAGCACCTGCACCAAAATCATTGCAGATTGATAAAACGACCCATCACCTGAAGATGGACCGACGACATCGTTAGGATCGCGGGAAGTTTGGGTGCGCGAGTGATGCCTCTGGTGTTGCAAGCGTCCGCATAGGCTACGGTAACCACTTTCCATCAGGTGGGTCGTATGCTTGTTTGCTAACTTTGTTGTATAAAAAAAAAAAAAAAAGTTGGTGGTTTGAGAGGGCTCAGAATTGTTTTTTTTTTAAATGCGTAGGGGAGGCCTATGTCCAGCAGTGGACCTCTTGAGGCTAATGATGAAGTGATGAGATAGTCTTGATGTCTGGGACACTGTATTTTAACAACAAACTGGTTTTTGTTCCTAATAAAGCATTGTCGTATTTTTAACACGCTTTTATTAGCTTGGGTTGTAACTAACTATGTACGTAACGGAATCTTTGAGCATAATTTTCACCAACTTCCAGAAGTTTTATTATTAACAAGGAATTTGAAGTGCAACGATGTTTTAGGACCTTGCGAAAGGTATCCTTCCTACTTCCTACTATTCTCTAAAGTCAAGCAAAGCATAGTAAAGTGTAGTCAAGTAAAGTGTTGTCAAGTAAATTGTAGTCAATTACAGTGTATTCAAGTAAAGTATAGCAGTAAAGTTTAAGTGTTATTTATAGGTATATTTTTACTAGCAGCGTGGAATATGGCTATTTATGGTTATTATGACTTTTATATTTTTTATTACGAAAAATTAGATGATTACTCACTTGAGTGAAGCCGCGGGCAGCCGCTAGTTTAAAGTAATACTCACTCGAGCAATAAGGTTCTCCGCAGGGTTTTCTACACAATAAGGCACGTTGTTGTTCTGCCTTGGTGTTTTGTCACGAGCTAGGGATAAACATAAATTATTTCATGAGAAATTAGTCAAAACCACTGACAATAGTGCTTACGAGTATAAAATCAAAGAACATAAGGATTTGGATTCAGTCAAAGCAAATTCATGCCACTTGCTCGATAGAATATCAAAACTTAAGTTTATTTCAAGAATTTATCATGCAGACTTACACGGCCTTATTATAAAACAAGGACTAAAGATAAACCAAAGATGATACCTTAGTTAGACCACGGTTTTGACAAAACCTTATTACAAATCATAGCCTATCTCCAAAACCAGGTTTAATCTATGACTAAAAGATAAACCCGAGAGACCCCTAGTTTAACAATGGTCTAACGTCAAACCGTCAAATGACATGTCATCAGTAGATCGTTTAGAGGTTAGGTATCATTGAAAATGAATAATATTAATAATATTTATATTATCGTAATGAGTTTCGAAGATTTAGATGTGCTGAAGATGTACCGGCCAGCGCCCTAGTAGACAGCGTGAACGAATCGATCCATTTGATCTATGTTACGAAGATTTTATATGCAATATCGATTTACAAAACGTTTCGGCGTCAAAAGTGTAGATTTATTGCGTGAAGAGTTGTCTCACGATGCTCGAGGAAGCCCCTTGAGCCCTGAAATGCAAGTGGTTTCGACATGAAGTAGGTAAGTTACCATGCATAACTTTTGTAGGCAGAAGGGTTCGCGCTAATTCATTCGCATGGTCATTTGGAAGTACTTCTATGCATGGTGTTGTTTCACTATATCTCCTGCTACAGTCCTGGCACCCTTTAGTACCTAGGTAGTTGATTTGCCGGAATTTGATCGCAATCCATGTTACAAAATGTTTTGTTCTTGTTATACAGAATTCCTGATTACTGCTTAAAGGGTGCAGCAAATGTTAAGTTTGTAAGATATAAAAACAAGCAAAGTCATGCTCTCATAATATTTTTCCGACCTTGATTATGTTACTAAATGATTATTATAATTTTTTTAGATTCAAGATGATACTGCTGGTTTGCATGGTGTCTCACAGCCACTCATCAGTATAACTTGAAAAAAAAGTGACTGAAGTTTTGGCTAGGATGCCCCGGACCCCGGAACAAGCAAGAGGAGACCCTAAGGAAGTTCCAGGGCATTGCTAATTTTCCTACGAAACATTTTTATGGATTTTCGCGCCCTTATTGTTGTGTGAAAAATAAGCTTCTACAGTGTATCGCACTTTTTTAGTAGAATAAAACGTTAGTAAAAACTACAGATGTATTTTTAATAATGTTTAAACGCCATCGTCGCATTAGGTAAAATATCAAAAACACCTAGACGGAACGTTGGATCGGTAAGGTGCCAAAATTACTGAAAAAAATATGACGAAAAACGAGGTAGTATGATCTTATGACTTTAGCTTTTTGTGAGAGGAGCGTAAAAGAAAGGTGTGGCACCAAAAGGAATGAACAATTTATACCCATTTAGCTATTTAATCTGTGGATATTATTTAGACCATGGTTTAAGAAGTCCTTCATTAGTCATTGATTTGTAATACAAACATAGTTTAAACCAGGAACCAACTTTGATACCGTAACAAACAAAGACTACTTAGTTCCGGTTTAAACCTAGCCTAAGTCATGTTTTTGTAATAAGACCGACAAAGTTTAAAATGCATGCCAAACCCATTTAATCATGCTTACCTACCTACGTCAATGTTATTCCTGTATAGTAAAAACAAATTCAGAATATAGGTGACTGGAATTTTATAATAATCCCAAAAGTTACAAACCGGTTTCAAATCCACCACTCATTTTGATAAGGGGATGCGCTAGATTCATTCTAGGTACCAGCGGCCTAACCGCCAAGTTAGGTGTCGTGCATCGGGCTTAGACAACTCCTGATTTAAATCTTAATTCAAGGCATTTAGCCGATTGGTTGGAATAAAGAGTTGTCCATGCCCGGTAAACTTCACCAAACATCAATTTGTTTATCTCGACTCCGCACGAGATCACTTTGCGTGTGACATAAATAGCAGAATCATAAAAAAGTGGACTGCGAATATATCTTCCGATCCGATTTGCATTACGTTTAATGCAAGTTCAATATTTGTATTTTTTTTACATTTTCCACCCATCAGTCACGTGCTAAGTTATCTTACACGGACTCTAGCATTGATGGATCTTGGCGTTAATGTAGCAGGTTGTGTCGTGGGTTCAACGATTAGACCAATTGTGCTTTGAAACTCAGAGTTTCAGACATAATAATCACGTTAGAGTTAATACTATCAAAACGAAATAAGTAATAATTATATTGACTGAAACTTGAAACCCAAGACTGTTACTAAGAGGCAGAGATGTTTATATTTCGTGCTGATACCAAAGTTAGTGACTGAAACATCAAATGTTACACAATACGTGTTAAACTACGGCACATGCAACTATCAAAAGACTTGAAAGATATCGTGGTAACAGAAGATATTATAATGTGCAGAATCACATCACACTAAAACTTGACTTACGGCTATTTCTCATCAGCATTAAATCGTTGGACGTTTGTCTGCAAACGTAACATTTATATAAAATGTTATACAGATATACTTCTCACACACCCTAATTTATACTAACCATACAGTTAATAAAAATGTCTGGTGGTGCCAACTCGTGTATTTTTTATAAACTACAAAGACACGATGGTTTTCCGAAAACCAACGGCACCCACATCGAGCTTAGAGCTTCAAAGATTTTCCGATAGATGGTGTTATTCGCAATGCGAGTTAGAAGAATAGAAAATTGTGTGATTCTGTATAACATTTTACCAATTCGATTATGATTTTAATGTGCCATGATTTTAGTTTTATGACACGACATACATTGTAGTGCTTAGTTCTCCATCGAAAGCTTTTCTATAACAATCACAGAGGCTGAAAAATAACAAGAGAGTAAGGAATAATATGGCTTGATAAATAGATACAGCACTCAAAACTATTAATTTCAATAAATATTTAATTATTCAGCGTAGCAATCCCGCCAGAGTCTTGGGGACGCTTTGCGTCTAGTACTGATTTGGATCAGTTGAGCCATCTCTAGATCGTTTGTAACGGTCTGCAAATGATCCAACTGTTTCTTGTTGATTTTGTATCAATACTTAAATTAATTGTAAGTTTCTCTGTGTAAGCTCTTTAAGTATTTAAATTGTAATAACTTTAGACAACATTATTTTTAAAAAATATTTTATTTTTATAAACGGCAATTATTTTAGCTAAATTTTTATAATAAATTTAGATTATTACCTAATGATTTTTTTGCTTTTGGAGAAGTCTCATCTACTACAAATAACAAGCCATATTACCTCAGTTTAGTTAGTTAATAAAATGAGTTCTTACTCAATAACTTTGAATATCCTCTCCGAGTCCTTGTCGTGTAGTAAAGGTTGCATCGCTATTTCTTCCTCGCTGTGGTTTCCATCGTCGTATTTTCTGCAAATATCGCTAATTTTATTACATAACATGTTTTTCCTAACAGCAGCTTAGCTAGTTTGTTATCCCGACGGAAGGTCAGGAAACTCCCAGAAGAAACAATGTCATATAATTTTAGTAAATTCGGTGATATTTAAAAGACTTCAAAAATAAAAGGAGGAGGTTCTCCATTCGAATTTTTTTAGTTTGTTATAGTATAACTTCGTAATTTATTGAGAAAATACTTCTAAATTTTTATCTGAAAAGTAATACTTCCCAGATTAGTCCCATTGAAATTTCATCAAAACCGGTGTTTGGCCATGAAGTCGGTTTCCTAAGTTTTTTAAACTTATAATTATTAGCAGAAAAGTTTGTTTATAGAATATTTTCCTGACCATCGCACATTTTTGTTAAATGTCTGGCCCTGTAAGTTCCATCTACAATTCATCTTGAACTACTTACAATTCATCTTCAGGTATCTTCCCATCCAATCCTAGTTCTCGTCTCATCATGGAGCCCAGCGTTTGGTCTTTTTGTCCTAAAAAAACAACATGGTACAATTACTTAATAATGAACAAAATAACGACATTAATTTGAACTCGAATGAAAGAAAGAAGAAAGAAACTGTATATAATGACGACAAAAACAAAAATAGATATATGGTAATTAGGTCCCTGGCTCAGTTTTTGTCGCACCGTGTAGGTCACATGACGTCACACTACACAGTGCAACCCTGGTATTCTTATTATTTTTCGTGAAAGAACAGTGTTTTATATAAGGATCGTCACCAGTCTGAAAAAGTCCACTGCTGAACACAGGGCTATACATTTCAAGGAAGAACGATTCACTTCAATTTGTGGACGCCATTCGAACACATTTTTTCCTGGAGAACCGTTTCATTCTCCTGCGGTTGTCGGTTCTACGAACTAAAGCTAAAGTATGTCTGGGACTAAATGAAAAATGCAAGCATTTTGTCCAGCAATCGTGACCACGCCATCTTTACCGTTCGTTTTGTAGTTCGCTGGTTCGGGCAAGTCCACTCTTGGTTCACGCCCGTAGAAACCTCCTTTGCCATGTTTCTTTATGCTGGTCCACACAGAACCGAAGAGTGTATGGTTTCGCTGAAATTTAAGGTGAATTTAACGCATGGTTTTCGTTTAAACGCCCACCTTTACCTATAAAATTGGGATGTATCGAGGCTGGAAGACCCGATCTACAGGTCTTAGTTATTTAGGTGCATAAAAAGAGCCTCTTTAAGGCGCACTTAAAAATCCTTTCACCACATTTGGTTCGAAAGAATCAGTGACACGACCAGCTATCAATTTATGGTAAGTTATATCAGTTGTGTTCTAGATTTAGTTTTCTCCTTGTCTTAGAAATAAATAAATTCAATTTTGTTTCACTGTTAGTTTTTTTGTGTAAATATATATAAACATAATATTTATACTTACTGCCATATTAGTTGAATATTGAAAAAAAAAATGAAAAAATGTTTATTTGCAGCAATATCAAATTTACAGAGGTGTACTATTTTACAACTATTAAAACTAGCCGACATACTTATACATTAACCTACCTACTCACAGTTTAAATTTAATAACCTACCTACTTACATTTTTAATTTTGAATTACTGTTTACATTACATTAAACACTGGTTAAGAGACGACAGTAGTCCAAGGCATGGCTTATAAGTTTTTCAAAAGTAGGCAGGCGATTCAGGCAGCTGCAAAATCTTGGTAGGTTAAATATTGGTATTGGTATTGTATTGGTAAGTTGAATATTGGTTCATTATAAAAACAAAATACATGTTTTTTCTTTTGCCCTCATCGTCTTTCCACTTGAAGTACATACCCTATGCATAGGCTCCACGACCTCTCCGACCATCTCGTCCAGGTTTCCTGATATCGCCCTCTTGAGCTCCGGCCCCGCCTCATGCAACGTCCTCAGTCCAGCTTGAAGAGTCATCTGGTTGTTCTGAAGAGACGCCGCAGCAGCTTGCTCCTTGCGCTTTCTGAACCTGTGTTGTTGGTGATCGGAGACGATGTTAGATCATTGCGATCTTTCTTCTTCAAAGCTAAATTTTCTGCATTTTACTAAAGGTAGCAAGGCAAAAAGTTACTCTGCTGTTTATTGATTAGCCTTAGTTATGAAAAAAAACATTCCGCAAGTAGGGCGTGAGTAAGAACCTTGCCCCTAACGTTATTCAAATCATCTACAATATATGCGAAGGCCTTTTTACTTTAGCTATGAAAAATAAAAGATGAACTTTCTTTTATAACCACCAAAACCAGTAAATTTCCAATGTAAAAATTGAAAATATGTATAAAAATTATTTGTGTGACAGAGAACCTTCTTGCTAAGGGCTCTGAATCCATTGGCTTGCATTAGACCTTTAAATAATGTCTATTTTCATCATTATCATGGTTGAAAAATTTCTAAAAATATATCCCAATATTTTTGTTTTCCCGAACGAGATCCATTTTATATAAATTTTCCCAAACGAGATCCATTTCGTATTCAATGTTTCCTCATGCATAAATAGTTTACAAACACAAAAATAATTCATCACGCTTCGAACACGAAAATAAAACTCAAAAATAAATGTAAAAATTGGTGCACTTTGAAGCGAGTGATTGTAAAACATTTATGGATATTATACAAGGAGGAAACATGCTTGAAACCTATCAAAAGTTTCAAAAATCATGCGCATCTTCAGGTTTATGTAAGGGCTGATGGTAAAACCTTAGAATAACGCGATAAAGCTAAAAACAAAACAAAAGATTCATAAAATCAAAAATTTCTGCTTTAAAAACATCTTTTATAGCTGATGGAAGAAGCATAATGGCCCCTGATGTTGAGTGGTAACCATCGCCTATAACAAAGCATTGCCTCGTAGGTCACGCACTTCAGGACCGTGCCCTACGATGCACTGCCCTGCGTCCACCAAGTTGAGGCATGCAGATTCAGGCTCACGTGCCAGTAATTTAGATGTGCCTCAAGCATCCTCAATGTTCTTGATTACCAAATGATCCGAGGCTATGTTTTCGTCTACTTTTTTGTTCACATTCATAAATGCACAAAAAAGAAATGATTGTATGAATCTTAAAACAATGAAAATTATATCAATGTTGGGAATGAAAGGTAAAAAATATTTCAAGCAAAACTGAGAAAAAGGGCTGAAAAAAAACTTGTATTTTAGCCAAAGTCGAGCAAGCAAAATACAGCTGATTAAAATCTTCAAATGCTTAGAACTGGGGCATCAACTTACGCATGGTTCCTATAAAATAGAAATATTCACGTTAATATCTAGGAAGAATAATTAATTGTACAAAACACAAGGTTATTAGAACTTTAAATAGCTACAATATAATAGAACTTAGCTAATAAGAACAATCAAATGAATGCATATAATTAAACTTTTTATTTTATTGTTTACGGTCTACGAGTATAAACACGTAAGTAGCCAAATCTACTACGAGTACACTTGGGCGAGTTTTAACATCTCAGAGTAAGTAAATACTTCCGTCTGCACGTTTTTTTATGACATAGCTAGCAGACGAGTAGACAGGCCACCCGATGGAGAGTAGTAGTAGCCCATAGACACCTGCAACACCAGAAGTGGTGATATGCTGGCCTTTTAAAAATTGATAGACCTGCCTTTTGAGAAGTTTTTATCTGACTTATAGCCTTGCTCTGAGATGGTACCTGTGGTATACTCTTGAAATAGACATAATAAGGTCGTGCTAGCATTTGAACATATTTGTAAGTAAACGTACCTTCTGAAGTAGTCTTGGATAAGGAAAGTGGCGTAGAACTTTCCAACGGTGATTTCATTGGGGTCTCCTGGTGGAGGGACCACCTGGTCCAGGAGTTTTGCAGAAGTTCTCTTCCAGACTTTCTTGATGATGGCTCGTAGTTGCGTGTTACATGTGTCGATAGTCCCTAAATGGCACAGTTTGTAAAAGTGAAATGGGTTGAGTTGAATAACATTGGTGGCTAAAATTTTTTTCAAAGCCAAAAGTTGTTTTCAATATTTTGATGAATCCCGATTTTAATAGGTACAGTAGCTTTGATACGTTTACGTTATATGCAAAGTCTACTTCAGATGATCAACAGGATAAAGAGTTAAAATCTACTCCATCACCTCCCGTGGATTATGATAACAATTTAGAGACAACCAACGGAGCAGAACAGAAGATGAACCAGCATATTTTGAGGAGCAACACAATGATCACCGAATAAGGTGACTGCGGCGTATCCCCCCAAATTATATAGGTATATTGAGATAGATATATGGATATTGAGAGCACTGGTGGGCTAGTGGTAACGGCCCTGCCTTGCGATCCTAAGGTCGTGGGTTCAAATCCAGTCATGTACCAATGAGTTTTTCTGCCCAAAATTGTATGTACACTATGCCAGTGCTCTCAAAACAGTGAAGGAAAACATCGTGAGGAAACCGGCATGTCGTAGAAACAAAATATTTCGATAATATGTGTCAAGTGCGAGAAAGGAGCCTCTTTGAGACGTACTTAAAATCCTTTCACCACATTTGGTTCAAAAAAGAATCAGTGACACGATAAGAAGAAGAAGAAGCATATAGGTATATTTAACAGTGGCTTTCTATAGGCCGATAATAATGATATAGAATCATACCTTCAGTCTTAATTTGAAGTTGTGTTCGAACCACAGCAAACAGCGTGGCGTTGAAGTTGACTGTACCATCCGAGTTGAGCGGCATGTTCATAGACACTAGTCTCTTGCACGCAGTTCTGTGCGGGCATAGCTTACCGAAACCTGGAATTGAAATCACATAAAATAGGGCATTATAAACGAAAAGGCTAATATACAATCCAAAGAGAAAAACATTGAAAAGGAAACAATGAAAAGAAGAACATTGGAAAGGTTGAAGGAAAACGGAGGAGAGCAAGGCCAATAAAAAATTAAGTGAGCCAGATAAAAGAGAAGTCAAAAAGGCCACATTCGAAAGAATAAATTGAATAAAACTGCATCAAAGCCACCAAACTAGAGCCAAGCTCTTAAATTTAAGAAGAAGAATAATATAAATAGAGATTCACAACATCAGAATTGCCTAGTGCCTTTCTTATAACGAACTTACCTAATGGAGGACTTATTTTTCGTAAAAGAGTAACGACATCCAAGTGTTTGATACGACCTTTTGCATCTGGGTCGTATTCGCTCCATAACCTGAAAAATGTATGCATAATGATAATTATCAATAAAACATTTTGACTTTTAATTTCGATTAATTAAAAAAATCACAATCACCCCCGACTCTTGACAAATAAAACGGTTTACCTGACAAACTCATCGAGATGATGAGGCCCAAGGATCGACCAATCTCTGGTGAGGTAATCGAAGTTATCCATGATGACAGCCACGAACAGATTGATGATCTACAAATGAAAAGAACTGGTCAGATCTGGTTTGGTTTCATAATTTTGGGCAAGATAGCTTATAAAAGCTTCGTGGGTTACATTTTATAAGTTTCTGGAATTTGTTTGCACAGAAATCAACAATCTTAGAAAATTGGTACATCTTCGAGAAATTATTTTAGTTTTTGCGTGTTTTATTATTCGTGCCGATAAAAAAATATTTGTTTTTTTGATAAACATGTAAATTATAAATTTCGATAACTTGCCGCATGCGTTCGAGAAATATTTCTTGTGAAGCTTTTGTTTAAATCCAACATCCATTTAACTTACTGATGATGATATCATCCTGGGTGATTTCTGCTACGGCGACATTATTACTGTTTTTTATTTAGTTGTTCTTTGTGTGTGGCTCGTCCAGGGAAGTACTACCACCATGCCTAATTCTGCCGTGAAGCATGCTTCGGTTTGAAGAGTGTGGGTGTCGGTGAAATTACTGGCACGTGAGGCTGAATATCTGTATTCCTCAAGTTGATGGACGCAGAGCAATTTATTGTAGGACACGTTATAGGCGATGGTTACCACTTAACAATTGGTGGGCCAGATGCCTGTTTTATCAGCTAATTGTATAAAAAAAATGTATTTCGTGAGACGACTTATATTAAACTTACTAAAAAGGTGCAGAGCAGAGAGAATGAAATGAAATAGGGGAAGGCGAACCACGTTCCGCATGTTCCATCCCCCGGCTCGAAGGTAGTGGTACCATTCTCGATGGAACTGATGCATTTGGGTGGGGGACCCTCGTCTTTGTTTGGAGAGAGAGCCATCATAATGTCTTGCCACGCTTCACCTGTGGGTACGATACGATATACGTAAATCACGAGCGACTACCAACATAAATTGATAGAGGTTCTTACACCTCTATGAATTTATATTGCGGAAATCGCATATAGGCAAAAATCTTCAGTTTTCGATTTGCGTAGCCTTGTGTACGAAGGGCCTTAGTACATTTCTAGCAAGGTAACAGGGGCGGCAGCTTTGTTTTTGATTTTGAAGGAAAATCATCCCTGTTAACTTTTAGGGATTTAATGCTAAGAAACTAAAATAAAATCTTTGGTTTTTCATGATTTTACTCGTTGATACCCTGATAAAAAATAAATGTTTAATGTCAATCAAGTCAATATTAAAGACATCAAATTATTGATTGTACCTGTAGCAGATCTGAACAGGACCATGAGAGCTCCGCCAAAGGTTTGGAAATTATTATTATTATTAACGATTTCACCCAGTTGTACTTTTCCAAAAAGCTGAAAATAGACAAACATTTACGATAGTTTAGGTAAGTAACAAGTTCATAGATTGATGATGATTTAAGTCTTGGGCACATCTAAGCGTTTTGTGGTGGCGATCAGTGAACCACTGACATAATTGCTTCACTAATCGCCATTGCAGAACGCTTAGATATGCGCAGGGCTTTAGAGAAATAACGTGATAATCTAACTCTAGTTCGTAATTTTTGTTTAATAAAAAAAAACTTAGACGCTTCACTTACTACATAACACTAGACAGAACAAACATCTGTGTTCACCACACAAATATTTGTTCTCGGTGGGAATCGAACCCACGCCCTCCGAGAAATAGAAGAAGCTCTGCCTTCTGCGCGAAGGCAGAGCTACTACTACAGATCTAAGAGAAATATTATAAGTAAAAAATGTGTTAGTTACAACGCGGTCACATTAACTACACGCTTGGCCATGTGACGTTATTTTGGCGCTCAAGTACCTACGGTGTGCAAAAAAAACCTGCGCGATAAGTTTCACGAGATTCCTCCCTTCACTGTGCATAACTTTCCCCATGTTGTTCTGGTTTGAACACAGTTCAACAGTTAATATTCAACAATTAGCATTCCAGCGATGCGTCGAGTTAATGTGACCGCGTTGTAAATCTTTATCAGTAGTGTTACCTGCATGCCGACCACAGCGTAAATGAAGAACAGTAGCACAATCAGCAGAGCCACGTAAGGCAGCGCTTGGAAAGACTTTATGAAGGTCCACAGAAGGGTCCGGATTCGTTCCCCTCGAGACAACAGCTTTATGAGTCGCATCGCTCGGAATAGACGGAAGAATTTTATGTGTTTCAGAAGCTGTGTAGCCTGAAAGAAAATTCCACGCAACACTTAAGGCCTGCGCACACCTAGGTCGCTGGCGATGGCAATCAGTGAAATGCTGTCAAATTTGACTTGCGATATTTGACAGCGGCAGGCAAAAAAAGCCTTTGAAACTAAATTTCAAAGGTGTTTTTATTGTAAAATATAAACAAACGAGCTTACGGCATACCTGATGGTAAGCGGTCACCGTCACCCGTAGACACCAACAACACCAAAGGTTGCGTTGCCTACCCTGCTGGTTTGCTGAAGGAAAACTCCTATAAGAGTGAAGCGCGCCTTTGTGCATGTCTTTTATAATTACAGCTTAGTAACTTTTATAGGTGTGTACAATAAAGAATTTAAGAGAATTCTAGCATCAAACTAAGCAGAACTTGCGTGTGCTGATACTTATATATTTTTTTTGCAAATAGTTACATACTTGGAATACATAATAACACCCAGTCAAATTAAAAATCTAGTTTTAACACACAAATAATGTTTTCTCAGTGGGGATCGAACCCACGCCCTCTAGAGCAGAAAACATAGCTCCTACCAACTAAAAACTGTATGGGCGATTAAAAAGTATGATAAAAGTAGTATGATTAAAGTCTACACAAACTTTCTATTTAATTCCAGCTACGAGTATGTATTATGTAAAAAATTCATGAAACCAAAGCTAAACTTAAAGATTAACTTACTTCTTCGTTTTTTTCTGGATTTGACTGAAATGAAAAAAAAAAATTCAATTTTGTTAATCATTTTGACAGGAATTTTCCATGAGAGTCTGCGCAAAATAAGTCTGCGCGTGACGTATGGCGGAAAACATGAATAAAATGCACCGGAAATTATCTTCCGATCACAAACACGAAAACAATGCAATTTCGTATTTGTTAGGAGATTTCCTAAAGGCCTGCGCACACCTAGGTCGCTGGCGATGGCGATCACAGTAATCTATTAATATTTATGAAATTTAAAATAACTCTGTAGTTGTAGTTTTTTCCTCGTTTTCTTGTGGTCCCACTATTATATCCTGAACGCTCAATAAAAGCTTTATATTGAGAAGGCGACATCCGTTTCCGGCGAATTACTACCAGTTTTCATACTTTTATACAGTCTACATCCGGTCAAGTGGCGCCACCTGGCGGCCGTGCGCAATTTTACTTCGTAAAACATGCAGCGCCATATTGAACTCATTGGCGTTTTGTTTTCCGTCGAAGCAACACGTGTCCAGCAGCTATCTCTGCGACGACCGTGGTTGCTAATAATATTTTAAATCTTTGTTCTTACAAAAGTGAATAAATAATTAATTTTATTTAGTGAAGTGTTCTTCTTTGAGCAGTGCAAGGAGGGAAAACCGTGAGTACCCTCATAATAATAAAAAAATTAACGTGATTAATTTTTTTTTTAACGATTTTTTCGTTTGGATCACGTTCTTATAGTTTAAAAAATCCAGTTTATTTATATAGTTAAGTTTCATTTTCAGTAGTACATTTTATTGTGCACATAAGCTGTGGTAGGTATACGTGCCGTTCTTTGAGGCAAAAGCCGGTACCGCTGCCATAGCTATAAAATGAACAAATAGGCATGACGTCGTTTGAACGTATTTTTAGAATTGTTTTCCAAACAATTTGCTAATATTTATTTTTCATAGTAGTTCTACCTTCTGTGTGATCGTGGGTTCGATCCCCACCGAAATACGTGTGATGAACATGGGTCTTTGTTCTGAGGTTACGATGTTTTTCCGAGGAGGTTAAATCAAAATCGTAAAAGGAATAGTTATTTATTAAACCCTTAATTGAATATTATCATTCATTCATTGCTTCATGTTGACTGCTATTTTGATATCCAGTGCATTTTGCTTAAAGTCTTATACCCTAATATACTCCAGGTTTCATAGACTAGGAAACAAACAAAGAGGGGTAAAACGTATGATACCTGACGTCATCGGGCCATACCTACCTATACGGTTAAGCTTACTGCATGGTAAAAATAATATTAAATTTTATTTTGTTTTTGATAAAAATTATGCCTACCTTCCCAAAGCAGAAATAATATTTGTTATATTCTCTCTTGGGTTTATTATACGAATACTTTTACTTCTAGAAAAATCTTAAGAAACTTTTTTCTTAATACCCACTTTATTATTTTAAAACTATGTTCATCACACCATCGCTTTCAATCAGTTTACTGGTCACCGACTCGAAGGTTTATCATAAAGTTTTCAAGTAAAATGGCGTACTTTATTAGCAGCAAAGTATTTTTGGCCTTGAGAACCTACCAGCCACCCCTCGCGGGGGTAAGGCGTTTGTGAACTAACTGCGTTCTATGGAATGGAACTCTATAGACGTCCAGTGAAACTGGCCTGTTCCTGTTAAATCTGAAAAGAGAAACTCAATCAACCTAACGACCGCCCCTCGCGGGGGTTAGGCGTTTGTAAACTATGTTCTATCGAGTTGAACTCTCTAAACTTCTAGTGAAACTTTCTCGCTAAATAAAATAGATTCTCGCAAGAGAACCTCTATCAACTTAACAGCCACCCCTCGCGGGGGTTAGGCGTAAAGCGAAAATGTGTTCCATCGCGTGGAACTCTGTGAACTACAGGTAAGTGAATCTAGTCTCTGAAATGTGGTGGTTCTCACAAGAGAAAATCAATCATACAACTGCCTCTCGCGGGGGTTAAGTGTTTTAACTGTGTTCCATCATACAGATTTGATACAATTTTAGCAAACCTGCCCTCTCAAATTATGTGCCTGTATCAAGTACAGCCTCGCGGGGTGAAAATTTTAGCCACATTGAAACTCGCACAGGGGTCAACCCTCGAATGTGCAATATACGAACTGTGTTTTTACAATGAGAAAGGTAAGTAACGAGTCGCGACTTGAAAGTGAACATTATAATGACCTCGAGTGCTGGCTTAGGCATATATAAAATAAAAATAAATATAACACTATCTAGCCCCAAACTAAGCAGAGCTTGTACGATGGGAACCAGATAGCTGATATAGTACATAGATACTTAAATAAAAGAAATATACTCAAGGTAAGGAAAGCCAGTTACACACTTCCATCCAACAAAGTGTTTTACATCAAAAGCCTAGTCTTGTTTGATCTAATGAAAAATGGCACTTATAAATCCACTGAATTCCTTATCATAGTGTAATTAGACCCTTGTCTGCTTTTGGACCCAAACCTAAAAGTGCAACCCTTAAAGTATTTGCCAAAGATAGGAAGTTCTTAATTTCCGAGTTAACCTAAACCGAACTTTACTCGTAGATTTAAACTGTACTGTGTTTTTTGCAAGTATTTGCAGGCTAAGCACGCTTTTTTAAACAAATATTTTTTGTGAATCTCTACGATCACTTGTCTTGAATGGGACAAAACAAAGACATTCTTTGCAAACATTTTCAAGCCTACCCGCTTAAAAGCTTCAGACTTTTAGACTTTGCCAGCCTTGTAGTTCACCATGGTGCTAAATTAATGTTTATACATTTATTAAAACTAGCAAAGACCCTACCTAAGGATGCCTTAAAACACATCGCTAAGTTAGGTAACTCTCGAATCATTTTTCTAATAGATGTGTTAAAAATCAGGGTTTAGGAACAATTAAAATGAAATGAATGTTTTATAAAAAGCAATTTCATGCGATCATTTTTACGCATTGAGAAAAGATACCAAGGAGGACCATGTTTTTCCTAGCAAGACAGAGTGTCTTTTGACGTTTCAGTATTTGACAAAGTCGTACCAATTTGTTCCTTATTTGTACCTTATTTGTACTTTGCCGTTTGGTTTTTGACACTAATAAACCGGTCATTAGTGGCGCGTGGTACACGCACAAAAAATACATTACTGCCGGTCTATCTGCGCGAGCAGGGGCCTTATTCGCTATTACATGTGGCGGCCAACTTATGCTACTATAATGCTTGTAAAGTAAGGAACTTCGGTTTTTGACCTGTTTGTCTCTGAAATCGCACGTGAAGTCTTTAGTCAAGAAAATATTTTTTGAGAGTCGTTGACTTGCGGTCTACCTGCAATTATTTTAGTAAGGAACCGTCAAGGTTTACAACGCGGTCACTATTTTATGAAACTACCCACACATGCTCGTGGATGTATCTACCATCTTAAGTACACACTCCCCAAAGTGTGTATGCTATTGTTTCCTAGCGAATAGAATACGGACCAATACCGATGTTTAAAAGGTACGTTGCGTTGATAATTGTTACCGTTGCTTGATAAAAATTTGCTTAAGTATGTAATAACGTGTGGTTCGTAACCATCTTTAGTGTAGCACTAAAAGCTACTTTTGGGGTCACAACTAATAGTGATGACCACATTTTCTATGTGATTTACACTTGATTAGCGCTAGCACATAGATCCATATTTCCTATGTTATGAAGCAAACACTGTCTTTGTGTTTTTTATGCTCGACTTTTTGTATTTTGTTCAATACAATACAACACTAATGCTAATTACGACGAATGTTCTTATGTAAGTGACCTAGTATTATGTCTTTTTGAGAATAAATATCTTAAACCAGAATAAGCATGAAGTTCGCCTGTGTCGCTCTGTGTTCGCATTTTATTGTCCAATAAATAATTTTCTTATCTTATCTTAACAGTCATATAAATTCGTACTTCCTATGACGCAGACACTGTCTTTTTGTCTTTCATGTTTTACTTTTGGTATATTCTATACAATACGACACTAACGCATGAATCTGTACTCCTACGTTATAACGCAGACACTGTCTTGTCTGTTATGCTCAAAGTCCTGAATATTCTTGAGTCAATGATGATGGTTTAGACTTTTGACAAAACCGAGTTTCCGATGGGACGTTAGCAAAAGTAATTCACTAAGATACTGCTAGAATAAGTATAAGAATAAAGAATAAGCTTTATTATATACTACTATTGATAGGTATAGGTACTGCTGATAGTACATTGCAGTAATATTCTTAGCTCATAAAGGCCCTTACAGGATAAGTCCTTATTCACCACAGATCTTATTAGCATTTGATTTTATTCTGGGTTAGATCTAGATACTAAGTAGTAACTATTTTATCCAAGTCTACCTAGTTAGAAACTGACTGCAGTTATTATTTATGCAATAATAATTATATACTACATATTATCAGTATTTACTGATCACAATTTTCTTGACATGAATTTATAATTAGAGTACATAGGTAACATAGCCTTACATACCTTTTAATTTATTTTTTACAATAAAACAGTAAAATATTAAGCTTAAATCGTTTTGCGCAACGTCATAGCAGACGATCTAAATGTTTATTAAGGAGGCTGTTATTACAGCACTGCAAGGTAGCATTTCAGCTACGATTTATTGTTCTAAGCATTGTTTTAAAAATAACTTGACGATATCTACAGGAAGTAAATAATGGTTGAGCTTGATTGTCGCTATCTATCATTCTTTACACTAGGCTACATAGCATTTGACAAAATTACGCGACCAGTAGGTACACACAATTAGTTATAGAGTTTAACCAGGCCTATCGCGCGGCTTGTTTGAATGCATTCAATTAACATGGCATTATGATAATTTCATCATTATGATCAGCCTAAAGAAGTCCATAGCTGGACTTAAGCCAGGAACTTGGGGTGGTTTGTCTGTTACCATGCTTAGCAGATTTTTTAAGATTACTTACAATCTCTTATATAATTTAAGATTACAGTAATGTCTGATAGAATGAAAATAATCATGTTACTATTAATAATATAATATAGTCGGGTACTATTATGTGCGTAATTGATTAAAATACGGTTTTATTTACTATTGTAGGCAAACTTACCTACATTATGAGTAAAAAATATAACATCACATTGGCGCTAGAGTAACCCAGATCTTACAAGTGGCGTCACCAGGCGATAACAAACAGATCTCAATATAAAGCTTTTATTGAGCGTTCAGGATATAATAGCAGCGTTTTACCTGAAATAAAACGCACATTATATACTTACCTCAATAAAAGCTTTCACTTTAATTGCTGCCTGGTGAAATAAAAAAGCCAATGAGTTCAATATGGCGCTGCATGTTTTACGAAGTAAAATTGCGCGCGGCCGCCAGGTGGCGCCACTTGACCGGATGTAGACTGTTTACAAGTATGAAAACTGGTAGTAATTCGCCGGAAACGGATGTCGCCTTCTCAATATAAAGCTTTTATTGAGGTAAGTATATAATGTGCGTTTTATTTCAGGTAAAACGCTGCTATTTTATGCTGCTAGTAAAACCACGAGGGAGACCAGTTATTGTGTGTAAATTTGACGCGATTTAATGTTATTTTAAATACTATTAAAAACTTTAATGAGAAATGAGTTCGCAAGCACATCAATGAGTAACGTACCTCTTCAGTTAATTGATCCAACTGAAATGAAAAAAAATGAGTTTTTAATGTATTTATAACATAAATAAGATATAAAATATAGAAATAAATTTAGTTAGGGTTATGAAAATCATAAACATCAAGTATTGTTACATTATATAGAATTGTAGAATATGTAATAAAATAAAGTAAAACAAATAAATCTAATAAAAATATGATTTTATCAAAAGATAAAAAAAGAGATATATAAAGAAGAAAAAGAAGATTATGGAAGGTTGTGATATTGTATTAGGGTACTCCTGTAAAGATAGGGTTATAGGTAGTTATAGATAAAAAAAATTGCAAAAATAATAATTTTAATCACTTATGTTTTGTAGTTGACGGTTTATTTTTTTCACCAAATAATACAATAGTATTATGAAAAGTATTTCGATGAATTCAGGTCGTGAAAAATAACAGAACATTAAAGTACATACTCACAATCTTTGGCCTGTTTTCATTGACTTGCGATACGACTATATCAATAATACTTCCAACCACTAGAATAAAATCTGTTGTGTTCCATGCATCTCCGAAATAGTTCTGAAACATTATAAAAACAAAGATTTTTATAATGTCCCAAAAGTCCAATAAATTATTTATTAGGTAACGCCAACAGCACACACATTAAACATTATTTGTAAATTTTTTGTCATTGAATCCTAATCACACTCGAATTCGACGAATTATTCTTAGGTGCTGTTCGGCACTAATGCGACCATGATTTCAACTATTAAAAAATATTTAAAAACATTCTGTTTTTTTCCCTTATCAATGTTTTTTTTTCTGACATACATTCTGTTAAATTAGGGAGAAGCCACTGGTTCCTGAAACACATTTTTAACTAGCTCGGGAACCTATGGATTCAATCATGTACTTATATACTGGAGCCTAATTTTTGGGCCGGCTGACCGAGATTTTCATTGTCCCATAAATACACATTGGCATTGCACAACCCCGCACTTTTTTTACGTTTTCCGTACATCGTAGCTGTCGAGGCTTCTACGATGAGGTCATCGATAAATTACTCAAGGAAATCTGCCATTCTCTCTTGGAAAAGAAGCAATAAAATAAAATTGCAAAATGATCCGAGATGAGCCGAGAATGAGGCTCCTGTACCAAGTTTATGTCATTAAAGTTATTACATATTTGTATTTTCTAAAGTTTTAGAAACATTTTCGACAGGGGTGTAAATGTGGAGTCACTGGCTTGATGCCAAGTATAAAAATAATAAGATTAAAGTAAGGTCACCTTAAATCGGAACGCAGCTAATTTGAAAATAAACTCCAACATGAACACAGTTGTCAGTATCATGTTGATGTAATCTAGTATCTGAAAACATAAGCAAATCTATTATTATATTTCTTCCTTTCTTTCTTAAATATCAATAAGTTTTTACTATATTTTCGTACTGTAAGCTCCACTGTTTATTATTAATTAGGTATAACGTCGATCTAAAGGATAACGTTACATGGTTGTTTAGTCATCTTTATATAATTATCTTTAATTATATTTTTTCTTTCTTTACTATTCATATTATACAATGTGGCACCACACTGGATTTTCACTGCTAAAAAGTTCGAACAATTATGTGTCAAGTGCACGAAAGGAGCCTCTTTGAGGAGCACTTAAAATCCTTTCACCACACTAGGTTCGAAAGAATCAGTGACACGATAAGAAGAAGAAGACTGTTATTATTATTATTTATGTTTTTTAAAAGGTCATACAAAAGAACGGTGGGAATCAAGCCGTAGTTTGTTTGTTTTTGATTTCACCGGCAAACCGAAACACCCTTCAAACCGAAACACGGCAATGCTGCTTCACGGTAGTAATAGGCATGGTGGTAGTACGCACCCGGACGAGCCACACACAAAGAGCTCTACATTATACAGGTAATACATGTTTTATGATATTTCTTTGATCTTCTTCCTAGAGTGACACTGATTTTTTGAACCAAGTGTGGTGAAAGGACTTTAAGCGCGCCTCAATGAGGCTCTTTTTGTGCAGTTGCCACATATTTTCAAACTTTTTAGTTTCTACAATATGCCAGTTTCCTCGCGATGTTTTCCTTCACCGTTTGAGAGCACTGACATAATGTACATACATTTTTGCGCCGAAAAACTAGTTGGTACACGATTGGACTTTTATTTATGTTACCTTTCTATAGTCTGGAGAAGAATGGTCAAACTTCATCATTAGAGCGCCCGTATTCATGACAATGAAGAAAAATATTACGAATTCGAATCGCTCTGATGTAACAAACCACCACGTTTTATACTGGATCCGATGCTTTGGAATGTATCTAGAAATAAACAAATACAAATTAACATTCACACACCAACGTCTTGTGAGGCAACTACTCGAATACAAAAACCGATATGAATCAAGCCGTAGTTAAGGTTGGTCACATGGCATGACAAGATCTTTCCATTTATTATACAAAAAAGAAACAAGTTGGGGTCACTTCCATCTGGTATTGATTTGGATCAGTTAAGCTATCTCTAGGTCGTTTGTATCGGTAGCTTCTGTTTCTTGTGTATTTTGTATATTTTGTAAAAATTAGTTATGCTATTGATTATAATAAACAGAAACAAGTTAGCAGACTAATTATTATTTTTATCTCTTTTAATTAAAAAATCCATTACAAAAATAAACTAAACAGTAACGGACAATTCAAATATTAGGTTAGTAGATAAATATGCATTGTGATATTATGATAGTAAACTAGAAATAGTAAAAAAATAAATTTTCTTATTTTGTCCCACTGCTCCCCCAAAGAGTTACTCATAAGTCATAACTCACTGTCAAGCTACCTCCCTCCATCTCTTGTTAAGGATGCCTACGTAATCCGTTAACAGTTTCTCGATACAAAACGTCCCATAACACAAAACTAAGAAAAAATGATGTACCTCCTCACTGGTTTGGCTTTCAATGCAAATTCAATGCAGTTCCTTTGGTTCTTATCCAGTTCACAGTCCTTGAACTCTTGTTCACCCTCCTTTTGGAATGTCACTATGACAAAACCAACGAAGATGTTTACCTGAAAATAATGATTTTTCATTAAAGGCTGCTGGTGTGGGTAGTATAGGCCATGGTCAAAAAAACCTGTTGTAGGTATCTAAAAGGTACCATAGAAATGCTCCAAACTCAGTCATTGTTCCTTTGTTGCATGTTATGTGTGTGGAGGATTAATATCTAATATAATAAATGCAAAAGTTACTTTGTCTGTATGTCTGTCTGTCTTGCTTTCAAGCCAAAACTACTGACACGATTTAAATAAAATTTAGTACAACAATGCCGAAAGCTTGAGAAAGGACATAGTTTACTTTTTAATGTGAAAAAAAGGCTGTAAGCTTGAAACTTTTTTTTAGGCCTCCCCACGCGTGGTACGGTGCGGGGCGGGGGGAGCATGAGGTGGTACGGCGGTGTAGGTGGGGAAATACGCCTAAGTGTGCCATATGCATGCAAAAACTGTTTTTTTTCGCTGCAAAATGTTTTTTTTTTTGAGATATGAAATCTTACCATAAAGAAAGCGATGACAATGATGTAACTGATGTAGAAAAACGCAACCAGTGGTCGAGAGTTTTCGATTGGGCCATGATTTTCTTCGTTCGAGTCCATCGAAACTGATAATAAACTGGAAAGATAGTTAGAGATTAGCACTAATTATTGTTAACCGGTTTTGGGAATAAGACATCCCTATTCGGGCCGAGCGACGGGACACATCACTAGTAGAGGGAGTGAAAATGGCGTCTAGCGTAGTTGTGATTGTTTTTGCCGTGTTATACAGGGTTATTCATTATTAGCTGCAAATACTCAGGAATTAGGTTCAACAAATAAAATAAAAATATTTGTGAAATGATTTTTTTTAAGTTTTGTTATGAAAATCCCGAGAAAATCGATAAAGAATATCTTTTGGAATCATTGGCGCCTGACCTATTTTGACCTTTGATCCGCGCCCGCACGCCGTGAGTGACACTCTGCGTGCAGTCACCGCCTGGGTGGGTCATCCTGTTCTCCGTGGCAATAATTATGCAATATGTCGTAAAGAAATTAAAAAAATAAAATGTTGATACAAAAACTTAAATCAGTTCAGGAATTAAATTGATTCGGTCAAACAAATATTCACGACCCAAAAATTAGGCCCTGTCAGGTTGTGTAGCTAATAATGAATAACCCTGTAAAGTAACACAGAGTTGTTGCTATAATCAATGAAGAGTTTTCGCCGTAATATTAAAAACTTTCGATTTGACTTATAAAACAGAGTGGTTTTCGTTTTCGTTGCTCAACTATTGGGTTTAGACAACATGGTTGCCCCACCAGTTGTGTTTGTTGTGTTGCTTGTACAGTCGCGGTATGAAAATGGTCGTCACCTTAGAGTCGATTTTCACTTGCATCAGTGCTTTGATCATGAACACATTTTGACATAATTTGTGACGTTAACTTATCGGTGTATTCTGCCTATTCAGTTTCAAAAGGTAGTATGTGATCGTGATACGTTGAACAAATCAAGTTGAAAATCGACGAACATTTTCATTCCGCCATTATACATACTAACATAGCCTAAGATAGCCTGTAAGTTTACTAACACAAATAGACCACAAAGTTGTCTGATCAATAAATAATAATATTATAATTACTTTGGCCATCCTTCAAAGGTAGATACGGTGAACAAGGTTAGCATCCCGCTCAGAACATCATCAAAATTAAACTTATTCTTCTCCCACTCTCGGTTTTCTAGTATTGGGTCTCCATTGACGTACACAATGTAGCTGCCTCTGAAAATAAAAGGAAACACCATTATGTTAGTGGCCTAATCTGGTGTCAAAAAAAATGTATTATTTAATTTAAAAAATATATACAATGTGTTACAAAATACCCCGTAAAAATATGAATCAAAGCCAAAACCCTAGTAAGCTATCACGTCTGGGAACCAGATTATTTAACAGAAAGGCCTACGTAGCTATTTTACCGAATAATTGTCTACTTTATTAGTATTTATATTTTTCATTCATAAATGTTA
This sequence comes from Thera obeliscata, assembly GCA_947578465.1. Lineage (NCBI taxonomy): Eukaryota > Metazoa > Arthropoda > Insecta > Lepidoptera > Geometridae > Thera > Thera obeliscata. The sequence continues at coordinate 24,394,177 of OX387918.1, read as the reverse complement.
ATAACAAATTATTAAAATAATAATGCTATTGTGAATGGACTAAGCCCCCACGTTAAAAGGCCCCATTTAACCTCCATTCAGCTTTACGGGTAGTTTTGTTTCACCCTCTATATTAAGAAATGTTTGGGAAATAACTTACCTACATTCATCTTTTGTAACTTTTGTGACGTCATTGCATCTGAAAAATTTTCCCTGAAATGTAAAAGATGCATTTAAAAACCCTTAAATGTTCATTTTGAACAAATTTTAATACAAAGTAAAATAATAAGATACATAAAGAGAAATAAAAATATACATATACTCTAAGGGGTGCTCACACTTATAGTGTCGGCGATCGACCAGGTAATATTTTGAAAGCAAGGGATCGACTTAATTAATAATGTATGTAGGTCATCAGCCGCCAGCGTCTTGGGAACACTCCCGTCTGGCACTGAGTTGGATCAGTTGAGTTTCTTGGAGATCATGCATGCCACTATACATAATTTATCCGCGTATTTCCAGAAATTCTACTGGACCTATATTAAGCATATTGCTGGCGATCGACCGTTTGAGCACCCCTGCTCTAAGGGCGACAAAAGCACAGCAGTGACGATAATGCTGACTATGAAAACTTTGCTACGACTATATTAACACAATAAATAATCTATAACATACCTTGAATAGTTGAACACCAACAACAGAAAACATGAACTGAAGCATTTGATTAATAATAAAAATGTTCCCAATAGATTTAATTGAAGCGAAAACACACTTAACTACATACTACAAACATAAACAACAGAGAAACACGTTACCAAGTTGAAGTGGGTTTACCCATTCGTCCCAATGTGCGTTTGTGCGGTAGAACGTTGCATTACATTTGTAAAAAAGTGCAAAATATATTTAAAAAATACACAAAACAAAATAGCCTACTTACAGCGTTAGTCCTGATCAAAAACTTTAAAAAATGCCAGTGTCCTGGTCTGACTGTGGAACACCGTAAACACAAGAAAAACACGCTTGTAAAAGTACCTCACTGCTTGTATTTGAGTGAAATGTCCAGGTAGGGGCATGTGCAAAGAATAGACACTAAGCTCAGTTTGAGTCCAAAAAATCGCATTTAAATAAAAATCACACAACACCTTTGGGAGAATTTCAAACGCATGCCAGTTAATTTTTTGGACCCACGGACAGAAGCGGAAACGGTTAGTAACTAATTTCAAAAAGGCTCACGAAAACGAAATCAAACGATTCAGTGCAATTTTGATGAGTGCGAGAACATACTTTGGTACTTACATTACTCATTTAGAGTTAAAAATTAACCCAAAGGTGTCGTCAAAAAAACTGTTTTAGCATTTTCCCTACCTTGAACATTTGTACACCCATGACAGCGAACATGAATTGCAGTAGATTCGTCACCAGCAAAATGTTCCCGATCGTCTTTATAGCTACGATCACGCACTGAACTACGTGCTAAAAATCAATAAAATACATCTACATTTACTAGTTTTAACAATATTTGATTCTACTTCATAAAAATAAAGCTAGTAATTCAGTCTTGGAATAAAATCTGCATTGAAATATAATAATATAATGGGTAGGTACTAATAACTTTGCTAAGTTCTACTATGTAAAGAAAATAAAATTAATTTGAAAACGCTAATGTCAAAAAATACGAAAAGTTTACTAACTTATTTGACAATCATGGATTTAGCTACACTAAATGAAAAATATATCAAGTTATATTTAAACGAAACTACATCGTTTATAGTGAAACTGCTACTAACTTTATTTGATTATAACGGATACCACACCAAATAAAAGATGAACATCAAGTCAGAATAAACAATTGAATTGTAAAGTTACATTTAACGAAACGGTTACTGATAATTTTTATTGACACGGTTAGTAACAATTTCTCTATGCAGACAATAAAAATATTTAACCATAACAAATTTAATTTTAATTTTAATTTTTAGGTTAAAAGAATAGACACTGACCTTCAATCCCTTGGCTCTGTTGATGGCTCTCAGTGGCCTTAACACTCGGAATACTCGTAGAATTTTAATAAAAGATACCGTCGTTTCACTGAAAATAAAAACGTTAAGATTACTCATCCATTAATACCAGTAAACGACACTTTGTATTTTTTTTATACAACAAAGTAATGAAAGAATTAAATGTAAAAAGTAAGTTGTTACCGTAGCCTATGGACGCCTGCAATACCGGAGGCGTCCTAGCGCGTACACGACCTTTTGAAATTTGTAAAACGCCATTTTTGAAGAACCCCGTGCGTATAGTCCTAGGAAAACCTCAGAATAGAGATCATTCCACAGCCTGAGTGTTCGTGGGAGGAAGTTCCTCTGAAACCGAACGGTGCGCGACCACCCAGTCTTCAAGGTATGAGGATGAACTCTCTACCTATGGCGAGCAGTGCGATGGTAGAACGAGTCTTTTGTTGTTGTTGTTGTACTCACCCATTTATAGATACGAGTGAGACGACGACAACCAGTAGATCTAGAAGGTTAAACGCTGATCTACAGAAGGCGTCCTTGTGGAATATAAACCCATAAGTGATCAGTTTCAGGAGAAGTTCCGAGGTGAACACAGTGGTGAAGAAGTAATCCAACTTGCGAAGAATCTAAAAAGTTATAAATAAATATCATTAACTAGTGGCCGCCCGCGGCTTCGCTCGCCCGTTCCCGATTTGCCCCGTTCCTGTTACTTTTTCGGGATAAAAAGTATTCTATGAGCTATTCCGGTCTATAATTTATCTTTGTGCCAAGTTTCATGCAAATTAAACTTTTGCATTTATAATATTATAATTAATATCATCAACATTTCCATGCTTTTATTACTGTCGTCTGCATTGCTGTGTTTTGGTTTGAAGTGCTCGTGAGGCTTTTGTTTGACTATTTTTTGTTTAAAGTAGACTTTAGTCTAAAGTAACATCTACCCGTATACCTCGGGCACATTTTTAACATTCGTGGCCTGTGTTGCAAGTTATTTGTAACTTGACCCGCTCCGGCTTCACACGGATTAAGAAAAAAACGAGTTGAAAACTTGGAGAAACGATTAGTATATTTTTAGTACCATCAACAAGTTGTTTATTAATGTATAAAGTTACCTCGCTTTTCATTTCTCCCCCCTTGTTATTGACGGGGTCTTCCATGGCCAGCATAAGAGAGGAAGCGAGGATGCACACCAGGATGAGGTTCTTGAACCAAGAGTTGTTCTGGATCTTGTAGCAGCCAACACGGAAGCTGATACAAAATAATACATTTTTACAGAACTACTGAATATGCAACTTGCTAAATATATGCAAAATACCTACCCCGTAAAACATTTCAAAGTCAAACATTTTTTTAACCCTAGTAAGCTGTCATGTCAGGGAACCAGGTTATTTAACAGAAAGGCCTACGTACCTATTTTACTTAATAGTTGTCTACTTTAATAGTTTTTCTATTTATCATTCATAAATATTTGTATTTTTTTTCTTTGAGGTATGTTATATAGCGTTACTACGGTTTTTAAATATTGTGAACTTGTTATAAGGCCCCTTTTAACCTCCTTTCGGCTTTACGGGTAGTTTTGTAACACCCTGTATAATAATACCACGCATAGATGCACTTCACCACCGTTTAAAATTCCTTGAGCTTTCAGACCACACCACTGACATTTTACAAATTTATTTACAGATATAATATATGTATATATATATATATCATAATATATGACAAAGATTTTTATAATATCCCAAAATTTAAGAGCCGAGCGGGATTTGAACCCGCGACCTTCCGCTTGATACGGAGCTGTGCTGACCGCGACGCCATTGGATCACTTGACGAATAACTCTTAGACTGTTAATAGGGCACTAACGCGGCCGTGGCTTCATCGTAGTAAACACCACAAAATCAATAAAAAATATGAAAAAGCAAGGTGACATCTCTCGTCGATTCCACTGAATGCAACTTCGGTTATCAAGCAAGTAAGTAGTGGTAACGTTAACCCTGTAGATATTAATAAAGTTATGTCCTACAGCGATAAAGAAACAAATCACAAAAACTTTAAATACTGACATAACCAAACTGCAGTACCAAAGTTTCTTTTGACCAGTTGCCCTACCTCAAGCTCTGTCTGGCTCTGTCTCTGGCTCTGGTTTTGAGTCTGTGTGACTGCTCTCCAGTTTATTATACTGTGTGTGTGACGTTTTAACGTCAGGATTTATGTAGTCAACACTCACACAGAATCAAAACCAGAGCCAGAGACAGAGCTTTTGGTATGCTTACAGCCTGAAAGTACATGCTAGTATTCATTCTTACCAATTGGTTTTGGAAAATATAAAGAAACTGCTGCCATCAGGTATAGGTTTCTCCTGCGACTTGATCTCCACGTCCGAGAGACGCCGCGGCCGCGCTGAGATGGTAGGCTGCCGCTTTGGTAGCGACGACTCTTGCTTTATATCCCCTGAAAGTGTCCAATAAACAATTTATATACTCATCATTATCAGCTTGAAGGAATTTCCAGGAATAACGATTCAGAACTCTTTCCATCCATCGACTTCCCGCGATCTTAACAATGTCGTCGGTCTATCTGGTGGGTGGGCGCCCTACGTTTCGTCTTCCGGTTCGTTGTCGCCATTCGAGAACCTTTATTCCCCAACCAACGGTTGTCGGTGCTTCGAGCTATATGACCTGCAAACTGCCACTTCAACTTATTCTACGAGCTATATCGGTGACCTTGGTTCATCTACGGATATCCTCATTACTAATTCTATCACGTATATGAAACTCCGAGCATAGCTCTCTCCATGCATAGCTCGTTGCGCGACTTTGAGCTTGTGCACGAGGCCAATAGTTAGCGACCACGTCTCACGTATTGATATACTATGGGAACAAAATAACTGATAGAATGAACGATGTCTATATGCTACGCGCTAGATTTGGCGGTCTGAAAACTCACTGTTGCCGTGAACTGTGGTTTCCGACCGCAACCACCCTAGTATGGCTTCGGCTTTCATACAATGGGTCGTACTTAGAGCGGTGCTAATAAAACCGCGTAAGCACCTGGAATTTCATGGCACTAACGACGTTTTGGTCGCAAGAAATATATACCACAGAATACTGTGACGTACATGGCTCGACAAGCGGAACGGCAGCGGGATTCACGCGACGATTTGGTTTGAAATGGATCTTATTTTTTCGATGGATAGATTATTTTGAATACTTTTTATACATCAACCACAACTCAATGTTACTGCTGCTGCGAAGTACCGTGAAGGTCGTAACGAAATCCAAGTTTTATCCAAATTAGTTTAGTCGTTACAGATATGAGTGGGAACCAACATAGACATTCACACACTCACAAGCATTTTATGATCATCACCATTTAGCACTTGATTTCACCCAATGCTGTGTAGGTTTCCCTTAATTTGTACCCTCTACCACCTAGCATTTGCAATAATTCAGTAAGTATCTTACCGTTTTGTTTTATCTCCACAACGCCCACAAGAGCTTCGTTCGCGTTGTCTTGCTGTTCTGGCTCCTGTTCCTCCATCACTTCCTCTTCGGAACCCGTCTCTTCATACTCGTTTTCAGACCTTGAAATATTAACTTTACTAAAGAACTTGCTTAGTAACTGACTATTACTAAGTTGGACCCATATAAACATATGAAATATTTGGATGTTCTTGTTTTGAAAGTCTATACTTAGAGAGATGTTTACAATGTCTAGCTAAAATTGAACTTATTAAACAGTTGTATTTAATTTCATTATTTTTCCTGTCCTGTCATGTTGGCTTATGATGTTCTTACCTTGCCACTCTTTTATATTTTTTGTAAGGCCGGCTATCCAAAAAGAAATTTTCCATTATACATCTATTGTCTATTTTCCCAAAAGAAATGTTTCAGTCTTTTGTATTTGATACAAAGGAATGCTACAAACGTAAATAATAGAAATATTCACTAGAATTTGAATTCACCCTTCACTAGAATATCCCTCCTCTTCGTTCACGTATTCGTCGTCCGTCTCTCCTTTATCCTCATCTAACACAGGGTTACCGGCTTCTGGATGTTCAGCTGCCTGTTCATCAAAAATATCAATAAAAAATTATTGTTTTTTCATGTTTACATCTTGTGCATTTGTTCTTTGTCCAAAGATGGATTTTGATGCTATCTGTTTTTATTGCAATTGGCAGATGCGACTAGGTTTTGATTGCAACATAACATTCGCAATCACCCCACTGATTGTACAAGCCAAAGTCTTTATTATAAATATATATCTTTATTATAAATATAGTCTTTATTATAATAATATTTTCATTCTCCTTTTGCAATTGCTTATAGATAGTGAATTATAGAAAACTTACGTCTGCTTCTTTTTGTATTTCATCCATCTCTTCAGCGTCACCCAGGTTGTCGACAGCAATGGCCAAGAACACGTTTAGCAAGATATCTATACATTTGCTAAGAAAATATTTTAAAGAGATGTTTAAACGTTGGTAAATGAACCAGTGTAGTGATATGGCTTACAATTTTTTTTATGCACATATTGGATGGATCCGACATCATGAAAAAATAAAATAATCAATAAATAAATAAAAATTATAGATAATCCACACAACACTATTTTGCCCTAAACTAAGCAGACCTTGTACTATGGGAACCAGATAATTGATATAATACTTACATACTTTTTTTACATGTATATTATAGGTAGGTACTTAGAATACAATAAAACACCCAGACAGAGAACAAACATCTGCGTTCACCACACAAATATTTGTTCACGGTGGGGATCGAACCCACGACCTTACAGCTCAGAAGGTAGGAAGGAAGAAGGAAGAGCTACTACCAACTGAACTGAGAAGCCAGTCAATAATATAAGCATAGTAAAGATGGCAGCAAGTATTATCAACCTTCGGTGGATGGAACTGGTCTGGTGGTGGTGGTAGCCTGGAGCTTCGTGGACTAGAGTCCAGGAGACTTTTCTAGATCGATGCCGGTGATAATGTACCATGAGTAAAGGATACAGTTGCCGCAGATGAAGATAACGATGAAGTAGATAGAGGCCAGCATACCAGGCGTGCCGGCGCCGCCGTACGCGTTGATACCCTCGTACATCACCACGTTCCAGTCCTCGCCGGTCAGGATCTGACTCAAGTGAATGGGAACAATCAGAACGTTGGTACAACCCACGCTAATGCAGACATGAATCTTATCGGGGTCTGATCTACATGACTTGTTCCGCGTAGATGACTGTCTCAAACATTTGGTTTATAGACAAACAGAAACAAATTTCACATATATTTGGTTTTTCCATTTGGTATTTTGGCCAACACTTTGGCACAAACGTTCGTTCAAGAAAAACTTTACTTATTTAAAAATTCAAAAAAATATTGCAAAACCAACTTTTAAAATGACAGGTGGTGAGCTACCCTGGCACAGAATCGAGATAGCTGGTACAAACTAAGGGAGGCCTATACTCAATGCTAGGTGAAATCGGGTTTGTGATGATGATAATGATGATCATTTTACCTGAAACATGGTCAGTACAGCTTGCCAGAAGCTATCAAAGTTATGTTTCTCTTTCTCAGTTTCGGGCGCGTAGTCGAACTTGCCTCCGAACACTTGCATGCCGAGGAGGGCGAAAATCATGATGAAAAGGAACAACAGGAGAAGGAGAGAGAAGATGGACTGGATGGAGTTGAGAAGAGAGGCTACTAGGTTAGACAAGGAGCGCCAGTACCTGAAATAGATTATAAAAATTATATATAGCAAAAGCAAGCCGTGCTACTACACTTTTCTAGTTCAAATCATGACAGCCCTGATGCATTCTCAAAGTTAAGCTTACTTGGTGACCTTGAAGACCCTAAGCAGCCTAACACACCGCAAAACAGATATGCCCAGCTGTGGAATTGTTTCCGTGGCGGTAAGCACCAGCTCCACAATAGAACACAGCATCACAAAGCAGTCAAAACGGTTGAAGAGGGACACAAAGTAACCCTGAAAAGAAAGATAAATCTTAACAGTGACTGATAAAAATATTTTCTACAAAACAAAAGTACTTAAAAAACTCTGTAAAAATTGATTCAGATTCTATGTTTTACTATAGCTTACTTGAAACCCCAAAGCGTACATCTTGATCAGCATCTCCATTGTGAACAGCACCACAAAGATATAATTGGCAATAGTCTGGAAGCTATCCAGCCATGAATCTTGCCTAAAACAAACAGAGGTTTTAAATTCAATTGACTGTGGTATGAAATCCAAAAAAATTATACAACTACAAAAAAAGGAAAATCAGAGAACAACTAAAACCGACCATTCTAAATTAGGGGACTAAATCTTAATTTAGAAATTACAAGTAATCAAAACACAAGAAAGGAAACCGTATAACAACAAACTTACTCAAAATGCTCAGTAGCTAAAACTAAAGTATTTAAGAATACAAGAACTATAATGGTCCAGTAAAATGCTTGAGACTTCACGCCCTTCCGGCAAGCTCGTCTCATTCTTCTGTTCACCTGAAAAAAAAAGTCGCATAATCTTCATAACTTAAACACATTATTGTTCACCCATTCTGTTACTTTTTACCTCAGGTAAAGAGCTTAAAACACGGCAAAAGAGCTCCCAAAACTATACTACAACTTGATACATAGTAGCATTGTTTTCGTTAAGAAAACTTTGGCACTACAGATATAATATACAAAAGAGGGCTCAACACTGTACCTTGTCGAACCTCCTGAAGTAAACCTTACAAGAAGCCGAGTGTTCACCGTTGAAATTAACGTTACTTTGAGACCCTTCGTTACTTCTTTTGTCTTTTTTACCTGGAAGAAATGGAAAAATATTTAGTTCTAATCATAATTGGAGAAAAGAGATCAATGGCTTTGGCCAAATCAATATAATATTTGCATTTTTATGGCAAAGATAATTTTTTATAAAACATTTTTTTTACAGTATCCGTTGGTGAAATAAATAAGTAGGTCATACTGCATGTAATTTACTGACACGATTTGATCTATGTTGTTATTTCTGAAATAATTGAACCTAAGTAGGTACTCGTTGTATAGGCTTGTGAAAATGATGGTCTTCATGTGCAGTGCACTGCATGTAGTTTTAAAGTGATCACCGCTTCTGACTTACCTTGGGAATCATTATCATTGTCTTTCTGACCTTGGTCATTTTCTAAATCTAATTCTTCAGCTACCGTGATCCAGTTCAAGTAGCCCTTCAAGTCTTCCTCAAACTGCTGTCTTTCTCTTGTTTTCTGGAAGTCACCTCTGCTCTTAGCCTTCTCTCTTTCTTTTGAAAACTCTCTAAAAACCAAATATTTTTTAGATTCAATGTTTATATTATCGTACAACCAATCAGCAAAACTCAATATAGTTTATTTTAGTTATAATTCTACTTTTACTTTCTTCTACTCTACTACACTAAACTAAACTCTAAACTTGTTTACTGTTGGGCCGCTGATTATTATCACCTCCTCTAAATGATGATGAAAACGTAATTTCATTACAAGAAGGCAAGTTCAAGTAAGTCATTTAAAGTGTACTGATTACCGAGACAATTATTTTGTTACTTACCCAGACAACACACCGAGAATAAGGTTCATGACGAAGAAGTTGCCAAATATAACCAACGTAATGAAGTAAATCCACACCCACGTGTTTCCTTTCACATTCGCTATCTGAAAGCAGAAATTCTCTGAATGGTTTATGTGTGAGTGCTGACTTCTACTAATATAAATTTTATATTGACTTGTAAGTTTGATTCATGAATATACTCAATCATGATTGAGTATGTTTTAAATTAAATATCGTAAACGGGCCTATAAATCTATTTTAGATAAATAAAGGTTGGGTATGGCAGAAAAAAATATAAAAGAAGAGTGAATACAGTAGAAATAAAAGCGTTGCGTAGTAGCCTCCGGTGCATCAGGCGAGTGTGAATGGCACTGCTGAAAGAGGAAGACCTAGGCGCATGTATCGCGATCAGATAGCAGGTGTTTTAGATAAATGCCAGGTCAAGAGTACCCTAAACCTACGACAATGCACTAGACTACACGCATATAGTAAACAATGGCAGATAATATAATAAAAAAACGTTCGCACGTTCTAGTGTTTCGTTTAGTTTCATTTATGTAGTGTTTGTTCTTACAGCGTACATGATATCCGTCCAGCCCTCCAGTGTAATGCACTGGAACACGGTCAGCATAGCGTAGCCGATGTTGTCAAAGTTAGTGATGCCAAAGTTGGGGCCTTCCCAATCGCCGCGGCACACGTAGCCTTCGTCACAAGGGACGCCAACGTCACTCTCTCTGCTGCAAGAAGATGCGTCTTCTGCTGTCTCGTCTGAAAATACCAAAACAATGAACCAAATGAATGGTGTTGAATGTATTTAAAACTATAGCTAAAATTAGTTAAGTTCCTTTATCAGCAACCGGAGCATTATTCTGCAATTTCTTAAATTTGCATACCAAAACCTGTATTTCTTTTAGGCTTGGTAGCATAAAACTGGCATAGATTCACTTAATTAACAACTCCAACAATAGATATGGACGCAAAGATATTTTCATCCCACAATATATACGGTTCTGAAACTTAGCTATTGTAGTAGAGACTGATCAAGTAAATTTGGTATTTTATCTTTGAAGCCACCACCATTTCGGGGTCTTGTTTTACTATTCTGATGGTAGACAAACTAATTCCACACTGGAAGTTTACGAAATAAGATTAGAACACTTACTGGTGATTTCATTGTAGCAGGTGTCATGCAGCACTCCTGCGAACAGCTCCAAGCCGATGATAGCGTAAATAATGATGACAAAAAGCACCAGAAACGCTATGTGGAAAAGTGGCACCATGGCTTTCAGGATCGAGTTCAGGACAATTTGCAGACCTGGGGAAGTAAAGAGTTAAGTAGGTGGTTTGCCGCAAAAAGTCAGAATTGTTGAGATTTTTTTTAATCTTTCGGGGTGCGTTCCCCGTTTAACTAGGAGTCGAAGAGATATTTGGTTTATAATACGGGCACACTAGAAGTCCAAAGTCCAATAGCCAGGCAAAGATGAAACCAGCACGGTCAAGAAAAAAGATTTAGAAAAACAGAAATACTATGCTGGCTGGAAAGGTATAGCCCTGTCATATTATTATGAGTTAAAAAGATGACTGCGAACCTCAAGTAGTTGAGAAGCACCCAAAAGAGAATGTAGAGAGAACGGTACTCACTCGGTACTCCAGACACCAGTCTCAAAGGCCTCAGCACTCGGAAAGCTCTGAGCGCCTTCACGTCGAAGGAATCTTTGGAAATGTATTGAAGCGCCATACTTGCTATACTGGAATAAAAGAAATAGCTTTCTCATCATATAAAACAGACATAGGACTAAAGAAAAAACATCTGTATATTATATGAAGAAAGCATATCGAAAGGCCCGGTCACATCAAAGCGATAACGAAGCAATCTGCAATAACACCGCGATAACGTGATTGCTGCTGTGTTTTCGCCTTGATGTAGCCAGACCTAAACTCGCAATGCGCAACGCTGCAACGCTGTATCTCTTTGCCGAAGACGGAACAATAAAGATCGAACGTCGCTTGGTAAGGTAGTTTGATCATTTAATAATTCATCGTTGTAGGAAAAGATTTTGACTTCTTAGGACAAATCCAAATCATATTCTTCTCTGTAGTGATTGGTCTGATTCTGTTTTTTGTGTTATTTTACTGCTTACCCAATAGTAACAATAGTGAAATCAAGACTGTTCCAAGTATTCCGTAGGTACGCCCCCGGGTGGAACAAGAACCCGTACGCAATGATCTTCATTATACATTCTCCAGAGAAGATAAACATAAATATCCATTCCACTTTTTCCTGAAAAAGAATAAAAAAGAAGTGGGTTTTGATACAAAATGAAAAAAAAGCAGGAAAAAGTAGTAGGCGTGTTGACAACTCTCTTGACTTCACACCCACTTGGAAAGACTCTCAAACAGTGAATTCAGCTCAAAATCCACACTTTGAGTAGATAGCAAGCTTAACAATACTAGGACTATAGGTGGTAGTCCGTGCAATGATGGGGGGTCTCAAATTGCATGACTACCGATTCTTTTTATCCCAAACCACATCCCAGTTTTTAGAAAAAATCGAATTCTGTAGAGACGATTTTGGCTAAGTACCCACTAAGCCCATTGTACTGATTATTTTAGTAGTTCCTCTATTCATTTCTTCTTTGTGTTAAATAAATACAGAAACTACTAAAAATACCGCTCCTCTTCAAATATTGCTATGCCCTAAACTTAAAAGCATATTGGATTCAGAGAGAGACCTCACTATGTTACATAATAATTTCAATAAATAACTTGAGTATGAGTATAAGTAAAGAGATAACCTCTCTGTCTCACAAGATTTGTCTGGGTCTGTCTCTGGATTTGAGTCTGTGTGAGTCATCATCATCATCATCAGCCTGAAGAAGTCCACTGCTGGACATAGGCCTCCTCTATCTGATCCCCTATCTGGGTCTGTGTGAGTGTTGACTAAATAAATACTACGTCAAAACGTCACAGACACAGTATACTCGTAATACGCTGGTGAGCACTCACACAGACTTAAAACCAGAGCCAGTGACAGAGCCAGACAGAGCTTGTGGTCGGCCTAATGCAGTCCAAGAAAGAGATGTACTTACTAATATAGCATTTGTGTGGTTGGTGTCTCCAGATGGGTATGGTGTGAACACTGCCAGTGCAATGCAGTTCGCGAAGATTGTGGTCAATATCATATATTCAAACGGCCTGTTCGTTTGTTGAGGAAATCACTGTCATTTTTGTGTCATTGGGAGAGATGATTTAGAACAAAAAATATGTATATACGCTTACAAAATTAAGCTTCAGGAGTAAATACTGAAAAGATTAACTATACTTTGTTTTATGTGTTCATGAAGTCAGTTTCAAAATTTTTGTATCAAAAGAAAGAAAAGGCATTCAATAAGGATGGTATCCTACAACTAAAAGTTTTTCTAAACGACAAATAATATTGTTTGCTTCCAGCTATTTGTTCAGGCTCTGAGTATTGAAACTATAAAATATAGACATAGAAATTTATTTATTTACTACAAAAGCACACATAAAACAAAGTAAAAAACAAGTACTCTAAAAGAAGAAAAATACAAATAATACATCGATACTGGAGAAGTGCGTCGTGTTTCTGCTACAGCAGCAAAAGGGCCTTGACTCAGCATAATGCCTAGCTACTGTGAAGAAGCTATGCGCTGGTATTCTGTCAATACCAAAACAAATATTTTACGATACCGTTTCTCATAGATATTAAATAGTCTGGACTTGACCAGACATTGCCAAGTGTCACCGAATTACAATTTTACTGGTAAACGCTAGAAATACTCTCTGATAGCCGGGAATTGCCCTACTTTCCTAGCTATTGCAACAGTTTCCAATATGTTTAAAATAAACATACTCGTATAACAAGACGATTGCCTTACATTCCCAGTGTTTATTTTTTAATCAATATCAAAAGTGTATTTATTCAGTACGATTAGAAGAATCACTTTGAAACGTCTTAAAGCTAGAGGTAAGTCTAGGTGCAAGTTTCACGCAACCAAGCCTAAAAGAACAGTAGGCCTACCATGAGCTCTGTCACAATGCTCTCAAACAGTGAAGGAAAACTTTCTTTCTTTTTTTCTTTTGACGTGACAACGGCTTTTAATTCGATGGAGCCGGCTGCATGCACGAAAAAACATGACTCATGCGGCGTTACCTCGCTTTGAGGAGTTCCATTTAAGGCTTGAAGTGCAAGCGAGAGCGCGGAACGAGCGACAAAGAGGCACAATCGGCCTCCGCGTTCGGCAGCGTTCGACATCTGTCTCTCTCCTACTTGAGTGAGCGATGCATCCGCGTGGACAGCTGTATGACGTTGTCACGTTCAACTATCGGCAGTAAACCGACATTACAGACAACCGATTTTTTACCAACGCTTAATATCATAGGTCTGAAGCGGAGCACTTTCAGTCCAATTCTCAATGAATATACATTATGATGCACATGAAATGTAATCAGTGAGTCAGCAGCCAAGCATCGGCAATTGGAAGTAGTTGCCAGTTTTACGGCCGGTATTTACGTCGGCTGCCGGCTGATGTTCTGACGTCAAGATTCTCAAAATATTTTTGTAATTGGTTTGAGTTGTTGTTCTTTGCTAGCCTTTGTCATTGTCCATCTTGCCCGTTTGCTAGTTGAGAAGTTTGAATAAAGATGGGGATAGCATACTTCTGATAGCACGAATTAGTTTGGCTTGGACCAATGTGGCAGGTTGTTTTTTTCTTAATCTTGTTGGAAGTGACGGCCAAAATGAACATAAGTCTCTTAAAGGGCCTTATTAATAATCCTGGCGTAGCGTTGGACGAGTTAATCCGTGTTTTGTCTCTTGCATTGACATGCAATTGTCAACTCGAACAAATGTGACAAAACACGGATTAACTAGTCCAACGCTACGCCAGGATTATTAATAAGGCCCAAATGTATAATGACCTTGCAAGCTTTGAGGATAAGCTTGAATTTGAATATTAGTAATATTAGTTTAAAAAACTTGAGAAACTGACTTCATAGCCAAACTGCTGAACCAATTTAAATTGAATTTTTATGTGGCCAATCTGAAAGTATTTACTTTTCAAATAAAAAAATATTTTTCAAATCGTCTCTTAAATAACGAAATAATGCGATAACAAAATACAACCGAATTTAGTACCTCTGCCTTTTTATTTGAAGTCGGTTCAAAAGAACTGGTTTCTAAGCTCGATGCGTCCGTGCTATAGTTTAAAAAGGATACTTCCACTCAACAATATCATAGCACAGTTTCCTCAGTGGGTTCTTCAGACCCAAGCACAGCAGACTGCGCTTAGGTTTCTCCGGCTGGGGCTTCCCTCGCGGCCGAGCCTGCTTGCGAGGAGCTGGCGTGGCCGACGGGTCACCGACACTCTCAGCGCCCGGCGTTGTTGGCGTCAGCTGGTCCATGGTTGCCATTTTGACCTGGAGGCAAAATAGATGGGTTGATCTACACTTCTTCTTCTTCTTCTTATCGTGTCACTGATTCTTTCGAACCAAGTGTGGTGAAAGGATTTTAAGTGCGCCTCAAAGAGGCTCCTTTCGTGCACTAGACACATATTTTCGAACTTATATTATAAAAAGAGATGGTTTGTACAATTTTTATTTTATACAGCAAAGTTAACAAACAAGCAGACGGCCCACCTGATGGAAAGCGGTTACCGTAGCCTGACGCTTGCAACCCAGAGGCATTAATCGCGCGTTGCTGACCCTTTAAATATTTTAAAACGCCCTTTTTGAAGAACCCCATACTGTATAAAAAATGTATGCAAGTATGTATGTATGTAATGAATAAACTTAAAAGTACTGGACCGACTCTTACGCCATTATAAAACACATTATCCCAGCGTATCATAAGCTATTTATGAGAAACCCACTCCACCAATAAGCTAACTAACTGCTATATAACCGTAAAAAACTAGTAAATCATATTAATTGTAAAGTGCCTAAAGATTTTTCCCGCATCGAATTTTTTTCTTGGCGACAGAAGGTGAAACCACGTAGTAAAAACGTACAAAAACTTCATTCACACTCTACGTAATTTTCTTCTAAATCAATATTAAGAGCTTACAAAAATAAAGATGTCTAATCCAGAAGTCGCCTGCTGAGACCAAGTAGGTGACGCAGTGATCTAACCACGCTGTGATGGAGTCCCGCTGAGTTTACACAAACTCGGCCAGACAAAACACTTAGCTAGTGCCGATACTGGAACACCCATGTTTCGGAGTAGTTATCTAAATATACATAAAACTCTTATGCTGCCTTCCTACGGTGCGTGGTTCTGCATATCATCACGCACAGCCAACGACGACGCACGCAACCGGTGGGAAGGGGCTATAACGTAATAGCCAATAATATAGTATACGTAATGAGTGATATCGCGCACGGAGGCGGATCAGCTCGCACGACACACAATGGAAACGGTCTCGTGCGCCGAGGTCCGCGGTAGCACAGGAGCACTTTCTGTGTGCGTTGCCGTGCGTCGTCGTCGGCTGTGCGTGATGATCTGCTGAACCACGCACCGTAGGAAGGCAGCATTACTGACTGTCTGACAATCAACGCACAGCTTAAACCGTAAGTCCTAAAAGCATGACGGAAGGCATGATGAAAGGAGAGGGAATGCTCCTTTTATAGGTTTTTTAGCATATAGGGGTGCACTAAGAAAGGAAATTTGAAAATTATTTCCCTAAGCGGAGAAAATGAGGAAAACCTTTAAAAGAAAAATCTACGGGGCGTTACAGCAACGGGGTGAGCGAAGCCGCGGGCGGCCGCTAGTAGTAAATAAATAAATATAGTGGACAATCCACATAACACTATCTTATAGCCCCAAACTTAGCAGAGCTTGTACTATGGGAGCCAGATAGCTGATAATAATACTTAAATGCAATTTTTTTGGAAATATACAATACACACTGAGAATACAATATAACATCCAGAGAGAGAAAAAACATCTGCGTTCACCACACAAATATTTGTTCTCGGTGAGGATCGAACCCACGACGCCGCAGCGCAGAAGGCAGAGAGACTACCATAATCTGGACTATGAGGGTAGTCAAATAGTAGAACCGAAAAAACAAAACGAAACTAAATTCTTCACGTAGTTTGCTGTAGTAATAAACCCACAATAGAGACTGAAAACATAAGTAGCTAATAGCTCTAGGATTTAGGGGAAATGTGTTATTAGATAGCCTCGAGACACTCATTATATTAAGTGTAAATAGTAATAAGTGTTAGTAGTTTAGTAATCGATGGTATTGTTAAGATCACGAAAAGTCGGTGGATGAAAAGGGCTGGAAATGTATCGGGGAGGCCTATGTTCAAAAGTGGATTTCTTCAGGCTTCAGATGATGAAATAATCGTCGGTATTATTGCTGTCAAGCACTGAATTCTGACAGGAATGATTGATTTCTCAAAGAAAATCACAAGCAAAAAGGTCGTGGAGAATTGTTACCAAAATATTTAGGGCAAGTGGTCCTTTTTATTTCAACACCCCATAAACCTAGTTATGGACGATTCATGGTCCATTAAAACCTATTTCGATACAACAAACAAATAAATGAGCGATCCACTCGAAGTACTTTATGTTTTCATTAAATACAAATCGCATCATAAATGGTTTAGTAATCGTAAATCATTGATGAGACTTTTTTCGAAAATATAAAAGATCAATGGCCAAATTACCGAAGATTGAGTCATTCGTTCAACACACCATTGGTTTTCTTAACCAAAGGTACCGGTCAAGGCCAGCGCACATCTAGCGCGATGGCGATGGTGATCAGTGAAACGCTGTCAAATATTGCTGTCATATTTGACAGAGTTTCACTGATTACCGTCGCCATGGCGCTAGATGTGCGCAAGGTTTCAGCCAGTAACGGTCATAAATTATGAAGTCATCTCTCTCTGTCAGTCTGTTTTACAAACTTAAGGACTTTTATGTCGCTTTTTGACATAACAACGTCTTATAATTCGATGGAACCGGCTGCACGCACGAAAAAACATGACTCATGCGGCGTTACCTCGCTCTGAGGTGTTCCATTTAAGGCTTGAAGTGCAAGCGAGAGCGCGGAACTAGCGACAAAGAGGCACAATCGGCCTCCGCGTTCGGCAGCGTTCGACATGTGTGTATTTTCTTTATGACGTTGTCACGTTCAACTATCGCCAGTAAACCGACTTTACAGACAACCAATTTTTTCGTATTAAACTATTGTGTCCTTACTGCTGGGCATAGGTCTCCTCCAAAACCTTCACTTGTCCCGGTCTCCCACCAACCTTTACACAGAACGTTGAGAAATCAGTCGTTGTAATAAAGTTCGTATTCTGATCTATTTACTACAAGATGTACCATAGATACTCAAATATAATGCAATATAATATATTCGTGTCACAGGTCGTTGTCGCATCGGTCTGATGGTTTTCGGATGTCATTTCACGCCCCGTTTAAATTATTCCCATCCCTGCCTAGCTTGATATCTTATTCATGATATTATAATAGAACTAATATCTACCAAGGCTGTACTGGTTTACACGAATAAGACGTGGTTACATTTAACTTTTACAAGCGTCAGAGTCCTAGAAGCTCTACGGTTATCTGCAAAATGTAGCTTGCAAACACTGGATGAGAAGAGTCAAAGACCAGGCACTGTAAAGCATCTTGGAAGAGACCTAAATAGGTTGATGATAAAGTGGTACCATCACGCGGCAGTAACAACTTGACTACGGGGCAATACTGCGTTGCCACGCAGAGTGTCTTTACAGCATAATATTTGAAATAATTTATTTTTCTCAAACATGCAAGGATATATTGACATTATTTTCGAAAAAAGAACGCGCGAAATATCGAATTAACGGTTAAGAAAATTAAAGAAAAAGGAACTTTTTTTGAATTTGGAACATAACAACGTTCCAGCAATGTTTTTTATGAAACTAAACGGCGTGCTGAGTTTATTAAATGCTCTTTGGTTGGATCTTTTTTAACATTCTTGGCATACCAGTCTCTTTGCTAAGTACAAATTGCGTTCACGTGGCTGTATAGGCATAAATGCATTTGCATTTCGGCACAGATGATAAATAAAAAATTGGCGGCAAAGCTGAAAATTCTTCTTGATTTGTTATTAACCTACTTAATAAATATTTTCTTTTAGTAATCGCCCCAATAAATAAGCCTAAAGGACCGTTATGAAGGTTATGAATACTTACATACTTACTTACTTACTTATACTTTTATTTTAATAAGAATATGGGGCTTACCCCCGAATACTGAAACGCAACTCAGATTTAAGCACGTCTCAAGCGACGAATATTTGACAGTTTTCAATAAAAATCTGTCAAATATTCGTCGCTTGAGACATGCTTAAATCTGAGTTGCGTTTCAGTATTCGGGGGTTAGTCATTATATCCCCGATTGACGAACATATTATTATAGAGAATTCAAAGATATATTTGCTCAGATGCAAATCATTAAAACATTTACTGTGCTCTGTTCATCGTTTCCTGTAAGATCATTAATTTTACAAGTCTAGTATATTTTCTACTGAAACCTTGATTTTCCATGCTGTGGACGGTTGTACATCAAGTATAAGTAGTTCTCGTTAAGTACCTACTCTAACTTTGGAAATAATTTGCTTATTTATTTTATTTATTTATTTATACTCGTATCGAAGCAAACGAACAGTTACGTACATACGCTACGGCATGATTGAGCCACAAACATAAATATAACATTCAAAGCTTTTGTATGTATAACATTTTATTATTATTGCGATGCGAACTGCGTCACCAACGTGCCGCTGTTCCTCCAACTTCACCAGGGGCTGACTGTGTATCTTTTGTTCCAGTAAAACTTAGTCGCATCTGTCAGTTTTGACATTATTTTGAACGAATTAAAATAAATTTTTTTGACAAGGAATGATAACAACAAGATTTGATAGGTAGGATACCAGCTTGGACCTGCTTGGACCCTTTGATTCGATCCAAAGACGTGCAGTGAGAATTGTTGACAATCCCTAACTTTAACAGAAACCGCAAAGATTTTTATGCCGAGCGAGATTTGAACCCGCGGGACATTATAAAAATCTTTGCGATTCCCTTAAGTGTAGTAAACACTATAAAAACAATAAAAAATTTAACAGAACCCTTGCTAACAAGAGGTATTGAGCCCTAAAGTCTGAGGAGAGACTTCTCCTCATTGTGCGTGTTCTACCGCTTGTATAATGGGGCATGCTCTGAAGAACTGTTTGACTTCCAACAGCTACATTCTACCATCGCACTGCTCGCCATAGGCAGAGAGTTCATCCTCACACCTTAGAGCCTGGGTGGTCGCGCACCGTTCTGTTTCAGAGGAACTTCCTCCCACGAACACTCAGGCTGTGGAATGATCTCCCTGCTGAGGTTTTCCCTAAGGACTATAGCATGGGGTTCTTCAAAAAGGGCGTTCGGTTCCATCAGGTGGGCCGTACGTTTGTTTGTCTACTTAGTTGTATTATAAAAAAAACTCAGGAATTTAGTAATGATGAGAGAGTGGACTTTTCCTTTAAAAAATACAGTTGATTCATCAACACACAAAAACTTAGCACACCCACCATTTTTAGTATTTTTACCTGTACACGTCAATTCATGTTCCATTTTTACACGATTTTTACCGACGCAAATACGGTTTTATAATCATTTTATGAACTGTTTCTGCCGCTTTACGATGCTCTGTTTTTGTTGTAACCGTTAATAATATGTAGTGTGTGAAATTAAAGTTTGGATAGAAGGAAAAACAGAATTGAGAACCTCCTCTTTTATTTGAATTCGGTTAAATAGTCGGGAAAAGCCAAAATAGAGTTCAAAGGGTTAGAAGACCTTTTGCGTCGTGGTACGACGAAATGTATTATAAAAAAAACAACTGTTGACATGAAAACAATGTCAAAAGTGTATAAGTAAGTATATAATCAGTAAAATCGCAAGGATAACTTTGAAACGTCCTAAAGCTAAGTGTTAAAGCCTTAAGGGGCCGGCGGAGCGCGAATTTTCATACAAACGTAATACCAAAATGATTACTAACTTGAGCAGATTTTCACTATATTATTGTAATAATTGTATTTGTTTTATATTTATCTAGGTTCCTGAACAGTTTTTATTTTAAATTACTTACCTCAAATGAAATTAACGCCAATCACATTTTGCAATGAAAAAAATGTGTAGAATGCGATTGGTGTTTATTTCATTTGAGGTAAGTAATTGAAAATAAAAACTGTTCAGGAACCTAGATAAATACTATACGAATTCCGTTATTACAATAATATAGTGAAAATCTGCCTAAACTAGTAATCATTTTGGTATTACGTTTGTATGAAAATTCGCCCTCCGCCGGCGTCTTAAGTGTAGTAAATACTATGAAATCAATACAATCTGTTGCAAATAAGTAGGTATTTGAAATAGCACATCCTATAGTGAAACCATTAGCTGCCATACGAGGCTTTTACTCACAGTGTAACACGATAACTTAATTTTAGCGTTTTAACTACACCCTGTAAAAACTACGTCTAGACAGGACCACATAGAGGGTGTCTTTATTGGTACTCTTTTATACTTGTTACTCTTTTAACATCAGTGGATATTGACAGTTACATATTTTTTAAGGTGTTGATGAGCTAGAGCTTGTATAGATGGCGTAATTTTTTATTTTATTTTAATGCAAAAATACAAGTTTTTCGGGGTTCGAACCAGGGTTGTCTTGAATCAGGAAGCATAAGGTATGCTGAAGTCGAGACGTTGGTTGACTGCGACATAGAGAAACTAATTATAAGGCGAAATCATCGATCACTCCCAGAAAAGCGTTATTCGCCTTCTCGCTCACGTAGGTAGCCTTCCACTCCCCAGCCACAGTCGACAAGACCTGTGTAGGCTTACCACAAGCTGTGTCTGGCTCTGGTTATGAGCCTGTGTGAGTGTTGACTAAATAAATCCTACGTCGAAACATCACACGCATGGGATAATACACAGACTCAAAACTAGAGCCAGAGACCGAGCCAGACAGAGCTTGTGTTAGGCTTACTGATCAGAACTGGCTGCAAAACATTTTTGTATAACAAAAGCTGAATATCCCCGGACTCAATGACCTTATTAGATAGGCTGTATTGATTTTTTACGTACCTATCTACCATCAAATGGATTACCGCTTATATCGATAAGATACTAACATAGTAAGCTGCTTAGGGGATCTTTTCGTATGCCCACTAATGGTCACGTTTGGTGGACTCGTCGTTTTTGACGTGATTAAAACGACGTCTTATAATCTAATGGAGCCGGCTGCACTCACGAAAAAATATGACTCATGCGGCGTTACCTCACTCTGAGGCGTTCCATTTAAGGCTTGAAGTGCAAGCGAAAGCTCGGAATGAGCGACAAAGAGGACAATCGGCCTCCGCGTTCGGCAGCGTTCGACATCTGTCTCTCTCCTACTTGAGCCATGCGTCCGCGTGGACAGCTGTATGACGTTGTCACGTTCAGCTATCGTCAGTAAACCGACTTTACAGACAACCGATTTTTTTTTACTACTAATGGATCAATCTTATGGCTCAAATTATGTTATGTGGTAACCATCACCTATAACAAGGAACTGCCTTGCAGGTTACGTACGTTTAAAAACTGCCCTATGGCGCATAACTCGCATCTTATAGGTAAACATTTACTACATTATGTTTGAATCGGCAAATGATTCATTTAGTCTTTGTGTTCTAAATGAATAAAATATTATTGAGTCTTCTTCTTCTTATCGTGTCACTGGTTCTTTCGAACCAAGTGCGGTGAAAGAATTTTAAGTGCTCCTCAACGAGGCTCCTTTCGTGCACTTGACACATATTTTCGAACTTGTTCTACGATATGCCGGTTTCCTCATGATGTTTTCCTTCACCATTTGAGAGTGCTGGCACATACTGTACATATTTTTTTTGGGCTTTTTATTTGGTACAGTTTCAGTTTATTTATTCGTAACAAGTGTAGACGTTATTAATTACAAAAGTAAACATTTGGTTTACAATATTATGTCTTACACAAACTTTAGTATAACTTTCATTAAATAATGTAAGTTCACAATCTTATTAAAATATAAATGGTATAAAATCGAAATAAAAATAAAATTCAAATACAAAATAATAAATTAATAAAAATAAAATAAAACATGTCAAATGATAACTAAGCATTTAGGTAATAAACTCATCTACCCTGTAGTAGGATTGCTCGATGAGCAAATTTTTTTTTTTTACACAATTGGATTTGAACCCACGGCCTTTGGATCGGAAGGTTACTACCACTAGGCCACCAGCGCTCTTATCGTATTGAGTTATGTGCACACATAAAGCTGCACTCATCAATATAAAGGCCATCGACCACCAAACCTGTAATCATTGAACCCGGATATTTTTTTCCGTCTAAAATTAGTGGACAGAAGCAGGTCATAGCTATCAATAATATTTGGTTCTATCGCAACCAAATATTATTAGCCAAGCATGCTATGTGCTAATGCTTACTCAGTGGTGGTAACGAGATCTATGTTCTTCTAGGTTCTGTCGTAGAACCGACATTTAGAAAAATAATTGGCTTCTTTAAAACCTAAGGGCTGGGCAATATACTAAAATTCCACAAGTAATTATTAGAGCAAAAAAGTTCATTTTAATAATGCGGTTTACTTCAAATAGGTATTTTAATGTGTTATTGAAAAAAAAGAAAATACAGTGACACTGTGCTATTTTTGAAAAATGACAAAACCTGTTTGCTGCGTGGCAACAATAAAACGTTTTCCGTATTTATTCTTGACCCATCAAAAAGTTCATTTTACATGACATATTTTTTTAATGAACACAAACAAAGTGTCACCTTAATTAATTAGAGACAGTAAGAAAAGTGAAGTAATACTTTATAAAACTAAGCTAAAGCATAATTGCTCATTAGCCTACTTGGCTAGATTGTAATATTATTAGGGTACCGCATAGATGTTGTGCACTAATTTGGTTAAAAATAAAAACTCTGTAATAACTCGTTTCTTTTAATAAAGAGTATTATACCCACATTTAGTTTTTTTTTGTCCATCATTTATCCTCTAAAAAGTCAACTTTCAAATTCCTATTGGTACATTTGTGACCCCATCTTATTTGTTAAACGATTCATCTACTAGTGTGTTTTAAAATAACAAACATAAACAAGTAGGTACCTACCTATACTAATATTACAAAGAGGAAAGATTTGTACCTATTTTTGTATGTTTGTAATGAATAGGCTCAAAAAGTACTGGGCCGATTTAAAAAATTATTTCACCAATAGAATGCTACATTTTTCCAATTTGATATAGGCTACATTTCATTTTGAAAAAAATTAGGGATCCTTGGTAAAATTTGAACAATGTAACCGAAGGTGTAGAAAAATGAGTCTTAAAATGTCTTTCGTCGAATGCGCTGCCGAAACTATTAGCGATAGAACAAAATAATGTACAACAATATTGTCTACCCCGTGTGAAGCCGGGACGGGCTGCTAGTAAGTACATAATATAGTAGTAGGTATCCTATGAATGTAATTACATGAATGGCTGAGCTTAACACTGAGTGGCGTAAATAAATATTTTAACGAGAATGGATAAAAATAAGTGTAAGATATAATTTTCTGAGGCTAGGCCATCCTAGGTCAGGGTTATTTTGGTGCTAAACACTTTATTAAGAAGGTTGATGGATGTTCCTGATATGCGTGAAAGGCGAGGCAATGATTTGATATAGGCGATGGTTACCACTTAACATCAGGTGGGCCATACGCTGGTTCCATCAGCTAGTTGTATAAAAAAAGTCTGTTGTCTAAATAGTTCTAGTGTAGCAGGTATGTTATTCATTTTATGCATGCTGTGTTCTCATCTAAAAGGCCGTACACTCGCCTATGTCTTTTCTAATAGCCACGTGCCATATTATTACTGTACCTACCCATAGTGTAACGTCCAGGG
Organism: Thera obeliscata; assembly: GCA_947578465.1. NCBI lineage: Eukaryota > Metazoa > Arthropoda > Insecta > Lepidoptera > Geometridae > Thera > Thera obeliscata. The sequence goes on along the minus strand of OX387918.1, from coordinate 24,369,629 downwards.
GCTCAATTCTAGGCCAGTGACTTTTTTGTCACGGTAGATATATATCACAAGAACTGTGAAATTCACTAAAGAAACTGACAGTTCTTGAGATATATATCTACCGTGACAAAAAAGTCACTGGTCTAGAATTGAGCCCCAGTTTTGAGAACCTAAATAAAAAAAAAAAAAAAAAAAAAAGGTCGCAGAACTGAAATTGGATCAGCTCTCTGTATCTTTATCTTTTCGAATCTTTATTAAGCCGTAAACAAGTTACAAAAATAGAGGAATAAATATTAATATGCAATGAATCTACTTGCTCCCATTCTTTCTCATTCCAAAGTAATTTTATTCCGTTTATCTGCTTATAAATTGTATTTAGTAATATCTTGTGGATGATTATTTAAATACAACATCAAATACCCTAGCGCTTGGTTACACAGTCTCAATTAAAATTCAAAATTTCTTTATTTAGGTGTATCACAAATCACTTTGAAACGTCGCTGAGTCTAGGTGCCAGCTCCACGCGACCAAGCCTAGAAGAACAGGCAACAAACTACGGCTTGGTTCCTACTGTTTTTATATGATCCTTTTAAAGAAAAATAAAACAAGCATTGATGTTCCATTGTGGTGCAACTTCAACTTAGAGACGTAGGCAATACAAAAGCAAAAGTGTCAAGACAGTGCACGCTACGCTTCAAAGTAATGTACCTACCTACACAGTATATAAAAATAAAACGATCAGTAATACATATAAAAAGGAAAATAATTGATACTGTCTGTAGCAAAGTAGATAAAGATACAGTAGATATACATAGATGTAGCGTAGATAGGTAGGTAGGTAAGCAGTAGCAGCCAGAGTCAACAAACCCTGTCGAATGTTCTGTACGTACCAGTTTGTATATTATGTATAATTGTAGGATAAAACCGTACTGTCTGACGGAAAATCTATGGACAGGCAAAAAATCGGTCGTCAGTAAAGTCGGTTTACTGACGATAGTTGAACGTGACAACATCATAAGAAAATACACAGGTGTCGAACGCTGCCGAACGTGGAAGCCGATTGTGCCTCTTTGTCGCTCGTTCCGCGCTCTCGCTTCAAGCCTTAAATGGAACGGCTCAGAGCAAGGTAACGCCGCATGAGTCATGTTTTTTCGTCCGTGCAGCCCACAGAGCACCAAACACGCTTTTGCAGCCGGCTCCATCGGCAATTATAAGACGTCACGTCAAAAACAAGCATTTTGCCTACCGGGTGTTACGTGGTAAGCATCGCCTATAACAAAACATGATTTTGCCGTGCCCTACGATGCACTGCCGTGCGTCCATCAACTTGAGCATACAGATGTTCAGCCTCACGTGCCAGTAATTTCACCGTCACCCACACCATTCAAATCGAAACACAGCAATGCTACCTCCCGGAGAAATAGGCATGGTGGTAGTACTTCCCCGGACGAGCCACACACAAAGAACTCTACTACTAAAACAACTTCATGAACTACTTGATGAAGGATAGCTTAACTATCGTAGATATGCATAAAAGTTCATGAAATCAATTCCGTGTGGGGTGTAACGAGTCCAAAGTTTGTAAAATAACAACACCAGAAGAGAAAAGACAAGAGTTTTTTGCTATTTCGGACTAAAAATAAAAAAATGGCTGTGACACGGTCGGACAGACAGACAGACAGACAGACATGACGAATCTATAAGGGTTCCGTTTTTGCCATTTGGCTACGGAACCCTAAAAAGTAATCACCAAAGTGTGATGAAATTCGTTTTGGGTGTATGAAAATAGTACAATGATCTAAGTCAAGCGGCAATCTACTAGTCCAACTAGAAACAAAATACAAGAATTGAGAATTGAAAGATTTATAGTGCTTTATACCAGTTCTTTTTTCGTTACAACAGCTAAACCAACGTAGTTATTATGTAAAATTGTCTGTAACTTGCGGTATCTACTTTTCATTCGATGCCAAGGAAAGTCAAGGGAGAAACCTAGTTAAATTTATAATCTTTGCTTGAATTGATACGGTTTGAAGTTCTCCAGCCACGAATACGTAAACATAGCATTGCTAGTTTGTTTTTAAAAGGAATTCCAAAGAAAATATATATTTTACTTCTCAGTTTCATTAAGCTTCATCTATTAACTACGATAACATATCGTAAGTATGTTCGAATATAATCAAAAATGTAGATTTTGATGCTAACTCAACTACTCGGTTATACTATGGTTTTTTATTTCTAAAAATATAAACGAGGGTTAGCAGGTAGGTGATTTTTCAGAAGGTCAGTGTTATGTTTGTCGTTGACATTGTGCAAATCGGGAAAATATTCACCTCTAAAAATGTCTCCACAGAATCACTTTCTCCTTTTCATCACTGAAAATCACTAGAGCTCCTGAATTAGGCCATAACACGACCTCGAAATGATTTGTCACCGAACACGTCGAAAATATCACTATGTACCACAACACTATTTATAACCATTATGTTCTGGACACCATTTTCTGGCCGCTTTTGTTTTTTTTATAAAAAATCACTTTTTGACACAAAATTCCCGGTTTAAATTTCGAACGCTGGGCGCAAATGTTTTATTTTTAAATTTGGTGGCCGGGCGCGTCCGCGGAGTTTTGAAACGTATTTAGGTTAGAATCGGCGGGACACGCACGGGCGCCACTCACACATGCGCAACCAGACTGCTCGCGAAAACGTCAAAGATTATGTTGGTTTGGAGAAGAATGAAGAATCCTGGAGTCTTGAATCGTGAGGGAATGTTATGAAATCGTTTTGTATGCAGGACGCGCTGTTTTATGATCTAGGAGAGAATGAGTTTTCCTGTCTGGGAATTTAAGGCTTTTTCATGCTGAAAATGTTTATGTGATCTAAACTTTTCGGTGCTTCTAGAAAATTCTCCAACTATGGGTAAAAAAGGATTGACTCCAAATTCGAACATTTTTGTTTTGTGCTGCTGAAAACTCGCCAAATGATTGGACCCTCCAATGAGGTTATAACCTTCTTGCACTTCATCTTCACCTCATCTTTGGATTCTCGCACATAAAACGCGTTCTTCTGGCAGACTAGCCGGCATTTACGTAGTTCGGCGTACTTTGGATATTACTGAAAATACTCGTTTGTGTAACGCACGCCCCTACTAATTGGACGGATGCAAATAGTTTTTTAAAATTCAGTATTCAGTACATTTATTTCCTTAATTATACATGTAAATTAAACAATATCATGTAACATTGTTTATGGGCGATGACAGTATAATTTTGTTTTAGTATTGTGGTGGTTCGATTCCCACGCCCTTATTGTATATTGTATTCTATATGGCCCGTATTCCTGTATCAAAAAATGCTTGAGGCTCGACTCAAACTCAAGCACTGCTTAGTTTGAGTCGAGCCTCAAGCATAGATTTTTTGACAGTTCTCCATTGAAAAGTGTCAGTAACCAGTGCTTGAGGCTCGACTCAGACTCACTCGTTTCGGAATACGGGCCTAAGAAGGTATGTATTAAAAAAGTATGTAACGATCAGCCCGTATTATCAGTAACAGTAAATACGAAATTTGCTGGTGGTAGGTACCTACTCGGAACATGAATGCCAAGAGGCTCTGCCTGAAAACCAGCGCTGCTTGTGGTGGTAGGTTCATACCTACCTCTCTAAGCAGCAAAAGCTGAGTCAGAGCCTATTTGGCATAACATGTACCTAGCGGACGTAGTTGTTTTTTTTCTTTTATTATGTTTTTATTTGTGTTACAATTTTTTTTTTATTTTAGTATTAAGTTTGTCAATGTTCCGTTCTGTTCTGTGTAGGTACCTATGTTATGTTAAATAAATAATTTTTCTTTCTTTCAATAGTGTGTGTACCTACGTATTAATTAACAGTTAGTGACCACTTCACATAGAGAAATGAAATGAAAATGAAATGAAAAAAGTTTATTGAATGAACACAAATACAAAGAACAAACTAGAACTTAAATACAAACAAGGTATAGGTACAAGGTGAGTACTTATGAAAATAGGCTATCTACTAGGTAAAAGTCCCGCGCACCCACCCATCCACCTAAAGAGCTATATTATGTTGTGTTCACTCAACAGGTTTCAGCTCAGCATATGTTGAATAGGTCGGCAGGTACCTATCCAACGCTGATTTTCAGCTGAACCGTGAGGTGACGACGTACGACAGACAAACGCACAAACACTCGGAAACTAAGGGTATCATTACAAAAATTTAAAAAATAATAATAATTAAGCAATAGCTTATTACAAAGTGCATACCGTGATAAATATATAAATAGACAGGTATAATAATAAGACAGGATATTACATTATATTACAGGTATAGACAGATTATATATATATATTACAGGTATATTATAGGAAATCTATAATTTTTTTCATATTATGCAATAAGTAGTCGATATAAGTAAAGTCAAATTCGATTTCATAGTGAGTTTTTAGATCGAGTACCCAGAACTTGTAGTACGGTGGAATAGTGACGTCGACGACAGTGATTCAATAAACACGTAAAGCTCCGTGATGGACGGATGAATATGTTTGAAATAAATACTCTTGTTTCCTTCTATTTGAAGAAATATTTAATGTTATTTCTTTATCCGCTAGATCATACCATTAATTTTTGGTGAATGGTATCTCGGTTAAGTATTGGACCTAAATAAATATTGTGGAAATCCACACAAAACCATTTAGCCCCAAATTAAGCAGAGCTTGTACTATGGGAACCAGATAGCTGATAATATATGCTAAAATATACATATTTTTTGTAATTGAATGGTTAAAGTACGATATAACAACCAGACAGAGAACAAAAAGCTATGTTCACTACACAAATATTTGTTCTCGGTGGAGATCGAATCCACACCTCCATAGTTGAAAGAGCTCTTAAGATGGATGAGTTGGGGCTGGTGACGTCTAGCCCCTTAAAAAATATAAGCAAGTAGATCTCTTATAAAAAAATATCTCAAAATAAACAGCATTTTTTTTTTGTAGGCAATAGGTATAAAAGGAATACATATTATCAAAATTAACCAAATGCAACGTCCTGCCCTTCAGCGCAAGTCAACCACCCGCAGGCCGCGATACTGGTGGCAAACACTGGCAACCGCCGCTAGATCTCTCCAACTTATTCATAAATAAATAAATCTAAACTCACTCATAAATAAATAAATCTAAACTCATTCATAAATAAATAATTCTCTAATATCATTCAAACTCCCGACTGACTGACTGACATAAATATAGACAAAGCACAAGCTAGGTGAGTTTAGGTTTCACATTTCTATCTGCCGGCTCTATCAGCTAAGGAAAAAATAATTGATACGTTTTTTTAAGGTCTGAATTTATAGGTGGCCAGTGGCATCATAGACTTTTAAACTCTTTGCTGGTTTCCAACCTCTTTGAGTTACGGCACAGACTTAGGAAACTTTTTGCTAGACAGGTTAACAAACTCCTTGGGCAAGGGCCTAATACTGGCCAGCTTTTTTGTTTTTCATTATTATTACTGAGTTTACCGTTTTTATTCAATAAATATGATTTTTCGCAAATAAAAACCAAAATAAAAGCCAACCACAGCTATTTTAGTGTACAATTATGTTCTCATCGCCCATAAAAAGTAAAAATAAATTTGTATGGAACCACCGGAACCAACATTGTCATGACATTGATAAATGATAATGTACCTAGATCGAGATGTTAACATTCCAATGACATTGATTAATTATTATCAAATTATAAATACAAAATAATGTCCTCAAATCAACCTTGACGGAATACCTAAAGGCCTGCGCACAACGAGGCGATGGCGATGTCAATCAGCTGAAACGCTGTCAAATGTGACAGCGATATTTGACAGTGTTCCTCTAATCGCCATCACCATCGCCTAGATGTGTGGCCTTTACTTTTCTGACTGATCGCAGCGACGCGTGACCCAAGGGCTGGTGGGTATCTGGCGCAGCGCATTAGCATTGCTATTCAGCGTATGCCACCAGCAGCGTCTTGGGGACACTTCAGTCTGGCACTGATTTGGATCAGTTAAGCTATCTATAGATCGTTTGTCTCTCAGCAGATAGCTTAACTGTTTCTTGTGTATTTTGTACGTTTTGTAAATACTGTTGGAACCGTCAGGATAATAATGATCTGTGGTTGGAATAAACCCTTTTTACATAATAAACAAATTCTTCTTCTAATATATAAAATTTCCATCTCACAATGTTAGTTACCGTAACGGCTTTACCGATTTTTACCAAATTTTATATGCGTATTCAGTAGGTCTGAGAATCGGCTACTATCTATTTTCCATACCTCTAAGTGATAAGGGTTGTTCACCCTTAAAATTTATTTTTTTAATTTTTTGACGAAGTTTTTTAATTTTTTTTTTTATAATGTGGCATTAAAAAATAACTACAACCCTAAATTTAATTTTTTTATCACCAACCCCTATTTTTTTATGGCCATTTTAGTAATTAAATCATATTTCATCCCGCTCGAAACGCTAGAATTTATCTAGAAACTAGAAATAATTTATAAGGCAAAACAACGTTTGCCGGGTCAGCTAGTATTATTATAATATGTTTATCGGGTGAAAAATCGGGTGAAATAAATATAAAATCTGGAAAAAAGGAAGTTACACCACAAATTGGCCGTCGCGGTTAGGTCATGACCGGTGACGTCATGTCCGCTGATTAATGTCAATATAATCTCGTTACAGCGAGATTTAATTTTATCACCAGCGTTATTGTAACTCGAGGCCTGCGCACACCTAGGTCGCTGGCGATGGCGATCAGTGCAACGCTGTCAAATATGACAGCGATATTTGACAGCGTTACATTGATCGCCATTGCCATCGCGCTAGGTGTGCGCAGGCCTTTAATAGGGTTTGATAATTTATTTCTTTTGTTTATCATTATAATGACTGGCATGTTTATTTAGTTTTAATTTTTGTTGGCAGAGGTTGCGCTCTTGCCCGTTATACGAGTACTAATAACCAGTTAATACGATGAGTACCACGGGCAATATAAAATCTGTTAGAATCTAACAAAAATAATGACGACGAGATTAACATTTTTGTGAAAAAAAAATATGGTGCATTATAATGAGTGGCACGTTTAAAAGAAAAAGCGGGGAAGAGTTGGACTCGGCTGCTTAGCTGCTTTATTGTTTTGACTTTATTGTTTTTTTTCTATCCTTGTGTTAAAATTTTAATGAGGTTCACAGAATATTGTTCTTACTAAATTTCAACAGTATAAGATCATAATTAGTTTCGGAAAAAAGTGGCTGTGACATACGTACGGGCAGACAGACAGAAATGACGAATCCATTAGGGTTCAGTTTTTTGCCATTTGGCTACGGAACCCTGAAAATACATAGTACAAGTTTAACATTTACAAATTTTGTAAAATCAGAACCTTTTTCCCTGATGCGCGTCATCTATGATTGAGCTAACAAACTACGATGCATGTAACGCCATCTACTATTCTAGTATTAAGAACTTTTTAGTATAAGCGCCATCTATCGGACAAAGTTGCAAAGAAGTAGTTAAAGTTGCATAACTAAAAACATAGATGGCATTGTAGTTACAGCATAGGTTCATCTCCATTCAGCTTCAAAGGTCATTGAACTGAATAGATGATTGATTACTCTCATAATGTATCGTCTCGCCTGAAATGTATCTTGCTGAATACATTAAACTCTTAATGTCAGCTGTGACCTACATGAGCACCACTTTACATCATCATCAGTCCGAAGAAGTCTAAAGGCCCTTCTCTACTTTCAAGGAAAAACTATTTTGGCCCTTTTACATCCACCAACTTTCCTTTATCTTCACAACGCCGTCGGTCCATGCGTGATATCTTTCTACGAGCTATTATGCATTTCTGCTATCTAAAAGTTTATTTTATATGCAGACAGAACCAGTGTGATAAAAAGACTCATCTGGTTTATAGGAAATTCGAACTTTATGCTTTGGTGTGATAATTATATCCTGCTACGCGATCGCTACGTCCTGCTACACCACCTACGCCGTAGAAGTGCTACGAAACGTCTACGATAAAATCGCCTTGAAGACGCAAACATTACTTTAGGATTAAGTTGAACTATACAGAGATTTGTTAAAGCTTTATTTGATCTAGATTTTTTTTTATTTTAATATATTAAACTTACGAAACTAACAACACTGTGCAAATTGAAGTTTTTTTGTGCTTATAGCCCTGTGGCTGCTCTATTCTAAATCAAAATAAAATAATAGGTCTTATTTTATGAGTAGGTGCGTTTACATAATCGGTGGGTCAATTTAATAATAAAAAATAGCTTAAATTTAAATAAAAAAAAATTGTTGAGGCTGATCATTTCCCTAAATAAAAAATCAAACTAGCTGTCAGAATCAAACTCCTGAAACTCCAACGTGTATTTCAGATTGGCTAACCCAAGCTTTCCTGACCTAATATAAACCTCCATTGCAGCTACAACCTTGTTATAGTGAAAGCTGCAATGCGCCAAGCATTCTACCAGCAAATAGTAGAAACATTAAAATAAGTCACAAGTCGTTCACCTCTTCGTCGATTAAAACAAAGATTTATGATCTTTCAAAAATTAGGGTAGTATGCCCGTAATACCATAGCCACACACGCCCTTATAAAAGTAAAAAAAAATGAAAATGTAGTGATCAAAATCATTATAAAAATCTTTGGTACACACGTGAAAATTATCATTATTTAATTGAACCATTAGAACACATTTGATTCAATCAATAAAAGCGATTTGTTTGCCAATCAACATCGCAGAAACGTCACATTTGGCGCGCAAACGTCAAACGTCAACCCGCCATCTTGAACTCGCTTATTGGCCGTCGACGGGGTTGTTGCAACAGAACGGACGGAAGCATGTCCATCTCGCTCTATCCTAGTTACATAATACGGAAATGGGTGAGCAGTGTTACGTTTTGAGTAGAGTTCCGCATGAGGGTAAGTCGGGGGGGTGGGTATTGATTTTCCCAGAGCTTGCGGCAGTATCCTCACGCCGGTGGCCAGCGCGAAAAACACACCGGATCGCGCTCGCGTTTACACAAAAAAAGACAATTTAGCATTCCAAATTCAAAAATTCCACTCGCAATATCGAAACACGAAATAAACGTACATAAACGTTACAAAAAGTGTGCGGTTTTGTGCTGGGAATCCAACTTTGTGAGTATTGAAGCATCTGTCACATTTTTTCTCTTCAAGGCTCCATTTTAATCAGTTTTATGTGTCATTGAGGCTTTTTTACTGTGGTCCCTGCGGTTTTCTTTTGTATTCTTGCTAAAATGTGCTCATTCTCTACCTTTTTTGTTTTCTCCACCTTAATTTCGTTTTTAATTCGCAATCAGCTGTTCACGCCCGGTTCAAGGCGCTCCATATTGACACACAATGCATTCCGTATAAACCATATTTTCGCCGATTAAACCAAGTCACTAAAAGCTTTAACATTATCTCAATTTTATCCATACTTTTTTATTTAAAATAAGTAGGTTTATCCTTACCAGTTTATCCATAGGCCTGAATATCCTTGACCTCCCCACAACATGACGCACATTCATTTTGACCACACGTTTAAATCACACAACCGTCACTCCATCACTGGTTTTATCTCAATGATGCGTGTCCATTACTGTTCGGATAGAGCTATCTGCTCAGCACCATGAATCGATGAGGCAATGTATGCGGCGAAGATGAGTTCATCTTGGTGACGTCGAGGTGACGTCACTCGTCCTTGCCGGCGAAGGACCCCGTATGCAATTAAGTGGGGATTAGCGAGGGGCCCATTAGTTTGCATAGAAATGGCGATATTAAATTGTGGAATGGCCTGTTTGAATGATGGGATTTCATTTTGTGGTTAATACATCAGCTGTTATATACTCGTAGTCCAGATAATGTAAGTAGAAGCTTTGATTATGGATGATAATCAATAGTAGCGACTTACTTTCAGCTTTTTGAAATTCTGCGTTAGGTCAATGACCAAGTTGGGGTAAATAGCACTGCATGAGAAGATCCTTATCGTATAAGCAGAAGCTATCTTCAGGCTGATGATGATGATGATGAGAAGATCCTTGTAAGATAAAGCATACCATGAAGAGTTGAAGTCTCTACCGGCGTCAGTTTTTCCGGAATATTTTAAATTAGGAATTTTTAAGACAAGAGTGAACAGATGGATTATGGCTAAGCATGCTCTATTTTAGGCTGCATTCAGCCTTTCCATCAGTGTGAAGGCAGACAAATGCTTAGCTAAGGGTATTAAAAAAAGTTGCATGAGCACATTGAGCACGTCTAGTAATAACTTTCTGATCCTTAGCTCGTGGTTTTGAATCCTGTGGATTTTTCTAGAACTATCGACTAGACTGAAAGGATACTATGTACTGTAGGCCTACCACGAGAGCTGAGTCTGTGTGAGCACTCGCAGACTCAGAAACTGAACCAGAGACAGAGCCAGACAGAGCTTGGGGTAGGCTAACTGGGCTCCATCATAATATCCCTTTTTGCAATGTCCCAGTCTCTACAAGGCCTGATACTTGATGGCAGAGTTAAAAAAAATTGATTACAATCTGGGCCTCTTCAAGGCAAGAGTGATCCGGTGTCTTCTAGACCTTGCTCCATTGTCGGCTACATCGTGGCTTACCAGCAGGTGAAATATGTGTCAAGTGCACGAAAGGAGCCTCTTCGAGGCGTACTCAAAATCCTTTCACCACACTTGGTTCGAAAGAATCAGTGACACGATAAGAAGAAGAAGCAGGTGAGGTTGTAGCCAAAGGATGGTCTATATCAGGGATGCTCAAACGGTCAATCGCCGTACATCGAAATGTTATCTGGTCGATCGCCGACACCATAAGTGTGAGCACCCCTGGTCCATCCCATGTAAAAAACAGCTTAGATACTTTGGAAATACATAAATTGAATCGAGCTACGGACATTTCTTCTGAGAATTTAAATATTCTTTCAAATTCTGGATTCGTATCAGCTGTTTATTATTCAAATTGTATTATGGAAAAATAAAATTCCAAGAAAAGGGAGGCAAAACATTTACTAGCACAAAAACATTTTTTTTAAAAGCTGGCAAAGTTTCCAGTACTAACTCTCATAATTTGTTCTATTAGACTGTGACGTCACACCTGGATGACCCCTGGATGTGAACCTGGTCAGACCTGGATGAGATTAGCACAAGACCGTCAACTGTGGGTGAATTGGGCTGTGGATGATGATGATGACTGTGACGTCATAAAACTGCTACCACTTTTTCATCCTTTAACTTCCATGGTACAACTAAAAACACAAAAATTGCAGAAAGAGGTTGTATTACAACTTTTATTTATTCACGCAAGTGAACTTAATGAATACCTACTACATATTATTAACAAAATACACTATGAAACAGTTGAGCTATCAGCAGACCGTTACAAACGATCTAGAGATAGCTCAACTGTTGTTGATATTTGGCACTGGAAATCTCTCGTACCTGGGGATCAGAGATCAGAGTTGGCAAGTCTTAAAAAATGTATCATCTAAGTCGATAAAAAGGAGGGTTGGGTATTATTGTTCTGACAACCCCTTATATTACCCAATTCCCTACTATCATCCCCATTACTCTCTCGGGTTCACTCGAAAGGTGCTATTAACCTTTGACCCTATCTATCTGCATGCGTTCTCGGTCTTTCCGCCGCAATTTCTATGACATGACATGCGCATTCACTCTACTTGCATCTCCCTGTGCAACCGGCCAGATGTCAAAAGAAAATGCGTACCTATACTTCTATACTAATATTACAAGAGGAAAGATTTGTATTTTTGTGTGTAACATACACAATGTAATGAATAAACGCAAAAACTACTATGCTGATTTCAAAAACTCTTTTACCATTGGAAAGCTACATTCACCCTGAGTAACATAGGCTATATTTATGTGTTTAAAAATAAATGTCCACCCGTGCGAAGTCGAAACAGGCCGCTGGTTTTTAATATATTACAAATTTTTGGCGTTGTTCGTAACTGCAGCACTTTCACTCCAAAGCTTAATGAGGTAAAAAATAAATAGTCTACCTTTTTACGTAAAGCTTTTTCGGATTAGTCAACAATTTTTTTTAAGTTATATTCCACATTCGTCCAGCTGTGCGATAAACACAAAATAAGTACCATGATTGAATCTTTGGGGCTTTTTGGCGTTGTTCGTAACTGCAGCAATTTCACTCCAAAGCTTAATGAGGTAAAAAATAAATAGTCTACCTTTTTACGTAAAGCTTTTTCGGATTACACAACAATTTTTTTAAAGTTATATTGCACATTCATCCAGCTGTGCGATAAACACAAAATAAGTACCATGATTGAAGCTTTGGGGCAATCAAGAAACTTTCTATAGTGCCTAGACCCCTTCGCAGGCAATACTCGCAGGGGATTTCTAGAATATCTAGAATATGCCAAACTTGAACAGTCTTTGCATCTATCGTAAAAGATTAAAGGCATCAGGGATACCTCCGTAGAATATGGGCATATGTGGCCTAAGCCTCGATGACTTGGCTGCTTGCCCGCGTATCCTGCCAAACCTTTGCGGAGGCAGGAGCCGCATTCGTAAGCATTTGTGGACATGCCTGGAGCGAGGGTGGATTTATAACGAGCCTGTTAACATGACTGAATGTGTAGGAAGAGCATTCGTTAAACCGTTAGCTTTTTTATCGTTTTTGTCGTTTGACTGCAACGCTTTTAATTGGTACCGAAGCTTTTTTAAATAAATAGATAGAATAGTAATCTACGAAATGTGATTAACAACATAACACAACACAACAGATTTGAGATTTGACAGCGAATATTTGACAGCGTTTCACTGATCGCTACCGCCAGCGAACTAGGTGTGCGCAGGCCTTTAATGATAATCATCATTTTATGTAAAAATATGTTTATTCAGTTGTTTTATAAGGATCTTCGGAACATCAAAGCTAGGTGAGTCTAGCTGTCAGTTCCACGTGACCAAGCCTAGAAGTACAGGGAACAAACTTGGTTCCCACCGTTTTTTTTTGGTCCTTTTACAAAACAAAACTAGCAGTAAAGTTCCAGTGTGGTACCACAGTGGAACTTTACTGCTAGTTTTGTTTAAACCGTAGTGAGACGGACTAGGACGACAAAAACATATCGTACCCTGTCGCACGATTCGCAGCGTTCAACTTCTAATAGTCCAAAGTCCAAACCGTTAAGTCTAGCGAGTATCCCACTGTACCATTCCAATTTTGTAAGTTGCAAACAATATAAAATTAAAAGCAAAATCATAGGCATATATCAGCAATGCTCGTACTAACCCAATGCTGGGCATAAGCCCTCAGACGTCTTTCTTGTCGGTTTTGAGCCTATTGCACTTAGGTTTTTTGCCGTACGGCAAAGATGTCATCCATCCACCGGGTCTTCCAAGATCTCTTTGGTGTCACTTAGGTCACCTTTCGGTCAGAGCCTTCTTCCACCTATCATCACCAAATCGTTGTTACTGTGGTAGTACGCAATGGTCTAGTCTAAGGTCTGTAGTTTTGTTTTGGCACTATCGTTTACTATGGTCCCGTTCGGTATTCAGCATTCAGTATATTATGCATGTACGATCAGCTGAAACACTGTTAAATATGAAAGCGATAATGCTTTTAAAGAGCTCGTCTACTGTGTAATAATTTTTTGACGTGACAACGTCTTATAATTCGATGGAACCGGCTGCACGCACGAAAATACATGACTCATGCGGCGTTACCTCGCTCTGAGGCGTTCCATTTAAGCTTGAAGTACAAGCAGAAGCGCGGAACGAGCGACAAAGAGGCACAATCGGCCTCCGCGTTCGGAAGCGTTCGACATCTGTCTCTCTCCTACTTGAGTGAGCGATGCGTCCGCGTGGACAGCTGGATCTGGATGACGTTGTCACGTTCAACTATCGTCAGGAAACCGACTTTACAGACAACCGATTTTTTGTTAGCATCTCTTTATGGACTCGCGTCCCTTGGTTGAGTTTCGTCACACAGCTCGTTTATATAGGTACGTATGAATTCAAATACATCAGTAGGTAGGCTTTATCGATTTCAGCAGGTAATTTCGTTGAAAGTTACGAAGCGACCATCATTATAGCGTTAATATTACGAGGAAACACTACCTAACCACCAAAGTTTTACCTTGAATAATTCATACCTAATGACGATTGTTGTTTTTCAGCTGTATTATTCAGCTGAAAATATAATTTACTAGCAGCCAACCGCGGCTTTGATCGCCTCGTTCCCGTTCCGGTAATTTTACCGGGATAAAAAGTAGCCTATGTGCTATTCTCCTCTTTTCTCCTCGATTAAGGTAGGTAAGGCAATTCAGATAATAAGTTACACTATTCCAGACTATAATGTATCTCTGTGCCAAATTTCATCCAGATCCGTTCAGCCGTTCTGGCGTTATTGAGTAACAAACATCTATCCATCCATTCATAAAAACTTTCACATAATTATAACGTTAGTGGGATTTATACAGAGTGTAAAATAGTACTACCAAAAACGTACTCCACCTAAGTACATATTTGGTAGCACCATCACAAAATAACAACAATAATTATTTAGAAAACGAAATTATAAAACGTGACTCAAAAGACGTTGTAAAGTGATCCTTGCGCTTCTACTAAACAAAGACTGTTTTGATTTTTATTTGGAACTTAAAAATCATATTTACTTTATTGAATCACAAGGATCACTTTGAAACGTGACTCCCATAATTCACAACCCAGTCAGGCCAGTTCAACAAGATCAAGCAAAAAACTTACGGCTTTGTTTTTTTAACCGATTGGTAACTAAAAACAGAGGAGGTTCTCAATTCCGTTGTATTTTTGATGTTTATAACTTCCTCATGATTAAACTGATTTATAAAATTCTTTTTTTATGAAAGTTAATACTTCCGAATGGGTCCCATAGAAACTCTATCGAAATCGGTTCAGGAGTTTGGCCATGAAGTTGGGTTGCTCAAGTTTTTTAAAACAAGTTTATTATTCTTGGTTATCTGAACATGAAATCTTACGTAATACGGTCAAAAACTTTTTTAACCGACTGGTAATTCAAAAATAAGGAGGACAACCTCCTCCTCCAATTATCGCATAATTTAGACAAAATTATAAGCCGGTCCAGATGGGTCCCATAGAAATTCCATCGAAATCGATTCAGGAGTTTGGCCATGAAGTCGGTTTCTGAAGTTTTTTAAAACAAGTTTATTATTCTTTGACATGACATCTTACGTAATACGCCGGGTCAAAAACCCAGCTCAAATTAAATTTATTCTCAAAAGATCCGAGTGCGGTGCAGCCAACCGTGTCGATTCGATATGGCGGCCATGTCAGCAAAAACTATTCGCTCGAACCGAGCTCTGGGGACTATTCTCATGCACACACTAATCTACAGACAGGGTCGAGCTTAGACGAGTTGAGCGATCCGCCATTTTGTATTTGAAATCAGAAAAAAGATTAGTTTCTTTAGATTAATTTAATTTTACTGTTCTATGTTACAGTACCAGTTATTTTATTGTTTGGAGTTCCTTAGGTCGGAGGAAGGCGTTAATGTTCGCGACACAGTTTTAACTTCTGCGAATGTTATCATGCTTCTACCTTATTTGTGCCATGTATTTAATTCGAAAATAAACATGTTTTATTTTTTGATTCTTGATAGGTTGAGCTTAGACGAGTTGAGCGATCCGTCATTTTGTATTTGAAATCAGAAAAAGGATTAGCTGCAATTATTCTCTTTCGCTCATTATTAGTCATCGATATTTGTCTCTCACTGTGTGTGTGTCAAGAATTGTGTCTATGTGCATGCTGGGCGATTGATTGGAGTCAAGTTTTTACCAGTCTGTACCAAGCTGTATTTTTAACCGACTTCAAATAAAAAAGGAGGAGGTTTTCAATTCGGTTGTCCTTATTATATTTTATTCTGATTTGAGAGAAAAACTACAACCTTATTTCTGCAGACATTATTATTATTGCATGAGAATTTGCCCCCATTTCACAGAACATCATGATGACGCTTCTTGATCGGCTCGGTGGTGTCACGGAAAATGTAGTTTTTTTATGAGGAGTAACTCTATCGTATAGACAAAGTGTCGCGTGATCCTTTCAACCTTATGTCGGGTGGAAATGAGAATAATGCCCCTGAGGCATGTTTTATATACTTCGTGACATTTTATTATTTGAACATGATATCTGCCTCCTAACACCTGATATCACAAATGTGAAAGTTCAGATGTTTTGATTTTGTGCTGTTAGTTCGATGCCCACCAACGACAAAGTTTCACAACAATCTGTTTTCTGATTCAGCTCAGTTTAGTTTGAGGCTAGACAGCACTGTATGAGAATTTTCATTGATAACTAGTGGCCGCTCGCGGCTTCGCTCGCCCGTTCGCATAACGCCCCGTTCCCGTTGCTTTTTCGGGATAAAAAGTATCTTATGTCCTTCTCCCAGTTCTAAGTTACCTCCCCACTAATTTTCTGCCAAATCGGTTCAGCTGTTCTTGAGTTATAAATAGTGTAACCAGTGCGGTGAAAGGATTTAAGTGCACTTCAACAAGGCTCTTGCGCACTATCTCGTGGTTCAGGAATAAGATCTTTGATCTTCGACTTCGAATCTCGATGTTAGGACATTAGCAACATACCTAATGCTACCAAGATAAAAATAGTAGTGCTATGTGTGTGTATTGTCCCCCCTTTGCCCCTCCCTCTCCCCTGTGTCGATATTGGAACAGCAAAGCCTTTGAGCAAATAGTTTGTCCACCTTGTTTCATTTCACGATCGGTGGATAAAGGCTTGGCTACACTACAAACAATGCTCACTTCAACTGACGCCAAAATCGATGGAGTTTTGGCGTTGTTCCATCGAAGTATTGCCGTTTCCTCGATTGAATTTCGAAAATCGTTCTGTTTTCTACTGCTGTTTTAAATTAAGGTAGGTAACTGCCAGTTAAGAAAAATTTGCTTAACTACTTTACTACACTAAACAACAGTAAAAAAGCAGCCAAGTGCGAGTTGGACTCGCCCATGAAGGGTTCCATAGCATCAATTAACATAATATGTATAAAGGTTTTTGTAGTTCGTCGAAAGGTAAATTGCGGTTGACGATTTATGACGTATAAAAAAAAAACTACTGACTAGATCTCGTTCAAACCAAATATCGTTGGAAGTTTGCATAGTAATGTATAACATATATTTTTTTTGGATTTATCATTCTCTTATTTTAGAAGTTAGAGGGGGGGGGGGCAACTTTTTTCCACTTTGGAAGTGTCTCTCGCGCAAACTATTCAGTTTAGAAAAAAACGATATTAGAAACCTCAATATCATTTTTGAAGACCTATCCATAGATACCCCACACGTATGGGTTCGATGAAAAAAAAAATGTTGAGTTTCAGTTTCATGTATTAAAAAAAAACTACTGACTAGATCTCGTTCAAACCAAATATCGTTGGAAGTTTGCATAGTAATGTACAACATATATTTTTTTTGGATTTATCATTCTCTTATTTTAGAAGTTAGAGGGGGGGGGACCAACTTTTTTCCACTTTGGAAGTGTCTCTCGCGCAAACTGTTCAGTTTAGAAAAAAACGATATTAGAAACCTCAATATCATTTTTGAAGACCTATCCATAGATACCCCACACGTATGGGTTCGATGAAAAAAAAAATTTTGAGTTTCAGTTTCATGTATGGGGACCCCCAAAATTAATAGTTTTTTTTTATTTTTGTGTAAAAACCTTAATGCGGTTCACAAAATACATCTACTCACCAAGTTTCATCAGTCTAGCTCTTATGGTTTCGGAGAAAAATGGCTGTGACACGGCCGGACAGACAGACATGACGAATCTATAAGGGTTCCGTTTTTGCCATTTGGCTACGGAACCCTAAAAATGGTGTACCTCTTTGCAATCATCATGCATGAGACATTAAATCTTTCTGACAAAAATACAGTAAACAAAAGGTAAAAATTACCATACCTAAAAATAAGTTAAAATAAATTATGTTAAGTTTTAACTTAGGTAATGTTTGTAGATGCTCAAAAATCTCAGCAAGTACAAACAAATTATACATTTAACTTATAAGTAGAGAGTACATAATTTTTCATGGTATGTATTACTAATGTATTTATCTATCTATATCTTATACCTTTAAACGAGAAAATCTTGTATTGTTATATATATATATATTTAGGATCTCGGAAACTGAGCCAACGATTTTCATGAAATTAAGTTTACAGAGGGTTTCGGGGGCGATAAATCGATCTAGCTAGGATTCATTTTTAGAAAATGAGTCTGTTTGTTAAAAAAAAAACTAAAAACATAAACTGAATATATGACTGCTCCTGCCATCTATTGACGATTGTGAGCAACTAACTGCAAGCATGTCCAGCAGATGGCGTTGCTCAGTAAGAATAAACCAGTAAAGATAATAATATGCTTCTTATGATTTCTTAAAAATATAAATTAAAGAAAAAAATCCAAGTTACCAACTAGTCTATATTTATAAAAGAAAGTCGTGTTAGTTACACTATTTATAACTTAAGAACGGCGGAATCGATTTGGCAGAAAATTAGTGGGGAGGTAGCTTAGAACCGGGAGAAGGACATAGGATACTTTTTATCCCGAAAAAGCAACGGGAACGGGGTGTTATGGGAACGGCCGAGCAAAGCCGCGGGCGGCCACTAGTATATTATAATGTTTGTATTTTAACACATAGATATAAGTGCGTACATGTATTTACTGTGCGTGACAGAATGAACATCTAAGTCGTGGTGCTATTTAAAGTTCTAGGAGAGTAAGAAATAACCCTTATTTGTCAAGGCACAACACAGTTTGCCCTACTTCAAGAAGCGCAAGAAGTTGGTACCTGCTATAGCTGTTAATAGTACGGGCTAGGTGCGTGATAAAAGTTTCCTACAAGATAAATGGTCGCCCGACAAAACTTACCACAAAGATAAACTGACTTTAAGTTTATAACCAAAGCGTTAAGCATTGGACTACCTCCATTACTCGAGGTATTTGAACTTTTACTACTTTGCGTAATAAAACTTGGCAAATTAATGTTTCTGTTTTCAAGCTGATTTTTAACGTCGTCAATTTGAATGCATTGGCCGTAAAATAAAGGCAAGAGTGACTGAAAACAAGCCTTTAGAATATAATAAATAAATAATTATTATTAGGTAGGTATTTTCACGCGTTCTTTAAGAGCGCATCGTGCAAAAATTTGAGATTTAAAAAAAAAAAAATCATAACTAAATAACTAAGTGACATTTTAAAAATCGCAAAAGGACTAATTGTAGACTATACATTTGAGATTAATTCGAATTTAAGTGTGGTAAAAAAATATACTATTTAACATGACATTCTATTTAACGCTAATGAAAATCGTATGTCAGCGTTAAATAGAATGTCATGTTAAATAGTATATTTTTTTACCACACTTAAATTCGAATTAATCTCAAATGTATAGTCTACAATTAGTCCTTTTGCGATTTTTAAAATGTCACTTAGTTATTTAGTTATGATTTTTTTTTTTTTTAATCTCAAATTTTCGCACGATGCGCTCTTAAGGGAATGTGAGATAGGATGGATGGAGGAGTAAATAAACAGGCTTTTGCATCTATTGTAGATGATTTTGATATATTATAACTTCAGGGGCAATCAGAAATAAACATCCCAAATATTCTAACTATAAAGTTCGCGCAAGATAAGTCTGCGTGTGACAGATAGTGGAAAACATGAATAAAATGGACTGAAAATATATCATCTGATAAGAAACATGAACGGGGAAATCTAACATGCATTGCGTTTAATGCAAGTTCATGTTTGTGATTGGGGGATTATTTTAAGACAATTTTTCCAACACGCGTAGTTATCTTGCGCGGACTCTGCAACTGTACTACTCTGTATAGATAGTGCAATTCACGAAGACGCGCCCCTCGCGGGGTGCGGGGAGGTTGCTCCGAGCGGCAGTCGCGAACCGTAGTCTATTTATTGTAGTGTGCGTGTGCACTCATAGGTAATTAGTGTGTACCGATAACACTCAAACATTGACGGAAGCTTGCACACATATACTATAAACGGTTAGGAGGAATAGTGGGGCGCGCCTTCGTGGATTGCACTATCTATACATATCTATACTATCTAGACTGGAAGTAGGTAGGTATGCATTATATGGTGAAGATGTAAAAATGCTAGTATTGCATTGCCCCGTCAACTTGGAGCGAAGCCAACATTATATTAGCTTTTACCATATTTTCCATCGTCAGTTTAGAGTTGCCAGTTTAGCCGGAAACTTCAGTCTTGACACATTTTTATATTTCGCAAGATGTTTCTTGATTTGGCATACAATAAAAATGCGTCGTGCGCCTAAATAATTATCATAAATAATTTATTTACTTATCATTCCCCCATCCACAGCCCCATCTCAGCAAGTTTATTTTTGCTCTTCGATATCTGTAGGCCTACCATGAGCTCTGTCTGGCTCTGTCTCTGGTTCTGGTTTTGCGTTTGTGTGAGTGTTGACTTAATAAATCCTACGTCAAAACGTCAAATATATCCTACACACAGTATAACTGCACTGGCGAGCACTCACACAGACTCAAAACCAGATCCAGAGACAGAGCCAGACAGAGCTCATGGTAGGCTTACTGAGTGCAAAATTCGTTTTTATCCGCTAGCTAGAGGATAAAGTAAAATTGAATTTAGAACATAGTTTGCACTAAGTTTATAAATTCAAAAACCTATTGACTTCTACCTCCTTGGTGCCAAATATATCATAGAACCTTTTTTAATTTGTTAAAAACTCAGACTCGGAACCTTCTTGGTGCGTTACTTTTATTTTTTGCATTTAGTATTTTCCTCGATGAGTGGGGATGAAAAGTAACGTGTTGCACTTGAGTGCAAGGATTTTTCACCTCGTCCTCTTTTGATTCCTTCGCAAACGCTCAGGATTCTAACTTCTGAACCCTAGCTGAATTATAACTATTAAAAAAATATATACAACTATTTGTCCGGTTTTTTTATTTACCTCAACTCTAAAGTATACCCCGTATAGAGATGATGCTGACAGCCAATTATTTTGAACATCCATTTTATAACGAAAGTTATTGAAAGCGAGGTCGTTGCCGCTTAGCTATATTTGGATATTTAAATAAGGTCATAGGTACTCATCTCTATTATCTGACAGGCTAGCTGAAGAGTAGGTAATTTATAAAACGTTGCTACTATTATGGCTATTTAGATCATTCGAGCGTACTGTACATCTATGCGTTCTGCGGTGGCAATCTTATAGCGTTTAACTACCGCAGAACGCTTAGGTGTGCGTGATGCTTTCGATTTAGACCAGTTTGAACACGTGATTTCTAACGTACTTCCATTTAGACCACTTTGAACACGTCATTTCTAAAGTTTAATGGGGTGCGCACCTAAATGACGATTGAGAAGAGATTTGAATAAGATAAAATGCTGTGTCGATATTTTTTTTATCGTGTCACTGGTTCTTACGAACCAAGTGTGGTGAAAGGATTTTAGGTGCGCCTTAAAGAGGCTCCTTTCGTGCACTTCGTGTTTTCGTGTGTTGATACTAAAATACTTCTTTTGTTCCAGTTAGCGAATGCAACCCTGGAGTACCGGGGCGTGAATTGAACCCCGTGAAACCCTCGACCGGCCCAGAGGCAGACCCCAGATGATCGGCTCATTCTGGAACTTGTGCCGTGCGTGTCCTTCTATGCCCGTCGATAAGGTAAGCTCGGACCTTCGACATCCTCCTTCAAAACGCGGGTCTATCACTTCTCAAAAGGCCGGCAGCGTATCAGCACCACCAGTGGTGCAGGTGTCTCTGGGCAACGGTGACTACTTTCCATCAGGTGGCACGTCTGCCAGCTATGGCATAAATAAAAAAGCTTCTGTCTGCATCTGAAAAATGCTTGATGCATACGAACAACTCATCGGTCTAGTTTCCCATATACTTTTTAAACTCCTTGCTGCTGCAGGAATGACAAAGTGTAACGCGTTTTAAGCATGCTGGAACTGAGTGTCAAAAACCTATGACATTTGTCAGAAAGTTCTGGAACTTAGTGTCAAAAACCCACAAAGGAGAAACAACGCTTGCAAAAACCATGGACCTCCGAATAAATTCGGCACGCGCGCATCTTAGTCAAACCAATAACATTTCCTATCTATTGCTATGGGTTTCCAATCCCCTTGCCATAGTCAGAAGCAATCGTTTATCCCACTTTTGTTTCAATCTTTGAATTACGAAGAACACTAATTAAGGTGATTATAATGTGCTCGTTCCATATCGAAAGGTTAGATTGGAACAGGCAAAAACTCATATTTGGTTTCCCAGTCCATTTTTCTGTATCAGTCATCTTATTTTTACAAATTTCGATGGCCCGACTATGGCAGGTCAATATAATTTTAATTATGTACAAAAGTTATTTCCTTATGTTTGAACGTATTCTCCGGCAGCTAAACAGTAAAAATAAGCTTTCATTTGAATTGAAACAATAAACACGCCTAGCAAGCCGGGTGTGTTGCCTGGAGGAAGGTTATTTCTGAAGCAGGCCATTTCATTTGAATTAGGAACAAAGGTTATACACTAAGGCAAATACTTACTTAAACTTTATACATACTTGCGTAAAATTATCCCTACCAACCTAGGTATTAAGCTAGGTTACATATTTTGCTTACGTAATGTAGATTCGAATTGGTTTATGCATAGATACATCGAATAGCTTAAGATAAAGAATATTGTAACTGTGAGTGTTAGAATAGATCAATAATCATGCTAATATTTTTTAAATAATTGCTTACTATAGTAAAGGTCACTATTTTCCAATGACCGAAAGGTTAAACTTTTAATAAAACTCATACAATATTGATCGGTTCCAAAACGGGCCAGACTTAATGGCTGTGCTCGACTCGTATGGCTTCCGTGTATGTACTCGTACTTAGCTTAGGTATCATAAATCGTAGACCTAATCCTATAGCCTATCTTAAACACCAACCACAAGCAATTTAGCTATAGGTAGGTACATAATGTATGAAAAGGTGAAGGTGGAAGGTCAAACTGTGTCTAGCGGTTTCGGCATTACAATTTTCCGAATGTTTCTGTGTGACATTGTGAAAAAAAATTGAGAGTGGTGACAAGACGAGTCGTGACGAGAGAAAGACAATTGCGAAGGTTATTCTTCTTGTATATCTTCTTTCAGATTCTGTTTTTTTTTTTTTTTAATCATTATTTTATCGGGTTTAAACAATTTTTTCTTTACAGCAAAGTAGATAAACAAGCATACGACCCACCTGATGGGAAGTGGTTACCGTTACCAGCGATTTGGCAAAATCTACCCTGAACGCCAACTCCACAATAGGTAGAGCAAAAAACATAGCTCGGTAGTAAGTAGGTGCCCAAGAAAATAAGTAGATACCTAAAGTACTTACTTATCAAATTATTATTCATTTATAATCTTTTATACCGACGTATTTTTTGTCATTTCAAGGCTTGTCACTTCAAAAGTGTTCTAAGAAAAACCAAATGCGTCATAATTGGCACATTGTCTGAAAACGAAACTTTTACGAATGCGAAAACTCTTTTCGTCTTTTAGGTCCTGCCGTGTTTCTTCGACGCGAGAAACTTAACCCCCGCTTACCCTGGCAGTAATGCTAATTTATTCTCTTTGACATAGGAACAATAAAAGTTTGTTACACACAGAAAATGTCTTTGCTAAACTAAAGCAAAGCGTTTTATTATTTAAGAGATACCCTCGTCACTAACAAACAAGCATTATCATTCTGGAAGCACTCCCATGATCATGTTTCTGGTAAGCCGAGAGCCTTGTCAAATAAATGAGTGGGTAGCACTCGCACTCTGGGCTTTGGTTACAGTGTCGCAATGATTTCTTTCATCTAAGTATCCAATTACTTTTGTTAACACTCAGTACTTTTTTGGTCTTCCGTTTTAAATAATGGTTGTAGCTTGCACTTGCAAGCTACAACCATTAGCATTGATTGATGGGGATTTTAATTTCCGAACTCCATAATTTTCCCTAAGTTAGGTAGTATTACTGTACACAAGGATACGCATCAGACTATACACTGCTAGCTCTTATGTCCTTGCAGTAAGCGTCATTTTTCTTTGTTTTTAGGTAACTTGAGGTGTATCCCACTGTACTATCAAATATATGAACATAGTAAGACATTTTTGAGTCATAACTAAAAAATACAAGTGATTCTTTGATATTAAAGACAGTGTCTACTAATTCCATGTTGAACTCCAAACGAACTCTCGTATAAAGAATTCATCACAAGAAACGCCCAACGGTAAGGTATTAGCAACTACCTATCTCAATTCCTCTAACACAGCGGTCGTCCATTGTTCTAAGTGTCGTATATTCGCCTCTAGGTCCCCGGGGATGGGCGGTGGAAGTACTTGCCAGCTTTCAACGAAGGACTTTTGTTCAAGACCTTTTGTTGTGTAGCTCTATGGTAAAAAGAACTGGGATTGGAATGAAAATGAAAACGAAAATTACATTTGTTACCTTTAACTAATATTAGAAGTAATTGTTTATTGATTTTATAGTGTTTACTACACTTAAGGAAATCACAAAGATTTTTATAATGTCCCAAAAGTTAAGAGCCGAGCGGGTTCAAATCCCGCTCGGCTCTTAACTTTTGGGACATTATAAAAATCTTTGTGATTTCCTTAAGTGTAGTAAACACTATAAATCAATAAACAATTATGAAAAAAGCAAGGCGACATCTCTCGTCGATTCAACTGAATGCAACTTCGGTTATCGAGCAGGTTAATTGACTACAACGTCAAAACTGTAGATGGAGCCACGGTCGCGTTAGTGCCGAACAGTCCCTAAGAGTTATTCGTCGAGTGTGATTAGGATTCGATGGCGCAGTGGTCAGCGCAGCCCCGTACCGAGGGGAAGGTCGCGGGTTCAAATCCCGCTCGGCTCTTAACTTTTGGGACATTATAAAAATCTTTGTGAATATTAGAAGTATTCCAATCGTTTACAAAAATACAAAATATTGCCACCCAACAATCTTGCCCCATGTTGGGCGCCATAATTATCCGATCTGCTTTAAATGATACAAAATTTAAGAATCCTAGTAGCTAAATCGTTAAAATGATATGCTGAAAATAAATTGTGCCTTACTAACTATCTTAGTGCCCGAAAAGGTGGTCTTGCTTTGTCACATGTTGGGCGCCAGTTTTTATTTCATCAAGTCTTGCATATTTTTTTACATTTGTGGGTCTTGTATTTTCGAAGTAGAATAGAATGAAAATAATCTCTTTCATTTTTCAGTGATATACCTACATCCAGTATTCTATGAAAATAATATGAGTCATCATAAAAACCAGTCACAAAAGCGTCTGTCACTCCCAGGGTTAGCATTCTAATGTTCACGAAGGGTAACAATTACTGGGCAAAACCAACCTGAATATTTAGAAGGCCATTGTTTCAATTGGACCCATACAAATTTAAAATGGAGAGAGAGAAAGTATGAGTTTTCATGAAGCGTTATTACCGATTTAAAAGCGTATTTTTGTCAAAGTTTAAGTGATATTTAAGATTTTTAATGGAGAAGTTGCATTGTAAAATAAAAGAAATAAGGAATATCATTTTAGTGTTGGTAAAACTTGAAAAGATATTTATCGTTCTTTACGACTGGGTAAGCTTGTTTTTAACGTTTGAACATACTGTTTGCCTACCCTATATACTTCACAGGAAATTGCCGATAAAATTGTTATGAAAAGCTTTGACATCCAAGAACCGTGAAAAACTAATATAACCTCACATTTTTCGTTTCACTACAACGGCTTTGTAATATCCGCCAATAGGGGCACGCCTGCCTGCGCGGTGATTGGTCGATTTATTTTCCAAGAACCGCTTTGTGATTGGCTGGCAAGGACAACGACCTTGCTGGGAAATTCACCTTGAAACTTTTGTGTGGGTAATGTGTCGGCTGAAATGTATGTTGTGAGACAGCAAAAGGTTGAGACTACATACAAAATGTAAATATTTTGATTTTCTACTTTTAAATATCGTCGTCATCCCAAAAAAATCTAACTTCAATACTCTAATTTGACGGATAATTGTGTGCGCCAGAGTTAGAAAATACTTTTCAAAAGGTCTGTAACATTCTTCCTAACAAACTTCTTTTGTCATACCTAAGTTGAATTATGTATTGTGTGTTGTCCGCTTCAGTATTTTTCTTTCAGCGAAAATATCTTCATAAACTTCCTAAAGCTTTTATCAGAACTTTTACCATATTTTCCCCGACATTTTTTTGTAATATGAACGATAGTTTGCCAAGTTGTGCTCTGGTGGCCTAGTGGTAAGAGTCCCACCATGTGATCCGAAGTTTTTGAGTCCGAATCCAGTCTTGCAAAGATGGATTTTGCGTTGAATGTTCTCAGATGGAGATTATAGTATTAGGCTATTTAAACCCTAATATTTTTGGGAATTAATCATGAGGACATCCATCTTTTCATTTAAAGCATCATAATGGCGTACTTTCTCTATGAGAAAATGCAATTATTAGAAGCAGTGGTACTCGTATCTGCTTAACATCAGGTGGGTCAAAGCTTTGTTCCATCATTTTCACATAAATCTTATTATGTGCAAATCAACAACTGAAACAAACTACCATCAGTTTGTTTGTGTACTGTTAAAGAATTTACGCAAACTGATTTACCCACTGTGCGACTAACCACTTTTTTAATGAATTTTATACATTAGTGTTAACTACACTTAAAGGAATCACAAAGATTTTTATAATGCCCCGAAAGTTTAGAGCCGAGCGGGATTTGGAACCGTGACCTTCCCCTTTTTAACTTATGGGACATTAAAAAAATCTTTATGAATACCACTTTTGCCTTATTTTTCTTGCCTAATTATAGCTTTTACCTTATTAGGTTAACACAGTCATGGTAAAACATGGCAACACATGGTATAATGCTGCGCTGGGGCAAATTTTACACCCTACGGGATCTTTATGGTGCCTTGGACATGTTTATAGATAGAGGCTTGCCCAGCACTTATATGATGTTCAGCCATTATAAATTGTCAAGAATATGAGTCATTATGTCTGTTGGTATTGGTAGGGGAAGCTTTGACGGCATGGTAGGTGGCCTGACTTGCGCAGAACAGACAGAGGTGTGGTAGGTACTAGGGCATGCTCCCGGGAAGTATCAGTATCGAAAGTACCGGGAATTATCGCTGATTTTGAACTTTTCTAGTACCGGTTCTCCACGAAGGAATTCCCGATACTTTCGATACTTTCGATACTGATGACAATGATCAATTATTGGTGTTTTCTAGTACGATATAAATAAATATCGATAAAAAACACTTGCTATGCGTTCAGTTTCACTTTTCTGTATACATTGCTAGATATTTTGACAAATTACAAACCTATAATTGAGCCTTGCTGAGCTGATTTAGTTAGATAACGTACATAGTTTGTTACTGTTAGTTTTAACTATTGATTTATTTGATGGATATTCGATTTAACTTTGATTTAACCTAACTCTGATTGTTGCGTGCACGCACAGAGAGTTTTAGTATTATAATAATGAAGATAATACGATAAATAAATGAGAATATCCTGAGTGACCTATACGGATTTCGCCGAAATCGGTCAACAGGAGACCTTCTAGCGTATGTCACTCACTTATGGAGTGAAGACATCGAGAGAAACGGGGAAGCTTTAGCAGTTTCTCTGGATATCTCGAAGGCTTTTGACCGGGTTTGGCATGACAGCCTACTAAGCACGCTTCCTACGTATGGATTACCCACTGGCTTATGTGTTTGGGTATCAGACTTTCTGAGAGACCGATCAATTCGAGTAGTCGTTGACGGCTGCTCGTCTGATCAAATGGCAATTAATGCCAGAGTTCCTCAGGGGTCAGTTCTCTCTGCAACACTTTTCCTGCTGCACATCAACGATCTGCTTAGGCCCGGTATCATTGGGTATGCAGACGACAGCACCGTTGTGGAAAGATACATACCTGAAGCACGTTCCAGTGGATCTCAGATCCAGTCTCATAGAGAGGCAATGATTGAACGCATGACTTAACGCTGAAGGTAGTCGCAGAGTGGGGCGATGCCAATTTGGTGAAGTTCAATGCTTCAAAAACACAGGCGTGTCTATTTTCTGCTAAGAGAAGTCAATTTCACCTGACTCCTACTTTCCGAGATGTATCCCTTCCGATTTCAGACCAACTAGAGCTTCTAGGGTTTACGCTAACCAGTAAATTGAATTTTGGCTCGTTCATAGAATCCAAAAACAAGACAGCTGCGAAGAAGCTAAGCATTCTATCGAAAGTGAGACAGTACTTCACACCGGGACAGCTTTTTAACCTGTACCAAGCACAAGTCCGGTCGTGTATGGAGTACTGTTCTCATCTCTGGGATGGCTCTGCCAAATACCAGCTTGAGGTACTGGAAGCTTTTGAGAGACGAGCCAAAAGGCTCATTGGTAGCGACACTCTAGTCGAGTCCAAGCTCCTAAGTCTCGAACATCGTCGTAAAGTTGCCAGTCTATCGGTATTTTACAGGATACATTTCGGAGTGTGCTACGGAACTTCACAATTTAGTTCCCCCATCCCCATTCTACCATCGGACCACTAGACGCACGGAAATGCGGCATCCATACCTGGTTGATGTTCCAACTGTCCATACCAAGCGCTTTGCTTCAACTTTTATGTTGCGGACAGCCAAGGAATGCAATTCCTTGCCGGCGTCTGTCTTTCCGAGTACCTACAAATTGGACGTTTTCAAGACAAGAGTGAATACGTATCTTTTAGGTAAGCGTGCTACATCGTCGACCGCATCATCACTTAACAGCAAGTGAGATAGCGGTCAAAGGCAAACCTATAAATTGTAAAAAAAAATCGTGTATTTTGTGGTTGTGTTACGGTTCTCAATAAAAAAATATATCTCAATAATACAAAGTGTATTTTTCAGTAGTTTTTCTTTCATTGTATATCTATACGGTCAGTTTTATTAAAAAAATTAAGTCAGTATCGAAAGTATCGAAATTCCCGGGAATTCCCGGTTCCGAGCCCAGTATCGGGCAAAAATTCCCGGTTCTGAGAATGGTTCCGATACTGCATGCCCTAGTAGGTACCACGTGGCACGTGGTAGCTTTAGATTAAGAAGGAAGCTTTGAAGACTTCGGGGTAATTTACTGGTTAGTTACTAAACTAACTCTTTGAGGCGCACCTAGAATCCTTTCACCACACTTGGTTCGAAAGAATCATTGATACAATAAGAAGGAAGAAGACAAACGATTTAGTAAGATGGACGATACCTAAAACCTATTCCGCTGCTTATTTTTTTTACCATGCATCCTTTTATTCTATAGTCTCCAGATTTGAACAGGGTTGCCTGAAACTGGCATTGATTGAAATGGTGTTATTGATTAAAAGTGACTCTAGTGATTTTTATTCATTGATTTGACTGCAGTGACCTGCAACGACTAGCTTTTAAAATCGATTCAG
This sequence comes from Thera obeliscata, assembly GCA_947578465.1. Taxonomy (NCBI): domain Eukaryota; kingdom Metazoa; phylum Arthropoda; class Insecta; order Lepidoptera; family Geometridae; genus Thera; species Thera obeliscata. The sequence goes on along the minus strand of OX387918.1, from coordinate 24,340,112 downwards.
CTATTTTATTTTACAGAAATGATGTGATAAGTAACATTTGAAAGTAATATTCAATAGACAATCCCATATTCAGAAGACAAATAAAACCACCCTTATAATCCAAATATAGATCCAGTCGGCACGCGACGGTCAGTGCGTGCGCCCCAGACTGGTATCGATCCCACCACCTGCCGGCAGCCGGCCACCACTCCCACACGCTCCACTTCTTAGTAGTCGGCCATCGCCCCGCGTGGAACCACAAAACCTTAGCTTACAAACAATTAAAAAACAAAACTCTCGTAAAAATCTAGCTGTCAAATCAAAACGTCAAGAGTTCCCGCCGATTTTAAAATTCGAATGCGGTATTGCGTGACTGGGTTCCTCTATTTTGCACTTTTTTAGTGTCGTTATTATTTTGTGCCGAAAGTGTTCAACAAAAAGTGCTAAAATGTTCTAATACGTGCAATGAGGTGATTCACTCTGACCTGGATCTTGACATAATCTTAATTTACATCGTTAAACTTCATAATTGCGCGACTGATATGCGCTGCTTAAACTAGGATTACTCAGCACGACTGAGTTTTTTGACTCGTTTAAAACTCTGACTGTGTGCTGCTAGTAGTAAAGTTTTTAATGACTTTGTAATGTTCTAGTCTGATTACAAGTAAACAAAACAGAACGCGCTTGTACTGATTCTTATAACTGATCAAAATTGCTTTTACCGTAAATGTCTTCACACCGTGAAGTCTAACAATAGTTTGCAAAGAAAGGAATTTATTTATCAGTTGGTTATCAGATGCAAATCATCACGCCTGCTATTATCTATCCCCTCTAGGTAGAGCGAGAGGTGTATCCCCGTCTCGCCTGGCACACTAACCCAATCGAGCGTTTTATAGATTTCTTGCATATCAGCTGTTGGTCTGCAACCGTGAATATCAGCAATAGTGTCAGATTTATCGATAGAAAGAAAAATGCATGGATATTTGCATAGCCCCTCGTCATAGACTAGAAACATTGTTGTGTCAGAAACGACAGGCGCATGCGCGCTGCGGACGCGACCAATTACACTTTTTGCGTTAACAATTTTCTAAATTCAAAAGACGCGCTTCTGTCTAGAAAACGAAACGATTTTTTCCCGACCAAGTTCTATTTTTGAAATAGTTGTATATGGTGTAACGTGACGAGTGTTGTGAAATGGTGTGATTTGAAGTGATTTTATTGCGCTTCGTCTTATAATGGAAAGGAGTGTTTTGGCGACGCCAAGAAACGTTCACTGGGCTTCTGATGTAAGTACCTAGCCTAGAGCCACTCGCTCGTTTAAGGTTCAGTGTGCGTTGACCTTTGACCTCTCTTTGCGTGAGGAGCCACCATTCGTTGTTTACGGCGTGAATATGCAAGCGAATGGGACACGATGGGCTTAGCAACTGCTTGACTGCTTATTTAGTAAATTTTGCGTGGTTTTTTCTTATCACTGCTACAATGGGCACAATCGAAAGATCACCTTGGAAGATTGCATTGAGCTGAAACTTGAGATGTTTTCCAAAAAACAATGGGATACGTTTGATTGAAGTATTTCCTTAATTCGTGGTCTCTACCTACCGAAACAGGCGTGATTTATGTACCTACCTTGAAAAAGATTTTTTAGCCTGAATGCTGTAGGCCTACCATGAGCTCTGTCTGGCTTTGTCTCTGGTTCTGGTTTTGAGTCTGTGTGAGTGTATAAACTAAATAAATCCTACGTCAAAACGTCACACACACAGTATAATGAAATGGTGAGCACTCACACAGGCTCAAAACCAGAGCTAGAGACAGAGCCAGACAGAGCTCATGGTAGGCCTACTGTGGTCTCGCTAGGTACATACATAGGTACATATTTATTTTATTTAAGTATTTATTTTTTATTTATTTGTTATAAGTATCTACCCAGGTGCATAAGTAAATAGTAGGGACTTAAGTAACGTTTACGTCGCTAGGTTACTGTTTACCTAGGTATTTATAAACACCGCTAAATGAAAACGTGGGTAATATTTTTACTGTAATAAGGAAATGTCATGTCGTAACTGCTCATATCCATTAGCGTTCTACCAAATAGCTCAATGAGTGATAGAGATCTAAAAGTTTTATACAAGCCTCAGACCCTCTCTTTTCCTCTCTCGAACCGTGTATTTATCTATAACACGGGTATTTATCGCAATTACCTTATTTTATTTATTTGCTCGACGTTTCGGTGGCAATAACGTGCTCGCGGACAGATTGGAGCATTATAGAATTATTTCATTGTCATTTAATTTTTTTATTATTTTTTTTTTGGATTACTAGGGTATTGAGAATTTTCGAAAGAACTAGGGACACGAGAAGAAAAAGAAGAAAGACTAGTCGTTTTCCATCGAACCACGTGACATGCGCAGAACGCACAGGCCATGCTTTGTTATATACGATGGTTACCACTTAACACCAAGTGGGCTATATGTTTGCTAGTTGTATAAAAAAATAATTTTCGTTCTACGCGCGATGGTTTGTCAATCATCAGGTGATTTAGTGGCTAACTTGTTGGTAGAATACTATACTATGCGGTTGCATTTCTCTTCTTCTTACTAGTTTTGTTAAACAAACTTTTTGGTAAGAAAACTTAAACTTACAGGTATAAAGGGTCGGCAACGCGCTCGTGATGCCTCTGTATGCTTGTTTGTCTCTTCTATATTTATAAAAGAAAGTCGTGTTAGTTACACTATTTATAACTCAAGAACGGCTGAACCGATTTGGCAGAAAATTTGTGGGGAGGTAGCTTAGAACCGGGAAAAGGACATAGGATACTTTTTATCCCGAAAAAGCAACGGGAACGGGGCGCTACGGGAACGGGCGAGCGAAGCCGCGGGCGGCCACTAGTTGTTGTATAAAAAAACCTTGTTAAGATCAAAATTCTATTTTTGCTGAACCGAACACAACTTTGCTCTCAAGATTTTTCATAAATCATTTCAATGATTTTTATAATGTTCAAATATGCGATCGAGAACTTATTTAACGGTGGTCAGACCCTTAACATACAAAAAAGGGGAGGAGTACACTATTTAAGTTCTTGTAAATATATTATTAAAATTTAATTAAATAATTAAAATTGTTTTCTTTTTTATTTAATATTTGTTATCGCATAACTTCATAATTTATGAGCCGATTTGATAGATTGGGCCAATCAAAAATGGTTCAACAGTTTGGCCATAAAGTAGGTTTTTTAATTTTTTTTTTCTATTTTTTTATTGGATAGGAACTCAATGACAACCAAGCAAGTTACAAACTAATGATTATCTTTACCGTAACTTAGTCATCAAAGTCAATGGAGCACGCAACGTGGCTTTAGAGGCCATCGCCGCTACTTGCTGTAGGTACAAGGTGTAAAAATACAGCTTTTTAAAAGCTGTAAGACTACGCAACAGGTACACAGCCGATAGTCCGCGGCCGTTAGGCTTACAAAGCTATTGTTGAAAGGGTGTTTCTACACAATTAATGAATTAATTGCTTATGACATGTTTAATTTAGACTATGAATTTTATATTACTTTTTGTCATTTTATTTGTTGACATATTATTATTATTGTATTTTTTATTTGATCAGTTTAACCTTTTTTGTGTAGGTACCTACTATGTGTTGTGGATTCTAATAAGTGTAATTTCAAATACGATTATAAGTAAATTGTTTATGAATAAATGTAATGAAATGAAATGAGATACCAAAATAAAAAGGTTTGTACTGAAATAAAGTTTTTGATATGTCTTAGGGACGCTTCCGTCTGGCACTGGTTTGGATCAGTTGATCTAACTCTAGATCGTTTGTAACGTTCTGCAGATAGATCAACTGTTTCTTGTGTATTTTGCAAATATTTGTTTACTTGTGAGTTTTTTATTTACATATAATAAAAAAACATTAGCGAAGTTTTATTAAAAAAAAACTACTAAAATGAAGTCATTTATCAGTATCACTCATGCACACTCAGACATCCTTTTTATTCGGTAATAACAACATAATTAAAACTTGAATATTATTATTACAAGAAATTTTAATTTTCCATTACGGAAACTATCATGGTGCTAATTGGTGTTAGTTTCAAAAATTATAAAGGTCATGGATCATAGCCCCGTTTATGTTTCCGCGAGTAACCATTTCACACCCTATACAGACACTTCTTGTTTGCTGTTACAAAATTTAATTAAGTTTTTTGTTAGTCTACAATAAATGTTTATAAGAAGCTAGTTTATTTTGTTAGATGATGATACTAGTCTCTTTAACACATGTATTAAATATAAGACTTGGCCTTGCTTCACATATCTGCATATGCACTCGTTCATACGTTCATGTTTTTGTAATTCAGATGTGTAGAGCGCTGGTGACCTTAGTGGTAACGGCTTTGACTTCCGATCCTAAGGTCGTGGGTTCAAATCCAGTCGTGTACCAATGAGATTTTTTGCCCAAAAATGTATGTAGGTACACTTTATCAGCGCACTCAAACGGTGAAGGAAATAATCGTGACGAAACCGGCATGTCGTAGAACCGAAAAAAATCGAAAATATGTGTCAAGTGCACGAAAGGAGCCACGTTGAGGCGCACTCAAAATCCTTTCACCACACTTAGTTCGAAAGAACCAGTGACACGATAAGAAGAAGAAGAAGAATACACATGTTTAAGGTTTACATCATAGAAAGATAGATGTATTAAGTATAGATAACTCTTTATCGAATTATTTTATTATTTACTAGCAGCCCGTCCCGGCTTCGCACGGGGTAGACAATATTGTTGTACATTATTTTGTTCTATCGCTAATAGTTTCGGCAGCGCATTCGACGAAAGACATTTTAAGACTCATTTTTCTACACCTTCGGTTACATTGTTCAAATTTTACCAAGGATCCCTAATTTTTTTCAAAATGAAATGTAGCCTATGTCAAATTGGAAGAATGTAGCATTCTATTGGTGAAAGAATTGTTTAAATCGGCCCAGTATTTTTTGAGCCTATTCATTACAAACATACAAAAATAGGTACAAATCTTTCCTCTTTATAATATTAGTATAGATAATTAATCATCATTGCCACCGCAGAACGTTTTGATGTGCGCTGGCTATACTTATACAATGTCGTCAATAAAAGAGATTCAGATAAAATATCCCCAAAACGCCTCGGACTGGAATGTAACAAGTATAAATGGTTTCGTGGGCCGTGTCGAATCACACAGGCATTTATCAAGCAAGGTCCCGAGTGAAACTGTCGCTACTCAACCACTGAGGTCATTCTTCATTCGCTCGCTTTTATTTCAAAATAAAAGCGAGCGAATGAAGAATTAATAATTCATTTAGATAGATAGATAGAAAATTCTTTATTGCACCAAAATAAAAATTGCATTGTACATAGGCGAACTTAATGCTAGAGAGCATTTTCTTCCAGTTAACCTTTGTGTAATTCGGACATTCTTAACGGGTAGTGCACATACAATTTATAAATATATGTATATATGAAAGGGAATTGTTTCAATACAGTATAATATTTTTTCATTTATTTACTGGCCTCAAATATTTGTGAGGTAAATGATTGTTGTTCCAAGATGTCCCAGATGATTGTTCTCTGTCTGGGTGTGTTATGACGTATTCAAAGTATGTTTATACAAAAAAACGTTGCGTAAAATGTCCATTATACCTATCTATTTATTTATTAACGTGACAGCGATGCTTGTATCGCTTAATAACAGCCGATAGAGGAAAATGGAAAAGAAGAACATGTTGTGCCAACCCCACTTTAAAAGGGTACGAAGAAAAAAAAGAAGGAGATCTCTAAATAATTATCACGCTTCAAGAATAAATTGTTTCATTCTATTTATATATTTCATTTTTACATTGACCTGAAAAACAAGAGCAATGTTACCGCTCGCCTTTTTTCAGTCAATTTTATTTCTCATTTGTATGAACGTATAGATCGATCTGACTAGCCTCTCAGTTGGCAGTAGCTCTGTCTTCTGCGCGTAGGTCGTGGGCTCGATCCCCACCGAGAACAAATATTTGTGTGGTGAACACAGATGTTTGTTCTCTGTCTGGGTGTTATATTATATTGTACTCGATGTATGTACATATTAACAAAAAAAAGTATTTAAGTATTATATCAGCTATCTCGTTCCCAGAGTACAAGATCTGCTTAGTTTGGGGCTAGATAGTGTGTAAAAAAAATTGATTCGTGGCACTAAGCTCTCAATTTTATTTACCTAGCTACGGAAAAAGTAGGGTTATTACCGACTCCGTTCTAGCGGTCGAGATCATTACAATTGTTTCCCAAGTGCTATGCAAGATGTTTCCCAACACTTTCACTCAGACACGCCAAGACAATGGCGGTTTTTAGCTATTAAAGTTAGATAACTTTTTCTTGCGCGTCGCAAAGAAATCAAGTTATGAACGAAGCCCGGTGTTTTCTAATATAGACAAAAAAATCAAAACAACGAAAGAGATTATTAGCAGAACAGAATAAACGTTTGAAAAGTGACGCGGTTTTATTATGGGGTACCCAGATTTAGTCATAAAAATACATCAAATGTAAAAGTGCTCTCATCGCTCATTTGTAAAAAATACCATAACCTTTTCAAAATAAAACAGAAGAGCAGGCACCATCCTCTATGAATAAATTAAAGTATTAAAAAGTAGATAGAGTGGCCATTAGGCTCTAGACACTCATGACGTCACGAGAGCACTCTACGTTGCTCTACGTCTTAGACCCTTTTTAGATGGAAAACAGGTTACCAGCGCCGGTGACGCAAGTCAGATCAGTCTACTAACCAATCAGGAAGAGCTCGTGGTGTACTAACCTTGCTTTGACCAATTCTGCGCCGCCATTCGGATGCTGATAGAGTTCATTTTCATCTGAGCGCTTACGCTGTCAAATATGACAGCGATATTTGAAAGCGTTTCACTGTCGCGCTAGATGTGCGCAGGCCTTTACTAGTGGAAGCTATTTTTAGGGTTCCGTAGTCAAATGGCAAAAACGGAACCCTTATAGATTCGTCATGTCTGTCTGTCTGTCTGTCTGTCCGTCCGTGTCACAGCCATTTTACTCCGAAACCGTAAGAGGTAGACTGATGAAACTTGGCGAGTAGATGTATTCTGTGAACCGCATTAAGGTTTTTACACAAAAATAGAAAAAAAACTATAAATTTTGGCGATCCCCATACTTGAAACTGAAACTCAAAAAATTTTCTTTGATAGAACCCATACGTGTGGGGTATTTATGAATAGGTCTTCAAAAATGATGTTGAGGTTTCTTATATCGTTTTTTTCTAAACTAAATAGTTTGTGCGAGAGACACTTCCAAAGTGGAAAAAAGTTGGTCCCCCCCCCCCCTCTAACTTCTAAAATAAGAGAATGATAAAACTAGAAAATAGTTATTTGTTATACAAGAGTGCAAAGCTGCTTTTTAACCGCGTGCTCAATTTTGATGACTGAGCAAGCGCAGGATCCTAAAGTTTAACCACGAGCGTAGCGAGTGGTTTAAAAGTTAGAATCCTAAGCGTTCGCGAAGGAATCAAAAGAGCACAAGGTGAAAAATCTTTGCACTCGAGTGCAACACGTAACTTTTCATCCCACCTCAGCGAGGAAATGACTATAAATGCAAAAAAGAACATGGCGCGACTAAAAGTAACACACCAAGAAGGTTCCGAGTGTGAGTTATTAACAAATTTAAAAAGGTTGTATGATAAATTTGGCACCATGCAGGTAGAAGTAAATAGGTTTAATGGTGTTTTGAATTCACAAATACACCAAGAAGGTTACGAGTGCGAGATTTTAACAAAATAAAAAAGGTTGTATGATAAGTTCGGCACCATGGAGGTAGAAGTAAATAGGTTGTGTATTCACAAACTTATTGAACACGATATTCTAAATTCAAATTTACTTTATCCTCTAGCAGATAAAACGGCTTTTCCAGTCAGAAATTAAACAGCAAAAACACACTTTCAGAGCTGGTGGGATGAAAAATATATTTTGTACATTACTATGCAAACTTTCATCGATATTTGGTTTGAACGAGATCTAGTCAGTAGTTTTTTTTTATACGTCATAAATCGTAGACCGCAATTTACCCTTTGACGAACTACAAGAACCTTAATATTATGTTACTTGATGCTACGGAACCCTTCATGGGCGAGTCCGACTCGCACTTGGCTGCTTTTTTGATGTCTGTCGCGGCCATATCTGTCCATAAAGTTCAGTTTCAATTTATTATGCATACAAACAATTATTAATAATCGTATTCGAATGTTACTTATCCATAATACAAATGCCTGAAATATTTACTATGTTCACTGCAAGATTGATGATATTTCACCACCAGTTGTACATTTTGTACATGATGCTGGAAGTATATCAAGCTTCTAGTCAAATCGGCCGGTCAAAGCAGTAAAGGCCTACGCACACCTAGTTCGCTGGCGGTAGCGATCAGTGAAACGCTGTCAAATTTGACAGCGATATTTGACAGCGTTTCACTGATCGCTACCGCCCGCGGCCTAGGTGTGTTCGGGCCTTTACTGGATTTCTTTGATTAACTACTAATCGAAGCCTGCTTTCTACGTAAATGTAACCTTCCGGCAAGATAGCGTAATGTGACCATCCACTGGTGTGACCTAAATCTTGCATTTCCTGAGAAAAACCAAAAGCTTGAGTGTTTTCTCTCAACGTAGCGAATCATCATCATCATTTCATCATCATTTTTGACGACCTTTGTGGTGCGGTGGGCGAATGTCCACCTGCGACGCAAGAGGTTGCGGGTTCGATTCCCGCCTTGGAACAAATATTTGTAGCGATGCAGGTATTTGTTGCGGGTGTTCTGGTCGTTTTCTTCATAAAAAAAAAAATTCTATACATGTAATGTATTGTATTATGTAATATCAGTTATCTAGCATTCATAACACAAGCTCTGCTTACCTTGGGGCTAGATAATGTTGTGTGAATTGTCCAGCATTATTTAATTATTTATTCAGCCCTTTTCAACACACTTCTAGTGCAATGTATGCTCTTGTTTTTGGGTATGCAGAAGAATTCTCGATGAAATTAAAATAAAAACGTAGCATAAAGGCAAACACGATGTGCCATACAACAGCCGGTAACTGTAGATGAGCTGAATCTAATGTTAATATTTGGCTAAGTGATTGGTTCGCGAGATTCTGTTTAGTCAGTAGATAAGTGTAATGGATTAATGAATAGGAGATGATTCGCTACAATGAACCTAAATGCAATGCTTAGTATATTTTAAAAAAAGTTTATTTGGTGTTACTAATAATAAAATAAGAACAGAAAAGGTAACATGATTAATAATGTGTTGAGAAAATTGTCTAAGGTTGAGAAAGCTTTAGAAACCGACCAATCTTCCGAATCGATTTTGATGTTTATTTATTTGGCAGATTTTAGAAATTTACCTAGCAGATAAAAAATATTATTTATTTAGCCTTACCTACCAGCAGGGCTACCACGAGCTCCATATGGTTATGGCTATGGCTGTCAAATTGTGTATAGATAGGCTGACCCACACATTTATTTTCTTCTTGGGTTTGAATGTGTTGACACTGTTGACACAATGTTGACAGCCATAACCATAACCATATGAAGCTCATGACAGGTAAGTAGAGGACAGCTGGCCTACCGCCAGCTTTCCTCTACTTACCTGTCCATCATCACTCGATAAAAAAAAAACAAATCAGTTAGGCAATGTTTCCAAGAGTTTTTAGTTTTGGCAAAGAAAATGAAAAGACGCTAAAGAGTTTATAGCTACAGTAATTCATGAAAAACGGTCGTGGCATGATACTAGTAATAATATACGTAAGCGAAACAAAATAATGTACATCTACATGACGTAAGCACAAACAAACGTGCTATATGCCTATTAGATTGAACCGACAATCTATTTGCGGTTGACGAGCTTCGGGGAAAATTGCATCGCCGCCTTATTACAGGACGGGGCGTATGATTGGTGCTCTTAGAAGGGATGGGGATGCCTAGACTTGGTATAAATCGATAGCTGAGCTCTTTGGAAGGAGTTTGTCCGGGAATGTACGGGCACGGTATCCATTGCTGCCGCCAAACTGTGACATTTTGAACATCTCTATGGCTCAAGTTGATAGACGTAGAGCAGTGCATCGTAGGTCATGTGATCTACGAGGCAATGCCTTGTTATAGGCGACTACCACTTAACATCAGGTGGGCCATATGCTTGTTCCATCAGGTACCTAGTTGTATAAAAAAAAATATGTTTTCCTGTGGACTAAGCTGTCAGGATGGTACCTACATATAGGTGCTGGACAAGCTAAAATCCTGTCCCAGGCACAATAGCGTCCCGCGAGTAGAGATCGACTAATCACCAGTTGCCTCTGACGCTATACAGGGTTATTGGTAATTATATAAGAAACCAGTTAAGGGCTCCTTCTTTACATCTTAACAAACAATATTTGTTCTACGACTTTTGTCAAAAATCAATACACTTCCCAAAAAAAATATTTTATGTTTTTGTAACACTTTTTAGCTCTGTATAGATTAGACGTTTCATGGTAATGACCGGTGACTGGAGTCGCATCACGACCCCGCACCGCGCGCCCCTTTCATTGAGATTGCCGCGCGCCGCGTCACGGGGCATAGAGTTATAATTATTTAGAATGACAAGTTTGTTAAAAATAACGTATTATGTTTTGTATGGAAAAAAAACTAACGAATTATTGAAAGTCGTAGAACAAAAGTTGTTTGTTAAGATGTACAGAAGGAGCTCTTAACTGGTTTCTTATATAATTACCAATAACCCTGTATAAATCATCTACAATAGATGCAAACGCCTGTTTACTAATAATGCACCTTTCCTAGGCATAATAGCTCGACGTTGTGTGGCGTGGCGCGAGATATGGACTTAATTGTCAAGTTTTTCTCATATTGTGCGCATCTGTTTCACATGTTTATCCAATTATGTGCAGTTACAGAATTTGTCTTGTATTTTTTTCTTTTCCTTTCAAAACCTTGCATGTACTACACGACCTCACATTGCTCTCAAACGGTGAAAGAAATCGAAGTATGCGGCAGACCAAGCTTATACAACTCTGCTTGTGACGTAGTATTTTCAGTGCCAAGCTGAAAACAAAGAAAAGCTGAAAAAGAAAAGGTTGGTTCATCTAAAAACATGTCCCAGACACTACAGCTTTCCATAAAAACAGCTTTATGTGTAAATTCACCAGATTTTCTGTATAATCTGTCCATCTAGGATAGGTATTACAGCAGGTATTCTTTCTCCAAGATACTCGTAGATACTCGTAGATCCTATAGTTATACGGGGTGGCTTCTCAAAAAAACACCCTGTACAGGTAAAGTGACAAACCTAATTTCAGTTGAGTGGAGTAACACACCCAAATTTGCCATTTGGCATTTGAAACCGATCGATAAAGTTAATTATGAATGCGGGAAATAATTAGGTCTAAATGTGAGCGTTTATGGCTTTGTATCGCTTTTGATTTATCGAGTTCAATTATGTTTCGGGCATTTGTGATTTAAATTGAATATTGAAATAGGACAGGTGTTACTTATCTGGAGATTTATTAGAATTGTACGGTTTGAGTTTCAGGAATTCCTTTCGTAGTGTCCATAAACTACTACACAGAAAAAAAAACGTGTGGCACTCGGAGACTGCCGCGGTAAAGCTATTGCATAGCATTTTTTATCAACTTATGCAATTATAATTATTTATTTATTTTATTAATACAGTATTTTTTATTTTTTAATAAATCGGTTAGTCCCTACCTTCATGTGCTCCTCCCTAAAGAACGGAACAAAGT